>OZ020612.1:3197200-4520800 GCA_963971575.1 Liopterus haemorrhoidalis | reverse complement strand
TGTTGCATATAAACATAAAAAACAGTTTTGCATTTATTTTTTATTTTGAAGGGTTAAAAAAATCATAAATGTATGTAGCGCGCGAAAACCACGTGTGACGTCATACCCTACCATAAGTTTACTGCGTACAGCCTACACAGTCTGTCGTGAACTTATTTGCTTGTATAACTTTTATAGATTGTGTAAAGTTAGAGTGATTTTAATTAAAATAAAGTTTAATTCTATAAAATCAATTTATACATGTTTACCGAATTAAATTTTATATTAAAATATATAACCTATATTGCAGTATTTCAATTATGCCTCTAACGTTTTGTAACTACATGTAAACAATGTAGTAAAATTCTGACATCTAAATATTTACATTTTACAGAGTTGCAGCTTTTATATTGTTTACGTAAAGTTATAGAATACATAAATGGTTTACTTACAAGTCTGTTTTGACACCACGTATTTCTTCAGCACTGTAGCATTCATTATTTTTCATATATTCCATGATCATAAAAGCATCAATGTTGGGTAAATTATCACTCTGAGCCTTAACAAAATCCTTATCTGCCATTTTAATAATAAATGCGTGAAAAATTGTTTGAAAACAAATACAAAACTCTCGAACAATACAATAAACACACGTAAAGATAATGTTGTAGTCTGAGCTGTCCAGGGTTTGACGTCATGCTCAGTCGTATTTACTCGGCAACCTTCGCGCTGTGGTCGGCTTATTCCAAATTTACAATATTTTAATTAAAAAATTTGGCTGTAATATTAATTAAAATGTGATTTTTGTTTTGTTAGGTGACATAATTAACATTAACATATAAAAAAATGTAGTTTTAAAGACATATAAATTTTATGCGTATCCCCTATTCAATTTAATTGAATTTAATTGTGTTAGAATTTCTTTTTGTATACAATAAGTGTTTAAAGGACTCTCTTCAATTTTGTTACCATTTTCGACACTAAACTAACGCCTCGTGCAAAAATTCACACTTTATTGGAAATACAATAATAATATGTTGGATAATATAGATTCAATAATTGAATCATATTTTAGATTTTTTTGAGCTAATTTAATTCCAGAACAAAAAATACAGGGTCATAAAACAAACTCGAAACCTTAATTCAAACATATTCCTTTGATGATTGCAATTTAAATATTTTAACTTCCGAATTACGAGTTATGGCAAAGTAAATTTGCTAATAAATATAGCACCAAAGTCAGCAATAGCATGTTTTCACATGTGCAATAAAGAATTTTATCCAAACAGCTGTCCTGCCTAAAACAGCGATTAAACTCCCCCCCCCCCCAATCATCCTACATACGTCTCTGTTTGCATATCCTTTCTCATCTAGAAATATACAATACGCAATCAAGGATTTTGAAACCTTATTAGTGGAAGTTTTCAAACAATGGTTCCCTTTCAATGGTCAGCCTTCTCGAATAGCTTTCTCGTATTGCTGAACACTGCTACTTCAGTTGGAAAATGCTAGTTTTCCGGTGTTAAATAAATATGTCTATTGCAGGAACCAGCTTGGAAAACACACGTATGGAACAAGGATAGAGAACCGGGAACAAATAAGAAATCACAAAGAAAATTCCATTTCAAACAAATTGCCAGGTAATAATTTTTATTAGTTTCTTTAATTTACTGCCAAGAAAATTACACAGTTATTAGAAAAGAGTTTAATAACAGAAATGTGTGTAATTTCATAAATGTCAGGATTTCGTAGGTATTTAATAAGTGATTCAGCTATTTTTGATTAAAATCACACCATTTTTACCGACCGCCAACATATATAAGGGAGGTATTGTGATCATACCGATTTTGACATTTCGAGATTTCGATGGATCTCCACGAATTGAGGTCCCTACATAACGTTTTGACTATTTTTGGCATGATGTCTGTCGGTCTGTCTGTCCGTACGTCTGTCTGTCTGTCCGTCCGTCTGTCTGTCTCTCTGTGTACACGTGCAAATTCGGCTGAAAGGATTTTTATGAAACTTCATATTTAAGCTTCTGCCATCAATGGCACGAGTTGATCAACTTTTGGTAAAAATCGGTTGACTAAAAATGGGAGTTTACTCGTGTCGATTTTAAGATTTTTGTGAATATTTCACAACACAAAAATATTTCGAAAAAATTTATTGAACAAAAGTTGCTATAAAAGCAATAACTTTTATAACGTTTTTTGATAAAACGAAAAATTTCGAATAATTTCTGTAAAATTTTTCGAAATTTTTTCCAAGTCTCAATTTTTTCATATTTATATGTAACGTTTCCATGGTAATAATAATGGATAAATAATATCTCTGTTAGAAAATATTAGGCTAAGTTATTTCAACTCTGCTGCTAGAATGTAATTTATATAAGTACTTTATGATGGCGGTCGGTCCTGTGGTAGCCACAGCTGATTATTATTTAAATTTTTTTATTATTTGTAATCAATTTACGTTTGTTGAGTATTATATGTGTTTTAACCAGGGCTTCGAACCGTTATTTTTTTCTTTTCAATTTTGTTCGTTCAAATAAAAAAAAATCAGTTCTGTTCCGGTTTTCGTTCCGGCAAAATAATGTTTTTTTTTTCGGGATTCGGTGCAGTTCCGAGTGATAATTTTTTAAGTATTTTTATTTATATTAGAAATTTATTTTCTACTATAATTTAGAAGAACATTTTATTCCTTATTTTGTAATAATCATACGAAGGCTGCTATCTGGGGGGGGGGGGTTATGGGCGTTCAACCCCCCCCCCCCCCCAAATAATAGGAGCGCAATTTTTTTTTACTTATCAGTTTAAAAAATACGTTTTTTATCTGCTCATCAATTTATAACATAATTTTAAATAAAATGTATTTTATATTTTTGTTCAGTCTCATAAACATTGTCTTAACCGAAATAAGGTTAAATTCGGTTCGTTAAATTCGAATTATTTTTCAAAATAATTCGTGGCAATTGCAACATTGGTTTCTCTAACTTAAAATCGCAACTCGTAATGAAGTATGCTTGTAAGTCTTTAGATAGAAGTACCTAGCTAATTCTTCCAAAAGTTATCGAAATTTATGATTTTACTATCTACCCACAATTTGTTATCACTTACTAAATACCTACAATTTTTATTTCTTTGGGTGTGCGGCAGTTCCACAGTGGATGCACAAGCCACCACTGGTTCCACTATAAGACTTCTGTCGTAAAATATTAGAATTCCGCTAATGTGACTATATTTTTTTCTATTTCAGAGCTGTTAAATTTACTTCAAAACTCTTCGGTAGAGCCCTGTCTCGCCGTATCAAAGCTACAATCCTCTACGCCACTGAAACTGGAAAATCAGAATGTTACGCCAAGAAATTGGGTGAAATATTCGGGCATGCTTTCAACGCCCAGGTGCACTGCATGGCCGACTATGACATGACTAGTATCGAACACGAGGCCTTGGTTCTTGTGGTGACTTCCACGTTTGGAAATGGAGATCCACCTGAAAATGGAGAGGTAACTTCAGTTTATAAACACAAATTCCTAGAAAGAAAGATATGGTACTGATTTGTATATGTTCAGTCAAAGATCAGTTCAGTTCCAACCTATTTGTTGTTGGCTACCAAGGGCGGGCCGATCATTTTTGGCGCCTGAGGCAAGATAGAAAAATTGCGCCTTTTGATTTTATCCCCCCCCCTTTTTTCCACACCCATTTTCTGACCCATCTCCCCTCAAGCCTATATCTTGTCTCGTAAAAACCTCTACCTTTTTTCATCAATCCTATATTATTATACAGGTCCGTCAGTTAAACCTGACGGTTTTTAAACGGGGATAATTTAATAAATACACACAATATTTCCCAAACGAGCTTTTATTTAGGAAAAGAAGAAGAATGGAAATTATAAAAAAAAGAGGAGCATTACGACGCAAAAATAACATCAGTCAAATGATGACCTCCATTGTTCTGCATTGTTCCAATTACTAACATTGGACTAACTCCCTAATATTAAACGGTTCTTGATGAGTACCATTTCCAATCATGAAAAAATCCTTATCTCTAAATATCACAACCGACAAGTGACGTATCGCTTTTTTTTTTTTTTAATAATCTTTATTTAATGACGCTTCAATAACATGATTTTTAGCGTCAGTTATTGGTTATTACATTTATTATAATATTACATATATACATATATCTTTTATATTTCATTTGAAAGTTTTTCTTCATTTAGGAAGTTGATCAGATTGGTGGTTGAAATGTTATTGTTCTGGAGTGCTTCTTTAAAGGTGTTTGGTATTTTGTATTTGATTCGACTGGTGCAATATTTAGGACAGTCTATCACTATGTGTTCCACTGTTAGAGGTGTATTACACAGTGTGCAGATTGTGGGTTCACTTCGTGCAAGTAGGTGTTCATATGTGATTTTAGTGTGCCCAATTTTCAATCTAGTGAGCATGGTTTGTTGTTTCCTGTTTCTGTCCAAGTTCCATATATTTGTGTCTTCTTTAACTTGGCGCAGTTTATTGTTGAAGACATTTGTCCATAGACAGTTTTGGTATATTTTTGCTTTTTCTCTAGTTATTTTTTGGAAGTCTTTTGCGGGTGTTGCGATGTTCCTGAGTGGAGCGTTTTTGCTGTTTTTTGCCGTGCTGTCTGCAAGTTCATTGCCTGGAATTCCAGCGTGACTGAGAATCCAACAAGGTTTATTGAGTTACCATTGTAATCTATAACACTCTGCCATTTATCAGGAAGAGAAAATATTCCCGATTTATAAAATTCCTGATTTTTTTAAGGAAAAAATTGTTCAAGGCTCATTTTAACATGGTTCATATCTCTAAGTGTCTTGTTTCTTAAAAAGTGACCGAAATAAGTGATAGTCGGGGGGTGAAATGTCTGGTGAGTAGGGTGGGTGTGTTAGAACCTCCCAATCAAGCTCGGAAATTTTTTCACGTGTCTTTTTTGATGAATGAGGTCAGACATTGTCGCCTTGAAGAATAACTCATCTTCTATTCACAGTTTCTGACCGATTTCTGCTCAATTTCTGATTCAATCGATCCAATTGTTCAAAGTAGAGATCAGAATTAACACTTTGCCCCGGTTTTAACATCTCATAATAAATTATTTCTTTATATGGCCTCCCAAATCGACGTTCATCATCCAAGCATACATTTCCAGATTTAAATTTTTTAAACTACTGTTGACATGTGCGTACACTTAGTTTATCACCATAAACATTGCAAATGTTTTATATAGCAACTGTAGCAGATTTTTTTATGCTCTCATACAACTTTAAACAGCATAAAAAATGTTTTGATGAAAATTCTTCCGCCATTTCAAAATGCAAGGGTTTAAAATGAAACGAAAACAATAATTAGGTACTCAAGATTACAGAGTTTGATCAAAACGCAAAAGAAATCTGTTTAATTCAGCGAATAAGTCGTGACTAGTTCGCAAACTGCACTAATAATAAAAACGAAAAAACTTTCCGTTACACCTGATATATTACTAGTGAAGTTCCAACAACTTGTTATTCTAACTCGACCGACCTGATCATGCCGCGTCCTTGTTGCATCCTCCCAATTTAATAACTGCAAAATAAAACAGAGAAAATGAGAATATAATGTTAGTTCCGCCTGACTCCTTGAAGTCCCTTACCATCCAGAGTTCAACAAAACAAACACTGTTCCTTGAAGTCCCGGACCATCCAGAGGTTCGCCGAACTCTTTGAGGTCCCTGACCATCCAGAGTTCCACCAAACTCCTTCCTCCACTCTGTATATATATATCAACTTATTCTGAGGTGTAAATTTAAATTTATAAATTTATTTACTTTTGCAGGAATTTGCTAAAGATTTATATGCGTTAAAAATGACCGAACAAGGAATAGCAAACGGTGATGAAAAAATCAGGTAAGAATTGAAATTGTTCTCTGCTTCCAATATTTTAAGGCCTACTTTATTCCAGGTTTTTGTAATAAGCTTAGCAAAAAGCTCTTGATTTTAGCTTTGTTCTAGGATCTCACATTTGGTACCTTTTTATTTCTTGTCCTATTTTGAATTAAATCAAAAATGTAAAATTTGCTTTAGGACAGTTGTTGTCTAATGGTTCTCCTGTCTGTAGCCATTTTAGAGTTTTCAA
The DNA here is from genome assembly GCA_963971575.1 of Liopterus haemorrhoidalis. Taxonomy (NCBI): domain Eukaryota; kingdom Metazoa; phylum Arthropoda; class Insecta; order Coleoptera; family Dytiscidae; genus Liopterus; species Liopterus haemorrhoidalis. The sequence goes on along the minus strand of OZ020612.1, from coordinate 4,514,694 downwards.
AGAGCCCTTTACAGAACTAAAAAACTATTAAAATTAATTTATTTATATGATTCAATAAATATAAATATCAAAAATTTAAACCTTCACTTGGAATCGAACCCAGATCCTTATGGATATCACGTTCACAATTCACGCCAGTAAGCTGTGAACGTGTGGAGATGAATATGATATTTATAGACTTAACATATGTCAAAATCTGTATTCATATTTATCAAGTTATTTTCAAAAAGTAACAGTGTAAAAGCCTAAAAATTTTAAATGTGTCTAACAATGACATATAAATATTATTTTTGAAGTATACATACTTAGATTGATTCGATAATTTTCAAAAATTTATGTGGTTTGTGAATTTTCACATATTTCAGGTTTTAGTAGGAATCTAGTTAATGAAGGAGGTCAACTGAAAGCATTTTTCATTTGTTAATTATTGCAAATTTTTATTTAATATCCTAGTTTTCTCATATAAAAAATATAATCATTGCATGAAACAACATTCGATATCTTTGGGTACATTTGATTTGACGCTCCGAGTGCTTCGAGCACGTTCTGTACACTCAAACCTGTTCGATTTGACGCTGGGAGTACACCTAATTACATTCGTTTTGCGGTCGAAGGTGTATTCAGAGTGCGCTCTATGTGGCCGGAGTTTTAAGACCGGGCATATGGAGTATGACAGAAAAAAGTGAGGGAACGGCGGGAAAAGTACTACCATTTTTTGTATTTGTGACTTTTTATTAACTTCGAAAGCTGTATTGTGTTTATAAACACAACATAAAAATAATTAAATACACCGTGCTTAAAATTAACATGGAAGAAACAGGATTATGTTCTATTTCTAAATTTCTCTGTTTCTCAGTTCTTCTGTTTTCCAAGAACATTTTCGAAAACTGTAGAGAAACCCGAAAATGTGATTTGAATTGAACGATTTGTAAAATTTGGTAGCGTATTTTCTGTAAACCTCCACACTTTTTCTAAAATTACTTGTTCAGATTCATCATTGAAATATAAATCAACGGCAAACCGAAGTACATAATTTTGATTCATGACTGATGTGAACTAATCTGACAGTAAAAACACCGCCTAAAATTGTAGGGTTAGATTTTACGTCACAATCCAAGCTCGCTCCGTGTTCGAGTTGCTGCGCTCCGTCAGTGTTCTGTTCATGACGTCATCATCAACTGTTCACTTAGCGCTCGCTCTACCCTGTACAATTCGAATGTACCCTTTGAAAAATTAATCAGATGAAAAACTGCGAGCGTATTATTTTGGTTTGCAATATACATTACTTTAATTTTTTCTGATTTACAACCAACCCTTCTACGCAATAGAGTGGAGGCTAAAAGTTTCTTACTGCCAAAACATTGTTGACTAAATTCTCGTCAAAATAATACTTTAACTTCCCATCAGGCATAATCAGTTTGTGAGATAAACTGAACTTTTTAGTATCATGTTGATTGATTTATATCATGCTAACCTCCCCTCTACTCTAACTGACTTCTCAGTTCACTTTCTTAATCTAATAGAAAGAGAGACAACATTTTTGCAAATATTTCTAGGAAAACACACATCTCAATATATTTTTTTTAATTTTATTTTATTTATTTTATTTTTTTTTTAGTACATTGTGAATAAAAATTGCGTCAAAATGTCCCAGATGGTGTCCCAACATGTGAACATACGACAGATTAACCTGCGACACTTTAACATGGACAGATTAACATGCGACAGATGAACATAGACACATTTTAACACACGACAAATGAACACTGTGACATATTGTCATAGTGACAGATGAACATAAGTCAATTGAACACACGACATATGATCTCATATTTCATTTTTATTTTTATTTATCCTAGCATATAAGTGCAGCGGTTGGTCAATGGTTGGTCATCGGTTGATCATCGTTTAGTCAGCGATTGGTCAGCGGTTGGTCAGCGATGGTCAGCGGTTGGTCAGCGACAGAATACAGATTTTCAGATTTATTTATATATATTTTTTTTGTCGTATGTTAATCTGTCGTCTGTTCAAATGTCGTGGAACCTTCCAGATAACCACCTATAAAATCCTTTGTCAACCTCCTTCGTTTACTAGATACCTACGAACTCCTAAGGTGTATAGGAATTTACATTTCGCATTTTTTTTTTTTTTTTTTCAATCTTCTGGTGTTTCAGTATATTTCAATTTAATATTTTCCCCGCTATTAACAAATGCTGATATTTTGCTTAAAACTCAAAGCAGGATGGCTATGGCAACATCGAAATCTTTCATCAAGGCCAACAGCCAGACGGAAGTGATCAGCCAGAACAGAAAACTCGACCGATTGGACTCTCTACGTGGATCCGTCAGCGATGCTCTTACTGACGAAACATTTGGACCATTAAGCAACGTTAGGTAGCTTATTTTCGCTTCTCCTTAGCTTGCTCACAATTTCATCTACCTTAGGTGACTGTAGATTAGATATTAAAATAAATTATAAGATTGTTTTTGTTTATATTAGATTTAGAAATGGAAAACCAACAACGTGGATTTATAGCACACCAAACGTTCCATTAACTTTTGGACATAAATGTAATATTGCACGTTTATTTTCGTATTTTTTATTATTTTGTTAACTTGCATGTCTCCGTGGTAGAATCCATTTCAATAGAGAAACCCTTTCAGTCATTTGATATAAAACATTTACTATCCAAATCAGTGGCGGACTTTCGCAAAGACAAAAAAGACAATTGTCTTGGGCCCGTAATTTTCAAGGGCCCAACGAACCCTTCCCCTTTCCCCTTCCCCTTTGAACGCCACTAGGTTGAGGGCCCGTAAATCAAAAATGTCTTGGGCCCGGCGAAGGCTTAATCCGCCACTGATCCAAATACATGTATATAAAAAAGTGGCATCTTTGTCAAGAACAAGAAAATTTTACATTAAAAACCAAATTTGAAAAAAATATAATAGCCAAAATAATTATTTGTATTTTAATTCTAAACGCCCCACTTCTATGACGTTATTATAAAAGTTGGATGTTGAAAGCCTCTAGTGCAGCGTTTCCCAGCCTTTTTTCATGGCGGACCGGCAAGCGACCTAGAAAAAATTCGCGGACCGGCAAGTTTAGATAGTAATGTGTACCGCAAGTTTTATATTTTTTATTGCACTGATTACAAATACACAAAAAAAATAAATAAAAAATCAAATATAATTAGTGAAAAAAGCAACAAATTAGCAGATTAAGGACCGAGATTTTCATCTCAAAATAAAGTGGATTTTAACTTATTAGGCGAATAGTTGCATAGTAAAATGTTTTTTTTTAGTGAATAAATTTATTGCGAGGTAGATATTTTTTGTTTCATAATATTGCACATAAAAATAATTCTGCGAACCGGCAAAAAATCTCGCGGACCCGCAAAAAAATCTAGTGGACCGGCGGTTGGGAAACACTGCTCTAGTGCCCCAATTTTTTTCGCGGCCAAAACATTACACTAGACTAATGGAGGGTCACTAAAGCGTAACTTATTACCTGTAGACCTATAAACGGTATGCCCGCTATAATCGGGTTAATTCGAGTGCTGTTGAAGAGATTTCAACTCATGAAACTTTTTGCTGAGACGATTGAAAATATTACAGTGGTGTTTGGACCATCATGGAGTCCTCGATGGGCTGCCATCGAGAGCAGACCTATAGTCGGATTGCTGATAGGTGACTGTTCGTTGCTACAAGTATCGATGTACAATACTATATGCTTTCTCTGTCTATATTATTATAATTATTTGCATACCCATGGTAACGTATAGTGACGCAAGTTGACAACTAACCTTCCAAATGATTTTAATAAAAAACAAAGCATTAGAAAGAAACGGCATGATTCGTAGATATCTTTACTAATTAGAGCACGAAAATAAATTCACAGCAGTACTCAAACAAACAAAATTATTAATTTTAAGGTAATAATTATAAATACGGAAAAACTTATACTCATACGTAAATTTTGGATTATAATTTGTTGTTTCATTAAATTAAATTTTTATGTTTCCCCTAAGTACAAAGTATTAAAATATTAAGTAAAAATATATTTATTCATATAATATATTGCTACAAGTTGTATTTAAATGTTTATTTTTATTTTTTTTAAATTAGTGACTGTAATGCATGATATCGTCGTCATCTGAACTATCGATGTCATTTCTTGTATTTATTATGATTGGATTAATGTCATCAACAATCCTTTCCCTTTCCCACCATTCATTTATTAAATTTTCGATTTTTTTAACAGATTTTGCCCAAGTTTCACAATTAAATTGATCACAGGCTACTTGCCACATTTTTAAAACTTCGTTATCACTATATCCGTTTTGATCAATATGTCTATCATAATAATTTTTTGTTATACCCCAAATTAGTTCAATGGGGTTAAACTGGCAGTGATAAGGAGGTAATCTTAATACTTCATGACAATACGTTTGTGCCAATGTATCAATAAAATAAACTGGTTCAGATTTTAATTTCCTTCGTTTTCTCGTGATTTTGTTAGTGAGAAGTTCAGATTTATTACATTTTATAATTCTACGAATTGTTGATTCCGAAATCTTGAAAGCAGCTGCTACTCTTTGATGGACACAAGATAGAGAAATAAGTGGCCCTTGTTCTCCTTTTCGGAATTAAAATATTCCAGCAGATTTAAAACTAAAGTTTGTGAATTTAATAATTGACCACAAGCTCTATTAATTAATATTATTAACAGACAATTGACAGCTAAGACAAATAACAAAAACCATTTTTAAAATCGCTGAAAAATGGTAACTAGATTATTATATGAATTCACTACTTGATACATACATGTAACAGTCACCTATCAGCAATCCGACTATAGTACCTAATTCTGTAATATAATAAAAATTCGCGAAGGACAACCATCACGGGCAGATCAGTTGCTAATTCGAAATAAATAAAGGAAAGTACGCAATAAAACACAATTAATATAAGTTTAGTTAGTGTCTTGTTATTAATATTTTTGAGTATTAATAGTTTTGGCGATTAAAAATATTTTTATCTTTTCATATTTACTTAAAAACCGCATTATACTTTAAATCGGTCTCTCCACCAGTCCTGGGCAAATCCGTAATTTAATGTAGCTTTGTAACAGGACAATAATAATTTAAACTAAGCGTAAATAGATTTTCCATTTCGACCTCTAGCTCTTTCTCTGTTGAAACGGACTCTAAGACTGTTGCTATGGATTACAGGGATAGGGGTTGAATATCCACTGACTTCATTTCGGAATTTTTACTTTTCGCTGCTGTGTAAATCATCAATATGTGTTTGTATTTTCTTATGTTTATTTTGACAAATATTAATCTAGCTTTTGTATAGATTTGCTGTGTTTGGTCTTGGATCAAGTGCTTATCCAAATTTTTGCGCTTTTGGCAAATACGTGGATAATCTTCTTGGAGAACTTGGTGGAGAACGTTTGCTCAAACTTTCAACTGGAGATGAAATGTGTGGACAGGAACAGGCTTTCAAGAAATGGGCAACAGACGTATTCAGGGTAAGTAAGGCAGTTATCTGAAAGAATAGCGGAGAATACAAATGAATTGTTCTACAGTTGGATGCAATATATGTATCGCTAGCCAGTAGATTCCATATATATTACACTGGTCAACACAATTTTTGCTGACTTACATCTAAGACTTGTTTCTTACTAATTTGGTGCTGCTGAGCTCAAATATCACATCATTTTTTGCGTATCACATCAGATTTTTGCTCTAAAACAGATATTTTCGGCCAAATATTGCTTCTATCGTTTAATTTTAGACGTCGATACTGTAATTGGTACAAATTTGGCGAAAAATAAGAACTAATTAATTAGAAAATATTCTTAAAATTTTATTTATAGTGAAAGAAAGAAAATGAGAACAGTTTTAATTTCATTTTAATGCATTGAAGTGTTAAAATAAAAATACAAAATAATTTAAGGATTAAATGGCCGTTTGTAAGATCTTCTGGGGTGCACCATTCCCGATAAGTCTCTTTTAATACCCCAACAGTAGTCAGCCATCATGTGAGTATCCCACCATTCTTGATAACGTCTCTCCATCTCTTTTAAATCTTTATGGAAACGTTCACCCTGTTCATCACTAACATCTCCAAGATTGACAGGAAATTTGTCAAGATGACTGTTTAAAAAATGAAGTTTCGCGCTCATGTTGCACCCCAGATGATGATAATTTTCAATCGAATTTTCAACGACCTCCACATAGTTTTCGGCTTTTTTATTCCCAAGAAAATTTTTGATGAGCGCCACGAAAGACTGTCATGCATTCTTCTCCATATCATCCATATGTACAGTGAAATGTGGATCATTCACTAATTTTCTAATTTGTGGTCCGTCAAAAATGCCAGCTTTTAGCTTCTCATTACTGAGACTTTGAAATGTTTCAGATATATATTTGGAACAGTCACCATCTTTGTTCAACGGTTTTACAAACTGCTTCATTAGACCCAGTTTAATATGAAGAGTGGGGAAAATACCCTTAACGTAGCAACCCTCGCCGTTGTAAAAAGGTCTATAACAGGTACCTGCATGTAAAGCGTTCCTACGAAATATATTGGACAATAAGAACGAAGTTGAAATTAAAGTAGACGTATATCAGAACGTGAAAAGGTGAAAAAATACGATAGAACAAAATTTTGACGTGATAGGCAGAAACTGTTAACATTTTTGAAATCAGCACCCCAAAATTTGTTAAAAACAAGTATCAGATCTAAGTCAGCAAAAAACCAGTTTAAATTTGTTGACCAGTGTTATTAATAATCGGCTGCCGATAATCAGTATCGGCCGATAAAGCAAGGCTAATTATTCGATAATCAGTAATCGGCCAATGTTCTTATCGGTGTAACCCTATACTATTTAGTAACATCGTTTGAAAATGTTGAATGAGCAACGTACAATATAAAATTAAATTTTTGTTTTCAGGTTGCATGTGAAACTTATTGCTTGGATGACGACGATGCGTTCTTAGAAGCAACAGTCGCTCTCAACACTGAAGCTCTGACGACTGCAACAGTACGATTTGTGGAAACAAAAGCTGATATAATATGCTCTGCTCTTACTAAAAGTCACAGCAAAAAAGTAAGTCTTACAACAAATGATGTTCCCTAATTTAGATTGAAACAGTAGAGTAATTTCACTGTCTAATATTTTAAACAAATTGGCTACTAAGAGACTTATGCTATAGTCCGTTTAAAGGTGAGAATGCAGTGTTGCCAAATGTTGTAAAAGTGTCAAATGTGTCAATTGTAATAATATGAAAAACTCGTATGATTTACAAAAATCAACTCTTATAAAACTCAAAATAACAGTCAACAAAAACAAATTACCATTTGTAGAATACTGCGTCTTCACAGATCAGCGCGTTTTAGAGCTGGCAACGTCGACAAGCAAGAAAAGGATTGCGTCATTGTATAAACCCATTAGAGAGTATGAAAAAGAACTACTCCATATGTCCTGCATACTCACCTTTGAATGGACAATAGACTTATTGAGAATAAAACACATTGTTCATATTTTTTAGGATTTTATTTTAAGGGGGGGTATGGTTAATTTTGCATTTTTTAAGCATATTTTTAAGAACGATTTTTGGAAATCTGGTAAAGGTAAGCTAAATGGGTGAAAGTCTATCTTAAAGAACAACACTTGAAGAGTATTGCGTTAAATTTTTATTGAAAAATATGGAAAAATGAGCCATTGGCGTCATTTTTTAGTAAACACTCCAAAAAAAAAGATTTGATTTGCGGTGTACACGATATTTAGTGACACAATCATCTGAAACATATAATTCAAAAAGTTTTGGTTAGTTTAAAAGTTTCTTCAGGTAGTGACGTCGAGTTTTTTTTTTATTAAATTGAGTTTTAAATTTTTGGTACGACTTTAAAGTCAAAAAATCGAAAAAAAACGTAAAAAATCGTGATTGGTAATCGGAAAAATGGTTATAAAAAAAAATATATTCAAAATAAAAGCAAAAACTCAACGTCACTACCTAGTAAAATGATTTATAAAGAAGTGTGCAAAATTTCAGAAAGATCCATTCATTAGTTTTTGATTTATGATGTACACCGCATCAAAAAAAGCTATTTTTCAGAAAACGCGTTTAAAAATAAAGAATGTTTTTTTATTAAATAAATATTAAAATTTTTTCCTTTACTTACATAGAATCATCAATACCTTACAATCTATCTACCAATACATCTCTCTAAGAGTATAAAGCAGCTGATATCGATATTAAAGCCACATGCGCACAAAAGCGATACAACGCCACATACATACGATAGGCGCGAAAAAACAAATAATAGGTACTAGTATTAAAATTAGTATATTTCAGTCAATTTTGCTCCGATTAACTTGAAATTTTAATGGGATACTCTTGAAGATATATACAAACGAATAAGCCAATACCATACCCCCCCCTTAAATATGCAATTTACTTTTGTATTCCACTACCTACCTGATTTACTTATTCTCAATAATTCTAGTGTACCCTCGTATTTTGGTCAATTTACAACTATTTTGTTTCAGGTTATTCCATGTAAGTTAATTTCGCGCACAAATCTCCATGGAAAAAGTACAAGCCGAGCTACCCTTCTCCTAAAATTCGAAAACCACGTTCCCTACCATCCAGGTGACCATGTAGGAGTTTTCGCGGAAAATCGACCAGAATTGGTCTCCAAAATTATCGACAGACTAAAGGGTGCATCAGACCCAGACACACCAGTCGAATTACAAGTTTTGAAAGAAAATCACACACCAAATGGAGTCGTCAAGAATTGGGTTCCACATGAAAAATTACCAGCTGTTTCTATCAGGGAGATGCTGAGTCGATTCTTGGATATTACTACACCACCTTCACCAAATTTGTTACAACATTTTGCGGCAATAGCCACAGATGCTGAGGATCAGAGAAGACTTAATCTTTTGGCAACAGTAAGAGATTTTTTTAAATAATTTTATGCACAGAAAAGCACTTTGGATTTAACGGATATTTTTACAAAACTCCATCTCCCTGTTAGTTCGTTAAATCGATTTACTGTAATGTAGGGTTACCAACCGTCCTACTTTAGTAGGACATGTCCTACAATTTACCTCCTTGTCCTTCGTCCTACCTACTATTAAAAAATATCGGAAATGTCCTACTTTATAGTATTTTTACTTTTGAAGACGCCTTTACCGCTGAGTCGACGTTTGCCGATGAACGCGATCGAGGCATAACGTTTTGACTAAATTTCTATGATGTCATTAAGGATAAAGCTTTATTAAAAAAAGCAGGTACATCTAAAAAATATGATTTTATTAAAAAAAATAAAAAGAAAATGTAAACTTCTACCAATAAACATATCTAATTATAGTTTTTATTACCATATATATTTAAACTTGATTGTTAATTATTTATTGGTTGTTTCTTATTAATTATATACAAAGAAAATTTTAAAAAATTTCTTATGATTTATTTTATATTTTTATTTCTAAAATGTGATTTTGTTAAATATAAAGAAATATGTGAAGCAATAAACATATAATTTAATTTTCATAATAGTAGCATTACTTATTATTTATTGACTGTTTCCTGTTAATTATATGTTATGTTGGATCCCATAATAAGGCCTGTTTTCATAATGAGGCCTTTTTGAAAATTTGTTTAATAATATATAATCTATAATAAAATGTTTTTATAGTATTATTAGACAAATTTTAAAAAAGGCATCATTATGAAAAAATTGCCTTACTATGAAAAAAAGGCCTTGTTATGGGATTTGAACTTAATTAGGTACCTATATATTTCGTAGCATATTAAAAATTAAAAAAAAAAAAAAAAACTGTCCTACTGTGTCCTACTAAACCACTATTTTTAGTTGAAATATCCTACTCTGTCACGAGAGACATTTGGTAACCCTACTGTAATGATATTTCTAATGTTTTGTGTGTTTTAGGATTCCTCCGCCTATGAAGATTGGCGCCACTGGCGTTACCCAAATCTTTTAGAAGTGCTTGAAGAATTTCCGTCCGTGCAACCCCATGCAACTTTACTCTTCGCGCAACTCAATATTCTACAGCCGAGATTCTATTCTATATCTTCAAGTCCTAAAGTCCATGAGAATGAAGTCCATCTTACAGTCGCTGTTGTTGTTTATAGAACACAAGGTAAGAATAAATATCAATGAAAACTAAATAATGAGGCTCCCTATTTCTATGTCCTACACTTTTGATTTATAGTCATGGTTTTTAGTTAATTACTTGCATCACCCATTTGGAGGTTTTCGGCTTAGAGCAGTCGTATGCATGTTTGTAAAATTGTGAACTCGTAACTTACAGATACCTATACATCGTAAGTTAATTGATACAGAAGTTACGTTAGTTACAGATCATTGGTTACGGTCGTACGATACCTACAGACGTCGTTACGATCGCTGCGGTTTTACACAGTACAGCAGCGCAAATTGGAAAAGGGAATCTGATGCCATTATATTGTCAGTAATTCAATTATGTTTACATTTGCAACTCACTATCAGCCAAGAACGAAAATATTCCAAGATAAGCCTCTACGAACTCTTATTTTCATTTTATTTTTAGATGGAGATGGTCCTGTACATTACGGAGTCTGCTCAAATTACCTGCAAGACGTTCAAGAAGGAAGTGAAACTTATTTATTCATACGAAGGTATGTAAAAAGAAAATGTTTTACATAAAGTGCAGAAGTTGCACTTAAATTTAGTGCAAAATTGCAAGCAATTTGTGAGCAAATAAAGAAATAACTCCAAGTAACTTTAGTACAATGCTAGCATACAGTTGAACACAACAAACGTACTGAAAAATTGATTACACTATAGACAAATAATCATAAGAGAAACTCTATCTGGCGGAATTATGTTGAACTAGCTAAATAGACAATTTTGTTATTGTTCTGACACACGTGTTACATTTATTTGGATTTTTAGATTTTGTATTTGTTTGGCATGAGTGTGATATTTATTAAGAAAACATAAATCAAGACCAAAATATTAATAAATTCTTTCTTATTGTCAGATTACAAAGTATTATCCATATGTCAAAAAGTTGATATTGTCTATTTAGTTAGTTTCGATTTTGCCACTTTGGCGCTGCAGTCTTAAAAGGGGTTACCTATTAATATGTCGATGTTTTAAGAAAGTTAGAACCACAGAAAATCTAAATAAATTTTAGTTTGATGCAATGGATATTTTATCTAATCGTTTTATTTTGTCCTGTCCCGATTTGATGGAATAAAAATACAGAAACCCGAAGTCTAACTACTCAATCACACCTCGATTTTCCATTTTTTTTTTTTTACAATATCATTCATTGGGCGCGTTTAGCGCCCTAAACAGTTTAGTACGTTCACTACGGTTACCTTCTGAACGTTACCGTTGACAGTCAACAGTTTACTAAACATCTCAACGTAAAACTGTTACGTTTAGTTATGTTGACTTGTATACCTAACCTAAATTTTTAACGGTAAATTTATACAAGATACAAGTTAAATAGCACTTTCTACCATTTGAAGACGTGACAGTCTCACATGGTTTTTATCTATTAGAAATGGATCCATCTCTAAATATTTTTTAAGGTTATGTACTCAAACTGTCAAACACTCGCGTTGGAACATGAGAGGATAAATCTGACGCTCGATTGATACGTATACGCATGCGTTCCAATGTAGCGGGAAACAAGGATTTTAAAATAAGGTTATGTGTTTACCACTGTTGTGTTTACATGTACAGTCTGTTTCAAAAGCTTAGGCGGAACTAAATGGGAATTTCGTTCTTTTAGGTTGTCACGACAAGGGACCTTGCTTGGGTTATTTCATTTTTCACGTTGCAATGTCAAAATTTAAAATTACAGCAATGAAACCATGGAAACGAATTACCTATGTCAAAATTAAATTATTTTTTTAATATATTTTAATGACAAAAAAATTAATAAATGGGATATTTGTATTAAGAATGACACAAAAAATCAAAATATAAAGAAAATGACAATTTAAAATGATATTAACCTTAACAAAAAATGTGTATTGTAAGTATGATTTACAAAGCTTAAACAAAACGGTCGAAAAGAACGATTTAAACGATGAAAGTAACTAGATTGCAAAATTTAGTTCCGCTTAACCGTTTGGAACAGACTGTACTTATTATATGCAGCGCATGTATTTTTAAATACATTGAAAATGACTGTTATGTGCTTAATTTGCAATAAAATATTTTCAAAACAATATATTTATCATTTAAAAATTATTCATAAGATAAACTTTAATGGTAATCGACGAATTTGTAAAAACTTTACAAATAACCCTTGAAGAATAAAAATTTATAGAAATGTTACCAAAAGCAATAGATTATTTACTTTCGGACAATGACATGAAAAAATTTGGTGAATATTTTTTCACAAATTATTATGAGAAACCCAATCTTTGGGCTTATACTTATAGAAATGTTTAAAAATTAACACTGATATTCACTTTGAATCCATGCATAAAACTTCACAAAACTTTAAAGTATTTTTATTTAGAAGCAAAAAAAATGCAACGTTTAGATAAAGGTATTTTTGCAATTGTGAATTTAATTCGAGATAAAATTACAGACAGAATAATAAAAAATAACTTTGGAATATGATATAAGCATAACAGCATCAAATAAATTTCTAGTAATTGGGGAAAAGAACTATGAAGTCACTAAACTTAAATCTTTATGCTGTAAATTAATATGTAATTTTTGTAACATCTGCGTCCACTCATACAATTGTGAATGTCCTGATTATTACATTAAACATACAATATGTAAACATATTTATTTTGTTCATTTAAAATACGGAGATTCTTTGAAGTTTCATGAACTAGTTGAAGAAATATGCAATAATGAAAATCGGACACATCTACAAACATTAAAGAAAAATAACAACACACCAAATGATACATATATAAAAGTAAATGCAATGTTGAAAGAAATACAAGATGATCATTTAAAATTGATGGAAAATAATGATACGGAAACTTTAACAGAAGTGAATGACCACTTAAAGAAAAATTAAAACTTGATGAAAATTAATAAGGAAAAGAAAAAACTGAAACGCCAATTAGATACGAGAAAATTTGAACCAAGTAATAAAAAAATTAATAAACAAATTTCTCTATTTAGTACCAGGAAAAAGTAAAGAAGTTGCATATTTAAAAAAAAGACAACACAAGAGTAAGAAAATATTATTGAAAAAATACAGAAGCAACATTTTTTTGTCTTAACTGTGTGAGCAGTTACACGCACATATGTACGTGTAATTTCATTCATTTTATCTCCTTTGTTTTTATTTAAGCAAATTATAACTTAAGAATGAATTATTTGTAGCTTAAGAATAATTTTATGATTAACGACAACACTGTGATATTTGTTTTTTTTTTTCTTGTTTTGTATTATTGTTTATTAGCTATGTGCTGTTCTATTAAATAAATAATAAATTGATGATTATTATTGTCTTATTATATTATTGATGTATTAATGATAATCTTAAACATATTTGCAATAAATCAGAATATTATTATTTGAATCTCCGTCATTTTGAAGCATGCGCACATGTGTCAATCGAGCGTCAGATTTATCCTCTCATCGTTGGAACTAACCGGTAACCGTTCAGACATTCACCAAATTGTTTAATCAACGTACGTTTACGTTTAGAATCAACGGTTTAGGCGCTGAACGCGCCCATTGTCTTTGTATTCTTGATATATTTCTTGGATATAGTACAGTTATAGCGCATGTGCTATTTTACCTGCCCTGGGATTCTTCTATAGAATTTTTCTTTCAAATGTTTCCAAAAGTCCTTAATTATTTTGAATTATTCTGATTTCTATGAGTATCAGATCAATTCCGTAAAAATTTACTGTGTAGTAACGTTACTACAAGATAAAATATTATAAAAAGTATAATGACTTTCATTCATGATAGTAACTGACCTTGCTCATAGAGACAAATTTAGTTCCTATGATCATAGTAACTGAGTTACAGAATTGGTCTATATATTTCATATGAATTTTTATTTCCAGTGCCCCGAATTTCTATCTCCCATCAAATCCGAAGAGTCCAGTTATTCTTGTTGGACCAGGTACTGGAATTGCACCCTTCAGAGGTTTTTGGCAGGAACGAAGTGTCCAGGTCGCTGCAAAATTGAATGTTGGTCGTATGTGGCTATTTTTCGGATGCAGACAAAAGGAATTAGATCTTTATAGAGAAGAAAAAGCAGAAATGGTATCCAAAGGAGTTTTAGACAAGGTGTTTTTAGCACTTTCACGAGAACCAAATGTACCAAAGGTAAGAGAAATCGTGTCAAATTAATAATAAGATTAACATCCTGAGAAATTGTTATTGTATTTATTGTGTTTTTTAGACTTACGTCCAAGATTTGGCGTTAGCAGAAGGAGCTGAAGTCTATAAATTATTGGTTGTAGAAAAAGGACATTTTTATGTTTGTGGCGATTGTACAATGGCAGAACATGTTTACCAAACACTCAAAAGGTTAATAAAACGATACGGCAACATGAATGATAAGCAAGTAGAAGATTACATGCTTTCTTTAAGGGTAAGTGATTTAAAAATAAAAAGGATAACATAAATATGGAAAATAAATATGGCAAATGCTAGAGAATTTTTTAAAAAAGGGTAATTAATTTATTTCTTATATTACAGTCTGTTTCAAACGGTTAGGCGGAACTAAATGGGAATTTCGTTCTGTTAGGTTGTCACGAGAAGGCACCTTGCTTGGGTAATTTCATTTATTACGTTGGAATATCAAAATTTAAAATTCCAACAATGAAACCATGGAAACGAATGACATTAAATTATTTTTTTACATATTTTAATAAAAAAATAAATAAATAAATGGAAAATTTGTATTAAGAAAGACAGAAAAAATCAAAATATAAAGAAAATTACATTTTAAAATGATATTAACCTTAACAAAAAAATGTTTATTGTAAGTATGATTTACAAAGCTTAAACAAAACGGCCGAAAAGCACGATTTAAACGATGAAAGTAACTAGACTGCAAAATCTAGTTCCGCCTAACCATTTGGAACAGACTTTACAAGAGCAATACAAAAACAAATTTAATGTCACTTTTCAACATAGTCACCTAATTTGTTAACACACGTGGCACATGTGATCCATAAAGCCTGGAACCGAATGCACAGTGCGCTACGCTGTCAGCGCGCCGTCATTTGCGACGGCGTTGCTTAGCGCCGTTGAGAATTTTCGCCTGCCCACAATGTAATAATTTTTAACGCCGTCAAAGAGTCACTTGACAACCTATATCTGTGTTTATACGTGCGCTTTCTTTTATTAAAAGTATAATGGATGATGAAGACTTGTGTGTGATGTTATATATGTTGTATGTAAGTTATTATTACATACAAACACTTTACCATTCAGTAAAAACTGAGGTTAGGTGTTCTGCGTCAACGTTCAACGGCGTCAAAAGTTGGAAGTTGACGAACATTCAGTATCAACGGCGTTCGAACGCCGCTAGGACGTTACACATTCTGTGCACTTGCGTACGACAGCTTGGTTTTAACTTTCTTCTGACAGATAGCGCTGTCCGAACGCCGTCAACGCGCCGTAGAACTCGTTGCATTCTGTTCTCCACTTAAGCTTTCGAGTACACTTCAACAAAAATTTCTTTGCACAAATTAACAAATGCACCACATCTTTAACTTCTTTTATCTATCATATATCTTATTTACATTCGTTGTCTATATTTAATGCCGTAATTAAGCAGATACACAGGCACAGAACCAAGGAAAAAAGGGGGCCGTAAAATCATCAATAAGCATAAATCAGACTGTGTTTTTTGCAAACTAACAAAGGACCCAAAAAAGCTAGTTACAGCTCTGTCTATATTAATAAAATTGACTATATCTGTCTTTGTTTTACGGCCTCATATAGATTTCTACATGTTTCAGATGATTGTAAGACAATATCCGCAAAAAATCTAGTTCTGTCTGTTTGTCTGTCCGTCTCTCCAAGATTTACGCAAAAACGGCTGGACATATTTTTACGTAATTTTGTACGATGATAGAGTAAAACTAAGATTCAAACTTAGGCTATGTGGCATTTCAAAATTTTTATTCTAAAGAAGGTGTTTTGTGTGAATTTTTATTCTGGAGATCACCCTTATTATTAACTTAACAGCAAAAAGTATTTAACAAAAATTGTTTATAATAAGAAAACAAATGTTTTTGTTCGGTGCTTCAGTTTTTAATTATAAGATTATTTAGGCCAGGGGGAATGTTATCTATAAAATTGAAATATCTCATTTATCATTTACTTAGCAGCAAAAATGTACCTGTTGTTAAGAATAAAGAAACGATTATTTTCTGTTCAATGCAGTTTTTATTAAGATATATATTTGGCGAGCTATGGGAAGCGCTACCTACAAACATGAAATATCTCACTTATTATTTACTTAACAGAAAAACCGTATATAAGAAATTTTGTTTAAAATTAAGAAATGATTCTTTTCTGTTCAAGACTCATCTTATTAAAAATTGTATATGGGGGCTATGGGGGGCCCTACTTATAAACGAAGTGTCTATCTTATTATTTACTTAACATCAAAAATATATATAATAAAGAAATGATTATTTTCTTAAAATTGAAATATCTCACGTATCATTTACATTACAGCAAAAACCCTAGGAAGTACGAGCACACCAGCTAGTTTAACAAATAAATTAATAATCCTTATTCAATAAAATATCCTGTATTATTATGATACATAATGAACCACACTATAAATTATTTCCTTTTTTTTCAGGATGAAAACAGATATCACGAAGACATCTTTGGTATTACACTTCGAACGGCCGAAGTTCACAACAGATCCCGTGTTTCGGCCAGGATTCGCATGGCTTCGCAACCCTAACAAAAGTCGAAAATAGAGAAATTTTCTCTTTTTAAAAAATTTCTTACATAATCAAAATATTACTATTTTAATCGTATTATATCTTTCATAAGCTTCGAATTATTGCAAGAGAACTTTTCTTTTCGGTCAGTGTTAAAATCAAAACTGTCATATGTTGATTATTTCAAAATGAGACACACCGAAAATTTGATGTTGCAATCGCCGCAAAAATATTGCTTTACAATATTAATGATCTAAGCGTCAGCTGCGTTGATACTGGTTGGGGCTGGTCGTGAGAAAATGTACATCTTGTAAAAGAAAAAAATCAAAAGTCATTTCAAGCCACTTGAAAATTGACAGTTATTGTTTAAGTGATAATAATAATAAAAGTCATCTGCGTGCGTAGTGGGGGATTATACGTCAGTCGCTTGTATAAACCTGTCATAAAAAAAGATGTAAAGTCATTTCAAATTCAATGAAACTTATACATCGAACTTATTATATAATTAGAATAACAAAAACAACAATCAGCTGTTTGCACAATGGCGGTAAGACCGTCAGCTGAGGGATTATAATTGCTGAGCGGGCATTTAGCCTAAGCATTTTATAATGTAATCAATTATGTAACTGACGATCTTTACCCCGTTATGTCGGCAGCTGATGATCATTTTTATTTAATATAATATGTAAACTATTCATTATAAAAATTTCAAGTGGCTTGAAATCAATTTAGCTATAATTTCATTATTTTAATTGATTTTTTATATTACCAAACAATTCCTAAACTTAAACACCAATCAATCATCAATAAACGCACTGTATTATTACTATTATTATCTTTAATCCCTGGGTATGTCTCATGTTGTTACAATAATTCAGACTTGAAAATAGCACTCACACACGGGAATTAGTTATTATTATTATTTTACGACAGTACAATAGTTCTGCTATAATTTTGCTAATAGACAGTGCCGTAGCCCACGGTACTGATGGAAAGTAGTTTTAGGGCCCAATTTATTAAAAATTATGTGTATTTATGTGGCTGAGTTATAATTCGCGGGCTTGAAGCTACGTTACTGCTTGTATAGTCCGTTCAAAGGTGAGTATGCAGTACAGGACGTATGGAGTAGTTCTTTTTCATACTCTCTAATGGGTTTACACTATGACGCTATCCTTTTCTTGATTGTCGACGTTGCCAGCCCTAAAACGCTCTGATCTGTGAAGACGCAGTATTCTACAAATGGTCATTTGTTTTTGTTGAGTGTTATTTTGAATTTTATAAGAGTTTATTTTTGTAAACCATACGAGTTTTTCATATTATTATAATTGACACATTTGACACTTTTACAACATTTGGCAACACCGCTCCCATTTGCCATAAGAGCAATACTGTATTCTCACCTTTGAACGGACTATAGTATATTTTAGCCCGGTAGATGTCTCATTTTGGAAATCGCAAGATGGCAGCGATAAGGAGTTGAAAGAAAATAAGTCATATTACGATTTAATGATATTTAAATAATGTTATTCAGATTTTTTATCTGCGATATTAAAGTTTATCAATTATAAAAACTATGTAAAGGTGATAGCTATCTAAAGGGCAACGATTTACGACAATTTATATTAAATATAAGTTATATCTATCATTCCAAATATTGTACATATCTCTAAATAAATCTTAATGTTTCAATATTGTGTTATTAATCACAAAAACCCTTCCCTTTTTAGGATTTCGTTGGTATAACCAAGAAACTCTTCTACATATACATACATACTAGGATGTCCAATTTTTTGAAGAATCAACCGGGGACAAAAAAAAAAGGAGAACAATTTAGTTTATTTAACTTTTTTTATATATATATTAATGAAATTACATATTATATATATATATATATATATTAATGAAATTACATATTATAAATGAATGAAATACGTTTCATCGTCTTTTCCAATAATATTTTTCCGAACTACTTTTTCTTTTATAAAATTGTAAAACTAAATTGTAAAAATCCATTTAAAAATTAACTTTTACTTGCAGTTCGGCCTTTATTAAATCAGTATTGCAACGGTTTCTGGTGTCAGTCCAATGAGAAGACATCAAACTGAAGATCCTCTCAACAAATGCGTTTGAGCATGGGATACTGAGAATTTTGGTAACTAGTAGCAAAAGAATAGCGCAAGCTTTCCTCATTTACAGCAGGCCAAAGATCTTCCCAGAAGTCCGCGCTACACCAAAACTCTTTCCAAAAATCCCCAGGAATTACAGTGTGAATTTTCACACATTTCAGGATTTTGTAGGTATTTAATAAGTGCAAGAAGTCGACAGAATGTTTTTCTATAATCACATCAAAATCAATAGTATTTTATGATCATTTTTATTCGTTATTTGAGTACTAAGAGCTTTCATTTAATTCTTTTAAACAATAATTCGTCACGATAAAATTTAAATTTAAAATTCCAGGGTTTTTTCTGCATTTGCTTCATATCTAAGTCTTCGTTAAATTAATAAGACATAGTCATAAATGCCTTATTTTTCAATCTCAGAAACGTATTTCTCACTTTTAACAATGTGCTATTTGATTTATATCAAATTTTTGATATAAGTCAATTTTTAATTGACATTTAAAAATGTCAATTCGTTACCCTTAACAACATAATATTTAATAAATTAAAAACCAAAGTGCTTTGGATGATTTTATTTTATTTTTTATAAACACATTTTATTGTCAGTATTTTTGGTTAAAATATTTTTTTAAACTTTGGTAAAATTTTCAAAATGTCTGAATCAATAAGATCATGTGTAGAGCGTAAATCTGCATCTGACATTGGTCTGCACCAAAAACTGAATAAAGAGCAGGTCGTTAAAATGAGACGAATCTTCGAATCCCATCCTTCAGGTCGTCTGGCCAAACACCTCTTCAGAAGAGCATTGAAAAGGGTCGCAGGATTAGTATACACAGAGGATGAATTCAACTTGCTTTACTTAAAAATTGATTCTGAAAGGTAAATATATATTTTCAACAATTATTTACACAGTTATATTACCTTAAAATACCTGAAATTCTGAAGTAAAATAATAAAAATGGCGATATATGACTTTACATCGATTGTTTTTTGCTAATTGTCAAAATATGGCCATAAAAGATACATAAAATTCAATAGCCAGTGGCGTATCTGACTAAATATTATGGCTTCCCCTCATAATAATAATAATAATATCTTTATTAATAGCACAGTGGCCAATCAAAAATACAAAATATAAATTAAAATAGCAATTAAACTAAAATAAACTACATCTAATAAGTATTAAAAATCAACAAAACAACTTTTTCAAAAGATGTTCACGTACTTTACACTCAAATAATTTGTATCTTTCAATATCTTTAATTTCCTTAGAAAGTTGGTTATATAAAGTCAAACCTTTAGAAAAAACACTGCTCTTAGTTGCTTCCTTTCTAACACAAGTTATGGAAAAATCTTCCTTATTTCTTGTGTTGTACACATGTACATCTTTATTTTGTTTTATTCTAATTCTTAGATAATCAGGTACCATATTTTTTAGTATTTTATAAATAAATGTTAATACTTTAAATTCAAGATAACTACTGATATCTAGCCAGTTCATCGCCTTTAACATAGACATAATACTTGCATACTTATCACATTTTAATATTACTCTTATGGCCTTATTTTGATATTTCTGTAACTTATCTATATCTGTTTTATTGCACATAAAAGTGACAGTTGCACAGTATGTAAAGTGTGGCAGTATAATTGTATTATATATTAATAATCTAGTGTATCTACTTAAACTATACCTATAAGAAACTCTGCTGAAAAAGCCTATTTTTTTGCCACATTCTTAATTACGTATTGCACGTGCTCTTTAAATTTCAACTTCCTATCTAGTACAACTCCTAAGTATTTATATTTATCAACCAATTCTAACACACAATTATTAACTTCTACTCTTTCTACCCTATTGTCTTTTATATCTAAATCGTACTCACTATTTTTACATAATATCATATTTTTACATTTATCTAAGTTAAGTTTCAGTCTGTTCATTTCAAAATACTCATTCATTATTTTTAATTCATCTTTTAATCCACTAACTACCTCTTTATAACTATCTCCTTCAACATATATTAAAGTATCATCCGCGAACATATTTATTTTACACTTTTTTAATATTTTTGTGATGTCATTAATATATACAATAAATAGCAGTGGTCCCAACACACTTCCCTGTGGCACTCCTATACAGTTTTCTAATTTCTCACCAAGCACACCATTCCATTTCACCTTTTGTTCTCTGTTCAGCATGTAACTGTTGAACCATTTCAATACTGTGCCCCTTATACCATAGCAGTAAAGTTTCTGCAGCAGTATTGATCTATCAATAGTTTAATTATATCTATCAATAGCCATAATTATTTTAAAACTGTTTAGCTCTATAGGCTATTCCAGACGTTTAAGCGGAACTAATGGAATTTTCATTTTAGTAAATTGTCATGAGCTCTCTTTTTAGGGTTTGAATAGGGCTTCTTCTAAATAAAATGATCAAAAACCTCATTTAACCGATAAAAATTATTAGTTGTCAAAATCTAGTTCCGCCTAAACCAAAGAAACAGGCTATAGGCTATTCTCATTAAATAAAAAGACTAAAGGAAAGTGTATTACATGCTATTTGGAAAGACCAAAGTCTGCCAAGGTGAAAAACCTCAGCTAATTCTTTAGTAGAAAATTTCTTTTCGATCGGAGTTGGTACATTTTAGCTCAGTATTTTCTTCGGAATTTCGGAATGCTTCTAACTGGATAAGGTCATCATTGGTTAATTCTTCATCGTTGAAGTAGTATAATTATTTGTAAAATTGTATGTTACTCTAAAAAAAAATTATTTTTTTTTAATTTTCATTTTTTCAAACACGTGACTTACGTAATTTCGCAGTTACGTATCTCGGGGGATTACTGTATATAGCTTCTTTGTTTTTTATGTTATAGAGCAGAAGATATTTGTATAACATGGTCTGCATTCTTGGCCCATCTAATTCTTGGATTCCAAGAAGAACAAGACACAGCACAAGTGGCTTCTTTAGAACTTCCCATCACAAGATTACCGAAAATTGTAAAAAGTTGCCACAGACATCCAGTAATACGTTTTACATTTCTACCAGAAATTGGACAGGTAAATCAACAATGATCTAAAATCTTAAATTCATTTTTTACCAATATAAATTTCAGTTATCAGTTCTGCTTCTTAGTTAAATCATTTTATTTATTAATTTATTTATTTTTCAGGATCGAGCTTTAACTCATTTACATGGTTTCTATATATCATGCAGTAAAGATGGCGTTATTAACTACTGGACATTAGACATGGTTTTACAAAAAACTGTAATCTCTACTTGTCGTAAGTACAATATCGAAGGCTTTTATTAAATTTTGTACCTAAGGTCAAGAAATGAGTCACTCATTTACAGAACTCTTAATTCAACAAAAATAAAAAATTTAGTTGGTTGCGTTATCTAGTTGAAACTCATATTTTCATCCTTCAAAACAATTTCAAAAGCCGTTGTTTTCTATCTAAAAAAGCATATGAAAATCAGTTATAGTTACACAACTCGTCAAGTCTACTGCAGGGACAAGTCCAAAACTCGTTACGTCCATTACACACCACATCACCACAACTCGTTATGTCCAATGCTCTTCCAATACTATACAGTTTCGATACTTCCAAAGATCGTTACATCTGATGCTGTAATGCATTTTGTCAATTATTATTCTAATATTAGATGCACGTGCAACGGTTGGTTGCATGGATGTACACATTTAAAAAAATTAGATTGACGTGCAACGGTTGGTTACATGGATGTACTAATTTAAAAATTAGATTGACATACCACGGTTGGTTACATGGATGTACTAATTTAAAAATTAGATTGACGTGCAACGGTTGGTTACATGGATGTACACATTTAAAAATTAGATTGACGTGCAACGGTTGGTTACATGGATGTACTAATTTAAAAATTAGATTGACGTGCAATGGTTGGTTACATGGATGTACACATTTAAAAATTAGATTGACGCGCAATGGTTGGTTACATGGATGTACTAATTTAAAAATTAGATTGACGTGCCACGGTTGGTTACAGGGATGTACTAATTTAAAAATTAGATTGACGTGCAACGGTTGGTTACATGGATGTACACATTTAAAAATTAGATTGACGTGCAATGGTTGGTTACATGGATGTACTAATTTAAAAATTAGATTGACGTGCAACGGTTGGTTACATGGATGTACTAATTTAAAAATTAGATTGACGTGCAACGGTTGGTTACATGGATGTACACATTTAAAAATTAGATTGACGTGCAACGGTTGGTTACATGGATGTACTAATTTAAAAATTAGATTGACGTGCAACGGTTGGTTACATGGATGTACACATTTAAAAATTAGATTGACGTGCAATGGTTGGTTACATGGATGTACTAATTTAAAAATTAGATTGACGTGCAACGGTTGGTTACATGGATGTACACATTTAAAAATTAGATTGACGTGCAACGGTTGGTTACATGGATGTACTAATTTAAAAATTAGATTGACGTGCAACGGTTGGTTACATGGATGTACACATTTAAAAATTAGATTGACGTACCACGGTTGGTTACATGGATGTACACATTTAAAAATTAGATTGACGTGCAATGGTTGGTTACATGGATGTACTAATTTAAATATTAGATTGACGTGCCACGGTTGGTTACAGGGATGTACACGATTAAAATGTGTAACCAACCGTGGCACGTCAATCAAATTTTTAAATGTGTTCATCCATGTAACCAACCGTTGCACGTCAATCTAATTTTTAAATGTGTACATCCATGTAACCAACCGTGGCACGTCAATCTAATTTTTAAATGTGTACATCCGTGTAACCAGCCGTTACACGTCAATCTAATTTTTAAATGAGTACATCCATATAACCAACCGTTGCACGTCAATCTAATTTTTAAATTAGTACATCCATGTAACCAACCGTATCACGTCAATTTAATTTTTAAATGTGTACATCCATGTAACCAACCGTGGCACGTCAATATAATTTTTAAATGTGTACATCCGTGTAACCAGCCGTTGCACGTCAATCTAATATTTAAATGCGTACATCCATTTAACCAACCGTTGCACGTCAATCTAATTTTTAAATGTGTACATCCATGTAACCAACCGTGGCACGTCAATATAATTTTTAAATGTGTACATCCGTGTAACCAGCCGTTGCACGTCAATCTAATATTTAAATGTGTACATCCATTTAACCAACCGTTGCACATCAATCTAATTTTTAAATGTGTACATCCATTTAACCAACCGTTGCACGTCAATCTAATTTTTAAATGTGTACATCCATGTAAACAACCGTTGCACGTCCATCTAATTTTTAAATGTGTACATCCATGTAACCAACCGTTGCACGTCAATCTAATTTTTAAATGTGTACATCCATTTAACCAACCGTTGCACGTCAATCTAATTTTTAAATGTGTATATCCATGTAAACAACCGTTGCACGTCAATCTAATTTTTAAATGTGTACATCCATGTAACCAACCGTTGCACGTCAATCTAATTTTTAAATGTGTACATCCATGTAACCAACCGTTGCACGTCAATCTAATTTTTAAATTAGTACATCCATGTAACCAACCGTTGCACGTCAATCTAATTTTTAAATGTGTACATCCATGTAACCAACCGTTGCACGTCAATCTAATTTTTAAATGTGTACATCCGTATAACCAGCCGTTGCACGTCAATCTAATTTTTAAATTAGTACATCCATGTAACCAACCGTTGCACGTCAATCTAATTTTTAAATTAGTACATCCATGTAACCAACCGTTGCACGTCAATCTAATTTTTTAAATGTGTACATCCGTGTAACCAACCGTTGCACGTCAATCTAATTTTTAAATTAGTACATCCATGTAACCAACCGTTGCACGTCAATCTAATTTTTAAATGTGTACATCCGTATAACCAGCCGTTGCACGTCAATCTAATTTTTAAATTAGTACATCCATGTAACCAACCGTTGCACGTCAATCTAATTTTTAAATGTGTACATCCGTATAACCAGCCGTTGCACGTCAATCTAATTTTTAAATTAGTACATCCATGTAACCAACCGTTGCACGTCAATCTAATTTTTTAAATGTGTACATCCATGTAACCAACCGTTGCACGTCAATCTTATTTTTAAATGTGTACATCCGTGTAACCAACCGTTGCACGTCAATCTAATTTTTAAATGTGTACATCCATGTAACCAACCGTGGCACGTCAATCTAATTTTTAAATGTGTACATCCGTGTAACCAGCCGTTACACGTCAATCTAATTTTTAAATGAGTACATCCATATAACCAACCGTTGCACGTCAATCTAATTTTTAAATTAGTACATCCATGTAACCAACCGTATCACGTCAATTTAATTTTTAAATGTGTACATCCATGTAACCAACCGTGGCACGTCAATATAATTTTTAAATGTGTACATCCGTGTAACCAGCCGTTGCACGTCAATCTAATATTTAAATGCGTACATCCATTTAACCAACCGTTGCACGTCAATCTAATTTTTAAATGTGTACATCCATGTAACCAACCGTGGCACGTCAATATAATTTTTAAATGTGTACATCCGTGTAACCAGCCGTTGCACGTCAATCTAATATTTAAATGTGTACATCCATTTAACCAACCGTTGCACATCAATCTAATTTTTAAATGTGTACATCCATTTAACCAACCGTTGCACGTCAATCTAATTTTTAAATGTGTACATCCATGTAAACAACCGTTGCACGTCCATCTAATTTTTAAATGTGTACATCCATGTAACCAACCGTTGCACGTCAATCTAATTTTTAAATGTGTACATCCATTTAACCAACCGTTGCACGTCAATCTAATTTTTAAATGTGTATATCCATGTAAACAACCGTTGCACGTCAATCTAATTTTTAAATGTGTACATCCATGTAACCAACCGTTGCACGTCAATCTAATTTTTAAATGTGTACATCCATGTAACCAACCGTTGCACGTCAATCTAATTTTTAAATTAGTACATCCATGTAACCAACCGTTGCACGTCAATCTAATTTTTAAATGTGTACATCCATGTAACCAACCGTTGCACGTCAATCTAATTTTTAAATGTGTACATCCGTATAACCAGCCGTTGCACGTCAATCTAATTTTTAAATTAGTACATCCATGTAACCAACCGTTGCACGTCAATCTAATTTTTAAATTAGTACATCCATGTAACCAACCGTTGCACGTCAATCTAATTTTTTAAATGTGTACATCCGTGTAACCAACCGTTGCACGTCAATCTAATTTTTAAATTAGTACATCCATGTAACCAACCGTTGCACGTCAATCTAATTTTTAAATGTGTACATCCGTATAACCAGCCGTTGCACGTCAATCTAATTTTTAAATTAGTACATCCATGTAACCAACCGTTGCACGTCAATCTAATTTTTAAATGTGTACATCCGTATAACCAGCCGTTGCACGTCAATCTAATTTTTAAATTAGTACATCCATGTAACCAACCGTTGCACGTCAATCTAATTTTTTAAATGTGTACATCCATGTAACCAACCGTTGCACGTCAATCTTATTTTTAAATGTGTACATCCGTGTAACCAACCGTTGCACGTCAATCTAATTTTTAAATGTGTACATCCATGTAACCAACCGTTGCACGTCAATCTAATTTTTAAATGTGTACATCCGTATAACCAGCCATTGCACGTCAATCTAATTTTTAAATTAGTACATCCATGTAACCAACCGTTGCACGTCAATCTAATTTTTAAATGTGTACATCCGTATAACCAGCCGTTGCACGTCAATCTAATTTTTAAATTAGTACATCCATGTAACCAACTATTGCACGTCAATCTAATTTTTTAAATGTGTACATCCATGTAACCAGCCGTTGCACGTCAATCTAATTTTTAAATGTGTACATCCGTGTAACCAACCGTTGCAAATCTGAGTTGTTGTCAAGATATCTAGGCGCGAACTGCTAGCCATGCGTTTATTATGCTTTGTTTACCTAAATATGTATCACGTGATCGGTACTCGATCACGCGATGCTTCCGTCGGATAGCGATGCTCCGTCGACTCTCACTCTCGACATTTACGTCGAGTGGCGAAAACGTCGAGCTAAGAGGCATTCGAGTAACGGGGTATTACTGTATAGAGAACACATTTTTAATTAGAAAATAAATGTTTATCCTCAGCGGGGATCGTTCCCAGACCCGCCACGTGGAAAGCATTGTTCGAATATGACATCTATATATATGTTTTGGTCCCCCCCCCCCCCAAGAATAATTTCTGCGGGCGCCTATGGTATGTAATATGTATATAAAGTGTAGGTATGTCTAATATGTACATAGTACAGTCTGTTCCAAACGGTTAAGCGGAACTAGATTTTGCAATCTAGTTACTTTCATCGTTTAAATCGTGCCTTTCGGCCGTTTTGTTTAAGCTTTGTAAATCATACTTAACAATAAACATTTTTTGGTTAAGGTTAATATCATTTTAAAATGTCATTTTCTTTATATTTTGATTTTTTGTGTCATTCTTAATACAAATTTCCCATTTATTTATTTTTTTGTCATTAAAATATCTAAAAAAAATATTTAATTTTGACATATGTCATTCGTTTCCATGGTTTCATTGTTGGAATTTTAAATTTTGACATCCCAACATGAAAAATGAAATAACCCAAGCAAGGTCCCTTCTCGTGACAACCTAAAAGAACTAAATTCCCATTTAGTTCCGCTTAACCGTTTGGAACAGACTGTACCTTTTATATTATATATTTTACGTATATATGCTTATATTATGTACATATACAGAGCGGTCATAATTTCTTGTCAGTTATGCAATAGTTGACAGAAACATTTTGTTATCAAATTTATTTCCAAGGACATGCACACATAGACGTAGATTCGATTTTTATATTGGGTTACGTATGTTCAATATTTCACTTACCTCTAAGAGCTAACCTCGATCAACAATCGTCTTCCAATTACAATCTTAATAACAATAAAATCAACAACAACAATAATAACGAAAAAAACAATAATATATCTTTTATATAAAACCATTATTTTTCTCTACACGCCATTGAGTTAACGAACAACATGAAGTTATCAATACAATATCGTTACTGATTGGTTCTTTGTTAAATTTTTGTGGAATTTTTAGATAAGAGATAGAATACAGTTTTGATATTTTTAAGCTCATTGTTTACTGTTATGTAACTGACAAGAAATTATGATCACACGGTATTTATCAATAAAATGTTTTTTGACACCTATCTGTCAAAATCTGTCATTTTTATCCACTGGATAATATTTATCAGTACCCACAGGTTGTGAATAACTTATTCTATAGATAACTTAGTTACTCTACAGATAAATAATTGGAAATACGCAAAAAATTCGTTTATTCCCTTGATAACAACTTATCCCATAGATAGTCAATTTTATCTATGGTTCAAAATACCGGACCTTTGTGTATAACCAGAAAAACTTATATCTTCATTTGTTGTGAAATTATAAGATTTTTCTATTTTCTTAAAAATTAGTTTATGGTAGACGGAGTTAACGATTTCTAAAAATGTATGACTCATGTAGAGAACTTATCTACTTTGCAGTTTAATTAATTTTTAACAGTCTTTAAAAGAGGTCTGAAATTAAGTAATTTCTTTTACAGCAACTCTAAAGGTCCAGTCTACTTGGATATTAGACATAGTTTGTCTCCCAGATATTAACATAATTTGCACAGCCAGTGCAGAAAGAGATCTTCGTTTTTATGATATAACGGCTCAAAAATTCGCCCTCAAAGTTATGATAAACAGCTTGTCAGGCGCAGTATGCGCTATGCATTACACCTTCTACGAAGATCCACAAAAGAAAAGCAAATTAATAATTGGAGACATGAATGGTTCTGTGAAAATGATAGAATTTATTTCAAAAGATGGAGGACCTCTGAAAAGTCAGCTTGGATATTTTTTTACTTCTTTAAGATGGGATCAATTTGCCAAGGTAAAATTATAGATAGTAATCCGAAATAAAGTTTTCAATTTCTCCGTTATTATTATTTTTACCGACCGTCAACATATATAAGGGAGGTATTGGGATCATACCGATTTTGACGTTTCGAGATTTCGATGGATCTCCACGAATTGAGGTCCCTACATAACGTTTTGACTATTTTTAGCATGATGTCTGTCGGTCTGTCTGTCTGTCCGTCCGTCTGTCTGTCTGTCCGTCCGTCTGTCTGTCCGTCTGTCTGTCTGTCTGTGTACACGTGCAGAGCAAATTCGGCTAAAAGGATTTTTATGAAACTTCATATTTAAGCTTCTGACATCAATGGCACGAGTTGATCAACTTTTGGTAAAAATCGGTTGACTAAAAATGGGAGTTTACTCGTGTCGATTTTAAGATTTTTCTGAATATTTCACAACAGAAAAATATTTCGAAAAAAAATATTGAACAAAAGTTGCTATAAAAGCAATAACTAATAACCTTTATTTGAGGTGTTTTTTGATAAAACGAAAAATTTTGAATAATTTCTGTAAAATTTTTCGAAATTTTTTCTAAGTCTCAATTTTTCATACTTATATGTAACGTTTCCATGGTCATGATAAATAATATCTCTGATAGAAAATATTAGGCCAACTTACAGAGTGATTATTTAATGGCGAGACGACGTCATCGAATTTTACGTGCCTCCTAGCAGAAATACTGGTGAATACTATGACTATAATAACCTTGAACATATATAATAACCCTGATGCGCATGCGCGCATAATCGCCTGCTACGATGTGTATGAAACGGCAAATTATTAAAACTCCCAGTGACGTCGTCTCGCCATTAAATAATCACTCCGTATTTCTACTCTGCTGCTAGAATGTATTTTATATAAGTACTTTACGATGGCGGTCGGTCCTGTGGTGGCCCCAGCTGATTTTTTAACATCTTCATGTCATTAAAATTTCATGACAAGGAACAATGTTGCCAGATTAATTTTCTTCTTAACAGTAGATTCTTAGTAAGAAAACAGAAGATTGAGATGTAAATGAGTTAAGTAATTTTCTTAAGTTGTCACAAGCTCAATTTTAACGACTGAATAAAGTTTAACAAAATGGTCAAAAGCTCCATTCAGTCACTAAAATTACTAGATTTCACAATCTACAGACTATTCCAAAAGTTTAGGCGGAACTAAAAGGGAATTTCGTCACGAGAAGGGACCTTGCTTGGGTTATTTCATTTTTTACGTTGGAATGTCAAAATTTTAAATGCCAACAGTGAAACCATGGAAACGAATGACATATGTCAAAAATAAAATGTTTTTTATATATTTTAATGGGATATTTGTATTAAGAATGACACAAAAAATCAAAATATAAAGAAAATGACATTTTAAAATGATATTAACCTTAACCAAAAAATATTTATTGCAAGGATGATTTACAAAGCTTAAATAAAACGGTTAAAAAGCACGATTCAAACGATGAAAATAACTAGATTGTAAATCTAGTTCCGCCTAATCGAATAGCGTATACATCTACTGTTAAAACAGTAGATCTGACAAGGAGTGATCATTAACCAATATGTGTTTTCTATACAAAGTTATGAACAGTGTGATTTTTGTTCCCAGTCGCTATTTATTTCATTATTCAGAGTATTAACCATTACAAAAAATAAAACAATAAATCCAACAATAAATACATAACAATCCAATACAATTTACTCTCTTCTATATCTTCTTGCTCCAATGTCCCTCTTCTTCTTCCTGTTCTCCTTCTGGTTTCCCTCTCCGATCTCCTTCCTTCTTGCTTCCAGTTCTGTCGCCCATCTTTGATTTATTTTATTTTATTTCATTCTCTTCCCTTCCAACCATTTCTTCACCTCTCCTCCTATCTCCCTTCCTTCCTCCCCATTTCTAGGTAACCTCATCCCCCTTCCTTCCTTCCATTTCTCCCCTTCTGCTTCCCACCGGGTCTCCTCCTTCTTTCCTTTACCCCTTTCTGTTATCCTTCCCCAATCTCCATCCTTCTTGCCTCTAATTCCCTCACCCACCTCTCCCCCCTACCATCTTCGTGCAACAGGTCTAATGTGCTCCCCGACCATACTGTCATCTCTCTACACCTCTTCGCGAGGTGCTCTATATCTTCCCCCTCCACCCTGCACATCCTGCACATCTTTTCCTCCTATTTCCTCCACTTTCTATTTCCTCTCTCTTCATTCCCGCACCTTAGCCTCGCAATCCTCCTAACTCTCCCTCCTGACCTTCCTCTTTCTCCCTTCAAGTAGCTTGGTACTCCTATAGTTTGGACCTCCTTATATCTACCTGCGCTCCTTGATTTGTCTATTCTGACTGTCCTTTCTTGCTCCCCCACTTCCTTATCCCTCCTCCACAACTCCTCAGTCACGCTTATCCCGTTTTTCTTCTCCTTTCCACTTCTGTCGCATCCACTCCGCATCTCCAGTAATACTCCTTTCTCATTTCCCCCCATGCGTACCATCTTCCTTTCTGTTCCTCTCTGGCTCTTTCCTCCCAGCATTCCCTCATTATTTTTTTGTCTGTTTCTATTCTAACTTTCTCCTCGTACTTAACCGCCCTCCTTCCTGTACCCACTTTCATCTTATCCCTTTTTAGTTCCTCTCTTACAATATACCCTGGTGTTGTTCTATCTACCCCTAAGATCCATCTCAAATACCTCTCCTGTACTCGTTCTACCTTCTCCCATTCCTTCCATCCCCAAATTTCCACCCCATATAGCAGGATATATTTCTCTTTTATAACTACGAATAAACATGTTAATAAATGAATAAATATTACACAATAAAAATTTACGCTTGCTTTGTATCCATGTGTTAAAGTGACATCAAAATTATCGGCTTTAAAAATTTACAAAACGTATTTATTTCAGGGGGCAATACCAGGTATGACAGTAAAAGAATTCAGTGGAGTGCACTTTGAGTGGATAAGACAAGTTGGATTTTATGAAAAAATTGGTATGTTAGTTTCCATAGCACCCTGCTCAAGAAGTTCAATGATTCTTCACAATTTGTCCGAAAAAGATACGAACTACATTTTCTTTGTCCAGAAAGTAAGTACCTTATTAATTTAACAATAACATCTCGTATGTTTGGTCCAAAAATACCACGCTTGAATAAAGGTAAAGTTGACAAAGTCGAACGGTTTTATAGGAAGGACATGAGTCACCCAGTGTAGGAAAAATTCTTTCTTCGATTTCTTCGTTGTTTTTTCCCCTTCCAAAAATAAAATATCTGAATCACACTTCGAATTCCTCCTGTCGTAGTGAAATAATTAAAAGGGGGACATTTTAAAATAATTTTATTATAGAAAAACTTTTAATATTGCATATTTTATGCTACACATTTTTTCATAACGCAATGATCATAAATAATAAATGCTTCATATTTGTTTGAACGAAGAACAATTCTTATAGTATTGAAGCCATGTGTTCCATGTGGATTGTATGGATATACAATATGTCTGTCCAACTTGCAAACAAAAGATAATTTATCATCAAATGTACTGTGTGCCTAAAACAATAAACTAAATTTAAAAAATAACATAAATTATACGAGTCCAAAAACACCATTTAAATTATGCGAAGTCCAAAAACAGTTCGCACAGAAATTGAACAAATAGCACAACAAATCTGTTGTGCCATCTAGCGCAGGAATCGGGAATAAGGTTTGCAATCCCAGGATCCTGAATCCCAAAATCCCGAAACTGAAATCCCGGCATGTCGGGATTGGGAATAGTATATTGTGCAACTAGCGCGGAATGCCATATATTCCGCACGAGAATGACTTTGCAAACGAGCCGCAGGTGAGTGAAGCAAATCATTCTAGTGCGGAATATGAATTCTGCGCATGTTGCTCACTATGCTTATCCTCCATTACCATTTTACAATAAATACGAGGGATGTTTCCTAAATTCTGGGAATTGTGCTATAATCAAATTACGCAGAACTTATAGGCAATGTTATTGGTGCCAGACAAGTCTTGACATGTTTATGCAACTATCTAGTGCAATATTGTTCAGTCTGATTTAGGTGTTCGACGGATATAGACGCGTTTTCATAGCACTGTTTTTTAACCATGGAAGACGCAGCAAAATCTCAAAGAGCAATAATTTTCTTTTTTGGAAAGAAGGTGTGAAAACATCGGAAATTATTCAGCGTCTGCAAGGAGTATTTGGTGAGTCTGCAGAATCCAAAAGTACTGTTTATCGGTGGATCGATCGTTTTAAAACCGGTAGAACATCACAAGAAGACGATCCACGCAGTGGGCGTCCAAGCACGTCGGTAAATGAAAGAAACATTACTGCCGTCGAAGACCTACTGAAAGAGGACAGGCGAATGACTATTCGTCAAATTAGTGTGCGCCTAGGGATAGGTACACGACAAGTTCATGACATCTTGCATGATTTTTTGGACGTTAGCAAGGTTTCGCCGCGCTGGGTGCCAAGGCTGTTGGGACCAGATTGAGGAGACACCAAAAAAGTTATTTGAGGACGGCTTAAAAAAATTAGTTTATCTTTGGGATAAATGTAGTCAGTTAAATGGAGATTATGTTGAAAAATTACATTGTAATATTGACGAAAATTAACAAAATAATAAAAATTATAGCTAAATTCCCAGAACTTTGGAAATATCCCTCGTAAATTTTCGCCAAATTGTGTGAATAAACTTTTTTGCTTATACAAAACCTATTACCTTATAGTTTACGGTATCATTCGTAAATGTAAAATGGTTTCTCCAATGGAATAGGGAAATATCTCCTTTCTTTATGGGCTTTAATTTTTGTTTGCCATCGAAAAATGATTGCATATCGGTAGTTAATAAACGATGTCGAAAATCTATGAATGATGAAATCTCATTTCCCTTGTGATTTTTTGATGCTATAAATATTACAGTCTGAAAAAAATAGACCGTTATCGAATGGATTTAAAAAATATGTATTATCTAATTTAAAAATATATAACTTTGTGCTCTGCCTTGAAGAGCGCTGGTAAAAAAATATTTTCTTCTATAAGCAGATGTTCCACTTAGACCCCTACGACTTGTTATTTATGTTATTATTGTTATTATTTTTTTTTTATACAGTCATGTGCGTAAAAATAGCAGTGATTTAATGCCAATGGTAAAATTGTATTTATTCTATTTAAAGTTATTTATTTATGTAGTTGCATTACATATATAGTATATATAATAAGTCTATAATATATTTAAGCTGGCAGCATTGAATTTTTTAAATAAATATGTAAGTTGCCCCTTAAACAAACCAAGAACATCGGTTTTCTAGAGTTCGTAAAAATAGCAGTGTCCACAAGTTTTCTCATGTCATACTAAACTAGCTAACTAAACTGTTTTATTCTTTAATAAATATTTCAATATATTGAAAAGTAAGTTGATTTTATATTTAAAACCACGAAAATTTTTGGTAAAAATGGGTAGGATTGAACATTGCACACAGGAGAAACGTCAGTTGATTTTACAAATGTTGATTTCTGGTAAAACTTCTAAATTTATTCAAAATGTGCTAAGATGGTTCGCTAAAATGATATCTAATGCCAAAAGGTGAACTCTAGAACCTGTAAATCGAGGTCGGATATCTAAAACTTTTCCGACAACGGATTAAACCCTTTTCTTACTTTAACGCTTATAAAAACAAATCTGAAAGCCAGAAGACCAAGAAAAACTCCGCTGTTAAACAGAAGACAACGGGAAAATAGAATTCAATTTGCCAAAGAACACCAAAAGATGCAATATTCTTTGGTCTTAAGAAACAAAAATTGTTTTATTTAATCCTGGTATCTGCCAAAAGCAAGTACGCAGGCCTCCACGCACGAGGTGCAAAACTAAGTACACTACAAAGAAAATAAAACATGGTGGCTGTAGTGTTATGGGATGGGGAACATTTTTCGTGGAACGCAGTGGGTCCTATTTTCTGGATTAAAGATATAATAGACGCGAATATTTATGTCAGTATCTGGCAGTATGTCATGCAGAGAAGGAAATGCCTTCGCGCAAAGCAAAAAATTGTTTTAATGAAAATAGGGTTAATGTTATGGGTTGGACAGGTCAATCTCCAGACTTAAATCCAATAGTGAACTTGTGGGCTGATGTAAAAATTAAAATATCTTCTTCAAAACCTGCTAACAAAGAAGAATTATGAGGAGAAATTGAAACAGCTTGGAAATCTATGCTCTTGAAGAAATGCTGGTAGCTAATTGGTTCTATGTCGCGAAGATGTGTAGAAGTAATACGAAAAAAAGGTCATGGAACCAAATATTACAGAAATAATAATAGACCGGGAGCTCATGACAGTTTTTGGTCTCCGATTTCATACAGCATGCCTTTTGGAGGAGAGAATATTTACCCTGTGACAACAAAAAAGGGATGGTACTAAACCCCTGCACGCTTTCCGATCATAGAGAAAATTGCATTTCCACTTAAACACAAAATTTTTGTGCTTTTCTCTGATTTAATATTGCTTGCCCTTTTGTCAAAAGAAAGTTATAACAAATTTAAAGTCTTTTAAATATATGCATGCGATTCGGAGGGTCCCAAAGGGCTCAAACGGTCATGTGATCTTGTAATAAAAAAATATGATTTTCCGCGTTTTCATACAGCATGCCTATAATTAAAAGACATTAAATTTGTTATAACTTTATTTTGACAAAAGGGCAAGCAATATTAAATCAGAGAAAAACACAAAAATTTTGTGCAAGTGGAAATGCAATTTTCCCTATGACCGGAAAGCGTGCAGGGGTTTAGTACCATCCCTTTTTTGTTATCACAGGGTAAATATTCTCTCCTCCAAAAGGCATGCTGTATGAAATCGGAGACCAAAAATGTCATGAGCACCCGGTCTATAAAGAATATTTAATATTAAAATGAGTTTTATTTATTTTATGAAGTGTACTGCTATATTTATGAACAACGTAATGATCATATTTTTACAAATACTTATATATATTTTTTTAATGAATCAACAAAAATACTTTCTTTTTATCAAAATAATAAAGTTGTTCTTAAAATATAATATATCAGTAAAATGTTGGCTTTGTTATTACTTAAACCAACTATTTTTCGTATTTTTTTTATTTCTAATACTGCTATTTTTACGCACATGACTGTATGTCTAATAATACAGAAAATAATGACGGTAGATCGTCTCGCTGTTACCGATTTTTAGAAAACCATTGAATAGAAGACAATACTTAACAGCAAGTCTGGCCGCCAAATTTGCCTCAACCCTCGAAGAAAGCTCCTTAATAATAGGGTCGGTATCTTCTGTAATATTATCTAAATTTAGTTTTTGAAATTTTAATGACAAATTTGGATGGGTGAAATAATTTATTCGAATTCTTTCCAACGTTTCATTAAATTCCTCTTCGTCCAGACAGATTATATTCATTCTGGAAAATTTATATTCTATTAAAAATCTTACCACTTTACATTCAGCATGATCAAAGAAATTTTATTCAAATAGAAACCTTTTTATTTGCATCAATTACCTATCAATTTTACAAAAAAAGTCACTCTTAAAAAAAAACTCCTGCTTTGTCTCAAACCCCCAAAAACATTATCAATTTTATTTATTTTTTATTTTTGATATTGCAGTTGGATGGGGTTGGATATTGAATTATATTATACAGTAAATTTATTTTTTAATGCAACATGTACTATGTCATTACCATGGATACAGTTTTTGACAGCAATATAAATCGTGTTCATTTTCATTTGCAACATAGATAATTAGTGTGTATACTTTTGCTCTTTGCTGATTTAAAAATTAATCAACATGTATACAGATGAAGAAAAAATAATGATGGTAACTTGGTATAACTCCCAAATGAGTTTAAGAGAAGTTTCTGCGATATTTAGTGCAACTTACCCAGATCGGCCAATACCAAATTCCTCTACAAATTCAAGATAGTTAATAAATTTCATCGCGAAGGATGTCTTAAGTCAAAATATGATAAAAAAGAACAACATCCCACGTGCTTACAGAAGAGAAGCAGTTGGAAATATTATTAAGTGGAAGAAAACAATCAAAATACTTTAAGATCAATTACACAAACCGTTGGTGTCAGTATTGGATCTGTTTTTAACTTAAAAAAAGAAAAGTTTCGATCATACAAATTTCAAAATCATCAAGAATTGTTAGAAAGGGACGCAGCAGTACGTATGGATTTTTGTTATGAAATGTTTGAAAAAATTAATTCCGAGCCAACAATGCTTCAAAGAATTTTATTTACTAACGAAGCTACGTTTATTCTAAATGGTGAAGTGCACAGACAAAATTTTAGGTACTGGTGTCGAGAAAATTTACATTTGTTTCATTCCTCCCGAACTCAAAGGCCGCAAAAATTAAATGTTTGGGCAGGGATAATAGGAACCAATATTATAGGGCCTTTTTTTATTGACGGTAACCTTAATGCCGCAAAATATCTAGCCCTTTTGCAAAACCAAATATTACCTGCGTTGCGGAACCTGAATATTAATGGCCAAGTATGGTTTCAATATGATGGCGCACAAATCCATTATTCTAGAATAGTTAAAGAATATTTACATAGAACTTTCCCAAATAGCTGGATTGGAAGACGAGGGTTGATGAATTGGCCAGCAAGATCTCCGGATTTGGCACCGAATGATTTTTTTTATTGGGGATATTTAAAGGCCAAAGTCTATATAATGGAGGACTTAGGGATGTTGCTGAACTGCAAGACAAAATTGTTCAAGCATCCAACAATATACCTCAAGAGCAATTGATGAATGTTTTGAATCGTTTTTATGATCGCATAACATTTTGTATGCAAGTAAACGAAGAAACTTTTAAACATTTATTATAAGTTTTTATTAGTTATTTATTTATTATTATTTTTTTTTTATTTGTGTTTTCAATAAAATATTTTGATTTTGCTATTAAATATGGTTTTTTCTATGTTGCAAATGAAAATAAACACGATTTATATTGCTGTCAAAAACTGTATCCATGGTAATGACATAGTACATGTTGCATTAAAATATAAATTCACTGTATATAGTATTTGATCACACTCTACCCTTATGCCTCATTTTCATGCGGGTGTTGGAAGTGTGGAACAAGAAATTCAACCAATAGGAACGCTCTATTTTGAAAAAAACCGTACCATGGTATCGTAGGCGCGGTGTTACAAGCACGGTGTCGCAAGTTCAGAAATTTCAACTCTAGCGCCGGCCGCACCGTCGAAACCATAGAAACAGATATATTTTTTCGGAATGGTGAGATCTTTAGCGAGACACTTATATTAATTTCATAAAAAAAAAATAAAAAACGTAAATTGATGTAGCGAAATAGCGACTTTTACAATGTTGTCGGCAGTCATAAAGTTTATTATTATGGATTCGGTTTCAAATATATGGTCTGCAGAAATGTCATGCAGTGGGTATACTAATAATACACCCCCAAGCAGGGGCCAACAGAATCTTCATTCTTATTGTGATGTCAAGGAAAAAAGATTGTGTATTAAATTATTTTCTTGTAATTGAAGTAACTGTATGTGTTTGTTTTGTCTCATTTTTTGCAACAAGTTAAAATCATAGATAAAGAAGGAAATAGATGCGAAACTGCCTTTATATTTTTTGAAACCAAATTAGCGCTGTAGTTGTTGGGTTATGGAACTAAAATTGGTAGGGGAGGAAAGGGTTGGTTTTTCGCGGGTATTTTAAATGCTTCAGTGGATATAGTTGTAAGCATAATTAAATGTTATTATTAAATGAAACAATTTTTATGATTTATTTTGTCTATTTTTAATATTATTAACGACAACAATATTAAAAATAGACAAAATAAATCATAACAATTGTATCATTTAATAATAACATTTAATTATGTTTACAATTAAGAACAAGCAGTTAGGAATTATACAGAAACAGAAAAACAATAACTAGCAGAAATAATTATTTATTAAGTAGACTAACATATAACATAATATTTTCTAATAATTAATATTTATGAACACTTCCATGGACAAGCCATCCAATTTTGGATTTCCAATGTTCTTCATCCACGTTGTATACAATTCTGGAGCCACACGTGTCTTCGGGTTTGGAAAGCGATATCTTGTAGGTTCACTACTATCACACCCCAAAACAAAGCATTTAACACCCATTTTCCGAATTAAACAATGAAATTACAAAATTACAGAAGACGATTTTGACACTAATTACAGATTTTGACGCTAATGACAGATAGTAACATGTAACATCCTGTCATGCACGTAGCTATAGCGACTGGCAGCGACTGGGGCGCTATTCGTGTTGGGTTATGGAACGTAATATGGTTTTCGTTTTGCCATTAGAGTTTCACCCCCCTGGTTAAAATAATCTCCCTGTTGCCTTCTGTTTTTATGTATATATGCTGGGATGTACCCACCATCGCTTTTCTTCATATCGCAATAAGTCTAAATATGCATAAAAAAGAGCTAGACGTCTCCTTCGATTTGACGACATATTTAATGAAATTGAATAACCGTTTACTCCAAACACTTGTATAAACTTTTAGGTTAAATTTGGGTTATAAACAAATGTCAAAACCGAAAACGCGCACTTATCACGCCTCCAACCCCACCATGAAATTCGAACTTGTAAATATAACACCACGCCTCTCACCCCTGTCACGCCTTTGACACTACCATGAAAATGAGGCATTATTCTTCGTATCAATTCTTGTTGATTTTGTGGTCGATCTACATACACCTTATTTTTTCAACTCCATGAGAAGTGACCTAACGGAGTCAGATCGGGGGAAAGGGGTTGCCAGTGTTTTATTGCCAAGTCAGTATTAGAAGACCGTCCAATCCATTTTTGTGGAATATTAAAATTTAACCACTGTCTTACAAGAAGTGAAAAATGAGAGGGGGCCCCATCCGACTGCAATACATAAATAAAAATAATAATAATAATAAATTTTCGTTTAAATAATTAAACGTTTTTGTGGGCTTGCGACAAATCAGAAGTTTTTTTGAAGAGTGTTTTTTTTCGTAAAATTGATAATAAAAAAGTTTTCCATTTGTATTCAATTTCTTGGATCACTTTTACTAACTATAAAATTTGATTCCATCTTACCCAAAACCAAGTTTACACAGTTCCAGAACTTGTTCTTCTTTTTCATTATAATCCAAATCTCTAGTTGTTATAAATTGTTCAAAGTAATCAGTATAATTCTTGAATTTGTAAAGTACCATGTCTCTTTGAAAATGCATTGAGTCGTCATAAGAATAGTCTATACTTGTACCTCTTAAAATTCGTTCGTTTTTGTCCATTGTAATGAATTTAATTTGTATTAACGAAAAAAAGACATATAATTAATTTAGATAACACCGAAAGAAATATTTATTCCTAATTTATATTTAAATAATTTTAAAAGCTGTCATCTTCCCCACCCAATTCTTTAAATTTAGGTTATAGAATTATTTACAGTTGCCATGAAATTTTTCCTTTTGTCATTTAAAATAGCCTTCTGTGTTTTTGAAACGACAAATTATACATAAGGTGGGTTCATTAATTGGGTACATTCGAGTTGTGCAGGATAGAGCGAGCGCTGAGCGAACAGTTGATGGTGACGTCATGAATAGAACACTGACGGAGCGCAACAACTCGAATATGGAGCGAGCATGGATTGTGACGTAATGTTTATAAAATTAACTCTACAATTTTAGGCGGTGTTTTTACTGTCAGATTAGTTCATGTCAGTCATTAATCAAAATTATATACTTCGATTTGCCGTCGAATTATTTTTCAATGATGAAGTTAATGAATCTGAACAATTAATTTTAGAAAAAGTATAAGGATTTGAGGAAAATACGGTGCTAAGATTTTCAAATCCCATTTTCGGGTATCTCCTACAGTTTTCGAAAATATTCTTGGAAAACTGCAAGCAGTGCCAGATGATTTTCATCTGATACCAGGGGGAAAACCCGAAACAAAACTCGAAAAACAGCTTATGATACAGTATTACCCCGCCACTCGACGTTAATTCGTTCTGAAAAAGCGTCGAGTAGCGATTATGTCGAGTGGCGAGTCGAATTTCTCCGTAAGAAATAAAGGGAATCATATGTACATATATACATATACATATAAGGAAACACATTTTGTATATGTTTTCCTTTTAGCTATGCTTGCATTTCTATCCTTTGGACCCATAATTATAAATATAAATCACTTATTTTAGCAAAGAACAAAAAGTCCATAGCTGCGCTAAATCTGACTTGTTGTCAAGATATCTAGGCACGAACGGCTGGCCATACGTTCATTTGGCTTTGTTTACCAAAATATGTATCACGTAATCGGTACTCGATCACGCGTCGGATAGCGATGCTCCGTCGACTCTCACTCTCGACATTTACGTCGAGCGGCGAAAACGTTGAGCTAAGAGGCAGTCGAGTAACGGGGTATTACTGTAGCATTATGGTACCTTGCCAACATTGAGAGCTCCTATAAATTTACAAATGGAACATAACTCTGTTTCTTCCATGTTAATTATATGCACGGTGTATTTAATTATTTTTATGCTATGTTTACAAACACAATACAGCTTTCGAAGTTAATAAATACGTTACAAATACGAAAAATGATGTACTTTTCCCGCCGTTCCCTCACTTTTTTCCATCATAACCTATATGTCTGGTCGTAAAACCCCGAACACATAGAGCGCACTCTAAATACACCCTCGACCGCAAAACGAATGCAATTGTGTGTACTTCGAGCGTCAAATCGAACAAGTTTGAGAGTACAGAACGTGCTTGGATCACTCGGAGCGTCAAATCGAATGTACCCTTTATGAATATGACATTTTAATGTGTGACTTTTTCAGGGTTTTTGGTGTTTTGATCATGGAAAGGATAAAGGGGCCATAATAGCAACTGGGGGTCCTGATTGCTTGGTTCGAGTCTGGAATCCTTTTGTTACTCATAGACCTGTAGCTGTTCTTCGAGGTCATCATTCGGGAGTTGCATCTGTTATCCTGCAAAACTCAACACTGCTAATATCAATCGGAACAGATAAAGCTGTCAAAATTTGGGATGTAAATGGTCAAACTTGCATACAGGTAAAACACTTTGATGCTTTATACCAAGAAACTGGAACCTTATGTTTATTATCTTATATTTTTTCAGACCTACACAGGATTTCCGGCAAGTTTGGCAACTTTGAGCCTTACAACCTACTATAA
The DNA here is from genome assembly GCA_963971575.1 of Liopterus haemorrhoidalis. NCBI lineage: Eukaryota > Metazoa > Arthropoda > Insecta > Coleoptera > Dytiscidae > Liopterus > Liopterus haemorrhoidalis. Next base: position 4,472,376 of record OZ020612.1, on the reverse strand, counting down.
CCCATGCAGCAGACAAGTGTTCATAGCTGGTAGCCAAATAGCGTCTTTTCAAGTCTATCCACAGTTGAATGCAGATTATACAGATGGTTACACACACAGCAAAGAAGTTTCTGTTGTTCTATTTAACACGCTGTACAGAATTTTGGTCACTTGTGGATTTGACAGTTATATCATTATTTGGGACCCTTTTACAGGTAATAATAATAATATAACGTGCTCGAGTTTTTCAGACAAAAACGCAGAATTTTTCAAAATGTAAAATTTATTTACACTTAAAATATTACACTTACATTTTTGTAGTATACGGAATACGAACAACACTTTTCGCCCGGAGGCACAAACTGTCCGTATACTTGCCTGAACAAGAATAACAAACCGACTGACTACATTAAAAAATCTCGTTACCAAGTAAACTCGGTTCGATTGTAACAATATGTTTATCTAGAGACTTCAAGATTGTTCCAGTGCTTCCATGGATATGACTTACTAGAATTTTCCGGATAATTCCACAAAATTCCAACATAGACGTCCTATGAGGGAAATTAAAACATTTTTGTCACAATAATAATAATAATAAGCCTCTTAAAGCTCATTTAAGGTCAATGGCCTCACTCAGCAATGATCAGTTTTTTCTATCCGGTGCGTTTTTTGTCCAAAACAGATTTATAGTAAAACTGATATATATATATATATATATATATATATATATATATATATATATATAAATAAAGGTCCTCATTTCCAAACTGCAACTGATGACCTAAAAAAAAAAAGGTTTTCACATCCAAATTACCAGTGATAACTAAAAAAAAGATCAGGAGCTCTAGAATTCCAATGTATTCCTTAAAAACACTAAAACGATGTGTTTTTGAGTCCTTGGGGGCGAGTTCAAGCCCATTGCTGTCCATTATTGAGTCCCTTATTGCTGTTTTTCTCTTCCACGGATTACTCTTACGGTTTTTTAAAATTACGTTATATTGTATGTAAAATAATAGCAAAAGAATAAAACTTTTTAAGATATCTTAAAATAGTATATTGTGCAACTAGCGCGGAATATTATTCTGCGCGTGTTGTTCATTATGCTTTTCCTCCGATTACCATTTTTCAATAAATAAATAATCAAGAATATACAATATAAATATGGTTAACAGCCATTAATGCGCGCGCATCCAGTACGGGAATGAAAATTCTCGGAAACTGCACATGCGCATTGCTGCGAATGTATCCTTTCCCGCACAACGCACATGCGCATTGGAGCGCATTTATCATTCCCGCATCGGTTGCGCGCGCATGAGGGTAACATGCGAAATTAAGCTAATTTCCTGTCAACTAACAGTATCGAAATGAGACAGTTCCATAGTAGTCGTAGGAAAAATATTTTAAGTAATGAGATATCAGCAAACTTCCCCTATAACAAGCAGGTTATGGGGTCACTATGGCGGAATATATGAACAGTTGTATTTCCACTTTTAATTATGTTATTTTTATCTGTATGGTTATTTTCCAGCGAGAAGATTGAGGATTATTAAAGAAGCTCATATTATTAATGTAGATGGTGTTGTAATCGCAGTAGCTATAACTGCTGCCACCTTCAATCCTACCAGTCAACTATTGGTAACTGGAGCTTTCAATGGGACTCTGAGGGTACGATAATATTAATCCTCGCGAACATTACGGCACAAAACTTCCATAAGGCTACGGTTACAGTGGAAGCGTGTTCGCCCGAAGTACAGTTCGGGCGTATTAGCGCGTAAACGGGCATATTCGCCCGTATACGAGCGACTAGATAGGTGGTGTTTAGTTCTAGCAGTTATTTTAATGACAAAAAAATAAATAAATGGGATATTTGTATTAAGAATGCCACAAAAAATGACATTTTAAAATGATATTAACCTTAACCAAAAAATGTTTATTGGAAGTATGAATTACAAACCTTAAACAAAACGGCCAAAAAGTACAATTCAAACGATGAAAGTAACAAGATTGCAAAATCTAGTTCCGCCTAAACGTTTGGAATAGCGTATAATGCTCCAATTTCTTAGTAATATAGAAAATATCAAGAATGTTTGCATAATAAAGCAGGTTAATTTTGACACAATTCACCTTTGAGTAATTTTATATATTTTTTTTTCTTCATTACATTAATTTAAAAAATACATCACTGTTATTCACGTACCACCTAGTCTTCTTTCAGGTACCACTAGTGATACGCGTACCACCGGTTGAGAACCACTGGTGTAAACCATTCATATGTTGTTTTGTTTTTTATTATGTTTAGAATATGTAAAAAATAAATATTTCTCCTTATCGCTAACTTTTAATTCAGTCGCCACTTCATCCCATAATTTACGTGATTGATCAATGGTAAGTTTTACATTTTTGATCCCATAACGATCTTCGATCAAAAACTAATGATATTAATTTCTCAATATTCATTTTGTAGACACAGACTGTACCACAGAGCAAGTAAAACAAGTGGACTGACTGTACGGAGATAAGAACTGTAGGTAGAACGCATACTCGCGCGAACAAAACAAACAATTTTGAATTCAGCTATTCGGGCGATTTACAATACACAGATGTGTACTTCTACACGCTAGAATTAGTCGCTCGAATGCGGGCGAGTACGAGCGTAGTTCGCGCGATTGATAAGCTTCTACAGTACCTAAAAACCTGTGTATTTCTACACGCTTTTATCAGTCGCGCGAATGCGGGCGAGTACGAGCGACTCACTGTTCGGGCAAACACGCTTCCACTGTAACCGTAGCCTTAGGATGCCTTTGTTTTATTTTGTATATATATTTTTGATTTTATAGGTTTGGAATTTTAACACTGGTACTTGCATACGCAACATGTCAATAGGAGAAAATGTCATTTATTCTATAAACTGGATAAAATATAGGTAATGTTTAAGAAATTTGACAATTAAATTCAAATTTTGTGGTTGTAGAAATTGTTACAGAGACTTCTTGTATATATTTCAGTTTATAATACATTACTATAGTCGGTTTCTTTGATATAAGCGAAACTAGATTTTGAATAATAATAATTTCTAACTTTTAAATGAGGCGTTTGATCCTTTTGTATCGCAAAAGCCAATTTCAATAGTTAAAATTCCATTTAGTTTCGCCTCAACGTTTGGAATAGCCTATAGATCTGGTGACTATGGTGATTTTTGTGTTGTAAATGAAATTTTATGGAACTATGTGAAATTTTAATTTTTGGTTAAGTTTCATTATATTCCCTTGTTCATTTTCATTACTTTTTGTTTTTTTTTGTGTACTTAATACAAATGTATCATTTCTTAAATTTTTATGTTTTCCAAAAATTTTAAAATGTATTTTATGAAACATAGTTTATGAAATAACTTAGGTAGGCTCAAATTTTACAAAACTTTACAAAACTAAACTCCTGTATAGTTCCGCTTAAACCAAAGAAACGAACTACATATTTTTTTAAATTTTTTATATACTTGTCATTAACATAAATTTACATAAACATTAATTTCAATTAATTATCAAATATTTTGAAAGGTTTCAGAATTGCCACTTTAAGATGATATTATAAATATACATAAAAAATTAAATTTCCTTCTTAGTTATGTATTACAAAATGAGCTATATTATAATAATTGCAGGAATTTATTGCGACTACAATTGCTTGTAATAACTGCAGAAATTGAACATGCAATACTTGACAAAACAAAAATACAACAAACTGTATTTTTGTTACACAAAAAAAAGTTGCACAAATGTAACTTTTGCAGCAACAATTGCATGCAATAATTACGGCAGCTGACTGTTTATTGCCATTGGACATATGCACAATGGACACAGAAAGCAATTGTCAATACTAAATAATCAATAATACAATTTGGTCGGGAAATTTTTGCAGCAACTTATTAAAACTGCAAAAATTTCATGTAATAATTGCAGCAACTTCTTGCAAATTCAAAAATCACATGTAATAATTGCAGAAACTTATTGCAACTGCAATTATTACATGCAATTATTGCGGCAAGTGAGCATTCAATGCAATTTTTTGTAGGATTTTTGTGGTGGGTGAAAATCGTTGCGTAGCTGAATTTTCCGATAGTAACGACTTAGGAGCAAGTAGCTTTAAATCTTGGGCAAAGAGACATGATCACGATATACTACGCACTGCGATTAAAACACCTCAAACTTTTGTGACAGCAAGTTACACCGGTGAGATAATTTTCTGGAGACTGGAAACAGCGCAACCTTATGGGTAAGAATTCGACCTTAAAATATCAGATTCTGCCAATGGATTTATTAATTTTATACAGTAATGATAAATGCATCTTTGCTTTTTACTAATCCCTGTTTAAAATAATTCAAACAACAGTTGAATCAAGATGTATAATAATAGACGTAGCTTACACACATGAACTCGATTCTCAACTGTTAAACGTGGCCCTGATCTCACCAATTTCCTGACTTCCGAGATATTTCTTGTATTTATGCAGTTTTTAAACTTTTTTAGAATGTATAACGTAGATGAACCAACAATAAGAAGACAAATGAAATACAGAGTAGAAACAAAACCCGATAGAGAAAGTGCTTACGACAAATACAGCCGTAAGAAGTCACGCATATCCGTATTTGTATCAACGACACATAAGCTGTAAGTATTGTATAGGCAGTGGTGTCCCCAATTTATGAACAATCGGTATCCATAGCAGTGATGGGCGCGTAGAATACATGATGTAGACTAATGTAGATTTTACGCGTAAACATGTCAAGTAGAATATGCCTTTGTTTACGTGTCGAATGTAGAATGTAAACTGTACATGCGCAGTACGTTTAAATGTAGTATTTTAAATAATAGAATGGTGATAGTTTAAGTAGTGTACTTTAATGTTTATGTTTATTTCAATTTAATGTAGTTCTAATTACATATATTGTTTCCAAAAATGTTATCTCACAAATCGTATGTTGTAATGGACAATATAAATTACTTGGTTACTGTCTGTATGAACTACTAAAGTAAAATTAAAATTAAAAGTTAGTAGTTGTTTTAATCAGGAAGCTGTCAAAAATATTAAATTTGAGTTCTTTACTTCCTCTTCTGCTTAAAACTGACGGTATTTTATTTTTTTATACGTTACATAACCTCATTTTTCATTGTTCTACGCTAGATTCTACGTGTCTACACAGTCTACACTTCTCTACGCTGTCTACGGTAAATGTACACGTAGACGTAAAAAATTCAAGTTTACGCGTAGACGCCCATCTCTGATCCATAGTGAGAGAAAAGGGTATGGGAGGATCCAGAGAGGGGACAATCGCACCCCCTCTGTGAAAACTTTGAAACAAGAGACTTCGGAATGAATATGAATTTATCTGTTTGAACTTCGATGGAAAGCAAAAAACACACATACATTTGTATAAATGTTTTTACACAAATGTTTGCAAACAGTTTTTATACAGTTTTTAAACATGTTTTTATATATTTGCGGGCAAAAGTATATAGATGTGGACTAGGCATAAGGATGGAATGAATGTACTACTATATTTGATAAATATTATAAAATGTCTTGAAGCTACTTACTTAATGAAACTGGACTTGTGATTCATATTTATAAAACATATATTGTAATTATAGAGCCAGGTCGAAATCAAGTTTAAAGAAGAAGAAGCGACAGCTGACAGACCAGGATGAACCTTGTATTCCCCCAACTGACAGTATACAGTATATGTTGATTTTGTCTACTAGAAAAGTAGCTGCAGATACAGGTAACATTACAATTATATTCCCAATACGAATACCTAGAACACGTTACTTCAACTCAACCATGCTTTACATTCCAAAATTTAATACATTTCCGACCTTCCGAACTCGGAATAGACCATATTAGTGTGTCGTCACATACATGTGCTGCCATCTGAGAGCTGATTCCTTTTGAAGTTTAAAATACATGGGACATTACTTTTGTTACCTTAATTTTATAAATATTTTCAATTTTGGAGCATAAAATATATATTTTTGATAAATATATAATAATATATACAGTCCAGATACTTTATATTATAGAAAATTCAAATAAAAGGAATCCAACCGCGAGACGGCAGCACTGAATTCCAATTTGTGACGTAGTTACTAATATGGTCTATTCGAATTATTAGAGCGGTTACACAAAACGGTTTATAAAAGGCAATCAGTCTTGGAATCGGAATCATACTAGTGACAAATTTGTCAGTCTTGATAGCGTTGAGGTAACACTCCTGCTTCACGAACCAAGGGTCCCACATTCGAATACCGGTCAGGGCATGGATGTTTGTGATCCACAGTGTAAAGGCCTTATCACATTAGAGTTATTATTCAAGCCTAAATTTGGAAAATTAAAGTCTTTGCATTCGAATCGAAGTCTAAAGGCCTTATCACACTAGAACGCTATCCAAGTCTTATTTTTGTAGTTTTTTTTCAGGATCCAAGTCTTCAGGTGTTGACATATCACACGGTATTTGAATATTAGTTAAGACTTGGAAATTGTTTGTTTACCCATGCGCACATCGTGAAATTATGAGAGTTGACAGTTATATTTTGACATAAACAAAAGACAAAGACGCGTCAGCTGTAAGACCTGGGTAAAAAGACCGAGAAATTGTATCCTGTTTCATTTGTCTTTAAGTCTGAGCAAATACATCGAGATATATTTCCCCTGTCTCTAGAAGACAGACGAACTCCAAGTTTCAAATGCGCGTGCGCGGCCTCTCCCTCTCAGTCAGATTAAGTGAGATGGATGTATTGTTAACGTTATGTACGCAGACGCAAGTTACTTTGCCCTGTTTCACGTGTGATAGCTGAAGACTTGAATCCAGGAAAAAGACTTACAAAATAAAACTTGGATAGCGTTCTAGTGTGATACGCCCTTATTGGGACATTTAGTCCTGTTCTGTGGTATATATATAAAAAAAAAAAAAACATAATTTCTAGTAGTCAAAAAACAGATCCCTATAATATGCTCGACCTCCAGATTTTGAAATATGAAAAGGTGACAATCCTATTCATGTTTTAATTCAAATTATCTTGATTTTAGCAACATTACTGGTGGCTTTGGCAACTGGGTATATTCAGCTCTGGTCACATTCCCCTGGTGGAGGCTATATTGAAAGTTTCAAAGCTGTTCATAATATGCAAGACTATGTTACAACTATGACAACTGATAAAGACAACGAATATCTTATAACTGGTAAGTATTTATATACAAGGTGTCTCAAAAGAAATTTTATATTTATTCAGCTTACTGCGTGAACGCAACGTATCCGAGGGGCGCGGGGGTTATGTCAATCGGTAGCCTAGCTGTTGGGAATTCAGTCGCTATGGAGCGTTTCTCGGGAGTAAACCGCGCGTTATGCGTGCGAGAGTTTTACAAAAACGGTGATTCGGCGACTGTAGCGCGTAGAAAATTCTGCAGTATTCGAGGTTTTCTCCACTTAAATGATGCGCCAAGCATTCCTCTCATTCGACATTGGGTTAAAAAGTTTGAAGAGACTGGTACAACGCTGGATAAATCAAAATCCGGGCGACCTAGGTCATCAAGAACGGTAGAAAACGTGGAGAATGTTAATCAGTCTGTTCGTGACGACCCGAACCTTTCAATTCGGAAGAGCGCAAGTGCTTTAAATGTGCATAGATCATCATTACATCGCATTATGCACAAATACCTGAAGCTGCACCCCTACAAAATTCAATTGGTGCAAGAATTAAAGCCCCAAGATGCCAGTCAGAGGCTTAATTTCGTAAATCAGGTGATTGAGCGATTTTTAACGTTTACCAACATTTTGTTTTCGGATGAAGCTCATTTTCATCTTAATGGCCACGTAAATAAGCAGGCTACGGGAGTGCAACGAATCCGAAACGCAAACATCAGAAACCCCTACATTCGCCTAAAGTGACCGTATGGGCTGCGATGTCGGCGCGAGGAATTATCGGCCCTTACTTTTTTGAAGACGAAAGGGGGCGTGCAGTTACAGTGAATTCAGAGCGTTATGTGGAGATGTTAGACAACTTCTTGGTACCTGAACTGCAAAACTTTCCTGGCTATAACCAAAGAACATGGTTCCAACAGGACGGAGCAACTTCACACACGTCCAATATGTCTCTGCCACGTGTTCGTGAAATTTTCTCAGGCAACTTGATCTCCCGGAGAGGTGACATAAATTGGCCTCCACGCAGTCCAGATTTAACCCCTATGGACTTTTTCCTATGCGGTTATCTTAAATCTAAAGTTAACGCCAATAAACCGACTTCACTGGCGCATTTGAAAGAAAATATCCGTCACGAAATGGCAGCCATCCCTGAGTCCACCTGCCGAGACGTCATAAGTAATTTTACTGTTCGATTAAATGAGTGCCGAGAACGCGAGGGTCTACATTTAGACGATATTATTTTTAAGAAATAAATCCCCAAAAAGTGTATTTTAATAATTAATAAACATTTTTTCTATATACGGCTTACTTTTTTTTTAATCGATCCACTAAATATAAAATTTCTTTTGAGACACCTTGTACTTGAGACAAAAAATTATAATTTGAATTTGTTGTATGCATTTAATTATTGCCCCTCCCCCATCAATACTTTTGGAGGTCTCGCAATTTTGGCCCTGGCTCCCCGGTGACTACAGACGGCTCTGCGTTCTATAATACTGTTCTCAAATGAAGTTCATAAAATGATATGTTCTATTTTTTTGTTATCGTGTAGGATAAAAATAATATAATGTGAATTATGACGGGTTATTTTTCGAGCCTCAAGAAGTTGCCAGTTTGATGACGACGGTTATGAAAACAACGTTCTCTCATTTAAGACAACTAGACAAGACGAAATTTGTAATTTCAATTTATTGAAACATTTTTTAGGTCATTATTATGGTTATATCAAAGTATGGCTTATAAAAAATTACGGTCTACCAGAAGGCACAGAAGTTGAATTATGTATGCCCAAAATTAGGCTACTATTCCCGTTCACCTGGGCTGATGTTATAACTGGTCGAGCTAAAAGATCTAGAAGAAACGAACCACCCTTACCAGTTCTACTTTCAAGCATGCAAGGACATTATTGTCAAGTCAATGGTCTTGTTTTTATCGACGAAACCCAAGTCATTATAAGGTAAAAATTACAAATAATCAATCAGATCAAAATCAGTTCATCCCTTTGCAATTTATTACATTAACATTGAAATATAAATCCAGTGCTGTGTTTTTATAATTATGTTCTTTATAACCAACCGCAAACTTACATGCATTTTAATTTGTTATTTGCAATGTAACATTTATACTGATAAATGTGTTTTATCAGTGGCGGTCGGTGAAATATGTTTGGGTATGCAATTATGGTCTATTTCAAAGTAGAAAAAAGTAGATAGCGCTGCGAACCGAGTACGATTTACACTGATCAAATACAGTATAGCGGGAAATTTAAAATAAGTTACAGCTAGGGCATGAGCGTAGCAACTGGGTTAGCAAGTGATTTTTTTTAATATAAAAAAGGTTAATAAGATATTGAAATAAACAAGGCAGATAATACACTTACGTTATTTATACGACATAAATTCAGTTTGAAAATTTGAAAAAGTTAAAAAAATATTAATTTTAAAAATTATGTACAGTCTGTTTCAAACGCTTAGGCGGAACTAAATGGGAATTTCGTTCTTTTAGGTTGTCACGACAAGGGACCTTTCTTGGGTTATTTCATTTTTAACGTTGAAATGTCAAAATTTAAAATTACAACAATGAAACCATGGAAACGAATGACCTATGTCAAAATTAAATTATTTTTTTATATATTTTAATGACAAAAAAATAAATAAATGGGAAATTTGTATTAAGAATTACACAAAAAATCAAAATATAAAGAAAATGACATTTTAAAATGATATTAACCTTAACCAAAAAATGTTTATTGTAAGTATGATTTACAAAGCTTAAACAAAACGGCCGAAAATCACGATTTAAGCGATGAAAGTAACTAAATTGCAAAATCTAGTTCCGCCTAAGCGTGAAACAGACTGTACTATATATAAAAAGAGAGATTTCGATAAAAGAGTTTAAACAAAGCAATAAAACAAACAATATATCTTCAGAGCTAAAGTTTCTTATTTAAATAATTATTGCAAATAAAAATTAAAAATATATGTATGTATATATGAAGGTCTTAAAATTATATCAATAACTTCTTCTTTGGGCACAATCAGCTAGGCTGTCTTTTGGCCTCATGTTAGTCCTCTTTCTTGATCTGTTAATTGTCAACTGTCAAAAAATATTTATATGTCAAATAACCTAAAAAATATATAACTGCGTAAAAATAAATTACATGGAGAATTTTCTCCATAAAATCTACGCCAAGAATATAAATAAAAGTCTAAATATGTAAATAAAAACAAAATATATGAGAAAAATTAAATAATATAAATAATATATATTTCCAATGTACGACACTAAACATCTGTCAACTTGGACTAAAAGCAATATTTTAACAGTGTAATAGGGATGACGATCTAAACCAATCCGAAGCAAGTACAAACAGCTCCTATCTTCTTACACACATTTTTCTACTTTGAAATGGACCATAGTATGATCGGACAAGCTCGTATTATATCGATCAACAGCAGTATAGCAACGACAAAGAACGAGCGTGTGTGTTCTTTGTAATTGCTTACCCAAACATGATTCATCGACCGCCACTAACATTTATACATGTTTTCCAAAGTAGAATAAATCTACCCCACTTTAAGAATTCAAAGTCATCGCTATTTACATTTACTTGATTGTTGATTAAGTATTTCCCTGGCTTAATGGCATTCTTAATTTCAAGGGATTCCCAAAGGTCCAGTTTAATACCCTTGCCTCTGCTACTTCAGCAATTTGTTAGGACAATTCAATTTTAATTTAATGCTTGCAGACACGAGCCATTTGTTGGGTTCTGTATGCGTAATATGTTACATTTTCTTTCTATTGAAAGAGTTCTTACCTAAAGAGTTCTTGATTTTACCTACGATATCTGAAAAATATTTTCTATAGTTGTAGCATGGATTATACTGCGAGAATGTGGTCTATTGGAGGCAGATACTTGCATACTCTTGGATCGTTGAGGCCTTTTGATCCCATTCTTCCTGGTCTACCAGATAATCCAGATAAAAAATACGAAGTACCAGCCGATATTGCTCGATTCTGCAGTTCTACTACATTCAAAGTAAGTACCCAGGAGCATTATATAAGGTGTTTAAGTGCACTAATTTAAAATATGAATTCTATACCTCAAAATAAATAAAAAAATTCCTTTGGACTTACATCCGGAAACTGTCCGTTTGGACATTGTGTATTCAGAGCCAGATGTTTAGAATGTGCACCACACACGGGCGACCCATCAAAGGGACGGCTAATTATTGGATAATTTCTAGTATAATGCTACTAGTAGAGGGCAGTCTGATGAATGTTTGGACACGAATAGCCCTGTGTTCTGACCACCCTTCTCTCGAGTATTGATAGTTCAAAATTGCTCCACTGTAGTGCGCTGCAGTAGCCACTCGTGGAGGAAGAAGGGCAATCACTGAATTTGAATTATGCAGGATGAATAATTGGCAATTAATTTCTAGGTTTTACAAGGAGGAGAGTTGGATAGGCCCTTGACTAAGAAGCAGAAAGAAAGAAGACGAAGACAAGTGACAGTTATAGAAGGTTGTTATGGAGAACGAACAGACCTGAACAACATTTTAGGTCATCACTTCCAGTTACCTCAAGTAAAGAGGCGAATCATACCACAGCCAGTCCTAGACCATTCACTAAAAAAGGTAAATTATATATACAGTGAATTTCTTTTATCCTGCACATTTTTTTATTTTTTTTTAAATTTAATTTACTGGCTTTTGCTGAACAATTAGCCAGAACAATTTTTATTTGTGAAAAATTCCATGCCTGAACGGTATTCGAACCCGAAACCTTAGCAACGCAGAGCACATGTGTTACCACTACGCTATGCCAGTCATTGGCATTTAATATTGCAGGATAAATATTAATACCATTAAATAACGCAATGAAAATGGAACAAAGCAATCACAAGGGAACAAAAAAAAATCAAACTAATTAAATTGTTACTAATTTTAATTTCGGATTGTTAGTTTTTTATGAAAAATTTGTGAAAACTGAGGTGTTTATCATGCCTCTAAACAATGGAAATCAAACACATTTCAGACTAATTAAATACAATTGAATTTTTTTTTAGGTGTCCGTGTACAACAAATTCATACTTCCTGAGAATATTCCAGTGGTGCGGCAAGCAGCAGCTAAATTAAAAAAGGATGCAAAATTATATAAACGAAGACAAACTCTCTAGTTCAATATACTTATAAATATTTATTTTTTTGTATAATCATATTTACAAAGATAAATTAATTTATATAAAATGAACACAGTCCATATTCAACAATTCAACAAGTTAACACGTTCACAATTTAAAATTATCACAAAAAAAAAAATACCAAAATATTATAGAAATAATTACATAAAAAGGAGTTTTGGAAAAGAATAGTATGCAGAAGTACTAAGATCGTTAATTTTCGGTAAACTTCGGTATCGGCGATTCTAGTCATTTAATATGATTCTGCGCAGATTGTATTTTATACCGTCCGAATCATTAAAGCTATTTGACATTATACAGAGCGATCTTCAAATCTTGACCGTTATGCAATACTTGACAGAAACGTTTAGTTATCAAACTTATTTCCAAGGACATGTACACATAGGCGAACTGATTATCAAATGAACACTATTTGTCTTTACACGCCAATGAGTTGATAACAGATATTAAGTTAGCAACACATATTTTCGTTGTTCCTCGGGTGAGTTCGGGCAATCGAAGTAATCAGAATACAGTTTTGATATTATTAAACTCATTGTTTACTGTTACGTAACGGGCAAGAAATAATGATCGCACGGTACTTTTATCTTAAGCACTACAGATTTAGTATAGGTCAGTCGTTCAATCAACGCAGTTGGTCATTTTGCGTCATAACTTCAATGACAAACTTAGTGGCGAAAAAATAACTAAATCTTTTTTTTTTTTGCATGTGAATTATAGACTAATATTGCTCTTCAATCTTTATTTTACTAAATCATACCTATTGAAGTCATATTTAGTGTGTTCGATAGTCATTTTGAAGATTTACAAATTTTAAAAGTGTTTATTTAATATAGGGACATATGTATTGGTATTGCTAAATAAAATGATGTTTACATTTGACATTTTATAATATGTTCTGATGTGTTTTGTTACTTGTGTTCACATATCTAACTCATAGTAATATCTAAAAACCTTTTTTATTTAGTTTGTTGTTTATTTAGCAGTTTTGTGTTTAGTTATATATTTTCTTATAGATATCTTATAGATTTCCATTTGATATTGTGTGTAGTGCATAGCTTTTTAGGTTAAATTCAACGTATTTCTATTTTATTTTCTTTGATCATATTTTTGGATCACATCAGCCCTTTTTAGGACTATTTAGCCTATTAGAATAGTTATTCGTTTCTGTTCTATTCTTATTCTTATATTTTCATTTCATTACGATACAAGTGACAGCGTCCGAATATTAAATTCGTTAAAGGATGCTATGTAGATGTACTAAACATGACGTCACAAAAACATGTGACGTTTCCAGTGACGCAACTGCACTGATTCGCCGAGTGCCCTATATAATAACAGCCTTTATAAACGGCTCAAAAGTGTTGTAAACACAAGATGTCTTTTTTTAAAATTGATCTTCGTTATTGCACGACTTATCTTTATAGTACGGAATACAGTATTCGGTTTTTTCGCTAATGTTCGTCTTTTTAAAGTAACTTCTGCACCTAAGCGTACGCTATTGTAAATCTTATATTTAAATTAAATAGGGTTCAGTTTTCCATGCCCTGTAAAGTAACACAGGCTTCAAGAAGTAAACCTGCATATCGACTATAAGCGTTTGATTCTGGAAGAAATCTCACTACATGTTCTGCAAGTCGTGTAACAGATTCAAGAGTTCCATTTGCTACCCAATCTCGATTCTGTTAAAAAAATAATTATTAAATTAATTACTAAACAATATACTAAGTTATAGTAGACAAAAAACATCTTAATTCAATATTTAATTGCAAAAGAATACTAATGTGATCAAAATAACGACCCGTTTCTCTCTAGCAAGTAGTCAAGTAGTAAAATACAGCAACTGGTGACAATAAAAATTATGGGATATTTTTCGCATTGCACTACCTAAGAAACAAAATAGTACGTGGTGTCAAATAACGTTTTATTTAGAATATTTACAACAGATTTTGTAGCTCAACACAAGCTTTGCATCTTTTTATAAAATAATTTGGTACCTTTTCAAATAATTCCAAATTCAAATATATTTTGCTTTTACTATTTACCACAGCAAACTTGTTAAAGTTTGAAGAGATGTAGCACGTATTTTCTACATAAAATTTTTAAAATAAAATGTTCGCCAATTTGTTATAACATTTTTTTAATAAAAAATAAAAAAATACGGGTGCCAAATTGTAACGAAATAAAAATAAAAATACAAAAATGGCTGTTGCTGACTAAGTTTAAATACACAAAAAAAAAGATCTATCAGATTCAGTGAATACAACGTCTGTGCGACTGCTGGAAATAAACAAATCGGCTAGCTGGTAGAAATGAGACTTTATCTCTAGGGACTGGGATGCATCTGCAAAATAAACAGCCAAAAAAAGGGATATAATAGGGCGCCACAGGATTTGTAGGTAGCAGCGACTTGTTCAGTAGAAATCCTAAACAATTTTCCAGAAAGTCGCAAAGATGTCGGTTCGCAAGTAGGTCCCTAAGGAGAGAAGAGAATGAACACCACACACTGTTTTGTTTCATAAATAGTTGCAATGCTGAAAATAGCTCATATAGGCTATTCCAAACCTTTAAGCGGAACTAAATGATATTTTAATTTTTGTTAAGCTGCGTTCAGAGCTATTAAATTAGTCGACTATAGACTATAGCTTGTGCACTGTTGATTGTCACTACAAGTTTGTCATATGGTAAGGCGAGCAAACGTTAAGAGCTCCAAATTTAATAGAATATGCGTTGTCGATTGTGGATAGTATTCCAAACTTATAGTTAGTGAGTTGTTTTAATGAGACAGATATATAAACGCATTGGCTATCTCAGTCTACATCAGAGAGAACGTTTATATTATATGCCTTTACATAACCTAGCAAAATGTCATCGCGCCGATTACAACAAATCTCGCCCAAAATTACAAAGACGAACAGTAAATATAATCAATTTATGTAATTAGGTTAAGTTTAGTTAGTAAAATCTAGGACAGCAGAATTAGGAAAATATAATAGATAATCAACATTTTACGAAGCCACCGTAGTTGGTTTAAAGTAGGGTGACCATTTTCTTAAGAAGGCAATGCGGGACAAAGCAAAAAAAAGGTCGTCACTTTCCAAATATAAGTGAAGAGCAAAAAAAAGGCCTCACCTCCCAAATCTAAGTGAAGAGTAAACAAAAGGTCCTCACCTCCTCAAATATAAGTCAAGAAATCAAAAGTTAAAATGCGGGACTTTTGTGGGACGTGTCTTAAAGCGGGACACCCAATCAAAATTCGGGACAGTCCCGCAAAAAGCGGGACGAATGGTCACCCTAGTTTAAAGACACACAGATGTCGCCCTATTCGTAACATACTAATTTCCAGAGCTGTAAACGCTGCCTTGAATATTAAAACTATCTACTAAACATATCCCTAACGCACAGTGAACAGTCAACTAATTTAAAGAACTCTGAACGCGGCTTTAGTTGTCACGAGCTGATTTTTTAACAATTGAAGAGGGCTTTTAATGACTGAATGGGACTTTGAAACCATTCAAAAATTAGTTCTGTACATTCAAAAGAAACAGACTATATAAAGAAATCTTTGCCTAGATGTTTTTTGTCCACTTTAAACTAAATTCTTACCAATCCTTCCAGATATCTTTGCAGAGACGGACTCAGAGCAACAATCTTCGTTGTTAAATCAGGAGTAGTCCTTAACAACTGCTTCAATTGTTTCCCAGCAACTGCTAATAATTCCGGTCCTAATTTCTCTGTATCAGTAACCGAAGGCAATATTTCTTCCCCTAACGTACTAAAACCATTCATAAATATCTGTAAAACTTGGTGTCTCCGCAAGGCATCAGTATCAACACCCCATTCATTCGCTAAAAGTATACATTTTCCCATCCAATTAACATGATCGAGGGAGTATAAACCTTCTTCAACAACTTGAACAGTTTCTATACTCGATGAAATAACTTTAGTTAAAAATTGTGTCCGTGCAGTTAATAATTTTTTCTCTGAACTATGAGTGCTGATATCCATTTTTTGAAGTAAATCAGTGAAGAATAAATTTAACGTTGAACTGTCAAACAAATTTGCTATTGGTTTCGTTTGTTTAACTCCAAACGTAGTCATCATTTGTATAACCAAACTAAGCTGATAATGTATATGGAGTAAGCTAGAATTAGTTTCGCTCTGCTGTAATGCTAATTCAGTCAACGGAACTCCTCCGTTCTCCCACAAGTTCTCGAACTTCAAACTCGATCTACGACAACTGTAACTTTGCTGTACAGTATCCAAAAATGAGTCTAAGAACTCCGAACACATTTCTATGAAAATTGGTATCTGAACATCAGACAATCCAGTGTCTTGCCGACATAAAATCTCCTTTGGAACTTTACCGACTTTATTTATAAGTTTACAAGTTGATTCGAAAGTTTCCCGAATATGCGTAGACCATATTAGGTTATACAATCCTTCTTTGACATGAGCGTTTGGAATATGTTGCAAACATTTCATCGCAGCTTCAAGGTGTATAAAATTTTTTATATCTTTTTGCCACATTAAAGCGTATTCCCAACACATATTAGCAAGTAACGCACTAGCTTCGAGACTGTACGGAAATTGTTTTTTAAGAATATTTAAATGTTCAAAAAGAGGTTGATTTAAGTTGAGGTTATGGTTTTTAGGTACATCTACCACAGTTTCAACAGCTTGTGAGTTGGTTTCACTTTGATTTTCAACTTCGTTTTCACATAACGCATTGACAGCAATGTACGAAGGGTCTATACCACTGGACGTTAACCACTGTGCCACTAATTCACTAACCGAACCTCTTCCTTTGTGTAATATATATTGAAGACTAACAACAGACCTATCGTAAAAGAGTTTTGGTAATGTACAACTTTCAACAACAGGTTTGTTGCTTAAAATTATATTTAATAGTGAGATATCTTCTAATTTTCCTATTAAAAAGTTCCATTGACAATTTTCTTGTGTTAATTTTTCCCAAATATCAGTATTCGCATCTTCTTCGATACTTGTAATTGAACATTGTTGTTCTTTTTCTTGTTCGATCTTTTGAGCGATACCACGACATAATATAGCAGCAGTTAACGCTGGGAATGGTCTAGCGGAGTCAGTAAGATACTCTCGTATTTCTGTCCAGAACGGTGAGATAGTGTTATATTCTGCACATATATTTTCAATCGACATTGTTCCACAAATTGCATGTAAAACTTTGCTAAAATTTTGCATTTCTTTATCTAAATTTATGTTCATATCCAATGGACGATTAATCCAGTAACTTAACAACATTCTTATCAAATCAAGAGTTCGGATATTACTTTTAGTCATTTGTTCTTGTAAAGTTTCAATATCATTACGTTTTGATGTAATAAACGAAAGGAAAACAATTTCCGATATTCTGTATAATTTATCTTCAGTTATATCTGCTTTTAGAGATATTTTACCGGTTTTTTGCTCTGAATTATTCAACTCAAACACCGATAAATATTCATTAAAAACTGATTTCTTTTCGAGTTGAAATGAAACCTTTGCTTCGCTCATTTTACGCACATCTGTCAACGTACTGAGATCCAACAAGCGTTGAAGATTATTCATTTCTTTTTCATTTATAAGAAATCCATCAGTTTTTGTAACATTTTCTGTTATATTTCCATTCTCTTCATCGATATCAATAAAATTAATATCTTCGAAATAGGTATAAAAATCGAGGATTAGTTTTAAATTTTCGTTTAACGTTACTAATCTTTTTACTTCTTCTTCAGTTATATCTTCCTCGTTAAGTTTCTCGAGAAAACTATCGGACATTAGTGACATAGCTTTTGGTTGCATATATCGACTAGATAATAACATATCGAAACACTGTTGACGGACAACGTTTGTTTTTAGTTCCGAACAAATATTAGTCACTTCCGTACATAATTGTTCTAAATCATAATCTTCAGATTTTAAAAATAGTTTTAATTTTTTGAATAAATGTAAATCTCGAGTGCGTTTTGAATTTTTCTCTGGAAGTGAAAAGTGGAAAGGTACTGATATTTCTTTAATCTGTCCATCGGGATCAATTAAAAGACAACTAAAGTGATAACCGTGTTTTGATTTAGATAACGTATTCCCAAACCCGACAAGTCCGTAATTATTATATATTAATCGAGAACATTTCGAAGCTGTAAAAGTAACAATCTTTGGTCCTTGTTGCAATGCCCAAATTTCAATAGTTCCTTTCTTCGGAGTATATATAATTAGAAAAAGTGCAACTCTTTGTTTTCTTGGTGTTCCTTTCGCATGTTTTGAACGTTCTTCATCCGGAACTTGTAAAAATGAACATTGTGCTCCTCGGTAACCTTTCCAGAGTCGCACAACAATTCCTTTACGATTATCTATTAAGGAGATTCGACCCAATGAATCTGTTACGATGGTTAGTTTTTTATCGGGTGAGATTATGACAGTATCTGCATTTCGACGAGAGTCGCAAAGGCCAAAGCGACAACCCATTGGTTCCACTGGTTGGATTTGAGGTTGTTGAGGTCTTTCATCAGCTGGTTTTGAACCAACTAGCCAACCACTGTTAAAAAAATAAAAATTTATGTGAAGTTTCAAATATAACAGGATTTCGTAGGTTTTAATAAATGAGATTTATTGCGCTCATTTGGACTGTAATAAATTCTAAATTAAAAAAAATTGCACATTAATTTACGCCGGTTAATTAATTCAAATTAAACAAAAGTTTATTTTTTTCGAAAATTCGATATTATGAAAAAATTATCTGAACAAAAATTTCGTTTGTACTATTTTGGTTCACATCAATGTGCTTTGCTCCGAATTTTTCTGATTTTGAGACCGACACCTCTGGATTATAAAATGTAAAATAAAACTTGCGTTAAAATAAAAAGTTTTTCAAAGCTGCTTTCCTCTCATTTAGGCTTCAAGAGCTTTAATTTAATATTTCAAAATATTTTT
The DNA here is from genome assembly GCA_963971575.1 of Liopterus haemorrhoidalis. Classification (NCBI taxonomy): domain Eukaryota; kingdom Metazoa; phylum Arthropoda; class Insecta; order Coleoptera; family Dytiscidae; genus Liopterus; species Liopterus haemorrhoidalis. Next base: position 4,453,050 of record OZ020612.1, on the reverse strand, counting down.
TTTCTTTTAATAATGTTTTTAACAGTGCAAAAAAATTTGAAAAAATAATCTGATCAAAATCTACTGTTGTACTATTCCGTTTTGTATCAATGTGCATTACATTGAATTTTTCAAATTTTTGGACAACTCCCCTCTGGGTTAGAGGGTGAAGAAAAATACTCATTTTTAATAAAAATCAAGTAAAAAAAAAAGTTTTTTAAAAAATATTTTTCGTTAATGCACTTATCTAGGACTTTATTTAATGTTAATTTTTAATTTTTTTTTAGTCAAAATTTAAAAAAAAAATTCTGGTTTTGTTTTTTCTAAGTCTATGTAAGATAAAACAAAAAATTGATTAACAATATACTATTTTACATTTCTTGCATTCAATCACCGGCCCACCGAAAATAATAATTCTCTGTTCCCGCATACAGTTTATTAAAAATAATTATATATAATAACTTACGGTAGTGCAGACTTCAATTTGTTGGCTACTGCTTTAGCGACATCACTTAAGACAGGCTGAGCTACACCTTCGATAGCATAATGGAATGCAACATAAGGCTTTGTTCCCACTCCAACGACAAGAGTATTACTAGGTGCAACTGCTCGGTATTTAGCATCAAAACCCCCACACATAGATGCCGTTAATAAATGATCGAATGTGTTAACCGAACTTGACCCGACGACCACCATATCATTAACACTGTGTTGGTCAGCAAATCCCCATTTTTTGGGACAAAGAAATGGAGCTGTTGCATCAAAACTATCACCTTTTGCTTGAACTAAAATATTTCTATTACATTCTGATACTAAATATATATTATCAGTTAATATAGGCTAAATTTTTATTACCTCTAGCTAATTGACTTCTAAAATTTCTCAGTGCTGGAAATAGTTGCGTGCCAGAATACATACAGACACAAGTAGGATACTGAATATAAACTTCTTCAGGACGGACCTCGGAACTAGTTTCTAAATATGAGTTTTGTGACTGGCATTTTATATTAACAACACGTTCATCGTGTAAACGTTCAGAAAAAAGTAACGTACAATGTTCTGTGTAAAATTTAACATGACCAGATTGGAATCCAACAGCTATACATGTCCAATCTGGTCCTACCTAACAAAATAATTACATATTATTGGTGAATAAATAATAATACATAAAAAATTTTATTATTTAGGAGCATATATTTGTGTAAGTTTAGCTTAGTTTAAGTTTTCTAATTTTTAATAAGAACTTACTTGTGAACTTTTATTTTGTGAGGCAATCGGTAGACATAAAACAGCCGTTATAACATCTCCTCCTTCATCTAACGACCCAGAATGCGATATATGGTACTGATTTAACACAGCGTTTGAGTCCCATTTTGCAGTTAAAACAACTACTTTACAACTATGTGCCAAAACAATTATTTCACCAGTTGGAGAAGCAGATATACAACAATTTTGAAGCCAATTGTCTCCTCCTGAAAGAAACAATAACATTATCATAACCTTTTATGTATGTCAAATTTTTTATTTCACCTCTATCATCATCCAAAGGAAATAAACCTCTTCTCACACCACCTACATCTATTATATTTGAAGATACTTTTATTTGACAAGACATTTTATTAAAATAAACACTATTTTACAAAACAATACATCACGAAAACTTCGACAGCTGTCAGTTTATGTCAAAGAGAAAATGACATTGCGCGTTGTCGAATCACAGCACTGACAACCGAAACACTAGTGCAGTATTTTCATAAATTAGCGGAAAATTTACAATTTGTAAGTTTATAAATTCTGTTTTATGAATGATCAAAAATTTCTGTGGTGAATAACAGCATAAAAATTACTACATTCCCAGATAAGGCAATACCGGAATTTGATAAAAAATTAAAAAATGTCTGACATTATAAAAACTCTAGTTGAAATGGGCTTTAGCCAGAAAAAATCGTAAGTTTTTTATTATTCAAACAATCTATAAAAACAATAAATTCAATAAAATTTACTGACTCATCTAACCTAAATTTTATAGAGAACTAGCCGTTGCAAAAACAAGTGGTCGTGATGTCCAAGAAGCAATGGAATGGTTACTCGCTCATCCAGAAGATATCAAAGAAGATGAACCTACTGCGAGTGACACCCTGCCTGCTCCGAGTGACACCCAGCCTAGTGCAAGTGATACGTCTGCAGAAGCAGTAACAGATGAAACCCTCGAAGCCAAATCGTTAAAATGTGATGAATGCGGCCGATTATTTAAAAATCACGAAGAAGTAGAGTTCCATGCAGCTAAATCTGGTCATAGTAGTTTCTCAGAATCAACTGAAGAAAAAAAGCCCTTAACTGAAGAAGAAAAATTGGCACAAAAAGCTAAACTAGAGGAAATTATGAAGCAAAAACGTAAGGAACGAGAGGAAAAAGAGAAATTAGAAGCTTTGGAAAGGGAGAAAAATCGTATTCGATCAGGTAATTGACATTTCTGATATGTCACGTGACAAAATTAGGTTATCTGCTTCCGCGCCATCTTTTAATTTTTTTAAATACCATTTTTAGGTAAAGAAATGATTGAAGCTCGTAGAAAACAGGAAGAATTGGAGATGAAGAAGCTGATAGATCAACGTAAGAGGGAAAAGGAAGAAGAAAGATTAGCAAGACAGAGGGTTAGAGATCAGATAGAGCAAGATAAACAAGCGCGTAAAGCCAAAGCTGAGGCTCAGTTAGAACAAGCGGCTATAGTGGCGCCAGTACAACCAGCGGTCACTGCTAAAATTAGCGGAAATAAGAACTACCCCGAAGCTAAATTGCAGATTAGGTTAACTAATGGAAGTGCATTGACTTACACATTTGGAGCTAAAGAACCACTGTCTGCTGTCCGTCTGTATGTGGAAATGAACAGGACAGATGATCAAGGACCTTTTTCTTTAATGACAAGTTTTCCTAGGAAGGTATTTTCATTAGAAGATTATGATAAGCCATTAGATGTACTAGGTAACTATTTTTACTTTTATTCATTTTATCTACAAACGAAATTACAATTGGTTTTCATGTTATTTTTATCGAAATTAAAATAATACATTAATCTCTAGGGAATGTAATAAATAATATAGTCTTAATTTTCTTTTTTCAGGTTTGGCTCCCTCTGCTGTTATTATAGTAACAAAATCATAAATACATTTTGGGTTTGAATATATTTAAGTTTGATACAAATGCGCTTTTGGCTATTAGCTCAAGTTTAACATTGCAAGGATGTCCTCAATTGTATTTTGTATCCAAATTTTACAATATTTTTAAGTATAAAGATGGCAACATTTAGACATTCTTGTTATATTTATACTTTGTTTATATGCAATACTCAATAAAATATATAAAAACACTGTTTAAATATTGATCGACTCCCACCGGCATCCCAAATTCCTACAAAAAAAACTGTTTTAGCTTAGCGGGCAAAATCATCGTTATACGGAAAGTGACCCGTCGATTGCCGATGCTTTATTTACGAGATGGGTAATCCTGTTGCCAATCGCCATGAGTGGAGAATATCCCAGAAAGCAAACCTCGAAAAAAACAATTATCAGGCGAAATATACAGGGTGTTTTCTTATTTATTTTTTAATGGGTGATACTACAGGTTAAAAGAAGGCAAAAACCTTAATACACCTTAGTAAAAGTTTTATAATAAAAGATATTAATCTTTTAAGTTTTTTATTTTTGGGGTTTTTCCGCCATAACTTTCCAAATATTTATCCAACCAAAAAAATGCATTTAGATAAAAGATTTGTTTTCTTATTCTTAAGAATATTTGTAATACAAGTTTTAGCTGTTAATACCCTTTTCACACTAGATCTTTAAGATCGGATGTTTAAGTGAATGGATCTTTAAACGCTAATGTGAAACCGTACGGCCTCGTCTAAATACAAGCGATGTTTAAGACAGAGATCTGCGTCTTAAACTTCGCCCGCATTGCCAACTTAATTCCCATTATAAAAAAATACTCCTTGAATTTGTGCTTCTCTTCTTTTATCTATGTTCAGCTGTTATCATTTTATATATCGAGGTTATGAGAAAATTATTTGCGTTATTATTTAAATAAATATAAAAAATAAACTTCTCCTAACCTCGATATACAAAATAATGACAGAATAAATTCAAACGATATGAAATTATGTTGGCAATACATACTAGCTTTACATGCGGCTTAGGTCAAGAGTGCGACAAAAAAAAAAAAAAATTAAGTTGGGAACACTGAATTTTTGCCAACTGTAATGAGAAGTTACTAGTTACTAGAAGTTATCCCTATTACACGATAACAATGATGAAATTATTGATTTTATTATAATTTTAGTTCTATAAAATTCCAATATAGTACTCTTATAACATATATAATATCATTCCATTTCCTACAGTAGTACTACTATATTTTTAACGATTACCTTCAAATAATAAATTTTAGTTCTACAGATTTTGCCTCTACAATGTTACCACTAGATAAAAGTGAAATGTTTTTCCACTTTTTTTTTGTAATATTGTCGTAATGCACGCAAAATAGCGCGCACTACAAATTAAAATCTGTTTTTATTTTACACTAATTTATAATTAAATACTTTAATTGAACATATAAGTAAAAACATATTGATCTATGAAATACGTTTATATTATTGTAAACCGAATAATACTTGGAATTTGAGAGAAAACAAATATATAGATTATTAATATAGTTTAAGAAAAACATTAAATTGAAGGAGATCAAAAGTGTTAGAGGCCAAGATTAAATACGCCAATAATAATTCGAAATAAATATCTCGAATATTAAATACATTTAATTAAAACGCCTTACATAATAACTGATATTTTTAAATCTGATATATCAGTAGAATATAAAGTTACCTACGATAACCTGGTCTACGAGATATGCATGGAAATTTAGAACATTTAACTCTTTAACTGATTTATTTTTATACATTTTTGCAATGAATTTGTAATCAGTGATTCTTAAACTCTGGTCCGCGGGTAAAGGCCTTTAAGTGATTAAATTTGTTTTATATTGGAACTAGGAACTGTACAACTGCGGATTGGATGTACCTCAATGATATTAATTATAAAAAGGAAATTAGGAAATATGTAAATCCATTATATTTAAAATAATATACATACAGCGACTTGAAAAAGAGGATAGTGAGACAACTATAGTCTCCATATAAATTATATTTAACCGGAACTGTAAAATAATGATTATTTTTGTAATCAACTATTTGTGAAAAACCATTACTCATATAACCGCAATCAGAAATTTGATTGAAATTACCTAAATAAACAGAATAAAAAATTCTTGATTAGAAATATTCAAAAAGTAATCAAATCTTTACAAAACTATGTTAAAATTTGGAATTTTTCATATTCTCAAAATATTTAGGTCTACGACCAACATCGCTCTTAATTTTCGCTTCCCTCGAAATAAAACATTAATAAATAATAATCAATACACTTTATTATTCTAAAAAAACATAAACTTCTTCTTACATTAATCTTCACAAAATATTACAATGTATAAATATATTTAACATACAGGTTTATTATTTGAAAACATTTATCGTACGTATATGCAGGGCATATATTCAAAATAATAAACCAGTTAGATAAAAAAAATAAATAAAACACTAAAAAATCTGACGAGAAAAAAAAAATTAACTGTAGTTGTAGCCCTAATTATTTTAATAATTATAATACAATTTGTTGATTTTTAAAAATTGTTGATGTGGTCATTTGCCAAAAGTAGAAACTAGGTGAAATCTATTTCTGTACCTGTTATCCCACTATTCATTTTAACAACCAGTATGGGGCCAATCTTTACTATACCCCACTGAACATAACCTTATGTGCTGCCTCTATACAGAAGGCTTAAATAATCATTAAAAAGGTTAGGTTAGGCTAGGCTTTAGCTAGAATACCAGTTATGTTAGAATAGTTTAGCTAGAATAAGGTTATGTTGAGTGGGGTATAGTAAATCTTCCCCAGGAAATCTACCGGTCCGTAAACAGCTACATGCTTATACACCTTCACCGAACTTGTTTTCGAACACAGTTGATGTTCCCGGTATCTACCGGTAGAGCTTACCTTAATTTTGGCAGGTTAACGGCGTATTTTTATTTTAAATTATTAAATAAACATTGTCATGACATTCGGTCACAAAAATTCGCATACCATTGTGTTAAGCTATATATATTGTAATAAATACTTAAATATATGCAGTGATGATATTCAACCGGTACGAGCGTATCAGTTCTTAAAATATTGAAATACTTCCATACTGGGCCAAGATACACTTTAGGTATGCATATCTTTATATATAAAAAGAATGCTGTTTGGATAGCAGGATCACCAGACCTGTATCTTTTTCACTAGTTTATTGCACTGTCATTTATTATTTAATTACTAAAATTAATTTAGTTAACTACAACTTTCCGTATGTCTTTCCATTTGAATCCGATGGCAATAGCACTACAATTGTTTTTAAGTCGCAGCAAGAAAACCTTTTTCACTGTGCCCAGCACGTATTTTCTCGTTCTGATATTATAGTCCAGGCCTTATAGTGTTACATCGGACAGTGTTTCTTTGTTCCTCATTTTTTATCACATTTGACCATCTTATATCAAGATTCATTGTAAGCAACGGTTTTGAAAAACTTCGCAAAAATAATCTGGAATACAGAAAAATATTTAAAAAGTTTCCCTCAGTAGTCAAAACCAATATTTTTTAATAATAAATAGTTTAAATGTCATTTAAAACATTTCAATTTATTATAATATCTACTTACATTAATTATTTAAAATATGTACATATGTTTATTAAAGGTTAAACAATAAATGACATATGTATCAAAATTTTACTAGTAGTTCTAAGTTCATAATAATAAGGTCTAAATTAATATTATATATAAACAAATCATATGTATTGATGTAATTTACTTTCTAATTAATGTTCTTTATTAAATTGTTTACAAAATACTTCAAAATGAATTAAATATTACATGAATAAGTTAAATTAATTTACGGATTTTAGAAATGTTATCCAATAAACACGGCTTTTATTTTTCACATATTATTTTATTATTTCGAAGTTGGGAACACTTTCCTTATCATCTGTCGCACATTTGGCACAGACTCTTTACATGGAGATTTCTTCTTCAAATTAAACATCAAGTGTGAAAGCAAACCGATATTAAACATCGATGAAGTTTAAGTTCAATCGTCTTAAAGATCTAGTGTGAAAAGGGTATTAGTCAATAATAAGGGAGTGATTTAAATTTTGAATTTTTGGAGTTAAAAATTTAAATTACACCCTTATTAGCTTAGGTAAGGTAAGAATACTTAAGTGTTGGGGTAAAAGGAAAGCGCTAACCATATTTAAAAAATTGTTTTTAATTTATGTGAGACATCAAATGAAAGGTTCTTGAACCTAAATTAACAAACAATAACTAATTTTTAAAAATGTTTTTATTTAACGCATTATTTATCCCGCGCAGAAGAGCAGGTTTTTTTTTTTAAATTCAGAGTAATGCATAATGTTGACATTCAATTAATTGATGTGTGTAAAGTGTAAAAATTTCATCAATTAATTGACAAAGAAGTTGATCAATTTATTTTGAAAATAGAACAAGTTCTATTTTTCAACAATTTTTTAGGGAATTCTAGGTATATTTTTATCTGTTAAGATATTGCCAACTGTTAAGTTGTAGCATAACCTCTAAATATATTGTTTGTGTTTCGTTTTCAACAGTGATGGGCGTTTACACGTAAACTTTAATTGTTTACGTTTACGTGTAAACTTATGTAAACAATTGGTAAACTTGTCAACAATGTAAACAACGTAAACTGTTAAATAATGAGGTTAGTTTTAGTTATTTAATATGAATAATAGAGAGTTAATGAACAAGTATATTCAGTTCAAAACAATAGTTTCAAAGGAATAGTTCTGAAGAACTAGGTTTTGTTTTAATTAAAGAAAATGAAAGAAAATATAGGGCGTTATGCAAAATCTGCAATGAATCTTTTCGTTATTAAAAAATATAGGCTGATTTTCTTTAAGGTGAAATTTAATGTTTTGTTAATAAAATTGTTAGACTGAATTTTTTAAAGAAAAAAGTTTTTTATTTTTCATGTTCATATTTACTAATTTGTATGTAACACCTGTATAATGATGCAAATTCGATTTTTATTAATATGTATATTGGTTTGTCCTAATTTTATATACTTACTTTTTCATTTAAAATCGTTTCATTAAAATTTTATTATTTATAAAAATGTATTGAAAATGAGTTTCTGTAATTCAAAACAAGTGCGCATGTCTAAATCATTGTTTACATTGTTTACGTTGTTTACAAGAGTTTTTGTGTTTACTTTACATCATTGTTTACGCGTCAACAATGAGGTAACTTACATCATGTAACTTACGCGCCCATCACTGGTTTTCAATAGTGACAGGACTTCGAACGTTCTAATTTACCATCATCTAGGTTATTTCTTTTGTTTTTGTTCACAGCTCGTAACTTTGTGAAGATTTTTTCAATATTTTCATCCTGATAAATATGTCAACATGTTTTACAGTTGGTAATGTAAAAGTTTTCAAAAAAATTGAACAATAAATTGATGTGTGTAAAGTGATGTTTTTGTTTCCAAGGTTACCAATAAATTTTTCAATTAATTGACTAAAAAACTTGATCAATTAATTGAACTGTGTAAAACCAACTTTAGATATACGTAATGAGTTCAAACTGTACTGGAATATTTAGTACAATAGTTTGGCCACCAGATAGCGTATTTGAGCGTGTCACTTCTCAATACCTAGTGAGTGACTATCATCGTTCTACGTTATTTTTTCGCGCAAAATACATAGATATACACATTTTGAAGTAAATTGGAGAAAAAAAATGTTTGCTCGAAAATTGAAAAAGTTGTAAGGGGTACCACTTACGATTTTTTCGAATTTTGACCATTTTCAAAGGTTTTGTTTGACGATTCGTATTTATTGTAAAAGTTGAGTTATTAAGGCCCTAATTTTTTCTAGACTAAACGATATACGAAGATTTGAAAAATTCAAACCGCTGTTCTGTCCATTTTATTGTTCTTAAGTTAGAATTTTTTGAAATTTCAATAAAAAATTGAAAAATGAAAATTTTGCAAAAAATTTTTTTTGTTTGGGAGTTTCTTCAAATTGAGTCCTACGGCCTTTTAGGACCTCAGGATTTGAAAAGTTTTAACCGCAGGTCATTATCTCATGTAGATTTTGAGATACGGTCTTTCAAAAATGAAATATTTACAAATTTTCAAGACTACACGGATCAAAAAGGCGTTAACTAAGAAGGGCCCTATTTTTTCTCTAAGTAGAACAAAGTCTGAAGATTTTAAAAATTCAAACCGTAGGTCCCTATTTTTGGTAAAAGTGCATTTTAGCTATTTTCTACTACGCATGCGCTAAATGTGTTCATTTGTCCTGACGAAACAGGTACATCGTTGCCAAATGTACAGATGATTCAAAATGAAAATGGAATCTCGCACAGCTAAAATGGCGGGGAAGCGTTGTTTAGATGGTTTAAAATGAAAAAGTGGTGGGGAAGCGTTATGAAAATTTATACTCTATTTTAAAGTTTCTATGTATTTTCCAAAAACATTATACAAAGTTATAAGAAAATAAATTATCTAGAAAAAACATGTATTATAATTTGTTATTACAATTTTAAAACACAAACTTGAATATAAAATTTGAAAATAAAAGAAACATGATACTGTTATTGGACTTATAACTTAAAATTAAAATCAATATTACCGGTATAAAATTGAAAACTTAATATTTAGAACAATCTTTCTGGAAATATATTATGAGCACATATATTAAGGGTTCAAATATTTTAAAATAAAAGACAAATATATTTTTAATACATTTATTTTAACAACTGACAAACACGTGCTTATACATACACCCCTTTTTTTAAAATATGGACTCGTCCGACCAAAATTTAGAAACTTCTGATCGTTCGAAGACGGGTATATTCGTAATTTATTTTGCTCTCTGTCGTCGTCTATCAATATCTACATCGCTATCTACATTCAAAATCACATTTGGCAACGATGTACCTGTTTCGTCAGAACAAATGAACACATTTGGCGCATGCGTAGTAGAAAATAGCTAAAATGCACTTTTACCCTATTTTTTATTGTTCTTAAGTAAGGATATTTTTAAAATATCAAAAATTAACAAAAATTCAACACTAAAATATACGTAATAAATTCAGTACTGTAGGATTTAGTACAATAATTTGGCCACCAGTTAGCGTATTCACAATAGGGTAAAAAAAGTTCAGTAAAATTCTTATTAAAGGACGAAATATAATCGGCAAAAAGTTGATTTTGATACGACAATGATAAAAAATATTGTCTCAGACATCCAGAATTTTATTTGCCTCAACATTCACTTCGATTTTTATTTACCTAAAATAATTCTTCACGCCGTCACTGTTCAATCACGTGACTTTAGAACGTATTTTGAGGTTATGTTATTATTTTCAAAACTTGTATCTTACAATTTTGATTGTATTTGTTTTTAAAAGTAGTAAAATTACACAAAAATGCCGACTTGGAATCAAATACAATCACAACTACGCCATCCAGCGAATCCTGTCGTATTTTTCGATGTCACAGTGGGAACAACGGTGAGGCAGATTAAAATTTTATAAAAATTAAAATGTTTCTTAAATCTTTATTTATGTTTTATAGGAAATAGGACGTATGATATTTGAATTATTCGCTGATGTAGTCCCAAAAACAAGTGAAAACTTCCGAAAATTCTGTACTGGAGAATATCGTAAAGATGGTGTTCCGTTAGGATTTAAAGGAGCAATATTTCATAGAGTTATTAAGGATTTTATGATACAAGGAGGAGATTTTGTAAATGTAAGGTTTGTTTTATTAAAAATTACTATGAGTTAATATATTTTTTTTAATCGGCAGGGTGACGGAACAGGTGTTATGAGTATATATGGTGGAACAACTTTCCCGGATGAAAATTTTACATTAAAACATGATGCTCCAGGCTTACTCTCCATGGCAAATAGTGGAAAAGATACAAATGGTTGTCAGTTTTTTATTACTTGTGCTAAGTGTAATTTTTTAGACGGTAAACATGTAGTATTTGGTAAAGTTATAGATGGACTTTTAGTTATGCGTAAAATAGAAAATGTGCCAACGGGACCAAATAATAAACCTAAAATACCAGTTACAATACTTCAATGTGGACAAATGTAATGCAATAAAATATTTATTATAAATTAAAAAAATACAATTTTTTATATTTCCTATATACAAATTAATCAAAAATTACTTTTTGAAATAAAACAGATTTTTGGCATTAATAACACACTGTATGCGGACTCAGATAACGTCTTATCCCTGTAGCGGAAAACAAAAAGTGTGGATTATGGTATTGGCCAACATCCGCCATTACATAATGAACAGCTGATCAGCGAACAAATAGGGTTATGGCGTTTTTAATGATTAACAAATATTTTAATTATGTTTTTGAACTTTTACATTAATTTTTAACTACGTATTTGTATGATAAACATGAGATATAAAAAAATAAAATAAATTTGAGTAAAATTGACTAAAACCTACATTGTTGTACGGCCACATTAAGTAAATAAGTAATAAGCTTTTCATATCACAAAAACAAAAATACGAAATATCTTGGGAAAAATGAGAGCTTTCTACCATGCTACCCCTGTACGTTCCAGAGGTACGTGCGTACCAAAATAGTTTGTTATGGAATTTTTTAATATATTTTTATACTGCCCCCGTATCCATAATACCTACTCGCTGTATAATTTTACATGTTTAAGAAATAACCGAAAAAGGTTTTTTTTAAATTTAAGTATTAGGGGCGGTAAGGAAACCTCACGAAAGTTACAAAATAGAGGGGGTATTAAAAGGATATTCAGTCGTCACAGAAAATCGTGCAAATTGTTTTATTAAATTTTCAAATATTTCAATACTTTTGAGACACCATTTTAATTATAACATAAAATGTATATTATGTCTTGAATGACAGCCAAAAACACTACAATATATTCTGCTTTTATAGTTTTTACAACTTCTGTCGACATTCTAACAAAAATTCAACACTAAAACACATAAGAAGTTCAAACAGTACTAGATTGCCTAGTACAATATTTGACCACCAGACAGCGTATTCGAGCGTGCCAGTTCTCAATAGTTTTTAACGTTTCTATTACACTGGCTATACTACGCGTCCATAGTATACAACGCATATACAAAATATTTAAAGACGCGTTGCATTATTTTATCAATCTAATTTTTTAAATTGTCATGTATATATTGTCGCGTTTTACTATACTTGAGTGTAGGTGTACCCCGTAACGCATGTATAGAACAGACATGCGTATATGTAGTTGTTAAAATGGTGACCTACGCATCCGCAGTTTACAATAAGAGCGTTCAGACCAGTTTTGTCGGCGCTAAATGGATTTGTTAAACATATCTAACCTAAAACTTTTTGTCAATAACAAAATATAATATAGAGTCGATAATTCACTAGAAAATTTCGCCATAATATTATTGGGGCAAAATAGAAATCCTAAAATTTGTCCCAAGCATCGTGAATGTCCACAAGATGTCGCTGGACCTATCTTATAAAATAGATTACATTCTTCCCGATACTGTTCTCGAAGACGAAATGGTGGGTCACCGAAACTGGAAAATTTTGATTTCCGCATACAGTGTTCGACCGCATACAATGTGTCAAACTATATCTTTATAAATTGAACTATTTTTGATATTTATGTCAACTTTTCATAACATCTAATTGTCTACTTCTCAATGATTCTCTTCCGTATCTATTTCTTGCTTCATTTATAAATGCTATTTCCATTTGTTGAACTAATTTATCAAAAAATATATTTGCTAAATGTGAATGAAGTAAAGAACGGAATTCAAATGATAAATAAAAATCTATTATACAAGACTGTGGGTTATTTTTTAACGCTGGACTAAATTTCCATATTGATTCTAAATGATGAAATAATCTACCCTCTGTACAAACGGATTTTACTAAATAAGGTTCAACTAGTGTTACATTTGAAGAATAACTTTCAATTAGCGGTGGGAAACCAATTACAAGATCGGCTCGCATAAATTCAGGCGAGTCAGACAGAATTAGTGACTTCTTACAGAATGGAATAAATCGTTTGTAATTTCCTACATCAGACACAACGGTGTACATCTGTTGCATTGAAAACCTAAAAATTAAATAATTTATTAGGTCTGTCTGTAAAGTTTTTCCACAGTTTATTAACTCTATTCACAGAGCTACTTCTAATGTTTTATTATTTATTTAACTGCAATTTAAGATCCCGGTATGGAAAATGTATCTAAAATCAGATTAGGTTAGTAATGGAAGCTCCAACTGCTCAAACTAGATATAAAAAGGCTTTAAATGTGTCCTATTATAACCTAACTTTGTACTTTAATTTACGTTTTAATTATCACAGGATCTTAAATTGTTTGTAACCAAACTTTTTAATGAATACCTACCCAACAAGTTTTCTTCCAACGTATTCTTTTGTCCGATTTTTTGTATTGTCAGATATACTGTTGAATAAATATCTATTAATGGCAAGTTGGTTAGGTATTATATTCGAAAACTGGTCAAATATTAGGTTTTTTCGTGAGATTGATACATTTGCTAGTATAACACAGGAATTTCGAAACATGTTTAAAACAAAAAATAATAACCTAACAAATTTTTGACATTTTGACGTTAAAAGGGGCACCTTGCCCCATTCATTGAACCGATGAAATTGAGTGCGTGGCAGTAATTCGCCATCTATCATTTGTAGTAAGAAGAAGTAATGCGGATTTTTGAATTTATCTTACACGATAACAATTTTATTTTGATGGAAAAAAATAGATTTTATTTTTGTTTAAAGAAATTTAAATATTACGCATTTGTAACATTTATACTATTTCTAAACTCCGTTCAAACGTTAGAATGCTGTACAGGGCTAATGGAGTAGTTCTTTTTCATACTGTCTAATGGGCTCTCAGAATAATGCTATCCTTTCTTTTTTGCGACATTGCTGGCAGTAAAACGCATTGATCTGCGAAGACGCGGTATTCTACAAATGGTTATTCATTTTTGTTCTGTTTTACCTCATTTTTGTACAGATCATCCGAGTCTATGATGCTATTTTCATTTAATTTCATTGAATTAAAAACAAAAGTTTATTGCCATATTTGACACAGTTACAACATATGGCTACACCGCTCCTATTTCCCATAAGAGCAATACTGCATTCTAACCTTTGGACGGACTAAAGATTATACTTTTTTTTTGTTATTTTGGTCTTATCCCTTTATAGGCTTGTCTTTCTTAGGTGCCATCGACTCCTATCTTTCGAGTCTTCCTTGGTTAGGTCTTTCTTACACATTAAATGTTTTCCATTTCACTGCTGGTCTTCCTCTTCTTCTCTTTCCTTTAGGGAGACCATTTGGGAATCCTTTCTTTGGTCACCTTTCTTGAATCCGTTCAACATATCAGTACCATCTTTATGCTTATTGAAATGGTTGAACAATTTTCATTACTGTTTTATCATGTATAATGAAACAGTCAAAACATACGCAGAAATTATGCAATTTTATTATAAATAAATTAAATTTATTATTCAGATTTTAAAATTGTTACAGTTTGATTTCTGGTACGAACTTTTAACGATTTTTTAGTCGAGAATATCAGCTGTCTTTCCACGTTGAACTTTTGTTCTATTCCGTATCAGACCGATGAAATTAATACGAACAAAATCCGCTAGATGTCTGATTGTGTTTTGACATTTGTTGTGTTTGGTTAAATTTGGTAAACTAATTTTAAAAAAATTTGTCTAAATGTGCAATATGACTCCAAAGAAAAGGGTAAGTAGCAAAATAAATCATAAAATATCACATTCTTAATCTAATCGTACCATAGGTACAAAGCCGAAGTACATCGGAATCGAGTTCATCTTCGTCTTCTGGTAGTTCGAGTAGTAGTTCTGGAACTAGTGGATCTGGTTCTGGATCATCATCATCAAGTGACAGTGATTCATCATCATCACAAGATGGAAGTAGTAAACAACAAACACCAGCTACAAAAACACCACAAAATAACGATGCTAAAAAAGCAGTTCTTGCTAAAACAGCACAACGGAAAAGTATTGATAGTAATAATAAAACACCAACAAATAAAGTAACTCCTAGTACTAGTAGTAATAAAGTAACAAGTACAAGTGGTAGTAAAAGTTCACAAAGTAATAAATCATCATCCAGTAGTACAAAAGTAACTCCTGCTTCGAGTACCACAAAAGTAACTTCTGCTTCGAGTACTACAAAAGTGACTCCTGCTTCAAGTACAACAAAAGTAAATACAAGTAAATCAGAGGAGAAGCCATCAAAACCCAAACAACCAGCTAAAGTACAAAAATCAAAAAGTATTATTGATACTACAGATGATGAGGATACAGATAAATCTGCTCCAAAACAACCACAAAAACGTAAGCCACCTGTTAAAACTAAAACCACAACTGCGGCTAAACCCCCACAAAAACCTTTACCGACAAAAGGTACTAAAACAACTCCAACGAATGGAAAGAATAACACGCAAAAAACCACACCAACCGGGAAAGGAGATACAAAATCTACTCCAAAAAGTGATAAGAAAACGAAAAAGAAAAGTATTTTCTCTCCGGAAAACAGTTCTGAATCAGACCAACCTTCGATAAACCAAACTAAATTATCAGTAATTAAAACACAAGCTAAAGTCGTCCATTCTCAGAAACAAAGACCTAAAGTTTCACCAAAAACTGCTGAAAAACCGAAGGTTGTCGAGAAAATTAAAAACCCAGTTAAAGAAGAAAAAAAGCCACCCCCTGTTGTCAAATCAAAGCCTAGTGTCAGCTCCGCAAGCTCCGCGTCCAGTGAATCATCAGACAGTAACAGTAGTTCCGATTCAGATTCAAGCGCAGCTGAATCAGAAGTCGAAAACAAACAAACACAGAAAAAAGGTAAAAAAGGAGCCGTTCGTCCAACACCAAAAACAACAAAAGAAAATGTAGCCACTGATTCCGAAGCTGAAATAAGTAGTACAACAAAAACATTCACTCGTAAATTAACACGATCAGCTAGTACTCGAAAATCAAAACACGTTGTTGGTACAACAGGCTTCAGCGACACAGATTCAGACACAGAAAGCACGAAACGATCATTAAGTCGTAGTCCAGTTAAACGTGCACCTGTCGCAACAAAAGGGAAGACTAAAAATTCAAAACGTAATGATGTTAAATCCCGAGGTGTTGAGTCAACACCGATAATCGAAGAACGAAAATGTCCATTAGACGGTTGCGATAGTATGGGTCATTTAAGTGGAAAACACGATAAACATTTTACAGTCGAAGCCTGTCCGTTGTACCACAATCTTACAATCGATCAGTGTAAAGACCATCTTATTGACCGCCGAAAAAGGGAAGATAATCGTAAAAAATCTTTAGAGTCCCTTAAAAAACTTCCATGGCCAAATCCAACATCAGAACAAAAACAATATCTTCAAAAAATTAAAGATACACGTACAAAATTTAAACCAGACCCTGAAACGAAGGACGCAGCGTTGGATAAAAGCCGTGAACCTGATTTATCAGGCGTTGCTTCTGAGTACGATTTAAAATTATTTCAAGATGCTCAAGCGTTAGCGAGTGAAAAAATAGAAGATGATCTTAAAACTCTCCCGTGTACTAAAGGTACAAAATATATCGAAATGGGTAAATTTGAAATGGAAGTTTGGTATCAAAGTCCTTATCCTGAGGACTATGCACGTTTACCGAAGTTATATTTATGTGAATATTGTTTACGTTATATGAAA
This sequence comes from Liopterus haemorrhoidalis, assembly GCA_963971575.1. Classification (NCBI taxonomy): domain Eukaryota; kingdom Metazoa; phylum Arthropoda; class Insecta; order Coleoptera; family Dytiscidae; genus Liopterus; species Liopterus haemorrhoidalis. The sequence continues at coordinate 4,436,128 of OZ020612.1, read as the reverse complement.
TCGAGGACTATTTTACAAAGACATGTAACAAAGTGTGTTTGGAGACATCCTCCGGGTGAAGAAGTTTATCGTAAAGACAAAATTTGTGTTTGGGAAGTTGATGGGAAACGTTATAAACAGTATTGTCAAAACTTGTGTCTGTTGGCAAAGTTTTTTTTGGACCATAAGACTTTATATTATGACGTTGAACCTTTTTTGTTCTACGTTATGACTATAGTGGACTCGGAAGGATGTCATACAGTTGGATACTTCAGCAAGGTAAGTTTTTGTTTTTATAATTGCTTCGTAAAGTTGTTATAGAGTAGCAATATAATATAAAATGAATTTTGTTGTGATTTTGTTTGTTTTTTAATATATCTCAATATTGTCCTATACACTAATTACATAATAATAATATTTAAATTATCATTACCATTTACCGCTTATACCAAGCTTATCTTCATTTAAATGCTTTGGTATATCAATATGTAGTTATCGCCTTAACTGACAGTCTGCACCTGACAGGACCCTGATATAAGGTGTTGTCAAGAACTGTGTAAGCATTGTTAACTTCTTTATTAAAAGAGATGCAAAGTAGTTTAAATTAGGAGAAATAAAGTATTTTACTCTACAAATAAAAATATTAAATTGGAAAAACAATTGACCGTCAAATACACGAGTTATTTAAAAAATTACGTTTTTCTAATAGGGCCCAAGCATTTATTTTTTATTTATCACATAAAAAATGTATTTATCTTAAATAAATTATTAAGACAATATGGGTCTAAACCCTATATTAAAAAATTAATGTGAAGTAGGAAATTAGTGTTTTTATTTATTTAATGTGAAGTGTAAATTTCCTCACATTTCAGGATTTTATAGGTATTTAATAAGTAAGTAACCAATCTAAAAGAAGTATCTAATTGGTAAGAAATCAACATAATGCTGGATGTCTAAGAGAATATTTTTCTATAATCACACCAAAATCAACAGTTTTTTTGGTAATCATTTTTATAAGATATTTGAGTACTAAGAGCTATAATTACTAAACTAAATTTAAATAATTTGCGGAAATTTTGTCATAATAATATTAAAAAATCCCAGTGATTTTTTCTGCATTTAATTCGTATCTAAGTCTTTAAATTAATAAAAAATGTGTTGATACATGGCTTAATTTTTTTCAATTTAAGAAACGTATTTTCACTGTTAACAATGTTTTATTTGTTTTATACGTATTCCAATTCTATTGAGAACTGACACGCTCGAATACGCAGTCTGGTGGTCAAATATTTTACTAGGCACTCTAGTACTGTTTGAACTTATTACATATGTTCTAGTGCTGAATTTTTGTTAGAATGTCGATAGAAGTTGTGAAAAACTATAAAAGTAGAACAAATTGTAGTGTTTTTGGCTGTCATTCAAGACGGGACAAACATAGGCATCTTAGTTTTTTTCGTTTCTTAAGAAAAATGGAGGGAAAGTTAATATTAAGTCTAGATTGCGAAAAGATTTGGTTATGGACAGGAGGAAGGCATGGCAATATATTTTGAGTTAAAAAGTAATGGATACTATGCGAGTTTGTTCATTACATTTGTCGCAGAAAAACAAAACTGCACTAATATGCTTGTACCTGCAAATTGCATATTTAACTTTTAGTTGCTCCTGTCCAACTAAAACTAATTTTATTTCATGAGGCAATGAATATAATGCACTTGTTTGCAAACAGAATCAATATATTGTAAATTCAGATGACCGACACTCAGATGTACCACATAAAATTACGTGCCCGGCATTTAACACCTGCTCAACTACAAATTACACTTCAATAAATCTACTGAAATTAAACTTAAAATACTGTAATTTGATGCCACCTTCTGTTAAACAGCTCGATACATGTGTAAAGCATAAAAATTAAAAAATTTCACAAATATTTACTCGAATTTTCATAAAATAAAAAGGCACTTTGCTTAAATTAACCTGTTCGCTATTAGCATATTGACAGCTGAGTACTAGAGACAACTGCCATATTGCCTTGGAGCACAGCGCCGCCACCGTTAATGTCACTTCTCAATAAATGATTTATTCCTCTTTGATACCTTAAAAACAAAAAACTAAAATAATTCAAAGAATAGGTTGAATCATGACGTAAAGGTTCTGCCTTAAACCAGCCTGTCCTTGAGTAAAGTTTTTAAAAGAAGGAAAACCTTGTCTACAACTAATTATAGACAAATTTTTTATAAAGAAATGGACCGAAAACTCCCTACAACCGTGGGCATACGCAATCATTCCTTCAGTCTTCGAACAATTACGGTATTGGTCGAAGGTCTACGTTGTTAGTACTGCCCTCTACTATTCAAAGTAAATTCCTGTCTTCTCGCTGTATTTTTCGGAACTATTTAGTCGCGTCACTATAATTAAAAACATAATTTTAAAATACTGCCCTCCACTATTCAAAGTAAATTCCTGCCTTTTCGCTGTATTCTTCGGAACTATTTAGTCGCGCCAATATAATTACAAACAATTTTAAAACATTAAATCTTTTTTTTTTTTTCTTTATGTCATATCATCCGCAGGGTCCTAATGAGTAACTGTGCAAAATTTGGTCCAAATCAGTCAAAGGGTCTAGGAGTGTATAGCGAACAAATGTTTTTATGTATAAGTTAAATAAAAAATACGACCTTTTTGTGTTTTTTTAAATACTCTTAGACAAATTTTATGTGTATAATCTATTTCCAAGTCTTATTCAATATAACCACTACTTATTTATTGTGTTATATTCGGTTTTGAGTACAATACTTTGTTAACTTGAGAGCTTTTAGAATATTTTATTTAAAAAAAAAAAAAATTGCTCATCCAAATCTATTCTTATGAAAAATAAATTCTGTGGAGATTTACGTGAAATCTCGTTTGCAAAAAAGTGCTCTGAATTTTTAAAATTTTAAATCTATTTTTTCTTTTTCAAAAGCACGTTATTAAACCACTACAACCACAAACAGAATGTATGTTGAATTTCAAAAGAAAGAGAAAAAAAAATGTCTTAAAAACGTCCAAATACCATTAATAATATATGAAATTGTTTAGAGACAGACACATAAAAAATATATCGCTTTTTTATTTCATAAAAAGATGAATAGAAGTCTGACATATTTTTACCGACCGCCAACATATATAAGGGAGGTATTGTGATCGTACAGATTTTGATATTTCGAGATGTCGATGGATCTCCACGAATTGAGGTCCCTACATAACGTTTTGACTATTTTTTATCCGGTTTATCATGATTTCTGTCTGTCTGTCGGTCTATATGTCTGTCTGTCTGTCTGCCTGTCTGTCTGTCGGTCTATATGTCTGTCTGTCTGTCTGCCTGTCTGTCTGTCTGTCTGTACCACGTCGCTTAATAAGTCTCCGGTCTAACTAAGATTATTTTTTTTCTTTTTAGAAATTCGACTTTATTCATCAACATACTCTCCTTCAAGAGTGATACATGCATTCCGACGCTCCTAAAATTAAAATTAATTAATCAATTTAAATTCAGCATAGCAATCAGTAATAGTTGATTTGCCTGGTGCAGAGTCTCTATAACGTTTATAAAGCCACTGTTTGATTTAACTAATTGTCATAATGTAATGAAATTTTCACACGTATCGTTTGAAGGTTGGTACTATCCAGAAATCATATGGGTCTGTCAATAGTGTTGTCATATATATGTCAGACCGGAGACTTATTGAGTGAATGTTATGTCTGTATTTAGTTCTGTCTGTCGGTCTGTCTGTCAGTTCCTCTGTCTGTCTGTCTCTTTCTCTGTCTGTCTGTCTGTCTTCTGTCTGTTTCTCTCCCTGTCTGTATGTCTGTCTGTCTGTCTGTCTGTATGTCTGCCTGTCTGTGTATCTATCTGGCTGTCTGTACATATGTCTGTCTGATTTTCTGTCGGTCTGTATGTCCGTTTGTCTGACTGTCTATCTGTCTGATTGTCTGTCTGTCGGTCCGTGGACACATATAGAGCGAATTTGGTTGAACGGATTTTTATGACACTTCATATTTAAGTTTTTGGCATCCGTATTTCTGTATTTCTGCCCTCCCTCATCCTCATAACGTGTCCTATCCACTGTAATCGTCTGCCTCTCAGTTCTTGTGTGATACTCGGCCTTGAGTACAGTTCTCGGATATCTTTGTTCTTGCGGATTATCCATTCACCATTAATTTGAATGGGACCAAAGTAATATTTTATTTTCGAAAACTGTAAGTTGTTGTGGATCTCGCTTTGTTAAGGTCCATGTTTCGGAGTCATACATAAGTACGGGACGTACTATAACTTGGTATAACTTGATCTTGGCGCTGCTAGACAGGAGTTTCGTTTTGAAGAGGGGACTATGTGCAAAATTCAAAAAAATATTTCAAATATTTCCTAATATTTCAAATATTTCCCTAGTAGATATTTCATAGTATTTCAAATATTTTCCTAGTAATTGAAACATTTCCTAATATTTCGAATATTTCCCTAGTATTTCAAATATTTCTCTATTATTTCAAATATTTCCATATCATTTCAAAAATTTCACTAATACATACTTCAAATATTTCCTAATATTTCAAATATTTCCTAATATTTCAAATATTTCCATATCATTTCAAAAATTTCACTAATACATACTTCAAATATTTCCTAATATTTTAAATAATTCCCTAGTACATTTGTCATATATTTCGTAGTATTTCAAATATTGCCTAATATTTCAAATATTTCCCTAGTATGTCAAATATTTCTCTATTATTTCAAATATTTTCATATATTTCCATATTATTTCAAAAATTTCCCAAATTCATATTTCAAATATTTCCTAGTATTTCAAATACTTTATATCAGTGATGACTAAGGGCCGGTTTCTGAAAGCTTAACCGAGTATAATCTTTTGGTTAAACCCGGTTCCAATATAATAATCCCATAAGTAAGCTTTCAGAAACCGGCCCTGATAGTATTTGTTATTTCAAATACTTTGATCAGCATTTAGTATTTTGGTGTGATTGTTAATATTATTTTGTCTGTCAAACAGATGTCGATGATGTTCTCTTTGAGTTAAAATTATTGACTTCTAGTTAACATAATAGAATCAATCACTTCTTTCTGGCTCGACGTTTATCTTAGATGTCTTTTAAGTATGAAATAAAAAATTTAAAAAGTTTATTCAAATAGTTATTTCACGTTTTAACCCCTATGCGACTTATGCTCCACTCTATATAATAATATAATAATTTTAAAAAAAAATTTTTTAGACGCGTTGCGTAAATATATAAAAATGAGATTGTCAAATATCAATAAGTTTGTACGTGTAAGAGTAATGCCGACGTCGACGCCCTTGGCTTGCCCCGGTTCGACGCTCGTCCGTCGACCGCGACCCTGGATCAGACGTCTAGGTCGACGACCTGAACGCCCGGCGTCCTGCCGCACCGCGACGCTAGATTTTGCGCAATCCGTTTTTGTTATTTCATTGTTTAATTTATTATATTCTGTTGAAATGTTAAAATACTGAACAATAAATTTATTACAGTAGAAAAACTATTTTAGGTATCTAGAAAGTGGCCAAAATCGTTGTAATACGGCACTTGACACGTCTTTTACCGATATCCCCAAATTTTACCCGAACAAATTTATCAAAATAATTTGTTTAATGTTTTTAATTTGCACCAAATTGTTGTATGGGTGAGAAATTAGAGAGAAAAAATATATTTAAAAAATTGGCGTAAGGTTAGTTTTTGAATTACTTTTTTTTTTAATTTACTTAAAAATATTAGCCGTTGCTTATAATGGAGAATATTATTCAGAATTACGACTCAGAATATATGGATATACACATTTTGAACTAAACAACAGATTTTTAGTCAACCGATATTTTTTAAGGTTCTCTTATTTTTAAGATACTTTTTTTTGAGGTTATTAGTCTATAATCATAAGGCAAAAGGGCTGCTCTATTGCACTCATTAAATATTAGTCAAATAATATCATATATTATTACTGTGTGCGCTAAAAAATGGATGTAATACTGACCATATTACTCCTGAATGTGCATAGATTGAAAACATGGTCACGAAACTTGGAAACAGGAGGCCTAGGCTCCTCTCGGGTTGTAACGCCAATGATGATGATAATTAGAGCCCTGCGCGGATAAGCTTTTCTGTATCCGCATCCGTAGCTTTTGTAAATAACAAATCCGCATCCGATCCGCGTCCGCAAAAATATCCGCACTATCCGCACTACATGTTTTGCTGTCAGTTGGAAAGAACTAACATATTTCACCTGTTTAGGTAATCTCTGCTCTAAAACGCTACTGAAAATTTTTGGATTTACCAGCTTATTTATTACTAACCTAATCTAAGGGACCCCAAAAGTTTTAAGGCCTAGATGCGCTAGTAACTTATTTAAATCTAGAGAGAGATAACAATTTTGGGGGGCCTAAGCGTTCTTTTTCGTAGGGAGTAAGTGGCGTGCTCCTTTTTTTAATATTGAATTTTAAAAAAAAATCAGAAAAGTTACTTGATAGAAGGTGCTTCATATTTTTAGGATCAAGTAATTCTCTTACGCCATTTCGCGCATGAGTTAGGCGTTGCAACTTTTTCAAATAGCAACATGTGTCATTTTTCAAATTTTTGGGATCTGCAAGACTTTTTACTTATTTGGTAGTATAAAAAAATTGGCAGGCTACATAATAAAATTTTCGAGAAAAAATTATGTAGGTAAATTTTGGTATTTAAATAAAACTTACTAATAAGTTTTATGTAAAAAAAAAACGTTGATCAGATTTAAAAGCCAGAATTAGAGCAGAGGTAGGAAGAATTACGTCGAAAGTGTACCAGGAAACTTTTGTCCAAAATATTATTTTCTATAGTATATTCAATAATAAAAAGAAAGTTAAGTTGATTGTCTCAACTCAGTTTTGATCATGGACAATTGTCTTAATAAAAATAACATAAAGTGAGATTGAATGCTACAAAATATCATGTATATACAGACAACCGAAAATAAGGAAACCGAGGACTGCGTAGTCAGAACACAATTGCTTGTTTCTCCGAAAGTAACCGAAGATTTAATGTTCACGCGTATATTGCGGATAAGCGGATATGACATTTAATCCGCATCCGATCCGCATCCGCATGGTTTAAATGATAATTTATCCGCATCCGCAGAAAAGTTGCGGATATCCGCGGATACCCGCGGATTTGCAGGGCTCTAATGATAATTGTTTCTTGAAATGGCATCCTGTATTAAAAATATTATTATTTGGTAGCATGAGTATTGCATTATAAATTTTTTTACAAGATTAGATTATAAAAGTATTGGGAAAAAACGATTTGATTCTTAAAATATTTTGAACGCTTTTTAACAAAGTATTCCATGAAAATAAAAAGTTATGTGAAGTATGAATTTTCCCACATTTCAGGCTTTTCTAGGTATTTAATAAGTCTTAAGATGCCAGCAGAATACTGGATGACAGAATAATTTTTGATAAAAAGTTTTTTGGTAATCATTTTAATTCGTTATTTGAGAACTAAGAGTTTCCATTTATTTTTTTACCGACCGCCAACATATATAAGGGAGGTATTATGATCATACCGTTTTTGACATTTCGAGATTTCGATGGATCTTCACGAATTGAGGTCCCTACATAACGTTTTGACTATTTTTAGCATGATGTCTTTCGGTCTGTCTGTCCGTCTGTCTGTGTACACGTGCAGAGCAAATTCGGCTAAAAGCATTTTTATGAAACTTCATATTTAAGCTTCTGACATCAATGGCACGAGTTGATCAACTTTTGGTAAAAATCGGTTAACTAGAAATGGGAGTTTACTCGCGCTGGTTTTAAGATTTTTGCGAATATTTCACAACACAGAAATATTTCGAAAAAAATTATTTAACAAAAGTTGCTATAAAAGCAATAACTAACAACTTTTATTTGAGACATTTTTTGATAAAGCAGCATAAATTAAACAAGTACTTTGTGATGGCGGTCGGTCCTGTGGTGGCCACAGCTGATTTTTTTTATAATGACAATAAAGCTTTCTTGGTGTCATAAATCTGAATAAGAGCTAACAAACTCATCATTTTGCATTTCATTCACTAGAATACTAAAATATATTTCTTTAAATTCTCTAAATGACAGCTAACATAACCTAACAGCCGGGGTCACAGATGGCGCACTATACTCTATCTCCGAAAGACTGATAGTAATAAAATTTGTTAGCGACAAAATATGAATAGTTCGAAACGAAATATTGTTAAAAACAACCGAGTGTGTCGCACTAAATATATTGTATGGGAATTCGAACTAGGGTTAGACAACAATAGAACACAATAGATCATAAAAGTTTTGACCCTAAAATTTTGAGAAAAAATATGGTCGCAGGGGTGTGTTTAATGATATGATAAGTATGGTCACAGGCGTGCGTTTAATAAAATGATAAATAGTAATATAGAAATACACAAAACCAATATTAACGTGTTTAAAATGTGCACGCCACTGATAAGTGCCTTACAAAATGAATTATTACTATCAGTCTTTCAGAGATAGAGTATAGGTTTTGTCGGTCACATGCATATTATGTCGTTTAACTACATATTTTCCTTATTTAAATATTTTGTCGTTACTAGAGTAATCTGACGTGCATATTTCTTCTGTCGTTCTTAAAATCTAATTTGTCGGTGATAAGCCTTATTTTGTCGGGCCAAATTTGAAACCCCTTTTAAAATATCCCTGTCAGACCAATTCTGTAACTCATACCCTTATCACACTAGATCTTTAAGACGAGTGAACTTAAAGTTCACCGATGTTTAAGATCGGTATGCTTTCACACTTGATGTTTAAATCTCTGGTGCTGTCATCAGCTACAGTAATTTTGTCCTTAAGTTACCTTCATGAAATTACCAGTTTTGACCTGTCTGCGCAGACGCACATTTTGAATTATTATAAACAATTAAGAATATTTAATTTCATTCTACAATAAAGGCACTACAATAAAGAATATATTACACCTGTATTAACATGTAAGTCGATACATTTTATCTCAATTATTGTAGCTCTGTATTTTATTAAACACATTATTAAAATAAATAATTTTATTATAACAATAAGTATAAACTTCTTATAACGTCGATATAATACAGTATTCTTGTTTATGATAATATAAAATGTTGACAGCACAAATTCAAGGAGTATTTTTTTATAATTGAAATTAAGTTGGCAATGCGGACGAAGTTTAAGACGCAGATCTCTGTCTTAAACATCGCTTGTATTTAACCGAGGCCATACGGTTTCACATTAGCGTTTAAAGATACATTCACTTTAACATCCGATCTTAAAGATCTAGTGTGAAAAGGGTATCAGTTACTATGATCATTGTAACTAAATTTGTCCCTATGAGCAAGGTCAGTTACTATCATGAATGAAAGTCACTATACTTTTTATAATATTTTGTCTTGTAGTAACGATACTACACAGTAAATTTTTACAGAATTGATCTGAATATGTCTGTGTCTGTACGGTAGAAATTGTGGGTAAACGGCGCTAAACTGTTCTTGGGAAATTTTATTTGTTTTGTTGCAATACAATTTCTTTGAAAAATAGTGAGTCACATATATTTCACGAGACAAAGACGTCTCGTGCAGAGCAAGTCAATGCCGTGATAGAACAGCTACCCCGACCATTTCTTCTAGTAGGCGATTTTAACAGCCATAACACTATTTGGGGTTCAGCACACTCGGATACGCGCGGTAGAAAAATAGAAAATATTCTCAATGACTCCAGAGCGATATTAAATGATGGCACGCCCACGCATTTCTGTGCCAGTACTGGAAATTTTTCTACAATTGATTTATCATTTTGTGACGCCTCGTTTGCACCTGATCTAAACTGGGAAGTGTTACCACTGTTATGGGGTAGCCACCACTTCCCTATTAAAATAACATTTCCAAAGACACAAAATATAACGAACAGACTTAGAAAAGAAAAGTGGAACCTTACAAATGCAGACTGGGAAAAATTCCAAATACTGTCAAATATAACAATGTCAATAAATACAAATTCTGACATCAATGATGTTGTCGAACAGTTTACACAACGGATTAAACACGCAGCAATAGAAGCAATTGGTTACAAAAATACATATTCACACAAAAAACATGTACCGTGGTGGAATGAATCATGTAAAATAGCAGTAAAGCAATTAAAACGCGCCCTTAACCGCTACAAAAGAACAAGATCTGAAGAAGATTTCATATCGTTAAAAAAGTGTCGCTCGATATCTAGACGTACTATAATAGAGAGCAAAAAACAATCTTGGGAAAATTACGTTTCGACAATAACACCAAATACACCAACAACGGAAATATGGGGGAAAATACGAAAAATCAGAAACAATAAAAATACAACATTCACAACAACATTAATTAAAGACAACAGAATTATTACATCTCAACAAGATATAGCAGAAACTTTGGCTAATAGTTTCGAACACACTTCAAGTACCGAAAATTATCCAACACTATTTAAAATATATAAGAACGTAACAGAAAACGAGGAACTTAAAATAAACAAACTAGAACATGATATTAACAAACCCTTTACAGTAACCGAACTAAAAACAGTAATAAAAAATCTAAAAGATAATAAATGTCCTGGGCCGGATAACATCACAACCGAGATCATCAAACAATTGCCCGAAAATACAATATTATACCTCTTAGAAATGTATAACCATATTTGGAATAAGAATGTATATCCACAAAAATGGCAGGAAGTTAGAACCTTTCCTATATTAAAACCACACAAGGATAAAACTAACACGGAAAGTTATCGGCCAATATCTGCGTCCAACAATTTTAGTAAAATATTACAAAGCATGATCAATCGTAGACTCATGTGGTTCTTAGAATCAAATAAAATCCTGACATGTAACCAAGCCGGCTTTAGACAGAATCATTCAACAACAGACAATGTATTATTATTAGCAACAGAAATAGAAAAGGCATTTAAAAACCGAGAAGACACAATTGCAGTACTATTTGACATACAAAAAGCATATGATATGACTTGGCGAAGACCAATCCTAAATGCGCTCAAAGAATATGGTTTAGATGGCAACATAATACATTACATTAAGAACTTTCTAGAACATCGAACTTTCAGAGTATATGCAAATGGACATGAATCACAACCAAAAATACAGGAAAACGGCGTGCCACAAGGTGAAGTGATCAGCGTGACACTCTTTCTCATTGCAATAAACAAAATAGCTCAAGAAATCCAAACACCAGTTAAATCATGTTTATTTGCAGATGACTTGGTAATCTTCTGTTCGGGAATAAAACCTGTATTCCATAAAGTCAAAATTGCAAAAAGCCATCAACAACCTTTCGATATGGTCGAATAGAACCGGTTTCGTTTTCTCACCCACTAAAACTAAGGCCATACACTTCAACAGAAGGCAATACAATCAAAAAAACCCAATATTGAAAATACAGGATAATTTAATAGAATATGTAGATGTAGCTAAATTTCTTGGGGTCACATTTGACAAAAAATTAAGATGGACAGCACACTTAGCAAATATAAAACAAGATTGCACACAAAGACTTAACATAATAAAGACATTAGGGCATCAAAAATGGGGGGCAAATAAAGAAAACCTACTGAGACTGTATCAAGCAATCATCAGATCAAAACTAGAATATAGCTGCATTGTTTTTAAACATATAAAACCATCCTATAAGAAAATATTACAGACTATAGAAAACACTGCTCTTAGAATTGCAACCGGAGCTCTGCGCACTAGCCCAATCGACAGTCTACACTGTGAAGCTGGCCAGATTCCCATTGATTATCGCATGTCTCAACTCTCTTTATGTTACCTTGCTAATGTTGCTAGTTTACCAGATTCACCCATACATCACCAAATTTTCCAAAATCTTAACAATAAACTCACAATAAAAAACTCCTGTTCGATACAACAAGAATTATCACAAAACTTACGAGCTATAAATACTGAATTCCCGCCTATATTAAAACAGTTCTTTTCAAAATATCCACCTTGGACCATTATAAAACCCCATTTCGATTTATCCCTAACTAAATACACCAAATCTTCAACAACTCCTGATACTTTCAAAAAATCATACCAACAAGAAATCCAAAAATACCCACAATTCAATGCTATATTTACGGACGGTTCAATAATAGAAAATAAAACAGGAGCTGGTCTTCTTTTCAATGGAAAGGCATACAAATATCGTTTACCAGCTACAGCTAGTGTGTACACAGCCGAAATGTATAGCATCCTGAAAGCCTCCGAATACATAAAAATTGATAAAAACCAAGAAAGAAGATACGTCATTCATAGCGATTGTCTAAGTACGATCTTAAGTATTGAACAGTTATATCCGAAACACCCTCTCGTCAAAAAAATACAGGAAAACATTCATGAAGCGATATCTGATGGCAAGGACATCATCATGATGTGGATTCCCTCCCACATTGGTATAACAGGGAACGAGAAGGCAGACCACCTCGCCAAAGAAGCCGTAGAGGAAGAAATCACTGAAATAGATATACCAGCTAGCGACATAAAGGCGTTCATAAAGAAATCCATAAAAGGTCAATGGAAGGAAAAATGGGATTCAAATACCAGCCATCTAAGATATGTAAAAGAAGATACCAACAAGTGGCCAAGCAAGAGGAGTCGTAGAGAACAAGTCGTCCTAACTCGACTAAGAATTGGCCACACCTTATACACACACAAACATATCTTTGCAAGAGAAAACCATCCGATGTGCAGCGTATGTGATACTAGAATCACTATATGTCACATTCTGCAGGAGTGCCCACAATATAATACCGAAAGACAGCAAAATAACTTAAAAAACAGTGTCCAAGACATCCTGTCAAATAATAGTGCAAGTGAAAACCAAGTGTTAACCTTTTTAAAAAGCATAAATATATATGATGAAATATAAAGCCCCCCGCTAGTAAATTTAATTGACAGTTCAACAAAGTAAATAAACCTGTGCAAATAAAATGTAGTTAAAATGTTTGAGTTAATCTATTGTAATTATGTAATTTTATGTATTGTAACTATGTATTAACAAGTCAGTCATTCGGCCCAATTCTGTAAGCAAGTTACTACAAAAAAGTTACAATAAAAGTTGCTAAATACAAGGTCAGTAACTTTTTTAGCAACTTTCACGAAATCCGTATTCTGTAAGAAAAAAGTTACTATTAAATTAGTAACTAGTTGCTAAAAAAGTTATTATGGATAACAACTAACAGAAAGCAGTTGCTACACTTAGTAACTTCAAAATAACTTGTTAAAATCGTGAAAAATCGCAATTTTTCTGTTTAATAATGAATTATTTCAAGCATTTTACAATGAAGGGCACATAGAGACTATAATTATAGAAGTATTTTCATTTTATTTTCTGTATAGCACAAAATTCTTCGAGTTCTTTATTTCAATTTCTATATATATATATTTTTTTTGTTGATTTACATTTGTTTTATAATGGTATAACAGTACAATATTTTTTAAATGTATTAACTACGACTGTCAATAGAAGCCGCGCACACAAGGGGGTGGTCGACGAGTTCAGAACCCCTCCCCCAAGGATTTGAAAAATCAATTCTTATTTAATAAAAACTAAGCGATTGCAAATAAGATTCACATTTTTTATTATTAAAAATTAAATTATAATCAAAATTAAATTAATATATAAACCCAGTCCTCTCCATAAAAACACAACAATACATTTGTATTATATTACAGATATTTTTTTGAAATGGACCCTTCCCAGATCAATGTTTTAAGTGCGCGCCTGTTCAATGGCTATCCGAACTTCTTTAACTGTATTTCACGCAATTCATTTAAATTTGGACTATAACTTGCACCACCACATAGAAAACAGTAACCACATAGCACATCACCACAGCACCACCACTCGTTCCTGCAATTATTTTTTAAACACTCGTATCACCGACCATGACCGGGTTATTTGCCAGGAAATTCAACAGAATTTCCATCTGTTTGCAATTCTTTTTCTGATTTTGTTTATAAAACATTTTTCGTTTAACCTCAGAAACTCACAACATAGCTGTCAAACTCAATTAAAAACGAATACCTCGCCTGCGCAGAACGAAATATGCTTCTAGCTTCACGGTTCTTTGTAGCAACGTTACTAAATATAACTTGTTATAAGAACGTTGCTTGTGCTTATGCTTGGAGAATACCAATTGTTTGGCGATTGATAAGAAAGTTACTATAAAAGTTATTTCGTAGCAACGTTACTCAGTAGCAACTAACCTAGTAACTTTTTACAGAATCGGGCCGAATGTATGTCGGTGCCAATAGTCTCCGTAACTGAGGCACCTTAAGCTTAAATAAATAATAATAAAGACGTCTCATTTGATACAATGGTCCAACAGTAAACCAAAAGTGAATCCAGTAATTATCAAGTTGTTTTTTTAATCGTTATGATAACGTGCGATTGCGACACGTTGTATTGCGTGGTTTTTGTAGAATGGCGGCGCGCCGTTAATTTCCCATTAGGACGGTGGAGTTCCGGGAAATGTACATATGGGTTGAACGTACAGACGCCAACACGGCCGCCGTCGCCTTACCCGGTCGATAGTTGCATTGAATAATACAGACGGACTGCAGTGCGTCAGCGCCGGGTAGGAGGACGTCGGTGCATCGGCTATCAGACGACGCCATCCGACGCCCGACCCAAAATTACCACTGTTTTATTGGTTTGGAATTTTTAATTTTGTTTTACCACTGCGTCATGAGATACCACTCAAATAACTTTCCCGTTACGAACTACTTCGATTTTTATTACAATTGCTTTTTGTTATATAACCATATAAGTTCGTACAGTTTTTTTTACTTTAAAATTATACACATATGCGAGAGCTACCTTTTAAGTTTTTACAAAAACTAAGAATGAAAAAAAATTGTTTTGGAACAAACTGTTTTATTGCTTTTCAAAATATTCGCCTTTACGATTTATACACTTTTGCATGCGTTCAAACCAATTCTCGAAACATTTTTCCACTCTGAAGTTGGTATCTCAAAACCATGGTTTTCGAAGGCTTCAATAGCTTCTTGAAGTGATAAAAATCATTGTCCACGCATTTTTTGTTTGGCATTGGGGAACAAAAAAGTCGTTAGGGGTTAGGCAAAGAGACATTAATTCGATGTTTTCCTCCTTCAAATAATCAATTGTTTCACGTGGTGTGTGGACAGAGCCGCAGTAAGGAAAACTTGCGCTAGGGGCAGAGCCGTGTTTTGGCGCCCTTGGTAAATAAAAACAAGGTTCTTACCTCTCAAACTTTAAGTGATGAGCAAAAAAAAGGTCCTCACCTCCCAAAACTCAAGTGATGAGCAAAAAAAAAGGTCCTCAGCTTCACAATGGCGCCCCTTAGCAAGCCCGTCAGCGCCCTTTTCCTTAGTGCGCTAGGGGCCGTTGCCCCCTCCTTACTGCTCTGTGTGTGGAGCTTGCATTGTCATGATGAAGAATGATGCGACGTTTTTTGTTGTTTTTCCTGATTTTGTCGATGACTTCTGGCAAACAAATTGTTGTATACCATTCAGTATTAACCATTCTCCGATCCTCTAAAGGAATGGTTGCGACATATCCAGTACAACCGAAGAAACAAGCGATCAATTTCTTGGAAGTGCTTCGTGAATGAACAACTTTTGTGGGTTTCGGTTCATCTTGGAAGACCCAGTGGATTGTTGCTTAGTTTCCGGTTCATGTGTATACGTATTTTGCAGTGCCTAGGTTGATTTTTTTTAGCATTCCCTTACACCAATCAACACGAGCCTATTTTTGAGCTTCGATCAAATTGTTCGGAATCCATCGGGAACAGATCTTTTTCACAGCTAAATGTTCATGCAAAATCGAATGTATTGCATTCTGCGATATGCCAAAGGATGCCTCTGTCTCACGGTAAGTCAAATGCTGATCTTCTATCATTTTGCTCACAACATCGATGTTTTTTTGAATCACAACCGATTTTGGTCGACCTTCACGAGATTCATCACTGACGGACGCACGACCACGACGAAATTCTGCAAACCAATTGTAAACAGTCTATTCTGATGGTGCTTCATTACCAAAAGTTGAACGAAGCGAATCTATGCATTGTTGTTGAGTTAGGCCTTTACTAAAATCGTAAAAAATCATCCAATGAAAACCTTCACAAGTAATATCCATTTTATCACATCTTGTTTTTTAACGCTCACTGTCAACAAAGTACACGGTTAATTTATAAGCTGCCACTGATTTCACAATAACAAATTTCAATATAGTAATGACACATTTCAATATTACCATCTAGTGGTCGTTTGTAAAAACATAAAAGCAGAGCCGCAGTAAGGGGGAGCGGATGGGGGCGATGGCCCCTATCGCCCTAAGGAAAAGGGCGCTGACGAGCTTGACTAAGGGGCGCCACCTTGCGTAGGTGAGGACCTTTTTTTTTGCTCATCACTTGGATTTTGGGAGGTGCGGACCTTTTTTTTGCCAAGGGCGCCGAAACACAGTTTTGCCCCTAGTGCAAGTTTTCCTTACTGCGGCTCTGTATAAAAGGTAACCCTCGTATTTGTTTATTTGACTGTTCTCTGCAAGTGTCACTGTCTATCATTTTTCACATAACTATTATTCCTTAACTTCGTCGTATACGCCGCCACTGCTTTAATACATTAATTATACATATAGGCAATATGCAACACACATGTGGGCTGCAGATAGTATAACTTTCACGGGTAAAAATTTTTAAATTCTAAAAAAGTATAGCCCGTTTCTTTGGTTTAATCGGAACTAGATTTTGAAAGCTAGTCAATTTTAACGATTAAATGAGACTTTTGATCTGCGCACAAAAAATATCCGAACAGTGTATTTAAATTATTTATTTAGGAACTTTTTAGGGTTTTGTAGGTATGACCAAAAAACCCTTATACCGTCATTTTGTCGTCTGTCTGTCTGTCTGTCTGTCTGTCTGTCTGTCTGTCTGTCTGTCTGTCTGTCTGTTCGGTAAAAATTGTAGCCAAACGGCTAAACTTAGAGAGTTGAAATTGGGCATGCTTATACAACTCTTTGACCCGCACATAGGAAAAATACTAAAACATCTAAAAAACATACCCCCCTAAAAATATAAACAAATATGTGCTCATCAAAAACAAAAATATTTTTTTTAAATTCTGAGTAGGGTATCAAATGAAAGCCCTTAGTACGTGGATTAACGATCAAATTTTTATTTTTGCAAAATAAATTATTTTGATGCGATTTTTGCCAAAATTGTGCAAAATAAATTTGTCCCACACCCTGTAGCCCAGATGGTTTAAACTAAAAATCTAAAAAAATTCTAAGTAATGTATATTGGTGTGAACCGAAATAGTACAACAGGAATTTTTGATCAGATTATGTTTTCTGAAAATAACGCATTTTTTGTGGTTTTTGGTTCACAAAGTACAAAAGTTATACCAATGTAAGACACTCACATGCAAGGCGTGCGATAGCTTAATGGGTTAGAGCACTGGTGTCGTAAGCTGGAAAACGAAGGGTTTCGAGTTCGAGTACGGAGCGAATTTTTTTTTTTCTGTTTTTTTTTTTGCATTTTTATGATGTTGAAATTATTTTGTCAAAATTCTAGTTATATTTTGACAAATGTTGTATTTAATTTTTAAGAGCGTAAATTTAATAACCAGTCTTATTATATGATTAACAGACGATAAATTATTTTAAAAATATCTTTCATTTTGCCGTGAT
Organism: Liopterus haemorrhoidalis; assembly: GCA_963971575.1. NCBI lineage: Eukaryota > Metazoa > Arthropoda > Insecta > Coleoptera > Dytiscidae > Liopterus > Liopterus haemorrhoidalis. Next base: position 4,418,346 of record OZ020612.1, on the reverse strand, counting down.
TACTACAAAGTAAAATTTGTCCTACACACTCAGCATACCGCCTTCACTTATTATATACCTGCGAAACCCTGAAATGTGTGAATATTCACACTTCACATCAATTTTTTCTTAATATTATGACATTAACAGATAACACAATTTAACTTATACTATAAAGGTCCATTCATTTCAATGGTACCCTGGGTACCTACAGCATATTTTTCAGGAGGGCAGGAGGCAAAATATCTAAGCATATTTTTGAAAATATTTAGTAATCTATTAAATAAACTTTCATAAATGCAAAACACTATTTAAATAGAAATTAAAGACGGCTGTGATCATTGGCAAATTGGCATTAATGACTTTCTATAGAATCTACTCTATTATTAGTATTTTTTTCCTATAAACACTTCATATACTCAAACCGGATGAACGATCATCTATCATATTTGACGAAATAATAATTCAAATAAAAATGTTATTCAGTCCGGTTATCCAGTCCAGTTATCTGTTATCAGTATTAGGCCCTTTTGTGGTGTGTCTATCGGTGTTTTCCGCGTGGTAAATTAGCACGTAAAATATCTTATATACAAGGTGTCTCAAAAGAAATTTTATATTTAGTGGATCGATTAAAAAAAAAGTAAGCCGTATATAGAAAAAATGTTTATTAATTATTAAAATACACATTTTGGGGATTTATTTCTTAAAAATAATATCGTCTAAATGTAGACCCTCGCGTTCTCAGCACTCATTTAACCGAACAGTAAAATTACTTATGACGTCTCGGCAGGTGGACTCAGGGATGGCTGCCATTTCGTGACGGATATTTTCTTTCAAATGCGCCAGTGAAGTCGGTTTATTGGCGTAAACTTTAGATTTAAGATAACCCCATAGGAAAAAGTCCATAGGGGTTAAATCTGGACTGCGTGGAGGCCAATTTATGTCACCTCTCCGGGAGATCAATTTGCCTGAGAATTAAGCCTCTGACTGGCATCTTGGGGCTTTAATTCTTGCACCAATTGAATTTTGTAGGGGTGCAGCTTTAGGTCTTTGTGTATAATGCGATGTAATGATGATCTATGCACATTTAAAGCACTTGCGCGCTTCCGAATTGAAAGGTTCGGGTCGTCACGAATAGACTGATTAACATTCTCCACGTTTTCTACGGTGCTTGATGACCTAGGTCGCCCGGATTTTGATTTATCCAGCGTTGTACCAGTCTCTACAAACTTTTTAACCCAATGTCGAATGAGAGGAATGCTTGGCGCATCATTTAAGTGGCGAAAACCTCGAATACTGCAGAATTTTCTACGCGCTACAGTCGCCGAATCACCGTTTTTGTAAAACTCTCGCACGCATAACGCGCGGTCTGCTCCCGAGAAACGCTCCATAGCGACTCAATTCCCAAGAGCCAGGCTACCGATTGACATAACCCCCGCGCCCCTCGGATACGTTGCGTTCACGCAGTAAGCTAAATAAATATAAAATTTCTTTTGAGACACCTTGTATTATATTACAGAAAATATAAAGAAAAAGTAAAGTAATTTGTATCTACGCGCAGTTTTTTATGTCATCGGGCCCGTAATTACGGTTTTCCGGGGGTGGGGTAGAAATATTAGCTTCCCGGGATCGGAATTATTGTATTACCGGGGTTCAGGTCCTTTTTCTTACGTCCTAGATTGCCCTTTCCAAGTCCCAAAGTGCTCCAGTGTTATAAAATAGACAAATATAAAAATAAATAAATTTGAGAATAAAAAATCAGCTGTGCCCACCACAGGACCGACCGCCATCACAAATTACTTGTATAAAATATATTCTAGCAACAGAGTAGTTATTATTGTAAAATACAATAACGTATTATATTACGTTGACAATTTCATAATGTGTATTTATAATTTAAATAAAAGTTGTTAGTTATTGCTTTTATAGCAACTTTTGTTCAATAATTTTTTTCGAAATATTTCTCTTTTGTGAAATATTCGCAAAAATCATAAAACCGACACGAGTAAACTCCCATTTCTAGTTAACCGAGTTTTACCAAAAGTTGATCAACTCGTGCCATTGATGTCAAAAGCTTAAATATGAAGTTTTATGAAATTCCAATCAGCTGAATTTGCTCTGCACGTGTATACAGACAGACAGACGGACGGAGGGACAGACAGACCGACAGACATCATGCTAAAAATAGTCAAAACGTTATGTAAGGACCTCAATTCGTGGAGATCCATCGAAATCTCGAAATGTCAAAATCGGTATGATCACAATACCTCCCTTATATATGTTGGCGGTCGGTAAAAAGCATAAAGGTTTGGAATAAAACACTTAAAATTGGAGACTTCAAGAGGGGCAAGTGAACCTTGTAAGTAATACTCCTCTTGCCCACTAAATAATCTTTTTATTAAAAACTGCTGCTCCTCATGTACATTTATATGGAAACTAAATAATAAGTCAGATATTTCAAGATGTTAGTTTTAGGGTGTCCTCTCCTAACTCCCCAAATATTCTTCCAATTGAAAAAGTATATAGAAAAAAAAATTTGTGTTATTAGAAACAATTTTTGTCATATTCTTTTTTGCTGTTAAGTCAATAATAAGGGAGAAATTTCAACAATTTAGCTTTAGGCTGTCGCCCCATAACTTCCCAAATAATTATCTAAATGAAAGAATGCATATAAATAAAAGATTTGCGTTCTTATTATAAATTATTTTTGTCATGTACGATTTTGCTGTTAAGTCAATAATAAGAAGATATATGTAGATTTTAGTTTTGACCCCCCCCCAGCGTAGAACAAAAATATTTGTTTTATTACTATAAATAATTTTTGTTGTATATATTTTTCTGTTAAGTCAATAATAAGGGAGATATTTTAAGATTTTATATAAACATAACCTCGAAACTACCCTAGAATAAAAATTTTGAAATGCCTTATAGCCTATGTTCGAATCCTGGTTCTACTCTATCATCATACCAAATTGCGTGAAAATATGTCCAGCTGTTTTTGAGTGAATCTCGAGCAAGTACACAGAAAAAAATTGATTTTTTTGCGGATATTGTCTTATAATCATCTGAAACATGTAGAAACCAAATATGAGGCAGAAAAAAAACAGATATAGCCTCAAATTTTATTAATATAGATAAATATATATGAAATATATAAATATATATATGGAAAGAGTAGGCGCAGCAGGAAGAATGTTCAATAGCATCAAAGCACCGTTCTTAAATAAAAAAGAAATACCAACTAACATCAAGGTAGAGATCTTCAAAAAAGTGACAGTACCAATTTTGACATACGCCTCAGAATCCTGGACCAGTACAGAGACGCACAGGTCTAAAAAAAGAAGCTCCGAAATGAGATTTTTAAGGAAAATCGAAGGTAAAACAAAATTGGACAGAATAAGAAATGAAGTATTTAGAGAAAAACTAGGCACAAAACCAGTAGAGACTGTAATAGAAGAAGGACAGCTAAGATAGCTGGGACATATACACAGAATGAGTGAAGACAAAATAGTAAAAAGAGTTTATGAATCAAGAACAGTGAAGAAAGTTAGACCAGGAAGACCGAGAAAAACCTGGCACCAAGAAACAAAAGAAGCTGCAACGAAGAGAGGCGTAAAGTGGGAGGAGATAAGAAAATATACAAAGACAGAACACGATGGAAAGAAGTATGGAGAACAACACTAGAAAATAAGTAACTCGACTATAGCCTTACACCGCAAGGTAGAAAGGCTTCAGGATTAACAAGATAAATATATTAAATTGTTTGTTCAATTTTGTGTAATAAATCCTAAATTAAATTTTGTAAATATTAATAGATTGAAGTGTACTCGTATAATGCACTGTTAGAAATTGTCAATAGTTGGGATTTGATAAATGATGCCGGCGTTGAAATCCCAACAGTATGTCGGTACAACGACCCCGACGCTCGTCGCGACGCTTCACCCTTGTAGAGTGCGCCTCGTAGCGGCAACACCCGGAACTACAGATCAGACAGATACACCCTTATACCTCAAAATTAGTTTCCTTTACAACGGGTTACACACAAGATAATATTAACAAATATTATCTATTAAATAGTTGATAATTTTGCTTTTTGAAACTGATACAAATAATAAAAATAAATATCTTTTATGCACCCTGCTTTCGCAAACCAGTATTAGATAAAATTCACCTCGAAACAGAATAATGTTCATAATCAATTCTTAATTTAACAGTACGTATAACCCCTATTGAAAATAAACATTACCTATAGAGGCGCTGTAGTCGCTTACAAAATGGCGATTGGAATAGGATTATTTGACATTTGGTACACAAGAATTCATATTGCAGTTAATTTTCTGTTGTGATTTTAAAGACATTTTATTAAAGTTTTCTTCACTTTCACACATACAAACAATGCAATTAAATGAGCCACATCCAACAAAATCCTATTCCGTTAAGTTCCAAAATATTCCGCTAAGCGTCACTTCAGTTATTGTCAGTTCTCAATAGATTCTTATACAAAACTAACAATCTGAAATAAAATTACAATGTTCACATCAAAATTTGCAGCGAATTTTACTAGTGTTTCTTTCATTTCCCCTACTATACCAACCATAGTAAATCAGCAACGGTATTAGAAGGCGAAATATATGTTTGTAATTTCACATTGTACGATTATGTAATCGAACAGATTGCCTTATTTGAATTTGTTTGAAAACTATATTATAAACTATTACGTAATTCAAAATACTAAACGGTAAATTTATTAGTGAAGTTATTCATGGAATATGTTACGTAGTACAGGATGTCTAATCCTGATACTTGTAATTCAAAATAGATTTATTCTCAGAATAACAATTTATGATTTTAAATACATAATACTGTTATTGATGCAAATGAAATTGCAAGTACTAAGAAAATGGTAAGCCTTTTTTTAGAGTTTCTTATATACGATTCAAAAAAACATCTTATCTGTGCGCAAAATAATTGAAGAAGATCGGCATGTGACTTACCGTGAGATAGAGGCATCCTTTGGCATATCGCAGACTGCAATACATTCGAATTTGAATGAACATTTAGCTGTGAAAAAGATCTGTTCCCGATGGATTCCATATAATTTGATCGAAGCTCAAAATAAGGCTCGTATTGATTGATGTAAGGGAATGTTAAAAGACAATAAAACCTAGGCACTGCAAAATCCTTATACCACTTCGTTACAGGTGACGAAACTTGGATTTATTCATATGAACCAGAAACTAAGCAACAATTCACTGTTTGGGTCTTCCAAGATAAACCGAAACCCACAAAAGTTGTTCGTTCACGAATCACTTCCAAAAAAAATGATCGCTTGTTTCTTCGGTTGTACTGGACATGTCGCAACCATTCCTTTAGAGCAGTATTTCCTAATATTTTTACTCTCGTGGCTCATTTTCCAAAGAAAAAAATCTTCGCGGCACACATACGTAGTCATAGAAGAAGAAATTTATAACGCTAGTTATTTACCGACCGCCAACATATATAAGGGAGGTATTGTGATCATACCGATTTTGACGTTTCGAGATTTTGATGGATCTCCACGAATTAAGGTCCCTACATAACGTTTTGACTATTTTTAGCATGATGTCTGTCGGTCTGTCTGTCTGTCTGTCCGTCCGTCTGTCTGTCTGTCCGTCCGTCCGTCTGTCTGTCTGTGTACACGTGCAGAGCAAATTCGGCTAAAAGGATTTTTATGAAACTTCATATTTAAGCTTCTGCCATCAATGGCACGAGTTGATCAACTTTTCGTAAAAATCGGTTGACTAAAAATGGGAGTTTACTCGTGTCGATTTTAAGATTTTTGCGAATATTTCACAACAGAAAAATATTTCGAAAAAAATTATTGAATAAAAGTTGCTATAAAAGCAATAACTAATAGCTTTTATTTGATACGTTTTTTGATAAAACGAAAAATTTCGAATAATTTCTGTAAAATTTTTCGAAATTGTTTCCAAGTCTCAATTTTTTCATACTTTAATGTAACGTTTCCATGGTCATGATAAATAATATTTCTGTTAGAAAATATTAGGCCAAGTTATTTCTACTCTGCTGCTAGAATGTATTTTATATAAGTACTTTAAGATGGCGGTCGGTCCTGTGGTGGCCACAGCTGATTTTTTGTTATCCAATGTCAACAAAAAATGCGTGGACACCGATTGTCATCACCTCAAGAAGCTGTTGAAGCCTTGAAAACCATGGTTTTGAGATTCCAACTTCAAAGTGGAAAGAATGTTTCGAGAATTGGTTTGAACGCATGCAAAGTGTATAAATATTAAAGGCGAATATTTTGAAAAGCAATAAAAGTTCCAAAAAATGTTTTCTATCTTACTTATTGTAAAATCTTAAAACGTAGCCCTTATATCATACGTTCGCCATCACTGCCGTAAGTAGCCATATTGCTTCACTTGTTCCAGTGCGTTCCCATCTAGATTTGTCGATTATTTCGTCCTGCTTTGACATTAGTTGTGTTTTACTTTTGTTGATTTTTATGCCTACTTGAATGATCTCTACGGAACCTAAATTGTTATAGTTGGATTGCATATTGTACATATATATGATATAGATGTTAGCTCTAATACCCTTTTCACACTAGATCTTTAAGATCGGATGTTAAAGTGAATGTATCTTTAAACGCTAATGTGAAACCGTACGGCCTCGTCTAAATACGACCGATGTTAAGACAGAGATCTGCGTCTTAAACTTCGCCCGCATTACCAACTTAATTTCTATTATAAAAAAATACTCCTTGAATTTGTGCTGTCAACATTTTATATTATTATAAAAAAGAATACTGTATTATATCGACGTTATAAGAAGTTTATACTTATTGTTATAATAAAATTATTTATTTTAATAATGTGTTTAATAAAATACAGAGCTACAATAATTGAGATAAAATGTATCAACTTACATGTTAATACAGGTGTAATATATTCTTTATTGTAGTGCCTTTATTGTAGAATTAAATGAAATATCCTTAATTGTTTATAATAATTCAAAATGTGCGTCTGCGCAGACAGTTCAAAACTGGTAATTTCATGACGGTAACTTAAGGACAAAATTACTGTAGCTGATGACAGCACCAGAGATTTAAACATAAAGTGTGAAAGCATACCGATCTTAAACATCGGTGAACTTTAAGTTCACTCGTCTTAAAGATCTAGTGTGAAAAGGGTATAACTGCATTCTTGTGCATTTATTTCGTTCGGTGTACATAGAGTGTGTTGAGATAGCGTTTGGAGTGGCAGGCAGACGAGACCGTTGCCACATCCTGGGTTGTCTCATTCTTGGAATTCCGCATGATGCCTGATGACGTCACTGAACCGTCATTGACAGTCTCTGACTCATACGTTCTGAATAGCAGAGCCGTGGGTTTCACCTTCGCCAGCGAGCCACACAGCCGGGGAATGCAACAAACAAAATCACTTTTCAAAACTACCAAACACAAAGATACTATCGAAACAAATGAATTTATTAATAAATACTAACAACGTACACATTGTTTCATTAAAAAATTGATGGGAAGTGTGAATTTTTACAGTTTTTATGACGTTTTTTTTTTGTCGTTTAGACAAGGTATCTTCATAAACAATGTTGAAACACATAGTAGGGGCCGTTGCGGCTGATGGGTAAAATATTTGGGGGGAATCTTTTTGATCCATATACTGCAATGGTGTCCAGCCTATGTCAAAATACAGTCATTGTTTTTTTTTTACCTTTTTAGGGTTTTGTAGGTATGACCAAAAAACCCTTATACCGTCATTTTGTCGTCTGTCTGTCTGTCTGTCTGTCTGTTCGGTAAAAATTGTAGCCAAACGGCTAAACCTAGAGAGTTGAAATTTTGCATGCTTGTACAACTTTTTGACCCGCACATAGGAAAAATACTAAAACATCTAAAAAACATATCCCCCTAAAAATATAAACAAATATGAGCTCAACGAAAACAAAAATATATTTTTAAAATTCTGAGTATGGTATCAAATGAAAGCCCTTAGTACGTGGATTAACGATCGAAATTTTATTTTTGCAAAATAAATTATTTTGATGCGATTTTTGTCAAAATTGTGCAAAAAAATTTTTGTCCCACACCCTGTAGCCCAGATGGTTTAAACTAAAAATCTGAAAAAATTCTAAGTAATGTATATAGGTGTGAACCGGAATAGTACAACAGGAATTTTTGATCAGATTATGTTTTCGGAAAATAATACATTTTTTGTGTTTTTAACCAAAATATGTTAAATATTTAATTCGCTATGTAACCGAGTTGATACGTCAGCCCTCATAGCTATGTGCGTTTAGTCATTGGTTTTCTAATTTTTCAAACAGGTAACTTGCAAACTAGAGTTCGAATCCTGTCAATATTATTTTTTGTTTGTTTTTTTTTTGCAGTTTTCTTTTGTTTAAAATATTTTGTCAAAATTCAAGTTATTTTTTGGTAAATGTTGCATTTAATTTTTAAAAGCGTAAATTTAATAACCAGTGGGAAGTGTTGAAATTGTAATTTAATTCTGTTTGATGTATACGAAATCAGAGGGCGGGGCTAATGATTTAAGCAACCAATAGAAGCCATAGGCGCAATTTTCAAAATCTTAATGAACCTTGCTATGTAAAAAAAATACTGCACATATTTAGAAACTTAAATAATGGTATTAGGCATTCGAATTAAAATTCATAAAAAAATATTTTGACATAAAATTTGTTTTGGCATCCCAAATAATCATCATTCAGTTATTAAATACCTGCAAAACCCTGAAATGTGTGAAAATTCACACTTCACATCAATTTTTTTTTACATCACCCTCCCCCCGTCCTCAAAAGATTTTCGGAATTTCTCTACTCCCCCTGTCCTCTGTGATTTTTAAATACCTGGCCTCTAATTCAACTCAATCTGGCTCGTTAACAGAGTGACCATATTTCAGTTGAGGTAAATCCTAAGACTGAAAAAAAAAAATTGGAAATACAGTATATTTTATTCAATTTTGCTCACCTCCAAAAAATACAAGTGATGAGCAAAAAAAAAGGTCCTCACCTCCAAAATCCAGGGTGCCTAGGACTTGGATTTTGGAGGTGAGGACCTTTTTTGTTTTTTTCTCATCACTTATATTTTGGAGGTGAAGACCTTTTTTTTGCTCATCACTTTTTGACACTCGTGAAACATATTGACTCATTACTATATTCGTAAAATGTGACATTTGTTATTGTGAAATCAGAAGAAGATCGGCATGTGACTTACCGTGAGATAGAGGCATCCTTTGGCATATCGCAGATTGCAATACATTCGATTTTGCATGAACATATAGCTGTGAAAAAGATCTGTTCCTGATGGATTCCGCATAATTTGACCGAAACTCATAAAAAGGCTCGTGTTGATTGGTGTAAGGGAATGCTAAAAAAAATCAACCTAGACACTGCAAAATCCGTATACAACATCGTTACAGGTGACGAAACTTGGATTTATTCATATGAATTGGAAACTAAGCAACAATCCACTGTTTGGGTCTTCCAAGATAAACCGAAACCCACAGTTGTTTGTTCACGAAGCAATTCCAAGAAAATGTTCGCTTGTTTCTTTGGTTATACTGGACATGTCGCAACCATTTCTTTAGAGGATCGGAAAACAGTTAATGCTGAATGGTTTACAACAATTTGTTTGCCAGAAGTCATCGACAAAATCATGAAAAACAACCAACAACGTCGCATCATTCTTTATCATGACAATGCAAGCTCCCACAGAGCACCTCAAACAATTATTTGAAGGAGAAAAACATTGAATTAATGTCTCATTGCCCGTATTCACCTGATTTATCCCCGACTTTTTTTGTTCCCCAATGTCAAAAAAAAAAAAATACGTGGATAGCGATTTTCATCACCTCAAGAACTGTTGATGTATTCGAAAACCATGTTTTTGAGATACCTTCAGAGTGGAAAAAATGTTTCGAGAATTGGTTTGAAGGCATGCAAAAGTGTATAAATCTTAAAGGCGAATATTTTGAAAAGCAAAAAAACAGATTGTTCAAAAAAAAATTTTTTCTTTTTTAGTTTTTGTAAAAACTTAAAAGGTAGCCCTCGTAATATAGATTGGTAGGCAGAGCCGCAGTAAGGGGGGGGCGAAGGGGGCGACGGCCCCTAGCGTACTAAGGAAAAGGGCGCTGACGGGCTTGTTAAGGGGCGCCATTGCGAAGATGAGGACCTTTTTTTTTGCTCGTCACTTGGATTTTGGAAGGTGAGGACCTTTTTTTTTGCTCATCACTTAAATTGTGAGAGGTAAGAACCTTGTTTTTATTTACCAAGGGCGCCGAAACACGGCTCTGCCCCTAGCGCAAGTTTTCCTTACTGCGACTCTGTTGCTAGGCCGCATAAAATCGTTCACCGGGCCTCAATCATACCTCGGCCTCTTGCAGACCCCTGTTTTAAAGCACCCCAACTCAAATACTGTAATGTTTTCCAAAGCTATTCGTGTTTTTTTAGGTTTGTTTCCATTAGCTATTTGAGCGCTACACGGAAATAGCAAAATAAATATTAGACAAGATTAAACATGTATCTCTGTTCTATGAATGAAATAGCTGTGCGATGACGCAAAAACGAAACTACTAAAATAATTATGTTCTGTGAGCGTAACGAATCCTTATCATATTTTATGATTAAGTTTGAGCGATATAAATAGGCGTAATTTGGCGTAATAACTGCTTATTACGTAATAAAGTAAAGAGATAAGGAAGGTGTTTTTATTATTGTTATATTGTAAGTACTTCCAACTGCTAATTGGCCACTGGATAATTAATGGACTACACAAAATTATTATCATTTGCATAACTAAAAAACTTCGTTTTCCGCTGTTTTAATTTTCAAGTTTGATTACTTCCTACAAAATAATTCCTAAAAATTGATGTACAGTGGAAATTTACACATATTTTAGTGTTTAGTAGGTATCTAGTGACATTTTTGGGCACATTTTAGATCAGTGTTTCTCAGCAGGTGGTCCGTGGACCACTTAGCAAAATTTTAGTGGTCCGCGAAAGGCTTATAAATTATTCTGTCCTCCCTCATCCTCATAAAGTGTCATATCCACTGTAATCGTCTGCCACTGAATTCTTGGGTGATACTTGGCCGTGAGTACAGTTCTCAGATATCTTTGTTCTTACGGATTCTCCATTCACCATTAATTTTAATGGGACGAAAGATTCTGCGTAATATTTTATTTTCGAAAACTATGAGGTGTTGTCGATCTTGCTTTGTTAAGGTCCATGTTTCGAAGCCATACATAAGTACGGGACGTACTATAACTTAGTATAACCTGATCTTGGTGCTCCTCAACAAGAGTTTTGTTTTGAAGAGGGGACCAAGTGCAAAAAACGAGGCATTTGCAGGTTTTTTCATGCTGTTCTTTAATTTAGGCCTACCCTATGTCTTACAAATTAATGGTGTTTAGAAGTAATGTTACGGGGGAGGGGGTAGATTTTTTAGTTAATTGGTGACTCAACTTAACGCGTATCCCTCTAGCGGCAAAAAAGCGAACACTTCGAAAAAGGTTACTGTCATTGTTTACGTATAATTCACCATGTGTTTTATTGTTTCTGTCCATTCTCACTCCATTTTTACAGCGAATAAAGTGATAAATTTAAGAAAAAAAGATTAAATACTCATTGTTGTGTGTATGGTAGTCAATCACAGGAAGAACATCTTTGAATATTAGATTGAAAGATTATCAGTGATTCTAAAATTTTGTTTCTATTGAAGGGAATTTATACTGTTCAGATGATTTTAAACAAGTTTTTAACGTTGAATTTTTCATTTTCCCTGTCTCATATGTGCAAGAAAATCGTTTAATGTTGTGTAAATTATTGTTAATATAATTAAAACCTCTTGTTATTTCATGGGAGTGTTCCATAACTGTGTTAGTTTGCAAATATTTGACAGTTTTCTTGTGTAGAATAAATTACAAGTTCTCTTTTTATAAAATTTCTTGAGATATGTGTAGATATTAAGTATTCAAATAAATGTTTTAAGTTCAAAGTATAACATTTTATTTTCTCTGTGAGTATAAGCCGGCACCAACATACAATATATAACCTCTGAAAATATTCATTTACAAGCAGCAAATTTTATCATAAAATGGATTCACATATATTTATACACTTTTTTAATACTCGGTTATAATTTAAATATACAGTATACAGCAAGAAAACGTAAATTAGACCAAAAATTGATTATAAACCAATACTGTTTACATACGTTGACAGATGACTATCCTTTTTCGTGTCAAAAGTTCACAAGGCGATAGTGGCGCGGTTTCGGTAATTATAGTCGCGAATATAAATTCACTTTTCTCTTTCACAGCTCACATATTGATAGATAGACAGATTTTTATAAAATGAAGCAAATATTTAAAATACAGGCAAATTATTCAAACAACAATACATCTCGCCGATCACATTCCAGCTAGTCATAGAGTCATAAACCGGCTAGAGTCAGAAATCACTCGGACATACATACATACAACTTGGACAATTTTCTTTCAGAATGTAATTTCCAGTTTTCTTATATTGATTCTGTTTTTTATTTCTAATTCTTTTGATTTTATTCAATTTTTATTTATTTTATTTCCTGGAACGGCTGCGGAGCCTCTGAGAAGTACACGCGGAGCACAGGTTGGGAGCCGCTGCGTTAAATAATTCAAGTCCATTCAGATTATTTGTCTCAACACTAACGGTCTATAGCTGGCCGCCCAGGTGCGGGGATACCTTTTGCACCTCCGCCAAGAAAGGCCCTGTCTTGGCCATCATTTTAGAAATCATCAATATTGTGGAAACGCTGTTATTAACTTTTTTAGTTGTACATATTCCCGGAAGATGTGATTGTTGGTAATTGGATTTAGTAATGTCATGTAAAAAGCGTGTGATGTTAACATTATGCGCACATATTCCACGGGCCAGTGATGTTCGCACAGCCCTGGCTTTGATCAGCTGGTGAGTCAAGTGTTTTATCTGGTGACGTCACGCTCAGTCCGCCTTACAAATGTTTTATTATAAATTCCTTTCAATGAACTCCAACCATCTATTTTAAGACTGTTTTTTATAAGACATTTGTGCTTTGTATTAGTGCATAAGTCTTTGTTCGACTTGATGCAAAATTATTCTTTGTTGTGTTATTTCCAGCTTGACTCTCTCTTACGTTTGCCCCTCAACAAATTACGCATTAACGCACTAACGTATGTTTGTATATAACAAAAGTTTTTCGAATAATTTTCTGATTTTAAAATCAATTTAAAAATATCGAAACAGTGTATTAATTTATTTAGGAACTATTTTCTTAAGTATCTAACTAACAGAAAAAAAAATCAGCTCAAATAAAAGTTGTTAGTTATTGCTTTTATAGCAACTTTGTTAAATGAATTTTTTCGAAATATTACTCTGTTGTGAAATATTCGCAAAAATCTTAAAACCGATGCGAGTAAACTCCCATTTCTAATTAACCGATTTTTACTAAAAGTTGATCAACTCGTGCCATTGATGTCAAAAGCTTAAATATGAAGTTTCATAAAACTCCTTTTTGCCGAATTTGCTCTGCACGTGCACACGGACCGCCAGAAAGACAGACAGACAGACCGACAGACAGACAGACAGATAAACCGACAGACGTCATGCTAAAAATAGTCAAAACATTATGTAGGGACCTCAATTCGTGGAGATCCATCGAAATCTTGAAATGTCAAAATCGGTATGATTACAATACCTCCCTTATATATGTCGGCGGTCGGTTAAAAAAACACTATATACATTAGGATTTTCTACGGCTGCCGAAATTTTCCCTCCCGGCCAGATTCTCCAGATATTTTTATTTTCCCACTATCTATCTCTCTTCTCCACATGGCATCATCTACTGCATCCCGCCACGATTTTCCTGGTCTACCTCTCTTTCTTCGTCCTATTGGGCTCCAGTCTCTCCAATCAATCAATTTATGTCAATGTTTGTGAAAATTATATCTGGTGTTCCTCAAGGGTCTCATTTGAGACTATTACTCTTTCTACTTTTGAAAAACGACGTCACAAATTATATTTCAAATGCTAATTTGAAAAAAAAAAATGCTGATGATATGAAAATGTTCTTTAAAATTATTGACGCCTTATTGCTTCAAAATGGTCTTGACAATTTCCACAAAAATTGCGATGAAAATAAACTTTTATATATATCAGAGTTTTCTACGGCTAACACCGTTGCCCTCTTTCAGCCAGATTCTCCGGTTATTTTTATCTTCCCATTCTTTTTCAGGCCTCTCTTTTCCATGACCTCATCAACTTTATCCCGCTACGATCTTCTTAGTCTACCTTCTTTCTTCAACCCATAGGGCTCCAGTCTGTCACTCTAACTTTCTTCATTTGCACTCCTAACATGGCCGTACCAGATGAATCTCTTTTCTTCTTTGTATGTTAAAATGTTCTAAACATCTTCTCCAGTAATATAGTTCCGTAATCGTGATTTTGTTTCGAATCTTCTTGTTCATAACCCAGTACTCTGCTCCATATGTCATAATGCTTCGGATTGTAGTTTTGTATATCGTAGTTTTTGTCCTTTTGTGTGTTTTCTGTTCCAGAGAACTGCTGTTTATTACATGTTCTTGTTTGTCTCAGTTGGCTATTTATTTCTTGTGCCGTCGATGCATTTTTTGAGATTGTGCATCCTATACATTGGAATCTATCATAGATTTCCACGTCATGAATTTCTCCTTCATCTGTTGATAGGTACTCTGTGTTACTACTAAATAAATAAAAATTTGCTGATTTTGAGCCACAATCGACGGGGTGGCATTATCGAATAAGAAGACACAGAAAGGAGGGTATTGTTTACAATCACAATTCTAACGTCCGACAAAAAACCCCACACCTAAAAACTAAATTATGAGCGTGCTATTGGTGGATGCACAGACACGTGTTTTTATACTGAAAGAGTGCGTCAGTTTGTGGTCGCTCAAATTCCCCCCACTTCTAATAGCTCTGTAATTCCTTTCAAAGTCGCGTTCAGGCTCTTTGTGTCATTTTATTCAATGAGTGATATCGACTGACCGTCAAAATCTCCAGATTTATCCGTCCCAAAGTATGGCCTTGGATTATGGCCCTATGACCGGGGATTAATGGCGAATATTCCGAGGGTTAAAATGGGTTTAATTTCTATAAAAAATTTAAAAAAAAAAACACCGAATGGTAGGACGTAAGAATGACTTGTATATTTTGTAATGCGAAGTGAGAATTTAAACAGAAGCGAATTAACTGAAGGTGAATTGGCAAGGTGTAATTTGCGAAAAGCTGGATAATTGAAGGTTTGCGATGTCTTGAGGCGATACAGAGATTCCATGAGTATTATACTACTATTTCCACGCGATTATATACAATTCTAAATGATTTATTGACCTGAAATGGATGAACTGTTCATCACAACAATTGTATAACTACATCAGGTCAATGATTTTAAAACCATTTTTCCTTCATTCTTTTTCGTATGTCTTATATACCAATAGCCAAATCTTCTAATTTTGTACAGAAAATGTGCGACAAGAAGCGCAAATTTCAATGTTTCCGCAACAATGCAACTTGTAAATCTTGTGTTAAAATGTAAAAACGTTATAGAAAATAAAGCTACTAACACTGTAAATCTAAAAGATAAACAAGAGGCCTGGGAAAAAATTGAATTATTATCAATGCATCCTGCGGACAGAATAGAAATGTAAAAACACTAAAAATGACGTACGACAGACAAAGCAAAATATATTTTTTTTATATTTGTTGTAGTATTTGGTGGAATATTTGGTGGAACAGGATATTAAATGAATTTTTCGCTAACCGAATTCGATTAGTAAATCCGTGCTCGTCCCACTGGTCCATATGATTTATTTTAACACGAACTATGTATGGACGTTCTAAATACTCTACTATTTCTTCATCATTGTTTGCTAGCAAATCTTCTAAATCAGAATCCATGATTTCCTTCTTTAACAATAAACGTAAATTATCTAAAAATAGTTGAGAATTTTTTTTTTATTTCAGTATAAATTAAAGCAGATTACTAAATTATTATTATTATTTTTTTTTGATATTAGTAATTATATAATAAAATAGTATACACATAATGGAAACAGGTGTATGTAATATGTATATAAAGTGTAGGTATGTCTAATATGTACATAGTACCTCTTATATTATATATTTTACGTATATCTGCTTATATTATGTACATATATTTATCAATAAAATGTTTTTTTTTTTCACCTATCTGTCATTTTTATCCACTGGATAACATTTATCAGTACCTACATGGTGGGAACAACTTATCCTAATTGGAAATACGCAAAAAATCGTTTATTCCCTTATAACTACTTATCCCATTGATGGTCAATATTATCTATGGTTGGAAATATGTACATAAGCTCAGGAATATACTTGAATTCTAAAGTTCATGAATTTCTTTTTGTCATCACTTGCATTTTGGAATGGTAAATACTTTTGGTCAGCACTTGTATTTTCCCAGTCCATGCCCTTATACAACAATTTTGTCTTCTAATACCCCCCCCCCCCTCCCATAAACATGGGTGTGCGCCATGGTAGTTACCTTGCACTTAATGTTTTTCTTGAAAAGACATCAAATAAATCACTCTGTGCATTAATGCAGTTTTTATAAAACACATTTTTTTTATCATAAACAAAACATGAACAGTCAAATGCTTTTAGTATAGCAAATAATTTTTTAAATAAATTAAATGTGAGAGTAAATATAATAAGAGTTTTTACAATCGGACCTAATTTTAATGTTAAATATATTCAAGGCACTTGCTATGGAGTTTCTCTTTTTATTATTAAAGTGAAATAAAGAAAGTATGTCAAGTTGTAAGTACCCTGTTTTACATAATATCCGACTGTTACTTGTTTAAATATTGTTTTACTTCTCCGCTAAATTGATTTTTTACATCTTATTATTGTTGTTATTGGCTCATTTTGAAATTTCAATTACATATTTTAACCAGCTTTTCAATTTTTAGTTTCAAATATCTGCCGTGATAAATCAGCTAATTTTAACTCAACAAGCAATCAAAAACGGAATTTAACCTGTTTATACCTCAACCAGCAAGCCGTGGCGTACGAAATTTGGATACGCGGGGGACTAACAGAAACATCCCAGCAAACATTTTTATACGGGCCAGTACTGTTGAAGCACATACTCCCCAGCATTGAAAGTGATGGGCCACTACCCCGGTGTCCCCGTGGCCGTTAGCTGGCCCATTGGTTTATCAATTACCGGCCCAGCAGCGGTAAAGTGCAAAATAATCGCGCCTCTCTTCGTTGCAGTTTCTTTTGTTTCTTGGTGCCAGGTTTTTCTCGGTCTTCCTGGTCTAACTTTCTTCACTGTTCTTGCTTCATAAACTCTTTTTACTATTTTGTCTTCACTCATTCGGTGTATATGTCCCAGCCATCTTAGTTGTCCTTCTTCTATTATAGTCTCTACTGGTTTTGTGCCTAGTTTTTCTCTAAATACTTCATTTCTTATTCTGTCCAATTTTGTTTTACCTTCGATTTTCCTTAAAAATCTCATTTCGGAGCTTCTTATTTTAGACCTGTGCGTCTCTGTAGTGGTCCAGGATTCTGAGGCGTATGTCAAAATTGGTACTGTCACTTTTTTGAAGATCTCTACCTTGATGTTAGTTGGTATTTCTTTTTTAGTTAACAACGATGCTTTGTCGCTATTGAACATTCTTCCTGCTGCGCCTACTCTTTCCATAATTTCTTCATCCATTTTTCCATCTTCCGCGAAAACTGTGCCTAAGTATTTAAATTTTCCTACCTGTTCTATTATTTTGTCATCTATTTTTATTTTGTGTTGAATTTTTGTCTTGCTTATTACCATTGTTTTTGTTTTTTTGTGTGCTAATTTTCATATTTATTTAGTTAATTTATGAAAATATAGTCATCACTTTTTTTTTACGTTTTGTAGGTCCCGGTTCATCCCTGCCGCTCTAAAACAAAATTTGTCTTTTAAGCCCCCCCCCCCCCCCCCCAGAAAAATCATGGGTGCGTGCCTGTCTGAAAGAGTAAATTATCAAATCTCGACATTCTCATTTCAGTTCCATATTTTTCTTAAGTAATTATGAAGTAAAAATACAAAATATGTTTAAAAAAATTAATTAAAAATTTAAACAAACATGTTACATAAATTAATTCAAACATTGTTAATCTTGTATTTATATAAAAACTCAAGAGTAAACAATGAAATCAAACAATAATGACCTTTCTTCAGCACGAGGCTTCCAAAAGATCAGTTTACAATATAAAAAAAAATTACTATTTAATAATAAACCCGTAGAGTGATTTATTTTATCTTTTTTTTTTTAAAGATATTTAGCAATTTTTATACATATTGGCATATTTAATTTTTGTAAGTTTCGTTAATTATAAAAAATAATTATAAATACTTTTACATTTTAAAAATTACTTCATTGTGACGTAACTGCTGCCAGTGGATGTTCTGTTTATTAGTATTTGATGTACGTTTATTGTCTCTCTCGAGTGCATAAACATTCATGCATTTATGTTACTTCTTGCTAATATTGTCAAATATAAAGTTTGTTGGTTCAATTTATATTTTTCTTCGCAAATCTTTAAAGATAACGACGATATTCCACAGCAAATTGAGCGTTATAATTTTCGACGAAAATTAAAATTTATAAATGATAATTGTGAGTTATCTATTGATCTGTAATAAATGCTCTCGCGGACTTTTTTGTAGTAATATTAAACCTTCAAAGTCTGTCATACCGGGTGAATTATTTAAGGAGCAACATACATGTTTCAGATATAATGTTAATGAAGTGAGTTATTTCATTTGCAACATAGCAAATTTTTAAAACAAACTCATATCCATGGCAACAGATATGCAATGGTGATTAGATATAATAGTTATTTGACATGATAAAGTTCCTAGACGGCTAAAAAATAGTAAATTAGAAACAATAAATGAATTTTTATAAGTTTGTTTATATTAACATACAAACAAAAATAATAATGTCCTTAGTAGTTAAGTACAAAAATTATTTTAAAAAATAATATTTTGTCTTTTCTATGGATACGATAAGCATTTGTTTTATGGCTATGTTGCTTTTGAAATAACTCCCTTCATTAAAATTATATGTATGTTGCTCCTTAAATAATTCACCCGGTATATATTTTCTATATATCTCTTACAGTTTAGCCGTCGTAACGATTTTAATGTTCCGCACGCAAGTACAGCATGTACAACATTGAAAAAACAATTATTTTTTGCAGCATTATTTTCGCAGGATACCAAAGAGTAACTGTGCAAAATTTGGTCTAAATCGATTAAACGGCCTAGGAATGTATTGCGAACAAACAAGCAAACAAATAAACAATTTTCCTCTTTTTTATATACAGGGTGTTTGTTTGAAACGTCGCTCACGAATAACTCCTTTATTTTAAAAGATACAAAAAATTCTTCAGACGAAAAGTTAAACTAGACAAAAGAGTTAAACACAGCAACTTGCAAATTTTCTTGCCTGTTACTACGAGTTTGATATTAACGGTGATAACATCAAATCGTTTGTAATTATGGCTTACATACGTTATTCAAATAAAGAAATGACAGATATGGTTCTGATATTCGGGGAATGTCTAATAAATTCTGTTAGGGCCCAGCAACTCTACCAAGAAAGGTATCCTGAAGGTAAAGGTTAGAAGACTTAGAACATAGGGTAAGAACAGCCGTCAGGAAAATTCAAGAGCATACCGTTCTAAATGTAATGGAAGAGTTTCTATTACTAATGAGAAAATGTGTGGATAACAACGGCGGTCATATTGACCATTTGTAAATTTTGCTTAGTTTATTGTTTTTCATAGTTATATAATGTTATATCTTTTTATAACTTAGTTTCTACGATTTTTGTTATTTATTATTTTGTAAATAAATGGTCGCCATTTTGAAACGGTTAAAATTAAAGTATGATATTTTGATATCCTTGTAAAGCTGATTTAATGTACTTTCAAGAAAAAATAAATAAAGTACCGATTCCCTATGCTAGATAAAAAGTTGAAACAATTTCCGCTGAAACCGGAAGTGATTCAGAATTCTTATTATGGTTTTTAAGTGGGCCCTCTTGTCTAGTTTAATTTTTCTTCAGAAGATTTTTTTGTATATCTTAAAATAAAGGAGATATTCGAGGTGGGGCTTTTCAAACAAACATCCTGTATAGAGATTAATTTTAAAGCTGTAAACGCAGCTTAATGTAACCAACTAAATTACGACCCCCCCCCACAAATATTCTGAATTTGTACGACACTGTTTTTTTATTTAATGACTTTGTAATGATATTTTGAAAACCCAAAAGTTTTGAAGTCTGGCAATTTTGTTGTAACGATTTATATTTTTTGTTTTAGGAAAAGACGTCCTTTCTGAACTACAACGTGTCCTGCATTTTAACATTACCTCCCTATCAACGGCAAGGCTATGGAAGACTCCTCATTGATTTCAGTAAGTATTATTATATTTTTACGAGAATTACGGGCTTGAGTTTCTCCCCTATCAACACTGGTAACCCACGAGTTCATCGAAAATCAATTCATCGAAAGTAAATTCATCGAAAATCAATTAATCGAAAATGAGTTCATCGAAAGCAAATTCATCGAAAAAAAAAATATTTTATAAATATTTGAGAGGAATTTCGAGGGGATCGGAAAGTCAAAAAAGCAGTGGTCAATAAAAGTAGACAGATTAAGAAATAATTATAGTTGAAGGTAATGGGATTCGGACCAGTCAGAAAATAAAAACAAATTTATTAACTTCGCTAACGTTTCGATTTTAATTTAAATCTTCATCAGAGCTTAGTTTAAATTAAAATCGAAACGTTAGCGAAGTTAATAAATTTGTTTTTATTTTCTGACTGGTCCGAATCCCATTACCTTCAACTATAATTACTAACTTACGGACGTATCTCATCTAATCAAGATTAAGAAATAATTGCATAAATTTTTTTATATGGTTAAAAAAAAAATATATTCTTTGATTCTTTGATTATCCTCAAATATGCACCAAAAATGATATCACTGAAACTTAATTTAAATTTGCAAAAATTATACAGGGTGTTTGTTTGAAACGGGGCACCCCGAAAATTTCCTTTATTTATAAAGATCTTCAGAACAAAAGTTAAATTAGACAAAAAGGCCCATCTAAAGGTTACTATAAGAATTCTGAGGCACTTCCGGTTTCACCGGAAATGATGTCAACTTTTGATCTAGCATAGGGAATCGATAATTTTATATTTTTTTCCTAAAAGTACATTAAATTAGCTTTACAATGACACCAAAAAATCATATTTTTATGTTAACCATTTCAAAATGGCGACCATTTATTTACAAAATAATAATCAACATAAGTTTTAATAAGTTGAACGTAGCAAGCTTTGAAAACAATAAAAAAAGAAACAAAATATCTCTAAAATAATGTGTGGATAATCATGGTGGTTTGATCAAACATTTGTATTTTTTTTTTTTTTTTGTAAAATAATTGTAAAAATTAATAGTTTTTTTTCTCTAAATAGTCAAATAGTTTATTTTAGAGATATTTTGTTTCTTTTTTTATTGTTTTCAAAGCTTGCTACGTTCAACTTTGTAAAACCTATGTTGATTATTATTTTGTAAATAAATGGTCGCCATTTTGAAATGGGTAACATAAAAATATGATTTTTGGGTGTCATTGTAAAGCTAAGCATTGTAAAGTAAAGCTTGTGGCTCCTCACGCGCCTGGGGCTCGCGCTCTAAATGTTCCACTCGCATCGAATTTTCTCTTCCAACCGAGTCACAGACCCTACTTTCTCCACGACCACCAGAAAAAAAAAATAACAAATAATTATTTTAACAAACATTTTATCTTAACAAATAATATATATTACATAACAAATTAATCAATTAATTAAACTTATTTATTTATTTATTTATTATTTGTTAAATTTTAATTTAATTTGCCGCACATCGGCCAATATTTTATTACTTTTTAGGCTTTTAAGTAATGTTACATTTATTTCATGTAAACATTGCATATATTTTAATGTAACTCTACAAAAACAAATGACAACAAGCATGGAATAGTTATTCCATAACAAGTGATGGAATGAAATACACGCAAAATGCATAAGAAGAAAGTGCTTTAGAATAACATTCCAACTCTTGTGTTAGAATATTAACTTTCTGTAGTCAAAATTGGTTTTAGAATTAGTAAATTCTATAATGGTCATGGAGAAAATATTTTATTAGTCTGTGTAATAATTAAAGCAGCAGTCTATAATAAACTTGTGATTTCTTCGAAATCAGTTCAATATACTTTTGAAAGTAACCAGACCGTTAAAAAGCCTTGCAATAACATAGTCTTATGTTATTAATGCTATTGTAACATTAATTACTAAATTGCCTGGATATCAACCTATGAGGAAGCCAATAAAATTAAAAATAAGCCATGATTACTATGTTTAAATATTAAAAACATGCTACGAATTCTACGAATTTTAATTTTTAAACAGCTAAAATTGCATAGCTATTTTAATTCGTTTTATAGTGATTATTTCGAAGCCCTATACCCTACATAACATTCAGGATTTTCCTAGAATTTAGAACTAACCGATCAGCACTAAAAATGTACTAAACATTACTTTTCGAAAACATTCAAATTTCTTCTTTTTAAGGTTTTGTAGGTATGACCACAAAAAAAAACCTTAAAACGTCACTCATGTGTCTGTCTGTCTGTACGGTAGAAATTGTATCCAAACGACTTAACATAGAAAGTTGAAATTTGGTATGCTTATACTTTTTGACCCATATATTGGAAAAATACTGAGTTCAAAAAAAATTGATGTGAAGTGTGAATTTTCACACATTTCAGGGTTTTGCAGGTATTTAGTAAGTGAATGATGATTATTTTGGATGCGAAAACAAATTTTATATTAAAATATTTTTTTTGTTAATTTTAATTCGAACGCCTAATACCATTATTTAGGTTTCTAAATATGTGCAGTATTTTTTTTTATACAGCAATGTTCATTAAGAATTTTAAAAATTGCGCCTATGGCTTCCATTGGTTGTTATAAGTTCCGCCCCTCTGATTTCGTGTACATTGAAACAGAATTAAATTATAATTTAAACAATTTCCACTGGCTATTCAATTTACGCTTTTAAAAATTAAATGCAACATTTTCCAAAATATAATTAGAATTTTGAAAAAATAATTTAAACAATATAGAAATTTAAAAAAATATATATATATATATAGTCTCTTCTCCAGGGTTCGATCCCTTATCGGATCGGGTTACATGGGTGAAAAGTCAGCTTCAAATACCACTAGACCAGCACACACGTTAGAGTGTTGTTTGTTACAAAGCTATAACTTGTGTACATTATTAGCCAAAAATCACAAAAAATGCGTTTTTTTCCAAAAACCTAATCTGATCAAAAATTCCTGTTGAACTATTCCGGTTCACACCAATGTACATTACTTAGAATTTTTTCAGATTTTTAGTTTAAACCATCTGGGCTACAGGGTGTGGGACAAAAAATTTTTTGCACAATTTTGGCAAAAATCGCTTCAAAATAATTTATTTTGCAAAAATAAAAATTTGATCGTTAATCCACGTACCAAAGGCTTTCATTTGATACCCTACTCAGAATTATAAAAAAATATTTTTTTTTTCGATGATCACATATTTGTTTATATTTTTAGGGGGATATGTTTTTTTAGATATTTTAGTATTTTTCCTATGTGCGGGTCAAAGAGTTGTATAAGCATGCCAAATTTCAACTCTCTAGGTTTAGCCGTTTGGCTACAATTTTTACCGAACAGACAGACAGACAGACAGACGACAAAATGACGGTATAAGGGTTTTTTGGTCATACCTACAAAACCCTAAAAAACACATCCCCAGGTAAATATAAACAAATATTTAATTAATGTAAAAATAAATATTTTTTAAAAATTATGAGTGGGATATCAAATAAAACCTCTTAATTCGTGGATAGACAAACAAATTTTTATTTTTGAAAAATCTATTTTTTTGATGATATTTTCGCCAAAATTATGTAAAAAAACTTTTGTGCCCAACGTATCTTTCAGAGGGGTTGAACGAAAAATCTGAAAAATATCTCCATAATGTACATTGATGGGAACCGGAATAGTTCAACAGGAATTTTTGATCAGATTAGTTTTTCGAAAAATATCGATTTTTTTGTGTCGTTGAAAAAAAATATTATTTAAAAAAAATTTATTGTGTGGTATCAAAAGAAAGCTCTTAAAACGCAGATTAAGGAACGAAAATTAGTTTTTTATTAATTTGTTTTTTTTTAACACGATTTTAGTCAAAAATGTGCCAAAAAAATTAAGTAATGTACATTGATTTGAGCCCAAAACGTATGAGAGGAATTTATGATCAGATTTCGGTTTTGGAAAATATTTCAGTTTTTGTGTTTTGGACAAAATTTATAATTTTTTTAATTCATGGCTAAATTATGGCTAATTTAGATAAAAATAAATCGTTTATAGTATTGAAATACTTATAAAAAATAGCACATTGTTAATAGGGAAAAATACGTTTCTGAAATTGAAAAAATATAAAGTGTAACAAAACTATATATTGCGGCGGACGAGATTTACGTTAATAGTTTACGTAAAGGGGGGGGGGGGTCTGATAAACCACATTTTAAGCATATTTTTGTGCATTTTTTTCAAATCTATGGTTAAATTTATTCATTTTCAAACTAAGTACATATATAAAGTATGTTTTGAAGATACAAAAAAATTTTGAAGGCAAAATATGGCGAAATGAGCCAGCTGTGGCAAATCTTCTCAGACCCCGGGAAAAAAATTAGATTTTGCGGTGACCAGCATAACTCGTCACTGGATCATCTGAATTCAAAAATCCAAAAAGATTTTGTTAGTTTATGAGTTTGCCGAGGTAACCACGTTGAGATTTGTTTTTTCTTGGTTTTTTTTTTAATGTTTTTTTTTTTTATTTAACAATCACAAATATACTCATTTTTAGGTTTTTTTAGGGGGAATTAATTTTTTTTGTCTTCTAAGTAACGCTAAAAACTGAAAAATCATTTTAAAAATAAAAACTCAACGTCATTACCTCGGAAAACTCATAAACTAACAAAATCTTTTTGGATTTTTGATTTCAGATGATCCAGTGACGAGTTATGCTGGTCACCGCAAAATCTAATTTTTTTCCCGGAGTCTGAGAAGATTTGCCACAGCTAGCTCATTTCGCCATATTTTGCCATCAAAATTTTTTTGTATCTTCTTCAAAACATACTTTATATATGTACTTAGTTTGAAAATGAATAAATTTAACCATAGATTTGAAAAAAAATCACAAAAATATGCTTAAAATGTGGTTATCAGACTCTACCCCCCCCCTTAAGCGCAAATAGCCATCGTTGCTGTACGCCAAAAATTTTAACTAACTATCCTCTGTTGATTAGGTATGATGAGAATTTAAATTTTTTAGAACCGTCTATCCTATAGAATTGCCCGCTACTCCTTGTTAATTGCAGATGGAAGGGGACAAAAGGGCCACCTGCGGCCCGCATCTTTTCATTGTTCTAATTATGATGAAAGGATGCCTTTTTAGGGTTTTGTAGGTATGACCAAAAAACCCTTATACCGTCATTTTGTCGTCTGTCTGTCTGTCTGTCTGTCTGTCTGTCTGTCTGTCTGTCTGTCTGTTCGGTTAAAATTGTAGCCAAACGGCTAAACCTAGAGAGTTGAAATTTGGCATGCTTATACAACTCTTTGACCCGCACATAGGAAAAATACTAAAACATCTAAAAAACATACCCCCCTAAAAATATAAACAAATATGTGCTCATCGAAAACAAAAATATTTTTTTTTAATTCTGAGTAGCGTATCAAATGAAAGCCCTTAGTACGTGGATTAACGATCAAATTTTTATTTTTGCAAAATAAATTATTTTGATGCGATTTTTGCCAAAATTGTGCAAAAAAATTTTTGTCCCACACCCTGTAGCCCAGATGGTTTAAACTAAAAATCTAAAAAAATTCTAAGTAATGTATATTGGTGTGAACCGA
Source organism: Liopterus haemorrhoidalis (assembly GCA_963971575.1). NCBI lineage: Eukaryota > Metazoa > Arthropoda > Insecta > Coleoptera > Dytiscidae > Liopterus > Liopterus haemorrhoidalis. Next base: position 4,392,228 of record OZ020612.1, on the reverse strand, counting down.
AATAGTACAACAGGAATTTTTGATCAGATTATGTTTTCGGAAAATAACGCATTTTTTGTGGTTTTTGGTTCACAAAGTACAAAAGTTATACCAATGTAAGACACTCATATACAAAGCGTCCGATGGCGCAACGGGTTAGAGCGCTGGTGTCGGAAGCTAAAATTCTCTGGAATACGAAGGGTTTCGAGTTCGAGTACGGACGGAGTGAGTTTTATTTTTTCTGTTTTTTTTTTGCATTTTTATTATGTTGAAATTATTTTGTCAAAATTCTAGTTATATTTTGACAAATGTTGTATTTAATTTTTAAGAGCGTAAATTTAATAACCAGTCTTATTATATGATTAACAGACGATAAATTATTTTAAAAATATCGTTCATTTTGCCGTGATTACTATAAAGTAAAATTTGTCCTACACACTCAGCATACCGCCTTCACTTATTATATACCTGCGAAACCCTGAAATGTGTGAATATTCACACTTCACATCAATTTTTTTTACAACAAAATACTCATATAAATAAACAGAAATTCTCAAAATAGCTATCCTATTTTCCGGCACCCTAATTATTTACATTTTCTTTGTATTTAACTTGCATCATTGGTTATCCCCAAGAAATCAATAATACCTTACCTTCCCCAAGAATAATTCTTTGAAATTCGTGGAACAAAAGGCCAGTGTGTGAAACAAAGGAATAAAATCGCGTGTCGTGTTATCTGGCATGTATCTAACACGGCTGGGCCAACTGTGCGCCTGACAGGGCTGCTAACTCTACCTCTCCAGTTTCATTGCGTGTTAAACAAGTTCCTGAATTTCTGCCCTTTGTCAAACATAACCGTTCGCGAAAAATTAACCGACTTACAACATATGACACCGTCATACTAAAATTGCGGTTAGCGCAGTTTTCTACGCCTGTGTTATTTATTTAATAATAATATATATCTATATCTATTATAATAATATTGGAGGTTATATCTGTTTTTTTATTTTTTCGGCCTCATATTTGGTTTCTACACGTTTCAAATTATAAGAAAATATCCGCAAGAAAATCAATTTTTGTTTATTTTTTGGGTTTGGGTCTTCCAAGATGAACCGAAACCCACAAAAGTTATTCGTTCACGAAGCACTTCCAAGAAAATGATCGCTTGTTTCTTCGGTTGTACTGGACATGTCGCAACCATTCCTTTAGAGCAGAGTTTCCCAAACTTTTTGAGCCGCCGAGCACTTTTCACGAGAATAATTCGTCGCGGAGCACTATCATTGCTATATACAGTGGCGTACACAGAAAAATATTTCGGAGGGGGGACTTTTCACAACATCGGAATTTATATGTATTGAAAATGCGAGCAATCTTGAAATGGGGTAATTATAATTTTAGTTTTTTCCAATTTTCGGGGTGAGGGAATTTATCCTCCTAATTCCCCCTATGCGTACACCACTGGCTATATATATATATATATATATACTATATATACTATAAAATATATATTTATATATATTTTAGTGAATCTTGACGTGTGTTATGTTCTGGAAATAAATCTTGAAAAGTTATCTGGTACGGATTATAAACTGAGCAAAATGTAAGAATGCTTTGTTAGTTAAAAGCAAAAATATTAATAAAAAAGCAGCAGTGGCCACCACAAGACCGAACGCCATCACAAAATAGGTACTTAAACAAAATACTATCTAACACAGAAATTATTTACCATAACCGTGGAAACATTACATATACGTATGACAAAATAAATACTTAATAAGTATTATTACTATTATAAAAATAAAGTAAAAATAATGTAAAAAAAATGTTTAAAAATCAGCTGTGGCCGCCACAGGACTGACCGCCAAAGATCTTCAATTTCTAGATGACCGCTTTTTACCAAAAGTTGATTAACTGATGCCATTTGTGTGAGAAACTTAAAAATGAAGTTTCATAAAAATCAGTTTAGCCAAATTCGCTTTACACGTGTCTTTACCGACAGATAGACGTACAGACAGACCGTCAGACATCATTCTAAAAATAGTAAAAACATTATGTAGGAACCTCATCCGTGGACATCCATTGAAATTTAAAAATTTCAAAATCGGTACGATTACAATACCTCCCTTGTATGTATGTATATGTATGTAGCGGTTGGTAAAAACTTAATCCATAAGTCTTAAGCGTAAGAAAAAACTATTAAAATACTTCTTCTTCTTCTTCTTTGAGCACTATCAGTCAGATTGACTTTTGGCCTCACTCACATAAGCCCTCTATCTCGATCTATTCATTGTCAATACTATATAATATTTGAACACACTTGTCGTCTACTGGACGTTCTGTGATGGAGACTTTAGTAGTTTTTTTTTAACAATCCGTACGTTAGCCAGCGATCCATCGAAAAATAATCGCAGCAAAAACAAATAAATAACATTGCACCACTATGACTTACTGACTTCCTGTCTGGATTATAAGAGATATAAAGAATATAGGTAATTCATATTCGCATTGCTTGAATTATTTGGCAAATTTTAAGGAATTTGTACTGTATTATATGCCGCTCTTGAAATATATCAGCCCTGTTATAGAACTGTCACACAGCTGTATATTTGTATTTCTTAATGGTTAAAACTTTTTCAATGACCAGTTGAGCTATTGAGATTCGAGTGTCTTTATTAATATTATTTGGGGGCAGTAAAATATTATTGTACTGGCCTTTGTTATCTTCAGTAGCGTATAATTTCTGAGTGAAACGTTTGTTTTGAAAAGAAAAACACAATTTTCACATTTGATCACATTTATTTTATTTAATTTTCTATCTAATCTGCTCGCGGGGCACTAGTAGACACATCTCGGAGCACCAAGTGCACCGCGAAGCACAGTTTGGGAAACCCTGCTTTAGAGGATCGGAGAACAGTTAATGCTGAATGGTATACAACAATTTGTTTGCCAGAAGTCATCGACAAAATCAGGAAAAACAACCAAAAACGTTGCATCATTCTTCAGAATGACAATGCAAGCTCCCACACAGCACGTCAAACAATTATTTGAAGGAGAAAAACATTGAATTAATGTCTCATTGCCCGTATTCACCTGATTTATCCCATAACGACTTTTTTTTGTCCCACAATGTCAAACAAAAAATGCGTTGACAGCGATTTGAAAGAAGCTGCTGAAGCCTTCGAAAACCATGATTTTGAGATAGCAACTTCAGAGTGGAAAAAATGTTTCGAAAATTGGTTTGAACGCATGCAAAAGTGTATAAATCTTAAAGGCGAATATTTTGAAAAGCAATAAAACAGTTTGTTCAAAAAAAAAAGTTTTTTCTTAGTTTTTGTAAAAACTTAAAAGATAGCACTCGTACTCCTTGGTTTATTTTCGCACTTCTTTTGCCTAGTGTGGTGATATAAATGTAGCTTGAGTGAAATATTGGTCGCCTGCTTCTCCGTCCCTGTTGAGAGTGCGATCCCCGGCTAGACGGCGCAATGAATGGAGTAGGGGGCCGTTCAGACAGCCAGCTGTGAGTCCCTTCCCTACAACCACTGTTACAACCCTTCGTTCACGACCCCATCGCTCTGCTACGTGTTGCTCTTGTTTACATGGCCTTTCGCCGATAATTGTTTTGTTTAATTGATGTTCTGATGTTTATGCCCATGTCAATGGAGAAATGCTTTTTTTAAACACTAGGGGTGCGTACAGGTACATTTTTTAACACATTTATGAATGGATATTATGATTACGTTTATATTTGTGAAATGTAAATATCGCACTTAAGGGGATCGTTTATTTTAAAACATTGAAACAGTTTTGTTTTCAATAGAATACTTCAACAGCACGAGCAGATACGACTCTGCAGATTGAAACAAAATTAAGAAAACTGCATGGCTTGGAACACATTTTAGTATTTGAATTAAGCTGCGTTCAGAGCTCTTTAAATTAATTGACTGTTCACTGTGCGTTGTGGATAAGTTTAGTAGATAGTTTTAACGTTCAGGCAGCGTTTACAGCGAATAGTGCGACATCTATGTGTCTTGAACTAATGCAGTAGAAAAATAATCATAATAATAATAAAAAATACTACAGTTTATGTTTACTTTCTTTCTTCTACATTCTTCCTCCGGGGTTCCTCTCTTTCTTCCTATTCTCTTTTCGGCTTCCGTCTCCGGTCTCCTTCCTTCTTGCCTCCCATTCTTCCTCCCCTCTTTCGTCTCTTTTTTCGCTTCTCTTCCCTCTTTTCTTTCCTCCTCCTTTGCCTCTCTCTTCCTTCCAGTTCTCAGTTCTGTTTTACCTCTCCGCATTCCTTCCTTCTTTCCTCGAGTACTCTCACCTACCTTTCTCCCTTTCCTTCTTCACTCAACTTTCCACATCTTTTTATTAGGTGTTCCAAGGATTCTTCCTCCTCCCTACACATTCTGCATAGCCTATCCTCTGGTTTTGCCCAATACCTATTACTCCGTTCTTCATTTCCACATCTTAATCTGGCAATCCTCCTAACTCTGCCCCCTGCCTTTCCTCTCCTCCCTTTCAAATATTTAGGTATTCCTACCGGCCTTATCTCTCTATACTTTTTCACATTCCTTGAATTGTCTATTCTTACTGTTCTTCCTGCTCCTGTACCTCCTTGCCTCTCCTCCTCAATTCTTCTACTATGTTTCTTCCTCCGTTTCTCTTTCGCCTAGCTTCTCTCATGTCCATCCCACATCTCCAATAGTACTCTTTCCTTGTTTCTCCCCATTCCGACAGTATACCCTTTTGTTCTTCCTTCATTCTTTCTTCCCAGCATTCTCTTAATATCTCCCTTCTGATTTTCTCCTCATACTTCGCCGGCCTCGCCCCGGCTCCCACTCTCAGCTTTTCCCTCTTCATTTCCTCCCTCACTATATATCCTGGTGTCGTTCTGTCTAATCCCATAATCCATCTCATGTATCCCTCTTGTACCCTTTCTACTATTTTCCATTCCTTCCATCCCCAGATCTCTACTCCGTACATGAGGATACTCTTCACTATCCCGTCAAATAATTTCATCCTCCACCTAATATCGTCATCAAACATCCTCTCTTCTATGCTCCTAGATTTTACTAACTAAACTTAACCTAATTACCTAAATTAACCATATTTACTGTTCGTCCAAAGTATAAAATTCAAAAATATGAAATAATAATAACAGGTTTCTAACACCTAGGTTGCACATAAAAAAAATTAAGTAACCGGACTGGCAGCATAGCGTTTGATCTGGCAACATTTGGGACACGGGACTTGGTGGGGCGGTAGGTGAATATGTGATACGCTTTCAGTACGAGTTTGAACTCGTTAGAGTAATTTTATTGTCCGTAGCGATTTTTGTCGTGAAATAGTTTTTTCTAGTGCGTTCTAAAAATGAGTGAGATTCATTTCGAGCAACGGTGTGCTATCAGGTTTTGCTTCAGACTTGGGCACAGCGCAACGAAAACTTTTGCAAAACTGTAGGCCTACGGAGACAGTGTTTTGTCAAGGACCCAGGTATTTGGTGGTTTAAGGCATTTTCAGAAGGAAGAGTTGATTGAAGATGAATCACGCAGCGAATCCTGTTCAAGACCTTCAAGAACTGCGTCTTATCACACAGCAATTTCAATAAACGAGTTTTTGGCCAGTAATAACATTCCTGTGGCTCCTCAGCCTCCTTATTCGCCTGGCTTGAGTTTTTGTGACTTTTTCCTCTTCGCAAGATTGAAAAATCACCTCATGGGACGTCATTCTGGGACACTCGAAAACAATCAAACGCCCGTAACCAACCAGCTGAAAGCTATTCCAGTATCCGAGTTCCAGCACTGCTATGAGGAATCACGCAGCGGAAGGCCTTCATCTTCAAGAACCCATGAAAATGTCGACACAATCCGGGATCTTGTGCGTTCAAATCGTCGGTTGACATTCAGAATGATCGGGGAAGAGTTGAATTTCACTCACTGACCAATTAATTGGGGATGAGAAAAATCACTTGTTAAACAGCAATTTCAATAAACGAGTTTTTGGCCCGTAAAAACATTCGTGTGGCTCAGCCTCCTTATTCGCCTGACTTGAGTCCTTGTGCCTTTTTCCTCTTCCCAACATTGAAAAATGACCTCAAGGGACGTCATTTTGGGACACTCAAAAACCAGCTGAAAGATATTCCAGTATCCGAGTTCCAGCACTGCTATGAGGATTGGAAGAACCGTCTCCAGCGCTGTATGGCTTCCCAAGGAAGTTATTTTGAGGGAGACATTGGGTGCGTTTTGTTGTGCCAATTCTGATTTCGGTTTCATCAGAATACGCGTTTTGTTGCGACTGTATTCTCATTCTATTCATTCTACTCATTCGATGACTCGAGGTCGAACTACTGGAATGAATAAGTGTGGTGGGGATGAAAAGTAATATTTGAATGCAGTTGTTTTCATTTGGTTTTTAAATGTATTAGAATTAAATCTTGGTATCACTGCTTCAAAATATTTTTTTCTTTAAGGTATTTTCTCATTTTGTGTCCTAAAACAAATATGTACCAATATGATTTTAATATAGCATTGTTAAATCTAAACTTAAAATGTATGTACAATTCAATTACTCGTTCTAAAACATTATGTTCTAGAATATTTGCTTCAAATATAAAGTTTTCTTATTCTGCATTTATTATTTAGATTATCCATTTAGGTGAAATATGTTCGTTATTTGTTCTACAACCATACGACTTAACCTCCACGCAAATGTCATTCCATGTTTACTTCACGATCAAAATTGTCGTTTTCTTGCACATCAATTCTAGTACGTCTAACCAGCCACCAACAAAACGCATCCAATATTGAATTGTAATTCTATTCGAATAATTTTTAAAAAATCAGTCCTGTTACTTAATTTACTATTTGATATTTGATATTTTCGGTGGTGAAAATGTCTGTCCACCTCCAGGCCAAATAATTCTTAATCCATCGTTCGTAATGAATAATGTCGGGTGGCAGTGGTGGGGGGGGAGTGGTAGAACCCCTAAGGGGGTTGATTTGTGTGTTGTTCACCCCGTGGGTCTCGTGGTGTGTGTCGGAAGCTCCCGCACACAGAGGTCGGTGTACTGGAGTTGAGCAGCGCGGTGGTTGGTTCGCTTGAGGCAGGTCAGAACGCACAGACGGATCCATACGCATGTCTGGGAATGGCTCGGGCCATGAACCTCGCCAGCCCGGACCTGCCGTATGACCGGGATAACCCCGGCACCCGGTACTAGCCGACAACAACCAACACCGCCCGGGGTTAATGCAACACGGAATTTAGGGAGATATCGTACAATGACTTGTTTTCGTTACCACAAAGAAATATACAATTTCATAAATAAAAAATTGACGTGAAGTGTGTATTTTCACACATTTTGGGGTTTTGTAGGTATTTAATAAGTATAATAAGTCAACAGAAGACATCTGAAGCCAACAAAAGCCAACGAAGAGGCAAGTCAAGAAAAGATAGGATACGGAACGAAGATCTGTGGCTGATTAATGATGAGTTAGTTAGTCTAAATTTTTGGCGCACAGCAACAAAGGCTATTTCCGCCTAACGCAGCCTATTTACATGACTACACTACATATTAAATTGATGTGAAGTGTGAATTTTTACACATTTCAGGGTTTTGCAGGTATTTAGTAAGTGAATGATGATTATTTGGGATGCCAAAACAAATTTTATATTAAAATATTTTTTTTGTTAATTTTAATTCGAACGCCTAATACCATTATTTAGGTTTCTAAATATGTGCAGTATTTTTTTTTTTATATATATATATAGCAAGGTTCATTAAGAATTTTAAAAATTGCGCCTATGGCTTCCATTGGTTGTTATAAGTTCCACCCCTCTGATTTTGTGTACATTGAAACAGAATTAAATTATAATTTAAACAATTTCAACTGGTTATTAAATTTACGCTTTTAAAAATTAAATACAACATTTGCCAAAATATAACTAGAATTTTGAAAAAATAATATAAACAATATAAAAATTAAGAAAAAAACAAAAAATAATATTGTCTCTTCTCGCAGGGTTCGATCCCTTTCGGATCGAGTTACTTGGGTGAACGTCAGCGTCAAAACCACTACACCAGCATACACGTTCCATTGTAGCGTGTTACAAAGCTATAACTTGTGTACATTATTAGCCAAAAATCACAAAAAATGCGGTTTTTTCCAAAAACGTAATCTGATCAAAAATTCCTGTTGTACTATTCCGGTTCATACCATGTACATTACTTAGAATTTTTTCAGATTGGTGTGGGACAAAAAATTTTTTGCACAATTTTGGCAAAAATCGTTTCAAAATAATTTATTTTGCAAAAATAAAAATTTGATCGTTAATCCACGTAGCAAGGGCTTTCATTTGATACCCTACTCAGAATTATAAAAAAATATTTTGTTTTTCGATCAGCACATATTTGTTATATTTTTAGGGGAATATGTTTTTTAGATGTTTTAGTATTTTTCCTATGTGCGGGCCAAAGAGTTGTATAAGCATGCCAAATTTCAACTCTCTAGGTTTAGTCGTTTGGCTACAATTTTTACCGAACAGACAGACAGACAGACGACAAAATGACGGTATAAGGGATTTTTGGTCATACCAACAAAACCCTAAAAACAATAAATTAAACAATAAATAAATAGATAAAATCATTAAATTTACGCATACTTAATAAAAGGAAATCTAACACTGACAAACACAAATAAATAATATAAAAAGTCTGTTCGAAAATTTGAACAGACTCAGGGTGATGGTAAGAGGCTGTAAAGGAGCCAATTACCACCAAATATCACAGTCAATAACTAGGAACACATTAAAATAAGGTGCAAGACACACATAAAACAATAAGTTCGATTCTCTCAGGAAGAGTATCAGCCTATCCATGAGTACCCTGTCGTCACCTAAAGCAACTGACAGGTCATAGCACAGGTCTAACCTCTCCCTGACATCCTCGAACTGTATACAATCAGTTAAAAAGTGTAATATAGACAAATCTGTGAAGAACTCTCAGTATTTTTCCTATTTTTCCTCAGTACAGTAAAACCTCGATATAACGGACCTCTATTTAACGGACTTCGGATATAACGGACAAAAAATCCGGTCCCTTGCAAAACTTAAAGTGTTACAATTTAAAATCAACAAATTTTAATTTTGGTGCAGCATGGAAAGAGGTGAAAGAGCAAACATTAAAAAATGGTGGAATTTGATGGCCAAGATGCAGACATAGATTTAGAAGGGTTAGAAGTTACTGATTTCTGTAGGACAATATATAATAATGCCGGAGAAGAAGTAGCTGAGGAAGATGTTTTACAATGGCTAGAAGTAGATGAAGGTGACCCTGGGTATAATATCATGAATGAAAGTGAAATAGCAGATGAAGTTATGAACCTAAAAAATGAGGATGGAAGTAAAGATAGCGAAGAAGAAGAAACAAAACTGTCAAAAATTAAGTTATCAGTGGTAAGATCGCAACTCGACGATCTAATAACATTTATTGATTATTCGTCAGATAACGAAGTTCAACTATATTATACGCATTTTCGTAATTTTAGAGAGTTGATTATAAAAAAACAGCAAACTTCAAAAGTGCAAACAAAACTTGATTCCTTTTTCAAAGCAGGATTACCGAAAGCAAGCGCGTCGATATCAAACAGCAACGTCACTTCACGACGAATGTCCGAAGACAATTAAATAGAATTTTTTTTGTGTTTTGTATTTTTTATTAATATCAAAATACATATTTTCAAAAAAAGTTTTTTGATTTATTTTAAACCTATTTTTATATAACAGACTTTCGGCTTTAACGGACACCCCGTCCCCCCAATTAGTCCGTTATATCGAGGTTTTACTGTATGTTAATTAAAGAGTTGTATATATATGCCAAAATTCAACTTGTTCAGCCGTTTAGCTATAATTTTTACCATACAAACAGACAAAGAGAATAACATTATAAAGGTTTTTTTGGTGGTCATACCTACAATATTCTGAAAAATATCTTTTTTCGTCCATCTTGTAATAGTTTAATGTCCTAAAATAACCTTAAATTTCCAGGACGACAGTCTGTTGTAGGAATAAGTAAAATTGCCAATGTCATTGACTCCCGAAAGTTTATGCGCCCCTCCCGGAGTTGCATCTTTGCTGTACGCACAGTACGCGCCGGAGTTTACATCCCCACCCTCACGTCTCACGTTCACTTCCAGACTGCTCCAGACGACAATAAAACCCTGAAACGACGACTCCCGACCAACACAACCGCTATCATTTTATTTTGCAAGGGGTTACCGTCTATGCCCTAACACAGCGGTTCTCAAACTGTTCAAATCAAACAGCACCACTAAAGATTTTACATTAAAGTATATTAGACCGGGAGCTCATGACAGTTTTTGGTCTCCGATTTCATACAGCATGCCTTTTGGAGGAGAGAATATTTACCCTGTGACAACAAAAAAGGGATGGTACTAAACCCCTGCACGCTTTCCGGTCATAGAGAAAATTGCATTTTCACTTAAACACAAAATTTTTGTGCTTTTCTCTGATTTAATATTGCTTGCCCTTTTGTCAAAAGAAAGTTATAACAAATTTAAAGTCTTTTAAATATATGCATGCGATTCGGAGGGTCCCAAAGGGCTCAAACGGTCATGTGATCTTGTAATAAAAAAATATGATTTTCCGCGTTTTCATACAGCATGCCTATAATTAAAAGACTTTAAATTTGTTATAACTTTCTTTTGACAAAAGGGCAAGCAATATTAAATCAGAGAAAAACACAAAAATTTTGTGCAAGTGGAAATGCAATTTTCCCTATGACCGGAAAGCGTGCAGGGGTTTAGTGCCATCCCTTTTTTGTTGTCACAGGGTAAATATTCTCTCCCCCAAAAGGCATGCTGTATGAAATCGGAGACCAAAAATGTCATGAGCTCCCGGTCTATATATAGAAGAGTCCCAACTTGTATATGTAGATGAGATGCCTACTGCAGGTGATAAAAATTCCCCCGGGTAGCAAAAATTCCCCCCAGGTGACAAAAATTCCCCCCAAGTGAAAAAAGTTGTCCCGGGTGACCAACAATACCGGGTGAAAAATTCCCCCGGGTTACAAAAATTCTCCTCGGTTGGTAAATATTACACCCGGTTGACAAAAAGCACCCTGGAGACAATTCTCCCCGGGGGACAAAAATTCCCACTGGTTGACAAAACCTCCCCTTTTTGACTAAAATATCCCCCGAGTGACAAAAACCCCCTTTGGAGACAAATATTCCCCGGGTGATGTAAATTCACCAAGTGGAGAAAAATTCTCCTGTGTGATAAAAATCCCCCCCCCCCCCCCACGATGAGTAAATTTCTCTCGGGTTACAAAAATTACCCCGGTTGTCGAAAATTCTTCCCCAGATTCCAAAAAATTTCCCCTAGGTGACAAAAAAATCCTCCGGGTGTCAAAAATTCTTCTCGGGTGATAAAAATTCCCCCCAGGTGACATTTATTTCTCCTGTGTTAAGACATTTCCCTCGGGTGACAAAAATTCACCCCGAGTGAGATAAATTCCCCCGGGTGACAAAAATTTCCCGGGTTTCAAACCCCCCTTGATGACAACCATTCCCCCACTGGTGACAAAAATTACCTTGGTGTCAAAAATTCTTCCTGTGTGTCAAAAATTACCCCGGGTGAAAAAATCCTCCCAAGGTGAAAAAATTTCCCCAAGATGACAAAAATGTCTCCTGCTGTCGAAAATTCTTCCCCAGGTAACAAAAATTCCCCCCTAGGTGTCAAAAAATTCGCCCAGGCTCTTAAAAATTCCCCCGGGTGAAAAAAATTCCCCTGATGATAACAATCCTCCCAAGGTGAAAAAATTTCCCCTGCTGTCAAAAATTCTTCTCCAGGTAACAAAAATTCCCCCCTAAGTTCCAAAAAATTCGCCCAGGTGTTAAAAAATTCCCCCGGGTGAAAAAAATTCCCCCTGTTGATAAAAAAAAAGGTGAAAAAATTTCCACAAGATGACAATAATTTCTCCTGCTGTCGAAAATTTTTCCCCTGGTAACAAAAATTCCCTTTAAGGTGCCAAAAAATTCACCCAAATGTTAAAAAATCCTCCGAGAGAATAAAAATCGCCGGGTGACAAAAAAACCCCTGCTTGCAAAACTTCCTCCTGGTGACAAATTCTCGGAGACATTTTTTAACTGTAAAATCGGCCTAATTTTCACTCTTCTCTGGACAAAAACGCCTTGATTCAACACTGATGCCTAAAAATCTGCTTCATTGTTTACTATAATTATGTAGTTCAAGGAGAATATTATCATTATTTAAAAAATATTTCATTTTTGAGATTCTTTTTCCCATTATAGCAAAATTTCCTGGTTCATTGGTTGGGAAACCCTGCATTACGTCGGGAATTCTCCCATCTCTGTCGGCTGCAGACATCTTTTGTCGTACTGTTGTCTTCCACTGTCTGCATTTAATTTGATTCCATCCCAGAGGAACAACTTCCGTAGACGAAAGATTTATTTACTTTTTTTGGAATTGTCGATAAAAAAATTTCGCGAGTTCAATAATGTGATTACATGGTCATTTACTTCAAAAAAAATTAATGCAGATTTTTCTTTTTATTAATCTAATATTTATTAAACTGAATTGTAAATAAAATGAACCCAATGCTGTCGTTAGTTTTATTATATTTTTTATTGTTTCGTAAGTATGACCGGGTTATTACGGGTTTCTTCGTCAAAAACCTGTAAAAAAATTTAATTTGGCATAAATATACAGATTTTTTATCCTCATATAGGAAAAATACTTAGTTTTCGAAAAAATTCATCGCCTGAAAGACAGCCAAATATATATTTAAAAATAAAAGGAAGTAGACCCTTGTTTTTTGCTCATCACTTGTAGTTTTCAGATGAGGACCTTTGTTTTTTTTTTTTTTATAGTGTCGTCACTTATCTTTTCACACTTATCCATTTAAGACATCATAAAGGATGATGAACTCAAATGATCTTCAAATACAAGGTGTCTCAAAAGAAATTTTATATTTATTTAGCTTACTGCGTGAACGCAACGTATCCGAGGGGCGCGGGGGTTATGTCAATCGGTAGCCTGGCTCTTGGGAATGCAATCGCTATGGAGCGTTTCTCGGTAGCAGACCGCGCGTTATGCGTGCGAGAGTTTTACAAAAACGGTGATTCGGCGACTGTAGCGCGTAGAAAATTCTGCAGTATTCAAGGTTTTCGCCACTTAAATGATGCGCCAAGCATTCCTCTCATTCGACATTGGGTTAAAAAGTTTGAAGAAACTGGTACAACGCTGGATAAATCAAAATCCGGGCGACCTAGGTCATCAAGAACGGTAGAAAACGTGGAGAATGTTAATCAGTCTGTTCGTGACGACCCGAACCTTTCAATTCGGAAGCGCGCAAGTGCTTTAAATGTGCATAGATCATCATTACATCGCATTATGCACAAAGACCTAAAGCTGTACCCCTACAAAATTCAATTGGTGCAAGAATTAAAGCCCCAAGATGCCAGTCAGAGGCTTAATTTCGTAAATCAGGTGATTGAGCGATTTTCAACGTTTACCAACATTTTGTTTTCGGATGAAGCTCATTTTCATCTTAATGGCCACGTAAATAAGCAGAACTGCCACTACTGGAGTGCAACGAATCCGAATCGCAAACATCAGAAACCCCTACATTCGCCTAAAGTGACCGTATGGGCTGCGATGTCGGCGCGAGGAATTATCGGCCCTTACATTTTTGAAGACGAAAGGGGGCGTGCAGTTACAGTGAATTCAGAGCGTTATGTGGAGATGTTAGACAACTTCTTGGTACCTGAACTGCAAAACTTTCCTGGCTATAACCAAAGAACATGGTTCCAACAGGACGGAGCAACTTCACACACGTCCAATATGTCTCTGCCACGTGTTCGTGAAATTTTCTCAGGCAAATTGATCTCCCGGAGAGGTGACATAAATTGGCCTCCACGCAGTCCAGATTTAACCCCTATGGACTTTTTCCTATGGGGTTATCTTAAATCTAAAGTTTACGCCAATAAACCGACTTCACTGGCGCATTTGAAAGAAAATATCCGTCACGAAATGGCAGCCATCCCTGAGTCCACCTGCAGAGACGTCATAAGTAATTTTACTGTTCGATTAAATGAGTGCCGAGAACGCGAGGGTCTACATTTAGACGATATTATTTTTAAGAAATAAATCCCCAAAAAGTGTATTTTAATAATTAATAAACATTTTTTCTATATACGGCTCACTTTTTTTTAATCGATCCACTAAATATAAAATTTCTTTTGAGACACCTTGTATTTCCTGGCCTCCCCCAGATTTTCCTCAAATATTTCTTGGCCTCTCCAGATTTTAAGAGCCAGCGCCTCCACTGGTGCGAAAGTCTGAAATTTGTGTAAATTTCACTTTACATATACTTTTTATTTACATATATTTTTTAATCTTGAGCTATAAATGGGTATCATCGGGTAAAATGTTTAAAAGGACTAAAGCCACCTTTAAACCAGCCCAAAGATAACCATTTTTGCATATATAAAGTTAAACATTGCCTAAAATGGCTGAGAATGACAATGATGATCAAGTGATTTTTATTAAAAAACAATTGAGTCACTCAGAAACATATGAAATTTCGCAACTGCTTTTAGTCATCATTTCTAAAGGAGGCCATGCTATTTTTTTTGTTTTGTTTCCGTACACGTGTTACTGAGCAAGCAGATAATGTAGCTTTGTTTTGTCTTACTATAATATAATTAATGACGAGATTCGCACAAAAGAAAATTGTACTAGAATTTTTCTAATATCAACATTCTAGAGTCATTACGTCACTAAGATTAAACCAGATTCACCAGGTGAATAGAGTTACAAGATAAAAATTGATGTGAAAAATTAGAAAATTTTTCGCTTTTAGCTTTCAACAATTTTGTTTTAACAAATGCCTCAGTCAATCGCTAAAAACTGAGCTTGTGACAACTTCCATCCCGTTTAGTTTGGCTTATATATTTGGGATATTTTAAAACCAATTCATTTTACATTGCTGTTAGTCAACGATTGTTATAGATTTGAATAGTGTATGTTGCGCGATATAATAAATTCAAGGTATAAATACTGTACAAATTAAAATTTTTCCTGCGAAATTTTTGCATGTTTTTGAAAAATTGATGTGAAGTGTGAATTTTCACACATTTCAGGGTTTTGCAGGTATTTAATAAGTGAATGATGATTATTTGGGATGCCAAAACCAATTTTATGTTAAAATATTTTTTTATTAATTTTAATTCGAATGCCTAATACCATTATTTGGGTTTCTAAATATTTGCAGTATTTTTTTTTATATTGCAAGGTTCATTAATATTTTGAAAATTGCGCCTACTGCTTCCATTGGTTGTTTAAGTCATAAACTCCGCCCCTCTGATTTCGTATACATTCGAACATAGAATTAAATTATAATTTCAACACTTCCCACTGGTTATTAAATTTACGCTTTTAAAAATTAAATGCAACATTTGCCAAAATATAACTAGAATTTCGACAAAATTATTTAAACAAATAAAAACTGACGGGAATCGAACAGTGGTTTGCAACTTACGAAGCGAGAACCACTGGACTATGGACGTTCACTCGTTTATTGTATTAAATAGCGGATTAAATATTTTACATATTTTAGTTAAAAACGCAAAAAATGCGTTATTTTCCGAAAACATAATCTGATCAAAAATTCCTGTTGTACTATTCCGGTTCACACCAATGTACATTACTTAGAATTTTTTCAGATTTTTAGTTTAAACCATCTGGGCTACAGGTGTGGGACAATTTTTTTTTGCACAATTGTAGCAAAAATCGCGTCAAAATAATTTATTTTGCAAAAATAAAATTTTGATCGTTAATCCACTTACCGAGGGCTTTCATTTGATACCCTACACAGAATTGTAAAAAAATATTTTTTTTTTCGATGAGCATATATTTGTTTATATATTTAGGGGGATATGTTTTTTAGATGTTTTAGTATTTTTCCTATGTGCGGGTCAAAGAGTTGTATAAGCATGCCAAATTTCAACTCTCTAGGTTTAGCCGTTTGGCTACAATTTTTACCGAACAGACAGACAGACGACAAAATGACGGTATAAGGGTTTTTGGGTCATACCTACAAAAGCCTAAAAACAGTATATGCAAATTTCTACTCATTATGTCCAGCCGTTTGGCTACAATTATTACCATACAGACAGATAGACAGACACATGAGTCATGATATAAGGGTTTGTTGGTTATACCCACAAAATCCAAAATATTAAAATTAAAAATTACATCTCTTCATTTGTTTCTCCTGCGAAGGGTACTTCAAATATGTAGTTGAAAATATATCGAAAATTCTTTAAATTAGAACGCATGCAAATTTTACGATAATAGTTTTACATAATAATTTGTCTAGAACATTATTGCCTATTTCCATTTCGAAACGTCAAAAAGATTGACAGCGAATTCATTAAATGTCTAAATTATTATCAGAAAAATACAAATTTATTATTTTACAAAAATTTGCTTGCGATAATTATTCTATAAATTATTTAAAAGTCAGTAAAGAGGTCATCAACCTGCGACAAATATTTAAATATTAGCTAACGTGGAAAGTTAAGGGGAACGTTATACCTCAAAATATAAATTCGCCACGTTTTATAAACAACCCAAGAAATAGATGCGTTCCAAAACTGACTGCACAGCCTAATCAGTGAGCGATGATGATGATGATTTATTTAGAACAGTGATGTCCGAAAATATGGTATACATGTTGATTTTTTTCTTATCCGAAAATAAAATATACATTTACAATTTTAATTATACTTTATCTCTGAAAGACTGATAGTAATAAATCATTTTGTCAGGCAGTTACCAGTGGCGTGCACATTTTAAACACGTTTAAATTGGTTTTGTGTATTTCTATATTACTATTTATCATTTTATTAAACGCACGCCTGTGACCATATTTATCATATCATTAAACACACCCTTGTGACCATATTTTTCCTCAAAATTTTAGGGTCAAATTTTTATGGTCTATTGTGTTTAACCCTAGTTCGTATTCCCATATAATATGTGCGGCACACTCGGGTTTTTTTAACAATATTTCGTTTCGAACTATTCATATTTTGTCGCTTTTGTTCTGCCGCTTCTGTGATAAAACAATAACTTTTTACAAATAATAAATTTTATTACTATCAACCTTTCAGAGATAGAGTATAATTGTGGAAACTTTTCGTCGTACAGGGCTGCAGCATGTGCGCGGAGCACGGGCGTTGCAACAAATGGGCGGCATTTGCGCACGGGCGACATTCGGTTAGAAAGCCGGTCTTATGTATGTTTGCACACGGACGGCTGACACCAACGTGGCCCTGGTTGCAAAATTGGTCTAAACTACCATCGTGCTTTAGATATTATTTGTTTATGACCGTTGTTTGCGGCTAATTAGCATAACAGTAACAATAAAAATCAACTGTGGCCACCACAGGACCGACCTCTATCAGAAAGTACTTGTTTAATTTATGCTGCTCTATCAAAAAGTGTCTCGAATAAAAGTTGTTAGCTATTGCTTTTATAGCAACTTTTGTTAAATAAATTATTTCTAAATATTTTTTTGTTGTGAAATATTCACAAAAATCTTAAAACCGACACGAGTAAACTCCCATTTCTAGTTAACCGATTTTTACCAAAAGTTGATCAACTCGTGCCATTGATGTCAAAAGCTTAAATATGAAGTTTCATAAAAATCCTTTTAGCCGAATTTGCTCTGCACGTGTACATGGACCGACAGACAGACAGACCGACAGATAGACAGACAGACGGACGGACGGACGGACGGACGGACGGACAGACAGACCGACAAACATCATGCTAAAAATAGTCAAAACGCTATGAGGGACCTCAATTCGTGGAGATCCATCGAAATCTTGAAATGTCAAAATCGGTATGATCACAATACCTCCCTTATAACGGGTGTTTTTTTAGAGGTATAGAACTTTAAATTGCAATAAAACAACGATGGATTATTCGATTGACATGAATTTTTTTTTATTCGAAAGATAATCTTGTGGCATTACATTAAATCATACCAACAAGACGGCGCAACATGTCACACAGCTCGTGCCACAATCGATTTATTGAAAGACACGTTTGGTGACCGCCTAATTTCACGTTTTGGACCTGTGAATTGGCCTCCAAGATCTTGTGATTTAACACCGCTGGACTACTTTCTGTGGGGCTATGTAAAGTCATTGGTCTATGCGGATAAGCCACAAACGCTTGACCATTTGGAAGACAACATTCGCCGTGTTATTGCCGATATACGGCCACAAATGTTGGAAAAAGTCATCGAAAATTGGACGTCCAGATTGGACTACATCCAAGCCAGCCGTGGCGGTCATATGCCAGAAATCATATTTAAAATGTAATGCCACAAGATCTTCGAATATTTAAGAAATTCGAATCTTTCGAATAAAAAAAAATTCATGTCAATCGAATAATCCATCGTTGTTTTATTGCAATTTAAAGTTCTATACCTCTAAAAAAAACACCCATTATATGTTCGCTGTCGGTAAAAATTGTTAGCTTTGCTAAATCGTCGTCCATATTATTTGACGAATACATGTTATTCGACACTTTATAAGAAATCTTTTACAAAGAGGTTAACTTAATGAGTTTTGATACGGTATTCTAAGTTTATTGGAAACTAAAGCAACAAAATCTACGTTCTACGTTCTACGTCTACGTCAATTGGAAACCATCCTTAAAAATGTTATATGTGACCGGACATGAGAGATTTATATTACTGATGTCCTTAAATACACATTAATGTGATATTTTCCATTTTCTGACTTACAAATATGTTTTTGGTTGGCGAAAAATGGGAGCTCGGATTTAATGGATCTTCGTATTTAACGGACATCCCTCCTGATTGTCCGTTAAATCGAGGTTTTACTATAAATTGATAACTTCACTATAAATAAAACAATTTTTCTTCATCGAATTCTTGATGAATTTTTAACGTGCACGATAGAGATAGTTGTAGGTAGCTATATAATGAACAACTTCACGGTTGATTGGTAATGTAACTTGTATTGAGTATTGAGAGTTTCGCACGGGAATCGTTCCGCATTCCGCAGAGGGAGTCCGCGACCGATGCCATGCCACCACGTGCATCTCCAGACATCGCGGTTTGCACGTGTGTGTGTCTGTGTGTATGTGTGTGTGTGTGTGTGTGTGCATTTATATATACGTATAGGTCGCGATGATACTATGTATATATGCATGTGTGTATGTATGTGTGAGTGTATACCTGACCGACATATATACACACCCACACATGCAACTTTACTGAGAAATGAACTGCGTTGGTGGCTGGCGACCAAGGACCAGACGATATGAGTTTTGATTTGCACTTTTAAAAGATTACTATTAAAAACTTATGATTATTAATTTATGATTGAGATATTACGAAGTAACTGACTCTTTCTTAAGCCTGGTTTATAATAAATCCATAACATAAAGCGTACGTATGGAATAAAGGGTTTGACCCTTCAAAACAGCTGTTTGGAATAAACAGAACAAAGAGAATAATGTAATTTTTATGTATCCATAGAATTTATATTATGAACGAGGCTTTAGCGTTGGATCAGTGGTAGAGCTGTGCCAAATACTCAGTAAAAGTATTTGAAATACAAAGTATTTAATATAATGTATTCCAAATTCTTTAAATATATTTGAAATAATAGGAAATATTTAAAATATGTACTAGGGAAATATTTAAAATATTAGAAAATATTTGAAATATGTACTGGGGCAATATTTGAAATAATTAGGAAATATTTGAAATATAATAAATATTTGAAATACTAGGAAATATTTGAAATAATAGGAAATATTTGACATACTAGAGAAGATTTGAAATACTAAAGAAATATTTGAAATACTAAGAAATATATAAAATATATTAACTAGGGAAATATTTGAAATACTAAGAAATATTTGAAATATGCACTAGGGAAAAATTTGAAGTAATAGGGCAATATTTGAAATACTAAAAAAAAAAAATTCTGGAAATACTAGGAATTATTTGAAATACTAAGAAACTATATTTCATATACCTACTTTAAATGTATTGAAATACTAGAAGTATTTGAAATTCTAGGGAAGATTTGAAATATTAGAGAAATATTTGAAATATTTACTAGGGAAATATTTGAAATATTTACTAGGGAAATGTTTGAAATATTTACTAGGGAAATGTTTGAAATAATAAGAAATATTTGAAATATGCACTAGGGAAATTTAAATAATAGGGAAATATTTAAAATATTAGGTAATATGTACCAGGGCAATATTGAAAATAATAAAAAAATATTTGAAATGCTAGGGAAATATTTGAAATACTAAGAAATATTTGAAATAATAGGGAAATATTAGGAAATTACATATTTCCTAGGGCAGTGTTTCTCAACCGGTGGTCCGCGGACCACAAGTGGTCCCCAGAGAAATTTTAGTGGTCCGCGAAAGTTTTTATATGTGTTTTTTGAAGTTTTTATTTTTATTTTTTATGCACATTTTTTATCTAAATAATTTATATTTTCTTTATTTTCTATAAACTTTCTGTGATTTTCTACAAATAAAATAAATTTATTTAGTAGCACATTAAATATATTTGTTTTCTTGCAAAAAATTAACCAACAATTATTATTAGTGGTCCGCGTTAGAAAATTATATATTATACTGGTCCGCGGTGCGTTTCTGGTTGAGAAACACTGGTCTAGGGCAATATTTAAAATAATAAAAATATATCTGAAGTACTAGGGAAATATTTGAAATAAGAGGAAATATTTACTAAGAAAATATTTGAAATACTAGGAAAATATTTTAAATACTAGGAAATATTTGACATACATATGTACTACGATAATATTTGAAATACCCCCCTGGGTTATAGAGTGAGGGCAAACGTTTTTAGGCACATATTTGACAAAAATTCTTAAAAAAAAAATTCAAAAATTAAAATTTGTTGGTTTATCCGCACATTAAGAGATTCCATATTGATACTAAAAATTATTAAAAAAATATTTATTTTTTCGGTGAATACATATTCGTTAATATTTTTTCCGGGATATG
Source organism: Liopterus haemorrhoidalis (assembly GCA_963971575.1). Classification (NCBI taxonomy): domain Eukaryota; kingdom Metazoa; phylum Arthropoda; class Insecta; order Coleoptera; family Dytiscidae; genus Liopterus; species Liopterus haemorrhoidalis. Next base: position 4,371,108 of record OZ020612.1, on the reverse strand, counting down.
TTTTTTATAACTCAATAATTTTCCTATATGTGGGTCAAAGAGTTGTAAAAGTATGCCAAATTTCAACTATCTAGGTTCAGCCGTTTGGCTACAATTTCTACCGTACAAACTGACAGTCAGACACAAGAGTGACGTTATAAGGTTATTTTGGTAATACCCAAAATCAGTAATAGTAAATTTATCTTAAACAGATTTTGAAAGGGTTTACAGACCGGTGTTTTTAATATACAAGCTACCTGGAAAAACTGTGCAATTAATAGAGCAAGGTGACTTTTTTTTGCCCTATAATCTATTAAATTAACCGAATTGAAAATCTATTTACTACCCATAATAATATAGACAATTTGTCTAGTACGCCACTGTTTAAAAGTAATGTTATGAACACTATTTCCATATGTGATTATGACTAAGAGCTTAATGCATTTTTTAGAAATTTTTAAACAAGTTGACTCATATTTGACAGCGTTCTACAAAATCATTGAGTCAGACTTAATGCTTAATTTGGGCAAATAATTACTAGAAATTCCATAAATGAAATTACAAAAACCATCCCTCTTCTCACAAAAGAAAATTAATTATTTAATTCTAGACATACGTTATAATTCAGATTTTTTTCTTTTGATATAAGATATTCAGAATCGAATTTATCAATCAGATCTCAGTCTAAATTAATTAGTGTATAGTGTTGTCGAACAGATGTACAGATATTTTGAATTAATAAAGAAAGCAGATGTTAAGCATTGGCGTGCGTAATTAAAGGGCGTATTCAGCTTTTTTCTTCTTAGTCATTTCATATCCCTGAGAGGTACCAAAGAACCGGAATAGTTCAACAGGAATTTTTAATCAGATTAGTTCGGGTTTGGTTAGAAGAAGCCGAGCTACCCATCTTCTAGTTTAATGACAAAACAAACTCACACTAACATAACAATGCCACAGTTGCGTAGGTACCTATTCCCTAGTTATACCGTTTTTCGAAAAATATTAAAAAAATTGTGTCGTTGAAAAAAATTATTATTTTTTAAATTTATTGTTTGGTATCAAGAGAAAGCTCTCAAGGCGTAGATTGGGGAACGGAAACTAATAGTTATTTAGAATTTCTTTATTTTAACACAATTTTTTTCAAAAATGTACTGAAAAAAAATTCTGTCCGACATCCTTTAACGCAAAGGGGTTAAACTAAAAATAGGAAAAAAAATTAAGTATTGTATCTAAACAGGAAACATCCGAGAGGAATTTTTGATCAGATTTCGTTTTTGGGAAATATTGCAGTTTTCGCGTGTTTGTCAAAATTAACTATATATATTTTTTTAATTCGTTGCTAATAATGTTATGATTTTTTTTGTATATAAGGCTAAAGTAGTGTGTCTTTTTTTAATTAAAAATGTAATAAAAAAAAATAACTGCTCAGAACCGAGTTCATGTGTGTAGTGTTCAAGAGGCTCCGCCTACTATTATACGTCGTGATACCAAAGAGGAATAAATCGTGTATAGTAGTTAAATACTTATAAATCAAATAACACATTGTTAATAGTGAGAAATACGTTTCTGTACTGAAAAAAGAAGCCATTTATCAATATATTTCTTATTAATTGAAGATTTGAATACGAATCAAATGCAGACAAAACGCTGGGATTTTTTAATTTAAATTTATTTGTAACGTATTTTCTCAAATTATTTAAATTTTATTTAAAAAAAAATAAATAAATGGAAGCTCTTAGTACTGAAATAACGAATAAAAATTATTCTCAAAAAACTGTTGATTTTGATGTGATTATAAAATAAATATTCCTAGATATCCGGCAGTAAGTTACACTTATTAAATTCCTAAAAGAAACTGAAATTTGTGAAAATTCACACTTTATTTATTATATTTCAGCTTGAATTAAATTAAAATAAGAAGTTAATATTACCATAAATATTGTTCTATTGTAATTTCTGTTAAGCCATTAAGCTTCCAGCCATGAAATTTTGAAGGCCCTCTACCGAAAAAGTTTGAGGACTCTTTTTCTAAGTTGAGCCGTTTAACCAGAATTCCTACCGTACAGACCGACGTAGGAGTGACGGGTTTCTTGGTTGTAACTTAAAGACTTTAAAAATGTACACATTTATAGTGAATTAAAGTTTAACTCATTAATTTTGAATTTTTTAAAAAATTATTTTGGTTTGTTATTGTCATAAAGAGGGCCCTTTGACCGAGGTCCTATTTATTGCACATATTGCACAACCATAGTTGCTTTTCTACATTAAATTTTTATTTTGACTTTAAAGCCTTCTCAAATTTTGCTGTGCTTAGGAACCCTATTTATTCATAATCCGGCACTACTCCTCTGGTTGAAGACTTGAACTCCGCTGCCTCGTGGAGCAATTAGTTGGACTTACCGCCAGACAAAACGTGATTGTTTTAATAATGAACTGTAAATATTATTAACATCTTTAAATTTCTTAAAAGAATGATGAATTGGGAAATTTTTGTTATAATGAATTGAAATTAACATAACCAATTATAGTAACCGCGACGTTAAAACTACTAAAATTTAGGCGATCATACCGATTTTGACATTTCGAGATTTCGATGGATCTCCACGAATTGAGGATCCCTACATAACGTTTTGACTATTTTTAGCATGATGTCTGTCGGTCTGTCTGTCGGTCCGTGTACACGTGCAGAGCAAATTCGCCTAAAAGGATTTTTATGAAACTTTCATAGTTATTCCATAGAAGAGGTCACATAAAGAAGAAGAGAAGGTCAACAGATAACAAACATAATAGTAGAAAGAGACCAAGAAGTTCAGTTACAAGAACAGTTTAACAGAATACAAGATTCTACCTGTAACAAAGTGTACAAAGATATAACCAATATTGCTTAACCAGATACTTGGCAGAAGGGACGAGGAACCAGAAGGTAATTGTACGATTCAGATGTGACAACGAGGAGAGGGCAAACTGTTATTGGATGGAAGAAACGGAGAAAATATGTAAAATCTGCAGAGAAGATGAAGAATCAATAGACCACCTAAGAAACTGTGAAGGAATGCAGCCAGAACCAAGAAAAACAGAAGACTCGGTGAGAGGCCTAGCCTGGATGAAATCAGTATTGGAAAGAAGAACAAAATTAATTATTATACTGCGTGACATTAAAAAATGAACACCCAGTAATAATTAGTTTATTTCAATAATTTTTGGTATACATGTTTGTTAGGGCAAGCTAAGTAAACGATCAAAATTTGAAGAGAATCGGACCGTTGGAATCTGAAAAATAATTAATAATAGGTTGAGCCACCATGGTGCACCATGCACTCATTGACACTTCTGAGCATACTCTTAACTAGGTAAACGATTTCCTCCTGAGGTATCTCTGAAACAGACTTGTCTTCGCTTTTAGATTTCTCTACAAACCACTGTCTCAGTCTAAATGCATCTAAATCAGCTATAATGCTCTTTGGCAATAAATCAAAACGCGATCTAGTAGCGCAAAATTTTAATATTGTACTAAATGGGTCCACACTTCCAGTAGTCGAGGAACATAAAAATCTGGGAATCATTATGGATACTCAACTGAGGTTCAAGTCATATATAAGTTCTCTGTTGAAAAGAGCTTTCCTTGCTTTGAAAAACTTGTACATGAATCGATTCTGTTTATCAAAAAGTCTGAGGAAATCTTTAGCTAACAGTCTGGTGCTTTCCATATTCAACTACGGTGATATTTTGTATGGCCCTTGTCTTTCCGCTATAGACAAACAGCGCATTCAAAAAACCCAAAACTGTTGTGTTAGATTCGTCTTATCTTTGAGAAGGAGATCTCCGACTTCTGAAGGGCTGAAAACTCTTCAATGGTTGAATATGGAAAAACATAGAAAATTACATTATGCTACCTTTGTACATAAGTTGCTTAATGATCAGTCCCCCAGATATTTAGTTCAAAAATTAGTTACCAGAACTAGGTGCCACAATCTTCCTTTACGTCACACTTCTATCCTTAATATACCGCCGCACAAATCTGAATTTTTTAAACGATCCTTCTCATACAGTGCTCCGACAGTTTACAACAATGTTCCCGTGCATATGAAATCCTACTCACACAATAAATTTAAACAGAGATATAAGCATCAGTTATTTTTATCATAAATTATCTAGTAATTGATTCTTATCTAACTTTCATATACTTTAATTTAATAGTGTTCATTTTATAGATACATAGTGAAACAAGTTCGTTATTTCGATTCATCTATGATTCTCACCTGAAAATATTTTCAAAATATTTTCATTATTATCTTTATGTCTGCTGTGTACATTGTATGAATATTTTTTGTAAAAAAATGTATTTTGTATTTATAATTTTTAAAGGTTAAGTTGGAAGACCAGCATTAGCTGAAACTTCGCCGAAATAAAGTTGTTTATTATTATTATTATTATTATCTCATCCACGTCTACCTGTACAAAATGGCACTAGAGTCTGTGGGGGATGGGATAAATTTAGCAATCTTCAACCCATAAGGTCCCATACGTATTCAAAGGGTGAAAGATCGGGAGATCTTGGTGGCCAAGGCAACAATTTGATTTAATTATGCTCAAAGTAGTCCAACGCAACACTGGCTACATTTGGTTGCGCATTGACTTGTTGAAACAGTGGATTACAGAGGGTCCTAAGGTAGGGTAGAACTTGTGTTTCCACAACTTTCTGAATGTAAGGCTGAGCGGTCGCCTCTGATGAAGAACAAAAGTTACTTACTGCCATAAGCAAAAGCCCATCACACCATAACTCTAACGGTGCGGTGCACTGGTCTTTCCACATAAAATCGAGGATCACGTCTTTCACCACGTCGCCTTCTCACCCTTGCCCGACCATCATGCATACCCAAACAGAATCTGAATTCGTCACCAAAGATTACCGTATTCCATTCCGGGTTCCATTGTAATCGATCTCTGCACCACTCCAGTCGGTTACGTCGATGCTCAGGGGTGAGGAGTAACACAAGATGAGGACGGTATGGAATCAGTTCAAAACTTCTTATGTGGTGATAAACGGTTCGCATCCCAATAGGCCTTCCATGTTCTGTAAACCATTGGTCCGCAATTACTCTTGTGGAAATGAAGTGGTCCCTTAGAGCCAAAAGAGTAAGGCGGCGATCTTCGCGTTCTGTGGTTTTTCGGCGACGTTCTTCCTGTTCTCCTGTTGCTCTTCGTGTTCGGCCTTCCTGGAACCGTGCCCGAACACAGTATTGAGACTTCTATTCGTCCTAGTGGCAATATCTCTAAAGGCTAAACTGGCTTCTCGCAGACGTACTATTCGCCCCCAATCAAACTAAATTGATGAAAATTTCTTCTCGCTCTAGGCATAATGAACAGATCAAAGAAACTCTTAGAAATGTACTGTACGAAAATCAAATACTAATTGTAGCTACAAAAGTCCATTATCGCCTATTATGTTTTAAAAACAAAAATTTGTAAAGGCAAAAACCAGTGTATCAATATGGTTGAAAAATTGATCGATTCTTGATTTAACCTAAACAAACCTGTATCCAGAAAATTACTGCGATATATTCATAAATACTGGTTGTTCCTTTTTTAATGTCACGCAGTATATGTAGCACACAACAGTATATATAAATGTTATAGTATGTAAACTAATTCTTTCAAAGCCGAAAGGCACGAAATAAATTTATTATTATTACTTCTGAAATTGTCGGTCGTTTTATAAATCCTGTTGCTGTTACATCGTGATTTACCTTTGTCATACATTTGTTCCACACTTCTGCATAAAGTTTTTAAATAGTTTATTAATCGATACATTCAAAGGTTGTGTCGAAATTTTCTTGTAAGGCCTCCAGGAATGTTAATTATGTATTAATTTCTTTTAAAACCTTATTGATTGCTTTAGATGATGCGCTCTAAATTTCTTAATTCAAGAGGTTCAACACCTTCGGACCATAAGTAGAGCCCTGCGCGGATAAGCTTTTCTGTATCCGCATCCGATCCGCATCCGCACATCCATGATCCGCATCCGATCCGCATCCGCAGCTTTTGTAAATAACAAATCCGCATCCGATCCGCATCCGCAAAAATATCCGCTCTATCCGCACTACAGGTTTTGCTGTCAGTTTGGAAAGAACTAACATATTTCGCCTGTTTAGGTAATCTCTGCTCTAAAACGCTACTGAAAATTTTTGGATTTACCAGTTTATTTATTACTAACCTAACCTAAGGGACCCCAAAAGTTTTAAGGCCTAGATGCGCTAATAACTTATTTAAATCTAGAGAGAGATAACAATTTTGGGGGGCCTAAGCGTTCTTTTTCGTAGGGAGTAAGTGGCGTGCTGCTTTTTTTAATATTGAATTTTTTAAAAAAATCAGAAAAGTTACTTGATAGAAGGTGCTTCATATTTTTAGGATCAAGTAATTCTCTTACGCCATTTCGCGCATGAGTTAGACGTTGCAACTTTTTCAAATAGCAACATGTGTCATTTTTCAAATTTTTGGGATTTGCAAGACTTTTTACTTCGGGTAGTATAAAAAATTTATGTGAAGTGTGAATCTTCACACATTTCTGGGTTTTGCAGGTATTTAGTAACTGAATGATGATTATTTGGGATGCCAAAACAAATTTTATGTCAAAATATTTTTTTATGAATTTTAATTCGAATGCCTAATACCATTATTTAAGTTTCTAAATATGTACAGTATTTTATTTATACAGCAAGGTTCAGTAAGATTTTTAAAATTGCGCCTATGGCTTCCATTGGTTGCTTATATCATAAGTCCCTCCCTCTGATTTCGTCACAGAATTAAATTATAATTTCAACACTTCCCACTGGTTATTAAATTTACGCTTTTAAAAAATAAATGCAACATTTACCAAAATATAACGAATTTTGACAAAATAATTTAAACAAAATAGAAATGCAAAAAAAAAAAACAATAAAATTAACAGGATTCGAACTCTGCAACGTTCGCACTGCAATTTACAAAGTGCGTTACGAAACCATCTGAGCTACCAGAGTTTCTTATCTGAAGTGTTACATAGCGAATTATATATTTAACATATTTTAGTTAAAAACACAAAAAATGCGTTATTTTCTAAAAACATAATCTGATCAAAAATTCCTGTTGTACTATTCCGGTTCACACCTATGTACATTACTTAGAATTTTTTCAGATTTTTAGTTTAAACCATCTAGGCTACAGGGTGTGGGACAAAAATTTTTTTGCACAATTTTGGCAAAAATCGCATCAAAATAATTTATTTTGCAAAAATAAAATTTTGATCGTTAATCCACGTACTAAGGGCTTTCATTTGATACCCTACTCAGAATTTAAAAAAAATATTTTTTTTTTTGATGAGCCCATTTTTGTTTATATTTTTAGGGGGATATGTTTTTTAGATGTTTTAGTATTTTTCCTATGTGTGGGTCAAAGAGTTGTATAAGCATGCCAAATTTCAACTCTCTAGGTTTAGCCGTTTGGCTACAATTTTTACCGAACAGACAGACAGACAGACAGACAGACAGACAGACAGACGACAAAATGATGGTATAAGGGTTTTTTGGTCATACCTACAAAACCCTAAAAAATTGGCAGGTTACATAATAAAATTTTCGAGAAAAAATTATGTAGGTAAATTTTGGTATTTAAATAAAACTTACTAATCAGTTTTATGTAAAAAAAAAACTTTATCAGATTTAAAAGCCAGAATTAGAGCAGAGGTAGGAAGAATTACGTCGAAAGTGTTGTCCAGGAAACTTTTGTCCAAAATATTATTTTCTATAATATATTCAATAATAAAAAGAAAGTTAAGTTGATTTTCTCAACTCAGTCTTGATAATGGACAATTGTCTTAATAAAAATAACATTAAAGTGAGATTGAATGCTACAAAATATCATGTATATACAGACAACCGAAAATAACCGAGGACTGCATAGTCAGAACACAATTGCTTGTTTCTCTGAAAGTAACCGAAGATTTAATGTTCACGCGGATATTGCGGATAAGCGGATATGACATTTAATCCGCATCCGATCCGCATCCGCATGGTTTAAATGATAATTTATCCGCATCCGCAGAAAAGTTGTGGATATCCGCGGATAATCCGCGGATACCCGCGGATTTGCAGGGCTCTAACCATAAGACGCACCTCAGTTTTAAGTCGATTTTTCTACGTAAAAATACGGTACTCCAAAAGCGTCTTGTGATATGGTTGTCAGAACTGTTCCGCGGATTGTAGTTTAGGAAATGCTGTTCTAAACAGTGTTCCTCGGTTGGATTACTTTGTGGAAATGAGTAGTGATGGCGGCGCCACTGTCAGTAACGCCCCTGTTGTACAATTAGCGCACTTGTATCGGCAGACACACCGTGATTACGCTAATTAGTTATCGGGAAGAGGTGAAAAGTTCCGTTGCCATGCGAACCTGGCTAACAGCGCCAGCGGTCAACCCACGGCCGTTTACTAAATGAGCTTCATTACTGTGTTACTTCCGGTGAACGGCTGATACGGTCGCTCTGCGAAAATACTCGCAAAAATTTATGATATGCGACATAACAGCTGCAAACTACGATTCATTCGTAATACATTATTCGTATACCTTTTGTTTAAAAAAAATCTAGCGAGTACCACCACTTTAATTACAGTCAGGGAAATGCAAGGATATTGAAAAGGATGCAATTATAGTCTGAATATAATGATAGGTTCCCAAATTCTAAATGACGCATAGGGAAGAGAAGGTTTCTGCCCTCTTTCTTGACTGACACTCAAGTCTAAGCAAGATGTTAAAATCTTAACGTCAAAAACTGATGTTAACCTTCTTAACACCGTTTTAAATCAACATAAATAAGACTAGAGTAATGACAAATTTAGTGCTGAGTGGTAATTTGTCAATTTCGGGTAGACCCATTGATCATGTGTCTCACTATAAATACCTGGAAAACGAAATCACAATCGGCTAGAACAGCCAGACTATAGAGATTAATAGAAGAATTGGTTTGGGATGTGCAGTCTTTGAACATCTAAGACAGAGTTTAAAAGGTGATTTCCCCATCTGCCTAAGGAGAAAGATATTTGATCAATGTGTCTTACCAGTCTTATGGTGCTGAGATTCTCACCCTCACGCGAAAATCTGCTGAAAAACTATGATTCGCTCAAAGATCCATGACAAGAGCGATGATTGGCGTTACATTTTTGGATCGAAAAGTAAATTTATGGATCGGACAGCAAAGTTTACAATATAATTGGAAAATTTCTCGTCTGAAGTGGCAATAAGCAGGCCACGTAGTTAGTTTATGATGGTAGATGGACCAGGAAAGTACTGGAATGGCGATCTAGAGACAATACTAGAAACCCAGAAAGACTTTCTACCCGATGGACGGATGATATCGTAAAGTGTTCGGGTTCTTCAAACAAAAACGCAGAATTTTCCAATAGGTAAATTTATTTACACTTAAAACATTACACTTATATTTTTGTAGTATACGGAATACTAACAACACTTTTCGCCCGGAAGCACAAACTGTCCGTATACTTTCCTGAGCAAGACTTACAAGCCGGCCACCTACACAAAAATATCACGTTACCTAGTAAACTCGGTTCGATTGTTACAATGTTCCATGTTTTTCTAAAGAAGTTTATTCAATGGTTTTATGGATATGACTTAATAGATTTTTCAAGATTGTTCCACGAAATTCCACCATAGGCATGAGGGAAATCAAAACATTTTCGTCACATTATCAAGAGACTGTCGGTAATTGGCTGCAGATGGCGCTGGACAGAGAGGAGCGGAGGTTCAAAGAGGAGTCCTAAGTTCAGCACTGGACATCAATGTCTAATAAATGATGAGGAATTTTCTCCATTTTCTTCCCATCCGCCTAGTTATGATTTGAAGCATCACTGAAGATACTTTTTATTTAAACTTACCCCTTAAATCAATTTAGTTTTTTTTTTTCGCTGTTTTTTTTTTACCTTATTGCAATAACAAATTACTTTTTTATGCAGAACCAGCTGATTTCACACTTCCGAACAAGATAGCTACCCGCATATGTCGACAACTTACAAATGATAATATAACAAATTATTCAAGAGTTGTCAGACGGGCGATTTTTTATTTAAAATCATTAACGTATTATTAAACAATATGTTCAGTACATGACTTTTCAATTACAATTAGTATTAATTAAATTATATTTTAATAAATAAAATAGAAACTCAAAATGTAGGATTCAACATCAATAATGAAAAATTGATCATAGCATCAAAAATTGCAACCATATTATTCCAATTTACATCAATGGGAGGTAAAAAAAATCGTGGAATAGAGAGGAGGAAGGGTAAAAAACAATATATTATTTTTCTTTTTCAATGTACTCTCCCTTAACCCTAATACATCTGTCCGATCTTTCAATTAATTTATTTATGCCCAAGAAAAAATGTTTCGTCTTTGTTCTCAAAATAAGCTGAAACGGTATCTTTGACTCTAAAATTTCTTCCATCGAAGCTTCTTTTTAGGTTTTTGTAGGTATGACCAAAAAACCCTTATACCGTCATTTTGTCGTCTGTCTGTCTGTCTGTCTGTCTGTCTGTTCGGTAAAAATTGTAGCCAAACGGCTAAACCTAGAGAGTTGAAATTTGGCATGATTGTACAACTTTTTGACCGCACATAGGAAAAATACTAAAACATCTAAAAAACATATCCCCCTAAAAATATAAACAAATATGTGCTCAACGAAAAATAAAATATTTTTTTAAAATTCTGAGTAGGCTATCAAATGAAAGCCCTTAGTACGTGGATTAACGATCAAAATTTTATTTTTGCAAAATAAATTATTTTGACGCAATTTTTGTCAAAATTGTGCAAAAAATTTTTTGTCCCACACCCTGTAGCCCAGATGGTTTAAACTAAAAATCTGAAAAAATTCTAAGTAATGTATATTGGTGTGAACCGGAATAGTACAACAGGAATTTTTTATCAGATTATGTTTTCGGAAAATAATGCATTTTTTGTGTTTTTAACCAAAATATGTTAAATATTTAATTCGTTATGTAACCAAGTTTATACGTCACCGCTCATAGCTATGTGCGTTTAGTCATTGGTTTTCTAATTTGTCAAGCAGGTAACTTGCAAACTAGGGTTCGAATCCTGTCAATTTAAATTTTTTTGTTTTTTTTTTTGCATTTGTTTAAATTATTTTGTCAAAATTCCAGTTATATTTTGGTAAATGTTGCATTTAATTTTTAAAAGCGTAAATTTAATAACCAGTGGGAAGTGTTGAAATTATAATTTAATTCTGTTTGATGTATACGAAATCAGAGGGCGGGGCTAATGATTTAAGCAACCAATAGAAGCCATAGGCGCAATTTTCAAAATCTTAATGAACCTTGCTATGTAAAAAAAATACTGCACATATTTAGAAACTTAAATAATGGTATTAGGCATTCGAATTAAAATTCATAAAAAAATATTTGAACATAAAATTTGTTTGGGCATCCCAAATAATCATCATTCAGTTATTAAATACCTGCAAAACCCTGAAATGTGTGAAAATTCACACTTCACATAAATTTTTTCAGTTTCGGGAACAAATAATAGTCTAACGGGGCCAGGTCTGGACTGCAGGTGGTCTTTGATTACAATCTTCCCTTATTCTTTGAATTAATTCTTGTTGATTTTGTGGTCGATTTACATATACCTTATTTTTCCAACTCCATAAGAAGTAACCTAACGGAGTCAGATCGGGTGAACTAGTGTTTTATTGCCGACTCAGTACTAGAAGACCGTGCAATCCATTTTTGTGGAAAATTAACTTTTTGCCACTGTCTTACAGGAAGTGAAAAATATGAGGTGGCCCCATCGAACTGCAATATTAAAAATAAAAATTGATATGAAGTGTGAATTTTCACACATTGCAGGGTTTCGCAGGTATATAATAAGTGAAGGCGGCATGCTGAGTGTGTAGGACAAATTTTGCTTTGTAGTAACCACGGCAAAATGAACGATCTTTTTAAAATAATTTATCGTCTGTTAATCTCAGAGCTTTAAAACAAATTTTATGTTAAAATATTTTTTTGTTAATTTTACTTCGAATACCTAATATCATTATTTAGGTTTCTAAATAAGTGCAGTATTTTTTTTTTTTATAAAACAAGGTTCATTAAGATTTTGAAAATTGGGCCTATGGCTTTCATTGGTTGTCTTAAATCATACGCTCCGCCCCTCTGGCTTCGTATAAATGACACAGAATGAAAATATAATTCCAATTGGTTATTAAATTTACGCTCTTGAAAATTAAATTCAAAATGTGCTAAAATATAACTAGAATTTTAACAAATTAATTTGAACATAATAAATATGAAAAAAAAAAAAAAACAAAAAATAAAATTGACTCCATAAGCTAGGAACGAAACCTGTGTAGTGAATAACGATCCTGTGTGGTTGTCGAGCAACTGAGCCACAAGACCACCAAACGCTTATCAACTTAGTGTGTTATAAGAGTATAACATGTATGCATCGTCAACCAAAAAACACAAAAAATGCGTTATTTTCCAAAACATAATCTGATCAAAAATTCCTGTTGTACTATTCCGGTTCACACCATTATACATTACTTAGAATTTTTTCACATTTTTAGTTTAAACCATCTGGGCTACAGAGTGTGGGACAAAAAATTTTTTGCACAATTTTGGCAAAAATCGCCTCAAAATAATTTATTTTGCAAAAATTAAATTTTGATCGTTAATCCACGTACTAAGGGCTTTCATTTGATACCCTACTCAGAATTTAAAAAAAAATATTTTTGTTTTCGATGAGCACATATTTGTTTATATTTTTAGGGGGGTATGTTTTTTAGATGTTTTAGTATTTTTCCTATGTGCGGGTCAAAGAGTTGTATAAGCATGCCAAATTTCAACTCTCTAGGTTTAGCCGTTTGGCTACAATTTTTACCGAACAGACAGACAGACAGACGACAAAATGACGGTATAAGGGTTTTTTGGTCATACCTACAAAACCCTAAAAATGATAACGTTTTTGGGGGTTTGAGACAGAGCTGGAGTTTTTCGTCAAATTGATAATAAAAATTTCATTTTGAACCCTTTTATTGGATCACGCTGTATATTTGTCTAGTGACATGTTGTTCGTTCCAATATTTTCTTATATGCGGGTCAATAAACTGTACATGCATGCCAAATTTCAACCCTCAATTTCCAGTCATTTGAGGACAATTTCTATATAGACAAGATTTAGCTGTGCTGTTGATCGATTACCACGCATCAACGTTGAAGAGCAAAGTGCTATTCAATTAACAGGTTGAAGCCCCCAAGAACCTCGTATCATCTACGCCCTTTTTACTTTGTAACACTCCAAAACATATTGCGCCTTTCAACGTATATCATATGACTTATAGCAGATGCACTAAGTGTACAGATTGCAGTATCGAGTCGACATGCGTTACTACTTAATGCAATTGACTTTATTGGATTCTAATTGTGGTAATTTGGTACGGGGGGGGGGGGGCAACAGAGGGAAATGCATCGGTGGCGACCGCCAGACTGTACCCATGTTTACTATCGATTCCTGTTTCGATTAATTATTTATACTCTTTTTCTGACTTTATATTTTCTTGACCACACTGTCATTTGGGACTTTTGCACTGTTTAATGTTACTTTTCGCCTCACTATTGAGAAGTGACATTATTGGGAACCTCCGATATATACATAAATATGAAATGTCACGGTTGGCTAATTGAATTTAAGTATTTTCATTTGTACTTACTCTCATCTCTCAAACTCGAGGTTTCCCTCACATTATGAGTATCCAGACTTGCGAGCGGATCAAGTTTGGACACCCCCTCCATGTACGCAAGCTGGTTGCTATGATTCTTAGGAAGGCGTTGAGGGTTGCTGGATTAAAGTCCTCATTTTGACTAATCTACTTTAATTATGATACGGTTTAAATATTTACAATATTTACACTAGACTTACAATTAATTACGTTGATACAGCTAAATCCAAATGAGACACACATTCACACACACTAGACACACTTTAATCCAAACACTAATTTAACCACTGAACCAATAACCAATGTCTCTCACATGTTTCTAAATATTGTCTCTCCATCTCTGTTTATGGGCACTACACGTTCATACGGAATTACTTCCTACGCGACAGAACACTCTAACAGATCAATTCTGTAAAAAATTACTGTGTAGTAACGTTACTACAAGATAAAATATTATAAAAAGTGTAATGACTTTCATTCATGATAGTAACTGACCTTGCTCATAGGGACAAATTTAGTTACAATGATCATAGTAACTGAGTTACAGAATTGGTCTGTAAGTATCTCTAACCCATGATGAACAAACTCTATTCCCCTAAATATGTCTTAAGAACCAACTCCCTTTAAATATGACTTAACATCTTCACTCTTTAGAGTCAACTACCCTGAGCGGCTTACATTGCCCCAACTGTAAAATATCGCACATCCTCTTGAACTGTCCATTTAAAAAAAAAAAAACTTATACCACAATTTATTGGTGATAACTCAGATAAGAAACCAACCTGATATTTATTTAAGACATAGATTAATAGATTTATTTGCATATGGTCGGCATATATTTTTGACACATTAGTTATCTGTTAAGAATTTATGATTCACTTTTCATGTTAAGTTTACAAAAGTCTCAAGTTACTATAATAAACAAGTCTATCTTTATCTTAAATGCCCTTTCTAAGAAATAGATTATTTTTTTATCATTTAACATTTTTAATATTACTCTAATTGAATGATTATACTGAATTTATTTATTTAATTTTATTTCTGAAATAATATCAAAATTACCTCCCTTACAATATTACCTTTGGCGGCGCTGTGATCGAAGAAAATATGATTGACAACAGTAGTATTTAGCCGTCATTTTACACAAAGGGAACAGGTAAATTTAACCACAATACGTTTTTATTTTATTAAAATAGGAGTAAATATTTGTGATATTTTTGAATTCACCATACATGATTATTTTGAAAAAGACCATCTTGGCATAAACTCATAAATTTTTGACACTTTTCGCACTGTAATGGGTTGCCATTTTCCTCAACAGTTCACAATTACACGACTGTACATATATAGACATACAGACAGACACTCACGCATTTGTAACGCATTGAACAGGCTCAGGCTCGCTTCATTTGTCTTAAATGTAAACAAAGATATTATTTATTACGATGTTTGTTGCATACATGATGGATTAATGACGTCATTATTGATATTACGGATTGCAAAATGCCTTCATGAATATATATGGTGGGCGACATACTGCAAAAAGTTACATTGTAAAGATATCTTGATGCGGGCAGTAATTGATATAGGGAGTCACTTTAGAAATATTCATAATAAAACTGCATTCACAGCTCTTAAATTAGTTGACTATAGACTATGAATTGTGCATAAAAGTAATACATAGTTTTAACGTTTAACGAAAGCGTTTACAGCTGTAAAAATTAATGCGTAACGAATGTTGTGACATCTATGTTTTTTCAAATCAACTACGATGAAAAAAGAACATTTGTGAGTTTTTACCAACCCGCCATCAGCTAGATCGTGATTTTTTACTAAATTTTAATAACAAAATTATAACCGCAACTATAGCAATTCTTTTTCGTTTCACGATTTCCGAAATTTGCTGATAAATGTGTTACAGTTTTTTAGGTCCCACGAATTGAGGTCCCTACATCACGTTTTGACTATTTTTTGCATGATATCTGTTGGTCTGTCTGTCTGTCTGTCTTTCCGTCCGTCCGTCCGTCTGTCTGTCGGTCTGTGTACACGTGCAGAGCAATTTCGGCTAAAAGGATTTTTATGAAACTTCATATTTAAGCTTTTGACATCAATGGAACGAGTTGATCTACTTTTGGTAAAAATCGGTTGACTAAAAATGGGAGTTTACTCGTGTCGATTTTAAGATTTTTGCGAATATTTCATAAGAGAAAAATATTTCGAAAAAAATTATTGAACAAAAGTTGCTATAAAAGCAATAAACTGACAACTTTTATTTGAGACATTTTATGATAAAACGAAAAAAAATTGAAAAATTTTTCCAAATTTTTCCCTAATAGTTTTAGGTCATTACGGACCAAAATTTATTTTTTATAGACAAAACATGGTGTGAGAATTCCAAAAATTCAAACCTCAAGTTTCTATTTCGTACCTTTTATGAGATATGAATTTTTTAAAATTCCAAAAAAAATCAAAATTTTTCATAATAGTTTTAGGTCATTACGGGCCAAAATTTATTTTTTCTAGACAAAACATGGTGTGAGAATTCCAAAAATTCAAACCTCAAGTCTCTATTATTACCTTTTATGAGATATGAATTTTTTAAAATTCCAAAAAAAAAAAAAAATTTCCCTAATAGTTTTAGGTCATTACGGACCGAACATTTATTTTTCTAGACAAAACAAGGTGTGAGAATTCCAAAAATTCAAACCTCAAGTCTCTATTTCTTACCTTTTATGAGATATGAATTCTTAAAATTACAAAAAAATCAAAATTTTCAATAGTTTTAGGTCATTACGGACCAAACATTAATTTTTTCTAGACAAAACAAGGTGTAAGAATTCCAAAAATTCAAACCTCAAGTCCCTACCTCTTACCATTTTTGAGATATGAATTTTTGAAATTTACAAAATAAAATCATAATTTTACCAATTAGTTTTAAGTCATTATGGACCAAATATTACAGAAAAAACATCATAAAACTAAAGATTTAAACCTTAGGTCTCTATTTCTTACCATTTTTGAGATATAGTTTTTGATTTAGTACCCAAATTTCCAAAAATAACTACACTTTCACGAGACCCAATATATTCAATGTTAAAATACGTACAAAAAATAACTTTTATAAGAATTTATAAGAAAGACATTTTAATGTTATCTCGATGTTTTGTTAACCACAAATGAATTAGTATGGGATTAAAAAAATAATTAATCCTCTTAAATAAGTTGATAAGGAAATTTTATTTTTATATCATTAGCAGAAATTACGTAAACATTTATGCGACGAAACACGTTTATCTGAAAAAAATATATAAACTGTGAATTTTCATAGTTTACAGGATTTCGTAGGCAGGGCTGATATTAAAAATATTTGAGAAGATTCAAAATATGATTTATTACAGTAATACAGTTTTGAAATTATTGTAGAAAACATTACAAACCAATTAGCAACAAGTTTGGAACCTTATTTTACGACCTACTTATTTTTAAGATCCTAAACAATTAATTCAAATATGTTATTAAAATTTTAAAGCACTAAAGCACTTGGACTAAAATTCCAAAAAAAATCTAAATTTTCCCTAATAGTTTTAGGTCATTACGGACCAAACATTATATTTTTCTAGACAAAACAAGGTGTGAGAATTCCAAAAATTCATACCTCTAGTCTCTATTTCTTACCTTTTTTGAGATATGAATTTTTAAAATTACATAAAAATTTTGAAATGCCTTATAGCCTATGTTTTAATCCTGGTTTTACTCTATCATCATACCAAATTACGTGAAAATATGTCCAGCCTTTTTTGCCTGAATCTCGGATAGACAGGCTTCCTTTTCCTTGGCTTTTTGGAAATAGAAAGCTGATGTGATAGAAAACGACTAACTTATTTTTACATGCAGGTAACCGTGGATTCTGTTAGTAGCTGAGGATGCAATCTTAAGTTAATGCTCTTTTGCCGCATATTATTTAGTCCCCGCCCCTTACGCCTTACTGCGGGCATCCATGCCTAAGATCGTGAACTTTTCAAATAACCCTCGTAAAATTAAACTTTCGATCACGTGTCTGTCTTATCCATTGTAGATAGATAGATATTTTCAGAGCCGCAGAAAGGGGGGCGGAGGGGGCGATGGCCCTGGGCGCACTAAGGAAAAGGGCGCTGACGGGCTTGATTAAGGGGCGCCATTGAGAAGGTGAGGACCTTTTTTTTTGCTCGTCATTTGGATTTTGGGAGGTGAGGACCTTTTTTTTGCTCATCATTTAAATTTTGAGAGATGAGAACCTTGTTTTTATTTGCTAAGGGCGCCAAAACACGGTTCTGCCCCTAGCGCAAGTTTTCCTTACTGCGGCTCTGGATATTTTTATTATTAAATATTATGTACTACATTTTATCTTACAGTAGGTAATTAACACACTTAATAATAATTATAATTTTTGCCTTTCGGCTTAAAATCTACTCTCCTTCTCCTTTAGTTAATGTCTTCGTTGACTCCTTTCCTTAATTTCCTCCATTCTGTTTTTCACTTCTTTCATCCATTCATACCCCCTGTATCATCCAAAATTTCCTTTCTCGTTTCCGTTCTGTGTCGTATTTCTTCACATTCTTCCAACAAATGTTCTATTGTCTCCTTACCTTCCCTGCACATTCTGCATGTTCTTTCTTTCTCTTTCATCCAAAAATTATTGTCCCTCTCCTCATTTCCACATCTAAATCTCGCTATCACTTTTTTCTTCTCTCTACTGCCTTTTTCTGTCAAATACTGTGGTTTTCTCACTGTCCAGGTCTTTTCATAGTCTTATCCATTGTAATCGTTTACCTAAATTATTAAATATATTTTTATTTGTCATATATATTTTATTAGAAGGTTGAAAGAGTTTGCACAATAAATTTTTAGAGTTTAAGATCAGCTGCTAGTAAATTTAAGGATAAATTGTAGAAATTTGAAAGAAAAGCAGCAAAAAGTTGGGGTCGTGAGTTCGCCCGAACTTCGGAGTGAATGTACGGAGTGGTTGTTGGGGGGGACGGGGTCGGGGCGTGCAGGAGTCATGAAGGGCAGTCAACCCGCGAGACTTTACGCAGTCAAAATACTATTAATCGCCAGCCGGACCGAACCATTTACATTCTAATCTAAAATGGCATTCGTTCACCGATATCTTAACCACTAACAGACGAACAAGTACTTTGTATGTTTCTGGTTGTAAAGTAAATATTATTATTTGTATATTATTATTATTTTTTTAGGATTTTGTAGGTATGACCAAAAAACCCTTATACCGTAATTTTGTCGTCTGTCTGTCTGTTCGGTAAAAATTGTAGCCAAACGGCTAAAGCTAGAGAGTTGAAATTTGGCATGCTTATACAACTCTTTGACCCGCACATAGGAAAAATACTAAAACATCTAAAAAACATATCCCCCTAAAAATATAAACAAATATATGCTCATCGAAAAAAAATATATTTTTTTACAATTCTGTGTAGGGTATCAAATGAAAGCCCTTGGTACGTGGATTAACGATCAAAATTTTATTTATGCAAAATAAATTATTTTAAGGCGATTTTTGCCAAAATTGTGCAAAAAAAATTTTGTCCCACACCCTGTAGCCCAGATGGTTTAAACTAAAAATCTGAAAAAATTCTCAGTAATGTACATTGGTGTGAACCGGAATAGTACAACAGGACTTTTTGATCAGATTATGTTTTCGGAAAATAACGCATTTTTTGTGTTTTTAAGTAAAATATGTAATATATTTAATTCGCTATTTAACATAGTAAACGAGTGATCCTGTATAGCACAGTGGTAGCGTTCTCGCTTAGTGAGTTGAAACTACTGTAAGAAACTGTGTTCGAATCCCGTCAATTTTTATTTTTCCAGTTTTTTTTTTTGCATTTTTATTTTGTTTAAATTATTTTGTCAAAATTCTAGTTATATTTTGGTAAATGTTGCATTTAATTTTAAAAAGCGTAAAATTAATAACCAGTGGGAAGTGTTGAAATTATAATTTAATTCTATATTTAAAGGTATCAGAGGGCGAGGCTAATGATTTAAGCAACCAATGGAAGCAATAGGCGCAATTTTCAAAATCTTAATGAACCTTGCTATATAAAAAAAATACGGCACATATTTAGAAACTTAAATAATGGTATTAGGCATTCGAATTATAAGATTCATAAAAAAATATTTTGACTTAAAATTTGTTTTGGCATCCCAAATAATCATCACACAGTTAATAAATACCTGCGAAACCCTGAAATGTGTGAAAATTCACACTTCACATCAATTTTTTATCATAAGTGAGATATCTATATTAACCCATTAATGGCCAAGCTATTAAGAAAAAATATTTTTCTCAAAACTTGTAATGCAAATTAATTAAAATACATCAACTTAGACAATTATTGCATTTTGAAAAAATATATATGCTTAACTCTACAGGAATATAAGGATGCGTATACGCACCCTTGGCTAATAACAATATCAAATATAAGTAAACATGTAGTAAGCAAATTATTTTATTTATGAATGAAATATGAACTTACTTGGAATGAAACATTTCAAAACACTCTGGGCACAGATGTACTTTACATTTTATACATAAATAAATGGAGTTGCTCTTACACAAACTGCATTTTTTTTACATTCGCTTCATGGCTCTTATCAGATGACCAATATTATCAAATCTGATGACATCTGATAAACTGTTTTTTTGAAGGACGCCCATAGTTTGAATTTGTTGCTTCTCTATCATTATCTGCATTACTCTGATACTTCATAAGAGCAACTGCTAGTCGTGACCAATTAAGAAATTTTACTGTCATTTAACAACTGTACAATTAATTTTTATTTTCATTATACTTATTCTGTAAATACATATACTGAACTATGAAAGAACACACAGTAGAAATGAACAATAGGTTAGATGGCTAATACCCTTTTCACACTAGATCTTTAAGACGAGTGAACTTAAAGTTCACCGATGTTTAAGATCGGTATGCTTTCACACTTGATGTTTAAATCTCTGGTGCTGTCATCAGCTACAGTAATTTTGTCCTTAAGTTACCGTCATGAAATTACCAGTTTTGAACTGTCTGCGCAGACGCACATTTTGAATTATTATAAACAATTAAGGATATTTCATTTCATTCTACAATAAAAGCACTACAATAAAGAATATATTACACCTGTATTAACATGTAAGTCGATACATTTTATCTCAATTATTGTAGCTCTGTATTTTATTAAACACATTATTAAAATAAATAATTTTATTATAACAATAAGTATAAACTTCTTATAACGTCGATATAATACAGTATTCTTGTTTATGATTAATATAAAATGTTGACAGCACAAATTCAAGGAGTATTTTTTTATAATAGAATTTAAGTTGGCAATGCGGACGAAGTTTAAGACGCAGATCTCTGTCTTAAACATCGCTTGTATTTAACCGAGGCCATACGGTTTCACATTAGCGTTTAAAGATACATTCACTTTAACATCCGATCTTAAAGATCTAGTGTGAAAAGGGTATAAGACAAGATGAGACTTGTCGATGTTGAATCACGCCTGTACATTTCACTGATTTGGCCAAAGGTGCGTATACGCACCCCATAAATTTGAATGATGTACACAGCAAAATGACAGATAAAATTTATATTTTTTCAAAATGGGATAATTCATAACTATAATATATATATTTTTTATATTACCAACAAGTGTATAGAAAATGCCTGTTTTTGGTAACTTCTGGATTAATATAAAGGTAATTTAATCCATTCTTGGAAGATATAAAGTCATGTGCACTTGATCCTCGTGAAAAAGAAAAGCTGAACGAGTTATCTTGTGCTGACACTCTGGTGTACAGACATAAAAAGCATTGTTTCAATTTTGGAAATTGCTAGAAAAAGAATATCCATCCTTTAATTATAAAGCATTTTATAAGTAATTTTTTCGACTTGCGAAAAGTCTTTGTCAGCCATATCAATATAAAAAACCAAACAGAGAAATCAAATGGTTGTTAACGCAGCGTTTCGTCTCTCAGAAACAACTCTGCAGCCACGTATATCAAATTTTCTAACAAGGAAGCAGCAGCAGATGTCGCACTAAAAATTGTAATTGTATAACTGTATAACATATACCCATATAATAATAAAATACTATCTATTATATATTGGTAATTACGAGGGATGTTTCCTAATTTCTGCGTATTGTGCTATAATTAAATTACGCAGAACTTATAGGCAATGTTATTGGTGCCAGACAAGTCTTGACATGTTTATGCAACTATCTAGTGCAATATTGTTCAGTCTGATTTAGGTGTTCGACTGATATAGACGCGTTTTCATAGCACTGTTTTTGTAACCATGGAAGTCGCAGCAAAATCTCAAAGAGCAATAATTTTCTTTTTGTGGAAAGAAGGTGTGAAAACATCAGAAATTATTCAGCGTCTGCAAGGAGTATTTGGTGAGTCTGCAGAATTCAAAAGTACTGTTTATCGTTGGATCGATTGTTTTAAAACCGGTAGAACATCACTAATTAAGATCCACGCAATGGGCGCCCAAGCACGTCGGTAAATAAAAGAAACATTACTGCCGTCGAAGACCTACTGAAAGAGGACAGGCGAATGACTATTCGTCAAATTAGTGTGCGCCTAGGGATAGGTACACGACAAGTTCATGACATCTTGCATGATTGTTTGGGCGTTAGCAAGGTTTCGCCGCGCTGGGTGCCAAGGCTGTTGGGACCAGAACAGAAACTCAATAGGAGACACCGAAAAAGTTCTTTGAGGATGGATTAAAAAAATTAGTTTATCGTTGGGATAAATGTATTCAGTTAAATGATTATGTTGAAAAACTGCATTGTAATATTGACGAAAATTAACAAAATAATAAAAATTATAGCTAAATTCCCAGAACTTTGGAAACATCCCTCGTATTTGTGTCTTAGCTTTTAGCCGGTCCGCGAAATGTTTATCCAATTTTCACCGGTCCGCGGGGGCAAAAAGGTTGAAGAACACTGTAATAGGGTACCGTTCTCTGTAAACAATCCTAAAATTGTAATTTAAGCATAATGTTTTATCTGATGTTTTGAGGATTTCGTAGGTATAACCAAGAAAACATTTTAGCTCATTTCTGCGTCTTTCTGATGTACGGTAAAAATCGTGGCCAAACAACATGGATCCAAGAGCTATTTGCTAGATCTACAAAAAATACATCATATAAGATGTTTTATAATTGCTAATGATATTGTTAATTATCTTGTTGGTATCCTTGGAAAATTTACTAAAATACAGACTTCAAGGATTTGAGGTACTTATAAATATAGGTTGCGCCAAAATTTTTTGGTTTATTTCCAGCTTTGAATACCTGGCATTCCTTGAGAGATTCATAGCTGAACAACTAACATTTATTAAGCGTAAACTACTACTGTAATATATTAATTAACTGTTAAATAAACGGTCCACAACAAATTACTATCAAATTTTCATACGTGGATAATATAACGGCACGAGAGAATATGTACTTCGAACGACAAATGTTGTACGAGAAAATATGTACTCAACACGAAAAATTACTTATTATTTTGGTCATTATAGCGACAAATGACTTGACGACAAATTAGGTTCTTTGCACGACAAATCATGACATTTGAACGAGAAAAGTTGCAGTTAGCATTAAATTAAATATGAACAGTGAGATAAATGTACCATAAAAATTGATGTGAAGTGTGAATTTTCACACATTTCAGGGTTTTGCAGGTATTTAGTAAGAGAATGATGATTATTTGGGATGCGAAAACAAATAAATTAAAATATTTTTTTTGTTAATTTTAATTCGATCGACTAATACCATTATTTAGGTTTCTAAATATGTGCAGTATTTTTTTTTATACTGCAAGGTTCATTAAGAATTTTAAAAATTGCGCCTATGGCTTCCATTGGTTGTTATAAGTTCTGGCCCTCTGATTTCGTGTACATTGAAACAGAATTAAATTATAATTTAAACAATTTCCACTGGTTATTAAATTTACGCTTTTAAAAATTAAATGCAACATTTGCCAAAATATAACTAGAATTTTGAAAAAATAATTAAACAATATAAAAATTAAAAAAAAAAAAACAAAAAAAAATTGTCTCTTCTCGCAGGGTTCGATCCCTTTCGGATCGAGTTACTTAGGTGAAAAACTAGCGTCAAAAACCACTACATTAGCATACACGTTCCAGTGTAGCGTGTTACAAAGCTATAACTTGTGTACCTTATTAGCCAAAAATCACAAATAATGCGTTTTTTTCCAAAAACATAATCTGATCAAAATTTTCTGTTGTTCTATTCCGGTTCAGACCAATGTACATTACTTAGAATTTTGTCAGATTTTTAGTTTAAACCATCTGGGCTACAGGGTGTGGGACAAAAATTTTTTTGCACAATTTTGGCAAAAATCGCTTTAAAATAATTTATTATGCAAAAATAAAAATTTGATCGTTAATCCACGTACCAAGGGCTTTCATTTGATACCCTACTCAGAATTATAAAAAAATATTTTTTTTTCGATGAGCACATATTTGTTTATATTTTTAGAGGGATATGTTTCTTAGATGTTTTAGTATTTTTCCAATGTGCGGGTCAAAGAGTTGTATAAGCATGCCAAATTTCAACTCTCTAGGTTTAGCCGTTTGGCTACAATTTTTACCGAACAGACAGACAGACAGACGACAAAATGACGGTATAAGGGTTTTTTGGTCATACCTACAAAACCCTAAAAATGTTAAATTGTAAAAAAAGTCATAAACATATATTTTCAAATCTGAAGAATTAATGCTTTCTTAGCGTCATTAATACTGGATAGCAGCAAACAAGCTCGTTCTTGCGTTTCTTGATCTGGGTCTTGATGCAAGCACATCTCAAGTACTCTTGTTGTCTCTAAATGTAAGTACGTGGATTATTCCTTCAAAAGTTTTCGAAATTTATGATTTTTAATATTTACACACAATTTTTTACCTCACTAAATACCTACAAAACCCTTAAATGTGTGAAAATTCACAGTTTGGATCAATTTTTTTCGGTCGTTCTTAAAATATAGTTTGTCGTTAATAAACCTTGTTTTGTTGGGACAAAAAACGATACACGCAGGTTAATAGTAACGGCTTTAAGAGAGTTTATGCAGTCCCCTCATCCCCCTCCCCAATAAATATGTACGCTACTGATTCTATTATTTGCTCCCAATCTGTTTATCCACAAGATTATTTATTAGACAATTAGTAATTGAACAATAAAATAATTGCGTTGATATATTCGTTTTAGTGTTGCACTTAATATTAGTCAGTTATCTGTTAGTCAAGTGTGTCGTTTGTCAAAAGAGCAACAAAAGTCTTGAACAGCGAAAACAGTCGCTCATTTCCAGACGGAATGCTAACAGATTCAACAGAGGTCATTAAACAAATTTATACTTTTGTTTTTGTACACGATGAGGTCATTAATGATTTATTTGAACATTAAAAACTTGTTTAAGGGGATCTCTGTTCACAAATATAAAACATAACTTAAATAAATACATTTGGAGGGTTTCGTGGGTACAAACAAGAAACCTTGTTTGATTCATTGTCGGACAAATTTAATTTTTTAATCACTTAAGATATATAGAAAGCGCTACGAAGCAAAGGTATTGAAGAAAGGGTAATTAAAGATCTGTACAAGGGAACAAAGTACAAGGTGTCTCAAAAGAAATTTTATATTTAGTGGATCGATTTAAAAAAAAGTAAGCCATATATAGAAAAAATGTTTATTAATTATTAAAATACACTTTTTGGGGATTTATTTCTTAAAAATAATATCGTCTAAATGTAGACCCTCGCGTTCTCGGCACTCATTTAATCGAACAGTAAAATTACTTATGACGTCTCGGCAGGTGGACTCAGGGATGGCTGCCATTTCGTGACGGATATTTTCTTTCAAATGCGCCAGTGAAGTCGGTTTATTGGCGTAAACTTTAGATTTAAGATAACCCCATAGGAAAAAGTCCATAGTGGTTAAATCTGGACTGCGTGGAGGCCAATTTATGTCACCTCTCCGGGAGATCAATTTGCCTGAGAAAATTTCACGAACACGTGGCAGAGACATATTGGACGTGTGTGAAGTTGCTCCGTCCTGTTGGAACCATGTTCTTTGGTTATAGTCAGGAAAGTTTTGCAGTTCATGTACCAAGAAGTTGTCTAACATCTCCACATAACGCTCTGAATTCACTGTAACTGCACGCCCCCTTTCGTCTTCAAAAAAGTAAGGGCCGATAATTCCTCGCGCCGACATCGCAGCCCATACGGTCACTTTAGGCGAATGTAGGGGTTTCTGATATTTGCGTTTCGGATTCGTTGCACTCCAGTAGCGGCAGTTCTGCTTATTTACGTGGCCATTAAGATGGAAATGAGCTTCATCCGACAACAAAATGTTGGTAAACGTTGAAAATCGCTCAATCACCTGATTTACGAAATTAAGCCTCTGACTGGCATCTGGGGGCTTTAATTCTTGCACCAATTGAATTTTGTAGGGGTGCAGCTTTAGGTCTTTGTGCATAATGCGATGTAATGATGATCTATGCCCATTTAAAGCACTTGCGCGCTTCCGAATTGAAAGGTTCGGGTCGTCACGAACAGACTGATTAACATTCTCCACGTTTTCTACCGTTCTTGATGACCTAGGTCGCCCGGATTTTGATTTATCCAGCGTTGTACCAGTCTCTTCAAACTTTTTAACCCAATGTCGAATGAGAGGAATGCTTGGCGCATCATTTAAGTGGCGAAAACCTCGAATACTGCAGAATTTTCTACGCGCTACAGTCACCGAATCACCGTTTTTGTAAAACTCTCGCACCCATAACGCGCGGTCTGCTCCCGAGAAACGCTCTATAGCGACTGGATTCCCAAGAGCCAGGCTACCGATTGACATAACCCCCGCGCCCCTCGGATACGTTGCGTTCACGCAGTAAGCTAAATAAATATAAAATTTCTTTTGAGACACCTTGTACTATGTCGGACAGAAAATTAACAATCTTCGGAATTTGAAACTAAAGAAGGGGTACGTCAAGGGTGTATCTTATGTTCACTTCTGTTTACAATCGTGTTGGATAATGCTATAAAAAACTATTGAAGGGGAAAAGAGGAAGATCAAGAGGTAGAGTCAGGAGGATAGCGAAATTAAGATGCGGCAACGAAGAGAGGAACAACACGTACTGGGCAAAACCAGAGAACAAGCTCTGCAGAATGTGCAAGGAAGAAAAGGAAACCTTGGAGCGTTTAGCGAAGAGATGCAGAGAGATAGCAGTCTGGGAAGAAGGGATAAAGGAACTGATGAGGGAGGAAGGCAAGGGAGAAAGATGGGCAAGAGAACTGGAGGCAAGAAGGAAGGAGATAGGAGAGGGAAGCTGAATGGAGAACAGGAAAATTATGTTCAGAAATAGTGTGCAGAATAAACCATAAAACGAGTAGCAAAAATGGTTTTTGAAGCAAGGATGCCTAAAAGAAAGTTCAGAGTAAGTAAAGTACTCATTGCTCCTCACGAATACGGGAGTCGTCAAGGCTACCAAGATAGACGGACAGAAGACTGTCACAACTAATTGGCGCACACAAATGTCTGCCAGAAGTGCTTCAGGAACTAAATGCTAACCGTTATAGAAAGACACCCGGCTCCTTTTTGGTGTTGAACAGAATTTTTACCTAGTTCAAATTCTTTTCACCAGTTTCTTGTCACAATTTTTGAGAAAATTTGATGCCCGCTAGAGGTAATGCTGGAAGGACCGTCGTTTCTGGCAGATATTAGGTCGTCAAGGATGAAATTTGTAGAAAAAAAGGCAGAGTTGGTTGATAACTTACAAATATAAGGAATTATTTTATTCATCAAAGTATGTACCCATATTGTCTATACACTTGTCATTTAAGCAGCAGGTTGTTCAGTCCGGTAGTATAAAACCCTGGCGGACGAGAATCAATGAATCCTGGAAGGCCAGTTTTACAGCATTGTCGGAGTTAAACTGTTTTCCTATTAAAAAATTGATGTGAAGTGTGAATTTTCACACATTTCAGGGTTTTGCAGGTATTTAATAACTGAATAATGATTATTTGGGATGCCAAAACAAATTTTATATCAAAATATTTTTTTATGAATTTTAATTCGAATGCCTAATACCATTATTTAAGTTTCTAAATATGTGCAGTATTTTTTTCACATAGCAAGGTTCATTAAGATTTTGAAAATTGCGCCTATGGCTTCTATTGGTTGCTTAAATCACTAGCCCCGCCCTCTGATTTCATATACATCAAACAGAATTAAATTATAATTTCAACACTTCCCACTGGTTATTAAATTTACGCTTTTAAAAATTAAATGCAACCAAAATTTAACTAGAATTTTTACAAAATAATTTAAACAACAGAAAACTGCAAAAAAAAAAAAAATTAAAATTAGCAGGATTCGAACTCTAGTTTGCAAGTTAACTGTTTAGCAAATTAGAAAACCAATGACTAAATGCGCATAGCTATGAGTGCTGACGTGAGAACTTGCTTACATAGCGAATTAAATATTTAACATATTTTGGTTACAAACACAAAAAATGCATTATTTTCCGAAAACATAATCTGATCAAAAATTCCTGTTGTACTATTCCGGTTCACTCCAATATACATTACTTAGAATTTTTTCACATTTTTAGTTTAAACCATCTGGGCTACAGGGTGTGGGACAAAAATTTTTTTGCACAATTTTGGCAAAAATCGCGTCAAAATAATTTATTTTACAAAAATAAAATTTTGATCGTTAATCCACGTACTAAGGGCTTTCATTTGATACCCTACTCAGAATTTAAAAAAAATATTTTTGTTTTCGATGAGCACATATTTGTTTATATTTTTAGGGGGATATGTTTTTTAGATGTTTTAGTATTTTTCCTATGTGCGGGTCAAAAAGTTGTACAAGCATGACAAATTTCAACTCTCTAGGTTTAGCCGTTTGGCTACAATTTTTACCGAACAGACAGACAGACAGACAGACAGACGACAAAATGACGGTATAAGGGTTTTTTGGTCATACCTACAAAACCCTAAAAATTGTCCAAATTGCGGGAGAAGTGGTAGTCAATGGGGACTAGGTCTGGTGAGTATGGAGGATAATGAAGAAGTTTCAAGTCCAATTCCTGTAGTTTTGCCACAGTCATTTGTGCAGTGTGTGGTCTAGCGTTATCATGCAATAATATAGGAGTCGATCTGTTGGCCAATCTAGGCTGTTTTTCTTTAAGTCTTTGCATCATTTCGTCCAGTTGGTTGCAGTATATTTCTGCTGTGATCGATGAGGCAGTTTTTTTTTTTTTTTTTTAGTTTTTAAGTTACCTGTACGAAATTTGGCGAACCAATTTGATATAGTCTACTGCGTAGTAACACTAGACCCAAATACACTATTAATGTTTGGAGGGGACACTTGAACACTCTTAAAGTTTCATGGTCCTAGCATTTATTGTTTTCCAGTATATCACAAATTTCACTGCGACCCTCGTATATTTGTGATTACAACTATTTGTTCAATAAAAATAAACATTCAGTCGATGACGATTACACCCCTTACTAAAAGTCATTCAGGGCCAACAGCACCATTGGCATATTCTTGGTACACCACTGCACCAGTGTGAAGGATTCTTGATTATACCTACAAAACCTTGAAAATAACAGAATATCAAATGTTAATCTTGTTAAATTTTTTCAGTAGAATTATCTGGTACAACTGTAACATTCATCAAACATTTTTTCAATGTTTCTTAATTAATACATAAGGTAAACGTGGGCGATACTAGCGCCAATATCTGGGAAACAACACTAACTGTTTTTCTTAATGCATTTACTTGTTACCAGGGCCGTTCGTCATTTTTTTTTTCCAACCCATATATTGCAAATGTTATTTATCGTCTCATAAATAATTCTCACACCTTGTAGCTTTAATTTCCTATATATGAAGTTAGAAATAGCACTTTTCAGAAAAATTATACTAATCTTTTCTGACTAATGATAATCCATTCATGTCTTTGCAATCACGGAGATTATATTAGAAAAACCGTATTAAGTGATCTTAACATGGGGTCTATTCGTTAAGTTTTTCGACAATCGTTTCTATTAGCCTATAGGGAAATCCGGCCCTGGGTGCTAGGTTGCATTTGGCCCACAGTGATACAGTGTTACATTGTCGATATCTTGTTCTATGTTTATTGGCTTGGGTTTGCCATTCCGTCAGTGCTTAGTCCATATCTTATTACGATAATTTAGTTTTTTCATAAACAGAAGTCATTGTCCCGTTTGTAGAATTTGACGCCAATTTTTTCAAAAGAAAAACCAAAAACAATTTAACGACGCCATAAAAAAGCTGAATATCTTCATGATTAAAACATCACATCTTTTTCCATCCAATAAAGAATAGGAGAAAACATTGAACGACGCTCAGATGGAATAGGGCGTGGCGTCTGTTTATGACGTCACATTCATTGACGTAGTCGTCGCTAGTACACGTCTGTCTGTAGTACGCGAGGCCGGAAGAGTGAGAGATCAAACCGGACGCTATTGGTTAAAGTGAGATAGGTTATGTAGACGTTGATATCGATTCGGCGCCGCGTTGAGCAAGGTCAATGCCCTCGGCGTCCTGTTCTGACCCGACGCCGTCGAGACAGTTGGGGTGGAGTGGAAAATGGCGGTGTTTCACTACCCTACGGTTTTATGTTTGGGTTGGTCTGGGTTTTTACTCGAGGGGGGTGAAAAATTTACCGCTATAAATGGGTTTTAAATTACTACTTTAATGAATGGTTACTACTTGTTCGTTTACTGACGGTAGACGGAACGGTAACCGAAGTCTTCTGCTGCACGGAAGAAGTTTAATTCGTTTCTTCCCGTAAGAGTTGTGTAGCCAAACATTGTAAAATACAATTAGATTTTTTATACGGAACCGGAAACGAAAAATACATTTCAATTTTGTTGAAACTAATGAATAGTACCAGTGGCGGATCAACACAGGTGCACGAATCTCTCACTTGGGACCTCAGGTCCAAAATGAAGTATTTAGGAGGAAGGGGGCTTCTAAATTAAACTGTGGTTAGGGCCTTCCAACTTCTTAAGCCCCTGAATAGTACTAAAGGAAATTATTCCGTTTAAAACGCGATGTGTATGTTGGGAAAAAAATGACCAAATTTGACCATAATAAAAAAAAAAATCAGCTGTGGCCACCACCATCATAAAGTACTTGTATAAAATACATTCTAGCAGCAGAATAGAAATAACTTGACCTAATATTTTCTAACAGAGATATTATTTATCAGGGCTTCGAACCGGAACTGAACCGAAAACCGAAAAAAACCGTTATTTTTGTCGGAACGAAAATCGGAACTGAACCGAAAAAAAATATCGGTTTATTTCGGTTCAGATAACGTTTATGTGAGTGAATATAAAATACATTTTATTTAAGATTATTTTTTAAACTGATGAGCAGAAAAAAATCGTAATTCGTAATTTTTTAACTGATAATTTAAAAAATGCGCTTCTATTATTTCGGGGGAGGGGGGTTGAACACCCAGAACTCCCTCCTGGCAGCTACCCTGGTAATATTATCACAGAATAAGGAATAAAATGTTCTTCTAAATTATAGTAGAAAATAAATTTCTAATATATATAAAAGCATTTAAAAATTTATCACTCGGAACTGAACCGAAAACCGAAAAAAAAACGTTATTTTTGCCGGAACGAAAACCGGAACCGAACCGATATATATTTTTTTAATTGAACCGGAACGAAAACCGAAACGAAAAAAATAACGGTTCGAAGCCCTGTTATTTATCATGACCATGGAAACGTTACATATAAGTAAGAAAAAATTATGAGAAATTTTTAAAAAATTTACAAGAATTTTTCGAAATTATTCGTTTTATCAAAAAACGTATCTCGAATTAAAGTTATTAGTTATTGCATTTATAGCAACTTATGTTCAATAAATTTTTTCGAAATATTTTTCTGTTGCTAAATATTCGCAAAAATCTTAAAATCGACACGAGTAAACTCCCATTTCTAGTCAACCGATTTTTACCAAAAGTTGATCAACTCGTGTCATTGATGTCAAAAGCTTAAATATGCAGCTTCATAAAAATCCTTTTAGACGAATTTGCTCTGCACGTGTACACAGACAGACGGACGGACGGACGGACTGACAGACCGACAGACATCATGCTAAAAATGGTCAAAACGTTATATAGGAACCTCAATCGTGGAGATCCATCGAAATATCGAAATGTCAAAATCGGTATGATCACAATACCTCCCTTATACCGGGTGAATTATTTAAGGAGCAACATACATGTTTCACATATAATGTTAATGAAGTGAGTTATTTCATTTGCAACATAGCTAATTATGCAAGCAAGCTCATATCCATAGCAACAGATATGCAATGGTGATTAGATATAATAGTTATTTGACATGATAAAGTTCCTAGACGGCTAAAAAATAGTAAATTAGAAACAATAAATGAATTTTTATTAGTTTGTTTATCTTTACATACAAACAAAAATTATAATGTCATTAGTAGCCAAGTCCAAATAATATTTTGTCTTTTCTATGGATACGATAAGCATTTGTTTTATGGCTATGTTGCTTTTGAAATAACTCACTTCATTAACATTATATGTGAAACATGTATGTTGCTCCTTAAATAATTCACCCGGTATATGTTGACGGTCGGTAATAAAAATAATCTATAATATAATACCCCAACCTGTGTCCTTGGCTGGGTGGGTGCGTGGAAATTGTCTGAAACAATTGAGCGAGGTACCGAAATGTAACGATTATTATATATTAATTTATGTATTGGACAGTAGTGTGCTGTGAATTTTTGTTTTGAGTGTTGACAATAAATTAGTAAAAATGACAGTTGTGTTTTTCATTAAAAAATCAATTCACAATTATTAATTTAGTTGTGAAATACACGGATCGGTTTTTTTACGAAACAATTTTAATAAATATATTTTAAATTTAACGTCTCAAATAATTTTTAGTTTTAACATTATAAATATAATGCACTGAGTGAAAATGAATCGTTTTCCCATCTTAAAAAGTTAATGAATAAATAATTCGGAATAACACTCATTATTTGTCCATTTTTAGGGTTTTGTAGGTATGACCAAAAAACCCTTATACCGTCATTTTGTCGTCTGTCTGTCTGTCTGTCTGTCTGTCTGTCTGTCTGTTCGGTAAAAATTGTAGCCAAACGGCTAAACCTAGAGAGTTGAAATTTGGCATGATTGTACAACTTTTTGACCCGCACATAGGAAAAATACTAAAACATCTAAAAAACATATCCCCCTAAAAATATAAACAAATATGTGCTCATCGAAAAAAAAAATATTTTTTTTAAATTCTGAGTAGGGTATCAAATGAAAGCCCGTAGTACGTGGATTAACGATCAAAATTTTATTTTTGCAAAATAAATTATTTTGACGAGATTTTTGCCAAAATTGTGCAAAAAAATTTTTGTCCCACACCCTGTAGCCCAGATGGTTTAAACTAAAAATGTGAAAAAATTCTAAGTAATGTATATTGGTGTGAACCGGAATAGTACAACAGGAATTTTTGATCAGATTATGTTTTCGGAAAATAATGCATTTTTTGTGTTTTTAACCAAAATATGTTAAATATTTAATTTGCTATGTAACCAAGTTCAGACGTCAGCGCTGATAGCGATGTGTGTTTAGTCATTGGTTTTCTAATTTGCTAAACACAGTTAACTTGCAAACTAGAGTTCGAATCCTGTCAATTTTAATTATTTTTTTTTTGCAGTTTTCTTTTGTTTAAATTATTTAATATTAAAAATTAAAAAATTTAACAGTAAAAATTCTAGCTATATTTTGGCAAATGTTGCATATAATTTTTAAAAGCGTAAATTTAATAACCAGTGGGAAGTGTTGAAATTATAATTTAATTCTGTTTGATGTATACGAAATCAGAGGGCGTGGCTAATGATTTAAGCAACCAATAGAAGCCATAGGCGCAATTTTCAAAATCTTAATGAACCTTGCTATGTAAAAAAAATACTGCACATATTTAGAAACTTAAATAATGGTATTAGGCATTCGAATTAAAATTCATAAAAAAATATTTTGACATAAAATTTGTTTTGGCATCCCAAATAATCATCATTCAGTTATTAAATACCTGCAAAACCCTGCAATGTGTGAAAATTCACACTTCACATCAATTTTTTAATAATACGCGAAGAGTTGATTCAATTTGAATTAGATGAAGTTAGGCGTATGGATAGAGAAAGAAGTCTGAGGTGTCGAGCAAGTTCCACATTAAGGTAATGATTTGTTTGCCAACACAGTTGGCAATGGGTCCACTAGTTTAAAATATTTCGCTTTTAAATCATACTTTAAGTACGACTTGAAAGTGAAATATTTTTAATTATATATATATTTTTTATTATGTAGTAGCTTTGGGTGCCCCATTCTAAATTATTACTATTTATGTTCTATTTCCATTTTTGTTCGACTGTGAAATATTCAATTTTGGCCAATGAGGACCAATATTTTTTAGTAATAATATAGTTTCATAGTTAAGCACGTTATTTTTAATATAACGCACGGTATCCAATTTTATGTCTGAGTACTTATCACAAATCAAAACAAACGAACTAAGCTAAGGACACCGGTCAAAATTTACTAATACATACACACTAAACCTCTCCGCTGTTGCCTTTCAAGTTCATTTTTATGGTTTTGTAGGTATGACCACCAAAAAAACCCCTTATAACGTCACTCATGTGTCTGTCTGTCTGTACGGTAGAAATTGTAGCCAAACTGCTGAACATAGATAGAGAACATAGAAGAACATAGAAGTTGATATTTTGCATACTTGTACAACTTTTTGTCCCACATATAGGAAAACTATAGAGAGTTCAAAAAATACAGCGCTGGATAAATATAAACAAATATGTATTTAATAAAAAAATAAATATTTCTTTTTAAATTTTGATAGCATACCAAATGAAACCTCTTAATGCGTGGATCAACAAACAAATTTTTATTTTTGAAAAATAAATTTTTTTATTGGATTTTTGCCAAAAATGTTTCAAAAATCTTTTGTCCCCCACCCGATCTCCCAAAGGGATTGATATAAAAATCTAAAAAAAAATCTCCGTAATGAACATTGATGGGAACCAAAATGATTCAACAGGAATTTTTGATCAGATAAATTTTTCGTTGATAAAAAAAAATATTTTTTTAAAATTCATTGTGTGGTATCAAAAGAAAGCTCTCAAGACGTAGATTACGAACGATAGATAGTTTTTTGAAATTCGTTTCTTTTAACACGAATTTAACCAAAAATGTGCAAAAGTTCTTGTCCCGCACCCTTTTACCAAAAAGGGTTAAACCAAAAATCTGAAAAAAATTAAAGGTAATGTATATTGATCTGATCCGGAAACGTACAAAAGCAATTTTTGATCAGATTGTGTTTATAAAAAATATGGCAGTTTTTGTGTTTTTGAAAAAATTTATTATTTTTTTAATTCATTGCTAAATTATGGCTAATAATGTTATGGATTTTTTGTATTTATAGCTAAGATAGTGCATCTATTTTTTTGGATTTAAAAATATTAAAAAAATTATATATTTTTTTAATAGTTGCGAACTGAGTTACTCACACCACACCACACTACACTCTACACTGTAAAATATTTCTTATTGATCTAATGAAGACTTGAATACGAAGCAAATTCAGAAAAAAACGCTGGGATATTTGGCAAGTTATTTAAATTTTGTTTAAAAAAAATAAATGGAAGCTCTTAGTTCTCAAATAACGAATAAAAGTGATTATCAAAAAAACTGTTGATTTTGATGTGATAAATATACCTAGACATCCAATATTATGTTGGCTTCTTACACCTATTAAGGGGGGGGTAGGGTCTGATAACCACATTTTAAGCATATTTTTGTGAATTTTTTTCAAATATATGGTTAAATTTATTCATTTTCAAATTAAGTACATATATAAAGTATGTTTTGAAGAAGATACAAAAAAAATTTGAAGGCAAAATATGGCGAAATGAGCCAGCTGTGGCAAATCTTCTCAGACTCCGGGAAAAAATTAGATTTTGCGGTGACCAGCATAACTCGTCACTGGATCATCTTAAATAAAAAATCCAAAAAGATTTTGTTAGTTCATGAGTTTGCCGAGGTAATGACGTTGAGTTTTTATTTTTAAAATGATTTTTCAGTTTTTAGTGTTACTTAGAAGACAAAAAAATTAATTCCCCCTAAAAAAAAACCTAAAAATGAGTATATTTGTGATTGTTAAATAAAAAAAAATATATATATATATATATATATCTCAACGTCGTTACCTCGGCAAACTCATAAACTAACAAAATCTTTTTGGATTTTTGATTTCAGATGATCCAGTGACGAGTTATGCTGGTCACCGCAAAATCTAATTTTTTTCCCGGGGTCTGAGAAGATTTGCCACAGCTGGCTCATTTCGCCATATTTTGCCTTCAAAATTTTTTTGTATCTTCTTCAAAACATACTTTATATATGTACTTAGTTTGAAAATGAATAAATTTAACCATAGATTTGAAAAAAATTCAGAAAAATATGCTTAAAATGTGGTTATCAGACCCTACTACCCCCTTAAATACCTACAAAACCCTGAAATGTGTGAAAATTCATACTTCACCTCAATTTTTACGTAGATAAATACATTAGAAATCGCATGTGGCAACCCTGGGCATTGGGACACTACAAGTAGTTATTCCTATATATATCGAAT
This sequence comes from Liopterus haemorrhoidalis, assembly GCA_963971575.1. NCBI lineage: Eukaryota > Metazoa > Arthropoda > Insecta > Coleoptera > Dytiscidae > Liopterus > Liopterus haemorrhoidalis. The sequence continues at coordinate 4,334,527 of OZ020612.1, read as the reverse complement.
AATACTTAAATATTCGGCTGAACAACGAATTCCATTATTCGGTAATCGGCCGAATAGAAAATTTAGTAGCGAATATGGCGAATTCCGAATAATGCACTCGTCAAAAAATTTTAAAGCCTTAAGTTTAAAACCGTAGTAAAAAATCCTGTTTTTGTTTTTTTATTGTTTCAAAAGTTACAGACAACCCAGATGAGGTGACTTATTATTCCACATCCTGTACTTATCTTTATGATTGATACGGTCCTGGTTTTACTATCAAATAAAACTGAAACCGTACATAATATAAAAATACGTTGATTGATCGTAATAAGTCAATGTGCGGTAACTGCCAAGAAACTGCATACATGAAGGTAAACTGACACCAAGTAATACTGTGTTGTGTGCCACTACTACTCGATACATTGTACAGTCATTTCCCACGGCGTTACATATCACCAACTCTACTCAGACCCATCAATGATAATTTATTCATAATGACAATTAATGACCAACCTTAATGTATAAATTATTGTTTTGCCATCAATGAAGAATTACTTAAACGATTTTTTCACAGCTGGTACAACTGGCAGCTTTCGATTAATATGAATAATGAGTACAAAAATACTCGTATTAATCAATTTCAATTCGAAATTAGTATAACATACTGTCCTAACGTGGTTATTGAACAGAAATTTAATAGGTTCAAGGGTTCTATTACCTTGGTTTGCATGATGTTAACCGATGGTGGTAGTGAATTGGACATTGTTACGAGAGCTACCTTTTCAGCTTTTACAAAAACTAAGAATTTTTTGGAAAATGTTTTATTGCTTCTCAAAATATTCGCTTTTAAGATTTATATACTTTTGCATGCGTTTTTGTTTGACAATGGGAAACAAAAATAAAGTCGTTAGGGGATAAATCAGGTGAATACGGGCAATGAGATATTAATTCGATGTTTTTCTCCTTCAAATAATCAATTGTTTGACGTGCTGTGTGGGAGCTTGCATTGTCATCATAAAGAATGATGCGTTTTTGATTGTATTTCCTGGTTTTGTCGATGACTTCTAGCAAACAAATTGTTGAATACCATTCAGCATTAACTGTTCTCCAATACTCTAAAGTAGGGGTGTCCAAACTACGGTCCGCGGGACAAATCCGGCCCATGGACATTTTCTAAAAAGTTTCCTTACATAAAAACAGCAATTTAAAATAATCAGAAAACAGCAGAATAAAACATAATTAAAACTAAATAATATTCGATTCTTAAAATTATTATTTTTATTAATAATATCACCATCATTATGAAGCTTGATTTAAAATCAAGCGCCAAGAGCCCAGCTGAATTCAAATTGACCGGCCCGCCATTTATTTAATGTGGCCCGCTTCCGAAAAAGTTTGGAGACCCCTGCTCTAAAGAAATAGTTGCGACATGTCCAGTACAACCGAAGAAACAAGCGATCATTTTCTCGGAAATGCTTCGTGAACAAACAACTTTTGTGGGTTTCGATTTATCTTGGAAGTCCCAAACAGTGGATTGTTGCTTAGTTTCCGGTTCATATGAATAAATCCAAGTTTCGTCACCTGTAACGATGTTGTATACGGATTTTGCAGTGCCTAGGTAGATTTTTTTTAGCATTCCCTTACACCAATCAACACGAGACTTTTTTTGAGCTTCGGTCTAATTATGCGGAATCCATCGGGAACAGATCTTTTTCACAGTTCATGTAAAATCGAATGTATTGCAGTCTGCGATATGCCAAAGGATGCCTCTATCTCACGGTAAGTCACATGCCGATCTTCTTCAATCTTTTTGCGCATAGCATCGATGTTTTTTTGAATCACAACAGATTTTGGTCGACCTTCACGAAATTCATCACTGACGGACGCACGACCACGACGAAATTCTGCAAACCAATTGTAAACAGTTTTTTCTTATGGTGCTTCATTACCAAAAGTTGAACGAAGCAAATCTATGCATTGTCGTTGAGTTAGGCCTTTACTAAAATCGTAAAAAATCATCCACCGAAAACCTTTACGAGTAATATCCATTTTTTCACAAACTTGTTTTTTAAACGTGCATTGTCAACAAACTACTCGGTCAATTTATAAGCTGCCACTAATTTCACAATAACAAACGTCAAATTTTACGATTATAGTAATGACACATTTCAATATTGCCATCTAGTTGTCGTTTGTAACATAAAAGGTAACCCTCGTATTGGAGAATAACATTGAAATCCAATTTTTGCTATTTCTGCTTCCCATATTAACATACGACATTTTTCGATCATATTGTGTAATAAAATCAATGTCATACTTCAAATAGCGCGATTTTGAAACGCGTAACAATTCTGGAACAAATTAATCGCACTGTTTAAGTTATTATTGTACAAGGTGTCTCAAAAGAAATTTTATATTTATTTAGCTTACTGCGTGAACGCAACGTATCCGAGGGGCGCGGGGGTTATGTCAATCGGTAGCCTGGCTCTTGGGAATTTAGTCGCTATGGAGCGTTTCTCGGGAGCAGACCGCGCGTTATGCGTGCGAGAGTTTTACAAAAACGGTGATTCGGCGACTGTAGCGCGTAGAAAATTCTGCAGTATTCGAGGTTTTCGCCACTTAAATGAAGCTCCAAGCATTCCTCTCATTCGACATTGAGTTAAAAAGTTTGAAGAGACTGGTACAACGCTGGATAAATCAAAATCCGGGCGACCTAGGTCATCAAGAACGGTAGAAAACGTGGAGAATGTTAATCAGTCTGTTCGTGACGACCCGAACCTTTCAATTCGGAAGCGCGCAAGTGCTTTAAATGTGTATAGATCATCATTACATCGCATTATGCACAAATACCTAAAGCTGCACCCCTACAAAATTCAATTGGTGCAAGAATTAAAGACCCAAGATGCCAGTCAGAGGCAATTTTCTCAGGCAAATGGATCTCCCGGAGAGGTGACATAAATTGGCCTCCACGCAGTCCAGATTTAACCCCTATGGTCTTTTTCCTATGGGGTTATCTTAAATCTAAAGTTTACGCCAATAAACCGACTTCACTGGCGCATTTGAAAGAAAATATCCGTCACGAAATGGCAGCCATCCCTGAGTCCACCTGCAGAGACGTCATAAGTAATTTTACTGTTCGATTAAATGAGTGCCGAGAACGCGAGGGTCTACATTTAGACGATATTATTTTTAAGAAATAAATCCCCAAAAAGTGTATTTTAATAATTAATAAACATTTTTTCTATATACGGCTTACTTTTTTTTTAATCGATCCTCTAAATATAAAATTTCTTTTGAGACACCTTGTATTTGGTAATCGGTATTTTTTTACAGGTTATCTGCTGACTAGAGTGGAGGGTAAAATAGGATCTCCAGAGAAGCCATTGTCCGATCTAGGGCTCATCTCGTACAGGAGTTACTGGAAGGACGTCCTGCTCGCCTACCTGTGTTCTAGGCCTGGCACCCAACTCTCAATCAAGGATATCAGCCAGGAGATGGCTATCAACAGCTATGACATCGTCTCCACGCTCCAGGCCTTGGGCATGATGAAATATTGGAAGGGAAAACATATAGTATTAAAGAAACAGGTAAGATTTTTTGCACCTCTCTGTCTCTCTCTGATTAAGCACTGTCAATTGTATCAAAAATATTTTGTTCCACACCTGACAACCTAAAAATAGGGGATACGCATAAAATTTGTATTTCCTTAAAACTACATTATTTTGATATGTTAATGTTAGTTATGTCACCTAACAAAACAAAAATTACATTTTAATTAATATTATAGCCAAATTTTTGAATTAAAATATTGTAAATTTGAAATAAGCCGACCACGGAGCGAAGGTTGCCGAGTAAAACGACTGAGTATAACGTCAAACGATAGGGGTTTCACATCACAGATACAGCTACAACATAATATTTACACGTGTGTGTATTGTATTGTTCGAGAGTTTTGTATTTGTTTTTAAACAATTTTTCACGCATTTATTATTAAAATGGCAGATAAAGATTTTGTTAGGGCTCAGAGTGATAATTTACCCAACATTGATGCATTTATGCTCATGGAATATATGAAAAATAATGAATGCTACAGTGCTGAAGAAATACGTGGTGTCAAAGTAATTTTTATTTTATATTCTATAACTTTATGTAAACAAACGCTGCAACTCTGTAAAATGTAAATATTTATGTAATTTAGATATCAGAATTTTACTACATTGTTTACATGAAGTTACAAAACGTTAGAGGCATAATTGATATACTGCAATATAAGTTATCTATTTTAATATAAAATTTAATTCGGTAAACATGTATAAATTGTTTTTATAGAATTAAACTTTATTTTAATTAAAATCACTCTAACTTTACATGACCTATAAAAGTTACACAAACAAATAAGTTCACAACAGACTACATATGTACGCCGGTAAGCTAGTAGTGTCATGCGTCAGTTAGAAGGGGTATGACGTCACACGTCGTTTTCGCGCGCTACATACATTTATGATTTTTTTAAGCCTTCAAATTACAAAAAAATAATTAAAAACTGTTTTTTATGTTTATATGCAACAAGAGGAATATAATAAAAAATAAAAAAAAAATCATGCCTATCCCCTATTAGTGCTGTCAGAAATCGATATTGACGGAACCGGAACCGGTTCAAAAAAAAAAACGGTTTCAGGTTTACCCGTTTTCGGAACCGGGTATCCGGAAACGGGTAATCGGAACCGAGTACCGGAACCGGGTATCCGAAACCGAGTAATCGGAACCAAGTATCCAGGTTACAAACACGGTTTTACCCGTAAGCTGGAACCGGGTACCCGAAAAACCGATTTCGGTTCCCAGCACTAAAATTATCTCGCCTATGGCTACGGCTAGGAATTTAGGAAGTTCGCACTATTTTCTGTCTGACTTTATTTTATGGTTTCGCTTCCCAGCACTAATTTTAATATATGTATTTATGTTTATAGTTTACTTACATCAAAATCGGGAATTTGTATTCATTCGAATTCCTCTGGTTTTTTCGACCCTAGAATCGGGTATCTAATGTAGGAACTCGGAATCGCGTATCTGGAACCGGGTATTCGAAACCGGGTATCCGAAACCGGGTATCCAGAATCGGGCATTCGGAACCGGGTAATCGGAACCGGGCATTTGGAACCATGTAATCGGAACCGGGTATCCGGGTAATGCGAAAATTACAAACCCGGTTTTACCCGAAAACCGGAACCGGGTACCCGAAAAACTGGTTTCGGTTCCCAGCACTACTAAAAATCTAGAAAAAATTAGAGCAATGCACATTGATGAAACCGATATAGTACAAACAGGCTTCTTGATCAGTTTATTTTTTCGAAAGTTATCGAAGTTGTATTTTTTTATGAGATATGAATTTTTTAAAATTACAAAAAAAATCTAAATTTTCCCTAATAGTTTTAGGTCATTACGGACCGAACATTATATTTTTATAGACAAAACAAGGTGTGAGAATTCCAAAAATTCATACCTATAGTCTCTATTTCTTACCTTTTTTGAGATATGAATTTTTAAAATTATTTCGAAAAAATTTATTTAACAAAAGTTGCTATAAAAGCAATAACAATTTTTATTTGAGACATTTTTTGATAAAACGAAAAAAATTTGAAAAATTTTCTCATACGAAGTCTCAATTTTTTCATACTTATATGTAACGTTTCCATGGACATGATAAATAATATCTCTGTTAGAAAATATTAGGCCAAGTTATTTCTATTTTGCTGCTAGAATGTATTTTATACAAGTACTTTATGATGGCGGTGGGTCCTGTGGTGGCCACAACTGATTTTTTACTACTAAATTGTATTAAAAAAAATAGATTTATTTATTTTTTGTTTACAACTGAATCTTCATTTTTAATTATTTCTTTTATATTATCGATGCACAAATGAAACCAACGCGTCTGAGGAACTTGTTTTGTTAGCCAGTGTAGACTAATAAATTTCTTGACTAAATCGGCAAAAATAGGCGTTACTGGTTTTGTGAACTCAAATCAGACACTAAGATGTGGTTTGCACAGAGCTGTCCAATTGTAATACGCATTATTTAAATATTTTTTCATAAATTCTTATATTGTACTGTCAGCTGTGACCAAAAGACTGTGTAAACATTACTTTATATTATGGTAATAAAGAGGCGCCACTAGGTAGAAAAATAATTTTAAAACTATAGTTAAATAATAAAAAGTTTTTCTGACAACTAGTGTTACAACACCTGCGATTATCTATAAAACTAATCTCAAAATTTAATTTATTCCTATTATAGAGTTGTCAAAAATTCGAATGTACAAATTTGCAAAATCTAAATTTTGCATGCAAAATTTCATAATTGTGCACCTGATGTGGTGTCAGGTGTTGGGATCAGACCACCTCAAGCAGGTCCGTAACGACCATCATTAAAAAAGATCACAGGAATTAAATGCAGAGCCGTCATGTGCGAACATATATTCAAACACCTGTCGTTCGCCTTTTGCCGGATTTAAATTTAATATGCATAAAAAATATTTAAAACCACGTGGTTCCAAATTTTTTAAAAGTTTTTAACAACAAAATGACAGTTTTAAACAAAATCTATCACTGTTCTATTATTTTTAAAGAAAAAATTACACCATACGAGGGTTGCCTTTTATATTTCGTGATTTGAGATCAAAAACAATTATTTTTCAACAAAAGTGACTTCATTGTTTTTCAAAATATTCTCCATAAAGATCAATACACTTTCGCATACATTTGAACCAATTTTCGAAGCAATTTTTCCACTCTAGTTGAAGCTTTTTCTACTGTGATTGTCAAATTATGTGGGATTCAACGCAAAAAAATCTTTTTGACGGCCAAATGTTCATGCAATAGTGAATATATGCTGGTCTCACTAATGCCCAAGGATACCGCAGTTTCACGTAATTTATAATGGTTATACTATCAGTCAAGTGTGAGTAGTTGTAAATTGACTTCTTCGAAGAATCCTTCTCATTTATTGGCCACGTAGAATATCAAACGTAGAATTGGGGGAAAGAACTGGTCAAATGGACATTAATTTGCAAATAAAAATAAGAAAGTATGGTTGGTTCGGGCACACTCTTCGAAGGGCTCTTAGCGAAGTGTGTCGATATGCACTAGCATACAACTCTCAGGGCAGTAGGCGTAGAGGGCGACCCAAGAACACCTGGCGTCGCCTCAGTTCAACCCTGCTAGAAGTAAATGCATGGAGCTCTCAAAACCAAGACAAAAGACTCTATAATAACATCATCGATTTGAAGCCTATGGCAGATAGACGAGTTAGATGGAGAAATTTTATTGACAGCCTATGCTCTTTTTAGAGGCAGTCCAAAATCACCCGATGATGGACAAGGCTTGATGATGATGATACTGGTCAGTCATTGTTGGCATCAATAAGTGAGAGTGGTCTATTCCTTTTAGAAGTACTATAATTTAATTTAGACGATCCTACTTTTATATTGTTAAATTTCTAATTAAATCAGAAAATTTATTAAAAGGAACTAATAAATTTAAACAAATTTTTAAAATAATATTTTTATTCCGTGCAAAATTTCTTTTATTGAGTATGCGTATTTTTATTGATTTTTTGTTTAATTTATTACTTTTTAATATGTAGTGTAGTCATTTAGATGGGCTGCGTTAGGCGCAAATAGCCTTTGTTGCTATGCGCAAAAAATTTGAACTAACATAAATAATATTTCTTTATTAACAATAGTTGGGAGATGCACATGCAGCCAACCTCCATTCTAATACCATGTGTTCAAAAAGAAATTACATAAGGTTTGGCTATGGAAAAATATTGTGTACTGCAAGCTTTAACTGTCATCACTGTTGTTGTCATAAGTTTATATTTAAAATTCAATTAAGCTACAATTATAATGGTTTTTACGATAGAACAAAAAAATTTATGATTGAATCATATTTTCGAAATGGTGTTCGAGTGAACGGCGAATGGATTTACAGTGCGGTGTCATGTTTAGAGGAATTTTGGCTACAATTTCCAGATATTGCTTTCCTTGAAGGAGATTTTTACAGCGCACTTAGAAGATGTGTTGATTTATTCCAAGATACAGGGAGCATTACACATAGAGATAGAACTGGAAGGCCAAGAGTTTATACTCAAAATACAGTTGATGATGTTCGTCAACGTATGAACGAGCAACCCACTACATCACTACGTACTCTGTCGCAAGAGACTGGTTTATCATTAGGAATTTGCCATAGTATTTTCAAAATATATTTAAAGCTGTTCCCATGCAAAATTTTTGCTTTACATGAGTTGCTGTCAGCAGATCACAATAGGCGAATTGTGTATTGCCACTGGTTCCAACAAAATTTAATTAATAATTAAATTGACGAGGCCTGGTTCACTCTTTCGGGGTATATTAATTCACAAAATAGTGAAACAAGATGAATACAAGACTCCTATTAACAATATCGAGGAACTGCAAAACAGAATTACCGAACAGTGTGCCAATATAACTCATCAAAATCTTATAAATGCTTTTAATAGTATGAAAAGACGAGTAAATTTGTGTCTGCAGGAAAACGGTGGTCATTTTGAACAGCTTCTTTAGTTTTTTATGTTTATTTTTCTGTACCTTTGAAATCAAAAAATATCTTTTGTATAATGTATAAATTTGTATTTATTGCATATAATGTATAAATTTGTATTTAGCTAACTAATATGGTTGCATAGACTAATGGCCAATAAAACAATATAAATAAAAAATGTAAAAATTAATTTAAAATTTTAATGATCACAGAGGCTGTACCTAAACGTTAGTCAATTGTTATATAAAGCTTGCAGTAGACATTATTTTATTTTTGCACAGCCAACCCTTATGTAATTTCTTTTTGAACTCATTGTAAAAGGGCGCAGTCTTGCCCTGGGCACCAAAAGAGCTAGTTCCGGCTTTGTAACTTGCTCTGATAGGTATTGAAATAATAAATATCCAAATAAATTGATCTCCAATTTAAAAGTTAAATTTAATCTCACTTAATAACTTCTTTTAATTTGAATCCCTAGAAATTGCTGTCTGCCACTACATCAGACAAATGTTAGACCGGGAGCTCATGACAGTTTTTGGTCTCCGATTTCATACAGCATGCCTTTTGGAGGAGAGAATATTTACCCTGTGACAACAAAAAAGGGATTGTACCCCTGCAAGCTTTCCGGTCATAGGGAAAATTGCATTTCCACTTAAACACAAAATTTTTGTGCTTTTCTCTGATTTAATATTGCTTGCCCTTTTGTCAAAAGAAAGTTATAACAAATTTAAAGTCTTTTAAATATATGCATGCGATTCGGAGGGTCCCAAAGGGCTCAAACGGTCATGTGATCTTGTAATAAAAAAATATGATTTTCCGCGTTTTCATGCCTATAATTAAAAGACTTTAAATTTGTTATAACTTTCTTTTGACAAAAGGGCAAGCAATATTAAATCAGAGAAAAACACAAAAATTATGTGCAAGTGGAAATGCAATTTTCCCTATGACCGGAAAGCGTGCAGGGGCTTAGTACCATCCCTTTTTTGTTGTCACAGGGTAAATATTCTCTCCTCCAAAAGGCATGCTGCATGAAATCGGAGACCAAAAATGTCATGAGCTCCCGGTCTATGTGATTTGGTCCTCCAGTGCAAAAGGTTGTCCACCCCTGGTATACATATCTTTACTTTGTATCAATTCTAAATATATCTTAAAATGTAAATATTTTAGTTCGCGGAATTCTAAAATTGTATTTTTAGAAATTTGTAAAATTCGTCAAATTCCGTCACCTGTGTGAATGATATTCAAGATTTAGAAAAAAATAATAATATAAGCACTGTCGCATCTTATATTTCAATTATAGACGTCCAACACCCAAATGATGCATAGGAAAAGAAAACTATGATAGGTTCTGGAACCAAACATGTTGACGCAATGGGTTTGTTTGTACCTAACTATATTCTAGAAGCAGTTCTTAAACATTTTGAGAGAGGCATATAATATTTAGAACGGTGAATAGTGAAATTTTAAATTGGCACAACTCGTTAAATGTGAGACCCAGACCCATTCACTTGAAACACAATTAAAACAGATATGGCCAGTTAGCCAACGAAATTATATATGTAATGTTATTTTAAACTTTTAAATCATACAGTCCTCCTTAACCAGTGGTAAACGACAATTTAAAGTTATAAAATTGGATAAAAACGAGATTTTAAGCTTGTTTTCCACGATGCGATTTCTCGTTTTGAATGTCGTACGATAATTATTGTATTGCGAATATAGTTGAAAAAAATCGGATACAAAATTAATGTATAGTCCGTTTAAAAGTTAGAATGCAGTACAGGGCAAATGAAGTATTTCTTTTTTATACTCTGTAATGGGTTCTCCCAATAACGCTCTCCTTTCCTTTGTTGGCGACGTTGCCGGCTAATCTGCGAAAACGCGGTATTCTACATTTTTGTTACGTATTATCTGCTTTTTGTACAGAGTTGCCTTTTGTAAATCATATGACTATATGGTACTTTTTCTATTTTATTTCAAAGAATTAACAACAAAAGTTCATTGACATATTTGACACTGTTACAACATTTGGCTACATCGTTCCCATTTCCCATAAGAGCAATACTGCATTTTAACGTGAGAGGGATGGATGTCACTAAAAGGGCATTCATCCAGTATCGCCAATGGTGCATACAAGATTTTATTTGTCACTTCACATAAAATAAAAAGTAAAAATTAACAGATATTTTAATCATTTAATTGTCAGAATTAATTTTACAATAACAATGAATATGCAAGAATTATACGATTATATGGAGAAAAATGCACAAAAAGCAACAGAAAGTTTGTTACCACTTAAATCTAAACATAAATATGAAACCTTTAGACTATGGCAATCAAAAAATAAGGTGCCGGCCGTAAATGAGACTGTTCTGTTATGCGTATTTTCAAGTTAAATATTTTTCAAATATTACGATACGTAAGGTTATTGATTTCTTTATTTTAGTCTGAAATTTACTCTCCTACTTCGCTATGGACCAAATACATATTTATATTTTTTATTAAAACGGATTTTTTTTAAGGGCATAATAAGCTAATGAGCGGGCGTTTTGGATCCATTACGTCCGCTGATTATGCCCGGTTATTATAAATATGTTTAAATATCTCGTATCCAAGGAATTATAAGCAAATAACAGCGAAAAATAAACAATTTTAACTTATTTAGGCCCGGTCTTTCCACCTTCAGATAAAGTTCCAGGTAACTATCTGACAGATAAGGTTATTTATAAGTTCATCTGCTGAATAAATGTCAATACCAGTCAGTGAATCCAATACGTCAGTCTCATTATCTGTTAGATAACTATCCGATGGATACATTTGTATAGAAAGAAGGGATGACATTTACTCAGCAGATGAAGTTACAAATAACCTTATCTGTCAGATAGTTACCTGGAACTTTATCTGAAGGTGGAAAAACCGGGCCTTAGTCTTCATCTAATTCATATAATAAATATTTTTATTTTGCTGCGTTAACCCTTTACCGCATAGTGTACCATATATGGCACATCCCGATTTCTATTTTTTATTTTACTTTTAAAACTGAATCAGAACGTTACTTCATGAATGTTCATATATGCCACATACACAGCAATGGATCCTGCACTATCTCAAGTAATGGGCTGCAATAGATTTGAGGATATCAAGCGGAATTTGCACTTCAACGATAACTCTGAATTTATTGAGAATGGACAACTAGAAGATACGACCTTTTCTTTCAAAAATACGAGAGCGACTGCTTTTAATCCCTAATGAAAAACACCTAGCAATTAACGAGCAAATACGGAATAATTTTCTTTTGTAACATAATATAGAATCATTATGTTCCATATATGGCACAAACCCTATTTTCATAAAAATAATAATTAATATTTTAAATTCATTTTTTTAATTAATTTTTTTTTTCTATCAATAAGAACCAATTCCTAATGCTCATGAATTATTTCAGCCAAAAATAAAAATTCATGCAATAAAGGGTTAAACATAAAAGTGTTCAGTGTAATTACCGGTTTTAATTTTAACATTACAACTGATTTCGACTATAAAACTGTATAGTACTGCATCAAAAGCTACTTGCGCCTACACAGCCCAGGAAATATCACATGATGTTCTGATTTTGTTTTTAGGGTTTTGTAGGTATGACCAAAAAACCCTTATACCGTCATTTTGTCGTCTGTCTGTCTGTCTGTTCGGTAAAAATTGTAGCCAAACGGCTAAACCTAGAGAGTTGAAATTTGGCATGCTTATACAACTCTATGACCCGCATATAGGAAAAATACTAAAACATCTAAAAAACATATCCCCCTAAAAATATAAACAAATATGTGCTTATAGATTTTTTTTTTTTTTTTAATTCTGAGTAGTGTGTCAAATGAAAGCCCTTGGTACGTGGATTAACGATCAAATTTTTATTTTTGCAAAATAAATTATTTTGAAGCGATTATTGCCAAAATTGTGCAAAAAAATTTTTGTCCCACACCCTGTAGCCCAGATGGTTTAAACTAAAAATCTAAAAAAATTTTAAGTAATGTAAATTGGTGTGAACCGGAATAGTACAACAGGAATTTTTGATCAGATTATGTTTTTGGAAAAAAAGCATTTTTTGTGTTTTTTTGCTAATAATGTTGAAAACTTATAGTTATATAACACGCTAAACAGTAACGTGTATCTTGGTGCAGTGGCTAAGATACTGGCATTCTGTCCAAGAAAATGAGTTCGAATCCTACGAGAGGAGACAATATTATTTTTTATTTTTTTTTTTGCATTTTTATATTGTTTAAATTATTTTTTCAAAATTCTAGTTATATTTTGGCAATTGTTGCATTTAATTTTTAAAAGCGTAAATTTAATAACCAGTGGAAATTGTTGAAATTATAATTTAATTCTATATTTGAATGTACACGAAATCAAAGGGGAGGAGCTATGACTAAAAACAACCAATGGAAGCCATAGGCGCAATTTTCAAAATCTTAATGAACCTTGATATATAAAAAAAATACTGCACATCTTTAGAAACTTAAATAATGGCATTGGAATTAAAATTCATAAAAAAATATTTTGACATAAAATTTGTTTTTGGCATCCCAAATAATCATCATTCACTTACTAAATACCTGCAAAACCCTGAAATGTGTGAAAATTCACACTTCACATCAATTTTTTAATTTAAACTTTGATTGCCCGTCCAGTTGCTTAATTATAGAGCCGCCACCGATTAAAAGGTACCTAAAAAGGTCTCCGACATACAATATTTGGTCCTTTTATGCCCCTACACTTATTAGATACCTACGACGCCCTGAATTGTGAGAAAATTCACTCTCAACATAAAATGTTTTCTTAATAATATATTGGTGCATTATCGAATATGAATAAAATAACGATGAAGCAGCCTGACAGTATCGTCTGATGTGAACGTGCTTGTCGGGACTAGCAGCTAGCAGCATATAACACTGTCCCAATTTCCCCTCTGGCCTTGGCCGTTTTGCGAATTTCTTCCCCCTTCACACCGCGCATCGCGGCCTTAACAAAGAAGTATATTCGCGAGGAGCACCGTCCAAGACTTACAAGGACAAACCAAGGGGAAAGGGACGGAACTCTTTATTAAAATCTACTGACTTGCTACTGACAACTTTAAAATGTTTGGCGCTTAGCATTGATGGCTGCTAGCGCCATTCAGAATATTTATGATGTCATATAGATGTGTGACATGTATACACTTGATATTATTACTTTGTAATAAGTGCAACGTGGCTGCTACTGCATCATATTTTGCACTTGGTCCCCTCTTCAAAACGAGACTTCTGTCTAGGAACGCCAAGATCAAGTTAGGACAAGTTATAGTACTTCCCGTACCTATGTATAGCTCCGAAACATGCATCTTAACAAAGCGAGATAGATAAAACCTCATAGTTTTCGAAAATAAAATATTACGCAGAATCTTTGGTCTCATTCAAATTAATGGTGAATGGAGAATCCGTAAGAACAAAGATATCTAATACCCTTTTCACACTAGATCTTTAAGATCGGATGTTAAAGTGAATATATCTTTAAACGCTAATGTGAAACCGTATGGCCTCGTCTAAATACAAGCGTTGTTTAAGACAGAGATTTGTTTATAATAATTCAAAATGTGCGTCTGCGCAGACAGTTCAAAACTGGTAATTTCATGACGGTAACTTAAGGACAAAATTACTGTAGCTGATGACAGCACCTGAGATTTAAACATCAAGTGTGAAAGCATACCGATCTTAAACATCGGTGAACTTTAAGTTCACTCGTCTTGAAGATCTAGTGTGAAAAGGGTATGAGAACTGTACTCAAGGCCGAGTATTACACAAAAACTGAGAGGCAGACGATTACAGCGGATAGGACACGTTATGAGGATGAGGCAGGTCAGATTGGTTAGGGAGATATGGGAAGGAAGATTGAATACTCGTCAGCCAGTGGGAAGACCTCGCAAGAGAAGGAGAGATCAACTAACCGAAGATCTAAAAATTATTGGTATGCAGGTATACTCTTTACTCGTTCGTAGTCATTGGCGTACGCAGAAAAAATATTTCAGGAGAGGGAAATTTATACGTATTGAAAAGGCCCGTAATTTTGAAATGCGGTAATTATAAATATAGTTCTTTTTGAATTTTCGGGAGGGGATTTATTCCCCCTAATCCCATTCTTCCGTACACCACTGTTCGGGAAATACGAATAGAATTAAGGCTGCTAATATATCGTATTTTGCACTTGGTCCTCTCTTCAAAACGAAACTCCTGTCTAGAAACACCAAGATCAAGTTGTACCAAGTTAGAGTACTTCCCATACTTATGTATGGCTCTGAAACAGAGATCGACAACACCTCATAGTTTTCGAAAATAAAATTTTTTGGTCCTATTAAAATTAATGGTGAATGGAGAATCCGTAATAACAAAGATATCCGAGAACTGTACTCAAGCCCGAGTATCAGTGGCGTACGCAGGGGGGATTAAGGGGGATAAATTCCCTCCCCCAAAAATTCAAAAAGTACTAAAATTATAATTACCGCAAACTGAGCTCTTTTCAATACGTATAAATTCGTTTCTCGAGGTTTTTTTCAAAGTGTGGTAAAAAATTTGAGTCGCAATATGTCAGTATACATGTCGCATTGTATAAGTTTTGTTCAAGCAGTGCATTGCAGTAATTTTATTTTTACAAGAATTGTTAGTTTAGATTTAGATTATCAGTTGAGCAAAGAGAAGATCGTGTGTTATCTAAACCATCGGAAATTGCTATCCCTTTCACTGGAGATACTTTTAATCATAGACTTCTCAAGTGTCCTCAAGCAAACTGCAATAACTAACTTTACATAACAGTAATAAAGTCCTTTCTAGCCAGGCATCCAGCTACAGCTTCAGCTCCAGCCTCTAACTACAAATACATAATAAATTAATATGGAATTTCAAAAAAAAAATTGCTTACGAGGCATGAGAAAGATTTTACTGTGGTCAAAGCTTCGCGACCGGTGTGTTGCGACACATTGCGTCCTAGAGAATAAAAAAATTATGTGAAGTGTGTATTTTCACATATTTCTGGGTTTTGCAGGTATTTAGTAACTGAATGATGATTATTTAGGATGCCAAAACAAATTTTATGTCTAAATATTTTTTTATGAATTTTAATTCGAATGCCTAATACCATTATTTAAGTTTCTAAATATGTGCAGTATTTTTTTTTTATATATAGCAAGGTTCATTAAGATTTTGAAAATTGCGCCTATAGCTTCTATTGGTTGCTTAAATCATTAGCCCCGCCCTCTGATTTCGTATACATTCAAACATAGAATTAAATTATAATTTCAACACTTCCCATTGGTTATTAAATTTACGCTTTTAAAAATTAAATGCAACATTTACCAAAATATAACTAGAATTTTGACAAAATAATTAAAAACAAAATAAAAATGAAAAAAAAAACAGAAACATTAAAATTGACAGGATTCGAACTCTAGTTTGCAAATTACAAAGCAAAGACGAAACGCACAACGCTATGAGCCCTTACTTATCTACTGTGTTACATAGCAAATTAAATATTTAACATATTTTGGTTAAAAACACAAAAAATGCGTTATTTTCCGAAAACATAATCTGATCAAAAATTCCTGTTGTACTATTCCGGTTCACACCAATACTTAGAATTTTTTCAGATTTTTAGTTTAAATCATCTGGGCTACAGGGTGTGGGACAAATTTTTTTTTGCACATTTTGGCAAAAATCGTTTCAGAATAATTTATTTTGCAAAAATAAAATTTTGATCGTTAATCCACGTACTAAGGGCTTTCATTTGATACACTACTCGAAAAAAATTTTTTTTTTTTTTTTTCGATGAGCACATATTTGTTTATATTTTTAGGGGGATATGTTTTTTAGATGTTTTAGTATTTTTCCTATGTGCGGGTCAAAGAGTTGTATAAGCATGCCAAATTTCAACTCTCTAGGTTTAGCCGTTTAGCTACAATTTTTACCGAACAGACAGACAGACAGACGAGAAAATGACGGTATAAGGGTTTTTTGGTCATACCTACAAAACCCTAAAAACGAACAGACTTATGTAACAACCTAATATTTCCATGTATTATAGATTATACAGATTTTTTTTCTTATAACCCCCCCCCGATCGTGTTTCCATAGCGAACCGGTAGTAAAATGAATTGAATCCCACCACTGGTCATACCTACAAAACCCTAATAAACGCCTTATTTTGGCCGGCCGTGATAAGAATACTTATAATATAATGACATAAACAACTGCTATAGTCACCCATCTAATGTATGTTTTTCCTTGTTACAGGACGTGTTGGATGAATACGTAGAACGTATGAAGAGACGTGGTTCTCTCGTGAAAGAAGTCGACCCAACTTGCTTACGTTGGACACCTTTTGTAGTTCCACAACCGACCACCGTCTAGCAGAGGTCGCCACCGTAGCATGGGGCTTCCGGTCTGAATACAATTTAATATTAAGGACTAATTCCCAGAATGCAATAAACAGTGGCGACTCGTTTAAACACAAATTAAATATTCTTAATATAAAAAATATAAGATCCGAAATATGGATCGGTCGATACTTCACGCTGACCCTGGAGGTCATATAGTACCGGATGTCTAAAATTAACTTAGCTGCCTTATACATAGGCGTGACAACCTGTTATTTATTTTATTAATAAGTCATCCCATAAGTTATGTTGCATCTACTAAGCCAGCGTTTCCCAACCTTTTATCATGGCGGACCGGCAAGCGACCTAGAAAAAATTCGCGGACCTGCAAGGTTAGAAAGTAATGTGCATCGCAAAAGTTTTATATTTTTTATTGCACTGATTACAAACACTAAAGAAAACAACAAATAAAACATCAAATATAATTAGTAAAAAAAAAACCAAATTATTACTTAAGCAATTAACAGATTAAGGACCAAGATTTTCATCTCAAAATTAAGTGGGTTATATCTTATTAGGCGAATAGTTGCATAGTAAAAAAAATCTCGCGGACCGGCGGTTGGGAAACACTGTACTAAGCTATTTTCAGTTCACATCAAAGTGTTTTGTTGTTTTTGTTAAGCTGCTTTCAGAGCTCTTTAAATTAGCTCACTGTGCGTTATGGATATGTTTAGTAGATAGTTTTAACATTCAAGGCAGCGTTTACAGCTAAGGAAACTAGTACGTTACGAATAGTGTGACATCTATGTGTCTTGGAACCAACTACGACTCGTAAAATGTTTATTATCTATTATCGTTTTCCTAATTCTGCTGTCCTAGATTTTTACTAACTAAACCTAACCTAATTACCTAAATTGATCATATTTACTGTTCGTCTTTGTAATTTTGGGTGACATTTGTTTTAATCAACGCGATGATATTTTCTTGTAACCGGACTGATTTTCTAAATTTTTTTATTCGAATAGAATTACAATTCAATATTGGCTCTCTTAAAACAACTTCCTTGGGAAGCCACACGGCGCTGGAGACGATTCTTTCAATCCTCATAGCAGCGCTGGAAATCGGATACTGGAATAGCTTTCAGCTGGTCGGTTACGGACGTTTGAATGTTTTCGAGTCTCCCAAAATGACGTCCCTTGAGGTGATTTTTCAATCTTGGGAAGAGGAAAAAGTCACAAGGAGTCAAGTCAGGCGAATAAGGAGGCTGAGGAGCCACAGGAATGATTTTACTGGCCAAAAACTCGTTTATTGAAATTGCTGTGTGACAACCGACGATCTGAACGCACAAGATCCCGGAACCTGTCGACATTTTCAGCGGTTCTTGAATATGAAGTCCTTCCGCTGCGTGATTCATCTTCAGTCAATTCTCTTCCTTCTGAAAATGCCTCAAACCACCAAAAAACCTGGGTCCTTGACAAAACACTGTCTCCGTAGACCTGCTGAAGTTTTGCAAAAGTTTCCGTTGCACTGTTCCCAAGTCTGAAGCAAAACCTGATAGCACACCGTTGCTCGAAATGAATGTCACTCATTTTTAAAACGCATTAAAAAAACTGTTTCACGACAAAAATTGCTACGGACAACAAAATTACTCTAGCGAGTTCAGACTCGTAATGAAGGCGTATCACATGTTCACCTGCCGTCCCTCCAAGTCCCGCGTCCCAAATATTGTCAGATCAAACGCTATGTTGCTAGTCCGGTTACTTAATTTACACACCTCGTATGTAAAGGCATACAATATAAACGTTCTTTCCGATGTAGACTGAGATAGCCAATGTGTTTATATGTCTGTCTCATTAAAACAACTCACTAACTATAAGTTTGGAAAACTATCAACAATCGACAATATATAACGTATTAAATTTCGAGCTCTGAACGATTGTTCGCGTTACTATATGACAAACTTTTAGTGACTTTCAACAGTGCACAAATCATAGTCTATAGTCGACTAATATTCGCGACTCAAAGTGACGTTGGCGGCGCTGCGTACGACAGTTAATGGCCTAATGGTTAATGTAATAAGTTTTTTGTAATATTTATCTGTTCAAACAATATTTCGGCAAAAAAGCACTGTATTTAAGTCACTATATTTAAAAATACGTCTTAATTCACATAAACTGCAGCTCAACACACTACAAATATTATACAAATATACGCTTCTGTTTAATTTACTAAGTCGCCACCAGATGTCTCACTGTTATTTGGAGTCGCGAATAAGAGCCCTGAACGCAGCTTAAAGGAAAGAGTCCAGCGTATGCCACGTGGGACAGTTGTTACTTTCTTCATGACGGAGTCCAAAACCAATGTAAATAAGAAAGGTGAAAGTGGGCAGCCTTGCTTTACGCCTCTTTGGGATTATGGGGAACTTTTATTGGTCCGAAAATTTTGCATAAACTCTCAAAGCATCATTATTTCCTCTCGTTTTCTTTCGTCATATTCCAAGTATCACTTCCGTACATAATTATTCAATAACATTCAGAAATAAATAAAACGCTGGTCTATTTTGAATCTCTCTTGACGATTTGACTTGTGGAGATACCCAATCCATTGCCCCTTAATTATTTTTGACGAGTTGCTACTGATAATGATAGGTTTAATATACTTGATATCAAATTGCCTTTATATACAGGGTGACCAGTTAATTTTATTTTGTGAAATTTAAATATTTTTTAAAATCCAGACAGCAAATTTCACGGTTCATATGTATTTATGAGTTTTATGAATTAATGTAAATATCTAGAAGGATGGTAGTTATTGCAATTTTTATTGGACAATTTATCTACACTTGTAACTCCATAATTAGACCTCTTTAATAATGACTGCCTCATTAACTGACGCTTGTTATACTATATTATAAACGAACGAGAATTTCTTAAATGGTTTCAAAAGTGTTTGACATAAATTAGACTTCAATTTCAGTTTTTTTTTATCTGTTCTACGGGTAAATAGTTTACTTATCGGGACAGTAAATCTGCAAGTTTTAAAATATATCATTTCGACTGCATGTTCAAAAATTTGACTGTCATGAAAATAGATCAGTGTCAATGGATCGAGGATGGATATAGGATTTCTTTAAATTGCATCAGCCGCGAAGTAGACAAGCGGGGTCGAGGCAATATATGTAATTACGCCATTGTCGTGATTTATATATATGTATTTGTTAGCATAATTTTATTTGTTCAAACCTAAACAACATTGAAGTCTGTTTCTGAAAGCTTAGCCGAGTTTAATCTTTTGGTTAAACTCGGTTAAAATATAACAATCCGATAAGTAACCATAGCAATCATTTTCTAACTATTTGGTTATAGTTAACTTAGCTTTCAGAAACCGGCCCTAAAAAGTCACAATAGCAATACAAACATTAGACTGAAGCCTTTAAGGACATGGGTTTAAAAAGTAGCCTGATTCTTGTAATTATTATTATTAAATGCCTTCTTTTGTATTGTTATCATAGCAGAATTATTGAGTACCTAGTGGTCCGAATCGGAGTCGGATACACAAAATATTAAGGAGTCGGAGTTTTATGAGTATCAATTCCCCAGCCGAACTTAAAATAGAGAAGCAAAGATTTTTTAAATTACAGTGGAACCCCGGTACTTGAACATATTCCGTTTTTGAGGGCTGGTCGAGTAGTGGACTGGTCGAGTAGTAGACTAGTCGAGTAGTAGACTAGTCGAGTAGTAGACTGGTCGAGTAGTAGACTGGTCGAATAGTAGGCTGGTCAAGTAGTAAACTGGTCTAGTAGTAGACTGGTCGAGTAGTAGACTGGTCGAGTAGTAGACTGGTCGAGTAGTAGACTGGACGATTTGTTCATTTTTCAGTGATTTTTTATTAGTAAAATATATATACATAGTTTACATATACAATTTATTTATTAGTACATTTATTTTTAGGGCTCCGTGGTAGAAATTTAAATATTTGACTGGTCCGCGGTACTTTTTCAGTTGAGAAACACTGCTCTAGATAGCCAAATAAAAATTATACATTTATCATGGGGTACCTAAATACAAATTTAGGTACCCTATGATAAGTGTAGGTAATAAAATAAGTGTTCTATATTTTCAGTATTAATTTTTACAATAATAAACTGAAATGTATGTAAATTTTTGTTGTAAATAATATTATTTCATTCTTAAAAAATTAGCTTTAAATGAAAATATTTACTGTAAATGAGTATTAAATTTAGTTTTTATGAATTTATTAAATTCAAAATAAAATTCTGAACAATTTTGATATTTAATTTTTTTCTATATAACCATCGAAGAAGAAGGAAATCGCATATACCTGTTTTTACATGTTAAATCCCTATATGTACCCCATCAAATCAACACCTTGTAATCCAGTAACATCGAATAAACAAGCGAAAAAATGCAATCATTTTTAAACCATGCATGTGAAATGACCAATCAGAACTAAGCATCCAACGCCATGATACTTGTCAACAAGTCCTTAGCTGTCGCTAAGCATTTGGCGACAAGTCGCCAACTCTGTTAGTTCTTAACCCAAAAGATGTTAGGCAAAGTTTCAGTTGCTAATCTTATAAAAAAAGTCACAACTTTGGTGACTGCATTTATAGGCTATTCCAAACGATTAGGCGGAACTAGATTTGCAATCTAGTTACTTTCATCGTTTGAATCGTGCTTTTTGACCGTTTTGTTTAAACTTTGTAAATCATACTGACAATAAACATTTTCGTTAAGGTTAATATCATTTTAAAATGTAATTTTCTTTATATTTTGATTTTTTGTGTCTTTGTTAATACAAATTTCCCATTTATTAATTTTTTTAATATCTTTGAAATTATTTTGCAATGGTCCAATATTAATGCGGACACCTTTATTTTGGACGTTTGCCATTACTAGACTAGAATAGTACAATATAATGAGTATTACTATCAAAAAGATATAATACTTCAAGAGTAATATAAAAAATAAATTCGGACGTTTCGGAAACTGCTCAACAATCTGTTTCCGTCTTCAGCGATCACGAGAAGTGATAAACATTTCAGTTTTCTTCGAGTTTTTTTTTTTTTCGAGTTTTTTTGTGCTGATAGTACAGCAATGGCAAACGTCCAAAATAAAGGTGTCCGCATTAATTTTTTTGTCATTAAAATATGTAAAAAAGCATTTTATTTTTGACATATGTCATACGTTTCCATGGTTTCACGGTTGGAAAATTAAATTTTGACATTCCAACGTGAAAAATGAAATAACCCAAGCAAGGTCCCTTCTCGTGACAACCTAAAAGAACGAAATTCCCATTTAGTTCCGCCTAAACGTTTGGAATAGCCTGTAGAATAGAGTTTTGTAACGATACGATAAAAATTTTAAAAATATGTTCGAGAAACTAATTTTACGAGTAAAAATACGTTCGAAAAACGAGGTTCCACTGTATTTTAAGTATTTTTGGTTAAAATGTATTTACTTTTAAACAGTGGAGTACGCAGGATTTTATAAAAGGGATTTATATATAATATAATGGTATTCGTAGGGCTATGGGGGGTTTCTGACTCCCCTAAAACCTTCCTGCGTACGCCACTGTTAGATATTATTTTATATATTAATAATAAAAGTTTTAAACTGTAGTTTTAAATATAGTGTAAGATTTTATATAAAAATATATATGTGAAATATTGTAAATAATAAAAATATTGTTTAATAATAATTTGGCACGATGGTGAGAGATCTTTTTACTCTTTAACGTTTAAGTATTATATGTTTCATGTCATTATTAATTTTTTATGTGAAAATAAAATATTTTGAAAATGTTCTTGTTTTATTTTATGTAGTTAAAAATGTTTTGACTTCAATTTATGTTGTTGTTTTATGTTAACACGTTTCAGTTTGTTTTGTTTTTAGTGTTTTTAAAATTTTTATTCGTAATTTACCCCTTGGGAAAATTTAAATTTCGACTTAAACACGGTAAGTAGAATATATTATTTATTTTAAATGGAATAGTTCATCTGAAATTCACAGCATATTTTCTTGGTTGATTCTGTTTTATGCGCTCTGAATTGATTCCATACTAACATCGCACACTTTTTAAACACCTTTTAAACATTCGGACCATAAGATGCACCCCAATTTTAAGCCGATTTTTCTGCGTAAATGGTCCGAAAAATACGGTATTTACTTAACATAAAAAATATATGCAGAAGAGTTGTTCAGAATAAAGAAACAATTATTTTGTGTTCTACCTGACACTGAAACAGGGCCGCGACCAGAGGGCGGTGCGACCGCACAAGGCCCCGTGCGACCCAAGTTTTTTTTTTTTATTTATAGAAAGACTAAATCGGTTCTTTCATAGTTTCAGTTTACCTTTATACAAAATATGAAAAGATTTGAACTTATTTCTACTAAATATGTATAAGAATATATTTATAAGAACAATTTATCTGAATTTTATCCCAATTTTGTAACTGCTTTTGAAGTAATACTGACAATTCCAGTAACAGTTGCATGGGCAGAGAGATCGTTTTCAAAACTGAAAATATTAAAAAATTATTTACGATCTTGTATAAGTCAGGAGCGATTCTCTTCATTGGCAATTTTGTCAATCGAGTCCGAGTTGGCAAGAAAACTAAATTATGACGAGATAATTAACAATTTTGCAATAAAACATGCCAGAAGGAATTAGTAATCATTACTGGTACGGCCTTCAAGGCCCTTGAAGGCCATAACCATCTCAATCGTCATCCGCCATTCCTTCCGATTTTGTGTTATTGTCCTCCTGTTGTGTGCACCGATAGACCGAGCATCCTGTGTTACACAATCAACCCACCTAAGCTTTGGTCTACCTCAATTCTACTACCTACTGGCACAATACGAAAATCTCTTTGTACATGGTTTATTTCATTGGCTCCAGTCCATCCTAATCGATTTAATTAAATTTTTTCTTCATACCGATTAAACATTTTGAAATTATATCCGCATCTCAATAAAGCACTTTTGTATACGGTCTAAAACGTTTTATGGGCATCTGGGTTGCGTCATGATTTCAGTACTGTTTTCAGAATGAGATTTCATAACAATAGGTTTTCTATGGGCAGTGGTCATTATGAAATAGGTATTTATATTTTTAGCTATTTATATTATTTTGTTAAATATTAATTATAATTATTCATAAATTATTAGTGTAACTAATATGTACAAATAAGTGCAATATAGGGGAAAAATTTTAAGATCGTAGCGCCACGTGGATTTTTTTGAAACCATTCTAAATCAGATACCACTTGACATTTACTAGTAAATAATAGCGAAAAGTGTATCAAAAAACGACAAAAAATAAATAATTGTTTGGGATTTTCTGATTTTGTGAAGTGACATTACTTGTAAACATCTAAAATACTACATTTTGTGATCTGGTTTTAAGTAATGGCGGTTTTCCATTGTCGATTATTTTAACTATATTGGGGGAAATAATAATTCCCGTGTTGTTAAGGGGTAGAAATCTACAATGCTGGGCATATAATATTGTGTGGAGTCACTGAAAAAAACAGAGAGTTCATAAAGATTTATGCATTATGCCTACAAACTTGTGCATTACAAACCCACACACAATAACAGGAATTTTCAAGATATGCGATAATAAATACAAAATTGAAAATATTTTTTGTAGTCACTATCATTAAAATGTAATGAGCAAACTTTGATATAAGGGCTCACTTTTTTTCCAATTTTTAAATTGTTTATCTAAACATCGCGTCGATTCCTAACCTCTTGCTTTCCCAATTTTGTTTCGAACCGTATGGTGTCTGATATTAGTGGAAACAAATGAAACGATATTTCCGGGTTTCTTCTTTGCAATGAATTGCACATAGGCACACAACAATATGTATTATACTTTTTTCAATGATTATAATAAAACTTTAAAAACAAACTTCATACAAAACCAATACAGAAAACGAAATGTTATCTGATGTACACAAGTTCATGAAACGCTCACCAGATGGTAGGGTGCTTAGCTGCAAATCCCTATTGCAAAATACAAATATTTTGAATGTGTTTTTTTTTTTTAGAAGAAGGCCCCGCTCGAGCATTTTGCACCGGGCCCCGCTTTTTCTCGGGCCGGCCCTGCACTGAAATATACATTACAAAAACCGTACAAAGTACGGGTACTCCAGCTAGTTATTTCTATAAAGATTTATCAATTTATTTATATTATACAGTTGGATTTGGATTCGGTAATTAGAGTTAGAATCGAACGCGAGAGTCAGATTCAAACTTTTAAAATTCCGGAGTTGCAGTTAGGTTTTTTTTTCGACTCCACCACATATAAGAACTTCTTGATTATTTCTGCAAAACCCTAAGAAGGTAAATGTATTAATTCATATGCAACTTATTAGCCAGAGTATATTAGCAGCGCGTAGTGATAAAACGCAGGAACTAATTAGAGTGGTGAAAGTACAAGGATGAAATTACAGTGGAACAGTAGTTAAGTCTTTAATTTCAGATCACGCGCGAGAAGAATGGATGATGAAACGGCTCTGATATGAAAGATGTGATTGGAATAAAGGTTAAAAGATGGTGTAAATGATAAGATTGATAGGTGCAAGAGACTGAGACGACAGTGTGGGCTTCAAAACATTTCACTATTCACAAATTCTGTATCTATAGTGCGTTCGAAGGTGAGTTTGCAGTACAGGGCATATGGAGTAGTTCTTTTTCATACTCTCTAATGGGTTTACAGAATGACGCTATCCTTTTCTTGCTGGTCGACGTTGCCAGCTCTAAAACACGCTGATCTGTGAAGGCGCAGTAATCTACAAATGGCCATTTGTTTTTGTTGAGTGTTATTTTGAGTTTTATAAGAGTTGATTTTTGTAAATAATACCAGTTTTTCATATTATTATAATTGACACATTTGACACTTTTACAACATTTGGCAACACCGCTCCCATTTGCCATAAGAGCTATACTGCAAACTCACCTTCGAACGCACTATAGTAAATGATAGGGGAAGAGGGGCTTGTTGTTACTAAAATGAATAATATCAATAGACCATATTAGGTAACTTCATCACAAAATGGGATTCAGTGTTGCCGTCTCGCGGTTAGATTCGTTTTATTTGAATTTAGCATGTGGTTCTCTTGTTAAATTGTATTTTGGAAATATAAATTAAGTTTTCAAAGTAAGAGAATGCTTCATATCAAAACTACAAGTCAATATTTATTTATTAAAATTCTTATTTTATACATTAACATGTCATTATTTTTGCAGAACAATATTATTTTACAGGCTAATTATGAAAATTTTAATAATCGTATTATGGCAAGTAACATAGCAATAAATGTGTATGCCATATCTAAATGGTTTGAAGGTACAATATGTAGTTTTTATTTTATCCATTATTGTTTTTCATTTTCATCTGTCAAAAAACGAAAAATGCAATTAAGAATATAGCTGTAATGGTTACAATTTGGAGCAAAACAATACACCATTATGCATTCTAAAACAAAATATTAATTATTACTTGGTGTTAATTAAATAAATACTAAAGATATTTCGATTTTCATATTATTTAAAAACGTAACCTATAAATATATTAATGTATATTTTGGTTGGATTTTAGTTCAAAATAAAAAACATCAAATTATTGAATATCCTTATCCTTTTCGGTTGGATTTTAGGTCAAAATAAAAAAACATCAAATTATTGAATATCCAATATCCTTTCCGGTTGGATATTCAATAATTTGGTATTTTTTTTATTTTGACCTAAAATCCCGGTAAAATACACCAACTCCAGTAAGATAAACTATAAATATATCTTCGAATCCTTATTTATAAAATCATTATTCTATAATATAAAGTATCTGGACTGTATATATTAGTATATACTTATCAAAAATACATATTTTTTGCTCCAAAATTAAAGATATTCATAAAATTAAGGTAACAAAAGTAATGTAACATGTATTTTAAACCAGTCAAAAACTTCCAAAGGACTCAGCTCTCAGATGGCAGAACATGTATGTGACGACACACTAATATGGTCTATTATCAGACAACCATTTAACTAGAGAAACAAAACATTCTCTTTTACATATTAATTATACTTTTATCAACTGTAATATGACATATTTCGATTAAAATATAGACCTCAAAAATAATATTTAAATTTGACTAAAAAAAATGTATATTGTAACAATGTGCCCCCGTTGGGGGCAATTTGGATCTTTTTCCTTTAGTTTCTGATTTAGATTATCTGATTGTTGAATTAGAAATAATTAAGCTATTGAGTCTTCACTAGAGGCAATACATCTTAATCTGCTGTTATAACTTTCCGGGTATCTTATATACTATCATACTATCCATTTGTTTATGTGTTGTATTCAGGTATATATTTGGTGGTTCTCAGTTGCACCTGCAATCTTTATTTCTTGGAACAAATTCATTAATTTTTAATTAATTGCATTGTAAAGAATAATTTGTGTTTTTTGATAATATAATTTTACGAGACGTCCAGCTGCTGCTCCTGCCGAATGCTTGTGTGAGGCGTGTTCCTTCGCACCTGTACCTAACCTACTGCTGGATTTGATCAATATCACATTGTTGTGATATAACTGTCAATTTTAATACATTTTATATACACCAATATTTTATTTTCCAATGACAAACTAAGGAATTTACACGGTACAATTCATTGATCAATTAATTGCAAAAGTTGATCTTCAATTTATTGATGTGTGTAAATTGTTCAATTTATTGATGAAAAAATTGGTCAATTTATTTTGAAAATAGAACCAGTTCTATTTTTCACCAATTTTTAAGGGAATTCTAGGTATATTTTTATCTGTTTAGTTATTTACAACTGTTTAGCTGTAGCATAACCAAGAAATGTATAGATTATGTGTTTTGTTTTCAAATGTGACTGAACCGCAAACGTTCTAATTCACCATCATCTAGGTCAGTGTTCCTTAAACCTTCGACAGTTGCGAACCACTTTCAGAATTCCACACTAACCACGGACCACCAACGTCCAAAAAAACATTTTTTTTGCGTAAAGGCCCATTATTAATACTAATGAATTTTTGTGTGCGCGGACCACCGGCTGAGAAACACTGATCTAGGTTATTTCTTTTGTTTTTGCTCACAGCTCGTAATTTTGCGAAGATTTTTTCAATATTTTCATTTTGATAAATATGTCAACATATTTTACAGTTGTTAATGTAAAAATTTTCAAAAAAATTAATAATTAAATTGATGTGTGTAAAGTGATCCTTTTATTTTCAAGGTTATCAATAAATTGTTCAATTAATTATCAATTTATTGATCAATAAATTGAATTGTGAAAAATCAACTTAAGAAATTTACTTTAACTGGTTGATAAATGTGTGATTTTGATAATTCTTTACCATAAATAAATGGGGGAGTTATGTGGTTAAAACTATTAGGTGTACCAGAAAGTTTTAAAAAATTTTGGTAAATTATGGAATGTTTAAGAGGGATTCTTCTTTATTCACGATATACATTGCGGCACACAACAAAATTGATTGTTTTTTTTTCATGATTCACAAAAATAAAACACAAACAAAAAAAACACGTATTTATCCATTGAACAAAACAAAACAATGTCACTTTCGTATCTTCCGCAAATTGCCACCAGATGTCAGGGCGCTTAGGAAGTTTCCCCTATTTTCTCTTCCTGATAAATGGCAGAGTGTTATAGAGTGTAAGTTAAATCTTTTTATTTAGTATTTGTAAAGTACAGGGGTACACCATAAATCTAAAATCTTGCAATATCTCACTTATCATTTACGTTATAGCAAAAATATACATTACAAAAATCGTATGAAATACGGGTACTCTAGTTAGTTATTAATAAGTTTGCTTATGCTAAATTCTGATATTTAAATATGAATAATAATTTTAAAATATTTGTGTTTTTAATTTAGGGCCCATTTTTAACACATGTTACAAGCCCCGCACTTAATCACAATCTTATCCGTCACTGAGTGTATTCCAGTCAGGTGCAGACATATTACATTACACAGACAAATATGATGTTCTTTGATAGCTGTCCTTTCTGGTTGACACATAAATAATAGCCCCCATCTTGACAGATAGACAACAACTGCATTTGTAATAACCAATCATTAACTGATTCCCTTCCTAGAAGAGTGAAAATAGATATATTAACTTCATACAATGTCTACAAAATTTTGATCAAATTGTGTAAATAGATTTATATAAAATAACTAAAAGCCGTAAGGAACCTACGCGAAAGCCACGTGCTAAGTTGAAGGTTAACCTACCCACGTATAGAGAAATTACCCTTAGAAATGTCAGCTCTAACTTCAAGTGGAAACTAGGATTTTTAACCTCAAAATTCCAGTTACTATTTAATTTATAAGGGTTATATAAGACCTGGATTTAAAATGTTATACGCTGAAACATTAATGAGATCTTCGAAACAATAGGGTAGGTGGGGGTACCATCAGGTCTTGTCTAACCCAAGAACCAATGGAGGGATCCGCAGAGGGCAGACATTGTCTGGGTGACCTTTTGACTTTCCGAATTATTTTTTTTATGTTTCTTCAAGAATAATGGATAGGCATGATTTTTTTAAATTTTTTTATTATATTATTTAAACATAAAAAACAGTTTTTAATTTTTTTTTTTTTTAATTTGAAGGCTTAAAAAAATCATAAATGTATGTAGCGCGCGAAAACGACGTGTGACGTCATACCCTTCTAACTGACACATGCCACTACTAGTCTACCCAGCGTACATACAGTACCTAGACAAAATATTATAACCACTTAAAAAAACAACTGTTTATTAAAAATACCGACATATAATCATATGCTACTTTATTTATTTCTTTAACATATCGTGAATTTATTAAAAGATAAGCCATTTTAAACATCTTCAACTCTGTATTTTTATTCTGAAACTGATTTGTAAGAACAAAAAGTATCGATTTTGTCCTGGCCAGGTAATTCGCCGGATATCAATCCTATCGAAAATGTTTGGAACCCCCTAAAAAGACTTGTTTATAATTTAAATAATATTAATAAACTAGTTTTAATAGATAATATTAAAAAAGTATGGCATGGCTGTCCAGAAATTGAAAATTGTATTAGGGCATGTATTGAGAGTATGCCTCGGAGAATTGCGGCAGTAATAAAAGCAAAGGAGGCAACACAAAATATTAAAAAACATTTTATAAATGTACTAAAATAATTGGAAACAATAAAATACAAAATAAAAATAAAATTGGTGTATTAATATTTTGTTGATTTTGTGTAAAACAATGAATTTTTAAAAATTTATAAGTGGTTATAATATTTTGTCTAGGTATTGTAGTCTGTTGTGAACTTATTTGTTTGTATAACTTTTATAGGTTATGTAAAGTTAGAGTGATTTTAATTAAAATAAAGTTTAATTCTATAAAAACAATTTATACATGTTTACCGAATTAAATTTTATATTAAAATATATAAAATATGGAAGATCCAGGCCCCAGTACTTCGAAACATAGTCGAAAATATTGTTTAGTACCAATGTACACAAATAGTTCAATTATAAATTCAAAAAAATAATTTATATCATTACCTGATGACGAAAAACAACAGAAAAACTATGAGGCGAAATAAAACCGATATTTCAGAAAAAAGTAAACTTTATGTTTGTGAAGACCATTTTAATGTGATTACATATATTTTATAAATTATTTTAATAATAAATGCGTGAAAAATTGTTTAAAAACTCTCAAACAATACAATATAAACACGTAAACATTATGTTTTGTCTGTATCTGTGACGTCAAACCGCAACAGTCTCAGTCGTATCTACTCGGCAACCTTCGCGGCGTGGTCGGCTTATTTCAAATTTACAATATTTTAATTAAAAAATTTGGCTATAATATAAATTAAAATGTGATTTTTGTTGTGTTAGGTGACATAACTAACATTAAAATATCAAAAAAATGTAGTTTTAAGGAAATATAAATTTTATGCGTATCCCCTATTACACCGGTCAACAGGAATATTGAGTCTGGGTTCTGCATACCAGATTTTACTTTCTTCTACATTATTAATTAAAGAAAAAATAGTTTCACCCGAAAAAGTTTGCTTTTGTAGCTATCAGAATGAAATTACGGAATTTTAAGAAAATTTCCCTTTTTTCAGACCTTTATTGTATGTAAAAGTTATACAAACTTTTGTTATGAATTTGAATCAGTTTTATTTAGAAGAAAGCCATTCGAAACAAACAACTTACTGTAACAGTATATATAAAAAAGTTTAGAAATGATTATTTTTTCGTATTTCTTCTGTGATTGTATGGACTTACTCGTATTAGCCCCCAAATATAGTCCCCCATCATACTCTCATTGCATTGCCCCTGATAACGACGTTCAAAGTCCATCACGTCTTGATGAAAACGTTCACCTTGTTCTTCCGAATAGGCTCCCATGTTATCTTTAAATTGGTCCAAGTGAGCATGTAACATATGCACTTTAAGGGACATTCTGGAACCCATGAGTTTAAAGTTATCAAGCATAGTTGCAATTAGCTCTTTGTCTACTCTGTTTTGAGAATTTTCTTTGAGCATTACGGCATGATCCAAAGGAAGACATGGAAATTTATTTCGATTACGCAGAATGGTAGCTTTTAAACTTTTTGTAGAACTGTCTATGAAAAGACGCCAGTCAGAAGGAATGCGTGAGATTCCGATTTCTTCAAACAATCCATTCACATTATGACAATAACAAAGTCTTCTTTAGTGAAAAAGCAAGAAAATGCTTCATGACGCTTTCTTTGATCACTTATTGATACATTTATCTCAAGCAAATTCCACTGTTTTAACCGAGAAGCTAGGATTTCTGCTTTACTTTTGGGCAGGTTCAGATCTCTAACTAAGTCATTTAAGTCTTTTGAGTTAATGAGTTGTGGTTCAAATATTACCGATTTGATCTTTGATATAGGCTTCACAAAGCTTTAAATTTCTAGCCAAACCAAATTTTTTATCTCTTGTTTTGATAAATTCGCCGTAAATATAGCAGAATGAGTCTACCTCGTGTTTACAACTTCTTGACGCCGTTTCTGGATGTCACACAAAATGCGTTGTATCGGTGCATTGCGCATGCGCATACCGACTATGAACCACGTAAGTGAAATGCCACTTGCTAACCACCCGCTCGTCCCCACCCTTACTTAATAAAACACGCTTCTGCTTATATGGTCATAAAAATAAATAAATATATATTGATCGTTGTTAAAGGTACAAAAGCAAAGTTTTTCAAAAATAAACGAAGGTTTTAGTTATTTTTCGATATAAAGAACCAGAAAATAGTCATTAAAATAACCTGTTTTATTGGTTGATGCAAAATGCGATTTTTTGGAGTTTTTATTTTGAGTTGAAAAATGTGTCTTGCTTTGCTCTGCCTCGAAAGAGGTGTCCTTAGGTCCACCAAAAATCATTTATACGGAGGTGTGTTTCCTCCCTGCAGTTAATCCTGCAGAAAGAACCCCATGGTTTAATGTCTTCCTTAATCTGTCTTAACTTCACTTTTTATATCCTGTTCGGACTGGTCCATTCATGTTGTATTCAAATTTGAGCTGTGCTCGTAACTTTTGTCCTCAAATCACTGGAATTGAAGTTGGAAGAATCTCAGAGTACAATTTTTATTTTCCATCCTTATTAAATTTTTTTATAATTCTTAATTAATTGTTTAATTAATGTTCAATTCACGGAACAGTGCAGTAAGGCAAAAAAACTGTCTATACATGTATTATGTTTAAATTATAATTTTTTATATTTCTGAGTTCATATTCCAAGACCATTATATGAAATTTTTGTTAATAATATTGTGTAATATTTTTAAAATTGCATAGCAACAAATAATTTGGCTAACATATAATCAGGGACGAACTGCGATTGTAGAGTTTCGGTGATTTGAAAGTCTTACCGAGCCTTTTTTTCAAAATATATTTAGGGTAGAATGCCAGGAGGAAAAAGCTGTGGTCAGGGCCGTCTTAGGCCATGCAGGGGTCCTTGGGCACACAGTTTGGGGCCCTTTTAGAAATTCAAAAAAAGTGTATGAAAACAGCTGTATGTACTATTATTTAGTGACTTTATTGGTTATTATGGTTAGCTTTATACAAATCAAATATAAGTGAAGTGATTACTATTTTGAGAATTGGACTTACGTTAATGATGATGGTTTCTTCCGGGATTTCTGTTGTGCAAAATCTTCTATTATGTCCTCAAAGTCTAATTTTTGAAGGATATCACTTTCTAAGCTCATAACTGACCAATTTGTAAGTCGTTCTTGTGACATATTCGATCGTAATTCATTTTTTATTCTTTTTAGTCGTGAAAATGAGCACTCTCAAAAATTTTATAAATAGCAATAACCACTTACAAAAAATATAATATCTATTATTATTTCAATATTGATTGTTTAAAATTGAGTTGTTTGTTTCAATTTATTGAATATTTTTTTCTAACAAAAATAGAAATTATTCATATCCCTTAGTTTGTATATTTTACTATCTATAGCAGTGTTTCTCAACAGGTGGTCCGTAGAAAAATTTTACTGGTCCGCGAAAGTTTTCGTATATGTTTTTTGCAGTTTTTTTGTTATTTTTTATACACATTTTTTATGTAAATAAATTATATTTTGTTTATTTTCTGTAAACTTCGTGTGATTTTCTACAAATAAAATAAATGTATTTAGTAGCACATTAAATATATTTGTTTTCTTGCAAAAAATGAACCAACAATTATTATTAGTGGTCCGTGTTAGAAAATTATATATTTTACTGGTCCGCGGTGCGTTTTAGGTTGAGAAACACTGATCTATAGTATATTAGATGGTATAATAATGGTTAGTAAATTTTACTATGCTACCGAGTAAAATCAACTAAACAATAAAAAAAAAATTAAATAAATTTAGTAAAATTTCTTTTAAATATTTTAAAGTTATTTAAATATTTGTATAGAATTTATAGGATTAATTAAGAAATTTTACGTTTAGTAGGTTTTTGGTTTAGTAAAATTTTATTCACTGTTTAACCTTGAGTAATCATTAAAAAATTGATGTGAAGTGTGAATTTTCACACATTTCAGGGTTTTGCAGGTATTTAGTAACTGAATGATGATTATTTTGGATGCGAAAACAAATTTTATATTAAAATATTTTTTTTGTTAATTTTATTTCGAACGCCTAAAACCATTATTTAGGTTTCTAAATATGTGCAGTATTTTTTTTTTATATAGCAAGGTTCATTAAGAATTTTAAAAATTGCGCCTATGGCTTCCATTGGTTGTTATAAGTTCCGCCCCTCTGATTTCGTGTACATTGAAATAGAATTAAATTATAATTTAAACAATTGCCACTGGCTATTAAATTTACGCTTTTAAAAATTAAATGCAACATTTGCCAAAATATAACTAGAATTTTGAAAAAATAATTTAAACAATATAAAAATTAAAAAAAAAAACAAAAAATAATATAGTCTCTTCTCACAGGGTTCGATCCCTTTCGGATCGGGTTACTTGGGTGAAAAATCAGCGTCAAATACCACTAGACCAGCATACACGTTACAGTGTGGCGTGTTACAAAGCTATAACTTGTGTACATTATTAGCCAAAAATCACAAAAAATGCGTTTTTTTCCAAAAACCTAATCTGATCAAAAATTCCTGTTGAACTATTCCGGTTCACACCAATGTACATTACTTAGAATTTTTTCAGATTTTTAGTTTAAACCATCTGGGCTACAGGGTGTGGGACAAAAATTTTTTTGCACAATTTTGGGAAAAATCGCTTCAAAATAATTTATTTTGCAAAAATAAAAATTTGATCGTTAATCCACGTACCAAGGGCTTTCATTTGATACCCTACTCAGAATTATAAAAAAAAAATTTTTTTTCGATGAGCACATATTTGTTTATATTTTTAGGGGTATATGTTTTTTAGATGTTTTAGTATTTTTCCTATGTGCGGGTCAAAGAGTTGTATAAGCATGCCAAATTTCAACTCTCTAGGTTTAGCCGTTTGGCTACAATTTTTACCGAACAGACAGACAGACAGACAGACAGACAGACAGACAGACGACAAAATGACGGTATAAGGGTTTTTTGGTCATACCTACAAAACCCTAAAAATTAAAAAATTTAAAAAAAAACAATTTTTTTTTATGAATGAATTTTATTTACTGAACATATATATCGTTCATAAAAGCCATTTCGGGCCCAAAATGGCATTAAAAGTTGATATTATGGTGCATAGTGTGGGTTAAGAAATAAAAGAAATTCATAAAAAAATATTCATTTTCTCTCGTACCTCGTTTGAATCATCGTAGCTGTCTTTTGTCTCGCTTCCACAAACCATGAATCGTATTTGTTTTCGCCCGAGTACATTCGGGAGTAACCTTTTCTGCAGGTAAAGCTTGCCCGAGTTATCTCGGGTGTGGGGAATTATCGCACATAATATCCGCCCGAGCCTCGGGCGTACTGTTTAAGCGGTTAAAAAATATTTAGAAATCTCATCTGGTTTTTGATTTACATTTAAATTTAGAAATTTTAACGGCAATTCTTTGTAAAATTTCACTAAAAATTGAGCTCCTCTTTTTTCCGTGTAAACGACGACCTCGGCATTTTGAGGCGCCCATCAAGCCGGGGGCTCTGGGCTCGTGCCCCATGTGCCCTTATGGAAAAGACGGAATTGTATATCCCACCCTATTTCCCAGAAGGATTGGTCTAAAAATCTGACCAAAAAGCTCAATAATGTACATTAATTGGAACCGAAATAGTTCGACAGGAATTTTTGAGATTAGATTAGATTAGATTTTCGAAAAATATCATTTTTTTTTTTTTTTTTTTGTATCGTTTGAAAAAAAATATTATTTTTTGTGTAGATCAAAACCAAGTATCAAATAAAAAATTTGAGATGAAATTCACCGAATGAAATTGTTGAGATTATATTGAAAAACGTCTGAAAATGGTCCCCTCGTGATTCTGCCCGGTGGTTCTACCGAATATTTATTTGGCAGTCTGCTCTTGCTTGCCAATAATATCCAAGAACTTTAATCGAAAATGAGTATCACATAAAAAATTAAAGATGTAATGCACAGAATGAAATTGAAGAGATTATATTGAAAGAGTATAGATTTGTAAACAATTTCTGAGAAAAAAAGAATATTCCTCAGCACGTAGAAAAACACAATGACTGCAGGGTCAGATCTAGGGTGTGGCAACTTCTTTGGGCGCAGAATTCATAGGAGCGCAAGAGCAGAGGCGCAAAAATTACTTTTTTACTCATCACTTCGATTTATCTTCCTTTTTTGTTCATCACTTCGATCCGTCTTCCTTTTTCTTGCTCGTCACTTCGATCTGCAGTCATCCTTCTCTATGACAACGCCAGACCCCATGTTGCCAAAGGTACCAAGTAGGCGTTGTTAGATATGAAATTAAAAGTCCTTCCTCACCCTGCTTACTCCCCAGACATTGGCCCTTCTGACTACCACCTATTCAGATTAATGCAGTATGAGTTGTCCAGTGAGTGTTGCTCGAATGCCGAAGTTTTCGTCAGAGCAAAGCCGCTCAAATGTCATCTTGACGGACTCGCTGAGCGTTCTGAACAGTATCCAAGATCCAGATCCAGTACATCCTCTTTTTCTAAAGATCCGGTTCAAAAATCATTATTTAACATTAAGCATAAGAATATAATGATGAACTTGATGAACTTCTGTGCTATTCAGCTCTTTGTGTATGTTATGCGTTTGTATTATGTCCTATATACAGTCCCATGATTCATCTTCATTAAATTATGGGGCTATATCATGGCATATGCTGTCGTCTATTATAAACCAGGCTTTAATGTTGCGTATTGTTTTACTATTTGATTTTGTGCATATTCCGGTCCTGTAAATACCAGTGCAGTAATAAACAATGTATTTAGAAAATAAGGGCGTTATGGTTGCGAATAACGATCTTAACAGCGCGCGCACATCGTCTGTCGGTTGCGTGGGCAACCCAAATGAAATTCTCCGTATCTAGTGACTCGATGCAACGGTTACCGGCTAGAGATGACTCTCATTATCATATGACTAGAATTATCGCATTATGCGACACGTGGAATCGAACAAAACACACAACAGAGGTCAAAAAGTTAACAAAGGCAAAAGAAAACATTAATTTAAAAACTGTTTCGTTTTCATATAAGAGTGTCAAGCTAAAATTATTCCGAATAAAACACATGGTTACTATTTTTTAGGATTTTATTTTAAATATGTTTAAAGTAGTTCTCTTTATCAATAATACACTTGGCAATTATTTCCTTCTATTTTTTAAAAGCTCCCAACCAATCTTCTTTCGAAATACCTTCAAAATAATCATGCATTGCAGCATCGAACTCTTCCTCAGACGAAGAAAACCTTCTACTTCTTATTTTTGAAACCCAAAAGTCGCACATTGCCAAGCAATATGAGGGGGTGTTCTATTATTTTTATATTTTTTTCCTAGAAAAACAACAGAGTTGAAGCTGCACTATAGGGAAAAATTGCTAAGCGATATGACATCTGGTGGGATTTTAGCAACTACAGAAATAGGCATTCTATGGCGCTTTTTTTTATAAAAAATGTTTGCATAAAAATATAATTGCATAAAAACAAGTATTAATATTGTAGCAAAATTACAAAAACCACCAGTAAACATTAAAATTCACGTTATTTATATGTAACGAATGTCTATTTTGAAGGTTCCAAGTATGCCGCAATAGCGCTGCGATCTTAAAATACTTCCCCTATAGAAAGACGAATTATTTTGATGTAACATAATCCTTTCTTGGAAGTCTACTAAGTCACTTTTTCCAGTGTACCGTTTAGCTGTAACTATCTTCTGTGCATCCTGCTTAATTGCCATTACCATACGCGTACTTTTGAATGTCTATGGTAATGGGTATGGGTATATCTTTTTAACAGCTAAATGTTCATGCAAAATCGAATGTATTGTAGTTTGCGATATGCCCAAGGATGCCTCCAGAGCCGCAGTAAGGAAAACTTGCGCTAGGGGCAGAGCCGTGTTTTGGCGCCCTTGACAAATAAAAGGTTCTCATCTCTCAAAATTCAAGTGATGAGCAAAAAAAAGGTCCTCCCAAAATCCAAGTGATGAGCAAAAAAAAGGTCCTCACGTCTCAAAATCCAAATCACGAGTAAAAAAAAAGGTCCTCACCTCTCAAAATCTAAGTAAAGAGCAAAAAAAAAGGTTCTCACCTCTCAAAATCTAAGTAATGAGCAAAAAAAAAGATCCTCACCTCTCAAAATCCAAATGACGAGCAAAAAAAAAGGTCCTCGGTTCTTTCGCAATGGCGCCCCTTAGTCAAGTCCATCAGCGCCCTTCTCCTTAGTGCGCCCAGGGCCGTGGCCCCTCCGCCCCCCCCCCCTCACTGCGGGTCAGGATGCCTATATCTCACGGTAAGGCATATATTCATAGCTTTCTGCTTCTTGGTTATTATTGGAATTTCCCTATCTTCATGAATCCATACACGACTATCTTGGCGTGTAAAGTACTTCGAAAAAAGAAATATAAAGTCACTTGTCACAATTTTTGGAAAAAAAATAGCAAATGGAAGAGGAGGGTCTGTGGAGAATCTGCAAAAGATAAAAGATATTTGGATTGGACATATTACGAGGGCTAAGTCTAAGTTTTTACAAAAACTTAGAAAACATTTTTTTTTGGAACAAACTGTTTTATTGCTTTTCAAAAGATTCGCCTTTAAACTTTATACACTTTTGCATGCGTTCAAAAAAATTCTCGAAACATTTTTTCTACTCTGAAGTTGGTCTCAAAAACATGGTTGTCACCTGTAACGATGTATACGGATTTTGCAGTGCCTAGGTTGATTTTTTTTAGCATTCCCTTACACCAATCAACGCGAGCTTTTTTTGAGCTTCGGTCAAATTATGCGGAATCCATCGGGAACAGATCTTTTTCACAGCTAAATGTTCATGCAAAATCGAATGTATTGCAATATGCGATATACCAAAGGATGCCACTATCTCACGGTAAGTCACATGCCGATCTTCTTCAATCATTTTGCGCACAGCATCGATGTTTGTTTGAATCACAACTGATTTTGGTCGACCTTCACGAGATTCATCACTGACGGGCGCACGACCACTACGAAATTCTGCAAACCAATTGTAAACAGTATTTTCTGATGGTGCTTCATTACCAAAAGTTGAACGAAGCTAATCTTTGCATTGTTGTTGTAATATGAGTAAATATTCAAGCAATTGTTAAACAGACAGACAGACAAATCGTCTAAAGTCATAAAAACGGAAACCAATTACTCAGTCACGATATGTGTTCTATAATTTTAATTTTTAAAACAAGACCCCATGTTCTTATTATAACATTCAACAATTTTATAAATAAGTAATTTACTCCAAGTTAATATATTCAGTACATGCTATTTAAGATTTTTTGGTGTTAAAGAGATTCTTCAGAGATGATATTTGCATATTTTTAAAACGGATCTTGTGATAATGTATGCTAATTTTGCAATAAGATTTTATCTTGTATTTTCTGTTCTTCTACATAACACGAAAACGAATATTAATTATTAATTTTTTGAGATGAGAACGTAAGTTATTAAACAGATCGTCTTTGATGCTTCAAAACATGACTTAGTTCTTCACGTTTCATCATCAACATCATCACAATTCATTCAACACGGAAAAAACAAAGTAAATTTGGTCTTCTTCAAATTTAACTGGAGATCATCTTCGTTGCTGACTACATTTGCTGCATGAATTAGTTTTAAAGATCTTCGACCATAACGTACCCATACCAGTACTATCCCTTTAGCCCAAAGTGGTTAAATTAAAAATCTGAAAAAATTCTAAGTAATGTACATTGATCTGAGACAGAAATGTACGAGGAATGTACAAGGAATTTTTGATTAGATAGCTTTTTTTGGAAAACATTGCATTTTTGTGTTTTTGACAAAATTAATTATTTTTTTAATTCTTGGCTAGCAAATAATGTTATGGATTTTTCTTTTGTATTTATGGCTAAGATAGTGTCTTTCTTCTTTTAAAATTAAAAATATAATAATTTTTTTAACAGCTGACTACTGTTTTGTCTACTATTATACGTCATGATGCAACCTATTGAATTATTTTGAATTATTTTAGTTTTTTGTTTTTAAAGTACCAAAGAGGAATAAATAATTTATATTAGTGAAATACTTATAAATCAAATAACACATTGTTAATAGTGAGAAATCCGTTTCTAGAATTGCAAAAAAAATATCAATATATTTCTTATTAATTTAATGAAGCAAATGCAGAAAAAATCGCTGGGAT
The DNA here is from genome assembly GCA_963971575.1 of Liopterus haemorrhoidalis. Taxonomy (NCBI): domain Eukaryota; kingdom Metazoa; phylum Arthropoda; class Insecta; order Coleoptera; family Dytiscidae; genus Liopterus; species Liopterus haemorrhoidalis. The sequence goes on along the minus strand of OZ020612.1, from coordinate 4,294,199 downwards.
TCTTAATTAAAATTTATTGTGTATTCATAACCAGGGCCGCCCCTAGTATTTGCGGGGCCTGGGGCAAAACTGGAATTGCGGGGCCCCAAAACTGGATTTGCGGGGCCCCATCTATACATATATTGAATAACGATATTTTCTTTAATACTATTAATTATTAACAAAGTACACATACTTATATTCAATGAAAATATAAATTTTTCCAACTATTTATGAAACTTGGAATTATATTTTTAATGTATTTTATTATTTTATTACTTGACGGTCGAAGCGCGGGTACTGGGGCAGGTGCCCCACTTGCCCCCGCCTAGGGGCGGCCCTGTTAATAACTATACCTACCTACCTACCAGAGCTGGGAATATTTGAAATAAGATATTTGAAAAGGTATCTCAATTACTTTCTGATATTTGAAATATTGTATATCAAATACTTCAAAAAATTGCTCTTGGTATTATAGTAGGGATTTGCTAATACTTGATATTTGTTGTCTGAAAATGTCAGTAAATAATTTATAAGAATTTAAAATACATATTTCCTATTATTTCAAATATTTCCTAGTATTTCAAATAACTGTTGTATTTCAAATACATTTAAATTATTTGAAATACATTATTTCAAATTCTACAAAAGTTACTGTACAGACAGAAATAAGAGTAACGGTATATATTTTCTTGTTTATACTTATGAAATTCCAAAAAGCTCAATTGTTCTTCCGATTTTAATATTTTAGTGGCTGTCGATATCAAAAGCGAGGTAGTCTTTCTATATTGAAAACCAATTATAATTATAATTTATCATATAGTCGAGGTGAAGATTTGTAAGTGTTTGATCTAACGGTGTAGAGTAGACGGTGGCATGCCTGCTAGACTGTGTCTGCGTGTAAGCCACTTCCGGTCAGCCAATGTCTTCCGCTCCTCCCATTGGGGCCCCACAGGCCAATGGCACGCACGCCACTGCCCTCCTTTACTCATACAATATGGCAGAACCAAAGCTTTGACTACTGCATTCACAATATTTTACATTCATCACTTATTAATCCGTTCATTTTATTATTTTATAAGCTTTTCTTTCGATTTACGTACTGTAAAAACTATTAGATCTTAATCTATTAGAAGGATTTTTTATCTATCTAACAGGACATTTTTAATTGTACAATAGTATATTATGAGGGCTACATTTTAAGAAAAATTCAGATTGTAAATAAAATTAAAATACGAGGGATTTAAGGTTTAATATTCATCATACACTCTAAAAAAAGTAGTGTTAAAAGGACTTCATGGTACACTGAAAATGAACTTTTATTATACGAAGGCTTTTTAAGTTTTTACAAAAACTAAGAGAGAAAAAAATTTTTTGACGAAATTCTGCAAACCAATTGTAAACAGTCTTTTCTGATGGTGCTTCATTACCAAAAGTTGAACGAAGCGAATCTATGCATTGTTGTTGTGTTAGGCCTTAACTAAAATCGTAAAAAATCATCCAGCGAAAACCTTCACGAGTAACATCCATTTTTTCACAAACTTATTTTTTTAACGCTAACTGTCAACAAACTACTCGGTCAATTTATAAGCTGCCACTGATTTCACAATAACAAATGTCAAATTTTACGAATATAGTAATGACACATTTCAATTTGCCATCTAGTAGTTGTTTGTAAAAACATAAATGGTAACCCTCGTACTAAGTTATTGAGTGATATAATTTTTAATTTTTTTTTTCTTTTTGCAATTAATAATACTCTATTCATCATCATCATTGGCGTGACAACCCGAGGTGAGCCTAGGCCTACTGTTTCCAGGTTTCATGACCATATTTTCAATCTATGTACATTCAGGAGTAATATGGTCAGTATTTCGTCAATTTTTTAGCGTACATAGAAAGGCACCTACAGTTTATAGCCGGTTGCGAACGGCTAAACAGAACCTGTAATTTGTATAAATATTTTTACTCAGATTATTTGACTCTATTGGATAATAGAAGAATTCGTCTCGGAGCACTATCGTTGCTATATACATATAGCAACACTAGTAGATCGCGGAGCACAGTTTCGGAAACTGTGCTCTATTGGATAGATAAAAATTCGCTCCAAAATATTATCTAGATATAGATTGTTAATTATATTTCAGATTGTTAGTTTTGCATAAGAAACTTAATCTGTGGTGTTACCGTGCTATTGAATATAATACCGTTCATATGTTGGACATTCTTAGAAATCTTGACCATTACCCTTTTCTTTTATCATACTAATTAAAGATAAAATAAATAAATAAAAAACTAAAACCATGTAACATAAGATGAATATTTAATTATACAAAATTAAAAACGAATTTTTGTTTGTAATAACAGAAATTTAATGATTATTTAGATGATAAAATACCAGAAAACAACAGCTGTGTTCAATTCGAGGTGCTAAAGATTCAGAATTAAAAGGGACCCGTTTAAAAATCAGATAATTATCAGAAATACGTTAAATATTCCAAATTAATTAAATTAGGGACTTTATCTGTCATTCTTTATCTTCATACTTCATTTCTACGCCTTTCAGGTGATTAGAAGACGATCTAGATCTCTTATTCTTCTTGTCATCGGATCTATAATTATCGTTTGCCAGGGGGAGGTTTCGGAATTATTGTATTCCCAGGCCCCCGGCCCGGAATTATTGTTTTTCCTGGACCGGTCCCGTTCTCAACGCCTCTGATTGTAGGAGGGAATTAGCATCACACATCTGCTCAAAAAACTACGAGCCCAACTTGTATAGTTCAAATAAATATAATTTTTCCATTCATTCATATTTTCGATTTTTTTTTTTTTGCGAATAAACCATTTTTGTGCGCGGTAATCAGTGATAAACGTAATTCTTTGCTTAAAGGTTTACCACGTGCCATTATTTAAAATATACTGACCAAATTTTAACAAAAACTGCAGCATAGACATAATACAATTTAATCAACCAACTGTTTAGATACTTGCCAGATTTTGCTTGTGCTTGAATTATTTATGTAGCAGCTACGCTAGTAAATAATTTGACCGAATTTAAATGAAATTAAAAGAAACATTTTAGAAGTATTTTATCAACTAAGAACGTTCGAATATATTGATTGGTTTTATGTAATTGTCTCGAAAAATTAATGTATTTTTATAATTATTTGTCAAAATTAAATTTATCAATAAAAATTCAATGATTCATGTAATTTTACGTGTATGTTTTATCTAATTTTTAAGGTGGCCGAACTATTCTAGAATTGGGCTCGTATACTTGCAGTTCCTAAAACCAGTATTAGGAAACACTAGTTTTAATATTTATGTGTCTTTTGCAAGTTAAAATGTGGTTTCTTAGAGTGGTCTTGCCATCGGAAATACCAGAATGCCGTGGCTGTGCTGTTATTTCCGGTTAAGGTCAAGCTACGCGGGACACCGATCACTATTTCCGGTTTGTTATTTTCCGTCTCAATCTGCAAATATATGCAATCAGATTTTTTGGTAATTATAACTCAAAATTCAAGGTAAGGAAAATTTTGGCATAATTAAACACAAATTATTAATAATCACATTATTAATTACATTTGCAAAGTAAAAGTAAAACAAAAGATAGCAGTGGATCACTCAGAAATGGACATTTTGGGAGAATATCTATTGAACTCAACAGCGCTATGAAGTGATATCAAGCGGACAGAATTTGAACTAGTGGAACGAGTAATTGTTTATTGTTTACTACTGGCTACCTCGTGTTGATTGTATCGCGTTTAAACTTTAATTAGACCGGGAGCTCATGACATTTTTGGTCTCCGATTTTATACAGCATGCCTTTTGGAGGAGAGAATATTTACCCTGTGACAACAAAAAAGGGATGGTACTAAACCCCTGCACGCTTTCCGGTCATAGGGAAAATTGCATTTCCACTTGCACAAAAATTTTGTGTTTTTCTCTGATTTAATATTGCTTGCCCTTTTGTCAAAAGAAAGTTAAAACAAATTTATAATCTTTTAATTATAGGCATGCGATTTGGAGGGTCCCAAAGGGCTCAAACGGTCACGTGATCTTGTAATAAAAAAATATGTTTTTCTGCGTTTTCATACAGCATGCCGTTGAAAAGAATTAAAGTTTGTGTCATAAAACCCCTATAAAAAAATTGGCATGCGGCTCTCGTTGGCCCAAGGGTGGAAAATTTCGGAAAATATTTGTGAATATTTTAATAGGATTTTACGTGATTTCTTTTTGCATACCATCTTAACTATAGGTTATTGATATAATGCATTGCTGTATAACAAAATTGGCATGCAGATAAGGAGGTCCTAAAACAGAGGCATACATCGGAAAAGTTCAAAAAAAAAATTGCAAAATTTCGGTCATATTATTTTGCTTGCCTTTTTGCATTTCACTAAATAATGTTGGCTTTAACTCAAATACAAAATGGCATGCATGCCGAGGAAGCCCATCACATCATAAATAATAAGAAAAGTGGCAAAAAAAAAAAAATGGAAAATTTCGGTCATATTATTTTGCATGCCTTTTTGCATTTCACTAAATAATGTTGGTTTTAGCTCAAATACAAAATGGCATGCATGCCAAGGAATTTTGGTAAAAAAATGAACAAAATCTTGTGCAATCTCGTGTATTTTCCACCATAACAACTACCCAGTTAAGAGTCTACTACTCGTTAAGAGTCAATAAAATTAATGTTGAAGTGGCTAGCTCAAAACTCAAAGCGTATTTCTGGCTACCCTACCTAAAAATGACAATTATTTAACCCTCGATTTACGTCTTCTGCTGCACTATCGCTAAAGAAAATGCTTTTCAGAACGCCATTAATGTTAAAATTAAGAGTGAAAGAACTTATTTTTTAAATAACTAAAATAGACAGTCATGAATTTATCTAAATATGCTCGAATATTGCTTTTAAAGAAATAAAAAGTAAAAAAATCTCAGAAAATCTTATACAAATAAAAAAAATACAACACGTGTACACGTGTCAAACAAAATGGCCGTCCTTGACAACAAATACGTTTAAAAACACAAAAATACTAAAAGAACTGGTATAATTTTACTAAAAACAATTAAAAATAATAAAAATACTGTTTAAAAATAGATGTTTTATGTTAAAATATGTTTAAATTGTTGTTAAATATATAAATTGCGTATTAGAAATTGTAGTTCATTATACCATCGTTAGGGGGATGCACTGTTGTCAAGTTTGCGCAGGTTGCATATCCTCTTATTCGTTGGTGCAGTATGCATTGCGACGGCGCTTAGATTCGTTTTTTACTATTTATTAAAAGTTTCGATTGATTTTAAGTCGTATAACAACGATGTCTTGTCGTGAAACAGAATATTTATACTAAATTCAACTTTATTACAACAACAAATGTCAAGAAACAACAATATTGTAAGTTTAATGTCATGTTGTTCTACACTGTTCAGAATTTAGATTGCACAATATTGTTTAATGTTTTCTGTTATTCTATTATTAATTAATAGTACAGTAGTATGTTAGTAAAAAATTAGTCAAAAGTATAGTCAAACTATATGTTTAAACTTATATTCAAAGGGAACTCACAAACATTATAAAATAAACCAACTATTCAGAATTTAATCACCAGAAAAACAAATAGACCTAATATAATGTTTAAAACTTTATTATTCCACAAAATTTGTTCAAAAATCTTCTCATTTTTCAATCAATTGCGTTGTATTTAATGCCCAAATCGACACAAATTTTGTAATAATTGTTTGCCTTATATTAGTATAATGCCCGGCAGTAGCGGCTGGGGGGTAAAATATTTGGGGGGACACTTTTTGATCCATATATTGCAGGGTCCAGCCTACGTCCCGAGGGCCTATTCTGGCCCAACAATATGTTTTAAACAGCTCGCATGAAATGCCTTGTTTTTTTAGAATCACCCTCCCCTCTTCCTCAAAAGATTTTCGGAATTTCTCTACTCCTGTCCTTAAATGATTTTCAGAATGCTTTCCCCACGTTCTCCAATGATTTGCAGAATTTCGCCCACCCGTCCTCTGTGATTTTTAAATATCTGGTCCCCAATCTCAATGTGACCTGTGAAACATATTTAGAATTCATATACACAATGTATGAAGGTAGAGGGAACACGATTTTTCTCAAAAACACGATGTGTAAGTTGGTAAAAAAATGTGATGGCCTAAGTTGACTATAACATTAAAAATCAGCTGTGGCCACCACAGGACTGACCGCCATCATAAAGTACTTGTATAAAATACATTCTAGCAGCAGAGTAGAACAGATATTATTTATCATGACCATGGAAACGTTACATATAAGTATGAAAAAATAGATACTTAGAAAAAAAAATTCAAATTTTTCAAATTTTTTTCGTTTTATCAAAAAATATCTCAAATAAGTTGTTAGTTATTGCTTTTATAGCAACTTTTGTTTAATAAATTTTTTCGAAATATTTTTCTGTTGTTAAATCTTAAAATCGACACGAGTAAACTTCCATTTTTAGTCAACCGATGTGCCATTGATGTCAAGAGCTTAAATATGAAGTTTCATAAAAATCCTTTTAGCCGAATTTGCTCTGAACGTGTACACAGACGGACAGACGGACGGACAGACGGACAGACGGACGGACGACGGACAGACGGACGGACAGACGGACAGACAGGCTAAACCTCTTGAGAGATAGGTTGGGGGCAACAATTTTTTAACATATTTTTCGCAAAAATTCCATAAAAAATAGATATTTTAAAAAAAAATTGCTTATAGACCCATGCATTAAGATGTTGCATTTGGTGTGCCACTCAAAATATAAAATATATTTATTTTTTTATTAAATACATAATTGTTTATTTTTATTTCGGGATGTGTTTTTTTGAACTCAGTATTTTTCCTATATTTGGGTCAAAGTGTTGTATAAGCATGCCAAATTTCAACTTTCTATGTTAAGCCATTTGGCTACAATTTCTACCGTATAGACGGACAGACACATGAGTGACATTATAAGAGTTTTTTGGTGGTCATACCTACAAAACCATAAAAAATGGACGTATTTACCATTGCGCAAGTATGCAAGAGTAAATCGTACAAATTTTTTCGTAGTTGGAACAAATATGGAAAATAATACAAAGTTAGTTCAGAATTGGTTTTCAGCTAACGAATTACATCTTAACGCTGACAAAACAAAAAATATGCTATTTACATTTAACAGGCGCGTTAATGAATGTTACGAGGGTTTCAGCAACCAAGCCAAATTTCTTGGCTTTATCCTGGATAACAAACTTAACTGGAAGCTACAAATAAATAGCATTGCCATAAATATTAATAAATACAACTTTTTGTTATATAAGCTATCCAAGATAACAACATATTTAACAATGAAAATAGCATATTTTTCCTACATCCAATCAACTCTGTCTTATGGTATTATTTTGTGGGGAAACTCAGTTGACACCTTGAGATTATTCAGGCTGCAGAAGAGATGTATTAGAATTTTAAGCGGTGTCAAATGGAGCACACCTTGTAAAGAACTGTTCATACAGCATGGTATTTTAACTTTGCCAGCACTTTACATATACCATATACTAATTTACATTAAAGAAAATTCTTTATCTTTAAAAACGAATAGTTCTTTTCATGGTTACTCCACTCGCAATAGAACTGATTTTAGAATACCGTTTTCAAGATATGACGTACGAAACCAGCCCAATATAATGGGAACTAAGTTTTTGAACAAACTTCCAGGTAATATCAGAAACCTAGAAATTAAACAATTTAAAAATAAAATAAAAAAAATTCTCATAACGAAGGCCTACTACAGTATAAAGGAATTTGAAGATGATGAATTAATTCCACAGCAATTTAACCAATAGATTTTCACACTTACACTCTTACTTTATTTATATATTTTATTGATGTAAAATTGTAATATGTCACTATATAAGACGTATGATATTTTAATTTCTTATTTTTGTACTTGTTTATTGATATGTTTAACGACTCCAAAAATGTACATTACATTCACTGGAATAAAGATTATTATTATTATTATTATTACTATTGTGGCCACTTGGTGTAGCAAACGTAGCAAAAATAGCGTACAACGCATACGTAGCGTACATAGTGTAGAACTCTGTGTGACCTCAGCATCAAACTTGATTTTTGTGCACAAGGTCGGATTAAATCCGTGATCGCCGACTTCTTGTGCAACACTGCTTGACATCTAAAGCCCAGTTTATAATAAACACATAAAAAACACAATAATCGCTTTGTTCCGTTTATTACAAACATATGTTCAACGCTATAAACTAATAAACCAGGCTTTAATCCCTGCGATTTTTCCATAGAACTAAATATTTGACGTAGTATTTTATTTTCTTTCTGCTTGCATATTTATTTAAAACATAATGTAACTCTAGCGACTATAAATAAACGCTAGTAAATGTAATTCTGTAAGTAAGTATGATAGCAGATCTTTATTATTTAAATAAATTACCATAGAGGAATGTTTGAATGAAAAATTCATTCATTACGACATGAAACTCATACGTACGTCAAACTTTATAAATAGATCGGCAAATATTATTTGTTTTTAATACTAATGTATTTAATTGTTTATCTTATAAAAATCAAGAAAACATTTTTAAATAGAAAAACAGGAGAAATACCTATTGAATTAGTCATCTTTAATTTTACATAAATTATTAATCAATATCTTCGAAAGAATATTTTTAATATATTGTTACTGTAGCAATATCAGTCTTCTCTTAATCAGTATACAGAGTGTTTTTAAGAATTATTTAAGTATTGCTAACTTCTTTATTATAAGAGATACGAAGGAAGTTAAATTAGGAAAGATCGAGTACTCTGAAACCAAGAATATTGGAAGAAAATAAAACATCATCAGGAAGAAAATACAAAAAGTGTAAAAAAAGTAACGCGAAAATATATTTCAATAATATAAATTAATATTTGACATCAGGGCCGGATCTAGGGTGTGGCGAGTGAGGCACTCACCTCGGACGCAGAGTTGGTAAGGGCTCAAGAAAGAGTTGAGGTGCAAAAATCACGCCTCTTTTTTTTTGGTCATCACTGCGATCCGTCTTTTTTTAATTTAGTTATGGATGGGGCGCAAGACTGGTACTTTGCCTCGGGCACAGAAATACCTTTGTCTGGATCTGTTTCAAATGTGTATACAGTGGTGGATCTAGCTTTTTGGGTACCCAGTGCTTAAAAATACCAAAAGGCCCTACACATGTTTCATTCAAAAAATTTAAAAAATAAAAGACAGTATTAAATAAATTACAATCTATACTCTATCTCAAAAAGGCTGATAGTAATAAATCATTTTGTCAGGCAATTACCAGTGGCGTGCACATTTTAAACACGTTTAAATTGGTTTTGTGTATTTCTATATTACTATTTATCATTTTATTAAACGCACGCCTGTGACCATATTTATCATATCATTAAACACACCCCTGTGACCATATTTTTCCTCAAAATTTTAGGGTTAAATTTTTATGGTCTATTGTGTTTAACCCTAGTTCGCATTCCCATATAATATGTGCGGCACACTCGGTTGTTTTTAACAATATTTCGTTTCGAACTATTCATATTTTGTCGCGTTTGTTTTGCCGCTTCTGTGTGATAAAACAATAACTTTTTACAAATAATAAATTTTATTACTATCAATCTTTTTGAGATAGAGTATAGTTCCGCAAAAAGCTAGGAAACTAATAATCTGTGGAGGTTAGACGTACTGTTAATACCATAGACAAATGTACATATTAATAAAATTACTATTAAATCCTCCTATTGTTCAGATTTGACTCACAAAGATTATAAAAATATTTCTTTTGTTTTTGATCTTAAATTCGTGTTTGTTCTTGTGTTATTTCGTGGAAGTGCATGTAGGTGCAAGATGTGGGAGTGTTAATATTGTAAACATAATTAAAAAGAATCAAGGCAATTATTATAATTGAGGTCCAAATGACGCACACACATCAAAGAATTATACATCAAAGAAAACTAAAATGCAAGTTCAATCACCTGGCCTTGAGAGTTTGGCACTTTTATGAAACATTCAGGATGTCGTCTGCGATAATTCAAAACATAACATCGTTTTCCACGTTTTATTATAGGATGTTTTTCGTTTCAATTCAAATGTCATCTTCAGTCGTGAAAAGAACGTAATTTGTCGTGTTGGATACATATTTTATCGTGCAACATTTGACGTTCGATGTACATATTTTATCGTATCATTATATTTTCCCCATTCAGTGGCGCAGCCAAGGGGGGGGGGGGCGACGGGCCTCGGCTCTCCCCATGACCAGCAGAATTGGCATAATTACAAAACTAGCAGATTACACGGCGCTGCTCGGGGAGTTGAAGATAAAATTTGTTAACCACAACAGTAATTAATTTTTAAATTACTTCATTGTAAACAATATTAGCATTATTTTTTTTCCGTACAAATAAACATTTTTTTAAAATCGCCTACTCTTGATAAAGCGACATAATTAGTGTTCAAGTGAAAATACATCACTTTCCAAATATGCTCCAACGAATTATATGAAGGGGAGCGTTGATCATTTTCCCCCCTGACACATCGACTAAAACATTCGCCCAGTCAAATGATAAAACTGTTTTAAACAACTAATTACTCGATTCAGATAAGTTAAAGTGACAATCTGGCTTCGTCATAACCTTTAGAATGTAATTTTAAAACGACACCTCAAACGTGAAATAGAGTAGAAATAGTAGAAATATAATAAAAAGAGTAGTTTTGGAGACAACCGTGCTCTAAAAATCGGTATTTGGTTTTATTTTGTGGATAATTGTGAATATCAATATCTTCTTAGGTATTTTTGAAATTATGATGTTTTACACACAAAAAGTTTTGATATAAGTTGTACTGAACAACAGTGGCGGATTCAGGGGGAGTGGCATTGGGGCACATGACCCTCCTTAAGGTCCAAGGAAATGAAAAGTTAACAAATATAACAAAATCGTACAGCAAAATAACTTATGCATTTTACAATATATAACTATATTTTATTATGACTAGTGTTGAAATTAACAGAAAATGTATATTTACAAGTTATTTTTAGGTTTTCGTAGGTATAATCAATAAATACTTATTCCGTCACATGAGTGTGTTCGTATGGCACAAATTGTGGCCAAACGGCTGATTTAGAGAACTGAACTTAAAGTACGAGAAATATATATCCCGCGAAAAACATAAACAAATATGTATTTATCGAAGAAAAAAGTTTGTAAAATTTTGAGGGATATCAAACGAAAGTTTTTGATACATGGATTAATAATTACTTTTTTTTTATCAACAAATATAATGGAATTATTACTGGATATAAACATCAATATCCAACAGCAGAGGTGTCGATCTGATTTGGGTCGCGGTCTATTTTTCATACAAAATGATAAGCAGTGACGGAACTTTAAATATCCCGAAGGGTTTCTTGAAATTTTTTTATGTACAGAAAAGGGGAAGAGAGTATATTTTACATTTTTAAATATAATTTTCCCCTAAATAAGCTCAACTGTTTTTCATTACGCTTCTGATGCATAACAGGCGAGAATTAAGGGAGATATCCAAAGATGGATAAATAATTAACGTTAGGTATAATTAAACGTACATGATCCCCTGTCGTAAAGTGTTGGGAACGTCTGTGCGAGTATAGGTATCGTCTGTCGACAATGCAATGTTGCTGATGGTAGAAATAGTTGATATACAATCTGTGTCTATTGACCAACACGCCTCCGCCCATCTCAGATGCAAACTAAGAAAAAATTAACGTTATAAATAACTCGGTGTACGCAAGGTCACGGCTTTCAATGTCGCACTCTTTCAGACTCAACAAATGCAAAGCCAGCGCCACCATCTACTGCCATCCAGTCAAAATAGACCAAATATCAGTAGCGTGCGCTAAATTTTAGTTACCGTCAATGGCGAATCTTAATCATTATGGTTTAGAACAGGGGTGGGGAACCCGCGGCATTAAGGCCGCATGCGGCCTTTTGAAATCTTCTTTGCGGCCTTATCATACTTTTTATATATTTTTACATATTACAAATTAATTACTTTTTTTACGTTTTCTTTGTGAAATTTAAAAAGTACAAATATTAATTCAGTTACTAGTCCAACAGAGAAAAAAACTCTTCTCTCGATCGGAAATATCTAAAGAATATTTCCCGCAATTAACAAAATTATTAGATGAACACGAATCTGCATCATCTGGAACATTTAAGGATTATACAGCTGTTTTGGTCCATAAAAAAAATTCAAGAAACCCTTCGGAATATTTAAAGTTCCGTCACTGCTTATCATTTTGTATAAAAAATAGACCGCGACCCAAATCACTTATTTTTGTTTAATTTTGTATAGTGGCATATCGGCCACTATTTTATAACTTTTTAGTCAGTTATGTTAGTTATGTTAGTTTAAAAAAAAACTTGCATTTTTCACCAGTGAAGGAATGAAATACACGCAAAATGCAAAAGAAGATAAGTGCTTTAGAGCAGAGTCTCCCAAACTGTACTCCAAGTGCTCCGCGATCTATTTGTGTTGCTATATATATATATTGCAACGACAGTGCTCCGCGACGAATTTTTCTCGTGAAAAGTGCTCCGCGGCTCAAAAAGTTTGGGAAACTCTGCTTTAGAATAACATTCCAATTCTTGTGTTATACCCTTTTCACACTAGATTTTTAAGATCGGATGTTAAAGTGAATGTATCTTTAAACGCTAATGTGAAACCGTACGGCCTCGTCTAAACACGACCGATGTTTAAGACAGAGATCTGCGTCTTAAACTTCGTACGCATTGCCAACTTAATTTCTATTATAAAAAAATACTCCTTGAATTTGTGCTGTCAACATTTTATATTATCATAAACAAGAATACTGTATTATATCGACGTTATAAGAAGTTTATACTTATTATTATAATAAAATTATTTATTTTAATAATGTGTTTAATAAAATACAGAGCTACAATAATTGAGATAAAATGTATCGACTAACATGTTAATACAGGTGTAATATATTCTTTATTGTAGTGTCTTTATTGTAGAATGAAATGAAATATCCATAATTGTTTATAATAATTCAAAATGTGCGTCTGCGCAGACAGTTCAAAACTGGTAATTTCATGACGGTAACTTAAGGACAAAATTACTGTAGCTGATGACAGCACCAGAGATTTAAACATCAAGTGTGAAAGCATACCGATCTTAAACATCGGTGAACTTTAAGTTCACTCGTCTTAAAGATCTAGTGTGAAAAGGGTATTAGAATATTAACTTTTTGTAGTCAAAATTGGTAAATTCTGTAGCGTCGAGGAGGCAATGTTTTATAGTTTGAAATAATTGTTAAAAAATTAAAGATTCAAATATTTTCTCTAAGATACAGTGCCGGCTCCACACGGTAAGCAAAGGATGCGTGGCAAAGGGGCGCCTTGCGCTAAGGGCGCCGAAATTACCTTTCAGAACACTTTTATAATTAAAAATCGGACGACACGCCAAAAATCTGATAATAGAATTATATTTTAAACAAGTCTATTCATATAGATATATTATAATCACAAGTGAATAAAACTTTAATTTGCGCTAGTTTAGTTTTTACAGTTACGTCATAAACTACAATCTTAAAGTCATAAACCAAAGCAATGCCGGCTCCACAATGGATACAAAGGATGCGTCGCATCAGGGCGCCACGATCAAGGGGCGCCATCGCAACGAACGATTGAGCGGCGCCGTTTTTATACTGGCGAGCTAAACAAAAAGTCTTCGACAATTTTTTCTTCACAAAGAAATTTAAATTTTTTAAAAACGGGGCGTCATTTTTATTTTCAGGGCTCCAGGTACCTATTCGCATAAAACTAGTACTTATTCGTATCGCTTGTGTGACGTATAAAACTTAGAATTCAGTTGCATAAAATTAGTGAATTAGTTCAGATCAATTCCTGCTATATATCGATGGTGATTTGCTAATATGGTGTATCTCAAAATAGCGAATATTCCAATTTCCACTTTATTACTACTGATACCCCACAAGGGCAAATAATAAATGTTTTAAATAATTTTTTATGATCGCCTTATGTTTACAAGTTAATGGTGGTATTTTTGAACATTTAATTTAGATGATTTTTTTTTGTTATTTTTGTATTATAATTGTATTTTCAATGTATTTTCAATAAAAAATGTTTAGCCTTTTCAATGAATATTTATCCCTATGTTGCAAAATAAATGGAGGGCAACTTGCTGTCAAAATAGTTTATCGTTACTAGGGAAACCATGCATTATAATAATTTCAATGTTACACGATAAAAGAAATTCATCGTATTATTATATGTATGCGTACTATTTACACTTAAAAATAAAATGTAATACTTATAAGCACTTAAGTATTTTATTATTACCTGTTTCATAATTTCTAATGAAAATATATTGTGTCAATACAGGGCCGCGCCAAGCGGGGGTGTTAAGGGTGCACAGAACCCCGGTGGCAGGCCTTAGGAGAGGAAAATATTGGCAAATAGGGGCGGGAGAACAAACAAAATTCTGGTTGCCTTTCTTAAAAGATATTAAAAAAATTAAAATTAAACCATTTGAAAAAAAAAAACTTTTGGTCGACTTCTTTTTTTTTTAGAGAACAACCGAATTTCTGGGTGACTTCTTTTTTTGTATAGAACAAACAAATTTCGGGTCAACTTTTTTTTTAAAGGCGCCAAATCAATCTTTGTAGCGGGGCGCCATAACCCCTAGAGCCGGCACTGCTAGGATGCATATTATTATTAACAATGTCGCGCATAAGACGATCCGATTCGTGTACAGAAGGCCTTAAGATTTAACGTTTTTTGTTTTAAGCTTTTCTTAACATTCAACATTGTATTCTTTGTGAAATAAATATATTTTTTCTTTTTATATTTAATTAAGCGCTGTAAAAAAAGGTTTTCTGTCTCTTCTACCAAATACCGAGAATAATAAAAAATGGCTCGATGTAAATCAACAAGAAGAAAAAAGTTAACACAAAAAATTTAGAAGAACGATGCGTAAGCCGTCTGGTTACCATGACAACGGATCTATGTCGATGACACTGAGTTCGGGGCAATCCTACGCCGGGATATTGACACGATAATTCACTTACATGATAATGACATTAAATTATAAAAAAAATAACAATTAGTTCGACTCGAAATCAGTGGCGGCTTTTGTTTTGTTTGCGAGTTTACGCAACCCAGGGCCGGATTTACATAACGCGAGGCCCTAGGCTACTCAAATTTTTAGGCCCCTTCAATAGACACCTCTTTTTACCGACCGCCAAGGGATGTATTGTGATCATACCGATTTTGACATTTCGAGATTTCGATGGATCTCCACGAATTGAGGTCCCTACATAACGTTTTGACTATTTTTCGCATGATGTCTGTCTGTCTGTCTGTCTGTCTGTCTGTCTGTCTTGGTTGACTAGAAATGGGAGTTTACTCGTGTCGATTTTAAGATTTTTGCGAAAAATATTTTAAAATTTTTTTTAACAAAAGTTGCTGTAGAAGCAATATCTAACAACTTTTATTTGAGATATTTTTTGATAAAACGAAAAAAATTTGAAAAATTAATCCATTAAATTAAAAAAAAAAGTCTATTTTTTCATACTTATATGTAACGTTTCCATGGTCATGATAAATAATATCTCTGTTAGAAAATATTAGGCCGTTATTTCTACTCTGCTGCTAGAATGTATTTTATACAAGTACTTTGTGATGGCGGTCGATCCTGTGGTAGCCACAGCTGATTTTTTTAAGAATATTTCTAAGTTTATCACTTTTAATGCTCAGAATGCTCAGAGCAGATAACTTGTCTTGAGACATTGTGCTCCTTAATTCATTTTTAATTCTTTTAAGTTTGAAAAAGACCTCTCTTCAAAGCAGTTAGTGACCATTAAACTAAGAAGTAGTCGTAGGATTGCTTCTATGTTAGGTAAAGCCATCTGTATTTTTTCTTTATGCATTATTTGGTAGAGGTCTGCATGTCACTGAGAAAATTCTTAGGCCCAATGAGATATCGACTTTTTACTACCCATAAACATGTTCAAAAACGTATTTGCCTTACTTAACCTATAAAGGGAAAAAATAGATTTAGGGTGAGTTATAAAACCCTTCGTATGGTCTGTGTTTCATGAGTCGTAGCATATTTTAAAATTTTTTTTTTACTACATATGCATCTTTTTGAATATTGAGGCCCTCTGAACTTAGGAGGCCCTATGCGTAAGCCCACTTAGCCTATAGGGAAATCCGGCCTTGACGCAACACAAGAAAAAAAAAAAAAATTATGTGAAGTGTGAATTTTCACACTTTTCCGGGTTTTATAGGTATTTAGTAAGTGAATGATGATTATTTGGGATGCCAAAACAAATTTTATATTAAAATATTTTTTTTGTTAATTTTAATTCGAACGCCTAATACCATTATTTAGGTTTCTAAATATGTGCAGTATTTTTTTTTATATTGCAAGGTTCTTTAAGAATTTTAAAAATTGCGCCTATGGCTTCCATTGGTTGTTATAAGTTCCGCCACTCTGATTTCGTGTACATTGAAACAGAATTAAATTATAATTTGAACAATTTCCACTGGTTATTAAATTTACGCTTTTAAAAATTAAATGCAACATTTGCCAAAATATAACTAGAATTTTGAAAAAAAAAATTAAACAACATAAAAATTAAAAGAAAAAAACAAAAAATAATATTGTCTCTTCTCGCAGGGTTCGATCCCTTTCGGGTTACTTGGGTGAAAAGCCAGCGACAAAACCACTACACCAGCATACACGTTCTTGTGTACATTATTAGCCAAAAATCACAAAAAATGCGTTTTTTTTTCAAAAACGTAATCTGATCAAAAATTCCTGTTGTACTATTCCGGTTCACACCAATGTACATTACTTAGAATTTTTTCAGATTTTTAGTTTAAACCATCTGCGCTACAGGGTGTGGGACAAAAAATTTTTTGCACAATTTTGGCAAAAATCGCTTCAAAATAATTTATTTTGCAAAAATAAAAATTTGATCGTTAATCCACGCACCAAGGGCTTTCATTTGATACCCATGTGCGGGTCAAAGAGTTGTATTAGCGTGCCAAATTTCAACTCTCTAGGTTTAGCCGTTTGGCTACAATTTTTACCGAACAGACAGACAGACAGACAGACAGACGACAAAATGACGGTATAAGGGTTTTTTGGTCATACCTACAAAATCCTAAAAACAGATAAATCAGATTTTATGCTCGGAGAAAAACGAACAACAGATAATTATTTCTGTCATTACCTTCTTGTAAACGATTAAGTAATTAATTGAGTAATAGATAAGGTAGTTTTCATGTATTGTTATCTGATAAGGACTCTGGGGAGTTCTAAAAACAATGCGAGACAATGAGATAGGGGTAGGTGGTAGGGTGTAGAGGGTGAATGTTTGGCTGCCATTTGAAGGTATTGCTCATCTGGTATTGACCGAGACAATGTCTACCCAAACTCCGCGATGTCTAGGCAAGGTGCTTGAACTCTCGCCTCTACCTCTGCTTCTGCCTCTACCGTCTGCTCCTGCTCCTGCTCTGCTCTGCTCTGCTCTCTCTGTAAGGAGATCACTTAGTATTCGCGTTCATACTGTTTGCCGAATTAGTCCACTTGAACCATAAAAACAACCTCTTACAACCACGCAATCACATTCTCAATAAGTTATTTACAGTTACAACAATAATTCGGATTGTAAATAAAATTAAAATACTAGAGATTTTTTTCTGAACTTAATTGAAAAGGTACTGCAAACAGGTTTAATATTAATTAGACACTAAAGTAGGCTGACCAGACGTACTCTTTTTTAGAGTATTATACTCTTTTTTGGAATATTATACTCTTTTTAGGGTTTTGTAGGTATGACCAAAAAACCCTTATACCGTCATTTTGTCGTCTGTCTGTCTGTCTGTTCGGTAAAAATTGTAGCCAAACGGCTAAACCTAGAGAGTTGAAATTTGGCATGCTTATACAACTCTTTGACCCGCACATAGGAAAAATACTAAAACATCTAAAAAACATATCTCCCTAAAAATATAAACAAATATGTGCTCATCGAAAAAAAATATATTTTTTTATAATTCTGAGTAGGGTATCAAATGAAAGCCCTTGGTACGTGGATTAACGATCGAATTTTTATTTTTGCAAAATAAATTATTTTGAAACGATTTTTGCCAAAATTGTGCAAAAAATTTTTCAAAAAATAATCATCATTCACTTACTAAATACCTGCAAAACCCTGAAATGTGTGAAAATTCACACTTCACATCAATTTTTTTTAATTTTATTTATTTTACATCGGCCTATTTCTGCAACGAGGCTAATCGCCAATGCCAAGGGGCGACATCCTACACCTGGATGAGGGGTGAATGATTGTGAATGGGAGTAATGTAAATGTTGCCCGAATAATATCACCAATGGAGGAGAATCGAACTACCAAACTTACAATCTAGACCAGTGTTTCTCAACAGGTGGTCCGCGGACCACCAGTGGTCCCCAGAAAAATGTTAGTGGTCCGCGAAAGTTTTTATGTGATTTTTTTATTTATTTTTTTTATTTTTATGCACTTTTTATGTAAATAATTTATATTTTGTTTATTTTCTGTAAACTTACTGTGATTTTCTACATATAAAATAAATGTATTTAGTAGCACATTAAATATATTTGTTTTCTTGCAAAAAAATGAACCAACAATTATTATTAATGGTCCGCGTTAGAAAATTATATATTATACTGATCCGCGGTGTATTTTTGGTTGAGAAACACTGATTTAGACTGTTTTCACCAGTCCAAACTCGGTTTAACGAGCTCGGCCACTTTGGCAATATTTAATAAAAAGGGCTACAATTAATCAGAATTGAGCCTGAGTAAATCAATGTTTTACTTCATGAGACTACTATATTTACCAACTTAACCATGTCGGGGAGCTAGTTATTAATTTGGTGAATAAATTTACAGTTGGGCCCCCTAACGGGCAGCCGTTGGTGTGAGGCCGAAATGAAATATCCTGGTTCGGATGATTGAATTTGATGAAAGTCTGTAACGCGTGGTTTAACTTGAATATTTATACAGAAAATACCATTCATTACAGCTAATTAATACAACAAACAATATTAATAATATAATTTGAGGGCAGTGTACTCAAGTCCCGACTTGTAGAAGTCATTCAGGTCACTCATTTTAGTAATCATTTAATTTGTTTCTATTGTTAATGTTGTCTGCCATTAGATGTCTCTAAGCAACTTACTTAACCTATAATTACACACTGTTTTAGGTTAAGGACAAGGTTACACTTACATATGTATATTTGGAAGGTCATGAACTTAAGCACAGAAATTTTTATAGTATTTCCAAAATGAAACGGCCACTCTCCCTTTCTGATTCCAATAATGACTGTTAGTTTAACCATTATACCTGTTGAGTTTATGGTTCTGTTAAAAATAGTTGCCAGGACCGTAATAATTATTTAAAATATACGTCTTTTCTTATTTACTATTTAGAATTAACTGTATATACTCACATGCCATTCCTTCACATTTTTATCAGGCTTAGGACTGGCTATATTTGAATAGGGGATACGCATAAAATTTGTATTTCCTTAAAACTACATTATTTTGATATGTTAATGTTAGTTATGTCACCTAACAAAACAAAAATTACATTTTAATTAATATTATAGCCAAATTTTTGAATTAAAATATTGTAAATTTGAAATAAGCCGACCACGGAGCGAAGGTTGCCGAGTAAAACGACTGAGTATGACGTCAAACGATAGGGGTTTCACATCACATATACAGCTACAACATAATCTTTACACGTGTGTGTATTGTATTGTTCGAGAGTTTTGTATTTGTTTTTAAGCAATTTTTCACGCATTTATTATTAAAATGGCAGATAAAGATTTTGTTAGGGCTCAGAGTGATAATTTACCCAACATTGATGCATTTATGCTCATGGAATATATGAAAAATAATGAATGCTACAGTGCTGAGGAAATACGTGGTGTCAAAGTAATTTTTATTTTATATTCTATAACTTTATGTAAACAAACGCTGCAACTCTGTAAAATGTAAATATTTATGTAATTTAGATGTCAGAATTTTACTACATTGTTTACATGAAGTTACAAAACGTTAGAGGCATAATTGAAATACTGCAATATAAGTTATCTATTTTAATATAAAATTTAATTCGGTAAACATGTATAAATTGTTTTTATAGAATTAAACTTTATTTTAAATAAAATCACTCTAACTTTACATAACCTATGAAAGTTATACAAACAAATAAGTTGACAACAGACTATGTACGCCGGTAAGCTAGTAGTGTCATACGTCAGTTAGAAGGGGTATGACGTCACACGTCGTTTTCACGCGCTACATACATTTATGATTTTTTTAAGCCTTCAAATTACAAAAAAATAAATAAAAACTGTTTTTTATGTTTATATGCAACAAGAGGAATATAATAAAAAATAAAAAAAAAATCATGCCTATCCCCTATTATAAATACAGGCATGTTTAAAAATCGTTTTGTTTTAAAGTCTTTATAGTCAATATTCAATACTTAAAATTTGCACAAACAAAAATCATTCTTTTTTTGCAACAAAAATAAATCCTAGCAACTTCAAATAATTATACATATGGATAACTTTGTATAGAAATTCTATTCCGTCTTCTTCCAAATTTTTTATTAAAAGATGCACAGTTGGCACTATATTTTTCGAATAAAAGTCGTATATTTTATTTATTAAAGTTTTAGAAATAAAATTATCTATTTTCTTGAAAACTTGTAAATCTGGTCGTTTTCGCTGCTGATTTTTGCCACGAACATTGATACATTGAATTGTTCTGTATGGAACACTAGTTAAATCCGCAGTTCTAAGTATAGGTTTGTCATTACCTTCCGAAACTAACTTTTTATAAACGTTCAGTATCAGAACTTTGCAATCTTCTAGCAAATGACATTTTTCTTTAGTCCACATTTTCGCACTCCAAATCACCTTTCACTTAAATCTCCTAAATCACCTAAAAAATTAATTTTAACTACATTTTATTCCTTAATCTACGTCTTAAGGGCTTTCTTTTGTTACCACACAATAAATTTTTTAAAAACCAATTTTTTTATATACGACACAAAAAAATCAACATTTTTCGAAAAACTAATCTGATCGAAAATTCCTTATGGAGATTTTTTCAGATTTTTAAACTAACCTATGTGAGATAGGGGATGGGAAACACAAATTTTTTGACAAAAAAACCCATAAAAAAAAATTGTGTCACTCAAAATTTTGGAAAAATATTTATTTTTAGGGTTTTGTAGGTATGACCAAAAAACCCTTATACCGTCATTTTGTCGTCTGTCTGTCTGTCTGTCTGTTCGGTAAAAATTGTAGCCAAACGGCTAAACCTAGAGAGTTGAAATTTGGCATGCTTATACAACTCTTTGACCCGCACATAGGAAAAATACTAAAACATCTAAAAAAACATATCCCCCTAAAAATATAAACAAATATGTGCTCATCGAAAAAAAAAAATATTTTTTTATAATTCTGAGTAGGGTATCAAATGAAAGCCCTTGGTACGTGGATTAACGATCGAATTTTTATTTTTGCAAAATAAATTATTTTGAAACGATTTTTACCAAAATTGTGCAAAAAAATTTTTGTCCCACATCCTGTAGCCCAGATGGTTTAAACTAAAAATCTGAAAAAATTCTAAGTAATGTACATTGGTGTGAACCGGAATAGTACAACAGGAATTTTTTATCAGATTATGTTTTCGGAAAATAACGCATTTTTTGTGATTTTTGGCTAATAATGTACACAAGTTACACTGGAACGTGTGTGCTGGTATAGTGGTATTAGTCGTTGATTTTTCAACCAAGTAACCCGATCCGAAAGGGATCGAACCCTGTGAGAAAGAGAGACTATATTATTTTTTGTTTTTTTTTTTTAATTTTTATATTGTTTAAATTATATTTTGGCAAATGTTGCATTTAATTTTTAAAAGCGTAAATTTAATAACCAGTGGAAATTGTTTAAATTATAATTTAATTCTGTTTCAATGTACACGAAATCAGAGGGACGGAACTTATAACAACCAACGGAAGCCATAGGCGCAATTTTTAAAATTCTTAATGAACCTTGCTATATAAAAAAAAAAAAAAATACTGCACATATTTAGAAACTTAAATAATGGTATTAGGCGTTCGAATTAAAATTAACAAAAAAAATATTTAAATATAAAATTTGTTTTCGCATCCAAAATCATCATTCACTTACTAAATACCTGCAAAACCCTGAAATGTGTGAAAATTCACGCTTCACATAAATTTTTATTAAATGCATAATTGCTTATGTTTATCTCGGGATGGGGTTTTTTGAACTCTCAGTATTTTTCTATATATGGGTCAAAGAGTTATATAAGCATATCAGATTTTAACTTTCTATGTTAAGCCGTTTAACTACAATTTCTACCGTACAGACAACCAGACAGACAGACAGACACATGAGTAACGTTATAAGGGTTTTTTTGGTGGTCATATCTACAAAACCCTAAAAATGGTTCACAAAAGAAATTGATGTTTATCTTATCCGAGCATTGTAATTTTTTTTTTTTTTTTTTGGCTTAATACTGGCAATTTCGTTATCCCAGGTTTATCCATTGATTGTAAAAGCGGCCCTTAAAGTTACCCAAAATTTGCTGTTCGGACCCTAGGAAAAAAAAATCTCTCCATTTACCGGAAAAGTGAATAAAAATTTATAACCAATTGGTTCGATAGGCCCCTAATGGCGTGGGTCCACCTGCAGTTTCGGATTTACCATCATAGTTACGCCACTGGGTTTATGTTTATAAAATGAAATAATTTCCGACAGTTGATATTTCTATATAAATCAAAATATATCTAATAAGGTATCTCTATCTATTTATGTCTGTCTGTCTGTCTGTGTACTGTACACTGACTTATGATACCAGATATGAATGATTTAATGACTGCAAAAATAAACTAGACGTCATTCAAGTTAAGATGTCGCCAATTTTCCGGATATATTTTCTTTAAAACATAATTAAAGTAATTACGAATAATGAAAATATCCTGGCATCTCAATAAGAATCCACCTTCAAAGGTTTATTGCTTCATTAATTTTAAGCAAAAAGAGTTTTATTCTTGTCGAGAATCTACCTCTTGGATTGCCCAGATACCTGGCAGAAGGAACGAGGAACCAGAAGGTAATCGCAAGATTCAGATGTGGCAACAAGAAGAAGGCAAACAATTATTGGATGGAAGAAACGAAGAAAATATGTAGAATCTGCAAAGAAGAACAAGAAACAATAGACCACCTAAGAAACTGAGAAAGAATGCAGCCAGAACCATGAAAAACAGAACTACAGACCTACTAGACGACTCCGGGAGAGGCCTAGCCTGGATGACAGTAGTCTTGGAAAGAAGAACAAAATGAATTATTATATAACATAGAATAGTATACAGGTGTTTGTTTGAAACGGAGCACCCCGAAAATCTCCTTTATTTGTAAAGATACAAAAAATCTTCAGAACAAAAGTTAAACTAGACAAAAAGGCCCATCTAAAGGTTACTATAAGAATTCTGAGGCACTTCCGGTTTCACCGGAAATGATGTCAACTTTTGATCTAGCATAGGGAATCGATATTTTATATTTTTTTCCTAAAAGTACATTAAATTAGCTTTACAATGACACCAAAAAATCATATTTTTATGTTAACCATTTCAAAATGGCGACCATTTATTTACAAAATAATAATCAACATAAGTTTTACAAAGTTGAACGTAGCAAGCTTTGAAAACAATAAAAAAAAGAAACAAAATATCTCTAATTTATTTGAGACATTTTTTGATAAAACGAAAAAAAAATTGAAAAATTTTTCCCTAATAGTTTTAGGTCATTACGGACCAAACATTAATTTTTTCTAGACAAAACAAGGTGTGAGAATTCCAAAAAATTAAACCTCAAGTCTCTATTTCTTACCTTTTATGAGATATGAATTTTTTTAAATTCCAAAAAAAATTCAAAATTTTCCCTAATAGTTTTAGGTCATTACGGACCAAACATTATATTTTTCTAGACAAAACAAGGTGTGAGAATTCCAAAAATTCATACCTCTAGTCTCTATTTCTTACCTTTTTTGAGATATGAATTTTTAAAATTACAAAAAGTTTCAAAATTTTCCCTATTAGTTTTAGGTCATTACGGACCAAACATTATATTTTTCTAGACAAAACAAGATGTGAGAATTCCAAAAATTCATACCTCTAGTTTCTATTTCTTACCTTTTTTGAGATATGAATTTTTAAAATTACAAAAAGTATCAAAATTTTTGCCTATTAGTTTTAGGTCATTACGGACCAAACATTATATTTTTCTAGACAAAACAAGGTGTGAGAATTCCAAAAATTCAAACCTTAAATCTCTATGTCTTACCTTTTTTGAGATTTCAATAGTTTAATTTTTTCTAGACAAAACAAGGTGTGAGAATTCCAAAAATTCAAACCTCAAGTCTCTATTTTTTACCTTTTATGAGACATGAATTTTTTAAAATTCCAAAAAAATTCAAAATTTTCCCTAATAGTTTTAGGTCATTACGGACCAAACATTATATTTTTCTAGACAAAACAAGGTGTGAGAATTCCAAAAATTCATACCTCTAGTCTCTATTTCTTACCTTTTTTGAGATATGAATTTTTAAAATTACAAAAGTTTCAAAATTTTCCCTAATAGTTTTAAGTCATTACGGACCAAACATTATATTTTTCTAGACAAAACAAGGTGTGAGAATTCCAAAAATTCAAATCTCAAGTCTCTATTTTTTACCTTTTATGAGATATGAATTTTTTTAAATTACAAAAAAATCAAAATTTTCAATAGTTTTAGGTCATTACGGACCAAACATTAATTTTCTCTAAACAAAACAAGGTGTGAGAATTCCAAAAATTCATATCTCTAGTCTCTATTTCTTACCTTTTTTGAGATATGAATTTTTTAAATTACAAAAAGTTTCAAAATTTTCCCTAATAGTTTTAGGTTATTACGGACCAAACATTAATTTTTTCTAAACAAAACAAGGTGTGAGAATTTCAAAAATTCAAACCTCAAATCTCTATGTCTTACCTTTTTTGAGATATGAATTTTTAAAATTACAAAAAGTTTCAAAATTATCCCTAATAGTTCTAAGTCATTACGGACCAAACATTATATTTTTCTAGACAAAACAAGGTGTGAGAATTTCAAAAATTCAAATCTCAAGTCTCTATTTTTTACCTTTTATGAGATATGAATTTTTTTAAATTCCAAAAAAAATCAAAATTTTCCCTAATAGTTTTAGGTCATTACGGACCAAACATTATATTTTTCTAGACAAAACAAGGTGTGAGAATTCCAAAAATTCATACCTCAAATCTTTATGTCTTACCTTTTTTGAGATATGAAGTTTTAAAATTACAAAAAAATCAAAATTTTCAATAGTTTTAGGTCATTACGGACCAAACATTAATTTTCTCTAAGCAAAACAAGGTGTGAGAATTCCAAAAATTCATACCTCTAGTCTCTATTTCTTACATTTTTTGAGATATGAATTTTTTAAATTACAAAAAGTTTCAAAATTTTCCCTAATAGTTTTAGGTTATTACGGACCAAACATTAATTTTTTCTAAACAAAACAAGGTGTGAGAATTTCAAAAATTCAAACCTCAAATCTCTATGTCTTACCTTTTTTGAGATATGAATTTTTAAAATTACAAAAAAATCAAAATTTTCAATAGTTTTAGGTCATTACGGACCAAACATTAATTTTTTCTAGACAAAACAAGGTGTAAGAATTCCAAAAATTCAAACCTCAAGTTTCTACCTATTACCATTTTTGAGATATGAATTTTTGAAATTTACAAAATAAATCATAATTTTACCAATTAGTTTTAGGTCATTACGGACCAAATATTACAGAAAAAACATCGTAAAACTAATTTTTTTAAAGATTTAAACCTTAGGTCTCTATTTCTTACCATTTTTGAGATATAGTTTTTGATTTAATACCCAAATTTCCAAAAATAACTACACTTTCACGAGACCGAATATATTCAATGTTAAAATACTCACAAAAAATAACTTCGAATTTATAAGAAAGACATTTTAATGTTATCTCACTGTTTTGTTAACCACAAATGAATTAGTATTGGATTCAAAAAATAATTAATCCTCTTAAATAAGTTGATAAGGAAATTTTATTTTTATATCATTAGCAGGAATTACGTAAACATTTATGCGACGAAACCTGTTTATCTGAAAAAAATATATAAACTGTGAATTTTCATAGTTTACAGGATTTCGTACGCAGGGCTGATATTAAAAATATTTGAGAAGATAACATTCAAAATATGATTTATCACAGTAATACAGTTTTGAAATGATTGTAGAAAACATTACAAACCAATTTGCAACAAGTTTGGAACCTAATTTTACGACCTACTTATTTTTAAGGTCCCAAACATTCAAATATGTTATTAAAATTTTAAAGCGCTAAATTTCGAAAAATCGATATTTAAATTTGACAAAAATCACGTTCTGCATGAACTAAGTGGACAAATAATGGTTTAAATTGACAAAATAAGGATTAAATTTGATTTGAATGTTTATTATAATGTTTATATGTTTATGTTTGTTAATATGGATCTTACTAGCATTAGCTAAATAAATGCAGGTTTTATTAAGTGAATGATGATTATTTGGGATGCCAAAATAAATTTTATTTATATTTAATATTTTTTTTGTTAATTTTAATTCGAATGGCTAATACCATTATTTAGGTTTCTAAATATGTGCAGTATTTTTTTTTTTTTTATATAGCAAGGTTCATTAAGATTTTGAAAATTGCATAACTCCGCCCAGCCTGTCACAATTTTTTCATAATTACATGTAACGTTTCCATGGTCATGATAAATAATATCTCTGTTAGAAAATATTAGATTATGATGGCTGTCGGTCCTGTGGTGGATATATTTCTGTTGTGAAATATTCGCAAAAATCTTAAAATCGACACGAGTAAACTCCCATTTTTAGTTAACCGATTTTTACCAAAAGTTGATCAACTCGTGCCATTGATGGCAGAAGCTTAAATATGAAGTTTCATAAAAATCCTTCCAGCCGAATTTGCTCTGCACGTGTACACAGACAGACGGACAGACAGACGGACAGACGGACAGACAGACGGACAGACAGACAGACGGACGGACAGAGAGACCAACAGACATCATGATAAAAATAGTCAAAACGTTATGTAGGGACCTCAATTCGTGGAGATCCATCGAAATCTCGAAACGTCAAAATTGGTATGATCACAATACCTCCCTTATATATGTTGGCGGTCGGTAAAAATTAATTACTCTATATAATACAAGTGATGTCCTAAAAAAAAATTGATGTGAAGTGTGAATATTCACACATTTCAGGGTTTCGCAGGTATATAATAAGTGAAGGCGGTATGCTGAGTGTGTAGAACAAATTTTACTTTGTAGTAATCACGGCAAAATGAACGATATTTTTAAAATAATTTATCGTCTGTTAATCATATAATAAGATAATTATTAAATTTACGCTCTTAAAAATTAAATACAACATTTGTCAAAATATAACTAGAATTTTGACAAAATAATTTCAACATAATAAAAATGCAAAAAAAAAAAAACAGAAAAAGTAAAATTCACTCCGTACTAGAACTCGAAACCCTTCGTTTACCAGCGAGTTTTAGCTTACGACACCAGTGTTCTAACCAATAACGCTAT
Source organism: Liopterus haemorrhoidalis (assembly GCA_963971575.1). Taxonomy (NCBI): domain Eukaryota; kingdom Metazoa; phylum Arthropoda; class Insecta; order Coleoptera; family Dytiscidae; genus Liopterus; species Liopterus haemorrhoidalis. Next base: position 4,266,333 of record OZ020612.1, on the reverse strand, counting down.
CGTACGCCTTGCATGTGAGTGTCTTACATTGGTATAACTTTTGTATTTTGTGAACCAAAAACCACAAAAAATGCGTTATTTTCCGAAAACATAATCTGATCAAAAATTCCTGTTGTACTATTTCGGTTCACACCAATATACATTACTTAGAATTTTTTTAGATTTTTAGTTTAAACCATCTGGGCTACAGGGTGTGATATTTATTTTGATACTAAAATCGCATCAAAATAATTTATTTTGCAAAAATAAAAATTTGATCGTTAATCCACGTACTAAGGGCTTTCATTTGATACCCTACTCAGAATTTAAAAAAAATATTTTTGTTTTCGATGAGCACATATTTGTTTATATTTTTAGGGGGGTATGTTTTTTAGATGTTTTAGTATTTTTCCTATGTGCGGGTCAAAGAGTTGTATAAGCATGCCAAATTTCAACTCTCTAGGTTTAGCCGTTTGGCTACAATTTTTACCGAACAGACAGACAGACAGACAGACAGACAGACAGACGACAAAATGACGGTATAAGGGTTTTTTGGTCATACCTACAAAACCCTAAAAAGGTCCTCACTTCTAAAATACAATGTAGTGATGACCTAAACCGTCCGCCGCCCTTCCTGGCCTGGCGCCCTGGGCGTTCGCCCGACCTCGCCCCCCCCCCCCTTTAAGCCGCTACTGATGTTATTCATTTGTTAGCTTCATGCGGAATTAGATTTTGAAATCTAGTGACTTTTAACGTTTGATTGAAACTTTTAATCATGTTGTTTAGCAAAAGTCCAAACGGTAAAAAAGAAGCTCGTGATAACTTAAAAAAATATATATTTTAAAAAGTAATTTTTCCGCGTTACATTGAATTAAACCTCTGTATGTACTCTTGTTAAAATATCTAATTTAATTTTATCTTCTTAATAATTCAGTGGGAACTTTATTACAAGATATGAAGACTGGCATACATTTTTCGGGCAATTTCTTGCAAAATATGTATCCAAAATAATGCCAATTTTTTTAAACGACGCTATTAATTAAAATATTATAATTACATGCCATTTTATAGCCCTAAATAAAGGGTTTCGCGTTACATTTTTTCTTTTTAATAGTATTTAAACCAAACAGTGGTCTTTTTAACCGTTTTGTAATTAATTTATGTACATCCTTAATGAGTCAAATTTACTTTTCAGCTGGACAACTTCATTTAAAAGTGTGTAAAAAGTAATAATTGTAGAATTGAATTATTTTTAAGTGTCAAGAGATGGGGTCTACTATAATTGGTCGTTAAATAAGATTGAAATTACACTTGTACACTTTTGATTAATAAAAACAGGTTCGTATTAAAAAAATATGTACCTGTCCAAAAGTTATGTGTGAAATTCTGTCCAAAACTATAGCTCTGTTCCTAGAGCCATTTCTAAAGCTGGGTCCAGGTCTCTGGGGGCAATGTACAGCGTAATGTAACACGCCGTGTAATATTTTTGTTTAAGTCCGTTCAAAGGTGAATATGCAGTACAGGACATATGGAGTAGTTCTTTTTCATACTCTCTAATTGAGAATAAATATTACCTATAGAGGCGCTGTTGTCGCTTACAAAATGGCGATTGGAATAGGGGAAACTTCCTAAGCGCCCTGACATCTGGTGGCAATTTGCGAAAGATACGAAAGTCACATTGTTTTGTTTTGTTCAATGGAGAAATACATGTCTTTTTGTTGTTTGTGTTTTATTTTTATGTATCATGGAAAAAAACAAACAATTTTGTTGTGTGCCGCAATGTAAATCGTGAATAAGGAAGAATCCTTCTTAAATATTCCATAATTTACCTAAATCAAAAACAATATCAATTGAAACGACGTTTGGAGGCAGAGAGAAAGTGGATCGTAGGTTTTTATGGACTCAAAAACTAAAAAAGGCAAAAATCCAAGCCCATGCATGCATGTTTGCTCGTTGCATTTTATGGAAAGTAATTTTTCACGTCCAAAAAAAGACTGAAAAAAGCATTTATAATAATAATAATAATAATAATAATATCTGGCGTAATTTCCGCGGCTGCATATCGCCAGGGTTTGGGATGCAGTCGTGTGTATTTAGCTCCACTAGTCTCTAGTATGACGCGGCTCAAAAGGTTGCTGAAGTTTGAGATTAGTGGACGCTTGTCAAGACCTGACAAACCCCAAAATAATAATAATAATAATAATAGTTTATTTATTTAGCTAATGCTAGTAAGATCCATATTATCGCACCCAAAATTTGCCTAAATCATCAGTTGATATATTAAAAGACCCTTCTACTTTTTCAGGCAGAGATATTAATTTTTACTAATATATTTACCATATTTTTATTGTTATTATATTGATAGACAGTCAAAAGAATTAAAAATACAATGAAAAACTAAAAAAATTTATCTGTTAAGATATTGCCAACTGTTTAGTTGTAGCATAACCTCCAAATATATATTTTGTGTTTAATTTTCAAATGTGACATAACATCGAACGTTCTAATTTACCATCATCTAGGTTATTTCTTTTGTTTTTGTTTACAGCTCGTTGAAGATTACAACTTTGTGAAGATTTTTTCAATATTTTCATTCTGATAAATATGTGAACATGTTTTACAGTTGGTAATCTAAAAGTTTTCAAAAAAAATGATAAATAAATTGAAGTGTGTAAAGTGGTGCTCTTGTTTCCAAGGTTACCAATAAATTTTTCAATTAATTGACAAAAAACTTTATCAAGTTATTGATCAATTAATTGAACTGTGTAAAACCAACTTAAAACAAGAGCAGAATAATGAAAATTTTTTGAGAGATCTTATACCCTTTTCACACTAGAACTTTAAGATCGGATGTTAAAGTGAATGTATCTTTAAACGCTAATGTGAAACCGTATGGCCTCGTACTCCTTGAATTTGTGTTGTCAACATTTTATATTATCATAAACAAGAATACTGTATTATATCGACGTTATATTAAGTTTATACTTATTGTTATAATAAAATTATTTATTTTAATAATGTGTTTAATAAAATACAGAGCTACAATAATTGGGATAAAATGTATCGATTTACATGTTAATACAGGTGTAATATATTCTTTATTGTAGTGTCTTTATTGTAGAATGAAATGAAATATCCATATTTGTTTATAATAATTCAAAATGTGCGTCTGCGCAGACAGTTCAAAACTGGTAATTTCATGACGGTAACTTAAGGACAAAATTACTGTAGCTGATGACAGCACCAGAGATTTAAACATCAAGTGTGAAAGCATACCGATGTTAAACATCCGTGAACTTTAAGTTCATTCGTCTTAAAGTTCTAGTGTGAAAAGGGTATTAGAAAATATTTGAAGTAGTGCAATATCAGTAACCTTCTCCTACGTGTGACTTTTGTTTTAAGTAGTGTGAGAAGATAGTTGAAGAGACTGTCGAGTGGCGAATAGCGAATAGCGAGTGGCAAATAGTGTGGCGGTAGTTGGTAGGCGGTAGGCGGCAGGACGGCGGCACGGACAGACTTGGAGAGCTGGAGCTGAACCGGAACATGGCATGGTGTGCACGGTCGGGCGGGCACCGGGTCCACTCTCTCTCGCGGCCGCGAGGCCGGACCAGTTCGATGGCCTGGGTAATCCCGGCGTCTGGCCTTGACTGGCGACAAGGCTGCGAACAATTGTGCGACGTACAACTGACGTATACCTAACAACTTCGCCTTGCCAACCACATGCAAAACAAACAAACAACCAACAAAAGGTGAATCTTTCTCAACACATATGTATCAAACATTTCAACCCAGATTTCTATATTCAAACTAATCTAATTGGCTCCCATCACTAATATAAAATCTGTTCATTAAGTCTAATGCCTACGCACCATATTTTACGTTGATACTACACTTGATGATAATGGAATGCCATTTGGCATACGTGTTCTTTATAAAAATTAAATCATTTTGACCCGCAGCACCTATTTGTGAATCAAGGCAGATTCAAGATGGTGGCGAGAAAAGCGCGTCAAGTACGATAACGATAACTAAATATCATGATAGAGCAAAATAGCTAAATACATATTTGTAGAATGGACCTTTAGTTACAATATGCCGCGTCGTACGCGAATATTCGTCTCTTAATTTACGAGATACCGTCCGCAATTTATTCTTAGACGCAAAAAAGTGATTTCCGAAATGGCTAACGAATTTTGGATGATATGTCTCGTTTTCTATTAATTTAATATCGTAGATTACGAATCTCTTATCAAAATGGCCAATATTTTAAATTTTGATAGATTTTTTCCCGAATTCGAGACATGATGATATACTCTATCACTGCAAATCTGCGTATATTAAAATTTTGTTTCAGTTCTTCCTAAATCGGTAGGGCATATCTTTGGCTACAAGAATATGTGCGGAATTTTTCTCTAAGGAGCGCCGAAATGTGTAAAGTCTCAACTTATTATTATGACACTTTTTATATCGTTCTCTGCCAATTCGAACCTGTAAATTACAAAAATTAAATAAAAAAAGGCATATGACTTATTATTATTCGGGTTTTGCCCGAAATAAAATATAAAACCTAACATATCCGGCCGGAACGGCTGTATATTATGACATTTTAGTAAGATGCTCCATACAAATACGGAATGCATGTATTTTCTTAGGTTTGTCCGCAGTACCTCGTCTCAAATAAAGCCGCTTTTGAAATAACGCCCGAAAATTGAATTTAGCTATTTACATCAAATTTGTTGAGTTGTATATTAATTTCGGGTATATAGAAGTCGTAGATTACGAAAATGGAGTTAATTTAAAGATTTGCTGCATTTAAGATTGTATTTTGCCCGAAAAAAATAATTACATGTATTCTTTACATAACAGTGAGATTAATTACACGACAGTTAAGTGCCTCCCCATCCAAAAGAGTAGTAAATAGCAGTTCTGACAAAATAATAAAGACTACTTCGCATTAAATACGATTCTAATGGTGGCCAAAAACTATTCTTTCGAAAAGGGTTAAAATATTATCTGATATTTTCACTAATTAGGAGGACAACATTGTAATGTGTTGATAGTTCCTCTATATGTGCCAATAATTTTGGCTTTCATTATTATTAACATTATGCTCGTTGTATAAGACGTATTGTCACACTTGTTTCTTTGGAGCACTCTTCGCTTCGCTCGTCGTAATCCAAACAACTCGTGTGACAATACAAACTCGTATAATAATATACTATAATAGTACATTTATTTATTGTGGTCCGCGGTAGGAAATGAAATATTTTACCGTGTCCGTACCGGATCCGTGGTACGATTTCGGTTGAGAAACGCTGTTTCAGATGACATTTTCACACATTTCAACATATATTCTGGCGCTGGTCTCATCATGAATATTCTTCTTTAACCACTTAATTGTTTGCAATACTGCGTTTTCACTGTATATCCGTTAAAGCAAAATTCCATCCATAATTACTTTTCAGTGGAAAAATTAAAACCCCTAACAACCGCCACCAGATGGTGTTGAACAGGTGTCGAGCGATTTGCAAACACTGCAAAACCTGTGATGCATAACCAGATTCGTATTAAGGGGGACGAATCCACGAAATACACAATTACACATTTGAAAATTCCACAATTTCACTACAGCGAACCGGATTCATTATTACGCTCGAAGGAAGAATTTAGTCTTGCGATTCTTAAGCCGCATTCAGAGCTCTTAGCTCATGCATCAATAGCTTATGCACTGTAGATTATAGACTGTTCACTGTCACCAGAAAGTTTGTCATATGGTAAGACGTGAAACCGTTCAGACCTCCAAATTTAATACGCTGTTTGTTATGGATTGTGCATAATTTTCTAAGCTTATAGCTAGTGAGATGTTTTAATAACATGACCCCGTTACCCCCCCCCCCCCCTGAATACGCTACTGAGCTACACCACCTTCTTAACTCCTAGATTTTAGGCAAAGGCTGTTTAAATACATTATTCTTGTGGTTTTTGTACGAATTTTTTGTAGTTAGGTTCAATATTGTCCGTTTTACCGGTTGAATTTTTTGTCTTATTCTCATTATAACGTTAAAATATGAAAACATAAAATAATTTAACAGTTATTTACTAGCATAAATTTCTAGTAAGTGACTCAAAGTGCTTACAATTAAAAAATATTTGCTACATAATTCACCGTACAGAAAATATCTAATTACAAGTGTAGGTATAAGCAAGTAGGTTGCTTATTGCAAAAATTGCTTAATTTGATTTATAAAAATTGTGTCAAGGAGAAAAATTGCAACTGTATTAAATTTATTTTGTAATATATAAATTGCAAATATTTACCAACCAGATTAGACACATTTTTTGCGATTTTCTGAAAATTTGAACAATAAAATCTGTGATTGAGAATGAAATGACAACGAAGAAAACTAAACAACGATAACAAAAAAAATATTTAGTTGGATTTTTTTCTTAGTTCAAACCCATTTTTAGGGTTTTATAGGTATAACCACCAAAAATCCCTTATAACGTCACTCATACCTATGTCTGTTTGTCTGTACGGTAGAAATTGTAGCCAAACGGCTTAACATAGAAAGTTGAAATTTGACACGCTTATATAGCCAGTTTGATTGGTTTAAGGGGAATTTTAGTAACTTTTAAGCTGCGTTCATAGCTCTAAAATTAGTTGACTATGCACTGTACGTTATGGATAAATTTAATAGTTTTAACCAGTGGCTGAGACAGGGTGTAGCTGGGACAGTGTCCTCCTAAAAAATTTAATGAGGAAAACTGAATTTAAAATCTTATTTATACTTTAAAATTGCATTTAACTCGCTGAATATATCTGCGTATATTTATTTTTATTATTTCTAGTTCAAAGATGTTTTATATAAGTATTAAATTTAAAATTTTTTGATCTAGAATACAATGCTGCGGACACTATACGTTAGTGTCCCGATACAGTGTTGCCACATGCGATTTCTAATGTATTTATCTACGCAAGTAATAAAACTGAACTGGAAAGGGCAACAACGGCGAGTTAGTGTGAATGTATTGGTGAATTTATGCCGGCGGCCTTAGCTTAGCGTTCGTTTGATTTGATTTTACTCAGACGTGAAACTGGATACAGTGCGTTATATTAAAACTAACGTGCTTAACTATGAAACTATATTATTAATAAAAAATATTGGTCTTCATTGGGCAAAACTGAATATTTCATAATCAAACAAAAATGAAAATAGAACATTAATAGAGAGTTCAGTAAAAAACAATGGTAATAATTTAGAATGGGGCACCAAAAGCTACAAATTTTTTAACGACTGATTATTGAGCTATCTGTAGCTCGGAGATTAATAAAAAAAATCAGCTGTGGCCACCACAGAACCGACCGCCATCATAAAGTACTTGTATAAAATACATTCTAGCAGCAGAGTAGAAATAACTTGGCCTAATATTTTCTAACAGAGATATTATTTATCATGACCATGGAAACATTACTTATAAGTATGAAAAAATCGAGACGAAAAAATTTTACAAACATTTTTCGAAATTTTTCGTTTTATCAACAAACGTCTCAAATAAAAGTTATTAGTTATTGTATTTATAGCAACTTTTGTTAAATACATTTTTTCTAAATATTTTCTGTTGCTAAATATTTGCAAAATATTTTTGCAAATATTTGCAACCGATTTTTACCAAAAGTTGATCAACTCGTGCCATTGATGTCAAAAGCTTAAATATGCAGTTTCATAAAAATCCTTTCAGCTGAATTTGCTCTGCACGTGTACACAGACAGACAGACGGACGGACGGACAGACGGACGGAAGGACAGACATACCGACAGACATCATGCTAAAAATAGTCAAAACGTTATGTAGGGACCTCACTTCGTGGAGATCCATCGATATCTCGAAATGTCAAAATCGGTATGATCACAATACCTCCCTTATATAGGTTGGCGGTTAGTAAAAATATATATAATAAAAAATTATTCACTTTCAAGTCGTACTTGGAAGTATATTTTGAAACCGAAATATTTGTAATCATTTTTAATGTCATTATGGTCAACTTAGGTCTTTTTTTTACCAACTTACACATCGCGTTTTTGAGAAAAATCGTGTTCCCTCTACCTAAATGCATTGTATATGAATTCTAAATATGTTTCACAGGTCAGATTGAGTTAGATTGGAGGCCAGATATTTAAAAATCGCAGAGGACGGGTGGGCGAAATTTTGAAAATCATTTTAGAACATAAGGAAGAAATTCTGAAAATCAATTAAGGACAGGGGGGGGGGGGTGGATAAATTCCGAAAATCTTTTGACGAAGGGGGCTGGTGATTCTAGAAAAACAAGGGGTAGAAATTATATGCGAGCCGTTTGAAACTTATTGTTGAGTCAGATTCGGCCCGCGGGCCGTAGGCTGGATACTGCAGTATCAGTGGCGGATCTACATACGGGCTAATAGGGCTTAAGCCCTGGGCCCCGGATCCGCAAGGGGCCCCCAACCTCTCGGACAGATACCTATTATATTCTATTACTTTGGATTTGGGAGGTGAGGACCTTTTTTTTGCTCTTCACTTAGATTTGAGAAGTGAGGACCTTTTTTTTTTGCTCTTCACTTAGATTTGGGAGGTGAGGACTTTTTTTTTGCTTTTCACTTAGATTTGGGAGGTGAGGACCTTTTTTTGTTCTTCACTTAGATTTGGAAGGTGAGGAACTTTTTTTTTTGCTTTTCACTTATAAAAATATTCAACATAAGTGAAAAGCATGTGTATTTTTAAGCCCTGGCCTTGGCATTTTTAAGCCCTGGGCCCCCAAAAAGCTAGATCCGCCACTGTGCAATATATTGATCAAAAAGTTTCCCCCCAAATATTTTACCCACCAGCCGCTACTGCATGGCGTATAGTCTATTAATTTTAGAGTTGTGAACGTAGCTTTATGCTAATTTATCTCCTGACAAATTTTTATTTCTACCTGTCATACTTTAGAATCAGAGACACCATGCGGCTTTAGCCTGTACTAAAATCTATTGTCAAATTCTTAAATTCTCTACATGTATATAACACAGTTAAGAAAACCTAGTAATTTTATGTGTTGCAAATTTTCTTTAGAAAATATATGTACAGAAGGCTAAAATTTTAATCTTTTGCAAGGAAAATAGGTCATGGTTTAGCAGATGGTTAGTTTATGACAATAGCATATTTGCGAATACCTGAAAAGATCGCAAAGATAACCTATTCAAAAGATTTCTGCTTATTTATGGATTATCTTTTCATGAACACAAATGGAAACAAGTTTTTTTTGTTTTGGTTATTATTCAAATTTTCAGAAATTCTTGTTACTTATTTCCAGTTGACTATTTAGAATAATAACACTGACATCAGGAATTTCTTCAAAATCAAATATATGCACGCTATGAACGTTGAAATTAACTAACAAACAAGTAGTATATATTCGGGTCTATTCTCTAAGCATAATGTTAAAATCTTAGCGTCAGAAACTGACGTTAATTTTTTTAACACCATTTTTAACCTAAATGCTATTCGCTAAACATATATGTGTTAATATTATAGCGCGGCGGCGTTAAAATAGCCAGTTAACGTTCTACAATAAGCGCCTACCGAAACGGTGGCTTTAAAAGTTAACGCTAGTGTTTAGTTTGCAAAAATGGCTGATCCTAATTAAGTAAATGGCATGTTATTTAAAAAAAACAAATAATAAAACACAAGACGGTAGGAATATTAATCAACTTTCTATTACTTTTTAAAGTGAATTCTTTACAGTAGAGATAAGAATGACGCTTCATAATTTTTGTTATACAAGTAATCCAGACGCAAGTTCAAGTAATTGTATAGAAAGGAAGTAAATGGAGTATTGGAGAGCAGTTTTGGTTTTTGTTGAGACACAGAACTTAAAATTATAATCCTCTGAAAGCTACAAAACTTCACTTATGCATCCGCCGTGTTTCAAAATATCGCAGTACATTTTAATGGTGTATTATTTGAAGAAACAATTGATGAGATTGATAATGACGATCACAACAGTGTTATTCCAGGGTAGAAATAGCGTAATAAATCAAATTTAATAATTAATATCACCGAACACCTTCTTAAAAATAGAATGAACATATAATTCACATATTATTAAAAAATTAGATAAACTGTTATAATATAATATAGTATATAAATTGACTAAACAAAAGTTGAATAAAGTTATATTTTTATTTAATACACTGTGGAAACCAGTTATAATGAGAATCACAGGACCAAAGATTTCTGTTCCATTTTTAAAATAAATTTCGCCACTGAATATTTAATTCAACACCGAAATATTAGGTTAAGATTCTCTTGGCATTTGACTAAATAAATACTCCTGTTAAAATTCAACGTAACAGCGCATGCGCGTGCAGTTAATATTAGCCTCTCTACAGGGTGAGTTAGCGCCTCGCGTTAACAAATATTGTATTAACGCTTACCTTAACAAATGCTCTTACAGAATAGCATTTTTGGATAATGACGTTAGACATGGAGTTAAAATAAAAATATTAACCTCACGCTAATTTTAACGCATTTTACAGAATACACCCGTTTGAACGTTGAAATTAACTAACAAACAAGTAGTACATATTACGTGTATAACAACCACTAAAATTTAGAAACAAAAGGATTATAAATTTGGAAAATAACCTTAATGGTTTTTAAGAAACTATAGTTGAACTAGTGTTACATCTATTCAGTTTAAATTTAAAATTAAGTACATACCTTAATACCTCTTATATTGTGTTTATAGCAACAACAAAAATATAAAAGTCTAATATTTTTAGTATAACTATACAAAATCCTAAATCCGCACGAACATATTTGGTTACCTAATACATTTTTGTATAAAAAGCAATTAGAACATTCTCTTTAATTTGAAATAGTAACCATCACATATCGATAACAATCAATAATTACAAAATTCTCTGTATTCGATTTGTACAAATTATGAAATACTGTCATATTTAATCCAGATTGAATTAAAAGATAAAATAATGACACTTCCTTAATCGTGAATTTAATAAATGTTCAAATAAGGAAATCTATGAAATTAAACAAAAATTTAAAAAATCTATATTTACGAAATATTGCTGGAGGTAAATTACTCACAGTTAAAATAGAAAGCCAATATTATTATAAAAATTAAAATAGTTACACTTCTGGACTGGTGTGGCTTCGTGGGAAAACATTTGCCAACGGAGAGCACAAGGCGTGGGTTCAATCCCCAACTACACTTGGAATTTTTACCTTCCAATACTGTTCAAATGAGTACAGGGGCAAACTCAGCTTTGAGTAATTACTCTACTTTACAAAATTAAAATTTATCACTGCATCTGTGAGAAAAATAAGTGATTACATTTAATTTTGTCGTACTGAATCCAGTGAAAATTAGGGGTCGTTCTGAACGCGATATAATTATTGCAAGCTTAGGAACAAGTATTTTGCATTTATGTGAAGAAGGATGAGACGAGATGTTTGAATTAACCGGACTGATTTAAAATATATATATATATATATATATATTCGCTTCATTTATCCATCCACCTGATATCATCAAGTTAAATTTGCTTTCATCACAAAAAATAACTGTTTTTCAGAAGTCCAAATTTTTATTTCTACGAGGTGTGTAAATTAAGTAACCGGGCTGATTTTTTTTTTTATTTTTTATTCGAATAGAATTACAATTCAATATTGTCTCCCTCAAAATAACTTCCTTGGGACGCCACACAGCGCTGGAAACGGTTCTTCCAATCCTCATAGCAGTGCTTCCACTCGGATACTGGAATAGCTTTCAGCTGGTCGGTTATGGATGTTTAAATCTTTTCGAGTGTCCCAAAATTACGTCCCTTGAGGTGATTTTTCAATCTTGGGAAGAGGAAAAAGTCACAAGGACTCAAGTCAGGCGAATAAGGAGGCTGAGGAGCCAAAGGAATATTTTTACTGGCCAAAAACGTATTTAACCCATTAATGGCCAAAGGTTCGTATACGCAACGTTTTAGAAATTATTTTTTTTAAGGAAAGCTGATTTTATTGATTTATAAAAACATGCATTTTCTATACACTTGTTGGTAATATAAAAAATTCATATATAGTCAAACCGTATGGGAACATTGTTATGAATTATCCTATTTTGAAAAAATATAAATTTTATCTGTCATGTTGCTGTGTACATCATTCAAATTTATGGGGTGCGTATACGCACCTTTGGCCAAATCAGTGAAATGTACAGGCGTGATTCAACATCGACAAGTCTCAGCTTGTCTTAGCCATCTAACCTATTGTTCATTTCTACTGTGTGTTCTTTCATAGTTCAGTATATGTATGTAGGTATTTACAGAATAAGTATAGTGAAAATAAAAATTAGTTGTACAGTTGTCAAATGATAGTAAAATTTCTTAATTGGTCACGACTAGCAGTTGCTCTTATGAAGTATCAGAGTAATGCTGATACTGATAGAGAAGCAACAAATTCAAACTATGGGCGTCCTTCAAAAAACAGTTTATCCGATGTCATCTGTTAAGAGGCATGAAACGAATGTAAAAAAAAATGCAGTTTATGTAACTCCATTTATTTATGTGTAAAATGTAAAGTACATCTGTTACCCTTTTCACACTAGATCTTTAAGACGAGTGAATTTAAAGTTCACCGATGTTTAAGATCGGTATGCTTTCACACTTGATGTTTAAATCTCTGGTGCTGTCATCAGCTACAGTAATTTTGTCCTTAAGTTACCGTCATGAAATTACCAGTTTTGAACTGTCTGCGCAGACGCACATTTTGAATTATTATAAACAAATAAGGATATTTCATTTCATTCTACAATAAAGACACTACAATAAAGAATATATTACACCTGTATTAACATGGAAGTCGATACATTTTATCTCAATTATTGTAGCTCTGTATTTTATTAAACACATTATTAAAATAAATAATTTTATTATAACAATAAGTATAAACTTCTTATAACGTCGATATAATACAGTATTCTTGTTTATGATAATATAAAACGTTGACAGCACAAATTCAAGGAGTATTTTTTTATAATAGAAATTAAGTTGACAATGCGGACGAAGTTTAAGACGCAGACCTCTGTCTTAAACATCGCTTGTATTTAGACGAGGCCATACGGTTTCACATTAGCGTTTAAAGATAGATTCACTTTAACATCCGATCTTAAAGATCTAGTATGAAAAGGGTATGTGCCCAGAGTGTTTTGGAATGTTTCATTCCAAATAAGTTCATATTTCATTCATAAATAAAATAATTTGCTTATTACATGTTTACTTATATTTGATATTGTTATTAGCCAAGGGTGCGTATACTCATCCTTATATTCCTGTAGAGTTAAGCATATATATTTTTTCAAAATGCAATAATTGTCTAAGTTGATGCATTTTAATTAATTTTCATTACAAGTTTTGTGAAAAATATTTTTTCTTAATAGCTTGGCCATTAATGGGTTAAGGATTTTTGGAATTATTTTTGCGCAGATTTTTCTCATCCCCAATTCATTGGTCAAATTCAACTCTTCCCCGATCATTATGACTGTCAACCGACGATCTGACGCACAAGACCCCGGATTCTGTCGACATTTTCATCGGTTCTTGAAGATGAAGGCCTTTCGCTGCGTGATTCATCTTCAATCAACTCTCTTCTTTTTGAAAATGCCTTAAACCACAAAACCTGGGTCCTTGACAAAACACTGTCTCCGTAGGCCTGCTGAAGTTTTGCAAAAGTTTTTTTTTTTCATCGTAGTTAGTTTGAAAAAACAAATATTTCACAACATACAACGTTCAAACTAGAGATGGGAATTTCGGCTCAGTTTGCGGAACCGGATCAGTGGAGGTCGTTCAGTTTGTTGAGCCGGTTCATTGATCCGGCTCAGTGATCCGGTTAAGTAAACATGTCTCCGAAACACAGGACGGTCGTTAGTTCGTAGGTAGAAAGTCGCTTAGAGCCGGTTCTTGCAATATATAAACTGTAAATATGATCCCGAGACACAGGTCGGTCGGTTGTTCGGTCGTAGGTAGAACGTCGTTTACACCCGGCTCTTGCTTAGAGCCGATTCTTGCAATATATGAACTGTAAACATGATCCCGAGACGCAGGTCGGTCGGTCATTCGGTCGTAGGTAGAATGTCGCTTAGAACCGACTCTTGCTCAGAGCCGGTTCTTGTAAACATGATCCCGAGACACAGGTCGGTCGGTCGTTCGGTAGAACGTCGCTTAGAGGTAGAACGTCGCTTAGAGCCGACTCTTGCTCAGCGCCGGTTCTTTTAAACATGATCCCGAGACACAGGTCAGTCAGTTGCCGGTCGTCCGGTCGTAGGTAGAACGTCGCTTAGCCCCGACTCTTATCTAACATTTTTGAAACAAGCAATTCACTTTATGTAGCTACTGTATTTTAAACCAGATGTGTTAAGTTTATGGCGATGTTTATTGCCCTTATAAATCGGACATCTGGGATTTGGGCAATATTTTTAATATTTTTATATAGTATGGTTGTAAGAAAATACAGACTAACCCTATTAGTTTCAAATAAAGTGCCCTACAAATTGATGACAAAATACACTTTATGATAATACATTACAAGCCAAGTTCTCGCGAAGTTCAACATGACATCGATCCAGATCCGGATCACTCCGGTCACTGTTCACAATCGCCCGACCAATCGTATCCTTGAAACTTGAAACTATACAGTGAGCCGTGAGCCGGCTCATTTCAATTTGGTGAACCGTGTCACTTCGGTCAGTGTACTGAGCCGGCTCAGTGAGCCGGTTCGTTCATGAACGACCCATCTCTAGTTCAAACTATCTACTAATTTTATACACAATGCATAGTCTATAGTCGACTAATTTAAGAGCTGTGAATGCAGCTTGAATAAACGAAACATATCGACCACGTCACACAGCGAATAAATGTTTTAAAAGAATGAAATAACTGGAACATTTTTTTAATTGTACTATTTTTTTTTCGTTTATTAGTGACTTCCGTTGTAAGTGTTAAAATTTGTTACATTTTTCCTGTCCATCTTTATCCTGTTTTTATTTCCGTCTTTTTACAACTTCCTTGAACAAATTTGAATATATTTTATAACAATCTATTATCTAGATTTGAATTAATTGAAGTTATTAGATCATATAATTTTAAAAAATCTTTATATGCAATTAACAAACTTAATATGGTTTCTAACTACTTTTTAGGGTTTCTATATAGTTAGTTAAAATTTTTAACGCACAACGACGATTGCTTTTTTTTACTAATTGTGGCCAAACGGGTTTAACGAACTGACAGAGCCCAAAGAAGAAGAAAAATATTTCACTTTAAAGTTGTACTTGGAAACACAACCTGAAACAACGATTTAAAAAGACTTAAAGAGTAGTTTGTTGACAGTGAGCGTTAAAAAAACAAATTTGTGAAAAAATGGATATTACACAGATTTTCGTTGGATGATTTTTTACGATTTTAGTAAAGGCCTAACTCAACAACAATGCATAGATTCGCTTCGTTCAACTTTTGGTAATGAAGCACCATCAGAAAAGACTGTTTACAATTGGTTTGCAGAATTTCGTCGTGGTCGTGCGTCCGTCAGTGATGAATCTCGTGAAAGTCGACCAAAATCGGTTGTGATTCAAAAAACATCGATGCTGTGCGCAAAATGATTGAAGAAGATCATCATGTGACTTACCGTGAGATAGAGGCATCTTTTGGCATATCGCAGACTGCAATACATTCGATTACATGAACATTTAGCTGTGAAAAGATCTGTTCCCGATGGATTCCGCATAATTTGACCGAAACTCAAAAAAAGACTCGTGTTGATTGTTGTAAGTGAATGCTAAAAAAAATCATCCTAGGCACTGCAAAATCCGTATACAACTTCGTTACAGGTGACGAAACTTGCATTTATTCATATGAATCGGAAACTAAGCAACAATCCACTGTTTAGGTCTTCCAAGATAAACCGAAACCCACAAAAGTTGTTCGTTCACGAAGCACTCCCAAGAAAATGATAGCTTGTTTCTTCGGTTGTACTGGACATGTCGCAACAATTCCTTTAGAGGATCAGAGAACAGTTAATGCTGAATGATATACAACAATTTGTTTGCCAGAAGCCATCGACAAAATCAGGAAAAACAACCAAAAACTTCGCATCATTCTTCATCGTGACAATGTAAGCTCCCACACAGCACGTCAAACAATTGATTATTTGAAGGAGAAAAACATCAAATTAATGTATCATTGCCCGTATTCACCTGATTTATCCCCTACCGACTTTTTTGTTCCCCAGTGTCAAACAAAAATGCGTGGACAGCGAATTTCATCACCTCAAGAACTGTTGAAGCCTTCGAAAACCATGTTTTTGAGATACCAACTTCAGAGTGGAAAAAATGTTTCGAGAATTGGTTTGATAGCATGCAAAAGTGTATAAATCTTAAAGGCGAACACAATAAAGTAGTTCGTTTAAAAAAAATTTTTTTTCTTTCTTAGTTTTTGTAAAAACTTAAAAGGTAACCCTTGTAATATGTATATTTTGCATTTTTCCGCTCTTCTAAAATATTTGCATATTTTTGACGGTCCGCGAATAAAAAAGTTTGGAAACCCTTAGTCAGGTATTCTTCAGTTAGGGGCGGATGGTCATTAGGACCCAGGGAACCTATTACAAGCGTTAAGAACCTGTATACTGCGTTATATCAACAATGTAATTTTGTAAATTATCAGGAAATAATTTTGCTGTTAATTTTCTTCTTAACAACTTTTTAATTAAAATTAGAAGCCCCCATGTTAATTTTATTACTAACGGATGGGGGCAGCTCTTTTTATTTGTTTTACTAGAAATTAGTAACGGTCAATTATTTATTTTTTCTGTCCAATAAAATTATTAATTTATCATAAATTACAGTTTATTAAGCAATTTTATTGTCTATTATTCTATTTCTCAGAACTTTTAATGGTCAATATTTTATTATAATTTTTAAACAAAAATATTTGTTTCAGAAAATTTATATTAATCATTAAAATTTATCTGACAATAATACAAACAACCTAAGGCCGTTTATATACGAAGTTGTAAGAATATTAAATGTAGATATATAAATATTTTTCCATTTTTCTAATTTTGGTATAGGCCAAGAGGGACCGCATCAGAGCCGCATGAAGCTCATAAATCAAAAAATTTAAGTGAAGTGTAAATTTTCACACATTTCAGGGTTTTGTAGGTATTTAATAAGTGTAAGAAGCTAACATAATACTGGAAGTCTAGGTATATTTATCACATCAAAATCAACAGTTTTTTTAATAATCACTTTTATTATTTAGCTTTCATTTAATTTTTTTAAAACAATATTTAAATAATTTGACAAATATCCCAGCGTTTTTTCCTGCATTTGCTTCGTATTCAAGTCTTCATTAGATTAATAAGAAATAATTTACAGTGTAGAGTGTAGTGTGGTGTGATGTGAGTAACTCAGTTCGCAACTATTAAAAAAAAATATATTATTTTTTTAATATTTTTAATTTCAAAAAAATCCATAACATTATTAGTCATAATTTAACCATGAATTAAATAATTAATTAATTTTGTCAAAACCACAAAAACTGCCATATTTTTTAAAAACACAATCTGATCAAAAATTCCTGTCGTACGTTTCCGGCTCAGATCAATATACATTACCTATAATTTTTTCAGGTTTTTGGTTTAACCCTTTTTGGTAAAAGGGTGCGGGACAAGAAGTTTTGCACATTTTTGTATAAATTCGTGTTAAAAGAAACGAATTACAAAAAATCATCTATCGTTCCGTAATCTACGTCTTAAGAGTTTTCTTTTGATGCCACACAATACATTTTTTTTAAATATTTTTTTTTATCAACACAAAAAAATTGACATTTTTCGAAAAATTTATCTGATCAAAAATTCCTGTTGAAATATTTTGGTTCCCATCAAAGAATGCATGGAAACATAACTTACAGCTAACAAAGCACAATCTACAACCTCTTAATTTAAAGAGCTCTGAATGCGGCTTTAGTGCAATAAAGTAGCACGAATCCCTGGTGTGCCACAAAAGTAAAATAATGAACAGATTTGAAAAATTTTATTATAATTTATACAACAAACAAAAATTGTTGAAAAATCTAAACTGCTGGCGAAATATGTCCAAAAACAATTAAAGAAATTTTTTAACTAAAATTATATATACTCTAGGTTATGCAAAATCTGTATCAAACGTTTTCCTTAACAAAGACCTAATGCTTCGTTCAGAACCTCCAAATTATAAATTAGAATCAACGTGAAATTAGTACTTAACATAAAATTTCTACGTAGAAATTAAGCAGCATTCACAATAAAAATTAAGAAATTAAGCCACTGACAGATATTTTTATCGATTTCTACTTTATCGATAGATATTTGGCAGCTGTTTACATTTGCTACTAATTTGCTTTACTAATGAGTTTTTGAGTGTTTCATGGTTCTGAAAAGAGTTGAAATAGAGGAAAAATTTATATTTGTACACATAGAAAACACAAAGATGTGGATAGAAGCAAAAAAATATGGTCATAGAAATTTTTAGGTTGACAAGTGCTTACTGCGCATGCGTCAATTATAAATTAACGTAAGGGTTTGCAGTCTACAAACATCTAATTTTAATTTATAAGTATAAGTATTAATTTTGAAGGTTGTGAACGGTAACGTACAGTTACGTATAACAAACATTTACGTTAATTCTAAGTACTAATTCTAATTCCTAATTGAGAGGTTCTGAACGCAGCATAACAGTCTAACAATCTTTACAGTTATGATGTAAAGTACCCCTTCTGACCAAGGTAAATCTTAAATAGATCCCAAAACAAAACTGTCATTTTAAAATTTATTTAAATTATTTTTAAGAATTGGTGAAAGCTATATATATTTAATGTGTTCTAAGAAATTCCGAAATTCTAACAAAAAGTAACAGTAGCAAGAAAATGGGTCAATTTTGAGTGTCGTAACTTAGTCAACTTTTAATAGAATTATAGAAGAACTTGTCAAATATTTTACATAAAATTTAGGGTACCTAATTTAACAGAACGCACCCTACTGCGTGTTCTATTGAGACGATGAAATGGTCTAGTTATGGTTAAAACTGCACCCCTTTTTGTTGAGGTATAGAAATTAGGGCACTAGAAACGTAACAAAAAAATAAGAAATGGGTTAAAGAAAACTAGTAGATATTATATATATCTCAGGTTGACTGACTAAAGTATATATAGTGGATATTGTTAATAACGACATCTAATATAACGACACATCGGTTTATGCGACGAAATTTGAAAGTCCCGGACAGAAACATATCTTTTTATACGTGAGACTTATCGCTTATAACGACATCGGATATTACGACGAAAAATGATTTGAAATTTGGGTAAAATTATCTTTTTTTCTAACGCGAAAACGCCTGGAAAGTACCGAATTGGCTAGGGGAATTACCGACTTATGAAAAGACAAGGCGAAACGCAACAGATATGTATATAATTCTTTATTTCCCCTAGGCCTTGCGATGTTTAGGGTTTTAGCTACTACACGAGAATAGAAATAATCATAATAATACAATAAAATACATGACAAATTTGAGTATATTCAATAATTTTATATGATTTTCTTTATTCTTCATTCTTCCTCCGGTGTTTCTCTCTTTCTTCCTATTCTCTTTTCGGCTTCCGTCTCCAGTCTCCTTCCTTCTTGACTCCAGTTCTTCCACCCCTTTTTCGTCTTTTTTCGCTTCTCTTCCCTCTCTTCTTTCCTCCTCCTGTGCCTCTCCCTTCCTGTTCTCAGTTTTGCCTTACCTCTCCGCTTTCCTTCCTTATTTCCTCGAGTACTCTCGCCCATGTTTCTCCCTTTCCTTCTTTACTCAACAGCTCCTTTATCTCTTCCTCCCATTTTGTCATCTTTCCACATCTTTTTGTTAGACGTTCCAAGGATTCTTCCTCCTCCCTACACATTCTGCATATCCTATCCTCTGGTTTTGCCCAATACCTGTTGCTCCGTTCTTCATTTCCACATCTTAATCTAGCAATCCTCCTAACTCTGTCCCCTGCCTTTCCTCTCCGCCCTTTCAAATATTTAGGTATTCCTACCGTCCTTATCTCTCTATACTTTTTCACATTCCTTGAATTGTCTATTCTTACTGTTCTTTCCTGCTCCTGTACCTCCTTGTCTCTCCTCCTCAATTCTTCTACTATGTTTCTTCCTCCGTTATACTTAAATACTTAAATATATTTAAATACGTATGTATAAGCAGTTCACTTTTGTAAGAACAAACTAAAAGGAAATTTTGTTTTCAATAGTTTGCACCTTTGAAGCTGTATGTCATGTTGGTAAAAAAATGTCACTTTTTTAAAATGTCGATCCATTTGACATATATCATAATGAAAAATGATATCTTAATTATAATGATCATAACCTTATCAACTTAAAGTCGGTTTTACAGCGTAAGAAATATTTTTAATTGACATTTAAAGTTAGTAACACACTATAAAAGTAACCAAAATAACCAGATCTAGTTTGTTCTTATAAAAGTGACAGCTTATAGTGAAATATATTTTTTAAATAATAGTGTTTCAATTTTCCTTATTAGCCATATAGTATTCTTTGCTAGTTTCTCTATCATTTTCTTGACCAACATTTCTGTCCCAGTTATATGATATTAATTTAAACAGACTAAAATTTCCAAGAATTTAAAATGTGGAATTTGGCAACATAGCAATGCATAGGTTTGACTAACACTATGGGCTAAGACAGGTGAGGTCTTTACCTGCGCCAACCGTTGTTAACGGATAAACTCACAAAAACAAGTCTGGTCCCCCGATGTATCGACAGGGGCTGTGCCTATGCAGAAAACTGCAAAATCCCCCAGGCGCGGATATAACAACGCAGCAACTATTCATCGTCACCGCTCCAACAATACCTTGACAAATCGAAAACTTTAATAACTACAGTCCTACAGTATCCTGTATGAAGACACTTTTATCAAAACTACATAGAAACCACTAGCACAGTCCCTAAATAATTATTGTCACTTTTGCAACTTGCATTTTAAGTTTTTTTTTTTTTCTGATAGTTTACAAAATTTTATAAAGTTCCTCCTCACAAAGCAAAACTGTATGTTTTATCCTATATTGGTATGGTGAATTCGAATATGATGTTTAAAACTTTCAGATCAGATTTAGATTTTAAAATATTTAAAAAAAATATTGTGTTAATGAACTCGTTTATTACTTATATATTGCAAAAAGAGTCATGGAAGCGAGAACACGTAGGAAAAATCGTAGAGGAAGGCCAAGAAAAAAGTATGGACGAAGAACTGAAGAATAGGGTTCGAAGAATTTTACTAAAAATTTTCAAAATTTTTCGTTTTATCAAAAAACGTCTCAAATAAAAGTTATTAGTTATTGCATTTATAGCAACTTTTGTTAAATAAATTTTTTCGAAATATTTTTCTGTTGCTAAATATTCGCAAAAATCTTAAAATCGACACGAGTAAACTCCCATTTCTAGTCAACCGATTTTTACCAAAAGTTGATCAATTTGTGCTATTGATAGTAGAAGCTTAAATATGAAGTTTCATAAAAATCCTTTCAGCGGAATTTGCTCTGCACGTGTACACAGACAGACGGACGGACGGACGGACAGACGGACAGACAGACGGACGGACAGACAGACCGACAGACATCATTCTAAAAATAGTCAAAACGTTATGTAGGGACCTCAATTCGTGAAGATCTATCGAAATCTCGAAATGTCAAAATCGGTATGATCACAATACCTCCCTTATATATGTTGGCGGTCGGTAAAAAAAGAAATGGAGTGGATGAACGATAACCTCTTGTTGAAAGACAATAAATGGAGCAGAAACTCAAACTCCAACACAAACTATGTATAGTTTGTGTTGCTGGTTCAAAAGAAACGCATTCTTCAATTATTTGTTTTGTAGATACGAGGATTACCTTTTATGTTTTTACAACCGACCACTAGATGGCAATATTGAAATGTGTCATTACTATATTCGTAAACTTTGACATTTGTTATTGTTAAATCAGTGGCAGGTTATAAATTGACCGAGTAGTTTGTTGACAGTGAGCGTAAAAAAAACAAGTTTGCGAAAAAATGAATATTGCTCGTGAAGATTTTCGTTGGATGATTTTTAACGTGGGCTTAACTCAACAACAATGCATAGATTCGCTTTGTTGAACTTTTGGTAATGAAGCACCATCAGAAAAGACTGTTTACAATTGGTTTGCAGAATTTCGTCGTGGCCGTGCGTCCGTTAGTGATGAATCGAAGGTCGACCAAAATCGGTTGTGATTCAAAAAAACATCGATACTGTGCTCAAAATGATTAAAGAACATCGGCATGTGACTTATCGTGAGATAGAGGCATCTTAAGTCACTAGATTATATAAAGTAGCGCAACGGCGGCCATACTGGGGCTAAAAATGTCGCCAACACAAATTATTTTCAATGATTCGAACAGTACAAAAATAAGAAACTAATACTACCAATAATTTTTATTTTAAACAATGTAATCACAATTTTTTTAATCAAAGATGCACTATAACAAAATTGTGGTACAATTTCAATTATTTTTTTATTTTTATTAAATAAAATGGATATAATATATAAATTTAAATGAAACTTAACCTTAAATATTCAAACCGCTGACAAAGGAGGTTATTAAATTAGAGCGAGAAAGGGAGATGTGACTAAGAACGTAAAAATTGCTGCTTTAATTTGCTTAACAGGGGAACCAATGTTGCCAATCAAACTATGGTGTCTGTCGGCTTCTTCAAAGGCTTGCGCTACTTTGTATAATCCAGTGACTTTAGAGGCATCCTTTGGCATATCGCGGACTGCAATACATTTTGCATTAACAGTAAGTGAAATCGGTTTCAGAGGAATATAATAGGCAAGAACCTAAAGAACAAAAACGGTATTTTTCGTTTACGTTCCGGAGATGAACAAACTATTTTTTTCGTTCTTATTCCCTGCTTTGAAATACCCCATTTGTACGCCACTGCATTAATAATACAGCAAACATATGCTGACACGTTTTGAGTGATTCAGACAAACCACTGTACTAAAAACGTGATTTTTTAATGAAATTTACCGACATTTGATATTCTTTAGTAATGAAATGAAATAACCTATATCAAAGTACTGTTATCTAATCTAACATATGGTTACACATTACTTACTAAGAACTGCATTTCTACAAATTGCACAAATTATCAAAAAATCCTAGATTCCGAAGAAAGAAGTTCTCAATTGTATTCCGGAAAATGGATTCACGGTAAACTTCCTACAAGATTTGATCAAAAATTCTACTAGCGTCATAATTATAAAACAAATATTTGACATTTAATTTATCACTTTTCAAACACTTTCGGAGCAGGGATAGGGAGTTGGATTCGGAGTCGGAGTCGGGAATCCAAAGTCAAGGCGATAATTTTTGGAGGAGTCTGGTGTCGGAGTCGAGAGTCGGAAAAACTATCGACTTTCGACTCTTTAATTAAATTTTATCAAGGATGACAATACACCCACAAAAATAAAATAACAATGTTATTAGAATTTTTTAAAGAACGGAAATGAGAACAACATTTTATTTTTTTGTTCAAGAACAAAAACGGAATTGGAAATTTTCAATACCAGTTTTAACTGATTTTCCATATTCTCATTCTCCAGTTTATACGAACGAAACCGGAACCGAACTGATATTTTTTTTCTTATTTGAACCGGAATAAAAACCAAAACGAAAAAAATAACGGTTCGAAACCCTGAATTAATGTCTCCTTGCCCGTATTCACTTGATTTAATCCCCTAACGACTTTTATTTGTTCCCCAATGTCAAACAAAAAATGTGTGGACAGCGATTTTCACCTCAAGAAGCTGTTGAAGCCTTCGCAAACCATGTTTTTGAAATACCAACTTCAGAGTGGAAAAAATCAGATCAATTCTGTAAAAAATTACTGTGTAGTAACGTTCCCAGCAAACATTTTTATACGGGCCAGTACTGGTAAAGCACATACTCCCCGGCATTGAAAGTAATGGGCCAGTACCCCGGTGTCCCCGTGGCCGTTACTGGCCCATTGATGTATCAGTTGCCGGCCCAGCAACGGTAAAGTGCAAAATAATCGCATTAGTTGCAAGATTTATTTCTGATGGTTTTAAGTAAAAAGTATGAGTGAAGAAGAGTGCTTATAAAATGCTGGTAAAGTACTTCGTATAGGCGGAATGCGAAATACAAATGTGAAGTACATTATTAATACTGGCGTTGCACTTACTTTTGGTCCCAGTAATTTACCAGCATAAAAGCAGTTTGCCGGCATTCGGCCGCTAGTTGAATGTTTGCTGGGTTACTACAAGATAAAATATTATAAAAAGTATAATGACTTTCATTCATGATAGTAACTGACCTTGCTCATAGTGACAATTTTAGTTACTATTATCATAGTAACTGAGTTACTGAATTGGTCTGAATGTTTCGATAATTGGTTTGAACGCATGCACAGGCGAATTTTTGAAAAGCAATAAAATTGTTTCTTTCTTAGTTTTTGTAAAAACTTAAAAGGTTGCCCTCGTACAAAAATAATTATATAACACCCAGGACTTATCGTAATATTATTAATTATTATTTAAGTGTTAACTCATGTTCTTGAGTGTTCAGTATTATTTAATTCAATCTTTCAAATAAATAATACATAAGACGATATAATATAATTCGATTCGCGTGTGATTCGGAAACACAATGTTTGACACAGAAATATCTAGTGCTTAAGTACCTGAGAACATCATTATTTAATATTAATGACAGAAATTAAATAAAAATAATAACAAGGAATTTTACAAAATATTTTTATAGTTTATAAAAATGTTTTTGTTTAAAATATGTTGTGTGCGTAAGAAAATCGAACAATTTCTTTATGGAATATAAATAACATAAAATACATCTATTTTACATGTGGTACCACAATATTTTGTGGTACCTCCTCGTGCTTTAATTATCGCACGTACCCTTTTAAGCATACAGTTCACAAGTTTTTTATCGGATTGTACATTGAACCATTCGTCCACAATAATTTTCTTCAATTCTTCTTTTGATTTGCATTTGTAAAGGGACACCTTGTTTATTAGAATCGACCATAAATTTCCAATTTGCGATAAATCTGGTGACTGAGGGGTCATGCAAAAAGTGGCACATTGTTTTTGAAAAACCATTCATTTGTTGCTTTGGCTTTGTGACAGGGGGCATTATTTTGTTGAAAAACATATTCTGGATTGTCTTCATTAAATAATTTAAATATTGATGATTCCAAAACATCATTAAGCGTGGTCAGTGGCGCAGCCAGGATTCTGTCTTGGGGAGGGCCGAATAAAATTTCGAGAGCACGCGGGCCGCATACGGCCCTCAACCTTATTTTTTGTAGCCCCTGAAGCGGTAATCAAAATCACTTGAACTTTTTTAGGGGAAAAATATATTTAAAAATGTAAAATATACTGTCTTCCCCTTTTCTGTTTATAAAAAAAATGTCAAGAAACCCTTCGGGATATTTAAAGTTCCGTCACTGCTTATCATTTTGTATGTAAAATAGACTGCGACCCAAATCAGTTCGACACCCCTGCTGTTTGATATTGATGTTTATATCAAATAATAGTTCTATTATTTGTTGATAAAAAAAAATGTAATTGTTAATCCATGTATCAAAAACTTTCACTTGATTTTTTCTTCGATAAATACATATTTATTTATATTTTTCGCGGGCTATATTTTTGAAGTCTCAATATTTCTCTTACTTATGTTCAGTTCTCTCAGCCGCTTGGCCACAATTTGTACCGAACGAACAGACTCATGTGACGGAATAAAGATTTGTTGATTCTACCTACGAAAACCTAAAAATAACATGTAAATATGCATTTTCTGTTAATTTTAACACTAATCATAATAAAATATAGCTTATCATTATTGTAAAATACGTAAGTTATTTTGCTGTACGATCATGATAAATTTGTTAAATTTTCATTTCATTGGACCTTCAGAGGGAGCTTGTGACCCCCCTCCCTCTGAATACGCCACTGTTGTTCAGTACAACTTATATCAGTCCTTTTTGTGTGTAAAACATCATAATTTCAAAAATACCTAAGAAGATATTGATATTCACATTTATCTATAAAATAAAACCAAATACCGATTTTAAGAGCGCGATTGTCTCCAAAACTACTCTCTTTATTATATTTCTACTATTTCTATTCTATTTCACATTTGAGGTGTCATTTTAAAATTACACTCTGAAGGTTATACCGAAGTCAGATTTCCACTTTATCTTATCTGAATCGAGTAATTAGTTGTTTAAAACAGTTTTATCATTTGACTGGGCGAATATTTTAGTCGATGTGTCAGGGGGAAAAAGGATCAACGCTCCCCTTCATATAATTCGTTGGAGCATATTTGGAAAGTGATATATTTTCACTTGAACAATACTTATGTCACTTTCTCAAGAGTAGGCAATCTTAAAAAAATGTTTATTTACACGAAAAAAAAAAATGCCAATATTGTTTACAATGAAGTAATTTAAAAATTAACTACTGTTGTGGTTAACAAATTTTATCTTCAACTCTCCGAGCAGCGCCGTATAATCTGACTACATATCAAACTATAGAATATGCAAATACATATTTTCCCGCAATTTATTTATCAGTAGCCTTGACTGGAGTTAAAGAGGCAAAACTAATCCTTTTTACATTCCTTTTAATCTAAAATTATGAAATATTGGGGACCATTATAACAAAGACCCTTCTTATGTTTATCTCTTTGAAGTTTTATGATTTAAAATATTTCTAAAAGTGGTTTTTCTTAGAAAGATCTGTTAGATCTTTGTTAAAACCTTATCTACCCTTTGCTTAAATGGTTAAGTATAATAGTTTAGTAAATATAATTCCCAAAAGATGGTGTTGAAATATGTTGAACCGGTCCTGTGTTATCCTTCTGCGAATCTCTGAGTGACCTTTCCGCCTACCTCGATATTGTTTCTGCAGGAGTGCAGTTACTGACTGCACAGCAGCGCCGGATTAGAAGGCACGATGGAATTTAAATCCGTAACTGACTCCCCACTGCATATTGCAAAAAGTTAACACTCATAATTCGCGTTCCAATGCTCAAAAACAGCGGCTACAAACAAGTCATTGTTAGTTAGTTAGTTAGTTAGAATTTTTAACACACAATCGAGTCTATTCTGTATCTTTTGTGGTTAAAAAGATTTGGTTAAAAAGTAAAATTTTAACTAGGCGTTAAAATTTTAACCCTGTTTCTTATTATGTATCTCAGGTTATAACCCAAGCGTTAAGTTATAACTTTTTAACCTTATGGTTAAAAGTATGTTGTGAAATTATCTACAAGGGACGTATTTTGCTAGTGTAAATGTGGATTTAAAGTAAACAAGTGTTATACCCTTTTCACACTAGATCTTTAAGATCGGATGTTAAAGTGAATGTATCTTTAAACGCTAATGTGAAACCGTATGGCCTCGGTTAAATACAAGCGATGTTTAAGACAGAGATCTGCGTCTTAAACTTCGTCCGCATTACCAACTTAATTTCTATTATAAAAAAATACTCTTTGAATTTGTGCTGTCAACATTTTGTATTATCATAAACAAGAATACTGTATTATATCGACTTTATAAGAAGTTTATACCAATTATTATTATTATTATTATTATTATTATTATTATTGTTATAATAAAATTATTTATTTTAATAATGTGTTTAATAAAATACAGAGCTACAATAATTGAGATAAAATGTATCGACTTACATGTTAATACAGGTGTAATATATTCTTTATTGTAGTGTCTTTATTGTAGAATGAAATGAAATATCCTTATTTGTCTATAATAATTCAAAATGTGTGTCTGCGCAGACAGTTCAAAACTGGTAATTTCATGACGGTAACTTAAGGACAAAATTACTGTAGCTGATGACAGCACCGGAGATTTAAACATCAAGTGTGAAAGCATACTGATCTTAAACATCGGTGAACTTTAAGTTCACTCGTCTTAAAGATCTAGTGTGAAAAGGGTATTATGGATGAATCATGAATGGACAACGTTTAAATATAATAAATCTATATTGCGGAAATGTACAATATTTATATATAAATAATTATGGGTGCAGAAAGTAAATAATATGTTACCATAACATGCAAATGTATCAATATTTTTTCTGTATTTTCTTTCTTCTAATTTAAGATATTTTTATTTTCAGGTTATATTTACCTTATTTTTATTTTTAAACAAACAAAGAAATCAATATTTATAAATGTATCACAGTTTTAAAGTTTCAAATATTTACTTGCAATATATTGGGAAATCTTTTGAATTTTCTTCTTCTCGGATTTTCAAAAAACAACATTTGTAAAACGAGATATTCCGTAGAAGTTTTAGAAAAATTAAAATATTTCTTTAGGTAAATTAAAAGGGTCACTCATATCACGCAGTTGCCTTTGTTTAATTCGTACTGATCTAAATATATATATATTTTTTTCACCTATATTAATTTTTCACTTAATAACTTATTTTTATTAAATTTGTTCTAGTAATAATTGGTTTAAAATAAACAGACTTTCCATGATTAATTCTAAAAATCAGCTGTGGCCACCACAGGACCGACCGCCATCATGAGGTATTTATATAAAATACATTCTAGCAGCAGAGTAGAAATATCTTGGCCTAATATTTTCTAACAGAGATATTATTTATCATGACCATGGAAACGTTACATATAAGTATGAAAAAATTGAGACTTGGAAAAAATTTCGAAAAATTTTAGAAAAATTATTCGAAATTTTTCGTTTTATCAAAAAACGTCTCAAACAAAAGTTATTTTTCTGTTGTGAAATATAAATAATAAATTCTAATTAAATTTTAAAATATTTCTTACCTTTTTACAACTTTTCAGCACAAATTTTCAATTTAATTTCCTTAAAAAATATCAAATGTCATTATTAAACAAAAATAGGTAGCCATCTTGGGATTATTCCCGTCAGATGACGACACGTCCCTAGGGCCAATCAAAAGGCCTAATTAAAAAGTCCTTGATCAAATTTTATCTGCATAAATTACAATTAAAACATACGTTTTTCCAGTAAATTACATTGTAATCCTAATGACGTATATTTATATTTTGATTTGATTCAGAAATGTATGGCAAGTGCTGCTAACCCGGGAATACACCTAAAATAAACCAAATATCTGAACTAATTACTGAATTAGACCAAATAATTAGAGCGGATTAATGGAAACTAGTTCAAATGACTGTAGCTCGCTTATTTATGAACGGATTTTGAAAATACTTACAGTTTTAGAATTAGGAGTGCATGAGGCTTCTGACTGTATAGTCAAAAACATCAAATTCGCAAGTTGGTAAAAAAATTTGCTCCAGTTTTGACCAAAAATAGAGCACGGCTATAACTCGCTTATTTATGGACCGATTTCAATGGGATTTGACACAGAATATTAGAATTAGTGTCTTCTGGTATGTAGGTATTCAAAATTCATATATCTGTACAAAAAAGGCCTAAATGGGGGTCCAATTTTTTTAAAATTACAATATTTTTAATGTTTATGGGCCAATTTTGATAAAATTTTATACATGGAGATAGAATTAGTTTCTACTCCTTATATGAGAGACAAAGTTTATATATCTATACAAAAAAAGCCTAACGGGGGCCCTATTTCAAAAAATTAAATAAATGTTATATTATATTTTTTCGTTTTATCAAAAAAGGTCTGAAATAAGTTAGATATTGCTTTTATAGCAACTTTTGTTTAATATTTTTTTTCGAAATATTTTTCTGTTATGAAATATTCACAAAAATCTTAAAATCGACACGAGTAAACTCCCATTTTTAGTCAACCGATTTTTACCAAAAGTTGATCAACTCGTGCCATTGATGGCAGAAGCTTAAATATGAAGTTGAATAAAAATCCTTTCAGCCGAATTTGCTCTGCACGTGTACACAGACAGAAAAACAGACGGACGGACGGACAGACAGACAGACATACAGACAGACAGACAGACAGACAGACAGACAGACAGACATACAGACGGACGGACAGACAGACCGACAGACATCATGCTAAAAATAGTCAAAACGTTATGTAGGGACCATTCGTGGAGATCCATCGAAATCTCGAAATGTCAAAATCGGTATGATCACAATACCTCCCTTATATATGTTGGCGGTCGGTAAAAATGGATTTTTTCTGGCTATTTGACGTTTAGAGGTTAGAATTACAGCTTGTTAAAATGTTAACGCCATGTATTTTGCTGGAGTTAAAATTTCAAATGTAACCTACTGAAATATTTGTGCTAATTGTATAATTATCCTAAGAGTCTGGTTTGCACCAACGTGTTCAGAAAATCTTTAAGCAGACTGAAGTCTCTTTTCTATGTCTTATATTTTCTACTAAAAAAACGCTCAGCCCCTCTGTTGATTGGCGAGGGATGTAGAGAGGTAGAGACAGAGAGAGATGAAGTTTGGGCAAGACAACGAGTATGCCAGCAAGTAATAAATAAATTAATCTGGCGACGTGGAATCATTAGTAAAAACATTTCAACACACATTTTAACACAGCAAGGAGAATGAGAAAGGAAATGGAAGTAAAAACGAACTCAGAAAGGAAGATCATCCGGTAGAATCTTTCTAAAAGGATTAGCGCTAATTCCAAAAGCATAAACTAAAAATCAACTAAGAAAATTTTAATTCCAAAGCAGACGATTTGCTTAATATGAGATATTTTTCAAAAAAATAATTCTTTCTTTTTCTAAAAATATATTTTTAAAAGTTTCCAAGAAACGCGTTATCAAGCTCGAGTGTTAAAATGAAGCAATGAAGAAAAAAACTAAAAATCTTCAACATGGAATATACTTTTTGTTCAGTTATCTCAAATGTTTGACATTTATTAATGACAGAAATGTTACAAGCTTCTCAGAATGATATTAAAAAGACTGGTTTCATCACGCATCTCGACAAAACGCATTCGATTTAGTTCAAAAGAAACATGATCAACCAGTTACGTCTTTTCCATATGGGGCACGAGCCCAGGGCCCCCAGCTTGATGGGGACAAAAAAATTTGGGAACCGGAAACGTACGAGAAGAATTTTTTATCCGATTTCGTTTTTGGAAAATATTACAATTTTTGTGTTGAAAAAAAAATATTTTATTTAAATTTTATATTATATTATAAGGATATTAAATGGAAGCTCTTTAAGTGCAGATTAAGGAACGGTAATTGATTTTTGAAATACATTTCATTTTGACTAAATTTTGCCAAGTATTAAGATTTTCGTTTAAAATCTTAACTAAAATTAAAAAAATCAGCTGTGGCCACCACAGGACCGACCGCCATCATAAAGTACTTATATAAATTACATTCTAGCAGCAGAGTAGAAATAACTTGGCCTAATATTTTCTAACAGAGATAGTAGTATTATTTATCATGACCATGGAAACGTTACATAAAAGTATGAAAAAATTGGGAACAATTTTACAAAAATTATTCGAAATTTTTCGTTTTATTAAAAAAGTCTCAAATAAAAGTTATTAGTTATTGCATTTACAACAACTTTTGTTCAATAAATTTTTTCGATATACTTTTCTGTTGCTAAATATTCGCAAAAATATTAAAATCGACACGAGTTAACTTCCATTTTTAGTCAACCGATTTTTATCAAAAGTTGATCAACTCGTGTCATTGATGTCAAAAGCTTAAATATGCAGTTTCATAAAAATCCTTTTAGCAGAATTTGCTCTGCACGTGTACACAGACAGACAGACGGACGGACAGACAGACAGACAGACAGACAGACAGACAGACAGACAGACGGACGGACAGACAGACAGACCGACAGACATCATGCTAAAAATAGTCAAAACGTTATGTAGGGACCTCAATTCGTGGAGATCCATCGAAATCTCGAAATGTCAAAATCGGTATGATCACAATACCTCCCCTATATATGTTGACGGTCGGTAAAAATATATTTGTATATACATGGATACATTTTGTTATGGGTAGAGAAGAGGTACGTAAATTTATTTTGAAAATATCGACTACGAAAATAAATAAATAAATGGCCGGTTGCTGAGATTCCATTTTTAGTAGAGAATCTGTTAATTTTTCATATAGTCGCAATATAAACAATGTCTCTGTAGGCGTTATGCTCTTACGTGACAAAAACGCAGTGTTGCCAGGTCTGGATTTGATTGATATTTCTGCAATTATACAACAAAAAAAAATGCCTTTAAATATATATTATGGTATTATTAGAGATATATGATACACGGTAGAAAAAATCTAACAGTAACCTTCTTGTCGTGCCTATTGATTTAAAGGATTTAAAACCAACACTTGTAATTGTGTTATGCTTGGTTTATATACGGAACAAGAATAAGGAATAGGAAATAAGAATAGTACACAAGATGTTAAAACATGTCTGCGCCGTATATCGGTTTATGTAGGAATGAAATTTAGCTTAAACATAAGAATAGTTGGTAACATTCAACTTCTATTCTTATTTCAAGAATAAGACACGATAAGCCTGCGCACAGCAATCAAAATGTCTGCCGTAATAAAGTTTGTTCAACAGATGTTTTTCAGTTGTGATCAGAGGGTTGTAAACAACAATAAAATGTTTTTATTATTTTTATTTATTCTTCTTGTAAGTTTTAAGAACCTGTCAAGTGACAAACATTAAACACAGGCCAACGCAAGTACGCAGGCGCAGCGACGAAATGTTATGTCCTATATAAACGGTTTAATATTTTTTATTCTTGTGTACTATTCTTATTTCCTATTCCTTATTCTTCTTCCGTATATAAACCAACCATTATGTAGTGACAGGCATTCATCGTTTGGCCTTCCAATAATCATCATTCACTGACTAAATATCTACAAACTGAAAAATGAAATGTGTGAAAATTCACACTTCAAGTCAACTTTTTTGAAATCGTGCAGCCAAGATATTTGAATCTATCACACCCTTTTATTTGAAGAACTTCCTGGATTTCTAAGTAATGAATCTCTCCTTCATCTGTTGATAGGAATTCCGTTTTACTAATAAATATAATTGGACGATTTTTGGCACAGTATTAGCCTAGAAAAATCTGTATACGATAGAAACAAAAAAATGCTCATTTGGCAAAAAATGTAAAAATTCCAAACACAAAATGCTTGCAAACCTGTGTTGCAAACCAAACGTTGTTGGTTTTTGGATGACCCTTGTATATTTTGTACGCATTATTCGATCTAGTGGAAGCCTGCACGTACTAAAATTATAAGTTGTACGCTTTGTTGGTTTACACTTATTTAATTTGAGTTTAAACGTGTGTTAAGTTAGTTGTATGGTAGCTGTATCGTAGCATAAAGGGTGAATGCACGGTATAGCGCTATGGTGAAGCTAATTATTGACTAACGTTTGGTAGCAAATTAGTAGCATCTATTAGACTCGCTATGTCCGTCCATCTGTTCACAAGTTCTTGACTGCATCAGCGATGTATAAACTGTTTCGAAAACGGTCATCAATGGCAAATTTTAAATTTGGATAAATTTTACGATTAATTAATAAACAGAAATTATTAGTACCGTCAAAATTAAATTGTTCGCATACTAATCAGCGTACAAGGCACAGCCTTCAAAATTACACTAGTATAGGGTGACCATTTTCTTAAGAAGGCAATGCGGGACGGAGCAAAAAAAAAGGGACTCATCTCCCAAATCCAAGTGAAGAGCAAAAAAAAAGGTCCTCACCTCCCAAATCCAAGTGAAGAGCAAAAAAAAAGGTCCTCATCTCCCAAAATCCAAGTGAAGAGCAAAAACGAAAAAAGGTCTTCACCTCCCAAATCCAAGTGAAGAGCAAAAAAAAGGTCCTCATCTCCCAAATCCAAGTGAAGAGCAAAAAAAAAGATCCTCATCTCCCAAAATCCAAGTGAAAAGCAAAAAAGAAAAAAGGTCTTCACCTCCCAAATCCAAGTGAAGAGCAAAAAAGAAGGTCCTCACCTCCCAAATCCAAGTGAAGAGCAAAAAAAAAGGTCCTCACCTCCCAAATCCAAGTGAAGAGCAAAAAAAAGGTCCTCACCTCCCAAATCCAAGTGAAGAGCAAAAAAAAAGGTCCTCACCTCCCAAATCCAAGTGAAGAGCAAAAAAAAGGTCCTCATCTCTCAAAATCCAAGTGAAGAGCAAAAAAGAAAAAAGGTCTTCATCTCCCAAATCCAAGTGAAGAGCAAAAAAAAGGTCCTCATCTCCCAAAATCCAAGTGAAGAGCAAAAAAGAAAAAAGGTCTTCACCTCCCAAATTCAAGTGAAGAGCAAAAAAAAGGTCCTCACCTCCCAAATCCAAGTGAAGAGCAAAAAAAAGGTCCTCATCTCCCAAAATCCAAGTGAAGAGCAAAAAAGAAAAAAGGTCTTCACCTCCCAAATCCAAGTGAAGAGCAATAAAAAGGTACTCACCTCCCATATCCAAATGAAGAGCAAAAAAAAGGTCCTCACCTCCCAAATCCAAGTGAAGAGCAAAAAAAAGGTCCTCATCTCTCAAAATCCAAGTGAAGAGCAAAAAAGAAAAAAGGTCTTCACCTCCCAAATCCAAGTGAAGAGCAAAAAAAAGGTCCTCACCTCCCAAATCCAAAATACGGGACAAAATGTTAAAATGCGGGACTTTTGCGGGACGCATCTTAATGCGGAACAAAATGTTAAAATGCGAGACGAATGGTCACCCTACACTAGTATGCATCCAAAAAGTGCTATAACACCAAAAATCAACAATAGAGGACCCGATATTGTTTAAATCGATTTTATCGAAACATGAGTGATATTCATTTCGAGCAACGGTTTGCTATCAGATTTTGCTTTAGGCTTGGGCACAGTGCAACGGAAACTTTTGCAAAACTTCAGCAGCATTACGGAGACAGTGTTTTGTCAAGGACGTAGTTTTTTTTGTGGTTTAAGGCATTTTCAGAAGGAAGAGAGTTGATTGAAGATGTATAACACAGCGGAAGGCCTTCATCTTCAAGAACCGATGAAAATGCCGACAGAATCCGGGATCTTGTGCGTTCAGATCGTCGGTTGACAGTCAGAATGATCAGGGAAGAGTTGAGTTTGACTCAAAATACCGTTCATCAGATTTTGACTAATGAATTGGGGATGAGAAAATCTTGAATTTCAATAAACGAGTTTTTGGCCAGTAAAAACATTCCTGTGGCTCCTCATCTTTCTTATTTGCCTGACTTGAGTCCTTGTGATTTTTTTCTCTTCCCAAGATTGAAAAATCACTTCAATAGACGTCATTTTGGGAGACACTAAAACATTCAAACGTCCGTAACCAGCGTATTCTAATTTATTTGTATTTATTCTTGCAAAATTTATTTTATTGAGTTTGTGTATAAGATATTATTTATTTATTATTTTTAATAAACACTGTAATCATTTAGATGGGCTGAGTTAGATGCAAATTACAGTTGCTGTGCGCCAAAATTTTTAACTAATTGAAATTTGTGAAAATTCTCACTTCATCAATTTTTTTTATATTATTCCTCAAATAAGGGGGTCATTGGCCCCTTTGGCCACCCACAGCGTACGCCCTTCTTTAACAGTATTTCTAAAACATTTTTACCTGTTGAATAATAAAATTGTTGACGGTTATAAAGGAAACATAAAACGGTGGAGATACCTATCTCTAGAATGTCACATTAAGAATCACATAAAACCCAAAGAAAGACCCACTAACAAGTGTTTTACTAGATAAAAGATACTTTGTCTGTTATTCTCGACTATTATAACAATAATAAAATTAAAAAGATTCCCTACATAAATAACTATATTATATGAACATTTTCTACATTAGGAAAAACTCTTTGTAGCCACTTTTGGAAAATCGTTCTTAGATTAGCATTTAAATTTTGCTCAAGGTTTTTTAAAATAGCCGTTTACTTTTACTGCTAGTTCAACATTTGAAGAAAATGGTTTGCCACTATAAGGCGTTTCTTCTCATCCTTATGTGGATACCTTCACATATAGGAATTGAAGGTAATGAACAAGCTGACCATCTAGCTAAAGAAGCCACAAACAAAGAAATAATGGACATACCCATACCAAGCTGTGACCTAAAGAACTATATCTGAAGAAAACTCGAAGAAAAATGGAAAATAGCATGGCAAAATACCCAAAATAACCATTTACACAAAATAAAAGATAGTGTAGGTAAATGGTCCTCCCGTACAAACAGAAGAGAGCAAGTGAACTTAACAAGATTGAGACTTGGGCACACCATGTACACCCACGTTCATATATTCCAAAGAACCGACCCTCCACAATGCAGTACATGCATGCAACACTCGCCTAACCGTAGAACACATTCTTCTTGACTGCCAAGAATACCAACTACAGAGAGCAAAAAATTCCCTACCAGCAAGTCTAAAGGACCTGCTAGCCAACAACACTGATATAGAAGCCAGAGTTATTCAATACCTTAAGGCAGCGTTTCTTAAACTGTGGTCCGCGGACCCCTGGGGGTCTGCGTAGCCATTACCGGGGGTCCGTGAAACAATTTGGAGATTAACTTTACATCCCCCAACTTTTCGCTTTTATTCAAATAACTCATTTAATAAAAATTCTACATGGTCAAGACTTTTTGTATTTGTTGTTATCTACTAGTTATTGACATAACAAAACAA
Organism: Liopterus haemorrhoidalis; assembly: GCA_963971575.1. NCBI lineage: Eukaryota > Metazoa > Arthropoda > Insecta > Coleoptera > Dytiscidae > Liopterus > Liopterus haemorrhoidalis. The sequence continues at coordinate 4,229,584 of OZ020612.1, read as the reverse complement.
TAATTAGTAAAAATTTAATTATTTTTACTCAACTGCAAATTATTTACAGAAAACATATTATAATAAGATCTATTTTGACCAATATTTGACCAAGAAATGTTTGTATGAGTTTAAGGTATTATAATTTGTAACTTTTTTTATTCTTTTTACTACTAATTTATGTTTTTTATTCTATATGCTAATAAAAATGTTCCTCTATAAATGCACAAGACCATTTATTAAAATAACCAGCGATACATTTTTACCAATATTTATTACAACGTAGTGCCTATGAGATTATTGAGCCAGAAATTAAGTCTCAAGAACGACGTAAAATACCAAGGGTTGGGATGGGGTCCGCAAAAAAAAATAAGAGAAGAGTAAAAAGACAGAAGGACTCAAGTCAACATGCATTTGACTTGCTCATTCTTGCTTTTTTGGGCCTTGGAGAGCTTTGTTTCCAGGTCGTACTAAAACACCCAAGTCTCACTGTCAACCGACTGAACGCACAAGATGCCGGATTCTGTCGACATTTTCATCGGTTCTTGAAGATGAAGGCCTTCCGCTGCGTGATTCATCTTCAATCAACTCTCTTCCTTCTGAAAATGTCTTAAACCACCAAAAAACCTGGGTCCTTGACAAAACACTGTCTCCGTAGGCTTGCTGAAGTTTTGCAAAAGTTTCCGTTGCACTGTGCCCAAGCAACGATGTGTTGCTCGAAATGAATGTCACACATTCTTAGAACGCACTAGAAAAAACTGTTTCACGAAAAAAATCGCTACGGGCAACAAAACTACTCTAGCGAGTTCAAACACGTACTGAAGACGTATCACATGTTCATCTGCAGCCCCTTCAAGTCCCGCTTCCCTAATGTTGGCAAATCAAACGCTATGTTGCCATTCCGGTTACGTATTATCTATTAATCTATGTACTAGAACTTTTAGAAGCCAGGCGCCTAGTGTTTTAAATATATTTTATTCCTGACCTGTTGTGAAGATTTCGATGACAAAAAGCGAGGACGATCAGATTGATGTCGCGATTATAAAGCACGCATGCGCCGTTAACAAAAACAAGTCACAATTATAAAGAAACTTGTTTTAAAAACTGTACCAATTTTTCCATCACCAACTTGCTGTTTAATGGCAATGAGTTATTACACTTTTTGTCACAAGATTTATTACTTTTTCAAATTGCTTATAAAATTGAATCAGACTTTCTTAAGGCCAGGGTAAACAGCACAAAATAAAAGTTTCTTACACAAAACTTATAATCTGAACTAATATTAGTAACAATCTATTCAATTTTGCAGCGAAATTTTATTTATCTAATGGGATATTTTTAATTGGGGTGACAATTTTCTTAAGAAGGCAATGCGGGACGGAGCAAAAAAAAAGGTCCTCATCTTCCAAATCCAAGTGAAGAGCAAAAAAAAAGGTGCTCATTTCCTCAAATACAAGTTACAGAATGCGGGACAAAATGTTAAAATGCGGGACTTTTGCGGGACGCATCTTAATGCGGGACAAAATGTTAGAATGCGGGACGAATGGTCACCCTATTTTTAATTGTAAGAAAAATTGTTTTGTAATTGTAAATAAACAGAGAACACGTGTACCAAGTGGCATTTTATTATCATGAAGGATAGTAGGTATTTTTCATTGCAACTGTAAACAATCATATCGACAAAATTTAGACGTATTTATTCGAACATTTCTATAAAAATCTATCAAAATAAAAAATTTGTTTGAAACCCATAAATATATTTTTTTAAATATAGAAAATTGTTGTCTGGTACCTATCATTAAGTTATTGAGCTATAAAATTTGTACGAGGGCTAGCTTTTAAATTTTCATAAAAACTAAGAAAGAAAAAAATTTTTTTTTGGAACAACTTTTTTTGTTACTTTTCAAAATATTCGCCTTTAAGATTTATACACTTTTGCATGCGTTCAAACCAATTCTCGAAACATTTTTTCCACTCTGAAGTAGGTATCTCAAAAACATGGTTTTCGAAGGCTTCAACAGCTTTTTGAGATGATGAAAATTGCTGTCCACGCATTTTTTGTTCGACATTGGGGAACATAAAAAGTCGTTAGGGGATAAATCAGAATACGGACAATGAGACATTAATTCGATGTTTTTCTCCTTCAAATGATCAAGTGTTTAATGTGCTCTGTGGGAGCTTGCATTGTCATGATGAAGAATGATGCGACGTTTTTGGTTGTTTTTCCTGATTTTGTCGATGACTTCTGGCAAATAAATTGTTGTATACCATTCAGCATTAACTGTTCTCCGATCCTCTAAAGGAATGGTTGCGACATGTCCAGTAAAACCGAAGAAACAAACAATCATTTTCGTGGAAATGCTTCGTGAACGAACAACTTTTGAGGGTTTCGGTTCATTTTGGAAGACCCAACCAAACAGTGGATTGTTGCTTAGTTTCCGGTTCATATGAATACATCCAAGTTTCGTCACCTGTAACGATGTTGTATACGGATTTTGCAGTGCCTAGGTTGAAGTTTTTTAGCATTCCCTTACACCAATCAACATGAGCCTTTTTTTGAGCTTCGGTCAAATTATGCGGAATCCATCGGGAACAGATCTTTTTCACAACTAAATGTTCATGCAAAATCGAATGTATTGCAGTCTGCGATATGCCAAACAACGCCTCTATCTCACGGTAAGTCACATGCCGATCTTCTTCAATCCTTTTGCGCACAGTATCGATGTTTTTTTGAATCACAACCGATTTTGGTCGACCTTCACGAGATTCATCCCTGACGGACGCACGACCACGACGAAATTCTGCATACCAATTGTAAACAGTCTTTTCTGATGGTGCTTCATTACCATTGAACGAAGCAAATCTATGCATTGTTGTTGAGGTAAGCCTTTACTAATATCGTAAAACATCATCCAACGAAAACCTTTACGAGTAATTTCCATTTTTTCACAAACTTGTTTTTTTTAACGCTCACTGTCAACAAACTACTCGATCAACAACTATTTTGTATATATTTTCAATGTAAAGTATCAAATAAGTTGGATACTTCGTATATAAGTAGTTCTCCACATAACTACCCAAATATACATCTTATTAAAAACTGTATTGAACATAGTGGAATAGTTTCTTTTCTCATATTAATTTTTGCTATTGAGTAAATGCTAAATTAGATATTTCAACATTATTATTTATATTTTTATTAAAAATTACATTGAATGGAAAAAATGTTTCCTCATTCTCAAGTTTTATGTAAAGTTAAAATATTTTGGGAAATTAGGAGAGTTGAAGTTATTTAATTGAAGCAAAAAGTAAATTTTTCATGAATTCGAAAAATTGACCAACTTTGCGGCTCTCTAGCGGCGAAACCGTTCATCCCATAAAAAAACTTATGCAAACTAAATTATAGAGAATTTATTTCTCTTTAATTCAGTATAGATTTGTTTTTTTCCAATTTTGCAATAGAACGGAGATATATGCAAAAAAACATTTTTGCACGTTTCCAGGTTTTTTTTTCCGGCAAAAAATTATAGTCGCAAAATATGATCACGAAAACAGCATCTAAAGGCCTAACATCTCACCAATTTCCAAAAATCCCGCAAAACTTTCTCTAAAACCAATCTTTTAAACACTTATATCCTAGATTACTAATTTTTCGTTTGATTACTGTGAACCATCTTCGTACGAATTTGCCCGAATCGCCGTTCATAGATTTCTGCATCTGAACGAGATGCCTTAACTCTTTTTACAGTCTGTTCCAAACGCTTAAGCGGAACTAGATTTTGCAATCTAGTTACTTTCATCGTTTAAATCGTGCCTTTCGGCCGTTTTGTTTAAGCTTTGTAAATCATACTTACAATAAACATTTTTTAGTTAAGATTAATATCATTTTAAAATGTCATTTTCTTTATATTTTGATTTTTTGTGTCATTCTTAATACAAATTTCCCATTTATTTATTTTTTTGTCATTAAAATATCCAAAAAAAAATATTTAATTTTGACATATGTCATTCGTTTCCATGGTTTCATTGTTGGAATTTTAAATTTTGACATCCCAACGTGAAAAATGAAATAACCCAAGCAAGGTCCCTTCTCGTGACAACCTAAAAGAACTAAATTCCCATTTAGTTCCGCTTAACCGTTTGGAACAGACTGTATGTTTTCATACTTACATCACGTGCCACGATGTTGTATTTGAAAATAAATAATTTTGTAATAGTGTTCATTCTGAAATTCTAAAAATTTTGATAAGAACTATTTACTAATATCGCAGTTATAGGAAATTGATATGAAATGTTTATTTTAAAACAAAAGATAACAAATAGATATTAAAATTTTTATTATAAGAAGAACCATGACCAACTAAAGATTTTATTGAAAAGTTTTAATTTTTTAGATATTTTTTAACTGAAAACCAAATTACTAAGCAATTAATTTTTTATTATTTTTTCCTATAACTTTATTTTATACGGTAAATATAATAAAAATTTAATTTTTTAATTTATACACTATAAAGTTAGTGATCTTAATTAAGAAAATATAAAATTAAAAACAGTGGGAGTCATAAAATAAACACTTATTTTTGTAACGGTGTATTTAATAATTTTTTTAAAATTTTACTGTTGATAGATTTCACTGTTTTTGATAATAAGGAAACTGCTCTACACACTATCGTAAAATTATTTGTTAAAAAAATGCATTTTTTTAATAACTTGTTTATTTGTTGATCAGTTGTTTTTCCAGTTTAATATTCTTATTTGTACATTTATTTTTCCTCCTTCATATCTCTAATCTATACTAATATTAGGTCGTCAAGGATGAAATTTGTAGAAAAAAAGGCAAAGTTGGTTGATTACTTACAAATATAAGGAATTATTTTATTCATCAAAGTATGCACCCATATTGTCTATATACTTTTGCCATTTAAGCGGCAGGTTGTTCAGGCCGGTAGTATAAAACTCTGGCTAACGAGAGTCAATGAATTCCTGGAAGGCGAGTTTTACAGCATTGTCGGAATTAAACTGATTTCCTATTAAAAAGTTTTCCAAATTGCGGAAGAAATGGTAGTCAGTGGGGGCTAGGTCTGGTGAGTATGGAGGATGATGCAGAAGTTCCAACTCCAATTCCTGTAGTTTTGCTACAGTCATTTGTGCAGTGTGTGGTCTAGCGTTATCATGCAATAAGATAGGAGTCGATCTGTTGACCAATCTAGGCTGTTTTTCTTTAAGTTTTGCATCATTTCGATGAGCCAGTTTTTTTTGTTTGGTTTTTAAGTTACCTGTACTAAATTTGGCGAACCAATTTGATAATCAGACCAATTCTGTAACTCTGTTACTATGATAATAGTTACTAAATTCGTCACTATGAGCAAGGTCAGTTACTATCATGAATGAAAGTCATTGTATTTTTTGTAATATTTTATGTTGTAGTAACGTTATTACACAGTAACTTTTTACAGAATTGATCTGATTGTCTGCTGCGTAGTAAAACTAGAGCCAAATACACTATTAATGTTTCATCTTCACAATGGCGCTCCTTAGCAAGCCCGTTAGCGCCCTTTTCCTTAGTGCGCTAGGGGCCGTTGCCCCCTCCGCCCAGCCCCCCTTACTGCGGCTCTGCGTGTCTTTAACAACGGGTACGGAAAACTTTGAAATATGTAACAAAGGGTACGGCCGTACCTATGCGTACCCGTTGAATATCACCCCTGGTTATACCTACAAAACCCTAAAAAGCGTCACAGTGTAACTTATATACACAGAAGACACTGAGCCTACCAACACGCTCAGTGTCTTCTGTTGATTTTTTACTTCCTCCTACCGTTTGAGGAATATATCTTTTTCCCTATTCTTTTTTAACATTCTTTCTTCTTTTATCCTCATCATTTTATATAATAGACCCCCAGCTGGGCAGTTTCAATGTTCATTTAAGAGTTAACTCTCAAAATCGAGTAATCCATTGTCCGGTCTTGTTTTATGGAGTTGTCTCTTATAAGAAAGTCATAAACATACCATCAACTTCAACATCGTAAAGATCGTTTTAAAACTATTTGATTACAATGCTATTTTAAATTTAAGTATTTTAATAACAATTAAAATAAATTGACAATTGCAAATAAAAAAAGTGTTTTGAGTGTCACATTAAAATATTTTGAGGTGTTGGTGAGGAATATATTTTGAACATTAAGTATATCTCAAAACGCATTAAACGATTAAAGCCCCAAGTTTTTTCTAGACTAAATGAACCGTATTTGAATGAATTTCTAACCGTTTTGGAGTTGTGCTTTTTTTAATTCAGAATTTTCACAAAAAATGTAATCTCAAAACGTGTTAAACGATTAAAGCCCCAAATTTTTTCTAGACTAAATAATCGAAGAAAATCCAAAAATTCTGCGGTTGGAATTTTATCTAACCGCTATATCTAACCGTTTTTGAGTTGTGATTTTTTTAATTCACAGTTTTCACAAATTATGTAAATTATATTATTTGTCTTATTCTCAAAACGCTTTAAACAATCAAAACACTAAATTTTTTCTACTCCCCAAATATTTAATTCAAAATCGAATGTATTGCAGTCTGCGATGTGCCTGGGGGCCCGGTCCCCCCTAAGAAGGAAGGAAATAAAAATAAAAACACACAAACACACTAGAAAATTTTTAAAATAGAGATGAGGACTTTTTTTTTTAGGTCGTCACTTGTATTTTAGAAGTTAGAACCTTTTTTCACTTTATATTTTCATAATTTAAATAATTTTGTCTTACGCCTCCCCCCAACAAAAATTTCTAGGTGCGCCACTGAAAGGATGACTTTACCTCACGGTAAGTCACATGCCGATCTTCTTCAATCATTTTGCTCACAGCATCGATGTTTTTTTGAATCACAACCGATTTTGGTAGAACTTCACGAGATTCATCACTGACGGACGCACCACCACAACAAAATTCTGCAAACCAATTATAAACAGTCTTTTCTGATGGTGCTTCATTACCAAAAATCGAACGAAGCGAATCTATTCATTGTTGTTGAGTTAGGCCTTTACTAAAATCGTAAAAAATCATCCAACAAAAACCTTCACGAGTAATATCCATTTTTTCACAAAATTCACAAAATCGAATGTATTGCAGTCTGCGGTATGCCAAAGGATGCCTCTATCTCACGGAATCCATCGGGAACAGATCTTCCACAAGCTGATTCCCCAATAACAAATTATAAATTTTACGAATATAGATGACACTACAGTGACTGTATAAAGACAGTGTGGCCATACGATGGTCTCATTTTCTATTGGTCGAGCTGAAGTCCGCCATGTTTCTACCAACTTTGTTACAGATTATATATGGTTTACATGTGTTTAGCTTGTGTTTCAACAGATTTAAGTGATATTTTCAAATATTATACGTATATTTAGACGTTTAATAGTGAATATTGTTGTGTTTGTGATGAGTAATGTAGATAATGTAAACTGTGCACATATTTTAAATTGTTACAAATTAAAATTAAAAATAAGGAAACGTTTTGTTATGTTTAGGTTAAAAATTGCTGGGAAAAAAGGCTAAATGAACATAAAAAAACATTATGCCAGTAAATCATGGATAAATGGATGGTTTCACAATTATAAGAAGTATTTACTTTCATTAATTTTAATGTTATTCCATACTGATTTCATTTTATTTTTCACCTGACCATAATTTTAGTTGAATAAATGCATAATTGATAATATATACATCAGTTTTCTTTATTAATATATCATTTATACCATGAGTTCAAAAAGAAATTGCATAAGGGTTGGCTATGGAAAATAAAAGTAATGTCAACAGAAAGCTTTAGAATTAATTTACTGTCTGATTTAATTAAATCACTCTTGTTGTCATAAGTTATTTATTGTTACATAAAGCTTGTAGTATACATTATTTTATTTTTCCATAGCCAACTCTTATGTAATTTCTTTTTGAACTCAGGGTATATAACATGTTCTGCTTATTCTCTTTTAATATGAAAATATCCTATTTTTTTTTTTTTATATAAACATGCGTTTTTCAATACTATTTCGAGATATTTTAAAAAGACACATTTGTGCAAAAAAGAAATTGTATAACACAACAAACACAGGAAATACGACGGGATGTATAATTCACCCCGTTTGTAGATTCACACCTTCAGGGGTTGATTAGGCAAAATCCTGAAATAAGTTTTTCGGCATTTGTATGAGTAATCTTTGTAAGCAAAAACCAAGTCGGTATCTTATTGGTCCTAAGAGATATTAAGGAATCCTTGAAATCACATGTCACCCTTTTTCCCCAAATATTTTTAAAAACTGTCAAAACCATTTCGAAATATTTTAAAAATACACCTATGTGCCAAACAGTAATGTCACATCTCAACAATCACAGGAAATACGGCGGGATGTATAATTCGCCCCAATTGTACATTCACCCCTTTAGGGGTTGATAAGGACAAAATGCTGGAATTAGTTTTTCGGTTTTGTATGGGTATTTTTTGTAAGCAAAAAGCAAGTGGATATCTTATTGGTCCTAAGAGATATTAAAGAATCCTTGAAATCACATATTACCCCTTTTCACCCTTTAGGGGTGAAATTTTAAAAAACTGTCAAAACCATTTCGAGATATTATAAAAATACACCTATGTGCCAAAAAGAAACCTTAGAACTCAACAAACACAGGAAATACGACGGGATGTAAAATTCACCCCGATTGTAGATTCACCCCTTTAGGGGTTGATTAGGGCAAAATCCTGAAATAAGTTTTTCGGCATTTGTATGGGTAATCTTCGTAAGCAAAAACTAAGTTGATATCTTATTGGTCCTAAGAAATATTAAGGAATCCTTGAAATCACATGTCACCCCTTTTCACCCTTTGGGGCTGAAATTTAAAAAAACTGTCAAAACCATTTCGAAATATTTTAAAAATACACCTATGTGCCAAACAGTAATGTCACATCTCAACAATCACAGGAAATACGGCGGGATGTATAATTCGCCCCAATTGTAGATTCACCCCTTTAGGGGTTGATAAGGACAAAATGCTGGAATTAGTTTTTCGGTTTTGTATGGGTATTTTTTGTAAGCAAAAAGCAAGTCGATATCTTATTGGTCCTAAGAGATATTAAAGAATCCTTGAAATCACATATTACCCCTTTTCACCCTTTAGGGGTGAAATTTTAAAAAACTGTCAAAACCATTTCGAGTTATTATAAAAAGACACCTATGTGCCAAAAAGAAACCTTATAACTCAACAAACACAGGAAATACGACGGGATGTAAAATTCACCCCGTTTGTAGATTCACCCCTTTAGGGGTTGATTAGGACAAAATCCTGAAATAAGTTTTTCGGCATATGTATGTGTAATCTTTGTAAGCAAAAACTAAGTCGATATCCCATCGACCCGAAGAGATATTAAAGAATCCGTGATAACCCAATACAAATCTGGAATAAACATGGCGGCTACAGTTCATATGGCCACACTGTCTTTATACAGTCACTGTAGATGACACATTTCAATATTGCTATCTAGTGGTCGTTTGTAAAAACATATAAAGTAACTAACCCCCGTATTTTCTTGAAATGCTTACCTATGACACCCTAACAATGATTTCAATATAGGCTGACCAGATTTTTTTTACAGAAAAAGAGTATACTAAAATAAGCATGAACATGAGTAAAAAACAGAGGTCATCACTCAAAAATACTAGTTAATAGCAAAAATAGAAGTGATGAGCAAAAAAAAAGGTCTTCACTTCCAAAATAGAAGTGATAAAAACAAGTAACCAGCAAAAAAGAGTATATTCAGGGGTTTTTTTTTATATAAAAAGTAAGAGTATAGAAAATAATACTCAAGAAAGAGTATAATACTCTTAAAAAGAGTGCGTCTGGTCACCCTATTTTAATATGTTTCACTTTGTGATTAACATTTGGGATAACCATGATATGTTTGAGAATATTGATAATATTTGTGAGAATGGCATCGTCAGTAATATTCCCAGATCAATATTTAAATAAATGGTTGTTTGTGTTATGGGAGGTTGGGACAATTAGTGAGGCATTGGAAAAGATGGAGCCGGCTGGATAAGTGTGTCAGTGTAACAGGCGCCGGGGATGACGTCAAGGGCGCCCACAGCAGCAGACGTCGTTGCACCACCCACTGCAAACGATATAAATGCACAACCACCCCTACGGTTTCGGGGAAAAACTAAATCCCCCTGGATCGATTGAAAATAACCCTAAACACGTCATGTTTGTTACGGCCCACGAACCATAACAACATATTTATATCTACAATAATACATTTATTATATTAACAAAAATAAATTTATTGTTTTAATTAAAATATGTTTTTTACTTAGAATTGACGTGGGCTCCAGTATCGGATTTTTCTAGAAACTTTACAAGCGTAGGGCCTCACGTTCCAAAGAGCCTGAGATTTTAGTTATGAGATCTCTTTAAACATAGGGTGACCATTTTCTTAAGAAGGCAATGCGGGACGGAGCAAAAAAAAGGTCCTCATCTCCCAAATCCAAGTGAAGAGCAAAAATAAAAGGTCCTCATCTCCCAAAATCCAAGTGAAGAGCAAAAAAAAGGTCCTCACCTCCCAAATCCAAAATGCGGGACAATGCGGGACAAAATGTTAAAATGCGGGACATTTGCGGGACGCATCTTAATGCGGGACAAAATGTTAACCCTTTACTGCATGAATTTTTATTTTTGGCTGAAATAATTTTGAGCATTAGGAATTGGTTCTTATTAATAAAAAAATTAATTAAAAAAATATATTTAAAATATTAATTATTATTTTTATGAAAAAATAATAATTAAAATAATAATTTAGGGTTTGTGCCATAGATGGAACATTATGATTCTACATTATGTTACAAAAGAAAATGATTCCGTATTATTTGCTCGTCAATTGCTAGGCGTTCTTCATTAGGGATTAAAAGCAGTCGCCCTCGAATTTTTGATAGAAAAGGTCTTATCTTCTAGCTGTCCTTTCGCAATAAATTCAGAGTTATCGTTCAAGTGCAAATTCCGCTTGATATTCTCAAATCTATTGCAGCCCATTACTTGAGATACTACAGGATCCATTGCTGTGTATCTGGCATATATGAACATTCATGAAGTAACGTTCTGAATCAGTTTTAAAATAAAAAATAAAAATCGGAGTGTGCCATATATGGCACACTATGCGGTAAAGGGTTAAAATGCGGGACGAATGGTTACCCAATTTAAACACGGAGGTGCGCAAAAGCGCTTATTATCAACTCAAATTGTCAACTCTGGTTTCTGTAAGCACTCTCTTTAGAAACCTTGATGTGAAGTGTGAATTTTCACACATTTCAGGATTTTGTAGCTATTTAATGAGTGTAAGAAGCCAACAGAATGCTGGATGTCTAGGACAATTCTTTTATATTCACATCAAAATCAACAGTTTTTACCGACCGCCAACATATAAGGGAGGTATTGTGATCATACCGATTTTGACATTTCGAGATTTCGATGGATCTCTACGAATTGAGGACTATTTTTAGCATGATGTCTGTCTGTCTGTCTATCTGTATGTCTATCTGTCTGTTTGTCTGTCTGTCTGTCTGCCTGTCTATCTGTCTGTCTGTCTGTCTGTCTGTCTGTCTGTCCGTCCGTCTGTCTTTGTACACGTGCAGGGCAAATTCGGCTAATAGGATTTTTATGAAACTTCATATTTAAGCTTTTGACATCAATGGCACGAGTTGATCAACTTTTGGTAAAAATCGGTTGACTATAAATGGGAGTTTACTCGTGTCGATTTTAAGATTTTTGTGAATGTTTCATAACAGAAAAATATTTCGAAAAAAATTATTCAACAAAATTTGCTATAAAAGCAATAACTAACTTTTATTTGAGATATTTTTCGATAAAACGAAAAAAAATTTGAAAATTTTTTTTTTTAGTATCTATTTTTTCATACTTATATGTAATGTTTCCATGGTCATGATAAATAATATCTCTGTTAGAAAATATTGGGCCAAGTTATTTCTACTCTGCTGCTTGAATGTATTTTATACAAGTACTTTGTGATGGCGGTCGGTCCTGTGGTGGCCACAGCTGATTTCTTGATAATCATGTTTATTCTTTATTTGGATACTAAAAGTTTTCATTTATTTTTTAAAATATATTTAAATAATTTTTGAAACTTCGTTACAATAAAATTTAAATTAAAAAATTCCAGCATTGATTCTATATTTTTAAGCACTTGCGTCGTCGGTTTTACACATTTCAATTTATTGATCAATATTGATGAACCGAAACCCACAAAAGTGGTTTGTTCACGAAGCACTTCCAAGAAAATGATCGCTTGTTTCTTCGGTTGTACTGGACATGTCGCAACTATTCCTTTAGAGGATCGGTGAACAGTTAATGCTGAATGGTATACAACAATTTGTTTGCGACAATTCATCGACAAAATCAGGAAAAACAACCAAAAATGTAAGCTCCCAAACAGCACGTCAAACAATTGATTATTTGAAGGAGAAAAACAGCGAATTAATGTCTCATTGACCATATTCACCTGATTTATCCCCTAACGATTTTTTTTGTTCCCCAATTTCAAACAAAAAATGCATGGACAACGATTTTCATCACCTCAAAAAGTTCTTGAAGCTTTCGAAAACCATGTTTTTGAGATAACAACTTCAGAGTGGAAAAAATTCGTGAATAGACCATATTAGTGTGTCGTCACGTACATGTGCTGCCATCTGAGAGCTGAGTCCTTTTGAAGTTTAAAATACATGGGACATTACTTTTGTTACCTTAATTTTATAAATATTTTCAATTTTGGAGCAAAAAATATGTATTTTTGATAAATATATACTAATATATACAGTCCAGACACTTTATATTATAGAATAATGATTTTATAAATATATAAATAAGGATTCGAAGATATATTTATAGGTTACGTTTTTAAATAATATGAAAATCGGAATATCTTTAGTATTTATTTAATTAACACTAAGTAATCATTAATACTTTGTTTTAGAATGCATATTGGTGTATTGTTTTGCTCCGAATTGTAACAATTACATCTACATTATTAATTGCAAATTTTTTCGTTTTTTGACAGATGAAAATGAATATCAATAATGGAAAATTAAAAACAACATATTATTCCTTTAAACCATTTAGATAGGGTACACACACTTATTGCTATGTTACTTGCCATAATAACGATTATTACCGTAAATTTTTCAAAATTAACCTGCAAAATAATATTGTTCTGCAAAAATAATGACATATTAAATTACAATCTATAAAATAAGAATTTTAATAAATAAATATTGACTTGTAGTTTTGATGTGAAGCACTCTCTTACTTTGAAAACTTAATTTATATTTCCAAAATACAATTTAACAAAAAAACAACATGCTAAATTCAAATAAAAGGAATCCAACCGCGAGACGGCAGCACTGAATCTCATTTTGTGACGTAGTTACTAATATGGTCTATTGGTTTGAACATATGCAAAATTGTATAAATCTTAAAGGCGAATATTTTGAAAAGCAATAAAATAGTTTGTTCCAAAAAAAAATGTCTTTCTTAGTTTTTTTAAAAACTTAAAAGGTAACCCTCGCATTTAACGAAGTAATATGAAGATGTTACTCAGGTCAAAATTCAACTCGATTGATAATGTAGTTAAAACTTGTTTGTTTTGAAAATAATAATCTAAAAATTTTGACTTGTTATAAAATGCACTCATAAAATTTGGTGAAGGTTGCACTAAAAGTTGATTATGCAAATTTATGAACAATGATTTACAGTATAGTTCTTGGAAAAATGAATTCTCAGAAACAAGTTTGGGTCTGCAAATTTTAACAATTTGGTTTCGACGGATGTGAGTCAACAGCTACCACAAGTATAAAGTAAGGTTTCGGTGAACACTATCTTTTCAAAGCTTTTTTGGCTATAACACACTTTTGAAAATTGCCGACTTCAGTTCACAACAATCACCCTAATAAATAATCCATTCATGGAAAGTGATCCAGATTATGAACGAAGAACTAAAGCTAAACGGGATATTAGACGTTATGGAGATTTCCAGCTACCAATAGCATCAGTGTTGGCAGTGACGTAGCTTCAAATTACCCCCCCCCCCCCGAAAATAGTTGTTTGGGCCCCCCAGGGCCGTACAAGTATATCCAGTGATTTGCTTCAGAATTAGAACACTAGAATTTCAAAAATTTCAATCTCAAGCCGCGACATCTTTAGTTTCCACAGATATAACTGCAGATGTTGGTAATTTTCAAAATGATTTTGTCCATAAATGAAGTGGCGTGCGGTGGAACTTCTACCAAGGTGTGCAGTTCTTTAATACCCTTTTCACACTAGAACTTTAAGACGAGTGAACTTAAAGTTCACCGATGTTTAACATCGGTTTGCTTTCACACTTGATGTTTAAATCTCCGGTGCTGTCATCAGCTACAGTAATTTTGTCCTTAAGTTACCGTCAGGAAATTACCAGTTTTGAACTGACTGCGCAGACGCACATTTTGAATTATTATAAACAAATATTTCATTTCATTCTACAATAAAGACACTACAATAAAGAATATATTACACCTGTTTTAACATGTAAGTCGATACATTTTATCTCAATTATTGTAGCTCTGTATTTTATTAAACACATTAAAATAAATAATTTTATTATAACAATAAGTATAAAGTTATTATAACGTCGATATAATACAGTATTCTTGTATATGATAATACAAAATGTTGACAGCACAAATTCAAAGTGTATTTTTTTATAATAGAAATTATGTTGGCAATGCGGACGAAGTTTAAGACGCAGATTTCTGTCTTAAACATCGCTTGTATTTAACCGAGGCTCAAGCCTTGTTTATAATAGATGCATAACATAGTACATGGGCATATCCATAAGATTTCACAAAAGAATTTATTACTTTGAACAACTGTTTGCAATACACAGAACAAAGAGATTATTGTGTTTTTATGCATTAAAATAAAATACGCCTTTAATATTGAACTACAACATAATAAGTGCAAAATAAGTGCAGATCACAAAATATCTTAGAGTACAATTTAGAAAAATATTTAAGGTGTGTAGTGCACAACCTGCACATATGGACAGCACTTTTAATAAAGGAATTATTACTATATGGCAAATCTATCTTCAAAATGTGAACTCTCACAATTTCTAAATATATAATTGTCAATAAGAATTTAAAATATTTTTCGATTTGTTTTTGTTACAAACGTGTATACGTCAGCTGTTAAGTGACGTCATTTAAAATAAACAAATAAGAATAATGTTATTGAAATACATAATTTGATTACAATTTAGAAAATATTTCACTAATATTTATAATAACACAAGTTGGATCATAAGGTTGCATAGGGAAAGCTTTCTTTGAAATTCAGTTTTCAAATAGAATACGATTAAGGATACTTGATTGTTTTTAGCAAAAACACACGTAATTTTGCTCAATCGGCGTTTGTAAGTGTTTCATTGTGCAGTCGTCTGTAGGTGACCACGGGCATTTCGATGAAATTTGCACGCATTGTATTTTTATATCGATTTATATATGATTCGCCTAGAGGCAGAGTTGGGCACTAGAGGGTTAAGAATAAGGAATATCACAAGTTAATCTTACACATTATCAATATTGCCAATAGTAGCAAAATAAAAATCTTAATTTTTACTTACTAATAGTTAAAACTAGTCAAAATTCTCGGTAAATAAAATTATAATTGTTGTTTTTTATTAATATACCTATATGTATATTACACATAATTTTATTTTATTTTATTTTTTATTAATTTGACTACACAACAGGACATCGTCCTAATTACAGCGCAGCACTAATCATACACTATTTGTATATCAGTAACATAATACATAATGTATATTTAATTATTGCTATAATTAATTAAAATAATATAATCAATTCTTATAATATTAACATATTATTATTGTTTTTATTATTATTAAATACTAAAACAGTAATTCTTATAATCTTAGATAGCTAAAGCAGATGAAAAAATAATTAAAAATCAAAATAGTTTAAACTTACAATAAACAAGTAATTAATGATCGTCTGAATATCTTTAAAGTTAGTTTTACACAGTTCAATTAATTGATCAACAAATTGATCAAGTTTTTTGTCAATTAATTGAAAAATTTATTGGTAACCTTGGGAACAAAAACTTCACTTTACACACATCAATTTATTTATCAATTTTTTTGAAAATTTTTACATTACCTACTGTAAAACATGTTGACATATTTAACAAAATGAAAATATTGAAAAAGTCT
The DNA here is from genome assembly GCA_963971575.1 of Liopterus haemorrhoidalis. Lineage (NCBI taxonomy): Eukaryota > Metazoa > Arthropoda > Insecta > Coleoptera > Dytiscidae > Liopterus > Liopterus haemorrhoidalis. The sequence goes on along the minus strand of OZ020612.1, from coordinate 4,213,291 downwards.
TCACAAAATTACGAGCTGTGAACAAAAACAAAAGAAATAACCTAGATGATGATAAATTAGAACGTCTGAGGTTATGTTAGATTTGAAACCGAAACACAAATAATATGTTTCGAGGTTATGCTACAACTAAACAGTTGGCAATATCTTAACAGATAAAAATATACCTAGAATTCCCTAAAAAATTGATGAAAAATTGACGAAAAATAGAACTTGTTCTATTTTCAAAATAAATTGATCAAATTTTTTGTCAATTAATTGACGAAATTTTTACGCTTTACACACATCAATTAATTGAATGTCAACTTTTTCAATTAATTGATCAATTAATTGAATCGTGTAAAACCCACTTAAGTTAGAAGAAAAAATGTCAGAAATAACAGTGGATTTAGAAATATTATTAAATTCTAGACACATTCTATTAATAGGCGAATTATAAGCAAAGTTTGTTTTATTATGAGGTAACAAGAAAAGGTCGTTCCTTCTCGTGTTGTAAGAACGAAATGATAACGAATTTATTAAATCAGGACAATCTATTTTATTATGAACAATCTTGTAAAGAAAAATTAAATCAAGAAATCTACGTCTATTTTCTAAGGATACTAGATTGATATTGTTATTGGGAAATTTAAAATTTACATACTTGATATATTTATTTTGTACTTTTTCAATTCGGTTAATGTAAGTTAAATATTGAGGAGACCAACACGTAGTGAAACAAAATTTAGTTCAAAATTGACATTCTATCCGGCTTTTTAAAAAACCGCTATCCGTAACATCTCTAGTTCCAACTCTTCGGTTTTACCCGAGCACTCCGGGTTTTGAAAACTTGTGCCCGGGTTCCGGGTTTCATCATAATTTCTCCGGGTCGCGCTAATTTGTTATTTTAATGTGATTCTGATTCATGATTCTTATAATTTGTTCTAATTTAGATGACTAACAATACAGTTAGTAGGTTGTTTAAATAATGTAAAGTACAAAGTACTAAGAAAAGATTTAGATATAAATTAATTTATTACTCATACTTTGCTATATGGCACCAGTTTATACGGCATTTCGCTATAACGGCCTTTTCTAATTTAAAGTTTCGATTTACGGTATACATTTTTCGATATTCAGACATTGCAAAAGATAAATGATTCGTTTTACGACATTTTGCTTTACGGACAACTTTCCAGGAACATATCTTGCCCGTATATTGACGTAAAAGGGTAGTGCAGGCATAATCAAAGTGACATTAAAATTTATTTTTAATTACTTTTATTCATTAGTATTATTGTTTAAATTATTATAGAATCCAGATATAAAATTTATATTTTCCATTTCATTTTTCTTGATATTCCTTCTCTGTCTGTCTTATCCTTACATACCCCTTACTTCTCACCTTTCGCACTCCCCTAACGATAGCCAGACAAGACATACGGTTGACATGGCAACCGTTGCTAGGTCCTAGAACACATACGGGCGTGGTAACAGACATGATTGTTGCAAGAGGCCGATATCGGCGCGTCATATCCGCCCGAACAGCCGTTGAAAGAAAGAGATAGATAGTGTCTGGCATGTTTGAGCTTGTTACAAGCAATATAATGCCGCCGTCCAGACAGTCGACTCGTTTTCTGCTGATCATATTTGTACGAGACGTTCGTAGAGAAGGTTGTGTTCAATAAAATGTTTAATCTACACATGGTTAGATTTTTCGAACAGTGTTTGTGTTTTTAGATAAAATTGTGCTAGACTTGGAGTTAATATCTGGGAAAAAAGGTATGTTTTCAGTGTTTTTAATTCATATCCAACCTAAGATTTAAAATTTTATAAAATTTTGTGCGTTCTTAAAACTCAAATTCCATTGTAATGGTTTTGCGATTTTATTTTCTGATCATTCATCTTTTGTCAAGGTTTTAAAAAGGGTCCTATAACCATTATTACTTTGATATTGTTGGGTTTTATACCTGGACAGGTAGTACAGTCGCCCAAACACTTATTTAACTACCTACTATTCTAGTTTTGGTTTCGTGGAAGATTTGAGCGACTGGTTGCAAAGGCAGCTGCAAAAACTACCCAAATAGAAAGAATTTTTCTTTTGTTGTTTCATGTATGCCGGTTTTTAAGCTGTCTCAAGGTTCTAAGAAAAGACTTACGTCAAGTTTTGCGAATTTGTTGGACGTAAAATACGTATTATATGAAAAATATTGCTTTCTACAGCGATATTTGGACGTAACATCTGAGGTGATGCAATTTGGTGAAATATTTCGTAAAAAATACACTTAAAATTAAAATAAAAAAGATATTTATATTAAAAAATAGTGAATGAAAAATAGAAAAGGTATTTTTTTAAATTTTAATCAGGACAGTTAACGTGTATTCAAATACAGGTGCAAATTTGGGCATAAATTAACTTTTTTAACTACAAACAGTGCAGTTAGACGCTTATACGTTGAGAATTTAGTGCTAAACGGGGTATTTTATTACGTAAATAGGGATTTGATAGCAAATTATTTAATAACCTATAGAGCTCTGCTCAAAATTGGTTCATTTTGTAGGAATTATTAGTTATACTTCTTAAAGTTGGTATTTGCCGAAAGTGCTTTATGGCGAAGCTTTGACTATTTTATCGTTAATCAGGACTAAACCACAGGTGGTCTAGTCGCGACTCCTGAGCCACGTGCGGCCCTTTATTATGTAGTGCACGGCTTCCGAATTTTTTTAACCTATTTCTATATTTTCTCGCATCATGTGGCTCTTAAATATCTGTAGTTCATCGTATATGGCTCCTGCTGTAAGCATGTTACGTCTGTTATATATTGTAGTTTGAAGCATTGTTTAAAATAACTCAAAAACAATTGTTGAATAGTGTAAAATATGTCACAAGAAACATCTTGTCAGTTCAAATATAGAAATTAGTTTATTTTAATTATATAACTAAACTGAGATTAATAAAAGGTGGATATTGTACAATTATATGCGTAAATTTGATCACGCAATTTATATTTTGTTTCTCAATAATGTAGTTTTTCCTGTGTGAATTGGACTGGTGTCGCGTCGTAAAATAAAGGAGTGAGACAGGAGATTATGACGTCAGTTTTGCCAGTGAATTTTTGATATCTATCACAATATTGTCATAATAATTAGTACAAATCTGTGTTTACGAACACTTATTAACGTACTTTTCGATTTGCGAACATTTTATGATAATTGTAAGGATTAATAAATCTCTGAACGAACATTTAATTTAAGTTTATGATGGAACCAAAGATTTGACGTATAAAAAACGCCTTTTTGTTTGGTTTAGGCGGAACTAGATTTTGAATTCTAGGAACTGATTAAGTGAGGCTTTTGATCATTTTGTGTAACAAAAGCCCACGTCAAATATTAAAAAGAAAGCTCATGACAACTTGGAAAAATGAAAATTCCAGTTGCATTTAATACTTGTAAACAAGTAACCTGTTTAAACAGACAATAGGCGTAACGTTACGATGGCCACGTGGGTTCTATGTAGTGCCAGATGGCCATAAAACAACTTGTATTTTGAATGATTCACATTTGTACTCTCTAATAAGCGTAAATGGAAGTAAAAGTTTTTTTTATAAGTTTGTGTTTAACCAATATATTATATATATTTGACAATGTAGGAAAATCAATGCGCAGTACGTACGACACAAATAAATAGATTTCGATTATTCATCTTTTATTTTTATCGGTAAAAACCAATATGTATTATTAGCCCTGGGGTTTGAATGTACGTATAAATTTAGTAAATAAAATTAACAAAAGACCTTTTAGTTATGATAGAATGTATCAGAAGTGTTCATTTTAATTTACTAGGATTGCCGAACACTAAAACTGTTCAGAGCTCTTAATTTAGTCGACTATAGGCTATGAGTTGTTCCCTGTTGATTGTCACTACGAAGTTTGTCATATAGGGAAATCGGCGAAACAGTGCAGTCACTTGAAACGTCATAAAAATGTGATGTCAGGTTTAGTACGTTTACATTCATCTATTTAACGAATGTAATATTTGTACGCTGTCACTTGTATCGAAATGAAATGAAAATATAAGAATAAGAACAGAATAGAAATAAATAAACTATTCTAATAGGCAAAATAGTCCTACAAAGGACTGATGTGATCCAAAAATATGATCAAAGAAAATAAAATTAAAATAAGTTAAATATAACCTAAAAACTATTCTGTACGCACAAAATCAAATAAGAAAATCTATAACTAAATACAAAACTGCTAAATAAACAACAAAATAAATAAAAAAGGTTTTTAGAAATTGCTATAAGTTTGATATTTGAACAAAAGTCAATATCAAAACACAACAGACGTATTATTAAATGACAAATGTAAACATCGTTTTATTCAGGGATACCAATACAAATGTCCCTATATTAAATAAACACTTTGAAAAAATGGCTATCGAACGGGTAGAAAAAAGGTAGAAAACAATAATAAGTTGAATATAACCTAAAAACTATGCAGTACACACATAAGAAAATATATAACTAAACACAAAACTGTTAAATAAACAACAAACTAAATAAAAAAGGTTTTTAGAAATTACTATACGTTAAATATTTGAACACAAGTCAGTATCAAAACACAACGTATAATTAAATGACAAATGTGAACATTGTTTTATTCAGGGATACCAATACAAATGCCCCTATACTAAATAAATACTATTAAAGTTTGTAAATCTTCAAAATGACTATCGAACACAAACTAAATATGACTTTAAAAGGTATGTTTTAGTAAAATAAAAGAGTAAAGAGCAATATTAGTCTATAATTCACATGCAAAAAAAAATCGATTTAGTTATTTTTTCGCCACTAAGTTTGTCACTGAAGTTATGACGCAAAATGACCAACTGCGCTGTTTCAGCGACTGAGCTTTACAAACGTTTTAACGTTTTCAGCTTTAATCTTGCAATTTATATTATCGTTTTATATATGTAACTTAAACGTTGTGAGCGTTGTGTTTTTTCGTTTTATAGTAGTGAAATGTAGCGAAGCACGGGTACAGCCACAAGTATTTTATAAATATCTGATGAGAATCAAAATGGCAGATAACAGTAATCTGGTTCTGGATATTTTGTTGCGATACATACGATGACTCAAATACTGCATTATAACATTTTAAAATCACCCTGCATATCACGTGTAAAGTATCATATTAGTTTTGAAGATTGCAATAAATGTTTAATAAAAGTTAGGGAACTCGTAAAATTACAATAGAAGTGATATAACTAGGCGTGTCAACCCATAGCCGTAGGGATTCGTTTTTCACATTATGCATCTTACTTAAAGGATTAACAAAACAAACATCCTTGCGCCAGTGACCGTTTACAACGTGGTTGTAAACATGAACCCTAGTTCTTTTGTAGTTTAACAATGTGATTATAGTTACTTTACTTACTTAATCCTGAAGCCTTTCTACCTTGCGGTGTAAGGCTATAGTTACTTATTTTCTGGTGTTGTTCTCCATACTTCTTTCCATCGTGTTCTGTCCTTTGTATATTTTCTTATCTCCTCCCACTTTACGCCTGTCTTCGTTGCAGCTTCTTTTGTTTCTTGGTGCCAGGTTTTTCTCGGTCTTCCTGGTCTAACTTTCTTCACTGTTGCTTCATAAACTCTTTTTACTATTTTGTCTTCACTCATTCTGTGTATATGTCCCAGCCATCTTAGCTGTCCTTATATTATAGTCTCTACTGGTTTTGTGCCTAATTTTTCTCTAAATACTTCATTTCTTATTCTGTCCAATTTTGTTTTACGATTTTCCTTAAAAATCTCATTTCGGAGCTTCTTATTTTAGACCTGTGCGTCTCTGTAGTGGTCCAGGATTCTGAGGTGTATGTCAAAATTGGTACTGTCACTTTTTTGAAAATCTCTACCTTGATGTTAGTTGGTATTTCTTTTTTAGTTAAGAACGGTGCTTTGATGCTATTGAACATTCTTCCTGCTGCGCCTACTCTTTCCATAATTTCTTAATTTTTCCATCTTCCAAGAAAACTGTGCCTAGGTATTTGAATTTTCCTACCTGTTCTATTATTTTGTTATCTATTTTTGATTATAGTTATACGGGATAATTGTTTTATGCCGATCTTCAAAAGTAATACGGTCTGTTCTATAACACATTTCCATTAAGGGCTTGATTCCTGTCTATTTTCATTATTTTTAAGGGTTTATCTAATTTATTGCTTGTTTGAGAACCTCTGTTTACCCTTTAGATAGGTTGTAATTTTGAGTATCACTGTTTAAAGTAATCTGTAAGATTTTTGGGTAAGGTGTACAGTGTGTATACATAATGCAAAAGCGTTATTTCCGGTGTGAAGTTTTGTGGGTCACCGGTCGATACTTTGTTCCGTGAGGCCACTGCCCTAACACAACTGTCCTTGACTCGACCTCCCTTCTGTCTAGACAGGAGGGTTGCTCGGATGCAAGCTGCTCCTACCCCAAAAGAACTAGGGAGACGAACCTCGATCCGTTCGCCTGTTCAAAACACTCCTAATCCTGTTATGCTTCCATTAATATATATCAAGGTTTAGATCAGTGATTCTTAACCGGGGCGCCAGCGCCCCTTTGTGGGCGTTTTGGAGGTCTGGCGGGGCGTTTTTAAATTTTTAGCAATTAGGGGGCGCTGCAGAAGTTCGAGTGGGCATTGTGTCAATATAAAAAAATAATGTATGCTCATTTGCTTAAATAAAAGATGTAAACAATGGAAACGTATGCAGTGAATTGAAATTACTACGAAATGATGTGGCCTATCTTTCGGATATATTCGGAAAGATGAATGAAAATCTCCTAAATCTTCAAGGAAACAATATCAGCCTTATTAAAGCCAAAGGAGTTGTATTGAGCTTTATCAATAAACTCAACTTACTTATATAAAAATAATCTTTGTCGGCGAGAATACCATATTTCCTACTTTACAACAATTAAAAGAAGATACGCTCAAGGATTCTGATTTGGAAACATACTGTAGCCACATTGACGCCCATATCAAAGATATGATAATACGATTCAAAAACTTGCAGGAACTTGTGATACCGGCTTGGTTAATTAGTCCATTATTATCAGACGTAGAAAGTCTCAGTCAAAAATTAAAAGAGCACTTTATTGAGCTACAAAATGACTGTGAAACCAAAATAATATTCAATCAATGTGATTATAATGCTTTTATTATATTATAATGTTGTATGTGATATTAATATGACATAATAGGCAATATATTCTTAATGTTTATAAAAATAATAACGTGTTTTATTTCTATTTCTCATCATTTTTTATTTGTAGTAGGAAATTCATTGCATAAAATACATACCTATAGTGCGTTCGAAGGTGAGTTTGCAGTACAGGGCATATGGAGTAGTTCTTTTTCATACTCTTTAATGGTTTTACACAATGACGCTATCCTCTTCTTGCTAGTCGACGTTGCCAGCTCTAAAACGTGCTCATCTGTGAAGACGCAGTATTCTACAAATGGCCATTTGTTTTTGTTGAGTGTTATTTTGAGTTTTATAAGAGTTGATTTTTGTAAATAATACGAGTTTTTCATATTATTATAATTGACACATTTGACACTTTTACAACATTTGGCAACACCGCTCCCATTTGCCATAAGAGCTATACTGCAAACTCACCTTCGAACGCACTATACATAGAGAAAAGTGTAAATTTTAAATTTTGTTTTTTGTTGGTGGGGGGGGGGGGGGGCGCTGGATAATTTTACTGTGGTAAAGGGGGCGATTCTTTCAATACGGTTAAGAAACACTGGTTTAGATTGTTGCAAGGTAATATAGTAAGGAGCTCATACACCGATCAGGATACGTAAATCAAAGGACACTTATATCTGGGTTTACTTTAGGCCCTAAAGTTTAGGGAACTGATCCTGTAAAACTGGGTCTAGACTGGGGAACCAATCCTGTAATATTGAGAAGTGACATTACATATAGAGGCGCTGTTTTCGCGTACAAAATGGCGATTGGAATAGGATTTTTTGACATTTGCCATTTGATACACAAGAATTCACATTGCAGTTAATTTTCTGTTGCGATTATAAAGACATTTTATTAAAGTTTTTTTCATTTTAACACATACAAACAATGCAATTAAATGAGCCACATCCAACAAAATCCTATTCCGTTAAGTTCCAAAATATCCGCTAGGCGTCACTTCAGTTATTGTCAGTTCTCAATACCGCGCAATGTAACACGCCGTGAATTTTTGTTTATAGTCCATTCAAAGGTTAGAATGCAGTACAGCAGTGTTTCCCAACCGCCGGTAGGCGAGATTTTTTTGCCGGTCCGCGAGATTTTTTTTTTTTACTATGCAACTATTGCAAATTATAATTAAGGTTCACTAAAACTTGGCAGATATGTCAAAACAAATGACATATGTCATGGAACATTGATTTTGATTGAAAACTTCGCAATTTTGCGCTATAACATAACTTACAGCTGCATTCGCCAATAATTCCCATTTAAATATTCACTTGCTACTATTATTATGGGACAGAGGGAGTATATCTTAACCCCTCTTTAGAGCTAAAACCGTCTAATGTAATGAAATAAACATTGTCGTTCGCCATTTTGTAAAAATTAATATCGCAAATAGTTTTTGCAAGTATAATAAAAGCCACGAAAAGATCAATGACACTTTGTATAATTTCTCTTTTCATACGTCATTGCAAGGTTGCCAAATATGCAAGTCCCACATTAGCAGACACATACGGGCATGGAGACCCACGTAAAAAATATTTAAAACTAATTTGCCAAAACCAGCAATTTCGTGCATAAGCGAATGGTTTATAAAAAAGATGGCAAACATCTTTGTGCTCACGTGCCAAATAATATAAATTTTCCGTGTATAATAAGTGATAGCGTACCAATCTTCTCTTGTCCCGTCCGTTGTCGCATTCCGAAAGTTTTGTGGATGAATCTCCAAACCACTTCCTTAGGTTACTGAGCCAGATAATCATCCTTCTTCTTTCAGGACCTCTTACTAGTGGGTTAAAAATTTCGGCGTACAAAAACGAAGGCTATTTGCGTCTTCAGGACTTCTTCCTTCTTCAAACTTTGTCTTAATATTCTGTAAGATACAGCTTTATGCTCGTTGCTCTTTTCTTTTCTTTAAGGTTGCAACATTCTCTGGATAATTTCAACGTTGGTGATTCGGACAATCCAGAAGTCCAATATCTCATTAGATTGTTATTCTTATAATTTGTTATTTAAATAAATAATGGACGAATTTAGCGAACGCAACTGTTGAGTATGTTGACTTATAGATCGCAGTATTTGCTTGCTGTTCGCTTAGCGAACTGACAAGAGTTGACTATAATCACAAAGTAAACAGGTTGATTGCTGTTTTCAATATTAACACAGTAGTTATGCCTTAAGCCTGGTTTATAACTCCATAACATAACGTATACCTATAGAACAATGGGTTTGACCCTTCTAAACATATGTTTGTAATAAACAGAACAAAGAAAGTAGTGTACATGCTTTATACAGCTGTGTTATGCAGCCATTTCTTGTGCTTATGCTATGCGTTTTTATTAGAGAACGGACACAATTTGTCTTATTAAGGAATATATTAAAAACATTCATATCAAGCAGCAAATATATGTTTAATTAAAAAAAGTGTATATCGCTTCTTTAAGATTGTATGATTGTGCTGTAAATCATTCAATCAAATAACCTGAAAAGTGACTACAGACCAAAGTAAAAAGCTTTACTAAATGGGTGGACCTATACAGAGATATATTTTTAATGAGATGGATTAAGCAATTTCGTATCATTATTTTAACCATTATCGATGACGATTGAATATATTTTTTTTGCAAAATCTATTATAAAAATAAATTTAAGAGATGCTAAATTTTATATTTAAAAACTACGACTATGAAGCCATTAAATTTAGTTCAGAGCGTAAGTGCGTCCTAAAGGGACACACCCATGTAATTTGGGGGGGGGGGGTACTCGAAGTCAAATTCTTAAGGGAGTTCAGAAGTAAATGTTTTGGGCTCCGTTCAATTACACAAAAAAAGTATCGCGTAACCCTTTTGCGTTTAATGGGACATATGTGTCCCATTAGGGTTTCAAAAAAATTCCAGAGGGATTAGGTAGTATGTACTTGTAAATCAGTGTCCCAATCATATTATATGATGTATTATGTGTTTGGGACATATATGTCCCAAAGACATAACTTCGAAATTTGGAATATTTTTGAAAATTTGTGTACTCATTTTTTATAATATAAAAAGGCCAATAATAACAAAAAAATATTATTATTAAAAAAAATAATAATAATTGGCGCGATAGGGTTAAAAACGTGTTTTTTAGGGCTCGGGGAGGGGGTCAAACCCGCGTCTGAGTACGCGACTGCGTCTTAACACTTGTCATTACAAGCTTTAGAAATGGTTATCTGGATATCAAGTTCAAAATTACATTTTTAAATTGTTTAACAGTCAAGAACACTTAAGAAAACTCTTGAAATTAATTAATACTTCTGAAAAATTGATTACAAAATTGTGAAAGTCATAAATGACTCAAACAAACTAACAATGTAATTGGAGATTCATAGAAACTGACGCTATTCTGTTATCAGAAAGATTGTTCAGGAATTTGGAATCGTAAATATAACACGTCATTGTTTTAATCTACTTTATTATTTCACTGGTTATGACTGACAAACAAAATATAATATGTATGTATATTGTTACATGCGTGTGAATCATACTTATAAAATTTTAGAAAATTGTAGGTCTAATTATTTCAAGCGAAATATAGGTATAGTCGAAGCGCGGTGCCCTTAAGGGCGCGGGGCCTGGGGCAGGTGCCCCACTTGCCCCCGACTAGGGGCGGCCCTGTCTTCTGGGGTTAAAACTTTCGGCGTTTAAAAACGAAGGCTATTTGCACCTACAGGACTTTTTCCTTCTTCAAACTTTGTCTTAATATTCTCTCTTTCTCTGAATAAGTCGACTTGCTTCTAGAGACGACCGAGCATTAACTATATCATTTTGCTTTTTAAAACTTTCTTCGATAGTCAAAATTTTCTCGTGCGAAAAAAAGATTTGTCTTTAATTGTCATTCATGTACCGAGCTAACACTCGCCTTACCCTAGGGTTTTGTAGGTATGACCACCAAAAACCCTTATAACGTCACTCATATGTCTGTCTGTCTGTACGGTAGAAATTGTAGTCAAACGGCTTAACATAGAAAGTTGGCATGCTTATACAACTCTTTGACTTTGAGGAATAAATAATTTGTAGTAATAAAATACTTATAAAACAAATAACATATTGTTAATAGTGAGAAATATGTTTCTGAAATTGAAAAAATTAAGCCATTTATCAATGTATTTCTTATTAATCTAACGAAGACTTGAATACGAAACAAATTCAGAAAAAAACAATGGGATTTTTGTCAAATAACGAAGAAGTAATCACTTTTCTTAGATGATCTCAAAAAACTGTTTTTGTAACTGATTTTGATGTGATTAATAGAACAAATATTCCTAGACATCCAGTATTATGTTGGCTTCTTACACTTATTAAATACCTACAAAATTCTGAAATGTGTAAAAATTCACACCTCACATCAATTTTTTGTAATTCGTTTTAAGTTCCGGATTACAAGAAATTAGTTGATGAGATATATGCTTGTCATTCTTTGCGAAAATGTTGCCGATCCCTGCTTTATAACCTTAAGGGTTCTACGAGTCGACAAAGTTTGCAGCCACTGGTATAGATTAACTAACTTTTGTTTATAAGTTGGTATACTATATTTCAAGAACGTTTGCTGGTTGCCATCACATTTATTTATATTTAGCCTTGTTTGAAAGGACATCTCTTTATGGTTTAAGCAATGACAACAGAAAAATCGTCACTAATCAATAATTAGAATATTACGCATCATGTTTTAGTAGAAAATAGTTATAAACTTTTAATATGTGGGTAACAATGAGGGTTCGAATCTATTTTTGCGATGTCTTATGTTGATATTATATATTTTATAGGTGGGAACTAATTTTAGTATTATGACGGCATCTATTGCGTATTTACTATTGTCTTAAAGCAGACATGGGTATATTAAAATCCGCAGGATCGGTATAGCCTGTAATATAGACAGATATTGTAATTAAACCAATTTTGACTTTTCGAAATTTTTATAGATAAGCACGAATTAGGCTTTTTATAATACGAATCAATTGTTTTAGTGTGATGTTGGTCTGTAAAGACGTGTAGATCAAATTTGGTTGGACGGATTTTTAAGAAATTTCAGTTTAAGTTTCGGACGTGAATATCTAATTTGATTAACTTTAGACATAGATCCTTCCACCAGAATGGATAGTTTACTGTCATTTTTATGTTTTTCGCGAATATTTTGCAACGGAGAAATATTTGTTTAACAAATTTTTTTGTATAAGTAGCAACTAACAACTGTCATTTACGACTTAATAAATATTTTGCATGTTTGTTACAACTCTTTGACCTACATATAGAGTGGGTTCGGGAAGCAAACTCGGAGTGTTCCGAGTCATTCTATTTTACTGAAGACAGCTCGAGGAAACGCGTTTAGGCCTTTTTTCGAAGACTCTGGAGTTAAACTGAGTGACTTGGAGCACTCCGAGCGTCTTTCCCGAACCCACCTATAGGAAAATTAGTGAAAGTGCAAAGATAAACAATAAATATGTATTCAACGAAAAAAATAAATATTTTTTAAAAATGTTGAGTTTTTTGAGGAAAAGTTCATTTTGAGGGTTTTGTAGGTATGCCCAAAATACCCTTATACCGTCATTTTGTCGTCTGTCTGTCTGTCTGTCTGTCTGTTCGGTAAAAATTGTAGCCAAACGGCTAAACCTAGAGAGTTGAAATTTGGCATGCTTATACAACTCTTTGACCCGCACATAAGAAAAATACTAAAACATCTAAAAAACATATCCCCCTAAAAATATAAACAAATATGTGCTCATCGAAAAAAAAAATATTTTTTTATAATTCTGAGTAGGGTATCAAATGAAAGCCCTTGGTACGTGGATTAACGATCAAATTTTTATTTTTGCAAAATAAATTATTTTGAGGCGATTTTTGCCAAAATTGTGCAAAAAAAATTTTGTCCCACACCCTGTAGCCCAGATGGTTTAAACTAAAAATCTGAAAAAATTCTAAGTAATGTACATTGGTGTGAACCGGAATAGTTCAACAGGAATTTTTGATCAGATTATGTTTTCGGAAAATAACGCATTTTTTGTGTTTTTAACTACAATATGTAAAATATTTAATCCGCTATTTAACATAGTAAACGAGTGATCCTGTATAGCACAGTGGTAGCGTTGTTGCTTAGTGAATTGAAACTACTGTAAGAAACAGTGTTCGAATCCCGCCAATTTTTATTTTTTCAGTTTTTTTTTTGCATTTTTATTTTGTTTAAATTATTTTGTCAAAATTCTAGTTATATTTAGGTAAATGTTGCATTTAATTTTTAAAAGCGTAAATTTAATAACCAGTGGGAAGTGTTGAAATTATAATTTAATTCTATATTTGAAGGTATCAGAGGGCGAGGCTTATGATTTAAGCAACCAATGGAAGCCATAGATTTTCAAAATCTTAATGAGCCTTGCTATATAAAAAAAATACTGCACATATTTAGAAACTTAAATAATGGTATTAGGCATTCGAATTAAAATTCATAAAAAAATATTTTGACATAAAATTTGTTTTGGCATCCCAAATAATCATCGTTAAGTTACTAAATACCTGCAAAACCCAGAAATGTGTGAAAATTCACACTTCACATCAATTTTTTATGTTGTATATTGACAATACATTTATAATATTATCATAGTATTGGTTCACACGGATACGCCAAAGTCAGTTTACATCACAACAGTCACCAAAGTAACCAGATCTAGTTTCGTATTACAAATTGAGACAGATTATATCAAAAATTGGCATTGGAATTTCTCGCTCATTAGATTAATATTTTGGTTGGTACGTCGTACAAGGAAAATTTACAAAGAAAAATTAATGAGTCACAAAACAATTTATTAATAACATTCATTTGCTGTGGTATGTCTGGCTATGTATTGCTTACTAATAAAATAATGTACAAAAGTGGCAATAAAAATGCCTTTTCTGGTAATAAATACACTTGAAATTGTCACTGTCGGACAACTGTCAATGTCAAATAATATCCATAACTATGTTATGATCAAATACATCATTTACATTTACTGGGATCTAAAGTTTTACCGGCCGGTCCCTATGGCGTAGTGGTCATTTGACTGCTAACCATGGGGGCTCGGGTTCGAATCCCGGTGATGGCATGGATGTTTGTATTTGTTATAAAACGTATCGATAATAAAAATAAAGATATCCTGGTAATGGCCATCGTAGCAAAGACCAAAAAAAAAAAAAATACTGAGAAATTACCGACCATATCGGCTTTTGTAGTTAATTCTATATAGAGCTCTGGGCCCTACGTATTTCATTAAATTTTGCGACATTTTTTTTTTTACCAGAACTCGAAAAAACGTGCAATAAATTGTTTTTTTGCAAATATCTCCGTTCCATTGAAAAATTCGACAAAAATACATCTATACATAATTAAAGAGGAATACATTTTCTATAATTTAGCTCTCATGAGTTTTTTTGTAGGGTGAACAGTTTCGCCGCTAGAGCGCCACAAAGTTCGAAATTATGAAAAATGTATTTTTCGCCTTAATTAACGCAAAAATATTATTACTTCAATTTTGCTTATTTCTGTCCGCCCCGGGCGCTAACTATTTAGGGGTGACAGAATTTTCAATCATATATTAGTTTTATAAACCGAATTGCTGTTTTTTGTTAGGTCTTTCTTTGACATTTAGAAGTGAGGACCTTTTTTTTAGGTCTTTTTTACCCTGTCTGGGGGCACTCTATTCGATCTTGCATAAGGGCGCCAACTTGTATAAAGGGCGCCAAAGACCGGTCCTGCTTTTAGATTTAAATACCTAAAATAAAGGGGCGACGAAATTGGCCTCCGCCCCGGGTGGTTGAAACCCAGGCTACGCCACTGGAAAAGAAACAATATTATGTTATATTTCCGCAAGTTTACGCCCAAAAAAATGTTAAAAATAATCGTATATAATGGTAAATTAACAGAAGTTATAATATTATTTTTGCGTTAATTAAAACGAAAAGGACATTTTTCATGAATTCGATAAATTGATCAACTTTGCGGCGCTCTAGTGGCAATTCTGTTAATCTCACAAAAAAAATTATGAAAGCTAAGTTATAGAGAATTTATTCCTCTTTAATTTATTATAGATATATTGTTTTCGAATTTTGCAATGGAACGGAGATATTTGTAAAAAATAATTTTTTTGCACGAAAATATTTTTTTGTCGTAGAAAAAATACATATGTGTATCGATGAACTCGTAAATGTTGAGAGCTACTGTGTTAGATGAATCACAGTTCCTGAATGAGTAACTAAGTCTTGAATTATTTGTAAAGAAGCCAATTGCGCATATTTTTGTACACGTATGGAAAATTTGATGATAACTTGAATGTAAATATTTGCTTCGTATGTCAGTATTTTTAAGACATCATGACTGGCGATTTTTGTTTCATTTTGATAAATTTTGTAAAGGTTATCGCCCTCCATGCTGTAAATCTTAAAATATATTTTGTAAATATATTTAGGCGCCAGTCCAGTTACAACAACAGGAAATATGTAAAAAAAATTATAAAAAAAAACAATAATAAAAATAGATAAATAAAAAATTTGCAATTTTGCAACCACTAGGGTAGATATAGGCTATTCAAACCCTTTAGGCGGAACTAGATTTTGCAATCTAGTAACTTTTATAGTTTTATTCCAGCTTTTGACCGTTTTGGTTAAGCTTTGTAAATCATACTTACAATAAACTAAAATTAAATAAAAATAAACTAAATCTAAAAAAAACTAATAAATTTTTATGTTAAGGGGGGGTAGGGTCTAATAACCACATTTTAAACATATTTTTGTGATTTTTTTTCAAATCTATGGTTAAATTTATTCATTTTCAAACTAAGTACATATATAAAGTATGTTTTGAAGAAGATACAAAAAAAAATTGAAGGCAAAATATGGCGAAATGAGCCAGCTGTGGCAAATCTTCTTAGAATCCGGGAAAAAAATTAGATTTTGCGGTGACCAGCATAACTCGTCACTGGATCATCTGAAATCAAAAATCCAAAAAGATTTTGTTTATGAGTTTGCCGAGGTAACGACGTTGAGATATTTTTTTTCATGTTTTTTTTATTTAACAATTACAAATATACTCATTTTTAGGTTTTTTTTAGGGGGAATTAATTTTTTTTGTCTTCTAAGTAACGCTAAAATCTGAAAAATCATTTTAAAAATAAAAACACAACGTCATTACCTCGGTAAACTCATAAACTAACAAAATCTTTTTGGATTTTTGATTTCAGATGATCCAGTGACGAGTTATGCTGGTCAGCGCAAAATCTAATTTTTTCCCCGGAATCTGAGAAGATTTGCCACAGATGGCTCATTTCGCCATATTTTGCCTTCAAAATTTTTTTCAAAAACAAAAATTTGTGTGTCCACGTATTAAGAGGTTTCATTTGATATGCCACTCAAAATTATTATTATTATTTTTTTTAATAAATATATAATTGTTTATATTTATCTCGGGATGTGTTTTTTTGAACTCTCAGTATTTTTGCTATATGTGGGTCAAAGAGTTGTATAAGCATGCCAAATTTTAACATTCTATGTTACGCCGTTTTGGCTACAATTTCTACCGTCCAGACAGACACACTTTTTAGAGAGTTGCTGCATTAGATGTCAGCATTTCTAAAGTGAATAAAATCGCTGCACAACAATCGAGAGGTAAATCTGTCAGAAGCCCGAAAAAGAAACGAACACGTACTAAATCTGTTGTAGAATTAAACAATTTTACAACAGTTGGGATACGTAAAGTAAAAATGCCAAATTTCAACATTCTATGTCAAGACGTTTGGCTAAAATTTTTACAGTACAGATAGACAGACACATGGGTGACGTTATAAGCGTTTTTTGGTGGTTATACGTACAAATCCCTAAAAATGTTTAATTTAATTCGCTAGTTATCTTACTGTTGACTGAACAGGAACTAAATAACAGAAATAGTTTTAAATAATGTTGAAATTAATAAATTTACATATTTTTGAAGGTTATCTTTCAAAACGAATTTGTTAATTAAATTTTTAATGAGTTTTAATATATTAAATATGTTTTTTAAGAGTGTGAGACTGAGAATTTAGGTTTACAACTGTATAAGACAAATGACAAAGAACATATTTATCTACGTATCTTGTTGGCTTGTGTTTAAAAATAAAGAGCAATAATACTTGAATGTAGGACGTCTCCATCGTAAGTAAACTGGCTAATATGTATCCACAGAACAAATCTGACGTAAGCATTCCGCCCCCGATGGGATTGGGTTTGTTGCTAAGCCGGTCTAGAAAACATTGCAGACTTATAATGTGAACATCGCGGAATGTACGGAATGCAGCGAATGCTGACACGTCTATAATACCATTTATGGTTAAACTGGCCGGCGTTTAAAAAGGCGCCATCTATGAATCATAATTTAGTAAAAGGGGATGATAAACAATTTACGCTAATTTTCCTTGTGGAATGTAACCAACCAATGCTTTTGGAATGTTCAATATATTTTTGCAAACTAAAGAAAGAACTATTGTATATCTGAGTGTAAGAGTAGGATAGATATACGTCGGAGGTCGTTAAGTTAGGTTAAGGACCCAGACGAGCCAGGTTCACAATGCTTAAAGATTTTATTCGGAACATTTCGTTTCTACCCGAATGGAATCGAACGCTATTGGTTAACTGGTTTCCCCCACCACTTACTTGGGTAGACTAGGATATGTTCGTCCTTAGTTCCGTTTCGCGGCGTGGTCAGTCCGTCTTGAACCTTCGTAAGAGACACTCCTCATCCACTTACAGTGCTTGGTGTAATTTAGTGTTAAAACTTTATTTCAACAAAATTTTGTTTAGTGTATTAGTGCTTCGTATTTATCTACGTATAATTTCAACCTAGTGATTGTGTTTAAGTGGTATTGTGAAATTTAATAGTGAAATTTTTCATAATAGCAACCTGCAGGATTTGCTAATATTCGCAAAAATTAACTTCAAGGTCTCCAGACTGTTTTTTTCTCAAGTTGACGTCATCAACCTTGTGCCAATTTTCAAAAAACCACATGTTTGCGATGTTATATTGAATTGTTGAAGAGATATCTACTTTACCGACACGTCAGATTTTAGAAATCTGTTAAATAATTGTTAAAAATAACATTTCTTATCTTTTGTTTCCTTTAAATTTTTTTTATTTTTTTACTATCTCGGATATCCTTTTATTTTATCTTTGTTAAATAAAAGATTTGATTCTGTGATTAATATACCAGTTATTTGTTCAGGAGTAATATTAGTCATGCTATCACATAATCTAGAAATTTCCCTTGTTTAATACTTAAAATTACCGTTAAAAAATAAAGAATGGACCCGTATTGAATACAATTATTATACTTTCGAAAGAAAATTAATGCTTTCAAATTCAATTTGTATTAATATCCTATTAGCGAGAAACTTCGTAAAGTAAAGCAATTGTTAAGTTTAGTAGCATGGAATTTGGGAATAAAATTGTGTTCACACGGGATAAAACCTGATTTAAATTTGTAAAAAATAGTTTGTTCTAAATTATGTTTTGATGACTAGTTTTTTATTTTACATTTGATATTTGTGTTTAACATTTGCTAGTTATTAGTTTTCTTGTTTTTATGAAATTTTTAACGATATATTTTTGTTTCAGATTGTCAAATGGGAAAACTGAAGATTTTCTACCAAAACCTGATTAAAATTTAAGACATTTCGATTGATCGGTATTATTTTCGGGAAACAATAGTTCAACTCTTTGTAAGCAAAATTATATTTAGCTTAAGTGTTAAACAGTGTTTATTTGTTTCATTTTGTAACTTTGAACGGTCTCGTTTGTTTTTCGTTGGTGTTATTTTGATAAATAATTACTCATCAGGAAATTTGAGGTCTACTGAATAACTCAATTGTTCAACACTTTTGTGATAAACGGTTCCATATGTGAGGATTTCGTGGGTATAAGCAAGAAATTAATACCGTCATGTGTTTATACGTTGAAATTGTGACAACACGGCTCCAGTTATTGAAATTGTGACAAAACGGCTCCATTTGTTGAAATTTATGATGCACATTTCTTTGATTAGCATATAGGAAAAATACAGAGATTTTGAAAAACATATAACTTGTGGCTATGAACAAGACACTACACCGACATATGTTTGTACGTTAGAAATTGTGACAGAACGGCTCCACTTATAGTTTGTGATGCATGAAAAATACCGCGATTCCGAAAAACGTCACTCGTAAAATATAAAATTTTTGAAAAAAATATTTTGGGTGGTATTAAATGTAAGCTTTCGATATGTGGATACCAAAATTTTGCTTAATAACATACTTTGAATCGATTTTTCTTAAAAATGTTCCAAAAAAACTTTTTAGTCATCAACTTATTTTTCTAGATGAGTTAGTATAAACATGAAAATATCAAATTAGTGCATGAATCTGAGTAATAAACAAAAGTATTCGATATTTTTGTTTATTTTTTCGGATCTTATCGAATTTTTTGTGTTCAAAAAAATATGTTTTTTAATTTTAATGCTGGGCATTAAATGAAAGCTCTTGTTACTTAGATTAATGGTCGAAAAACTTCGATAAATTGTTAATTTTATAGTGATTATGGCTCCAGGCGAATTTTTTGTGTTAAAATATATATTTTTTAATTTAATGTGGGGTATTAAATGAAAGCTCTTAGTACTTAGTATAACGGTCGAAAAATATCGAGAAATTGTTAATTTTGAAGTGATTATGGCTCCAGGCGAATTTTTTGTGTTAAAATATATATTTTTCAATTTAATGTGGGGTATTAAATGAAAGCTCTTTGTACTTAGTTTAACGGTCGAAAAATATCAAGAAATTGTTAATTTTGAAGTGATTATGGCTCCAGAGGTTGTACTTTCAACGTACTTAATACCTACGAAATCGTGCTTGAAAATTCACACTTCAAATATAGTTCTTATTCGTTATAATCATTAAAAGTGCTAGATTTCAAAATCTAGTTCCGCTGAATCGTTTGGAATAGGCTATATTTTTTTGTTGAATAGAATTACAGTGAAAACATGAGACTTTTGTTACACAAAATGATTAAAATCCCGATTCCATCGTTGAAAGTTACTAGTTTCCAAAATCTAGTTCCCTTTAAACGTTTGGAATAGGCAATACTTTCAGTTGAATGGAATTATAGTGAAAACATAGTTGTCCAATTGTATTGTAAACAAAATTTTATACCACTGAATAGCTGATTTTTAATAATTTTGTACGATTTGAAACGATTTCGTAAGTTTTTGAACACATTTTGGCTCCGGAGTCATCTATATACACTCAATTTGCATTGGGATATCTTAAATAATAATAAATTATATTAGGTACAGAAATTGATAGTTTTTTTTACAGTTTTCATTATTTTTCACTTTTTAACTTGCAATTTTAGGTTAGATTTCCCTACATATCAACGTAAATTTGACGTCTATCGCAGCGCTAGGTTCAGTTAGGTTATAGAATGCAAGCGGAGCGGGCTAATTACCTTTTAGTTTAATGACCAAATACTATCTTAGGTTAGGTTAGTAATAGCTTGGTTAGAAAAAGCCGAGCGGAGCGAGTTACCTATCTAGTTTAATGACAAAAACACTTAATGGAACAGTGTAGAACAGTGATTCCCAAACTTTTTCGGTTCCGGGCGTCCTTAATGTATTAACATTTTACCGCGGCGCCCCAAGTAAATCAGAGCCGTAGAAATGTTTTCGGCGCCCTTGGCAAATGAAGTAAATTGATAAAATTTACTTCCCCAAAAGCAAATGAAGAGCAAAAAAAACTCCTCGCCTCCCAAATTCAAGTGGAGAAAAAAAAGGTCCTGGGTCTTCGCGGCGCACAGTTTGGGAAACGCTGGTGTAGAACGTTATATGCTGCCCATATATTCAGACAGGGTTGGACTGGGATTAAAATGTGTACCGGGAAATCTGGAGGAAGTCGGGCCACTGACCTTTTGATTTTTGAACGGGCCTTTTGATTTTCGGGCCAATTGACCCTTCGGGCCACCGGGAATTTCCCGGTATCCCGCCGGGCCAATCCAACCCTGTATTCAGACCAATTCTGTAACTCTTATACTATGATAATAGTTACTAAATTTGTCACTATGAGCAAGGTCAGTTACTATCATGAATGAAAGTCATAGTATTTTTTATAATATTTTATGTTGTAGTAACGTTATTACTCAGTAACTTTTTACAGAATTGACCTGATTGACTTGCAACAAGGCATTATACGAAACTTTTACCTTTGTAACTCAAAAAAAACCGAATAACCCGCATTTTTTTTTCTCTGGAAAATACTTTCTGAATGAACTACATTCAGAAACTCAAAAAAAAAAAAATGAAAAAACGTGTGTATGCATATGACACCGGACCCCACATTTTCATTTTAATGGTTATTATTTTTACGAAAAAATAATATATAAAAATAGTTTCTCATCTGAATAGTAAACTACTTTTTTTAACAAATTTGTGTGGTTTTGTAACAGTTTTATACAGTTCTACACTCGTTTTTAAATGCAGTGTTCAGAATTATTGTCAAATCTTTTGTTTTAATGAACATAACCTAACAAAATGAAAGGAATTTGTTGTGAACAAAGATAAATAAATTAGTCACTCGTTTTAAAATAAATACAACTGTTTCGTATCGTTTCTAAAGATTCTGAACGGTTCTAACAAACATAACCTAAAAAAATAGTGGAAGAACAAAGTGCAATTACGTACACGTGTTTTTTTTGCGGTTTCATGATGATCAGTTGATGAAATATTATTAAAAAAATTGTAATTTCAATGTTTTGAAGTATTTTTGTTCTATTTGGAGTAAAATTGTATGTTTAATAAGTGTATTTTAAGCTGTTTTAACAAAATTTGCTTTAAGTAGATATTTTTTACGTCAGTTTAATAGACTAATGTAGTTAACAGCTAGCAAGCACGTGGTTATGATTTCCAGAAAATTCTAGTGTTGACCTTGGGTAATTCAGAGTTATTTTTCAACATAAAATGACTAAAAATTGTAAAATGTCAACAATAAAGTCAGATAAATTATTAGTAATCGGAATGCTAATCGTTTTATTTGGGAAACGAAAATTACCGGGTTTGTGGACTCGCTGATGCAATCATTTTCGGGATAAATAATGTCCGATTTTTACCGACCGCCAACATATATAAGGGAGGTATACTTCCAAGTACGACTTGAAAGTGAATAATTTTTTATTATATATATTTTTACTAACCGCCAACATATATAAGGAAGGTATTGTGATCATACCGATTTTGACATTTCGAGATTTCGATGGATCTCCACGAGGTCCTTACATAACGTTTTGACTATTTGATGGCTGTCAGTCTGTCTGTCCGACCGTCTGTTCGTCCGTCCGTCCGTCTGTCCGTCTACGTAGGTAAGACACGTTTTTCTTCGATCTAGCACAAATTATTTAGTTTATTGATTTGGTGGTGTAAATAACGAAATTAAATCTTTTGATATGCTGACCGTAGGGTAGTGCTAATACAGTGTTCTGCGTTGCCAAGGTCTCTGGTTCGAATCCCGTTCAGGCAAGAAATTTTCAAAAAAATAAGAACTGCCCTGGATAATTGCAGAAGCAGCAAATGTCATTAAAATAAATCTTTTGACATTTCTTTTATCAGTACACAGTGGTGTAGTGGGAAAATTATTAGTAGATGAGATTAATGTGATTATTTTTAGTTACTACTCATAAGGCTATTGCAAGGATTAGATCATGTTAAGCCCTTTTCTTCCAGGGCTCGAAATGTACCAGCGCAAACCGGAACGGTATTTTGGTTTCCAGTTGCGGAACACTATTCCGGTTGGTTAAATTATGAAAAATATTGTTTCAGTCCGTATATTTATTGAAACTTGTATATTCTTTTTTATCTCGTGCCCCTCCCCCCCAAAGTCTGAAAAACACGTGGTTTTAGTGTTTTTAAGGAATACTCTTTGAGTTTGCTGTTCTTCACTTGAATTTTAGAGGTTATGAATGAGCTTTTTAGTTTTTAGTCATCATTTATCTATTGAAATAAGAGTAGATGCGAAATTAATCCTTTACACCCCAAGAAATGTTCACGTAGATTTTAGAGGTACGCAATGTCAAAAAAATTGATCGGCAGTTTATTAGATTATACGATTTTTATTGAAACTTTAAATTTTTATTAACTAAAATATCATACATAAAGAAAACATAGTGGGCTGCCGTTAGCAAAACACGAAATATCTAGCTTATTTACATACGACATTTTTCCTACTATTGAATCCTGAAATAATCGAACCTTGATGTGTTTACAGTCCTCTATTATTGCTGTATATTGCACTGTGTATTAATTTAAAATTTTGCACTTTTTATTCTTTTTCAGTAATTCTTAGAGTGCATTTTTTAGTTTTACTTGTGTAGAGCTGCGCTCAGAGCTCTTTAAGTTAGTAGTCTGTTCACTTTGCGTTGTGGATAAGTTTAGTAGATAGTTTTAATGTCCAAGGCAGCGTTTACAACTATGGAAATTAGTGTGTTACGAATAGTCCGACATGTGTCTTTAAACCAACTACGGTGGCTTCGTAAAATGTTTATTATCTATTATCGTTTTCTTAATTCTGCTGGCCTAGATTTTTACTAACTAAACCTAACCTAATTACCAAGATTGATCATATACACTGTTAGTCTTTGTAATTTTGTACAATGCTGTTTTGTACAATACATTGTAAACGTTCTTTAGGATGTAAATTAAGATAGCCAGTGTGTTTATATGTTTGTTTCATTAAAAGAACTCACAAACTATAAGATTGGAAAACTATCGATAACGTATTAAATTTAGAGTTCTGAACGATTGCTTGTGTTACCATCTGACAAACTTGTTAGTGACAATCAATAGTGCACATGTCATAGCTTATAGTCGAATAATTTAAGAGCTCTGGACGCAGCTTTAACTTTGTTGAATAGTTCATATTTGCGGGTGTTCACACAAATGCGAGACCTGTTTTCTTAAGAAGTAGATGACCGTTTGAATTCAGTGGAATCTTCCTGAAAATCGCACGAAAGTTGAACCAATAGTTTACAGATGGGGCGAATATTATATTTGATTGGTACTACTAATTGCGTCTGACTATAATAAGCCGTTAGAAATGGTTTTAGACATATTTGATACAATTCAAAATAAATCAAATTTAACTTGAATCGTCCAGAAGATGTTGCAACGTAGGAAAAGGCTACCAACCTGTGTAAGCCAAATGTAACAACTGAGTAATGCTTGCGTGTTAGTTACATTATGTTATATCATTGGAAATTAAATTAACCAAGTGTGATATAGTTTTATAGTTAACTTGAATGAACTTACGAATTAATTACAGAAAATTGCAGTTTCCAAAAGAATCAAACTTCGCAATATCCTAAATAATTTCATTCTCTTATTTTTTACTTTTATCTATAAATGATAGTATGTGGACAGTAGCATTGGCCATTGAAGTTTAAAGTCTAAGGGCCAGTTTCTGTAAGCTTAGTTAACTATTTCCAAATGGTCAGAAAATGGTTGGTATAGTTACTTATGGGATTGTTATATTATAACCGAGTTTAACCAATTGGTTAAACTTGGCTAAGTTCTCAGAAACCGGATCTAAGTGCCTGAGCAGTATTGATGGCCGTAAGACTGCAAAGGGTTAACATGACTTCCTCCATCCGAAAATATGACATACATTTACAAATTTAATTAAATAGAATGATTTTATTTATGAAATATCTAGTAAAAGAATAATATAAAAAGTTTTAATTTAATAAGGCCGTGGCTGTCTCCACAGCTTGTATGGAAATGATAATGTTGTTTCTAATCGTCCCTTACGATGAAAAGTTTTGCCTTATTAATGTGCGGAACCTTATAAGAATTCCCTCCTTTTGCAAAGATGGTTGCTTCTAGACAAGTTTGCAATGTTAGAAAAACATTATCTAAACCTTTGATAATGTTTTTCTTTGCAAAATTTTTCGTACAAAATGCATTTAATGCGAAATCAATCAGTTCGTCGATTGTATTTAGTGAAGCTGATGTAAGGATTGTATAGAATTGAAAAAGCCAAAATCCAAAACATTAAAATTTAGACTATTTGGATGTCATTTAAGTCGATTTGGAACTTCTTCCTTGCGATTCAACACAATTTTGATCAAAATTCGCATTTTTTTACAACAGCGGGAGTCACTTTAATATGACTAAAATACGCATTTTTTTTTTTTTTTTTCTATAAATTACTTTTGACATATGCAAAACATTTGCGCGCCATTCGTTTATTAGTTGCTTAGCAACCATTTGTTTAGAAATAAAAAAACAAAGATCAAGATAATACTTTCGTTAATCCCACATTTTTTTAAGTAATGTATACCATATTTTCGTACGGAGGGAGTAAAATAATATGTTGTACTAATAATATGGTAAAGTTAAAGCTATGCAAATAATCAACAATAGTATTTTCGATGAAATAGATAGATTTTTTATGTAGAAAACTGTTGCCATGCAGTAATGGTTGCTATGCCGAAAAGTGCCTCACTAACGCATGTTTTTGAATAAAGAAATATAGTACATTTCTGTACAGTATGCGAAAAATACTTTTTTGGGTGACCATATCAAAAACAGTTCTTTTTTATCATCTAGTACCGTCCAAAAAGTAAATCTTTTTCGGCCTAGGCCGATTTACTTATTTTTTTGACAGCTGGCTGCTAGAGCCCTCAATGTGTCATTTCTTAAGTTACAAAATCTCCATGGTTACACAGAAACAAATGACAGTCAAACATTTATAATAGTAATAATTGTGCAATAACTATAAATTATCCAATGTAAATAAATAAATTTAATTTTTCTAATAAAAATTACTTTTGGTCTCCCAAAAAATATAATGTGTACCTTTACCAAAAAGATCTTTTCGTCCTTATCTGTTTGAAGTTCTCGGCTGCGCCTCGGCCTTCAAATTTAGATGCGGCTGATAAAGATCTACTTTTTGGCCATGGTACACTAATAACTATTATCTCAAATCTTGAATTGTGTTTTGCAGGTGTGAATTTTGAATGAAATACTCAATATACGTTTATTAATGTTTAACTTTACGTACCTAGCATTCCTGTTTTTGTGTTAAACTACAATACAGTTTTACCAAAAAAAGATGTTCATTTCGACTGTGTTCATACTCGGTAATACAGTAAAAAGTAATTATTATAGCTTTTAATAAACGTGTATTGAATATAGTGTTTCATTCAATACTTGGAAACCAGGAATCTTCAAGAATACATTGGATGAAGAGTTGGCCGATAATGAATATTTTGCCGGTTCCTGCACGTGTTGCTTCGGTGCCTAGACTTTATATTCGCTAGTCAGGTACCTGAAGTAGCGCGCGGAGTGGCCGGCTTGTGTCGCCACACGACCGGACACCTGACTCGACAATCACGGACAATCAAACGTGCTACTGCAAGATCGCAAATTACCGCGCTTCACATTGTTTATGGTTTTAACATTATTATTAATATTAGCCTCTACAAGTACCATAGTTACTACCGTACTGCTATTGTACTATACTCTCAGGGCCGGCCCGACGAATTCTAGCGCCCCGGGCAAATACTTGAATTGCGCCCCTTAATGAATGATAGGTATATTTTTTAAAATATATATTATTAATATTGGTTTTAACCCCATTTTTGAAAATATATTATAAAAAAAATAAATAAAATTATTATAAAGGAAGAATCATCTACTAAAATAAGACAACTGAATGTGCATTGATAATTTATTTATTAAATTGAAAAAACAACTACGTTAAATAATAATTTATACAGATTACATATTACCACAAGCTACAAGTTAATTTTTCGAGCTTTTAAATCAGCGAAATTTTTGTCCATTTCGGTGATATCTAATTTCGATGCGATATCATTTTCGATAGATAATATCGCCAGGTTATTTAATCTCTCATTGCTCATTGTAGAGCGTAAATAGTTTTTTTTAAATCAATTTTAACTTGCTAAAACTTCTCTCACCTCTAGCAACAGTAATTGGTATCGTTAACATTATTCTTAATGAAATCCAAATATTAGGAAGCACATTTTGTAATTTATTGGATTTTATAAAATTTAGATCATTAAGGCCCGGTCTTTCCACCTTCAGATAAAGTTCCAGGTAACTATCTGACAGATAAGGATATTTATAACTTCATCTGCTGAGTAAATGTCATCCCTTCTTTCTATACAAATGTATCTATCGGATAGTTATCTAAAGGATAATGAGACTGACGTATTGGATTCACTGACTGGTATTGACATTTATTCAGCAGATGAAGTTATAAATAACCTTATCTGTCAGATATTTACCTGGAACTTTATCTGAAGATGGAAAGACCGGGCCTTAAAGGTTCATAAATGTCTTTAGGCAAAAGAGCTGATGCAGATTTCAACTCTTCAAATAATTCTGCTCCATTCACGTCACAATCGCTGTCTATTTTTAATTTCAGATGCAGATCTTTGCATAAATTAATCAAATCATCATCGACTGATAATTTATTGAAATTATACAAAAAACCCCATGTTTGCGCTCCATGTTTCACGGCGCCCGTGCCTCGGGCCGGCCCTGTATACTCTGTTTGGAAGCAAGAAGTAGTAATCATGCAATATTCACGTGATAATTTTGGCGAATTCTCGTCGTTCGTTGAGCACTTTATTTTATGCGGCAGCCAATAGGATAGCAACTAATCTTTTACGTGATTTTATTACTATTTCTGCATTTCGAACATGGTATAGACTTGGGTCTTTTCAATCCAGTTATAACGTTTACACTTCACCTACTCTTGCCCTATTTACCATTCGGAGGAGACCAAAGATTTGGCGAAGTATTTTATTTTCAAAGATTATGAGATGTCGATCTTGTTTTGTTGAAGTTCAGTTAATAATAATAATACAGTAGATTCCTTATCTGATAGTCTAGGACAGGGGTCGGCAAACTTTAGAACCTAAAGAGCAAAATTCACCCTTCTGGAAACATTTTAAAGAGCGATAATTTTGTTTTAATACATGAATATGAATGTTTTCTAAATTTTATTTCTTATCAACTTAATTTGAAAAGTGCAACTGCTCTAGGTGAATTCTAAAGATTATACCGACCGCATTTCGATGCTAAATTAAGCTGAAAAAAAATGTTTTTATTTTCAGGATTAGGTTCCAGGGAGCCTACTAACATCACGTAGCAGCTCCTCTGTCGCATGTCTATTGTACTTCATCAGGTGCTCTGGTAGTTTTGTAACCCGACACCTGTTGGAGTGCACTAATTATGCTGGCAGTGTCCAACGTAAATCATTTATAAATATTTGTAATGTATTTTAAATAATTTGTTATCAATAAATTAATTTTGTTAAAATGTGTTTTTATATATACTGAAATACTATACTTCGTTATCTGCGTATTTTTATACGCGGTTGTCAAATTATAATTTTGTTTTTAATAGCTTGGCAATAGACAGTGCGGGCCGATTACCGCTGGAATGTGCTCCTACCACTTCGCCGGGTCTCCTATTTAACCAAGGGATTTTAAAAACTACACGATATACGACTTCAGTTAAACTGGACCAAATTATCAATATTACTAGTTTCTCTAAATGAAACTTTTGATAAAATACATAGCATACTAGATATAAGCAAAAACTAAAATTTGCCAATTTAATATTTTTCTTTTATTTTTATTTTTTTTTATTGAAAATGAAAAGATTTGAAACTAAACTTTCTTTGGGCAACTTTTTTGATTACTTTCCAGTGACGTAGTTTTCCAGTTTTTTCACTGATCATTTTCATTTTAGTATTAAATTTTTCTTAAGAAACATAAAAAGCAACTGTTTATTATATGTAAAGGAACCGATATGTACGTTGTTCTTTTTTTTTTAGTTTTTTTTATATGTTTATTATATTAATTATTAGATTGTAATACATAATATTGTTTATCTAGTTATGTTTGCGAAATTAATGTAAGGACTGTACTTCATTAAAAGCCGAAAGGTAAGAATAAATTATGTATCTATCTAATAAATTTTTCTTATGGTTTTTTTCTATGTGCATAGTTTGCAGTTTGATTAAATTTTTTCTCTTAATTTTTAAATAAAACATGAATTTATTTTAAATTTACAATAATTTTTATACAGGGTGTTAGGTAAATGTCCGGCACAATTTAAAAGACAGCATGGTGACCTAGAATGCAATCGATTTTTCCTTTGCCAATTTTCTCTAAAATGTGAATTTCGTCCAAAAATAAACAAACAAAAAGATGCCCAAAATTTTGAAAACCACTGACTTTTTTATTTTTCATATTAATCCAGAAGTTGTGTAGTTGCCATAGAGAAAAAAAAACAATTTTAGATTATGACGTACACGTACTTTGATATTCTATTATTGAACTACAATTAAAATATTTTTTTTTCTCTATGCAACTACACAACTTCTGGATTAATATGAAAAATAAAAAAAAGTCAATGGTTTTCAAAATTTGGGGCATCTTTTTGTTTGTTTATTTTTGGACGAAATTCACATTTTAGAGAAAATTGGCAAAGGAAAAATCGATTGCATTCTACGTCATCATGCTGATGACGTAGAATGCAGTACAGTAGAATGCAAAGACAGCATGTCTTTAAAATTGTGCCGGACATTTACCTAACACCCTGTATATTAGGACGCAACAAAAGATTAATCATAAAAATAAATAATTACAAAAAATTACTCAAGTTTATTTTCAATAATTATTAAATTTTCATCATTGAATAAGGAAAAAAAAATCGTCATTTAAGTTTTCTTTTAAGAGATGCGGTACGGAGAGAAGGGCGCCGTTGTGTATTTGCAGGGGGGCGTCATGTATACTGTGACCGCAACTGAGACGGATCCAAGCGATGACAAAAAAGAAAGGAAGACGTACTGACTTTTGGTAAAAAAGAGAAAGGAAAACAG
The DNA here is from genome assembly GCA_963971575.1 of Liopterus haemorrhoidalis. Lineage (NCBI taxonomy): Eukaryota > Metazoa > Arthropoda > Insecta > Coleoptera > Dytiscidae > Liopterus > Liopterus haemorrhoidalis. Next base: position 4,183,117 of record OZ020612.1, on the reverse strand, counting down.
ATCAAGTGTTGCAAAAAAAAAAGGAAAACGTACCCAAGTAAAAGACTCCCCACAGATTCGTCTCATCGTCTGCTTACCGTGTAGAGCCAAGGCCGGCGGAAGCGGGCACCGCTGCGAGGGGGGCGCTAACGTGAGACTCAAAAGGGCGCCAAATGCCAAATGAATGTTAAAGTAATTTTCGAAGTCAGGACTTTTTTACAAGGTCTTCACTTGAAATTTAGAAGTGAGAACTTTTTTTTTTTAGGTCTTTATTTGAAATTTAGAAGTGATGACCTCTTCTTTAGATCTTCACTTGATATTTTGAAGTTCTTACCCAGGGCTCGAAAAAAGCTAGTTACGCCCTGCCTAGGAGCGCTCAATTAAATCTTGCCTACGGACGGCAAAGACCCTCGCTCCCGCCCTGGCTGGTAACTATTACGAACTAATAATCATCAACAGGGTCTTTCCTGGGTTTTTGGCCACTTAGGTGCAAAAACAGTATCGCCGCCTTATTAATGAAATAATATTAAATGTAAAGAATTTGATATGTAATATTTACTTTTATATCTGTATATAACGGGTGTTTTTTTTTAGAGGTATAGAACTTTAAATTGCAATAAAACAACGATGGATTATTCGATTGACATGAATTTTTTTTTATTCGAAAGATAATCTTGTGGCATTACATTAAATCATACCAACAAGACGGCGCAACATGTCACACAACTCGTGCCACAATCGATTTATTGAAAGACACGTTTGGTGACCGCCTAATTTCACGTTTTGGACCTGTGAATTGGCCTCCAAGATCTTGTGATTTAACACCGCTGGACTACTTTCTGTGGGGCTATGTAAAGTCATTGGTCTATGCGGATAAGCCACAAACGCTTGACCATTTGGAAGACAACATTCGCCGTGTTATTGCCGATATACGGCCACAAATGTTGGAAAAAGTCATCGAAAATTGGACGTCCAGATTGGACTACATCCGAGCCAGCCGTGGCGGTCATATGCCAGAAATCATATTTAAAATGTAATGCCACAAGATTATCTTTCGAATAAAAAAAAATTCATGTCAATCGAATAATCCATCGTTGTTTTATTGCAATTTAAAGTTCTATACCTCTAAAAAAAACACCCATTACAAAGTTTTAAATATTTATCATGCAAAATAAATATCTTCTAATTTTTATTTCCATAAAATAATATCAAGATCCTTAAAAATAAACTGTTTTATTTAAGGTACATATTTTATTCCATATATAAATCAGCGTTGCCAGATTATTATTTTACCAAATCGGGATTAAGGCGCAAAAAGCTGGACAATCTAATAGAATGTACAGTTAAATATTTCTAAATGTTTATTTATCTTAAAGCAATCAAAGTGGTACATTTTAATCTAAATACTGATGCTGAACAATATTTTTTTCAGAAACTCGCCTATTTGTAGTTGGCTGACGATTTTACTTTAGAAAGAGTTTCTTTCTAGTTAATATATTAATAAAATTCAGCACATGAGTATTGCATGTTGAATTGAACAAGTAATTCCGATTTTATCAACTCAATAGAACACCTGTTTTTTGCTTCTAACCATTTTAAATTCATATGACAAAATACTCGTTCGGGATATTAATTAGATGTTGGTATGCTTATAATAAATGAGATTAATTTGTAAATATTTTTAGTGATTTTTTCCAGTAATAACTGATGCCATTTTTGTGCAGCTAAGTCTTTCGAATTTTTCGCAATCACGTTAATAGATGGTTTTAGCAAGTTGAATTCTTCATAAATCAGGTCCATATCTACTTCATTAAGTACCTATGTGCAAATCCCCGTACGGCACGCCGGCATTACGTACACACGCATCCATCGCATTGTTTTGACCTTACCTCAACGATTTCATTCTTTTTGAATAATTCGTGAATTTAGCTGTCCCGCGCGGTACAATCTGTTCTTGTTTATAAAGCGGGACGTCCCGCAAATATCGGATCGTCTGGCAACGCTGATATAAATATATAACAAAGAAAGCTATTAGTAATAAATATACTGAAAGTGAAATAAATTATTTTTAACAAAACCCATTTCCAACACCAATTTCTCGCAAATATCTTTCTCTATAATGCAACATTAACCTTTCCTGTGACTTCAACGACCTGAGGTTATTTTTGCGATATTTTAATTTACAAAAACTCCTTTCCTCTAATGCAACAGTTACAGGCAGAATTAAAAAGTATCTTAAAGCTATAGACAAATTAGGGAATGAAGATATTAATTCATTGTCTATTATGTACTCAAAGTAAGTAGGGTTTTGTAGAAATTGTTTTGGGGAAATATTTCCCTAAAACTTATATTTCGTTAAATAATTCAAGTCCATTCAGACAATTTCCATAACACAAATGGTCTGCAACTCAGATGCAGGGGACCTATTGCCCTCCGCCAGGAAGGGCCTTGATCATCAACAATGGCGAGGATTAAAGCATGCTTATACTCAAAAATTGATAAAGGTTTTACTAAGACACACCAAATTTTTGTTAATATTTCTTAATGGGAATAAATGTTAATCTGTTTTTAAGTGTTAACAGCCACAAATGTAAACAACAAAACAATTTTCATTAAACTATTTTTTGTAATTACGTGTAATAAATGTAATATAAACTATTTGTATTTGTTTTATTTATCGTTAGTATCCTGTTTTCAGACTATCTAAACCAAAATATGTACAAAGATAAGCATTGCAGGAAGTATAGATGAAATAATCTCTATTGACAAATTAATTTAATAAAAATTGTAAATACTAACTTATAGCGTTTTTAAAATGTCAATATACTGTTTGTTTTCTTAAAAGTGCATCCATTTTCTTATAGTTACGCCAATGGGCTTTATTGCACTTTCGTCAAATTTTACGCAGTCGCATCCAACAACACATTCCTGCCAAGAAGGTTGCATAACTGTAGGCGCTTAATAGACAAAACGTGTTTTTATCGTGAATTGTATAATAAATTTAACCTTCTTGTAAATTATACCTTTGATATGCATTAAACAAGTGTATATATGATACAAAAACAGTTTTTTATGTGTTTTTTTGTTTAAATTTTCCACATGTCAGCGGCATTAGTCAGTTTGTAAAATCACCACTGTAGCGCCACCTACTGGAACAGTGTCTAATGAACGTCAAAGGTTGTCAAAATATAATTTGTGCTTGTTTCGTGATTATGTTAAGCTGACAGTCGAGTTAAAAATAATGTGCATATGGTCAGTTTATAATCAGAACTGATACAGTTTGTACATAAAATGTATTTTGCTAGTTTTTTATTGTTCGTCTTGCTAAATAGCGAGAAAAGTACTTGGTAAGCTATATATAATAACCCTAATAATTTGTATTTACGCATTTATTTTTTTATTTCACAAGCTCAACTGAAGTAATCCAAGAACAGAATCACGATTGGGATTTATTAATATTTACCCAACATTGGCCGGTAACAGTTTGTTATCAATGGCAAGAAAAAGAATCTAAAAATAAATGTTCGTTACCAACTCTACGAGATATATGGACGATACATGGTATTTGGCCTACAAAATTAAGAACGGAAGGTCCTAATTTTTGTAATAACACATGGCACTTCAATCCAGATCAATTAATTTCATTCGAACAACAACTTATGATCTATTGGTTAAATATTGAGAAGAATACCCCACTATTTTCACTTTGGAAGCACGAATGGATTAAACATGGAACTTGCGCTGCATCTTTACCGGATTTGGATAACGAAGCTAAGTATTTTAAATGCGGATTAGATTGGATAGGAAAATATGACATGAAATCGGTCCTTTCTAAAGGTGGCATTGTTCCAAATCAATCTCAGGGTTATAAGGCAGATGATATATATAATGCCGTTAAATCAGTATTAAAGAAAAATCCTACTGTTGAATGTATAACGGATAAGAAGACGGGGAAGTTATTTATTAATGAAATAAGAATTTGCTTTAATAAGAACTTAACGTTGATCGATTGTGATGGTATAAGAGATCCTAAACTTCATGTTCCTGGTTCAATAATCACAAACTGCGATCCTACGAAAACTGTAATGTATCCCGAAGTTGTTCCTACACCTCCTAACGCAGTTCTTTGCGAATACGAACCTACTATTCCATGGCAACTAAACCTTTATAGGTTTTTACAGTTTCTCATCTGGTTTACGCTTTAATTTTTTCTTGTTTCTGTAACATTTTAGTTTACTGTTATTTTAATTAAATATATTTTATACATTATTTGTTGTTTTACTTTTTTTGTATTTAAATTATATAATTTAATATCATAAATAAACTATATAATTAGAGCTACCGTGGTAAGACGGTTGCTAAAAAAATACAGGGATTCGAATCTCGGATTCCACTTTGGTATTCATTGTCCGGTTTAGTCAGCTCAGGGGTTCACTCAGTCTCGAGTTTTTAATACTTAAAAATTGGTAAACATTTCAGGGTTTTGTAGGTATTTAATATGAGATATTATTTAATGTAATTTCATCAATATCAAGAAACGTTTGAAAATCATTTTTCGTCTGTTAATCAGTGGTTTTCAACCTTTTTTAAACCGTGGATCACCTTTTTACACATATTACAGGAAAAAATCGCGGACCACTGGTTGAAAATCTTTGATCTAAGTATTAAGAACATACATCTACTGCCTTGCAATAAATTTTAAAAAAAAATCTAAGAAACTGACTACAGGTATAGATCGTTTTTTTGGTTAAAGTGGAACTATATTTTGAAATCTAGTAAAATTTAACGATTAAATGGGGCTTTTGACAATTTTGTTTTACAAAAGCAAGATTCAATCATTAAAAAAAATAAAATTGACGTGAAGTGTGAATTTTCACACATTTCAGGGTTTTGTAGGTATTTAGTCAGTGAATGATGATTATTAGAAGGCCAAACGATGAAGCCTGAAACTACATAACACAATTACAAGTGTTGGTTTTAAATCCTTTAAATCAATAGACGCGACAAGAAGGTTGCAGTTAGATTTTTTTCTACCGTGTATCATATATCTCTAATAATACCATAATATATATATATATATATATATATATATATATATATATATATATATATATATATATATATATATATATATATATTGTATATTTGCAAAAATATCATTCAAATCCAGACCTGGTAACACTGCGGGCGATCTTTTGTCACGCAAATGCATAACGCCTACAGAGACATATTTTATATTGCGACTTTATGAAAAACTACCAGATTCTCGACTAGAAATGGAATCCCAGCAACCGGCCAGTTATTTATTTATTTTCCTAGTCGATATTTGCCAAATAAATTTACGTACCTCGTACAAAATGCCATGTATATACAAAGATATTTTTTTAATTTTAGCTAAGATATTAATCGAAAATTTTAATACTTGGCAAAATTTAGTCAAAATGAAATATGTTTCAAAAATCAATTACCGTTCCTTAATCTGTACTTAAAGAGCTTCCATTTAATATTCCCACAATAAAATTTAAATAAAAAAAATATTTTTTTTCAATAACACTAAAATTAATGTTTTCCAAAAACGAAATCGGATAAAAAATTCGCCTCGTACGTTTCTGGTTCATAGCAATATACATTTCTTAGAATTTTTTTAGATTTTTAATTTAACCCCTTTGGGTTAAAAGGTGCGGGACACTCATTTTTTAATACTTTTTTGGAAAATTCGTATTAAAAAAAAAATAATAATAATAAAAAAAAAACTATTTCCCATTTCTTTATCTACGTCTTAAGAGCTTTCTTTTAATATCACACAATAAATTAAAAAAAAAAAAAAAAAATTTCGACGACAAAAAAAACCAATATTTTGCGAAAAACCAATTTGATCAAAATTTCCTGTTGAACTATTCCGGTTCCCATCAATTTACATTATTGAGATTTTTTTCAGATTTTTAGTTCAACCCTGCTGGGAGATATGGTGGGGGACAAAAGTTATTTGCCATTATATTGACAAAAACCCCATAAAAAAAATATTTTTCAAAAATAAAACTTTGTTTGTACATCGACGCATGAAGAGGTTTCATTTGATACCAAATTTTAAAAAAATATTTATTTTTCCATTAAATGCATATTTGTTTATATTTATTCCGCGCTGTATTTTTTTGAACTCTCTATAGTTTTCCTATATGTGGGTCAAAAAGTTGTTGGCATACTTGCCAAATTTCAACTTTCTGTGTTCAGCCGTTTGGCTACAATTTCTACCGCACAGACAGACAGACACATGAGTGACGTTATAAGGTTTTTTTGGTGGTCATACCTACAAAACCCTAATAAGCTCGTGACAACTTAAGAAAATAAAAATGCCGTTTATTTCCGCTTAAAATTTTGAGATATAGTATACCTATATATCGATTGATATGAATTTTCGAAATCTCAGTACTTTTTTATATGCAGAGCAACTGTATATTCATGCCAAATTTGAACACTCACAAGTCAAGCCGTTTAGCTACAATTTCTACCATACAGGTTTCATACCTACGAAACCCTAAAAATTAATACTTTTGTATACAGGGATATATTGAAATCGCTTAGTCAATGCAGTTCGTCATTTTGCATCATAACCTCAATCTCAAACTTAGTGGCGAAAAAATAACTAAATCAATTATTTTTTTTTTCATTTGAATTATATGCTAATATTGCTCTTCACTTTTTTATTTTATTAAAACATAGTTTTTTTTAAACGATAGTCATTTTGAAGATTACAAATTTTAAAAGTATTTATTTAATATAGGGACATTTGTATTGGTATCGCTAAATTTTATTGTATTTACATTTGCCGACATATTACATTGTGATTTGTTTTGACACTCGTGTTTACATTACGGTGACCATTTTCTTGGAGACGGCAATGCGGGACGGAGCAAAAAAAAGGTCGTTACTTCCGAAATATAAGTGAAGAGCAAACAAAAAAAAGGTCCTCACCTCCCAAATATAAGTAAAGAGCAAAAAAAAGGTCTTCAACTCCCAAATATAAGTACAGAGCAAAATTCGGCCCTGGGGACACCAAATCAAAATACGGGACGAATGGTCACCCTAATTTACGTATCTATCTTATAGTAATTTTGTCTTTATTTATTTAGTTTGTTGTTTATTTAGCAGTTTTGTGTTTACTTATATATTTTCTTATAAATTTCTACTTTAGACATTGTGTGTAGTGCATAGCTTTTTAGGTTAAATTCAACTTATTTCTATTTTGGATGTCATGTAAACGTATCTAATATGACGTCATAAAAAATGTGACGTTTAAAGTGCCGCAACTGCATTGATTGGTCGACTAGCCTATAATAGGACTGGTTACAGTGCCGCAACAACATAAATTGGCGCCTGGTGCTTAAAATTATTTGGCGCCCCTCTCTAATTACATACGCAATTTTTAAAATTTCGTGGTAGGCTGATTGCATCAGTAAGGGAACGTTTAAGACATTTACTTACGTTGTTTTCTTCACAAAAATGTTATTTAAGATATTTACTTTCCATATTTTATCGAGAATCCTTAAAATCTTATTGTTTTATTTTGATGATGCAAGTGGAAATAAAAAACATACCTTAATTCATAAAAATCACAAAATCACCAGTAAAGGAACACTTACTCCTAATAAAGGAACTATCTTATTACCAGTAAAGCAAAATACAAAAATATATATTATAAAGTCATTTTTTAACAATGAATTTATAAAAAACATTCGTTGGTATTATTTTTTGGTTTGGTTTTAACTTTTTTTTTGGTTTTTCTTTGGTTTGGTTGAAATTGCAATATTAACGATTATATTAACAAATTATGTTAATAAACTCAAAAATCATGATAAACAACTAATATAAAAAGGGACAAAATATAAACTCTAGGTCAATGAAACACAAAATGAAAAACACCTAAAATGAAACACAAAAGGGCTAAAGAAATATTATATTACATAACTGAAAATCATATTAAATAACAAAATATAGATTTAATGACAAAAAAAAAAAAAAAAAAATGGAATATTTAAACAACAAATAATAAATATTTTAGTATTTTAATAATATATTATAATATCACTTTAACGAAATGGAAAATTAAATTAATTGAACTTTTCTGGCTTTTAACTGTGAGAATTCGTTAGTTAAGTCTTCATAATTTAATGACTGCGCTATAGTATTTTCTATTGATATTAAAGCTAAATTTGACAATCTATCTTGGCCCATTGTAGAACGCAAATAATTTTTTATTAACTTTAATTTACTAAAACTGCGTTCATTCGAAGCAACAGTTACAGGGAGCGTTAAAAATATGCGCAGTGCAATGCCAATATTAGGGTACACATCTTTTAAATCGTAAGTGTGGATCACTTCTAATAATTGCATTGGAGTGTACAGTCATCAATTAATGATCTTGCCTGTCATTTGAAACTTTCGATTTCAAATGAAAATTCGATTGGATCTAAATCTTTACAATTGGCAGGAAGATTTGTAGCATTTTTTTAAAATTCTTCTGTAGACATTATTGCAAGAGAATATCCTGTCAAGAAAATAAAATCAGAACAAACGTCTCGAAATGATTCGTATCTCCAATTGATTTGAGATAATATAGTATCAATTACCATGTAACACTCTTTATCAAAATATCTTTGGATGTTGCTAGGTGCGTTTCGTCCTCTGCCTTTTCATCCAATACACAAGTTTTATGTACTATTCGAAATATTAATATAGTTTGAATTTACTTTTCTTAACTAACAAGTTTCTAAAAAAAAAAAAAATTTTTTTATGAAATCAATTTTGTGTTGATTATAGTTTATTAATATATATTTAAAAAAAAATATTAAATTTGGCAATTTGGCGCCCTTATTAGTCCGGCGCCCTTATTAGTCCGGCGCCTGGTGCGGCGGCACCTCTCGCACCACCTTTGTTGCGGCACTGACTGGTTAAGTCGTAATTATGACCACTTGAATTAATAGTGCTGGCGGTCAAGTAACAGAGAACTTACCTTCTCTATCCTTTGCGCCACCTAGGCGTTGGGAACCTATTATATGAATAATGGAAATGCAGGGATTGAAATAAAATTTAATAGCTCATAAAACACAAAAGTATTTTATAAATTTTCTAAATTAAAGTTTTCTTGAGCTACTAATTCCCAAAATAATATAATTAAGAGAAATTTCGGTTGGGAGCTTTTGAAAAATATTTGTGACCCACTGAAGGGTCCCAACCGAATTTTATCTAACGCTATTAAACTATATACTAAATGTTTAAAAGCATGTTTTCCCTTATTCCTTATCATTGTTATTCCTCATATATATATATGTATTTCCTGATAAGTATTCCCCTTTGAGATATGTTGGTTCAACGATCTAAGAGCAATGTGTAAACTCACATTTGTTTATAAAATAGGAATTTTAACTTCTTTGCTATCAAGTTGATATGCAAATATTTGCAAAAAAATACGCATTTACGTCATAAGATAAAATATATTGCAAATACACATTAAAATATCTCGAAAACTATACTGCGTCTAGTTAACAAAAGGCCCGGCAATTATGTGAACAATTTTTGGCGGGATCAGTCACCATCTTACCCAACCAGTATACTCTTAGATAAAAGTTTTTTTATACAAGTTTTTAAATGTGTATGTGAATTTCTATCAAAATTTTCCTATTAGTTTTTGAGATATTGATGGTGAAAAACTGTTAACAAGCATGTTAAAAAGCACAAATTATTGAAAAAATTGATGTGAAGTGTGAATTTTCACACATTTCAGGGTTTTGCAGGTATTTAGTAAGTGAGTGATGATTATTTGGGATGCCAAAACAAATTTTATATTAAAATATTTTTTTAATTAATTTTAATTCGAACGCCTAATACCATTATTTAGGTTTCTAAATATGTGCAGTATTTTTTTTTTATATATATATATATAAGCAAGGTTCATTAAAATTTTGAAAATTGCGCCTATGGCCCAATTTGTTATAACCTCCGCCCCTCTGTTTCGTGTACATTGAAACAGAATTAAATTATAATTTAAACAATTTAAACTGGTTATTAAATTTACGTTTTTGAAAATTAAATGCAACATTTGCCAAAATATAACTAGAATTTTGAAAAAATAATTTAAATATAAAAATTAAAAAAAAAAAACAAAAAATAATATTGTCTCTTCTCGCAGGGTTCGATCCCTTTCGGATCGAGTTAGTTGGGTGAGAAGCCAGCTTCATAACCACTACACCAGGATACACCTTCCAGTGTAGCGTGTTACAAAGCTATAACTTGTGTACATTATTAGCCAAAAAACACAAAAAATGCGTTTTTTTCCAAAAATATAATCTGATCAAAAATTCCTGTTGTACTATTCCGGTTCACACCAATGTACATTACTTAGAATTTTTTCAGATTTTTAGTTTAAACCATCTGGGCTACAGGGGGTGGGACAAAAATTTTTTTGCACAAATTGCTTCAAAATAATTAATTTTGCAAAAATACAAATTTGATCGTTAATCCACGTACCAAGGGCTTTCATTCGATACCCTACTCAGAATTATAAAAAAACATATATTTTTTTTCGATGAGCACATATTTGTTTATATTTTTAGGGGGATATGTTTTTTAGATGTTTTAGTATTTTTCCTATGTGCGGGTCAAAGAGTTGTATAAGCATGCCAAATTTCAACTCTCTAGGTTTAGCCGTTTGGCTACAATTTTTACCGAACAGACAGACAGACAGCCGGAAAAATGACGGTATAAGGGTTTTTTGGTCATACTTACAAAACCCTAAAAATGCGTATTTTTTTGCAACCTTAATATAATTTCTAGGATAATTATATATTAGTTAAATTAGACTAATTGTAACATCAAATTAATTTTAATTTTTAGTATTGGCTGTGAAATCATAAAAATAATCATTATAAGTCCATTTGTTAAAATAGTGTATGTATACTATCATAAGGGCATTATGCCAAGTCCATGTTTTTAATGATCCATCGGCGTTAATAGCCTAAGATGTGAAATTATTTTATAATTCTCTACAACATGGCAATTCAGAATTGGAGAACAACTGTTGTCCAGCGTTGTGGTAGATGTATCAAACGTGTTGAATGCCGCAAGGCTATTGGTTGCAATAGGTTATGGCTAATGTTTTTACGGCATTTCCCTAGAGATCAGAATTTCTAAGTTGAAAGCGATGGATCATTAAAATTTTAAAATAAGAATTAAGAAAAAATAGTGTAAATTTTAACAATGGAGTCAATTGTTAGTTAGTTAAAATTAGAGCCTTTTTATATCCTAATGATTTGTTAATGGTCATGCAAGGCTCTATTAAAAAAATAAATATAATATCTTTTTTTAATTATGATTTGTCTGAACACTTCATACATGGCCTGTTGCATAAAAGTCATACAACTAGTTATAAGGTAATTTTAGATATAAAACAAAAAAAGCATTGTAATATCGGTATATAATACAACTTGTTGATTATTACTAAAACGTGTTTAATTATTTTATATTGAGTTTTAATAGATGTCAAAACTAATATAAAATAGGATTATAATTTTATATTAACAGAAAATTGTACTAAAAGCGGATTAAAATCAAATAAATCATAAAAATGGAAACATTTTTAAAAATAATTAGTGTTAAATAATATAAGTTTTACTTTTTACCACTTTAGTCGCGACTAAAAGAGTTCATTCATTATAGTTTTATACCTGTCATGCGATTTAAAACTGGCATGCGAGTTAAAACTTGATTTAGCCACAACTAGAATGAATTTGTTTTCAGCAACACGCTATTTATTCTCGACAATAGAACCAGCGGCGCAGGCAAGTGGGATTTGGAGGTTAGAACCTCCCATGAAGCTGGATTTTTTATTACTTCGATGCATTTTCCTTGTTTTGTCATTACTTCCATACATCTCATTTTATAGCCCTACCCCCTCATGAAACTATTTTTGCATCACTGAATAGAACTTTCGTTAATTTTTTTAAAAACAAAAACTATTTTTTTTTAACAATTTAAAAAGAGACTCATATTAAAAATGAGGAATTGGAAAAGACTTTTTGATCTTTAATATATTTCATCTCCTGCAGTATAAACATTTACCTACACTCATACAAACATATTTTATATATATTTAATTCATATAATTTTCTTTACTAATCTTCTTCATTTTCTATTATATCTAAAAATTACACTTAAAATCAAATGTCCGCTATTTTTATCTTCATAAGAACTAAGTTATAACTTATAAACACCAGCATTTGGTAGTTACTATGATAGGAACTTTTATAGTAACATGTTACTAAATATTGTAGTAACTTTTGTCTTACGGAATACGAAATACCCCAAAGTTACTATGATAGTAACTGACCTTGCTCATAGTGACAAATTTAGTTACTATGATCATAGTATCTGAGTTACAGAATTGGTTTGTATATTTGTTTACTTGTAAACATGGCTATGTTCCAAATCTGAGTTTCCCAAACTTTTTGAGCCGCGGAGCATTTTTCACGAGAAGAATTCGTTGCAGAGCACTATCCTTGCTATATATATATAGCAACATTAGTAGATCGCGGAGCACCAGTAGAAGCTCGCGGAGCACAGTTTGGGAAACTCTGTTCTAAATGGCCAAAAAGCTCTTATCTTCTCACACACTGTATTCTTATTTGTACTGAACAGTATTGGTCAGAGTAGGATATTTTTTTGTTTACATCCACTATGTTGTATTAAATAAAAGTATTAAATAATTTTAGCCGTTAAAAAGTTATTAGGATATGAAAAGACAAGTATTTTCTTTTTTTTTGCAATTGGCCTGTTAAGTGTTAGCACGTTAGTAGCCAAAATTATAATTTGATGTTACTTTTAATATATTTTAAGTGAACTGTTGTATTTTTTAGACTGAAGAGCCAAATATGAAGCTAAAAAATATTTAATGGAACGCATTTGTAAAAAATACGTAAAAATGGTACTATTAATGTCAATTAACATAAAATAACTCATTAAATATCTCAATTTTTAATAAAAATATTCGTTATCAGTAAATACAGTCAGTTTTGCTATAAAATGTGCTAAAAACACGATTTTTTTCAACACATTTGCTGCTTAGACCGTCCTTGACTTTTGACTTAACAATAGATTGCCTACAGCACCGTTTGGTCGAACAATCTCAAGAAATATTTTGGTTGTTTATATTGTTTATATTTTAACATTATTTGTATTCTAGTTGGTCCATTTTGTTTAAGCTGAACAATAGTCCGTTCAACCGTTAGAATGCAGTATTGCTCTTGCAGGAAATGGGTCAAATATGTCAAAATAATCGGAATTTTATTTTGTTTTGTTGTTAATTCAATTATAATTGATTAATTCAATAATTGAAATTAAATGGACAAAGTATCGGAGGCTCGTATGATTTATAAAAATCAGGTAACACGGAAGAAAAATGAATAACCATTTGTGGAATACCGCGTCTTCACTAAGCGCGTTTTACTGCCGGCAACGTCGCCAAGAAAGGATTGGGAGTTACCATTAGAGAGTATAAAAAAGGACTACTCCATTTACCCTGTACTGCATTCTTACGTTTGAACGGACTATAGAATTTGAAATCTAGTTTCTTTTAACTATTGAATGATGCTTTTAACTATTTTGTTTAAGTTATTTTAAATCATACTTACATTAAATTAGTTAGGGTAAGCTGTCAGTGTAAAATGTCTATTTTTTCTTTTGAGATTTTGATTTTTGACATGAATGGGTGCCAACATGAAACATGAAATAACTAATTCAATCACGGAGCACGTGACAACTAAAGAAAACAAAAATCTCGTTTAGTTCCTCTTAAATATAATGGATAGACTATACTTATAATTTTCAATCTTCCGTATCTGTTCTTGTCTTATTCTCGTGCGAATTTATATTCGTTTCTTAGTTTCGTGCGGAATTAAATGGAATTAATTTTTTTTAATGCTCACTGTTAACGCTCACTGTTTAGTTAATTAATAAATAAATAATTAATAGTTAAAAGTTACTAGATTTTAAAATCTATAGTCTGTTTTTTTTTTGTTTAAGCGGAACTAAATTTTTAAATTTAGTAACTTTTAACGATTGAATGAAGCTTTTGTTTAACAAGCCCACTTTAATCGTTAAAATGTGAGTTATTGACAACTTAAAAAAATGAAAATTCCATTTAGTTCCCCACGAAGCTAAGAAATGAATACCTGGTTTTTAGAAACGCATGTTATACCGAGTTATAGCAAAACTGACTCTATATTTTGTATATATAGTGTTAAGCCGTCCTAAGTTTGAAAGATGCGTTCTTAAATTGTAAATATTAAAAATATTTTGCTGGCTCTTCTGATCGAGTTTCACAAGGCCTATAAAAGCCGCTTTTGCTTGGACATTTTAGAAATTAACACTCACACACAGAGCTACGGTTATATGCGAGGTGGCGAGGTATCTTTTTAATAACATAAATATTTGGAGGGCTTTGGTGGGTCTACCGAGATACATATAAACTTGAAATATTTTATTTTACTTAACAATAAAACGAATATAATATGAAAAAGTTGTTTAGAAACAAGAAACAATTACTTAAAAAAAAAAAAAAACGTAAGTACTGGTTCCTCAGCTAGTAATATATCATTAAATTTCACAGTCTGATTTTTTGTTTTGAGGGGGCCCCGCAGTTTGTCTTGCATCGGGCCCCGCGCTTACTAGGGCCGGCTTTGACTGTATTTAGTAAATAATTATAAAGTCCATTTCGTATGTTGCCAGTTCGTTAATTGTCAAAAAAGTTAGGTTATGTCCAACATCTTCTAAAAAGAGATTGAAAACTTATATTTCGTTTGAAGGAAAGGAGTTGTGAATTCTGATGGTGAGCAGTTCTTTCCAACCAATGTGTCGCAAAATTTATGGTTTAAATTATATTAAGTGTGTAATATAATGTTAAATATCATATATACAAATCTTAATAAAACTTAATGAAGATTTCAGAGTATATTAGAATCATCAAAAATAATTGTTAAGCGTGTTCTACATTATACTTTATTCATCAATTTTCTAAACTTTTTTCTTTGAACTAGAAGTTATCAAAGTTTTAATACAATTTATTTTTCAATTTTTTGGTAGAGAATGAAATTCTTACACGTGTTTCAGTTCATTTAAAGTACCAACATAAAAATATAATTCATATCTTGTCAAATGTTTATAACCTAGCTATTAGATTTGTAAAATTACTGATTTACGTACAAAACACAATTTATATATTCGCTTATTCAAACCAATGATCAACAAAACACTATTAAACATGTGGTAATACAAAATATTTACAAGCGTAATTTTAATGATGGTACCATTGTTAAAACTGTCTACTGCGCATGCACCGAGTTCCAAGTTGGATGTGTTTTCAAGAATAGTTGGATCAAATCTAGTTTTGAATAAAGTTGACCTTGACTACATACCGTGTTCTACACTGTACAATTTCACTGATTTATTTCTAGTACAAGTTCTAGTCAAAGAAATAAGTATGAAAATTTGATGAGAATTGTATAATGTAGAACACGCTTTAGAAATGTTTGAGAATAAAGCGTAAACATAACCTCATTCATTTTAACGTCAAACAAATACGACAAAAATGCTGTTGTATAAGATGTGGCAATATCGGAAAGAGATACCAATATATAGCTGCAAATATATATATATGTAACAACTGAATAATGCTAGCAATTTGGGTATATTTCATTTTGACATTGGTAATTAAATTAACCAAGTGTGACGTCATCTCATTCTTAACGTAAATGGAGTTTATAATGTATTCTTGTTGTGATAATAAACAATGCCTATGTGATGAGATGAAATGAAGTGAATGGCAGCATAGTGTAGCGTTAGACTTGTCCTGACCTTTTGATGACACGGGACACATCAAAAGGATCATCTACTTCCGGTGGTTTTCACGAGCAAAATAAAATATTTTCACGAGATTTCGCGGATAACGAGGCGACTACTGTATACTTAAACCGGTTACTAGTACAACAAACCGGTTGGTAAATTATTTGAATATCAACACCGCCTGTATGTCACAGTTTTGTTTAAAAATAAAAGATGTCTACCTAGCACCCTTTTTCGAGAACTTTACTAAATTAGTTATAATAGGATATCGTTTTTTTCGGATAATTCGAAGCTATCGCCTGTTTAATTCCCAAAAATTCAGTGTTGTAAATACTTTAAAATTTATATTTAAAATAAGGTAATAAACAACGTGTCAACGAGTTTAGAGCAGTATTTCTTAACCGTTTTGAAGTCGCAGAACACTTTTGAGTGTATTTTTTTGTGGAACACCAAAAGCAACTATAATATAAACAAGGCGACTCATAATTTCGCGAAACAGCGGTTAAGTACCACTGGTATAGAGTGTAAATTTTCTAAAATGTCTAATATTTAGCTCTGCAATTTGATTATCCTCTTAAGTGGCGTTGTAGAAAATATTAACTTACTGCCTTGTTTTTAAAATGATACTGAAAAAGTATTTTGTTTAATTGTAACAGTATCATTTTATTATGACAAGCATGTATGTAATATTTGGATATACTTGTGTTAGTTAGTTAAGTGTTTTATGTCAAAGGTTTATTTTTCAAGTTAACTATGTATTAGTTTTGTTTGATAAATATGTATACCAATTTTTTACATAAGTACTTTTAAAGATTGTGGTTAATTGCGTAGAAAACATAAAAATGAATATATATTTTTAAAATTCGCAATTGCTGATATTGTTTTACGCACATTTAAGCCTTATTTATGATAAAGTACGATAAGCACATAGCATAGCCGCATGTGGATTAACTACTGTGGTTATAATGAAATGGCATAAGGACGTATGAGGTTATGTTAACCAATTTTTTGTGTTGTGCCAGTTAAGCGTGGTTATAATAAAAGAAACCACGCAGTTATGCCATTTCAAACTTAATTCATCTACATAATGCTATGCATCTAAAATTGTGTTTTAACAAGTCATGAAGTCAAAAATGATTAACTTAAAATGACTTGTGAGAACACTGTTTAAACTACGTGCTTATTGAACTTCATTATAAAGAAGGATATAGATTTAAAATAGTTTCGTAATCCTGAACAATCGGTTTTAAGTGTGCGCTAAATGCTTCGGTAAGATGGTGTGTCTTTTCAGTTAATTTCAAATTAAGTTTCTACTATCTTCTATGCACACACAAAGCTTATGTTAAATATTTAAAAACAAAGTTTTTTTTGTATTGTAAAATATACTCCGTATAAATTGTATAAACATATTGTATTGTAGCTTTGCTGGGAAGCTTTAAAAGTATTATTACAGTAAATAATACAAAAATATGTTGAATATATGAATTATTTAATAATAAAAACGCCCAGTGCGAAGGGTAATATTCGTAAAACTGTCATATCTAAAGATATTTTTTGTTAAAATTATTGTATAAAAATAATTTGATTTAAAATATAATCAAGTCATCTAGAGACACAAATATTTTGTTGTTATTTCACCTAAACCCAATATTTGTTATTCCTTATACCAGAGTCGGGGACCTTTTTGAAACAAAGAGTCATTCTAACAAACATTAAATTTATCGAGTGGCAATTTTAATACTGTACTCTGTTCTGAATCAAGAAGTAGTAATGATGTATTTTTCGATGGCTGTGGCCATCGAAAAATACCTAAAAACTAGTGCTTCTCAAACAATCACTTATCATTTACGTTACAGCAAAAAAAAAAACACATTACAAAAACGGTAAAAGTAACTTTTAGTATACTACGCCCTAAGTTTGCACTTTTGCTCTGTTTGGACTGTTTCCATGTTTCAATTCACTACAAAATTCAATTTATTTTTAGGTGGTTTATAAAAAAAATAAAATAAAAAGTTATCAATAATAACCTAAGATAGTGCTTTTAAGGGGGGGGGGGTATGGTCAGAAAATCGTTTTTTTTTTTTTAATCGATTGTATAGTGACTCAGGAGTGTCCATACAAAATTTCAGGTCGATCCGAGCAAAATTAACGAAGATATCGGCTTAACAATACAAATAACTCAAATTCATATTTTCGCGCAAATCGCGTATTATAGCGATCCTTTCAGAACGCTGCTTTATTAGCCGCGCGCAGCTCTCATATACGTAATAGTAGAGTCTTCCCACTCTATCCACACCTGTCTGTGCTATATTTGTGTTGGAGGTTTCACTCAAAATAATAATGAGAGCTTGAACCAACTTATTTGGAAAATAAGTCCAAAAATACTGAGTGGAACCTCCACAATTGTTGAAATTGCAGCTGATGTAGCAGCTAGTTATTTCAATGAAGGCAATTTCGCATATCTAACGTTTATGGAAGAGATGGGCATAAGCGTAGGGACGAGCTCTCATGAATGGGCACGCGAAGAGGATAAATTTCGGATTAGCAGAGCTAATCAAAAAGCTGCAGAGGCTACTAAAGAAGCTCGGGTTTTAAGAAGACAACAGCAAAAAGATGCATTGGACATCCTTGCCGATGGCCCTACACTTTACGGACCCGGAATGGATGACTCCGTGTGAGTATGAAGAAAAATTAACATGTTTTAAAAAAAAAAAAATTAAAACGCGTTTTTTGAGGAACTTTATTTTTCAAGTCGGTGAGACATGTAACTCGAAAACTACTCGACCGATCTTTCTGAAATTTTGCACACTATTTCTGTAGGCAATTTACTAGGTAACGCTGTCCAGATATTTTTTACAACTGAAAACAGAAATTTCGAAAAAAAAAAATCCGTTTTTTTCGTTTTTTTGACTTCAAACTTATACCAAAAACTAAATAATCTAGATATTTGAAAAAACTCGACAGCGTTACCTCAAGAAACTCATAAACTAACGAAATATTTTTGGTTTTTTTGTTTTAGATGATCCAGTCATTAGTTATGTGTCTCACCGCAAATCAACTCTTTGTCCTGAACGAAAATTTCAAATTCATGTCACGAGCTTAATTTTCGATATTTTTCAATAAATTTTTTTTTGATACTCTTCAAAGGTTGTTCTTTACTGTAGGTATTATCCCAATCAAGTTACTATTAACAGTTTTCTAAAAAAAATCTTGAAAATGGGTATAAAATGTGCTGCTCTGACCATAACCCCCCCCCCCCCCCCCCTTAAGGTGAATCACTGTCCCTGGCCCTGCACAGAACAATATGCGTATTATAAGCAGCTAAAGTTACCTTTACCACAATAACCGTACGAAGTACGGTTACTCCAGCTAGTTATATTATATTATCTTTTAATTATAACCTTTATTATTTATTATTTGTTTTTGTTTGAGAAGTCTCCTTTCTCAAATATCCCCCACCAGATTAGTCCATCATACTACATTTTAGCCTAAACCCATATAAATTCAATAGGATCGGCTTACTTTACTACATTTTAGCCGCGTGCTATGCGACCTACTTGTGGTTCGTTCCAGTCCCTATCGGTAAAATATAAAGCGTTGTCGGTAGACCCTGAAACGAATACCCTGCCAGATAAGCCCACAACCCAATCACACCTACCTGGATCTACTCTAGTCCGTACCTTTTAGAAATAGCTAGCCCGTTGCCATTAATCCCTGGAGCAGACGCCAACTAGATCGGATCGCAAAATCCGCGCAATGATCCGCCAGACGCCGCACAAACCAAAACTGCGTGTACTAACAGATTTTTCGTCCACCACAATACACTCAAAAATATGTTTCACTCTGCATAGGATGAATACCCATTCATCATTCCTAAACGCAAGCTCGCTTACAAACATTAAAACAAATATGAAATACACCGTAACAACACTATCAAATTCTTTATTTAAACCATATTTGCTATTCAGTGTGCTTCATGCTTACACAGTACTTGGCTGACATACAGTTAGTTCACAACTGATTATCTCTGTTTTAATCTCACCAACATTTCAATTAGTAAATTCGTAATCCATGTCTCATTAAAAATTATCTTAATCTTTTTGATTCTGTTAATAAGCCTTCGGGTATGAGAGTATTTAAAATGTTTTATTGAATATCTGACACAGTTTTGACAATAGCAGAGCCGCAGTAAGGGGGGAGGAGGGGGCTAGCGCACTAAGGAAAAGGGCGCTGACGAGCTTGACTAAGGTGCGCCATATTGCGAAGGTGAGGACCTTTTTTTTTGCTCATCACATGGATTTTGGGAGGTGAGGGCCTTTTTTTGCTCATTACTTGGATTTTGGGGGGTAAGGACCTTTTTTTTTGCTCATCACTTAGATTTTGGTAGGTGAGAACCTTGTTTTTGCTTATCACTTAGATTTATTTGCCAAGGGCGCCAAAACACGGTTTTGCCCCTAGCGCAAGTTTTCCTTACTGCGGCTCTGGACAATAGGGATTTGCAGCTAAGCACCCTACCATCTGGTGAGCGTTTCATGAACTTGTGTACATCAGATAACATTTCGTTTTGTGTATTGGTTTTGTATGAAGTTTGTTTTTAAAGTTTTATTATAATCATTGAAAAATGTATAATACATATTGTTGTGTGCCTATGTGCAATTCATTGAAAAGAAGAAACTCGGAAATATCGTTTCATTTGTTTCCACTAATATCAGACACCGTACGGTTCGAAACAAAATTGGGAAAGCAAGAGGTTAGGAATCGACGCGATGTTTAGATAAACAATTTAAAAATTGGAAAAAAAGTGAGCCCTTATATCAAAGTTTGCTCATTACATTTTAATGATAGTGACTACAAAAAATATTTTCAATTTTGTATTTATTATCGCATATCTTGAAAATTCCTGTTATTGTGTGTGGGTTTGTAATGCACAAGTTTGTAGGCATAATGCATAAATCTTTATGAACTCTCTGTTTTTTTCAGTGACTCCACACAATATTATATGCCCAGCATTGTAGATTTCTACCCCTTGGTAAACAACACGGGAATTATTATTTCCCCCAATATAGTTAAAATAATCGACAATGGAAAACCGCCATAACTTAAAACCAGATCACAAAATGTAGTATTTTAGATGTTTACAAGTAATGTCACTTCACAAAATCAGAAAATCCCAAACAATTATTTATTTTTTGTCGTTTTTTGATACACTTTTCGCTATTATTTACTAGTAAATGTCAAGTGGTATCTGATTTAGAATGGTTTCAAAAAAATCCGCGTGGCGCTACGATCTTAAAATTTTTCCCCTATAGTGTGCAGTAATTTTCCTAATTCGAAAATTCATATTGCAGGGCAAAAATGTTTAATAACAGTTAACATAAAATTCAGTTTATGGTCGTTAAACATGGTAGGACTTTGGGAAAATAACTAAAAATTATATAACAGGCGATAAAATGTTTATTTTCTAAACACTTAAAATATAATTTGTATCTTAACATTTGTATATAATTATTGTCTTAAATACAGTATGATAATACTCGTAAACGTATATAACATAATTAAATATATTTTTATAGTACTTTCTCCTTTTTAGGTGAATATAGGAAGCATAGGACAACTTGAACTAAGCAAAGCATAAAACCAATGACATTTTGGACCTGAAAATAAAAATTATGATTTAAGAAGCTTAATAACAATTTACTTTACAAAGATAATAATCCCCCAATTTAAGACAGCCTCGAAGATATTTATACTTGACACTTTAGTAATAGAGCATTCTCCCACTTTTAAATAATGCGTGTAATAATAAGAAAATAAATTGGCAAATAGTTCATTTGACGTCATAACAGTTTAATGTCGTCACATGTAAATAGAATAATCAAAATTGACAATTATAAAATTCCAAGATCTCTTATAATAATTTGGCGCAAATAGCCTTTGTTGCTGTGCGCCAAAAATTTTAACTAACTAACTAACTCTTATAATAATTACTATGCAGGGTGTTTTTTTTTTAACTTTACGTATTATTAACTTCTTTATTACAAGAAATACGATGGTGGTTAAATTTGAAAATATCAAGTATTTTATTCTATTCAATAAGAATATTAAATTGAAAAAACAATTAAATAGAAAATAAAGGAATTATATAAAAAAATATAGGGGAGATGTGGGGACGGTGGCACACATTTTGGTTTTCTGTACATAACATCTTCAATTTTGAATTTTTTAAATAAATCATTTCGCCACGTAATGCTCATTTTGTTGTTGTTTAAATAACCTGTTAAAAATTAATGTCCTTATCACGTGCCATTTATAAATAATATTTTTGTTGACCTCTGCAATTGTGCCACTGTACCTATACGTGAGGGTACAGTGAAACAGCATTAGGGATACAGTGGAACAGTAAATATAATAGGTATCTAAAAAATCTGTGTATGTATCAATAATTTTTATTGAAACTTCAATTCAATGTTTTTAAAAATATATCATCTGAAAGGTACTGAAAAATTTATAATATTGTAAAAAAAATAATTTTTTTTGAACAAACTACTAAGTAATTAAATAAAGCATATAAATATATAAATGTAAATTTATTATTAATATAAAAAAATAAACTTTGGTAAGTTCCTTGGAAGCAGTAAGTTTTGATAGTTTTTATTTTAATGTTATCAAAACGTTTAAACGGTGTTTTGTGCTACCAGACGGAGCAAGAGATGGTAAAACTTTTATCCGCTCTGATTTTTTAAATGTGTAATTTTCATTTGTTTTAATAAATTTAAAAAGTAGAGTCAGCCGTTGGAGATATGTAACAACAATATTGTCAGTCGTTGTTTCTATGATTTCCCCTATAGAGTGGCTCTTCATTTTATTTTTTCCGTATCCTTCAAATATTAAGACATCTTGCCTTACTTTAATATCCTTGTTTACGTAGTCTGTCGAATCTGTATCACATTCAGAGTCAACATTATCATCTGAGTTTTAATTTTCTGATCTTTTTTATTTTGCGCAGCTTGGAATTGTTCTTCTAACTCGTACCCACGTACGTGGGTACAGTGGCTCACTGTAACACTGTATCCACATAACACGTGTGCCACTGTTAGCCTAACCGTATTTTCACGAACATTTTATCAAATATAATAAATAATATAGTTTAGAACATTAGTAATTGCTTTACACTATGGAGAAATGACCACTTTACAATATGTAATACAAAATTTCTTACTAATTTAGTTGTGTTTCGTTCAAATAAAAATTTTCTTGTTACGATAAATTTTAGTTTGTCAACCTCAAATCAACATTTTCATCATAAATGGCGGGACTTAAATTTATAGACTCAAAATGTGGATAGTATAATTTCTCAGTACCAGAGGGGCCTATATATACCCAAACAGACATGAAAATATTCTGTATTTGAAAGATATTTCAAATGTTCCACTGTACCAATTGTGCCACCGTCCCCACATCTCCCCTATATTTTTTTAAATGAAACCCGCTGTATTTTTTTAGTCTATCGCATAGAAAATTTGTTTTTCTTTAACAAATAATAAGGGCCAGGGGCGTAGCTACCGGGGGTGCTGGCAGTGCGAGTGCACTCCGGCGCGGCACAAATTAAAATTATAGGGTGCCGAATTGATGAAAAATTTCAAATTCCTCAGCAGATATTAAGTTTTCGATCAGCATTGTTGGACAAAATTAAATTATGTTCCAGTACAAGAGAACTTGCTAAAATATTTTTAATAGACTAGAGCAGCGGTTCTTAAACTGTGGTCCGCGGGCCCCTGGGGGTCCGCGAAACAATTTGGACATTAACTTTACATCCCCCCACTTTTCGCTTTTATTCAACTGCAAATTATTTACAGAAAACATATTATAATAAGATCTAATTTGACCAATATTTGACCAAGAAATGTTGAGCTTAACGTATTATAATTTGTAACTTTTATAATTCTTTTTATTACTATTTTTATTCATCATGTTTTTATTCTATATGCTAATAAAAATGTTCATCTCTATAAATGCGCAAGACCATTTATTAAAATAACCAGCGGTACATTTTTACCAATATTTATTATAACGTAGTACCTAAGAGATTTCTGAGCCAGAAATTAAGTCTCAAGAACGACGTAAAATGTCTAGGGTATGGATGGGGCCCGCAAAAAAAAGTTGTTCAAGAGGGGGTCCTCGGACTACATAAGTTTAAGAACCCCTGGACTAGAGTATAATTTCATACAATTTCGACGATATATGCACAGCTTTTATGTTGTTTTTAACACTTTCTATAACATCTGTGTCAGCTGAGACGTCATTTTCAAAGTTAAAAATTTTTAAAAAATTATCTAAGTACTATAGGACAAGGGCAGTTGAGTGACTTAATATTAATTAGTGTTGAAAACGATCGTGCAAGATCAATGAATTATGAAGATTTAATAGACACTTAACAAAGCGGAAGCTCAAAGACGAAAAAAAAACTGTTTTAAACACTAAATGTACAAGGTGTCTCAAAAGAAATTTTATATTTAGTGGATCGATTAAAAAAAAAGTAAGCCGTATATAGAAAAAATGTTAATTAATAAAATACCCTTTTTGGGGATTTATTTCTTAAAAATAATATCGTCTAAATGTAGACCCTCGCGTTCTCGGCACTCATTTAATCGAAAAGTAAAATTACTTATGACGTCTCGGCAGGTGAACTCAGTGATGGCTGCCATTTCGTGACGGATATTTTCTTTCAAATGCGCCAGTGAAGTCGGTTTATTGGCGTAAACTTTAGATTTAAGATAACCCCATAGGAAAAAGTCCATAGGGGTTAAATCTGGACTGCGTGGAGGCTTCATCCGAAAACAAAATGTTGGTAAACGTTGAAAATCGCTCAATCACCTGATTTACGAAATTAAGCCTCTGACTGGCATCTTGGGGCTTTAATTCTTGCACCAATTGAATTTTGTAGGGGTGCAGCTTTAGGTCTTTGTGCATAATGCGATGTAATGATGATCTATGCACATTTAAAGCACTTGCGCGCTTCCGAATTGAAAGGTTCGGGTCGTCACGAACAGACTGATTAACATTCTCCACGTTTTCTACCGTTCTTGATGACCTAGGTCGCCCGGATTTTGATTTATCCAGCGTTGTACCAGTCTCTTCAAACTTTTTAACCCAATGTCGAATGAGAGGAATGCTTGGCGCATCATTTAAGTGGCGAAAACCTCGAATACTGCAGAATTTTCTACGCGCTACAGTCGCCGAATCACCGTTTTTGTAAAACTCTCGCACGCATAATGCGCGGTCTGCTCCCGAGAAACGCTCCATAGCGACTGAATTCCCAAGAGCCAGGCTACCGATTGTCATAACCCCCGCGCCCCTCGGATACGTTGCGTTCACACAGTAAGCTAAATAAATATAAAATTTCTTTTGAGACACCTTGTATAAGGTAAACTTAAAGAGATTCTCTTTACTTCACAAATTATTTTATTGTCACTAGACGTACGACGTATTTCGGCTACGAAGTAGCCATCTTCAGTAGTTGAATAAAACTGTCACATTAACTCAACAATTAATATTTACTAAATGAATACCTATAAATCTCTTTTTAATATTATTATTCCCTTATTTTTTTTCCTTCTTTTAAAAACTATTTTTTGTTGTATTGTTGATTTTCTAAAATGTTCTTCAAATAAATATCGTAATTTCAATTAAGTATTGCCAATTTTAGGGCTCATAAAATTTGTCTGCACACAGCGAAGTTGCTACGCCACTGATAAGGGCACTACGAGTCTAGATGCAGTCTTGAAAAAGTCTATCTAACAAGTATCTAACAAAACAAAATGCAAAGTCACCATATACTTACAATCATGAAATCATTTAGTAATATGATTCCGTAGACGAACCAAAGGAATGAGACAACTGTACCAGACAAAACTATCGGGAATGGAATTGGTGTGGCATCTTTCTTGCTTATTACATCTCGCTAAAAATATTTAAAAATATCAACTTATATAAAATATATTGAAAAGTATCAATTTACAGGTACAAAAATTATTGAGGTTTTGTTGTCATTACAATAGTCCGTTCAAACGTTAGAATGCAGTACAGGGCAAATGGAGTATTCTTTTTCATAATCTCTTATTGGTTCTCCCAATAACACTATCCTTTGCTTTCTTGGTAACGTTGCCGGCTGTAAACCGCGTTAATCTGTGAAGATGCGGTATTCTATAAATGGTTGTCCATTTTTGTTCTGTGTGATTTTTGTACCGAGTTGTAAATCAACTCTCATAAAATTCTATATTATATTTTGGACATATTTGACATTTTTGTAATATTTAGCAACACCGCTCCCATTTCCCATGAGAGCAATACTGCATTCTAACGTTTGAACGGACGTAACTGTGAATTTATTAAATTTGCCGCTTGTTAAGAATGTATGTCTATAATTTTAGATTTGTTTGAAGTCAGGTGGAGTTAGTTTAACTATTTAAATACAGAGGCGCTAGATCAGTGGTTCCCAACCTTTTCTAACGTACGGAACACTTTTGCAACATTTTTTTTTTGTGGAGCACTTACTTAAGTTAAAATGAAATGTTTGTAAGCAGTGTTTTTATAAAATTAGAAAATTACAATTTCACACAAATATTTATAGTTATATCTTAATATTTATTTTAAAAAATCTATTCATATAATTATAATATATAATTTAAAAAAATTACTCTTTTAATGTGAAACTTGTGATTGGTGTTTTTTACATATTTCTTGTATGCTGGAACGTAAACAAGACCCTCATTTCTTCCTCTAAATTTGTTAATCTTTCTCTTTTTTAGTTTTTATGTTGGTTAATGTGGAAAACCATACTTCACATAAATATGATGAAAACCACAGTAAAATTTGTATGGCCTTTTTTGATATTTGGGTATTATTGTTGGACAGATATCTAGAATTCGTCAAGATTCGTTTCAGCGTGTTTAATTCTTAAAGTGCGATCACATGACAAGGATATATGCTCCTCTTCCTCTTACACATTAAATTTTAAATTATTAGGTAATTCTTTAAAACAAGGATTTCTAAGTCATATTTCTCTGTGTCCAGAGAAGGGAAATGTTTTCGTATGTTGCTGTCTAGTATTGATAAATGTTATGATATCAAGGAAACACAATCGCTAAACTTATTTTCTTCTACTCTTGTTTTCCAAAGAATGATTTTCTTGTGGAAAACTGATAGCTTGTCTATTGATGTTAAGATGTTTTCATTTGCACCCTGCATACTCGTATTGACAGTGTTCAAATAATTAAAAATATCTGTTAAATAGCCCAATTTAGCGCACCACATATCATTCTTAAGGTCTTGCGCGAAGTACATATTTTCCTCTTCGAAAGCACCTTTCCTCGAGAAAGCCACCTTATTTCTGTATGATAAAGTAAGCTTTCATATTTTGCTTCCATTGCTAAACACTTTCGCAACATTTTCCGGGCAGCGCCAACTTCAGTAGTACCTAATTATCGAGGAACACTTTTGAAATGCTTGCGGAACACTGGTTTGGAACCACTGCGCTAGATACTCATTCGCTTTCATAATTTATGCCACAATTTTAAAAAGGCGGCATAATTTGAGTGATATTAATAAAGTTTAGTTTTTGGAAGATGTCTGTCGCACATGTCTTGCAATCACGAGTGAGAAAGAAATATTTAAATTAGTTGATTGATGATTCGTTCATTTGTCACTGAATAGACTTCTATAAAAAACTGAATTGCAATCGATATTTTTGGAAGACTTTCTAGAAATAATATTACCCTCTAACTCTAAAATGTTATTCTCAAAAATCTTGATTTTGATTACGTAGTTTTATTCCCCAATTGTCTTAATTTCCCATTTAATTCCCCATAAGACTTAATAATATTAATTTGACAAACTACCACTTTAGGTAAATCTTACTTACCACTTCAATTAACGGACTGCCAAGAAGTAACAACATAAGTATCGTGACAACCAGTCCAAATCTGTACTCAACATTGTCTGGGTGTTCCATTTTGGCATATCCTAAGAACACCCCTGTTACCATACCGCCAATCGCTAAAGACTTAAAAACATCTGCTTTCGATTTGGCATATACATAGTAAAATAATAAATAGGCTACGTTTAATATTATCGCTGCCATATTAACATTTAACATTGCTGGATCATTTAACATTATGCTGTATTCTAACATTAAAGTTCCACTGAAAAAGAAATTTCAAATTATATTTAAATTAAACTATATAAAAATAATTATCAACATTATGTAAGTCAAAAAAAAAAAGGTGTGAAGTGTGAATTTTCACACATTGCAGGGTTTCGCAGGTATATAATAAGTGAAGGCGGCATGCTGAATGTGTAGGACAAATTTTGCTTTGTAGTAATCACGAAAAAATGAACGATATTTGTAAAATAATTTATCGTCTTTTAATCTAAGAGCTTTAAAAACAAATTTTATGTTAAAATATTTTTCTGTTAATTTTAATTCGAATACCTAATACCATTATTTAGGTTTCTAAATATGTGCAGTATTTTTTTTTTTTTATAGCATGGTTCATTGAGATTTTGAAAATTGCGCCTATGGCTTCCATTGGTTGTTTTAAGTCATATGCTCCGCCCCTCTGGTTTTGTATACATGACACATAGAATGAAAATATAATTCCATCAATTTCAACTGGTTATTAAATTTATGCTCTTAAAAATTAAATGCAACATTTGCCAAAATATAACTAGAATTTTGACAAAATAATTTAAACAAAATAAAAATGGAAAAAAAAATTGTCTCCTTTACCCGGGAGCGAACCCTAGTTTGCTGCGTAGGAAGCGATCAAGCTAACCATTAGACCAAGATACGCCTTCTAGTATAGTGTGTTATTTTCCGAAAACATAATCTGATCAAAAATTCCTGTTGTATTATTCCGGTTCACACCAATGTACATTACTTAAAATTTTTTCCGATTTTTAGTTTAAACCATCTTAAAAATCGCATCAAAATAATTTATTTTGCAAAAATAAAATTTTGATCGTTAATCTACGTACTAAGGGTTTTCATTTGATTCCCTACTCAGAATTTTAAAAAAAATATATTTTTTTTAATGAGCAATGTTTTTTAGATGTTTTAGTATTTATCCTATGTGCGGGTCTAAGAGTTGTATAAGCATGTAAAATTTCAACTCTCTAGGTTTAGCCGTTTGGCTACAATTTTTACCGAACAGACAGACAGACGACAAAATGACGGTATAAGGGTTTGTTGATCATACATACACAGTGGCGCACCCAGGATTTTTTTCAGGGGGGGGGGGATACAAAATTATTTAAATTATGAATAAGGTTCACACTTCTAAATTTCAAGTGATGATCTAAAAAAAAAAGGTTCTCGCTTCGGAAATACAAAGTGATGACCTAAAACAAAAAAGGTCCTAACTTCTAAAATACAAGTGACGACCTAAAAAAAGGTCCTCGCTTCTAAAATACAAGTGACGACTTAAAAAAAATCCTCATCTCTATTTTTTAAATTTTCTAATGTGTTTGTGTGTTTTTATTTTTATTTCCTGCCTTCTTAGGTGGGGGGGGGGTCCCACGGGCCCCTCCCCTGGGTGCGCCACTGGTTCGGCATAAGCTAATAATCTACACATTGTGCATAATTTACACAAGAAACGTTCGGCATAAGTTTTCTGTGTGATCCGTGTCGCACGAATATTGTTATACAAGAAATTATTTCCAGAATATCACAAGCGAAGCACAGTAGAATCGAGTGAAGAAAATGAAATTATTCTATCAGAAACAGATGTTGCAACATCTATTTCCGATGCTGGTCTACTCATGCGTGATTATACCTATTATTTGAATGACTTTGCAATAATACATTTTACTCAAAAATGATAAATTTTAACATAAAGAATTATCTAACTCATAAATTTAAACAATGCCAAGAATATTTCTGATAACACACTTTAGTATTAACTATATAAACAAGAAAAATAAGATATAATTTATATGTATGATTATTTTTAGACAAAATTAATAATTTCTTTAATTAGTTTACAAATTTAAAAGTAATTAATATATCAAATATGCTTAAAATAGTTATAAATTGTACCAGTCTATTAGGCCATTAGTGCCAAATTCTGTAAATAACAACTAAATTACAATATAACAGTAGCGCCTCGTGAAAAATAAAAATATTATAACAGGTTAAAAACATGCCCACTATTTTATTATTTTTCTTCGTGTTTAAACCAGACTATGCTAGAGTTTTATAGCTAAAAGTATGGTTGTTCTGTCTTTCTTTATGGTGCAGAAGGGTGGACCGTAACCGCGAAAGTCTTTTAGAACGAATTAGCTGCCCCAATAAGTAAAAAAAAAAATAATAATATACGTGAACATTATGTATATCACAAAATGTCGCATGAGTTGTAAATGGAAGTGATGATGAGACCATTTTCGATATAGTGCGGAGATAAGGACATTATAAATCATGTAAACTGTCATATGGGTTTGGGCAAGTGATATAATCTCAAATTATGAAGAAATTACTCAAGAAACGAAAAGATAAGTCTGTATTGCAAAATTCTAGGAAGAACCGATATGGAGGAATCTGTCAGATAATAAATAATACAATATTCAATAAAATAGATAAAAATCGTTGCAAAATTTGATGCATAGATTAGATGCATATCTTTTACAAATAAAATACTAAGTAATAAAGTACTTAAAAGAATTAGTTTACATATGTCAAGTTATTTGGCTTATCTAAGTAATTCTAATCAACACAAAAAGAACGAATGATATGAATATTTGTATCTGCATTTGTACATAAACTAATTTTATTTATAAAGAAGATTTAACTTTAATATGAAAAGAATATTTAATAAAAATGATGGAAAATAAAAATTTATTCATCTCATAATATATTACATTTATATGAATTGTTTTCATCTTTAGTTTAATTATATGGAAAGTAAAAATCAATTTTAGTCTTTCTGCCTGTACGAGATTCAAGCAAAAAAAGATTGGACATATTTTCACGTAATTTGATATGATGATAGAGTAAAACCAGGATTCGAATATAGGCTATAAGGCATTTCAATATTTTTATTTTAGGGGGGTATTTCAGGGTTTAAACTCTGAATTAAAAAACTTATAATATCTCGCTTATTGACAACAGAAAAATATATAACAAAAATTGTTTATAGTAAGAAACCAAATCTTTTTTGTTCAATACATTTTTTTTTAATTAGATGCATGTTTGGGAAATTACGGGGGGACACCTTAAAACTAAAATTTACATATATTTTACTTATTGTTGACTAAACAGAAAAATAAAGACAAAAATAGTTTATACTAAGAAAATAAACCTTTTTTGTTCAATACCATTAATTAGGCTGATCAGATTTTTTTTTACAGAAACAGAATATACTTAAAAAAAAAAAACGGTTACACTCCAAAAATTCAAATAATGAGCAAAAACCAGAGGTCCTCATTCAAAAATACTATAGCGCGTTCAACTCTTATGGCAAATGGGAGCGGTGTTGCCAAATGTTGTAAAAGTGTCAAATGTGTCAATTATAATAATATGAAAAACTCGTATGATTTACAAAAATCAACTCTTATAAAATTCAAAATAACACTCAACAAAAACAAATGGCCATTTGTAGAATACTGCGTCTTCACAGATCAGCGCGTTTTAGAGCTGGCAACGTCGACAAGCAAGAAAAGGATAGCGTCATTGTGTAAACCCATTAGAGAGTATGAAAAAGAACTACTCCATATGCCCTGTACTGCAAACTCACCTTTGAACGCACTATAGGTGACGAGCAAAAAAAAAGGTGTTCACTCCCAAAATGGAAGTGATGAGCAAAAAAAAAAGGTCTTCACTCCCAAAATAGAAGTGATGAGCAAAAAAAAAGGTCTTCACTCCCAAAATAGAAGTGATGAGCAAAAAAAAAAGGTCCTCACTTCTATAATAGAAGTAATAAAAACAAGTGACCATCAAAAAAGAGTATATTCAGGTTTTTTTTGTAAAAAGTAAGAGTTTAGAAAATATTACTCAAAAAAGAGTATTATACTCTTTTTTGAATCTAAAAGAGTACGTCTGGTCACCCTACCATTAATTGTCACCAACCCTCAGTATAACACGACGTAAGAAGATGAAGAAGAAAATTACAAAAGGGCCCTTGGCGGTAATAACGAACCGCTCCTGAGATAATTCAAATAATTATATTTTAAGTAAACAATCATTAAAATAAATGATAAAAAAGTTACAAAAAAACATAGATTTTCATTGATTTTATTAAAAATTACTATTTTTATGTGAAATTAAATGTAAAAAATCTTACACAACTATTCCTCCAATAAATGGATTTGAAGATATTCCATCCGTAGATCCTTGTTTGTAAATATCCTTACAAATAAATGCACCCGAAAAGAACTGTCCGATGGTAACCACACTTGCAACACCACCTACTAATTCTTTATAGGGCTGTAGAGAATGTGATAGTTGTTCCATTTTTTATATAAAATCCTAAAAAAACAAAAATAAGTTTACTATTATCATTTATAAGTTAATTATAATAACTGTATTCTATAATTATAATTCACATGCCTACCTGTTAACTAGTAATTGTTCTGTGCTGTTAACAAACAAGTGTTTAGCCTGAAGCACTTTTTAAAAGTGAAGTTCTAAGATTTAAGTGTTCAAATAGATATCAATGAGTTTGACCTCAACTGGTTTAAAGTTTATTGTCTCATGGTCGAACACATAATTAAATAATAAACTATAGTTTTGGAAGCCTATCATTATATAATAAAAAATATAAAAATTAACTGAATGCATTTTACACATTGCAAAAAAATGATATTTTTTAAATAATTCAAAATTTGTTTATTAAAATAAAATAAACCAAATCCGTTCTCAATTTTTTTTTATCTCAAGTTTCACTTTATCTCCCAATATTTGTTTAGTAATCCAGTTTTTTTAAAGTTTTGAAATTAATTTAATATTTAATAATACGTTTGTCAATTTACGAACATAACCTCAATTTTTGATTGACTTTTGTGTTAAGCTTTTGAGTATTTATTTATTTCTGCTCTATTTAAATAAGCAAAAATGAATATTTCAAGTACTTCATCTGATAGTCAGGGCACTACAGCTCAGAAAACTTGGGAACTGGCAAATAAAATTGAATCTATCGGTACAGTGGATGATATCTATCGATATGACAAGAAACAACAACAAGATATTTTATCTGCGAAACCATGGGAGAAAGAGTAAGTTGATTGTGTACTGATTTATTATTTATTAATTTTTTTTTTCTTTACAGTCCACATTTCTTTAAAGATATTAAAATTTCTGCGTTAGCTTTATTAAAAATGGTGATGCATGCTAGATCTGGTGGAACGTTAGAAGTTATGGGGTTGTTGTTAGGGAAAGTTGATGCTAATACGATGATTGTGATGGATTCGTTTGCCTTACCGGTTGAAGGAACGGAAACGAGAGTTAACGCACAAGCACAAGCTTATGAGTATATGACTGCATATATTGAAGCAGCAAAACAGGTATGTAAAAAAAAAGGATTATTAAAAATATAGTTTTAAAAGTACAAAATCATTGTTTACTTATTTCGTAAACTGATTAGTACTGAACAGTTGAACGATTGCATTTGTGTAATAATGGTCACGCTAACTAAGTACTAATTATTTTGAAGTAATTAGGAGTTGTGAAACTTAATTAGCCATAAAAAAATTGATGTAAAGTGAGAATATTTGCACATTTCAGGATTTTGTAGGTATTTAGTATTAGCTTTTGTTAAACAAAATGGTCATAAGCCCCATTAAATTGGCGAAAGTTACTAGATTTCAAAATCTAGTTCATTATATACTTTATTATTGCTATAATTGTAAAAGATGAAAAAATATCGGCCCGTCTCCATCCTAAATTTAAAAAAAAATTAAAATTAAGCGGAAACTTTAAGCGTATTTGAAAAAAACCCTAAAAACAGAAATGGACAGAACTCTGTATATAATAATAGTACGACAGTCTGGTGGGCACCAATGTTCAGAAAATTTTTCTACAATCTCATGCCTTTTTTATGCCTTAAAACTTCATAATTTCTAGGAATATACTAAAAAACAGTTAAGCGCATAGTGGATATTGCATTTACATTTGTTTAATTTGAAAATGCATCTATGAAATTAGCGTTCTCACAACGAGAACGGGA
The DNA here is from genome assembly GCA_963971575.1 of Liopterus haemorrhoidalis. Lineage (NCBI taxonomy): Eukaryota > Metazoa > Arthropoda > Insecta > Coleoptera > Dytiscidae > Liopterus > Liopterus haemorrhoidalis. The sequence continues at coordinate 4,149,032 of OZ020612.1, read as the reverse complement.
TCCCGTATTGATCTGAGGTTACCTTAAGTCATGTGTCTCAGATGCAGGCTGGTTAATTTGGTAGTTTAATAATATTTACTTAATTTCATATAATTATAGGTAGGAAGACAGGAGAATGCTATTGGGTGGTATCACAGTCATCCAGGGTATGGTTGTTGGCTATCCGGTATAGATGTCAGCACTCAAATGTTAAACCAAAATTTCCAAGAACCCTTCGTAGCCATCGTTATAGATCCAGTAAGAACAATATCAGCTGGAAAAGTTTGTCTTGGAGCCTTCCGAACATACCCTAAGGTAAATTGTTTCCAATATTAATTTTGAATATATCATATGGGCTGCGTCAGGCCCAAATAGCCATAGTTGTTGTGTTCCAAAAATTTTAACTAACTCATTTAACAGATATAATACCATTATTTTTAGGGTTATAAACCAGCAAATGAGGAGCCATCAGAATATCAAACTATTCCTTTGAACAAAATTGAAGATTTTGGCGTACATTGTAAGCAGTACTATTCGTTAGAAGTATCGTATTTCAAGTCATCTTTAGATCGAAAATTGCTGGATTCATTGTGGAACAAATATTGGGTCAATACTTTGAGTTCTTCTAGTTTATTAACAAATGCCGATTACACAACTGGACAGATATTTGATTTGTCAGATAAATTGGAACAATCTGAAGCAGCATTATGTAAGTTATTTTAATTTAAGTATATTTTAATTTAATTTCATGTCAATCAGAACTTTATGTATAGTTGTCCGATTATTTATGACCGTAACAACCTGGACCTCCCTTTTTTATCCAAGCACAGTAGTTTTTCTTGTCTCTAACGTTAAGAATAAGACGAGTACTTTTGAATTTAAAATTATTATGTATTTGAGAATTTAATAACTTATATAACTTCTTGTGTTTTCTTAACTATTATTTTGTTAAAAATTATCAGCGGTCAAAAAATATTTATGAGTGAATTATGTAATTGAAGATTATAATTTTTCTTTCTCATGTAAACAACATAAAGCAGATATTTTATATCTATTACATTATTTTATATTATTTATATTTTTGTTGTTAACTTAAACTAGAAAAATGGAAAATATCATAGGATATTCATGCAGTGTAGACCTTGCTTCTATGAACTCAACTCAAATTTTTATAAATGATTCTTTTAATTTACCTGAAGAAACATTTTAAAATATTTTAATTTGTCTAAAATTTCTACAAATACTCTGGTGCCTACGTTGAAAGATACTGCACTTGATGATAATGGAATGCCATTTGGCACACGTGTTCCTTATAAAAATTAAATCATTTTGACCCGCAGCACCTATTTGTGAATCGAGGCAAATTCAAGATGGCGGCGAAACTAGCGCGCCAATTACGATAACGATAACTGATTCTTATGATACAGCAAAATAGCTAAATACATATTTGTACAATGGACCTTTAGCTACAATTTGCCGCGTCGTATGCGAATTTCCGTTACTTAGTTTACAAGATACCGTCCATAATTCATTCTCATACGCAAAAAAGTGATTTCCGAAATAGCTAACGAAATTCGTATAATATGGCCCGTTTTCTATTAACTTAATGCCGTAGATTACGAATCTGTTATCAAAATGGCGAAAATTTAAAGTTTTGATAGATTTTTTTCCCAAATTCGAGACATGATGATATTCTCTATTACTGCAAATCTGCGTATATTAATATTTTGATTCAATTCTTCCTAAATCTGTAGGGAATATCCTTGGCTACAAGAATATGTGCGGAATTTTTCTCTGCGGGGCGCCAATATTTAGTTATTTCGAAAGCGGCTTCATTTGAGACCAGATGCTGCGAACAAACCTAAGCAAATTGATGCATTCCGTATATGCATGGAGTATCTTACTTAAATGTCATAATTTACAGCCGTTCCGGCCGGATATGTAATTTTTTTAATTTCATTTCGGGCAAAATCCGAATAATAACAAGTCATATGCCATTTTTTATTTCATTTTTGTAATTTACAGGTCCGATTTGGTCGAAAACGATATAAAGAGTGTCAAAATAATACGAAGTTGAGACTTTACACATTAAAATGTTGTCCTGATAACTGGTAAAAATATCTGAGAATATTTTAACCATTTTCGAATGAATAGTTTTCGGCCACCATTAGAATCGTATTAAGTGTGTAGTAATCTATATTATTTTGTCAGAACTGCTATATACTACTCTTTTGCATGGAGAGACACTTCACTACCGTGTAATGAATCTCATTGCTATGTAAAGAATACATGTATTTATTTTTTTCGGGCAAAATAAAATCTTGTGTAGCAAATCTTTAAATTAACTTCATTTTCGAAATCTGCGACTTCAATATACCCGAAATTGATATACAACTCAACAAATTTGATGTAAATAGCAAAATTCGATTTTCGAGCGTTATTTCGAAAGCGGCTTCATTTGAGACCAGGTGATGCAAACAAACCTAAGCAAATTGATGCATTCCGTATAAGCATGGAGTATCTTACTTAAATGTCATAATTTACAGCCGTTCCGGCCGGATATGTAATTTTTTATTTCATTTCGGGCAAAATCCAAATAATAACAAGTCATATGCCATTTTTTATTTCATTTTTGTAATTTGCAGGTCCGATTTGATCGAAAACGATATAAAGAGTGTCAAAATAATACGAAGTTGAGATTTTACACATTTCGGCCGCTACCTTAATTTTAGCGCCCCGCAGAGAAAAATTCCGCACATATTCTTGTAGCCAAGGATATGCCCTACAGATTTAGGAAGAACTGAAACAAAATATTAATATACGCAGATTTGCAGTGATAGAGAATATCAACATGTCTCGAATTTGGGAAAAAAATCTATCAAAATTTTAAATTTTCGCCATTTTGATAACAGATTCGTAATCTACAGCATTAAGTTAATAGAAAACGAACCATATCATACGAAATTCGTTAGCCATTTCGGAAATCACTTTTTTGCGTCTGAGAATGAATTATGGACGGTATCTTGTAAAACAAGTAACGGAAATTCGCGTACGACGCGGCAAATTATAGCTAAAGGTCCATTGTACAAATATGTATTGAGCTATTTTGCTGTATCATAAGAATTAGTTATCGTTATTGTAATTGGCGCGCTAGTTTCGCCGCCATCTTGAATTTGCTTCGATTCACAAATAGGTGCTGCGGGTCAAAATGATTTAATTTTTATAAGGAATACGTGTGCCAAATGGCATTCCATTATCATTAAGTGCAGTATCAACGTAAAATATGGTGCGTAGGCACTAGACTAAAAATATCACGTTTTTTTTTTGAAAATCCGACAAAACCCAAAAGATTTCCCGATATATTGCAAGTAAATATTTAAAACTTCAAAATTATGTTACACTTACAAATTTTGATTTCTCTGTTTGTTTAAAATAAAAATAAGGTAAATATAACCTGATAATAAAAGTATCTTAATATAGAAGAAAGAAAAGACAGAAAAAAGATTGATACATATGGTAATATTATATTATTTACTTTCTGCATCCATAATTATTTATATACATATAAATGTTGTACATTTCCGCAATATAGATTTATTATATTTAAACGTAGTTCATTCACGATTCAACCATAACACTTGTTTACATTCAATCCACACTTACACTAGCAAAATAAGTCCCTTGTATTATCTGTCTCATTTTGTAATACGTAACTAAGAGGGGAAGTGCATTTTTAGGGTTTTGTAGGTATGACCAAAAAACCCTTATACCGTCATTTTGTCGTCTGTCTGTCTGTCTGTTCGGTAAAAATTGTAGCCAAACGGCTAAACCTAGAGAGTTGAAATTTGGCATGCTTATACAACTCTTTGACCTGCACATAGGAAAAATACTAAAACATCTAAAAAACATACCCCCCTAAAAATATAAACAAATATGTGCTCATCGAAAACAAAAATATTTTTTTTAAATTCTGAGTAGGGTATCAAATGAAAGCCCTTAGTACGTGGATTAACGATCAAATTTTTATTTTTGCAAAATATATTATTTTGATGCGATTTTTGCCAAAAATGTGCAAAAAAAATTTTGTCCCACACCCTGTAGCCCAGATGGTTTAAACTAAAAATCTATAAAAATTCTAAGTAATGTATATTGGTGTGAACCGAAATAGTACAACAGGAATTTTTGATCAGATTATGTTTTTGGAAAATAACGCATTTTTTGTGGTTTTTTGTTCACAAAGTACAAAAGTTATACCAATGTAAGACACTCACATGCATAGCGTGCGATGGCTATATGCGTTAGAGCGCTCTTAAACTGGCTGGAAAACGAAGGGTTTCGAGTTCGAGTACGGAGTGAATTTTATTTTTTCTGTTTTTTTTTTTTGCATTTTTATTATGTTGAAATTGTTTTGTCAAAATTCTAGTTATATTTTGACAAATGTTGTATTTAATTTTTATGAGCGTAAATTTAATAACCAGTCTTATTATATGATTAACAGACGATAAATTATTTTAAAAATATCGTTCATTTTGCCGTGATTACTACAAAGTAAAATTTGTCCTACACACTCAGCATACCGCCTTCACTTATTATATACCTGCGAAACCCTGAAATGTGTGAATATTCACACTTCACATCAATTTTTTATGTTGTATATTCACAATACATTTATAATATTATACTATGGTATACCAATACTAGGTTATACCAATACTATGGTATTGGTTCACACATAATTTCACAACATACTTCTAACCATAAGGTTAAAAAGTTAGAACTTAACGCTTGGGTATAACCTGAGATACAGAATAAGAAACAAGATTAAAATTTTAACGCCTAGTTAAAATGTTACTTTTTAACCAAATCTTTTTAATCACAAAAGATACAGAATAGACCCGAATAGAATAAAAATTTTGAAACGCCTAATAGCCTATGTTCGAATCCTGATTCTACTTTATCGTCATACCAAATACATCGAGCCGTTTTTGCGAGTATCTCGGACAGACAAAACTTGTTTTTTTTGCGCATATTGTCTTACAATCATCTGAAATGTGTAGAAACTAAATATGAGCAAAGAACTAAGCCAGTTTTTTTCAGGTCGAGGTGGTTTCATAGGAGCTGGTTCAGATCCACATGAGAAACGCACCGAGGATAAATTACTGAAGGCCACTAAGGATAGCTGTAAAACCACTATCGAGATTATTCACGGGCTGATGGCGCAGATGGTCAAAGACAGATTGTTCAACAGTATCTCTCCTAAGACGACCACTTGAATATTTTAATTTATTTTAATAAACAATATAAATCAAACACTTTAAAATTATGTAAGTTGTCCAAATATAATTTTCATCATGACTTACTTTTATTTTATTTTTAATAACTCAATACTCAATAGGGGATACGCATAAAATTTATATTTCCTTAAAACTACATTTTTTTGATATGTTAATGTTAGTTATGTCACCTAACAAAACAAAAATCACATTTTAATTAATATTATAGCCAAATTTTTTAATTAAAATATTGTAAATTTGAAATAAGCCGACCAAGGCGCGAAGGTTGCCGAGTAAATACGACTGACTATGACGTCATACGACTGGGGTTTGACGTCACAGATACAGCTACAACATAATCTTTACGTGTGTTCGAGAGTTTTGTATTTGTTTTTAAACAATTTTTCACGCATTTATTATTAAAATGGCAGATAAAGATTTAGTTAGGGCTCAGAGTGATAATTTACCCAACATTGATGCATTTATGCACACAACATAAAGTTTACTTTTTTCTGAAATATCAGTTTTATTTCGCCTCATAGGTTTCAACCACAAATTTCGCCTTTTCTGTTGTTTTTCGCCATCAGGTAATGATATAAATTGTTTTTTTGGTTTTCTATTTGAACTATTTGTGCACATCGGTACTAAACAATATTTTCGACTATGTTTCGAAGTACTGGGGCCTGGATCTTCCATATTTTATATACTTTAATATAAAATTTAATTCGGTAAACATGTATAAATTGTTTTTATTTTTTATAGAATTAAACTTTATTTTAATTAAAATCACTCTAACTTTACATAACCTATAAAAGTTATACAAGCAAATAAGTGCACAACAGACTATGTAGGCTGCACGCTGTACACTGGGTAGGCTAGTAGTGTACTGCGTCACTTAGAAGGGGTATGACGTCACACGTTGTTTTCGCGCGCTACATACATTTACGATTTTTTTAAGCCTTCAAATTAAAAAAAAAAAAATGCAAAACTGTATTTTATGTTTATATGCAACAAGAGGAATATAATAAAAAATTAAAATAAAATCATGCCTATCCCCTATTAAAATAATAATAGGTTCCCAACATTTAAGTAGAGCTCGTTCATCTTAACTTCATCACAGGGTATCATTACGTCATCAATTCTGCGCGAGAAAACAGCAGACGTACATTAGGGTTTTAAACAATTGTTGTGGATACAAAATCATGTATTTCAAATATATTTTTACTCATTTTAGTACACGGTATACCTTGAAACGTACGAGAAATAAAAAATAACGGAAATAAACAAACAACATGGCACAATACGCGTAGTTAAACACAAATCAAAGTAAGTGACGCCACTGAAATGTGTTAATCTAGCCGTTGGTAATGAAATGGACGAAATTTGGTTTCTGCGCAAGGGACTGGTAATATTCGCCTGTGATGAAGTTAACTTGAACGTACTCTAGCCTAGTACTATCAGCAATGGCAAACGTCCAAAATAACGGTGTCCGCATTATTAATTCTTACTGATATACTAAATATACACCTTAGAAACACCGTGGACATAAAAACAACATAATTAGAAGTGAAATTTAAATAATGCTAATTTGAAAAACGTTTCTTTAACATGATCTTATATGGCTCTAGCAGTTTGTGATATCTCCAACACATGAGATGACGTCATGCGGACCACATGATTAGATTGATCTATTGGGGAAAAATTTTAAGATCGTAGCGCCACGCGGATTTTTTTGAAACCATTCTAAATCAGATACCACTTGACATTTACTAGTAAATAATAGCGAAAAGTGTATCAAAAAACGACAAAAAATAAATAATTGTTTGGGATTTTCTGATTTTGTGAAGTGACAACACTTGTAAACATCTAAAATACTACATTTTGTGATCTGGTTTTAAGTTATGGCGATTTTCCATTGTCGATTATTTTAACTATATTGCGGGAAATAATAATTCCCGTGTTGTTTACCAAGGGGTAGAAATCTACAATGCTGGGCATATAATATTGTGCGGAGTCACTGAAAAAAACAGAGAGTTCATAAAGATTTATGCATTATGCCTAGAGACTTCTGCATTACAAACCCACACACAATAACAGGAATTTTCAAGATATGCGATAATAAATACAAAATTGAAAATATTTTTTGTAGTCACTATCATTAAAATGTAATGAGCAAACTTTGATATAAGGGCTCACTTTTTTTCCAATTTTTAAATTGTTTATCTAAACATCGCGTCGATTCCTAACCTCTTGCTTTCCCAATTTTGTTTCGAACCGTACGGTGTCTGATATTAGTGGAAACAAATGAAACGATATTTCCGGGTTTCTTCTTTTCAATGAATTGCACATAGGCACACAACAATATGTATTATACATTTTTCAATGATTATAATAAAACTTTAAAAACAAACTTCATACAAAACCAATACACAAAACGAAATGTTATCTGATGTACACAAGTTCATGAAACGCTCACCAGATGGTAGGGTGCTTAGCTGCAAATCCCTATTGTTCTGACATTTTAGCTTTGCTCCCCATTAAATATTTATGAATAATATTAACAATTATATAGTTTATTAAATTAAGGAAGGGAATTGAAATAAAACACATTACATGATCTACTTTTTTTTATTTATACATTTATAGGAAATAACATAATATGTAGCCCGCACATTAATATAAAAAAACTAATGAATATACAAGCACCCGATCCACAGAGAAAATGATATTTCGAAATGTCATAATGTGCGAGTAACACATTCAACGAAAGTGATCCACCGTTGAAATTTGCAGGTTATATACATACACATAATCTTATCGTATAACATAACGGTAGATACTATATATTTAATGCGTATTTACAAGGTTTTTTGCAGTAAATAAAGTTAATATAGATGGACGCAAACTCACTTTATCGTAAGTATATACAAAATTAAATGTACCAAAGCATTATATAACTTTCTGTATATTATATAAATTCTTTTATAGTTCTGGAATCATATTAAAATATACATATCAGATACATAAATATTTGCAATAAATGATCTAGTATTTAAAACTTACATAACATAAAACATAACACAACATAAGGACAATATTTTTCTTTTAAATTTTGTCGAGTTAAGTTACACATCTAACGAACGAGTAAAACGAATTTCAACAAAAATAAATATTAATAACATGAACAAGCAAAAATGGAAAGTAACTATAGGCTATAGGGGAAGTATTTTAAGATCGCACCGCTATTGCGGCATAATTGGAACCTTCAAAATAGACATTCGTTACATATAAACATCGTGAATTTTAATGTTTACTGGTGGTTTTTGTAATTTTGCTACAATATTAATACTTGTTTTTATGCAATTATATTTTTATGCAAACATTTTTTATAAAAAAAAAGCGCGATAGAATGTCTATTTCTGTAGTTGCTAAAATCCCACCAGATGTCATATCGCTTAGCAATTTTTCCCTATTGAGAACTGACACGCTCGGATACGCAATCTGGTGGTCAAATATTGTACTAGGCGCCTGTAGTACTGTTTGAACTTATTACATATGTTCTAGTGTTGATTTTTTGTTAGAAACGTTTTTTCTCTGAATTCTTCATATGTAGGTATGTATGCATGTGAAAAGAATTAAAGAAATTATGACTTTTGGCGCATTAGTGTAACAAAAAGTGAGAGTGGTCAGTATTTTAAGAGTATAAACCAATCGGTCTTAGGCCGCAAAAACGGTTGGTTCTTCCATATAAGCATATTTCAGTAGTCTAAGCATAATAGGGTATAAGATAGAGTTTAAGCTGTGCTATCTGCAAACAGCAAAATGTCTCATATCCGGTCCTTCGAGCCGGATAATTATCCTTATGTTATGTAATTTTTATGTTAAGGTATAAATTCAGTATTCCATTACTCAGACATAATTCTGATATGGCTCTTTTATGCTATTTTCGCAACTGACATAACAATATTAAGTTAAATCAGTTGTTGAAAAAGCTTTGTGTTCTCTAAAGGTCTGATAAATTATTGGATAGAAATTTTCAGTTAACCAGATCTTCAGTTCCAAACGTCTATGATGGTGTGCAGACGTAAGCCGAAATGGAAAGTCGGCGCATGCGCTAATATCACGTGTTTACGAAGCTATGCATTGGTGGCGTACCGTAAATTTCTTTAACCTGCATTTATTATTTAAGATCTGTTTACTTTAATATTATTATTTAGTTTTCTGTATCTGTATTTACCAAAAATATTGAAATTGTGCTCTAGTGTTCGGTATCAGGTGAGTACATTAATAATCTTACACATGTCTGTACTACACACGTCTATGGGTTTAGTCTACTTCACCATTATTGGTAAGCGGACAAGAATATATTGTAATGAAGCGGCCAAGATAATTAATTTTGATCACTTGGTAATTTTAATTCGCAAACCATTTCTAAATACTTCTCTTGGATATTCAATCACATCTGGCCAATTGATAATTTCCTCTCAAATAATATAAGAAACCAATATCGAACTAATTTATTAGAATTTGATGAGGAAAAAGTATTTAATGTAATTTTAGATCTCTATATTTTCTAATAAATTTATTTGAAAAATAAAATTATATCAAATTATTTAAAAAATCTGAGCTAAGATCTATCAGGATCTTAATTTAATCATTAAAAACAAAGTTATAGGTGGTCCACAATATCTGAGGCTTTACTTAACAAAATTAGTAAAAAACCTTAAAAATTAAATATTTTTAAAGATCAAACATTTTCATTGAATTAATACACAAATTTGTATGTTTTCGTTAATACAATGTATGGTAAATATAAATATTAATGGAGAACAACAATTATAATTTTATTTATCAATAGTTTTAACCAGTTTTAACTATTATTAAGTAAAAATTAAGATTTTTATTTTGCTGCTATTGGCAGTATTGACATATTGATAGTTTAAATAGCGCTTCAGTATTCAGCTATATTTGATATAGGGTAATCGGCGAATCAATGCAGTTGCGTCACTGGAAACGTCACATGTTTTTTTGATGTCATATTTAGTACGTTTACATTCATCCATTTAACGAATGTAAAATTTGTACGCTGTTACTTGTATCGAAATTAAATGAAAATATAAGAATAAGAACAGAATAGAAACAAATAAACTATTCTAATCAGTGATCATTACACGTAAACTTTAATTGTTTACGTTTACGTGTAAACTTATGTAAACAATTGGTAAACTTGTCAACAATGTAAACAATGTAAACTTTTTAAGCTGTCAAATAATGAGGTTAGTTTTAGTTATTTAATACGAATAATATAGTGTTAATGAACAAGTACAGTCTGTTCCAAACGGTTAAGCGGAACTAAATGGGAATTTAGTTCTTTTAGGTTATCACGAGAAGGGAACTTGCTTGGGTTATTTCATTTTTCACGTTGGGATGTCAAAATTTAAAATTCCAACAATGAAACCATGGAAACGAATGACATATGTCAAAATTAAATATTTTTTTTACGTATTTTAATGACAAAAAAATAAATAAATGGGAAATTTGTATTAAGAATGACACAAAAAATCAAAATATAAAGAAAATGACATTTTAAAATGATATTAACCTTAACCAAAAAATGTTTATTGTAAGTATGATTTACAAAGCTTAAACAAAACGGCCGAAAGGCACGATTTAAACGATGAAAGTAACTAGATTGCAAAATCTAGTTCCGCTTAACCGTTTGGAACAGACTGTATATTCAGTTTAAAACAATAAATTTATTTAAAAAATGGTGGGAAGAAACCGAAGGAATAGTTCTGAAGAACTAGGCTTTGTTTTAATTAAAGAAAATGAAAGAAAATATAGGGCGTTATGCAAAATTTGCAATGAATCTTTTCGTTATAAAAAAATGTAGGTTGATTTTCTTAAAGGGGAAATTTAATGTATTTTGTTGTTAAAAAAATAGATTGAATTTTTTAAAGAAACAAGTTTTTTATTTTTCATATTCATATTTACTAATTTGTATGTAACACCTGTATAATGATGCATGATAATGATATTGGCTTGTCCTAATTTTATGTACTTACTTTTTCATTTAAAATCGATTCATTAAAATTTTATTATTTATAAAAATGTATTGAAAATGAGATTCTGTAATTCAAAACAAGTGCGCATGTCTAAATTATTGTTTACAATGTTTACATTGTTTACAAGAGTTTTTGTGTTTACTTTACATCATTGTTTACGCGTCAACAATGAGGTAACTTACATCATGTAACTTACGCGCCCACCACTGATTCTAATAGGCGAAATAGTCCTACAAAGGGCTGATGTGATCCAAAAATATGATCAAAGAAAAGAAAATAGACGTTGAATTTAACCTAAAAAGCTATGCACTACACACAATATCAAATGGAAATCTATAAGAAAATATATAACTAAACACAAAACTGCTAAATAAACAACAAACTATATAAAAAGGTTTTTAGAAATTACTATAAGTCAGATATATTACAACAAGATTATTAACAAAATATTATAACCACTTACAAAAACAACTGTTTATTAAAAACGCCGAAATATAATCATATGCTACTTTATTTATTTCTTTAACATATCGTGTATTTATTAAAAGATAAGCTATTTTAAACATCTTCAACTCTGTATTTTTATTCTGAGACTGATTTGCAAGAACAAAAAGTACCGATTTTGTCCTGACCAGGTAATTCGCCGGATATCAATCCTATCTAAAATGTTTGGTACCTCCTGAAAAAACTTGTTTATGATTTAAATAATACTAACAAGCAAGTTTTAATAGATAATATTAAAAAAGTATGGCATGGCTCTCCATATATTGAAAATTGTATTAGGGCATGTATTGAGAGTATGCCTCGAAGAATTGCGGCAGTAATAAAAGCAAAGGGGGCAACACAAAATATTAAAAAACATTTTATAAATGTACTAAAATAATTTGAAATAATAAAATACAAAATAAAAATAAAATTGGTGTATTACTATTTTGTTGATTTTGTATAAAACAATGAATTTTTAAAAAATCATGAGTGGTTATAATCAGGGATGGGGAGTCGGAGTCGGGAGTCGGGAGTCGAGGAGTCGAAGCTTTTTGGAGGAGTCGGAGTCGGAGTCGGGAGTCGGAAAAAGTTATCGACTCCCGACTCTTTGATTACATATTTATCAAGGATGAGAACAATCCGAAAACGAAAGTAAAATACCATACTACCAGAATTTTTTAAAGTACGGAAACAGGAACGACATTTTTTCTCTGTTCATGAACGAAAATGAAATTAAAAATATTCAATTCCGGTTTCCTTCACGCTTTCCAGTTAAAAATTTAATTAATTTTTAATCATATCTAATTTTTCTTTTTCTGTATACTTTGTTTATTATGTTAAAACGAAACTAAACTGGATTTTTATTTTCTCAAGTTGTAACGGGCTTTGTAATTATTTTATGTTTCATGTTGGCAGCTAAAATTAATATGTCAAAAGAAAAAAGTGACATGTTATGAAAAATAAAGTATAGTCTGTTCCAAACGATTAGGCGGAACTAGATTTTCGGTTAGTTCCGCCTAATCCTTTGGAACAGACTAACCGAAAATCAGACTAACCGAAAATCTAGTTCCGCCTAAACCAAAGGAACAGACTTTATATAAAATACAAAACAATTTTTTTTTAAACTAATATATTTGAAAATTTGTATTAAAAATGACTCAATAGTCAAGATGAAATGAAAATGACATTTTATAAAAACAGCTCACCCAAACCCAAGATATTTAATGTAAGTATAGTCTGTTTCTTTGGTTTAAGCGGAATTAGATATCGAAATCTACTAACTTTTAAGGATTGAATGAAGCTTTGTATCATTTTGTTTAACAAAAGCCCACTTTGATAGTTAAAAAGTGAACTCGTGATAAATTAAGAAAATAAAAATTCCATTTAGTTCCGCTTAAACATTTGGAATAGACTTTACAATTTACCAGTGAAAGGAGTCGGGAGTCGGAGTTGATTTTCGAAAATACCGACTCCGGAGTCGAGAGTCGGGAGTCGATAATTTTTCTGTCGACTCCCCATCCCTGGTTATAATATTTTGTCTAGGTACTGTATATGAACACAAGTATCAAAACACATCAGAACGACTATCAAAATGATTATCGAACACAAATTAAATATGACTTCAAAAGGTATGTTTTAGTAAAATAATAGAGTGAAAAGCAATATTAGTCTATAATTCAAACACAAAAAAAGAAAACGATTAAATATTTTTTCGCCACTAAGTTTGTCATTGCAGTAATGACGCAAAATGACAAACTGCGTTGATTGAACGGCCTATAATAAGTATCAGATTGAATTTTGATATTCTTTTTTCTTAAAGCTTTGAAATTTGTGTTTATAACCAAACTATTAACACGGTGTGTGAAACTTAAATACATACTTGATGTTATAATAATATTAAGTAGGTGGCAGGGTGCTATATTTAAAGAAAATAAACTTTCGCATGTAAACGAAGAGAGTGACGTCATTGTTATAGTAACTTTTATTGATAACTTAAATCCTGTGTTATTGTGGATCACCTATAACAATAATATGTAACGTGTTCAATTTTGGGATAGAAACTTTGTAACGCTTTGATTTTCACAATAGAGTGTCTTAGGATTGCAACCGTGTCTTTGGTAATATTTTTTTAACGCTGTGATATTCAAAAAAAAGAATATATACTTCCAGGAGTATTGAAACGATATTGTAACGTTATTATAATAAGAATGAGGGACCTAAGTTTCCAATTTTCGCCACCAAATTCTAATAAATTATCCATTTGTTTTCCATAAGATCTACTTACTCCAGATTCGTGTGTTCAGAATGTTTTTAAATACATGTAAACTGAAAGTTAAGTACTCAAGTGCAAATCTGTGCTCGACCTGAAATTATCTATAACTTCTACTTGATTCTTTTATCCCGTAAGTCTTGTTTTCCAATAGTTATAGTTTGTAAGACATTGTCAGTTCCAGATATCCGTTGGAAAATTATTCACCTCCGTTTGTTCTTGGACATTGGTGCCATCTAGGTTGTATGATATCCTTATACGCATTCTCAGCGCAGTCTACAACAATAAAAATATTTTAATAAAAATATATGTTTGTACAGGGGAAACTTCCTAAGCGCCCTGACATCTGATGGCGATTTTCGGAAGATATGAAAATGACATTGTTTTGTTTTGTTCAATGGAGAAATATGTGTTTTTTGGTTGATTGTGTTTTATTTTTGTGAATCGTGGCAAAAAAAAACAATTTATTTTTTATACTTTGCCTTCAGCATAATATCATTGTTACACTGAAAACAGTTTAACAATAGAAGCTATTGTTGAACTGTTTTTGGTGACTTTTTATTTTGAGAGATTGGCAGTACTATTATCTGTCTCATTTTGTAATAAGGAACTAACAGTGAAAGTTCATTTTTTATGTTGTATATTGACAATACATTTATAATATTGTCATAGTATTGGTTCACATGGATACGCCAAAGTCTGTTTACACCACAACAGTCACCAAAGTAACCAGATCTAGTTTCGTATTACAAATTGAGACGGATTATACTTGTCTACGATGTATAAGCCGTTCACGTTTGAAAGGACAAACTAAATTTGGTTATTTTGGTGATTTTTATAGTGTATTACTGACTTTTAGAAAATTGGTTATATTGTAAAAAAGGCTTTATTGTTTGGGGTTATGTTTGTATTATTTTAGGTTAGTATTATATTTACAAAATATTTAAGATGTCACTATTCAAAATGAAATATGACAAATGATATTTTTTTAAATGACATATTTATAATCTGACTTTTCAAATTATTTTTCTGTAGTAACAACATGACATACAGTTTCAAAGGTGCAACAGTTGTGACAATTTGTAAGTATTCCCATGTCAGACAATTATTTTATATTATTATTAATAAGAAAATTCAAACAGAAAGTTTGTTGTTTTGCACCTGTCAAATTACTGTTGTGCTGCGTTATCATAGAAATTGTTTTATTATACACTGTTGCTATGGTGACCACATTTCACAAAAATCCCTAGATTATAATTATAATATCCTAAGATGTTTTTTAAAAATGAAATTTCGAAATTTCTATAAAATAAGTGCTGCAAAGTATGAAAAATAGTATTTTATGCTCGTTAAAAATTTTTGGGGTCAAAAATTAAAATTACTCCCTTATTATTGACTTAACAAGAAAAACTTATATAACAAATATTGTTAAGAATAAGAAGGCAAGTCTTTTATCTAAATGCATTTTTTTGATTGGATAAATATTTGGAGAGTTATGGCGGAAAAACCCCAACAATTTAAAATTTAAATTACTCCCTTATTATTGTCTTAACAGCAAAAACTTATATTACAAATATTGTTAAGAATAAGAAGACAAAACTTTTATTCAAACGCATTTTTTTGATTGGATAAAAATTTGGAGAGTTATGGCAGAAAAACCCCAAAAATAAATTTTTTTAAATTAATATCTCTTTTATTATAAAACTTTTACTAAGGTGTTTTAAAGGTTTTCGCCTTCTTTTGACCTGTACTATCACCCATTAAAAAAGAAATAAGAAAACCGTAAACACCCTGTATAATTTGCTTTTGTTTCCTAATTTATCAGTATTATAATTTAAAAAAGTATAAATAAAATTGATTGTTGACCGTATTTAGTAGACAGAATTGATGTTTTATTGGGTATAGCTCGATGCTAAAATGTAAATTTCTATAGAAAATAAATAATAATAATAATAATATAAAAAAAGTAGTTTGACAAATATTAAAAATTTATTTTACTTCTGAAACTAGCAGACAGAAGTAAATTAAATTTTAAATATTTGACAAACTCTGTGCTGTTTTTTTCATCCATAGAGCATCAGTATATTTGTACTCACCTTATTTGGATTAGTAACTCTCAATACTTGTGTAATTTGACCACCGGGTACTATCACAGTTCCAGAAGGGGACAACATCTGTAATTGGAATGTCTTCGGTACAGCTGCTTGAAATAGGAAATCTGTCATCTGCTCCGAATTACTGTTAGTCGCTGTCATACATATTGACACTGTATCGGTGTCTGGTACTTTTTCTAACGTAAATACCATCGTAAGACCTGCTTTTTCATATGCAGTAATGCTTGATAATTTTTCTGAAACTAAAAAGAAAAACTTTTATTATGTCTCTCAGGGTACCCGAATTCTTTGAAACAATTATAATCAAGCAAAAACGTTAAAATTATGTGGAAATAAATCCCTAAAAGCATCAATGCTATGAACTCTGTACTTAATTATCATAGCAGCCGTTGATACGCAAGGGAAATAAAGCTGCGTTCAAAGCTCTTTAAATTAGTTGACTATTCACTGTGCGTTGTGGATATGTTTAGTAGATAGTTTTAACATTCAAGGCAGTGTTTACAGCTAAGGAAATTAGTGCGTTACGAATAGTGCGACATCTGTGTCTTTAAACCAGGGATGGGGAGTCGACAGAAAAATTATCGACTCCCGACTCTCGACTCCGGAGTCGGTATTTTCGAAAATCGACTCCGACTCCGACTCCCGACTCCTTTCACTGGTAAATTGTAAAGTCTATTCCAAATGTTTAAGCGGAACTAAATGGAATTTTTATTTTCTTAATTTATCACGAGTTCACTTTTTAATTATCAAAGTGGGCTTTTGTTAAACAAAATGATACAAAGCTTCATTCAATCCTTAAAAGTTAGTAGATTTCGATATCTAATTCCGCTTAAACCAAAGAATCAGACTATACTTACATTAAATATCTTGGGTTTGGGTGAGCTGTTTTTATAAAATGTCATTTTCATTTCATCTTGACTATTGAGTTATTTTTAATACAAATTTTCAAATATATTAGTTTAAAAAAAAATTGTTTTGTATTTTATATAACGTCTGTTCCTTTGGTTTAGGCGGAACTAGATTTTCGGTTAGTCTGTTCCAAACGATTAGGCGGAACTAACCGAAAATCTAGTTCCGCCTAATCGTTTGGAACAGACTATACTTTATTTTTCATAACATGTCACTTTTTTCTTTTGGCATATAAATTTTAGCTGCCAACATGAAACATAAAATAATCACAAAGCCCGTTACAACTTGAGAAAATAAAAATCCAGTTTAGTTTCGTTTTAACATAATAAACAAAGTATACAGAAAAAGAAAAATTAGATATGACTAAAAATTAATTAAATTTTTAACTGGAAAGCGTGAAGGAAACCGGAATTGAATATTTTTAATTTCATTTTCGTTCATGAACAGAGAAAAAATGTCGTTCCTGTTTCCGTACTTTAAAAAATTCTGGTAGTATGGTATTTTTCTTTCGTTTTCGGATTGTTCTCATCTTTGATAAATATGTAATCAAAGAGTCGGGAGTCGATAACTTTTTCCGACTCCCGACTCCTCCAAAAAGCTTCGACTCCTCGACTCCCGACTCCCGACTCCGACTCCGACTCCCCATCCCTGCTTTAAACCAACTATGGTGACATCGTAAAATGTTTATTATCTATCATGGTTTTCCTAATTTTGCTGTGTTAGATTTTTACTAACTAAAACTAACTAAATTACCTTATTTGTATAAGGTTTGTACCTTGAAACAAATAAAATTTATTATTATATTATTAATTACCTAAATTGATCATAATTACTGCTCATCTTTGTAATTTTGGGCGAGATTTGTTGTAATCGGCGCGATGACATTTTGTTAGGTTATGAAGAGGCATACAATTTAAACGTTCTCTCCGATGTAGACTGAGATAGCCAATGTGTTTATATGTCTGTCTCATAAAACGTTTCACTAACTATAAGTTTGGAAAACTATCGACAATCGACAACGTATTACATTTAGAGGTCTGAACGATTGCCCGCGTGACCATATGACAAAATTGTTAGTGATAATAAACAGTGCACAAGTCATAGCCTATAGTGGACTAATTTAAGAGCTCTGAACGCAGTTTAAGCATCTGAGGGAGAGGTATTGGGAGAAACAGACACGGGGCACGCCAGCTAATTAGTATATAAAAACATACTTACTATGATTATCTTGCGTATTCATAATCCCATCAACTAAAAAGTTTGAATTCTGATTATTAAAAATAATGGTACTATTATTATTGGTCAAATTATTAATAAGTCCAAGTCCAGTATCCAATGTAGGTGTTGTAGGATTAACATCTAACCCTCCTAACAAGTCCAATAAATCCTGATTATTACTACTGTGGTTATTCAATGTTGGTACACTCTCCGGCGGTCGAATCAAGTCCATATCAGACCCACTAGTTCCCAATAAGTCCAGCAGAGCATTGGAATCTGGTTGATGAACTGGACTGTCGGTTGGTTGATCTAATTCATCAAGTTCAAAGCTAGGTTGATTGTCGTCGGATGACTGTCGTACGATTTCCATAGGGGGCATTCGTTCTAATAAAGCTTCACGCATATTTGCGTGTTTGCCGAAGAGTTGAGAAAATTCTACACCTCTTTGTTGGAGTTCTATGTGTAGGCTTGATGCAAATGAAGTTATTATTTGTCTTATACGGCTGAAAAAATAATCACATTAATTAAATATAATACTATGAACATAAGAATACAGAGACTTCAGAATACGTATGCTCATGTACAGGGCACTAATTATAAAAACACACACCGGCAAATTTAAAGGAACAGATAGCTTTGAATGCTCTACTAAACAATGAACGAAGATTGTATCGACGCCAAGGAGAATAAAATGCACCATTTAATTTTGCTACTACTGTATCTTTTGGTGGAAGTTCAATCGATTTTTAATATTAAAACAATGAAATTATAGCTAAATGATTTCAAGCCACTTGAAATTTTTATAATGAATAGTTTACATATTATATTAAATAAAAATTATCGTTATCTGCCGACATAATGGGGTAAAGATCGTCAGTTACATCATTGATTACATTATAAAATGCTTAGGCTAAATGCCGGCTCAGCAATTATAACCCCTCAGCTGACGATCTTACCCCTATTGTGCAAACAGCTGATTGTTGTTTTTATTATTCTAATTATATAATAAGTTCGATGTATAAGTTTCATTGAAATGACTTTACATAATTTTTTTTTTATGACAGGTTTATACAATCGACTGACGTATAATCCCTCATTACGCACACAGCCGACTTTTTTAGGGTTTTGTAGGTATGACCAAAAAACCCTTATACCGTCATTTTGTCGTCTGTCTGTCTGTTCAGTAAAAATTGTAGCCAAACGGCTAAACCTAGAGAGTTGATATTTGGCATGCTTATACAACTCTTTGACCCGCACATAGGAAAAATACTAAAACATCTAAAAAACATATCCCCCTAAAAATATAAGCAAATATATGCTCATAGAAAAATGAAAGCCCTTACTACGTGGATTAACGATCAAAATTTTATTTTTGCAAAATAAATTATTTTGACGCGATTTTTGCCAAAATTGTACAAAAAAAAATTGTCCCACACCCTGTAGCCCAGAAGGTTTAAACTAAAAATCTGAAAAAATTCTAAGTAATGTACATTGGTGTGAACCGGAATAGTACAACAGGAATTTTTGATCAGATTATGTTTTCGGGAAATAACACATTTTTTGTGTTTTTAACTAAAATATATTAAATATTTAATTAATGTAACACAGTTAACAAGTAAGCGTCCGTAGCGTAGTCCGTAGCATCGTCGCTTCGTAATTTGCAAACTAGGGTTCGATCCCTGTCAATTATAATTTTGTTTTTTTTTGCCTTTTTATTTTGTTTAAATTATTTTGTCAAAATTCTAGTTATATTTTGGTAAATGTTGCATTTAATTTTTAAAAGCGTAAATTTAATAACCAGTGGGAGGTGTTGAAATTATAATTTAATTCTATGTTTGAATGTATAGGAAATCATAGGGGTGGAGCTTATGATTTAAGCAACCAATGGAAGCCATAGGCGCAATTTTCAAAATCTTAATGAACTTTGCTATATAAAAAAAAATATTGCACATATTTAGTAACTTAAATAATGGTATTAGGCATTCGAATTAAAATTCATAAAAAAATATTTTGACATAAAATTTGTTTTGGTATCCCACAAATAATCATCATTCACTTACTTAATACCTGCGAAACCCTGAAATGTGTGAAAATTCCCACTTCACATCAATTTTTTATTATTATTATCACTTAAACAATAACTGTGCAAATTTTCAAGTGGCTTGAAATGACTTTTGGATTTTTTTTTAACATGTACATTTTTTCACGACCAACCCCACCACTACCAACGCAGCTGATGCTTAGATCATCAACTTACTACCCGAAACGAATAATTTCCGGTAGGAATCAATCGGGGTGAATAGACCAGGTTACTTACAACGCTACCTCTCGGACTAGAAGGTTACAAAGAATGAATGGGCAAGAATTGAGCACGAAGTAAATGATCGTCATTCAACAAACGGAGCACGAAATCAAAATAAAAGAATCAAGGTACAACAGCAAATATGAAAAGAACTGAACGTTAAGCAAACCACAATATATGACATAAAACGGAAGTATAGAGAAGAAATAAGTGACAGCAAGATTTAAATGTGGAAATAAGGAGAGAAACAATACTAATACTTACTCATTAGCATTTCTAAATCTCGTACTCAACTTAACAAGTGACATGAGCGTGTATTGTTTAGTTGTTGATGAGTTCTGCGGAGACCATAATAATTTCTGATATATATCGATAACAGCTGCTTCCGTTGGTTTTTCAACTGGTGTATCTCCTAGTTCGGTCTGGCGGGTTATTAACAGCTGATCCCCGTATTCCCCTATCGCCCATACTGCTACTTGAGTCAGCGGCTGCTTATCTGTAGTGTCTTCCGAAAGAGCATGCCACAGTTGAACTACGATATATGGCTGTTGTTCTGTCGATTCCGATATTAATTGTATCGTACATGATATTACGTCATCTCTAACATAGTTTCCAGCCTGAAAAATAATTTATTTTTTTGTATCAATTAGGAATATTTTAAAAATAATTTTTACTGCATTAATTATAGTTAAGACTTAAGATAAATTTAAGAAAAAAAAATTAAAGACTCCTTGTTTGTATGGTTGTCATTCAGAGGAAGAACATCTTCCAATATTAGATGAATTTTATTAGAAAAATTGTAAAGGTTATAAAGTTCCTTTATTAGTTCTGCAATTTAATTTTAATACCAACGAGAAAAATGCGTTAAAAGTTAATAAATGCACCATTTATACTTATGTTCTGTTACAAGTAAAGAAGAAAGTTTATTAAATATTCTAAAATTTCGATTCAATTTATTGAAGGGAATTTCTACTGTTCTTAAACAAGCTTTTAACGTTTAATTTTCCATTTCCCGTGTCTTACATGTGCAAGAATATCGTTTAATGTTGACTAAACCAGTGTTTCTCAACCAAAAACGCACCGCGGACCAGTAAAGTATATAATTTTCTAACGCGGGCCACTAATAATAATTGTTGGTTCATTTTTTGCGAGAAAACAAATATATTTAACGTGCTACTAAATACATTTATTTTATTTGTAGAAAATCATAGAAAGTTTACAGAAAATAAACAAAATATAAATTATTTACATAAAAAATGAGCATAATAAATTTAAAAAAAAAACTGCAAAAAACATAAAAATTTTCGCGGACCACTAAAATTTTTCTGGGGACCACTGGTGGTCCGCGGACCGCCTGTTGAGAAACACTGATATACAGGATGTTCATTTTAAATTGCTATCTCGAGAAATATAACAGCTAAGAAAAGTATAATGTAGAAAAAACTTAAAAAACCACTTACCGCTACTAAAACTTTTAGAAGTGTATCCAAATGCCATTTTTTGTTCGGTGAAAATTTCTCTGCAGACAAAACAATACTTGATGAACACTGCGCTTTAAATTCTGGGTCTGCTTTCTCGAGAAAAACAAGTAATTCTTTCATCATCGTACGAATATTTTGTGTATTAACCAATGCAAAAGACAATTCCATTGCTCTACGTCTAATTGATACATCGGGATCTTTTAAACATTCCAAAATTGTTGTACGATGTCTTTGCACAGCTGAGGTATCTATATAAACTGTTTTTAACAATGTATTCAGCGCTACGTAGCGGATATTTTTGTCATTATTCAGTAAAAATCGTCCCAATATGTTGATGGCAAGAACTCGTAACCCGCTTTCAGATTTGATGTCCATTATTGATAAAACTGTTTCGTATAAGATGGTGTTTCCGACATTTTTACTTGTTTCTGTGTTTGTAGCAACCTGAGCCAGGATATCGTTCATTGCTTCTGATGCATCTGTGTCATTTTTACCAAGAACACGGAGTAATCTTAGAATTTTAACCTGAAAATTAAAAACGTCAAATAGCAGGTACAAACGATTTAACGTTAGCTACAAGCTTGCTTTATTTTACTTGCTAGTATTTAATAAAAACTAAAACATTACCTGTAAGAATGGATCACTGACCCCAGAGACATCATGTTCGGGCGAATATCCAGCTAGAATTAAATTTTTTAAGATGCGGACCAAATTCGGAACAATCTGTAAAGATAATACATGTTATAAATCTAATATTTACACCAGTTGCGTACGCTGACACTATCTCTTATTAAAAATTTTTCTATATAAATATACTTCTGTAATATTTCTTTCCGAATATGACCAAGAAAAGAGGACAACTATCGAACCTATTAGGACAACGAAGTATCAGCGTACACATAGCATACAATGAAATACAGTAACAATAACTTATAGACAGCCTTGTAATTAGTTTATATTTCTGGAGCTAGTATATTTATACAGAATTTATAAAACTAACTCTGCACCATTGCTAACTTTGTTATTAACGGAGCTACGATTACGATTAAATAAGACAAATTAGCAGTAGTTTTTAAGCAGATAACGATGGCGAAAACATATTCGAGTTACTCACAAAAAAATTTATTTTTTATATAGTACACCAGTATATTTTTGGATATTTTGAAATTATTCTGTATAAAAAAATCAATATTCAATATTATCCCGAAATTATAATTTAACACTTTGGCTGCCAGAAGGTTTTTAGTATATTTTTCTGGGAAGTTTTTTCAGTCAAAAAAGACTGACAACTATAAGCAGTTCACTTTTGTAAGAACAAACTATGGTCTATTTCAAATTAAAAAAAGTAGAAAAACTGGATAAATACAGTATAGCGGAAAATTTTAAATATGTTAAAACTAGGGCATGGACGTAGTAACTGGGTTAGCAAGTGATTTTTTTTAAATTTAAAAAAGGTTAATAAGATATTGAAATAAACAAGGCAAATAATACACTTACGTTATTTATATGACATAAATTCAGTTTAATGGGAAATTTGAAAAAGTTAAAAAAATATTAATTTTAAAAATTATGTACTATATATAAAAAGAAAGATTTAGCTAAAAGAGTTTAAATAAAGTAATAAAACAAACAATATATCTTCAGAGCTAAAGTTTCTTATTTAAATATTATTGTAAGTAAAAATTAAAAATATATGTATATATGAAGGTCTAAAAATTATATCAATAACTTCTTCTTTGGGCACTATCAGCTGGGCTGTCTTTTGGCCTCACATTAGTCACAATCTTGATCTGTTAATTGTCAAGTGTCAAAAAATATTTATATGTCAGATAACCTAAAAAATATATAACTGTGTAAAAACAAATTACATGGAGAATTTTCTCCATAAAATCTACGCCAAGAATATAAATAAAAGTCTAAATATGTAAATAATAACAAAATATATGAAAAAACTTAAATAATATAAATAATATATATTTCCAATGTACGACACTGAACATCTGTCAACTTGGACTAAAAACAATATTTTAACAGTGTAATAGGGATGACGATCTAAACCAATCCGAAGCAAGGACAAACAGCTCCTATCTTCTTACACACATTTTTCTACTTTGAAATAGACCATAGTCATTTTGGTTACTTTTATAGTGTATTACTGACTTTAAATGTCAATTAAAAATATTCCTTACGCTGTAAAACCGACTTTAGGTTTGTTGGTTATGATCATTATAATTAAGACATCATTTTTTATTATGACATATGTCAAATGGATCAACATTTTAAGGAAGTGACATTTTTTACATTTTTTCATACCAACATGACATATAGTTTCCCCTATGGTGCAAACTACTGAAATAAAAATTTTCTCTTAGTTTGTTTTTACAAAAGTGAACAGCATATATTCACAATCAAATATGGCTGAATGCTATATCATGCCATATGAACATTTAATATGTCAATACTGCCAATAGCACCAATTTAAAAATCTTAATGTTTAGTCAATTATAGTTTAATTTAGTCAAATTTTACGACTCCCGAGTCGGTATTTTTAAAACCGACTCCGACTAATGGCTCCTTTCACTCGAAAATCGTACTTACATTAAAGTATACAACAGTGCCGCGTTAACTTTGTATATCCTGTATAAATAAAACTTGTTTCAAAAGGAACAAATATTCGCGGGCCACATACAGCCCACGGGCCATAGTTTGGGTATATGGTATGGCGGAAATACAAGTACGACTCCAGTATGCATTACCATATTATGAAAAATGTTAGTAAACAAACTGCGAATGTATTTGTTGACAAAAATTTTAAATTAACTTTAGGAAACAAAATAAATATATAAAAAATTTGCAAGTAAAGTACACAGTTTTATAACAAATATAAAACTCAAGGTTGCCTATGTTTGGTTTAGAGCAACTTTGTATGTCCATACTTAACCCTGAAACTATAAAAAAAATATCTAAAAGTCAGACAAACACAAATCTATTCAAATTCTAAAAATCAAACCTTAGAGTTCCTCGAGATTCAAATTTACATTCCGACCATTGGAAATGTTGAAGAAATATAAAAGAAGACTAACTTGGACAAGTGGTACACATCTATATTTCAAAATTCATTCAAAAAGTGGACATGCATTCTGTGCTCTAAACCTTATTATACAACAAATATAAATAAATAAATAAATAATAAAATAAAATAAATATATCACCTCAAATTCACAAAGGTATGACAAATATTACACGGTTTTATTTATAGTTCAGGAAATATAGCTTGTTTCTTTGCTTTAAGCGGAACTAGATTTTCAAATCTAGTAACTTTTACAGATTAAGTACGGCTTTTGATCATTTTGTTTAACAAAAGCCCTCTTCAATCAAGAAACAGTGAGCTCGTGATAATTTACAAAAATTAAAATTCCATATAATTCCGTCTAAACGTTTGGAAAAGCCTTTACGTAGTTTTCGAAAGAACGTTTTGCGGGAGTTTTGGAAATTGGTGCAATTAATAGGTCTTGAGGTTTTCGAGGACATATTTTACGACTAAAATTTTTTGCTGGAACTTCGAAAAAAACCTCTGAAAATATCTCATTTCCATTGTAAAATTCGAAAAAAATATATCTATACTAAATTAAAGAAGAATAAATTTTCTATAATTTAGCTTTCATAAGTTTCTTTGTGGGATGAACGGTTTCGACGTTAGAGCGCCGTTAAGTTGGTCAATTTTTTAAGGAAACCGAATTAAAATTCAATAATACAGTTAAAGTTGTCGAATTTTGCAAATATATTTTTTAATAGCGTTGGACATGATCAGTCAGTTAATCAGAAGACGCAAGTATTGTTATTTTAACTGAATTTAAATTCCATATGACACGTACATGACCGTTGTTAGGCAACGTAATAAATAGATTAAAGCAACTGTCAAATTCCATCTAGTTTTTAAAGGGAACTGAATAAAAATTAAATAAGTTATAAAGTTTTAGTTGTGGAAAAACCATAGTATGAAACTTGCATGGAATAATCATTTCTTACTCTGCGGCTTGTGGCGCAACTTTCATACTCGTGTGAAATGACCATCATTCTATGCTCGTTGCATAATATACTATTTTGTGTTAATTGAAACAAAAAATACAATTTTCATGAATTCAAAAAATTGACCAACTTTGCGGCGCTCTAGTGGCGAAACCGCTCATCCCACAAAAAATCTTATGAAAACTAAATTAGAGAGAATTTATTCCTCTTTAATTCAGTATAGATATATGTTTTTCTAATTTTGCAATCTAACGGAGATATTTGCAAAAAAACATTTTTCTGCACGTTTTTATAGTTTTTTCTCGAAGTTCCGGCAAAAAATTTTAGGCACAAAATGTGACCTCAAAAACAGTACCTCAAGAACTATTCACACAAATTTCCAAAACCCCACCAAAACTTTCTCCAAAAATTATTAAACCTTTGTGAATCTTATGCGTTTTTAAATAGGTAAACACGTTTTAAAAAGCGCAAAATAAAATACATGTACAGAATATCAGTTTAATGAATTCGTTAAATCGTGATTTTCTAAACTTTAAAACTTGTTTATTCAGTGATAAATGTTTCAAAAATAAACAAGTTAAATAAAAACTATCTTAAAGAAATATATACACAAGTAATAAGTCATAATAAACAATATTAAATATTGTTTATAAAATGTTATCACTATTACAAAATAATAGATAATCTGTACGTTAAATAAAAAATACAAAGCAATTATGCAAATAAATAATGGAACGTATTAGATTAGGAACACTATCATATGCATACCTCACAATGGGCACAGTCCTAAACCAAACGCTAGCATTAGTAACATGCTGGCTGGATCTAACACATAATTACGAGCACTAAAAATACCAATCGTCTAAAGCTAACACATACCTTTTTAAAATGATTCAACGTATCAGGACTGTTTTCGCACATTTCTGTTATTAAAGTTACTCCAGTTATCAACACACCTAAAACAAATTAAAGTGTATCAGAATAATACTGGGATTAAATGATTAAACAACAAATTTTGGATCGTTGAGAGTGAACGATTACAAGTCCTTTTCGAAAAGGAACTCATGATCAGCAATACACTACATTTTGAAATAAAAACAAAAAAGATCAAGCTAATATTACTTTCATTAATCCCACATTTTTTAAGTATACCATAGTTTCGGACAGAGGGAGTATAATTCTTACCATGATTTTTTTCAGACAGTAACGATCTTGTAGCTGGTAAAAATATTTCCATCAATTCCGGAACTCGTTTAATAATCCTAAAAGCACACAAAGCAGCTTTCTTCCTAATATATGCATTTGGTGATTTCATCAATCGCTCTACTTCGCTCGCCAAATCTCTAGCCATTTCTGGAGAAGCAATCGCACCCAATGTGCAAAGAGCTAATCCAACAACGAACTGAGTTGAACTATTCAAATCACTGAAAATAAAACAATAAATAAATTAATTTCTCTCGTTATTCCTAATACGAGTTAAAACAACAAACGAAAACATTTCATTTTAACTTGAGTTAAAATATTTATCACAGTTATGGCCGGTTGCTAAAGTAAGAATTATCCCTAACTCGAGTTAAAATCATTTGTTTTTGTATGTTGTAGCATACAAAAACAAATGATTTTAACTTGAGTTAGAGAAAACTCTTACGTTATCAACCCGCCATTAGTGACCATTAATAAAATTAAATAAATATCACAAAAGGTTTACTTACTTTTTCAAACAATTTGTAATAAGCAAATGCACATCTTGACGTTCATCCAATAATAACATAGCACCTAAATAACCAATTCTTTTATCCGTAAAACGAGGACTAGCAATCAACTTCAAACATTCCAGCTGTCCGAAATGTGCTGGGTATCCCAACATATGAATATACAACAATTTCGCTATGTTACGACACCTAGAAATAAAAATATTAACTCAACGTAACTAATTATTAGCATTAAATGAATATAGATATGTAACAAAGAACCAAGCAATAAAAGTATAATTTAAAATTAGAAGCATTTGAAGGTTTACTGCATTAACATATTTTTATTTGTCATAATTGTCAGTTTTAATATCAAAATGCTTCAAGATTACCTTAGATCAGAGTTTCGCAAACTTTTTAAGCCGAGGAGCAATTTTCACGAGAAGAATTCATCGTGGAGCACTATCGGAGCTATATATATAGCAACACTAGTAGATCGCGGAGCACTAGTAAACGCTCGCGGAGCACAGTTTGGGAAACTTTGCCTTAGATCTTATAATGTTATGCTAATGCAGCATTTAATTATATATTTTTTGACTTCTTTGTAAAATGAGAAAATGTAAAATTACAATTTGCAATGGGATTTTAGATTTATTTAAATAAGCAGGAAACTTAAAATTTTGTACTTTGATACATTATTGCACATATAGATATTGAGTTTCTTGTTGAAAAAATATAATCAACACAATAATGAATTGGTTGGTTTCTTGTTGCTTATCTATATCCAACTGACATACCTCCATACTGAATCTTCTTCTCGGAAAGTAGATCGAATGTAGGCACATTCTTTGTTAACTACTGTACGTTCTTCTGCAGCAGTTCGAGCTGCTCTAATCTGCCTTATTAAATCCCGTAACCTCATTGGGGTGGGCATTCGCACTATTAAAAACACAGGATTAATATTATTCGTAATACAGGTGTGAAGTATCACATTACAATAATTCAATTACGACTAAGATCACACAACTGTTTTATGAATAGAAGTGTTTTGTGTGCCTGCTTTAAAGATATAACATGGCTCAGACTATAATTATGGAGATTTTTTAAAATCTGATATTAAAGTATATAAAAATTGTCCAACATAAGATCTTTTTGCTGTCAGATGGGCGGGCACTCCTACCCTCTACAGGCCGTCGTTTTGAATCAGGAAATACAATGGCGTTCGCACTCATTGTGAATTGACTACAATTGTACATACACTAACTAAATAAACCATCGTCGGACGACACTGTATTTATTACTTAGTATATAACTGCCCCAACATTCAATCCTTAATAGTGAGGGCGGAGCCTATTAACCCACTGCGCATTTAGTGTTTTATGGCTTTTGGTTCAGCTTACGATGGACCAGGAGTTTAATACATCTATAAATATGGAATTTTGAAAAACTGAATCCTTTACTCGAACTATCCTCTAACTGTTTTATCTTCGGATATAAATTTTTGAAAAACTGATCAATTTAGCCCATCACTAGTAATTTCAGATATTAGTAATATCTCCAAAATCACCAATATTGGACCATGATCGTTCTTCCCCTTGACTGGTCATGTTATTTATTTTCAGTGGCGCATACAAGGGGGGATCCAAGGGGTCCGGACCCCCCCCCCGTACCGTGAGGACCTTTTTTTTGCTCTTCACTTAAAATTTAGAAAGGAGGACCGTTTTTTTTGCTCTTTACTTGAAATTTAGAAGGATGTTTTTTTTTCAGGTCTTCACTTGAAATTGAAATTTTGCCCTGTATTTATAAGTTTTAAATATATAATATTTCTTTATAAAAATTGTGTATAATTGGACCCCCTCAGGAAAATTTTTTGCTGGGCCACTGTTTATTTTTGTTATATTATAGAAACCAGAAAGAAATCCATTGTTTTAGAGTACAATACTTTTATTTTTTATTTTTTCAGAAAGTTTTGTTACTTATAATTACAAAATATAATTTCCATCATTATTTATTACGGCTTCCCCAAAGTTGTACTAATTTGTCGATGCCCTCTCTATAGAAGTTTTTTGGCTTTGAATTAAAATAATTGATCAGGTGATTTTCTACATCAGTGATATTTACAAATTTTTATTTCCAACTGTATGTTCCACAGACCTAAATAGGTGAAAGACGCGAGGTCGGGTAAATACGGTGGAAGTGGAATATCTTCCCAATTTAAGTCCTGAATTTTTTTACTGCTACTTTTGCTGAGTGAGGACATGCATTGTCTTAATGCAATATTATTTCAATTAAATAAATTTGATCATTTTTCCTTTAGTTTCTCTAATTGTTGAAATGTTTCAATGTATTCAAAAGCTATCATTAAGATCTTTTTATAAGTTTTATTATTGTTGTTTAAATCATTGTTTTAGTAAAGCAAAATGTGTATAATATTGCATCAGAAATACAATTTATATTAATTAAAATATAATGATCTTAACTGGCTTTTAGAAATTGATTTAGCCTTTTGCTCAAAGTAAAACGAACTAAACAATTTTTTTTTATCGGTTATCCTATTATTCATTTTAACAACCCGTATGCATGTATATTAGGCAACCCGGCCGAATGTTAGTCCTGCAAATATCAATATATAATAATTAAATTATATATAATAAATTACTTTTAAAATTCGTTTTACTGGACAAATCCAATTTATTTACTGACTTATCTTATCCAATTATATCTGTCATATCTTTTCTAGTCTTCAGCTCATGTACAGCTATATAAACATGGGTGTTTCTCAACTTTTAATACAAATTTTATTGTATTTTCACACATATTGTCAATGATAAAAAAAATAGTATAATAAATGTCTGAAACGTACGTTTAGCAACTGGCAGGTTAATACGTCTATCAACATGAAACTTGCATATTGCAGTTGTAGTAACTGCGTTGTAGCTTCGTGTAGAGATTTATCGAGAATCATTTATATATATATGATGTGACACAGATTAACGTGCAACTTAACAATCACACATCTAATACAATATGCTTCGCGAACAGAAGGCTTAAATTATGCACACGATAGTTGCAAACTTGTCGCTATTGCTAGTAGTAATAAAACAGTACGTACCTCTTTCAACGGCTTCATTAATAGCTTGTTTTATGGTGGCCATGTTAAAGGCCGGATTAAATCTACGAAAAAAATAAATAATAATAAATTTGTTCATATTTAAACATATTTTATAGTTTTTTACCCGTGATCAGAAACATTCATGTTGATTTTTAAGGACGGCACACCACACTAAGCAAAACTTTAAAAGCAGGATTAGGTTCTGTCAAAATAGTTTGTCATGTGTCATTATCTGCTCATGCAAAAAACCACATATTCAACAAATCCGAATTAATTGGATGGATTATTTAATTAAAACATTTACAAAACAAGGCCTCTGTGAGTCACAAGTCTTACGTGGGCCCCCTATACAGGTAATTTCACCTGTCGGTTTTTATATGCCTACAAGAACTGTCAACATTCGACACATTAAAAAAAAATATGTTAATTTAAAAACAATCTCAACACATAGTTGACAATTCTTACCCAAAAACTATAATAAAATAATTATTTAAACATTAAATAAGTCACATAACATCTATATTAACTCTCACATTGACAAACCAACCAACCAAATTACAATATGGCTGCTCGAGTGACGTAGACACATGGTAAAATAAAATATTTTCCCAGTTAATTAAATATTTAAACACTTAATTTAACACACCACATTAACTAGAGACCATTTTAAAATATTAAAAACTCTGATTTTTTAAATTTTAATTTTTAAAAACATTTTACGAACTTCAAATTTTTGGCGTTAAAAAGACAGACGGAAAAAAAAGAAAAAGCGCAAATATTTCAGTTCTAAATTTGTGCTTATTCGTTACAAAAACAACAATACTATTTATATGCACAAGATAATACTGATGAGCTAAATTCTTATCGACTTTAGTTTATTTACCTAAGAAATAGTTTAAAAATTATAGAAATTACCTTCGGTTTAATTCTGGGGGTAAAACGCTCCAATCCGTTTCATAATAAGGGAACATTTTCAAAGTAATAATAAGAAATGTCGATTGTTTTTTAACTTGTCTGAAAAAACACCTGCTTTTCACAAATACTGATAAGAGTTTACCTACGCCGAATTAAAGTGTTATCATTGGCGTTATCACTGAAAGTAATATTTGTTATGAAATAATGTTATAATCCAATAAAAGACATCTTTCAAAATATTTTATTTATATTAAATATTACATAAAAAATTAAATAATTAAATATTAAAACTATTTTTCGTCTTGATCACGGGGTGGACGAACATAACTGTTTCTTTTGATGCAATCTACTAGCCAATGGATTCCTTCATCTATGCCATCTCTGTGAACAAAAAAATAGTATTTCATTATAGTAGCTACCAAATAGGTATATTGAGAAATGACATGCTCGAATATGCTGTCTGGTGGTCGAATTATAGGGGAAAAATTTTAAGATCGTAGCGCCACGCGGATTTTTTTGAAACCATTCTAAATCAGATACCACTTGACATTTACTAGTAAATAATAGCGAAAAGTGTATCAAAAAACGACAAAAAATAAATAATTGTTTGGATTTTCTGATTTTGTGAAGTGACATTACTTGTAAACATCTAAAATACTACATTTTGTGATCTGGTTTTAAGTTATGGCGGTTTTCCATTGTCGATTATTTTAACTATATTGGGGGAAATAATAATTCCCGTGTTGTTTACCAAGGGGTAGAAATCTACAATGCTGGGCATATAATATTGTGTGGAGTCACTGAAAAAAACAGAGAGTTCATAAAGATTTATGCATTATGCCTACAAACTTGTGCATTATAAACCCACACACAATAACAGGAATTTTCAAGATATGCGATAATAAATACAAAATTGAAAATATTTTTTGTAGTCACTATCATTAAAATGTAATGAGCAAACTTTGATACAAGGGTTCACTTTTTTTCCAATTTTTAAATTGTTTATCTAAACATCGCGTCGATTCCTAACCTCTTGCTTTCCCAATTTTGTTTCGAACCATACGGTGTCTGATATTAGTGGAAACAAATGAAACGATATTTCCGGGTTTCTTCTTTTCAATGAATTGCACATAGGCACACAACAATATGTATTATACATTTTTCAATGATTATAAAAACTTTAAAAACAAAATTCATACAAAACCAATACACAAAACGAAATGTTATATGATGTACACAAGTTCATGAAACGCTCACCAGATGGTAGGGTGCTTAGCTGCAAATCCCTATAGTACTAGATACTCTAGTACTGTTTGAATTTATTCTGTATGCTAGTTTGAACTACGCATACGTGTGACATATTCCTTCTCACGTTCTGATTGGTCAGAAGTTACGAGACAACTCTTTACTTTAATAATCTTGAACTGTTTATACAATGAGATATTTGTAATACTAGTTTGATAAAAACACACTAGCGCTAGTGTTGCTGTCGTCACTTTGGATATCATCTATTATTCTTTTGATTTGATATTTGAAATTAACTAATTATATAATTATAAAGTATTTTTTTAAGTATTATAAGTATATTTTTAATTAAGGATTCCTTTACAACACAAACTAAAGCCCCACATTAGCTTTATCCGGCACTGGTGAAAACTTTTTAACATGTAAGTAGAAGCATTAGACTTACCCAGTAAGTGCCGAAACAGGCATAACCATACAATCTCTTCGTCCTATCAAATGCGCATTTTTATTAAAAATAGGTTTTACTTCTCTAACACCCATACAGTCGGGTATATCTTGTTTATTTGCTAAAACTAGTAGTGGAATGCCTAGTAAATTTTCACTTGCAATCATCCTATCTGAAAAACAAGATTACAAGAAACTATATAAGGTGTAACAAGATAGAGAGAATATAATTTTTTTCTGATGTGTTCGCAGATACAAAAAATAGTTCAAAGGAAATATATGGTGCTTTACAGGCTATTCCAAACGTTTAGTTAGGTATTCTTAATATTCATTTTATAATTTTAATAATAATATTAAAATTTAATATTCTATTTTGGATTTTGCTGTAATTACGTTAAAAAATATTATCCCAGACACATATTGTTCTGTTGGCCTTTCACTTAATATCTACAAAAGCCTGAAATGTGTAAAAATTCACACTTCCAACCAAATTTGTAACCTGTTGTCACAATTCTGAGTATCTACAAATTAACATTATACTCCGTAATCTGTTACACTTACCGAAAGTTTCTTTCGAGTCTGGAATTCTTTCTCTATCAGAAGAATCTACTATATAGATCACAGCGTGGCATTCTGCATAATACTAAAAATTTTATAAGTAATAATTCATGAAAAAATTAGTAAAACCCTTACTTTATCCCATAGTGATTGTAATTCTGTCTGCCCACCTAAATCCCAAAAATTCAATTGTATTCCTGAAATATCAATTTTCCCAATATTTAAACCAACAGTTGTTGTTATTTTACTAGGATTCATTCCTTTATAATTTCTGGTAAATTTCGTTTTTGCCGCTTCAAGATAAGTCTGAAATTAAAATAATAAGTTGGTAATACTTTTGTCAGCTGTCAACTCACCGTTTTCCCTGCATTATCTAGGCCTAAAATAAGGACACAGTACTCATCTTTCTGTATCATATACTTATAAAAACCATATAATAAACTATACATTGTAATTAAGCCAATTTATAGTGATTAGTTTCAGATTTCACTACGTGTATTCTTTTAACAAATGTCAATCTGTCATTTTCATGTGGTTAGTTTTAAAAATACTGAATAGATGGAGTTACTAAAATACAAAAAGTATAGCCCCTATATTTCACATAGTACCAACATTCATTGACCTCGCCGCTGGAGAAAAATTATATATAGGCTATTCCAAACGTTTAGGCGCAACTAACTGGAATTTTCATATTTGTAAGTTCTTATGAGCTCTCTTTTTATGATTTGAAGTAGAGTTTTGCTAGACAAAATGATCAAAAGCCTCACTTAATCGGTAAATGTTACTAGAATTCAAAATCTAGTTCCGCTTCAACCAAAAAAACAGGCTATGTAATTCATTTCTAAGCTTAATGCGGAATTAGGCAGTAATATATATTTTTTTAATGTTACCTGTCTGCTCGTCAATATTGTGATGTTGGCTAATCTGCCCAAAATATGTCATGTTTACGTTTCAAATGTCAAATTGTTGTTTGAATTGGCATGTCATATTATTGTGTTATACAGTTGGCAAGGTAATATTTCATTCAAAATTAACAAAATCAAAATTAACAGCTGAGAATCGACTTCATTTGTGTAAGGAGCCTACAGGCTCTACCGCCATGATTCAACCTATTGTTTGAATTAGTTTAGTTTTTTTTTAAGGTATCAAATAAGAATAAATCATGTTTAGTAGTGAAACACATTGATAATAGTGAGAATATATTTTTGAAATTGAAAAAAATGAAGCCATTTTCAATATATTTCTTATTAATTTATTGTAAACTTAGAAGCAAATGCAGAAAAAATCGCTGGGATTTTTTCTGTTATATTTTATTGTGATGTAATTTACGCAAATTATTTAAATTTTGTTAAAAAAATTAAATGGAAGCTCTTAGTACTTAAATAACGAATAAAAATGATTATCAGAAAACTTTTCATCAAAAAAATATTTTTAAACATCCGGCATTCTGGTGGCTTCTTCTTCTTTTGCAGTTTCAATCCAAGTATTGGTTGTCAGCAGCTCTTCCCGCGTTGGAACAGTTGGAACCCTGGACCAGTTTTTTTAGTTGGATGTAGGAGAGGCACACTAAAGGAGCCGTAGGAGAGGAAGTAAAGAAATAAGATTTAAATAATAACAATTAAATTTTGCCAAAGCATTTTCTTTATCGAACAACAAAACAAAAACAGGTCGAAATCAGCGTACTGCTATTGTACACAGTAGTTGCACCTATTGTCATCTGATACTACCGATAGAGGCGCCACTGCATTGTACATCATGGCTGACGCAGATAGGATATTTTTGACAGGTTCAATGGTATCTTCATGTGATATTTATTGAAATTAATTTATTATTCAATATGAGGGTTGCGTTAAATGAAATTTTCCGTTTTCTCAGTGCCCAAGTAACCTCTAGGGTTATAATTGAAGGTAATAAGGCTTTTTTGCCACGTTTCGGAACACGATGAAAACTTAGGTCTCTATCACGACCTACTTTTGCATTGCAAAGATAAACACAACAATTCACGTTGCATTTAGTTTTTTCTTGCAATTTTAAAGACATTTTTTAAAAACTCGCTATGAAAACAACAGTAAAAAAACTCGACTATCCTCCACCTGTCAGTTTCTCAAAATCTCACTAGAGGCGCTTCAGTAATTCAGTTGACAATAGAAAAGCGCTATTTGAAAGCTTTGCTCTCTGCTTACGGGTATTTGTTTTGGATTCGAGTTCAAGTTCAGCTTCAAGTTCCTGCTTTAAATAGAAAGAAAACTGTGGTTCGTAAATTTATTTTTTTTTAAGTTTATAGCAGGTTTCCCACTAGTTGTCGGTACTATATGAAATAGAGGGCTTAGAGAAAAACTGGCGGGTTTATTTAAAATTAACTGGGTTATTTAAGGTAAAATACGTTATAAATTATCATAGTCCGCAAAATAAGATATGATATTTTACAAATTCGATAAATCTTATCTGTATATTTAGCTGTATTTATTTATTACAGATAAATATCAAAGTATGACGATAAACAGAACAAAATGCCTCCAAAAAATAGTGCGAAATATACTTTTAGTTTTTTAAATGTTTTAAATACTGTAAGTAAATTAATATAATTATAAAACCAATTTTAATATTTTGTTTTAGGTTTTAGGTACTACAGAAATAGCTTTAATTATATATTTCTTTATTTTGTTGCATAAATATACTTTATTTTTGACAATAGAATTATACGTACCATGTTTATTAATATTTTTACTCCAATTTGTAAGTTTTATTAATTGTTGGCTGGGATTTAAAAAGATTTACAAAGATGACAAAATATATTCGATTGCAGTTAAGTATATATTTATTTTTGAAATTTCTGGAATAAGTTAATGCATTCTATAGAATGTCTCAAATATTTCTGACCATGACCCAGTTTTTCAGAACATATTTTTCAGTGGCCACTATTTCTCATATCTCACTTTTTATATATAGTGTACTCACAATTTTACCTACAAAACCCTGAAAAATGAGCAAATTTACACTTCGCTTAAATTTTTTATTAATAACTATACTCGGTTCAAAATCAAGAAGTAGTAATCATGCAATGTTCACGTAATAATTTTGTCAAACTCTCGACGTTCGTTAGATGTTGAGCACTTAAATTTATGCGACAGCCAATATGGTAGCGACTTCAATTTTTCACGTGATTTTACTACTGTTTCTGCATTTCGAACAGGGTATAGTAAGCTGTGGAATATTCAAAAGATATTGGAACTTTGTCCCCTCAAAAAGACAACTTTTGTCTAATCTAGCTGACCTTGCATCTCTTATAATTTATTAGACGCCAAGGTGAAACTCAAAAATAGGCACTCTGTATTATATGTAAAATAAATATGTGGTGACTCCTTTTAAAAGCTCACGACTCATAGTTTGCAAAAAACTTAGCTAGAACACACGATCTATGTATTTAAAACAAAATGAAAACCATGTTCCTATACCGTTTTTTATTTTTTATAAAGAAAATTCTTTTGTTTTTTAGTTAATTATTCTGATAATAGTAAAAATTATAAGTGAAATATTCGTTGGAGTATGGACTTTTATGTTAAGAGACAATATTACAAATATTGTAAGAGATAATATGGAAACTACATTTGAAAATTACACGTTAATAAGCTACAAGAAAGAAGAATGGAATAATATACAGATACAGGTAAATCTGTTCCTTATGTTAACAGCTGTGTATCAACAGGCAGCGTGGCCGAGCGGTCTAAGGCGCTGGTTTTAGGCACCAGTCCGAAAGGGCGTGGGTTCGAATCCCACCGCTGTCAATTATATTTTTTATACAATATTTGTTTCAAAATAACATAAAAACAAAAAATTTAAACAAAACGCTAAACTAATATTATTTTGTTTTATTTTTAGTTATATTGTTGTGGAATAGATGGTCATGAAAATTATGTTGCAAGTAAAATGGATCATATACCAATTTCCTGCTGTAATTCTACGGTAAACGAAAGTATATGTTCCGCGGGATTCTATAAAATTGGTTGTCATGAAGCATTGACAAAATACACAGCTCAAAATATGTTATATCTTGGACAAACTGTTTTTGCCTTTATAGCGATACAAGTAAGATTTTATTTTTAAGGTTTCACAAATATGAACAAAATACTTTTATAAGGCATGGGTAATGAGGACTAGGGGAGACCATTCCTTGTTGGCACCCTGGGTATGTTGGCACTCCGACGATATCTATTGGCCTAACAGCGCTATGAAGTAACACCAAGCAGACAGAATTTGAACAAGTGGAACGAGTAACTGTTTATCGTTTACTAGTTGCTACCTTGTGTTGTTTGTATTGCGTTTAAACTTTAATGTTGCAGTTTGTTTGTAACATTAACTTTTGATAGCAACTATTATTAGACTTACCATAATATTTTTTTCTCAAACCGGGACAATTATGAGATTTTGTTCAAAATAGAAAGTAGTGCCTTCTGCGCTAAGTACTTATAATAAATTTTAAGTCAATTTTTGTGTTCATTTGATTAAAAAGAAATTGTATAAGGGTTAGATTAAATAAAATTTAGTGCTATTTTAACTATATAAATAAAAAATGTATTTTAAGGGTTGGCTTAAGTAAATTTAAGTGTTCTTTTGAATAAATAAATAAAAAATGTATTTAATTTTAGAAGTAAATATTTTGTAACTAAATTTTCTTAAGCCAACCCTTAAAATATTTTTTTAAATTTATTCTAATTCCCACCAAAATGTACTTAATCAAACTATTAAAATATTTTTTTTCAAAAGAACACGCAATTTTATTTATCCAACTTGTAAAATAATTATTTTTTATTTTAAACAAAAGAAGACTCTAGCTCTTATAGTTATGGCCCCAGTAGTCAAAAGCCCCAATTGTGAACGGCCCGAGTTGTTAATGGCCCGAATTGCTAATAGTCCCAATTGTGATAAGCCCCAATTATGTACGGCCCGAATTGTCCATCGCCCCAGTTGTTAATGGTCCCAGTTGTGAAAAGCCCCAATTGTGAACGGCCCGAATTGATTTACGGCCCCAGTTGTCATGGAACCGTCAAAAACAAATCAAATTAAGTGACACCACTGAAATGTGTAAAAATAATTGTTGATAACGTAATGGACGAAATTTCTGCACATGGGAGCAGCTAATATTTATCACAATTTGTCTTTTTATTAATTGTTACTGAAATCCGATTTAAAAATATTCATTATCAAATATTTCATCAAATTTTATCAGGTATGCCATCATTTTTTTATTTTTTTATATTTAATTGTTATATAATAATATTTCAGTGTAAACTTTGCACGATATTAAAGAATAAACATTGAAGAGCATATTCGTTGAGTTTAAAAATCCATTTTCATATTTTTTTAATTAATCTTCTTCTTAGAGTGCCATGCTCGATGCTCTGAACTGACAAGTTCGTATTGAACATGTTCCGAGCGTAGGCTATTTTAATTAATAATAGAGATTTTAAAATAGGTGTGCCAACAAGAACTGGTCTCCTCTACTGAAGTACACTAAAACTGTCCATGATTTTTTTTTATTTTTCAGATAATAATACTGGCATTATTTTGCAAAATGGACTCAAATAATTCAAAACAAAAAATATCTAAAACTAATATATATACGATTGTTTCAAAGAACCGAACTTAAGATAATAAAATAAGGTTACGTAAATGCAATTTAAATATGTCATTAGGTTAATATTTAAATTAAATCCAATTTATTAGTTGTATTTATGAATTTAATTAATAAATATACAAAAAGGAAGTCTTTCACATTCATGCATATCGTCACCCTAATTTTCAAATGTCCTATCTCCATTTTCCAAACTCTTTTTAGGGTTTTGTAGGTATGACCAAAAAACCCTTATACCGTCATTTTGTCGTCTGTCTGTCTGTCTGTCTGTCTGTTCGGTAAAAATTGTAGCCAAACGGCTAAACCTAGAGAGTTGAAATTTGGCATGCTTATACAACTCTTTGACCCGCACATAGGAAAAATACTAAAACATCTAAAAAACATATCCCTCTAAAAATATAAACAAATATGTGCTCATCGAAAAAAAAAATATTATTTTTAAATTCTGAGTAGGGTATCAAATGAAAGCCCTTAGTACGTGGATTAACGATCAAAATTTTATTTTTGCAAAATAAATTATTTTGATGCGATTTTTGCCAAAATTGTGCAAAAAAATTTTTGTCCCACACCCTGTAGCCCAGATGGTTTAAACTAAAAATCTGAAAAAATTCTAAGTAATGTACATTGGTGTGAACCGGAATAGTATAACAGGAATTTTTGATCAGATTATGTTTTCGGAAAATAACGCATTTTTTGTGTTTTTAACTAAAATGTGTTAACTATTTAATACGTTGTGTAACATACCACATCAGTAGCTCTCGTGGCGTGGTTGGATTTGTCGTACGCTTAATAATATAAGAAACTTGCAAACTAGGGTTCGAATCCTGTTGATTTTATTTTTTTGTTTTTTTTTTGCATTTTTATTTTGTTAAAATTCTAATTATATTTGGTAAATGTTGCATTTAATTTTTAAAATCGTAAATTTAATAACCAGTGGAAAGTGTTGAAATTATAATTTAATTCTATGTTTGACGAAATCAAAGGGCGGGACTTATGATGTATGCAACCAATGGAAACCATAGGTGCAATTTTCAAAATCTTAATGAACTTTGCTATATAAAAAAAATACTGCATATATTTAGAAACTTAAATAATGGTATTAGGCATTCGAATTAAAATTCATAAAAAAATATTTTGACGAAAAATTTGTTTTGGCATCCCAAATAATCATCGTTCAGTTACTAAATACCTGCAAAACCCAGAAATGTGTGAAAATTCACACTTCACATCAATTTTTTTTAGGATTTTGTAGGTATCACCAACAGGTACGCACCCGGGGGGGGGGGTCTCACGGGCCTGCTTCCCCCCCCCCAAGGAACTCCAAAAACACATGGATTTTTTGTGTTTTTGTCAAAATACAAGTGACCTTTTTTTAGGTCATCTAAAATTGAAAAAAGTGAATTCACTTATCAACTTATTTCTTATTAATTTAATGAAGACCTAGATACGAAGCAAATGTAAAAAAATCACTGGGAATTTTTAATTTAAATATTATTGTGACGTTTTTTTGCAAATCAGTTAAATTTATTTTTAAAAATTAAATGGAAGCTCTTAGTACTGAAATAACATCCTCACTTCCAAAATACAAGTGTTGACTACTTGACCCATTACGTCACGGCACACCTAGCATCGTCTCTGTTCTATACTGATTAGACCAGTGTTTCTCAACAGGTGGTCCGTAGAAAAGTTTTAGTGGTCCGCGAAAGTTTTAGTAGGTATTTTTTGCATTTTCTTTGTTATTTTTATGCACATTTTTTATATAAATAATTTATATTTTGTTTATTTTCTGTAAACTTTCTGTGATTTTCCACAAATAAAATTAATGTATTTAGTTAGCACATTAAATATATTTGTTTTATTGCAAAAATGCACCAACAATTATTATTAGTGGTCCGCGTTAGAAAATTATATATTTTACTGGTCCGCGGTGCGTTTTTGGTTGAGAAACACTGGATTAGACCATATTAGTAACTATATACATAACAAATTGGGCTTCCATGTTGCCGCCTAGCGGTTGATTCCCTTTAATTTGAATTAGCAAGTATTATTCTAAGCATGTTTTTTTTTTAAATTGTATTTTAGAAGTATAAATTAAGTTTTAAAAGTAAGAGAATGCTTCATATCAAAACTACAAGTCAATATTTATTTATTAAAATTCTTATTTTATACATTTTAATTTAATTTGTCGTTATTTTTGCAGAACAATATTATTTTGTAGGTTAATTTTGAAAAATTTACATTAATAAAAATCGTTTTTATGGCAAGTAACATACAGTCTGTTCCAAACGGTTAGGCGGAACTAAATCGGAATTTTGTTCTTTCAGGTTGTCACGAGAAGGGACCTTGCTTGGGTTATTTCATTTTTCACGTTGGAATGTCAAAATTTAAAATTCCAACAATGAAACCATGGAAACGAATGACATATGTCAAAATTAAATTATTTTTTTTACATATTTTAATGACAAAAAAATAAATAAATGCGAAATTTGTATTAAGAATGACACAAAAAATATAAATATAAAGAAAATGGCATTTTAAAATGATATTAACCTTAACCAAAAAATGTTTATTGTAAGTATGATTTACAAAGCTTAAACAAAACGGCCGAAAAGGACGATTTAAACGATGAAAAGAACTAGATTGTAAAATTTAGTTCCGCCTAACCGTTTGGAACAGACTTTAGCAATAAATCTGCTAGCCATTTCCAAATAGTTTGAAGGAACAATATGTATTTTATCCATTATTGTTTTTAATTTTTATCTGTCAAAAAATTAAACAATTTGCAATTAAGAATGTGACTGCATTTGTTCCAATTTGAAGCAAAACAATACACCATTATGCATTCTGATACAAAATATTAATGATTACTTAGTTTTAATTAAATAAATACTAAAGATATTTCCATTTTCATATTATTTATAAACGTAACCTATAAATATATCTTCGAATCCTTATTTAAATGTTTATAAAAACATTATTCTATGATATATAGTATCTGAATTGTATATATTAGTGTATACTTATCAAAAATATATATTTTTGCTCCAAAATTGAAAATATTTATAAAATTAAGATAACAAAAGTAATGACACATTTTAAATCTGTCAAAAATTTCCAAACGGAACCGCTGTCAGGTGGCAGCACATTTTGACTGGTCTAGAGCGACTTGGCGCTACTATCCTACGATGTTGTGCGTCCCTTGCGCACGCCACTGTATCTCACAGCACTATGTAAACTCATTTATCAGATAAACTTTATCTAACTGACAAGAGATTACATTTTTAACCTGACGAAAAGACGCAAGTGTAAAGTATTTTATTCATGCCTGCTTACAATTTTGAATCAGGCAATCACAAAATGGGCTGTACAGACTCTTTAGTGAAATATTTACTATTTGCTTTTAATTTCGTATTTTGGGTAAGTTAAATTTATAGTATTTACTTCAAAAATATGTGTTTATGATATGTTATCACTTAAGGGGGGGGGTATGGTCAGAGCAGCACATTTTATACCCATTTTCAAGATTTTTTTTTAGAAAACTGTTAATAGTAACTTGATTGGGATAATACCTACAGTAAAGAACAACCTTTGAAGAGTATCCAAAAAAAAATTTATTGAAAAATATCGAAAATTAAGTTCGTGACATGAATTTGAAATTTTCGTTCAAGACAAAGAGTTGATTTGCGGTGAGGCACATAACTAATGACTGGATCATCTAAAACAAAAAAACCAAAAATATTTCGTTAGTTTATGAGTTTCTTGAGGTAACGCTGTCGAGTTTTTTCAAATATCTAGATTATTTAATTTTTGGTATAAGTTTGAAGTCAAAAAAACGAAAAAAACGGAATTTTTTTTTTCGAAATTTCTGTTTTCAGTTGTAAAATATTCCATAAAAAAAAGCGTTACCTCAAGAAACTCATAAACTAACGAAATATTTTTGGTTTTTTTGTTTTAGATGATCCAGTCATTAGTTATGTGTCTCACCGCAAATCAACTCTTTGTCCTGAACGAAAATTTCAAATTCATGTCACGAGCTTAATTTTCGATATTTTTCAATAAAATTTTTTTTGGATACTCTTCAAAGGTTGTTCTTTACTGTAGGTATTATCCCAATCAAGTTACTATTAACAGTTTTCTAAAAAAAAATCTTGAAAATGGGTATAAAATGTGCTGCTCTGACCATACCCCCCCCCCCCCCCTTTAATATAATATTTACGTTCGATTTTTTTGTACTGAAACTGATTAATTTGATTTACGCTAACATTTTTGAAATTTATCTTATTACAGTAATACCCCGCCACTCGACTGTTTTTAGCTCGACGTTTTCGCCATTCGACGTAAATGTCGAGAGTGAAAGTCGACTGAAGCTTCGCTATCCGACGCGTGATCGAGTACGTTTTAGTACGTTCGAATACGTATTTTATGTATGCTTATATTGCCATTACTCAAAATTTTAAACAGTGTATTAAAAAATTATACATATATGTATTTCATTCTTCTATGTATATGCATATATGTACATCTGATTCCCTTTATTTCTTATGGGGAAATTCGTCTCGCCACTCGACGAAATCGCTATTCGACGCTTTTTCAGAACGAATTAACGTCGAGTGGCGGGGTATTACTGTACCTTGTTTGTAAATATTTTACATAGTGTCTAAATTGGAAATGGGCACGTGATCGACTTTTGTGTCACGATCACGCCCGTTCACAAGAGAGAAATGATAACTTACGCCCAATCACACACACTGGATAAATAAAATTTCACGTACCGTACACTCACCATTGTAAAAAATCAA
Organism: Liopterus haemorrhoidalis; assembly: GCA_963971575.1. Lineage (NCBI taxonomy): Eukaryota > Metazoa > Arthropoda > Insecta > Coleoptera > Dytiscidae > Liopterus > Liopterus haemorrhoidalis. Next base: position 4,104,511 of record OZ020612.1, on the reverse strand, counting down.
ATGAAATTCTATTTTTCAAATTTTTTAAATATATTTTTAGTAGGTACAGGCTATTCCAAACGTTTAGGCGAAACTAAATGGAAATTTCGTTCCTTTAGGTTGTCACGAAAAGGGACCTTGCTTGGTTTGGTCCATGTTTCAGGTTTGGTATGTGAAAATTTAAAATTCCAACAGTGAAACCATGGAAACGTATGGCATATGTCAAAAATTTCTACACATTTTGAAGACAAAAAAATAAAATAAAATAAATGGGAAATTTGTATTAAGAATGACACACAAAATCAAAATATAAAGAAAATGACATTTTAAAACGATATTAACTTTAACCAAAAAATGTTTATTGTGAGTATGATTTGCAAAGCTTAAACAAACCGGCCAAAAAGCACGATTCAAACGATGAAAGAAACTAGATTGCAAAATCTAGTTCCGCCTAAACGTTGGGAATAGCCTATAGCTTCTTCACTAGAGGTGATATAACATAAATTAATATGTAAAACCACGCACAGGCTGATATCAGTCTACAGTGATAATTATTTTTAGGTTTTAATTTTATTTATTGTAGAATATAACTTATGTACTTATGTAAGTTACAGAAATAATATTAGATATAATGTGTTCTGTCTTATTTTGAAAATAAAACCAATTATTATTGTTATTATTATATTCAATAGGGGAAGCCGGGGCATAACGGGCACCTTAAGGATTATCTTTAATAAAATCTTAAGGAATATTGTAAAAAATTTCGAAATATTTTTATTCGTAAGATGATTTATTGTTTAATTATTACAAACAGTAAAAAAAAATATAAAACTACAAAAATAAAAGTTTTGACGATATAAAACAAAGCTTCCTTGTGCTCAATTTGCCCCGGTGTCGGGGAAGAATGAGCACGGGCGGGGTATAATGGGAAATCAGCTAAAATCTGGCGCAGAATGTACACACGTGAGTGCATTCCTCATCGTTATAATCTTCTTCAGCGTAAGAACAATATGCCCACTTGCCACATGCTCTGCAATGGAGCAATCAACGTCTGGATATGTGTGAAAAATATATCAACACAGCAAAAAACAAGTTTCACCAATTTACAAAATGTAAACGCCAGCTCTCAGTCATACAACCAATCTCGGAAGACACTGGAGAAGTACTGAACGTGATTGGAATGCACCCAAACATGGCGGCATGCTTTAACAGCCAAAAAGAGGGGAGCCCGTTATACCCCGGGAGTCCGTTATGCCCCGGTTTTCCCTATCTTATTGGGTTTTACTATAATATATATTTTATAATTTCAGATTTTTTCTGTGGCAATACTATCTCTTGGTATTGTTTTTAAACTACAAGTTGATTCAGTAACAAAATATTTTCCTGGTGATTTTCCAATTGCACCAGATCTTTTCATAGCTGTAGGAACAGTTGCTTTTATAGTATCATTTTTTGGTTGTTTTGGAGCCTGGAAAGAAAACAGATGTGCCTTATTTACGGTAAAAAATAACATAAAATAAACATTTTTGTGATACATAATTTGATGGAGATTATTATTTTTGTTGCAGTATGTCTGTTTCCTTATTCTTCTACTGATTATCGAGTTGGCCGTAGTTATTATTGCATTTATTGCACTAAATAATAGCAAACTAGCAGATGAAATTAAGTCACAGATGAATAGAGAATTATGTGAAGGTGGATTAAAAGAAATTGAAAGAAGTGTAAGTATTAATTATATTACATTAACCTAGGGTGACCATTTTCTTAAGAAGGTAATGCGGGACGGAGCTAAAAAAAAGGTCCTCACCTCCCAAATCCAAGTGAAGAGCAAAAAAAAAGATCCTCATCTCCCAAAATCCAAGTGAAGAGCAAAAAAAAGGTCCTCACCTCCCAAATCTAAAATGCGGGACAATGCGAATGGTCACCCTACATTAACCCTGTGACGCCGAAATTAAATTCCTTGCATTAAAAAAAAAAACAAATTATAGAATTAATTAAACAAACTAGTGGTTGTACCCGTAGTTCGCTACGGAATTTCACTACATTAATTCCAAAAAAGTTGAACATAACGATTATAATGTTAAATATATAAAACGGTAGGTAAATTTCAACTACCGTTAGGCAGTGGAGAATAAATAACTACTTAGCACTGCCACCTTTTGACAAATTCCACAACTCTCAACATATTTACATTTAGGGCTTCTGTTTACGCTGTGATAACTGCGTTATTATTAATCTTTGATGTATAGTGTTAGATATATTATGATTCTACGTGAAATGGTCTAATTTATTATTCTAAAATAATTGATACATCACTATAAAACTCCGATGTTATGAATCCACAAACTAATCCACGTTATGAAACCATATAATTCAAGAACTATTAAGTTTAAAAACAGAAAATTTCCCAATGGACGATATCGATGCATGATAGGTATATGCTTTCCCGGACTTTTTTTTTTAGATTTAGATAAGATCTACATTTTTTGTCTACATTATATCAATATATCTCTTAAGGTTTAGCCTACGTAATCAATTCAAACTGAATGGAGAGTGAAAATTGATGGTTTCCCCCCATAACGTTCCATAGGGAGACACGGACGAAGTTGGAACCCTCACTAAAACCTTCTTCGGATTATTTTGCCCCCCCTGTACTAAATTTTGTGAAAATCGGTCCATCCGTTTGTCTTTGCATAAAGGGCAGACAAACAAACAGAAATCAATTTTTATATATAAAGATAATTCTGAAATGTGAATACGCATGTAATATATTTTCTCCACGACCACTATAGAATTTACCAATTCTAAAACCAATTTTGACTAAGAAAGTTAATATTCTAACACAAGAGTTGGAATGTTATTCTAAAGCACTTATCTTCTTATGCATTTTGCGTGTATTTCATTCCATCACTCGTTATGGAATAACTATTCCATGCTTGTTGTCTTTTGTTTTTGTACGGTTACATTAAGATATATGCAACGTTTACATTAAATAAATGCAACATAACTTCCTAACCTAAAATAGTGGCCGATGTGCGGCAAATTAAATTAAAATTAAACAAATAATAAATAAAAAAAAAAATAGTTTAATTAATTGATTAATTTGGTATGTAATATAAATTATTTGTTAAGATAAAATTTTTGTTAAAATAATTATTTGTTATTTTTTTTTTCTTTCTGGTGGTCGTGGTTCCACTCGCATCGAATTTTCTCATTCCAACCTTGTTACAGAATATACTATTTCAGAATTTGGCTTCAGACTTCAGGACCTTTTCTCGGTCTGGAGTCATCAGGCAAATAACAGTATCAAAATAAATATAATAAAATTTCTTATTTTTAAGTTTTTTTAACTGGCCCCCCCCTCTTTTATATAAAAAAGTTGTACCCCACAACAGAGGCGCATGGCAATAGTATCACGTGATAGACTATAGATATATGCGTAAAGTTCGTTCTACATTATACTTTTTTGCGAAGCACTACAAATTTTTTGCGTAGTAATAACGTAAAAAGTATGTGAAACACAATTCTTCCTTTCAACTTTCGATGCTACACTACAAACTACACTATTTTCAAAACTACCTCCGGTCAAATTTTTGGATGACAGTTGTATACTTTTCAGTCGTTCCAACTACCAACTTTTTAGTTTTTGTTTACAACATAACTTTTAAAAGTTTATTAAGTTGGATAAGAAGTTTATTTATAGTGCGTTCGAAGGTGAGTTTGCAGTATAGCTCTTATGGCAAATGGGAGCGGTGTTGCCAAATGTTGTAAAAGTGTCAAATGTGTCAATTATAATAATATGAAAAACTCGTATTATTTACAAAAATCAACTCTTATAAAACTCAAAATAACACTCAACAAAAACAAATGGCCATTTGTAGAATACTGCGTCTTCACAGATCAGCGTGTTTTAGAGCTGGCAACGTCGACTAGCAAGAAAAGATAGCGTCATTCTGTAAACCCATTAGAGAGTGTGAAAAAGAACTACTCCATATGCCCTGTACTGCATACTCACCTTCGAACGCACTATAGAACATATAATTAAATATAAACTTAGCACAATTAAACAATATTTATAAATTGGTTACTAGAATTGGTTCTATAACCAAACTGTTGTCTGTCACCTGAACTTATAATTTTTTAATTTGGCAGTGAAGAGTATCAGAAAGTAATAAAAGATGGTAATCGCTGTCTCTTATTTTTTTCCCCCACTACATTTTGTAGTATCAAGAAATTAATTAAAATAAATTGAATTGAATGGTATCAAAAGTTGAAATGACGTCAGAGTTGGATAGTATTAAAAAAAGTATTGAAAAAAGCATAATGTAGAACGGACTTAATACTTACTGCGACTTACAGCAGCACATGTAAGCACGCGAGGAAATCATGACGCTATTCCACACCATAATTGGAGAGGCTAAATGATATGAATAATAATAAATAAATTATTTCCTCTAATCTTATCTTTTTTTATCTTGGAATTTAATAATCGATATACATATCAATTCTATTATTATTTATTGTGCCACAGAAAACAAAGAAAGTCCAATTTTTGTTGGTTTATTTGAAATTTAACACATATTTGTGTCCTTGTAACATAGAACAATAAAATAATATTTGCGAGAAATTAGAGTTGTTAAAAATAATTTATTTCATTTAGAAGATATTTAATACTAGCAGGCATACCCAGCGACGCTCGGAAGGAAAATAATAAAATTTATCCAAAATATTTAATTCAGAAAAATAAATGATGGCTTCACAATTAAAAAATTCAAATAATTTAAAACAAATAAAGTCGGATAGACCACCAGAATGCCGACACAGTGCCCCTAAGAATTCAACAACTTAGATGTTTACGCTAACCGGACCGTATACTTTCTGACCCCGTCTTCAGAGAGATGGGGGTTTATATAAGAGTACTAGTAGCATTTCTAGGAAAAAGGGTTTAAGCAATATTCAAGGAGATGCTAGTGTTCAAAGTTATTAACACGTTGACTGCCAACTACGAGATAACTCGTAGTTTGCGTTTTTGTCCAGGACGCCGACTACGAGCAAACTCGTAGTACTTTTACTTGTCATTTTCGTGAAGCAACGATTATATTCGTAGAATATAAGTTTATTTAAGGAGATATGGCTTTTGGGAAAAGACATAAAAATCAAGGCTGGCTTACACAAACAGAAAATGAATCAATAAATGAACAGAAAATATAAATATAAAATATTTTATTAATTTCAATACCAGGTGATTCGTAAGACCTTTTTCTAAAAACACGTTCTGTATGCTTTTTGGTGATAAATCTGTACTGTAATTTTAGTTTTGAATAATATAATATGGTTAAATCAAATTGGCTTCTGAGACTGGAATCCTGAAACTTGCCGTGGCAGTCAACGCGTTAAGCAATAACTGTGAACAAATGTCTCCTTGAACAATGGACCATAAAATATATTTCTAGTTACGTGTTGAAACGTAAGGTTTCTAATTTTATTTTATTCTCATAAATGCAAAGTACCCTTTAAAATCCACAAAAAACAACTGCAACCCCTTTCTAAGAAAATCTCGCGACGGGTGGTTTGTCATAGGTATATAATTTGTCCGGGCAGACTAATCGATTCGTTATACACGCCACTGAATAAAGATTAATAATAATAATAATTTATTTTGCTAATATGTACGTACATTATGTATACTACAGATAAATAAAAATACAATGTTATACATGTATAGCAAGTCAAAAGGAAGAATTGATACAAATATGACAATAATTACAATAAAAATGTTTGTACATAACTATTTTAATTTCTACAGTATTCATCTAAATCATACACACATTTATCAATTAGGAGACGTTTAACACTGTATTTGAATTTGCTGACAGATTTTATGTTTTTTAATTTTTCAAGCAATGAATTAAAGTAATGCAGCAGTTAAAATATGCTCCTTTTTGGTAACGAGACGAATTATGAGACTTAGGAATAAGTAGATTTTTTTTCTTGTTGAGTATCCATGATTATTAGTGGAGAAAAGATTCTTATATTTGTAACAAAACATAGACAGGGATAAAATGTATTCGGACGGGAGCGTCAATATCTCTAATTTTTTAAAAGACTCTACAAGAATCTCTATATTTGATTGAGGCTAGTATTCGTATCGCTGATTTTTGTAGTCGAAAAATGCGTTTCCATTCAGTTGATTGACCCCAGTGTATTATATTAGATTTTAAAATTGAATGGAAACAAGAAAAATATAATGTTTTCATCGTGTTCTCATTACAATGGTTTCTTAGTGATCTTAACGCATAGAGACACGAGTATGAGCGGTCCAATTTATTTGAGAGTCTATAGTGAGACCTAGCAGTTTTACATTCTCTGAAATTTCAATTTTTTGACCATTGTAAATTAAGTGGTTGTCAGAATTTATTTTATTCTGAACTGATTTAAATAAAACACAATGTGTTTTATTTACCAGGTCTACAAGTATGAAATGCGGATTTTTTTTTTTAATAAAACACATTAAACTCAAAAGAACAGTAAAAGTTTATTTATTCAAATTATGCTCCATTAGAAATTATACATTTTTCCCATCTTTCAGGCAATTTGTGAATACCTCGCCAGTAGAACTCTTCCCCTTTCCCCGCAAACCATTCATCTAGCCATTCTTTCACATTTTCATATGAACAAAAGTGCTGCTCGGCAAGTGCGTGACCCATCGATGCGAACAAGTGGTAATCTGAAGGGGCCAAGTCTGATGAGTAAGCGGCATGGGGTAGCACTTTCCACTTGAGTGCCTCCAATGTGTTGCAAACTGCTTTTGCCTTATGTGATGGAACGTTATCGTGAATAAAGATTACCTTGTGCTGTCTTCTTTCGTATTTTGGTCGTTTTATCAGCAGCGAATGGTTCAATTCGATCAGTTGTTGTTGGTAGCGTTGGGTATTAACTGTTTCACCGCAGGTTTTAACAATTAATAATAGACCACAGCCTTTTGGTCCCACCAAGTACAGAGCACTGTCTTTTTGCCAAAGCGATTCGGTCTTGCAGTTGATGTGGATGGTGAGCCTGGGTTCACCCATGATTTTTTGCGTTTGGGATTTTCAAAATAAATCCATTTTTCATCGCCAGTAATGATACGATGCAAAAAAGACTTTCTTTTGTATCGTGCAAGCAAAATTTCACAAGTGTTTTTGCGTTTTTCCATCTGCCTCTCATTCAATGCATGTGGAACCCATCTGCCAACTTTCTGGATCTTACCCATCTCTCGTAGGCGATTGGAAACAGCTTGTTGACTAACGCCTAACTGCTCTGCTAGTTGTTTTTGTGATTGACTATCGTCTTCCTGTAGCAATGTTTCCAATTTTGTATCTTCATATTTTTTTGGAGGTTCTCCATGTCTGTAAGATCAAAGTCACCATTTTTGAAACGCCGAAACCATCGTTCACACGTATCTTGCGATGGAGCATATTCACCATAAGCTTCTCGAAGCAGTCGGTATGATTCAGCAGCAGTTTTTTTCAAATGAAAACAAAACAATAGTACTGTCCGCGAATGCTCTTTATTTGGCACAAAATTTGACATTTTTAACACAGTAAAACAAAACTATATGATCACTTTTCAAATTATAACCTATACGCATTTGACACTTAATGATAACTTAACAAAACGCCATATGTGTTGAAACTTTGAACTATACACTGTTTGCGCGGCAAGTTTGAAAAAAATCCGCATTTCATACTTGTAGACCTGGTATATTTAAAGTTAATTTGTTTTTTTCGGTCCAACTGTGTATATTACTTAATATTGATTGAAAGTGTGAAGCTAATTCGTTATCGGTTTCGCACTTTATAAGGAAGCTATTGTCATCTGCGAAAGAAGTTATTGTTAAATAATCTCCAATTGAAATCATATCCAAAATTGCCGTTGTAACCACGTAATAATATGTTTTAGATTGAATGTTGTGGAGTAGTGGGTCCAGAAGATTATACTGGCAATATAAGCACGTGCCCTGCGACAACTATTCCAGATTCCTGCTACCCGGCTGGAGATAAAACAAGAGTTCGGTACGAAGATGGCTGCTACAATAAATTTGTCGATAGTGTCAAAAACATGGGCAAAACCTTAGGTGGAATTGGTATAACTGTAGCTCTTATGCAGGTAATTAATTTATTTCTAACAATATATTATTTTGGCTTTGCATTTTTTCAGCCAACATAATTTAAATTATATTTAACACAATAGTCACATATAAGCAGTTCACTTTTGTAAGAACAAACTAGATCTGGTTATTTTGGTTACTTTTATAGTGTGTTACTGACTTTAAATGTCAATTAAAAATATTCCTTACGCTGTAAAACCGACTTTAAGTTGATAAGGTTATGATCATTATAATTAAGATATCAGTTTTCATTATGACATATGTCAAATGGGTCGACATTTTAAAAAAGTGACATTTTTTAATACCAACATGACATACAGCTTCAAAGGTGCAAACTATTGAAAATAAAATTTCCTCTTAGTATGTTCTAACAAAAGTGAACTGCTTATATATAAAATAATATTGGAAATCAGTCCGAATCATCAATATATTCTTCTTCACTTCAAGTTTATATTTAATCGACACTATAACACAAACATAATACGGACGTAAATACATATAACGGCAACACAAATTATTAATATGGTGCTCGTTGACAGCAAAGAATATGACAGTAGACAGCCAAACAACTGTTGTGTTTGTGTGTAGAAGCTAGTACTCTACTAGTCACATTGTCAGCTGTTTACACAGGGAAAGTAACTAGTTTCTAGTTACATGCGCTAGTTACTAGCTTTTTTACTGTACCAATGTAAACCCCGCATTAACCCGTTAAGACTTAAGTAGTGTGTACCACTTAAGCCGCATTCAGAGCTCTTTAAATTAATAGGTTGTAGACTGTGCTTTGTTAGCTGTAAGTTATGTTTCTATGCATTCTTTTTAACCTTGCAAGAACCGTTCACATCTGTTATAAATTAGTACGTTACGAATAGCCCTCCATCTGTGAATTTTGAAACCAACTATTTAGCTTCGTAAAATATTTTATATGTATTATCGTTCTTATAATTCTGTTGTCTTACATTTTAACTACCTAATTACCTAAATTGATCATATTTACTGTCCGTCTTTGTAATTTTGAGCAAGATTTGTTAATGATGACATTATGTTAGGTTATGTAAAGGCATTCGATAACTACGGTGTCACTGATAGAATGCGATAGCCGATGTGTTTATATGTCTGTCTCATTAAAACATCTCACTAGCTATAAGTTTAGAAAATTATGCACAATCCACAACGAACAGCGTATTAAATTTGGAGGTCTGAACGGTTTCACGTCTTACCATATGACAAACTTGCTGGTGACAGTGACTAGTCTATAATCTACAGTGCATAAGCTATTGATTTAAGAGCTCTGAATGCGGCCTTATGATCGGTTGCGGTAAACGAGTTAAATATTTTAACTCAGGTTATCCCTAACTGAAATTAAAATGATATACTTTTGTATGCCATTTTAACTTGAGTTAGACATATCTTGAGTTAAATCAGTTAACTCTTTCTTTAATAATTGGCCATAAGTGGTGTACGCTACTTTTTTACAAATTGATTTATTTTGAGATTAAGGAGTAAAAATATTAGATTATATTTGTTAGTTTTGTTTTTGATGTTAAAAAAAAAACTTATTTGTATAATTTTTTTAAATAAAAATTTCAAACAAAATTTTTATTTAATATCCTTTAATTTCCTAAATTTTTCAAAATTATTTCCTATCTTATCATTCAGTGACGTAATCAGGATGTTTTGGGAGGTATAATATACTCTTTAAAGGTTTTCGATGTTGCACATCACTACGATTAAAATTCCTTATTAGGGTTTTGTAGGTATGACCAAAAAACTCTTATACCGTCATTTTGTCGTCTGTCTGTTCGGTAAAAATTGTAGCCAAACAGTAGGGTGACCATTTTCTTAAGAAGGCAATGCGGGACGGAGCAAAAAAAAGCTCCTCATCTCCCAAATCCAAGTGAAGAGCAAAAAAAAAGGTTCTCAACTCCCAAATCCAAGTGAACAGCAAAAAAAGGTCCTCATCTCCCAAAATCCAAGTGAAGAGCAAAAAGAAGGTCTTCACCTTCCAAATCCAAGTGAAGAGCAAAAAAAAGGTCTTCACCTCCCAAATCCAAGTGGAGAGCAAAAAAAAGGTCCTCACCTCCCAAATCCAAAATGTTAAAATGCGGGACAATGCGGGACAAAATGTTAAAATGCGGGACTTTTGCGGGACGCATCTTAATGCGGGACAAAATGTTAAAATGCGGGACGAATGGTCACCCTACCAAACAGCTAACCTAGAGAGTTGAAATTTGGCATGCTTATACAACTTTTGACTCGCACATAAGAAAAATACTAAAACATCTAAAAAACATATCCCCCTAAAAATATAAACAAATATGTGCTCATCGAAAATATATATATATTTTTTAAATTCTGAATAGCGTATCAAATGAAAACCCTTAGTACGTGGATTAACGATCAAAACTTTATTTTTGCAAAATAAATTATTTTGACGAAATTTTTGCCAAAATTGTGCAAAAAATATTTTGTCCCACACCTGTAGCCCATATGGTTGAAACTAAAATCTGAAAAAATTCTAAGTAATGTACATTGGTGTGAACCTGAATAGTACTACAGGAATTTTTGATCAGATTATGTTTTCGGAAAATAATGCATTTTTTGTTTTTTTTTGGTTGACGATGTACAAAAGTTAAAGTTATGTAACACACTATACTAGAAGGCGTATCCTGGTCTAATGGTCGCTTGCCACGCAGCAAACTAGGGTTCGCTCCCGGGCAGAGACAATTTTATTTTTTGTTTTTTTTTCCGTTTTTATTTTGTTTAAATTATTTTGGCAAATGTTGCATTTAATTTTTAAGAGCGTAAATTTAATAACCAGTTGGAATTATATTTTCATTCTATGTGTCATGTATACGAAACCAGAGGGGCGGAGCATATGCCTTAAAACAACCAATGGAAGCCATAGGCGCAATTTTCAAAATCTTAATGAACCTTGCTATATAAAAAAAATACTGCACATATTTAGAAACCTAAATAATGGTATTAGGTATGTGAATTAAAATTAACAAAAAAATATTTTAACGTAAAATTTGTTTAAGCCTTTAGATTAACAGACGATAAATTATTTTAAAAATATCGTTCATTTTGCCGTGATTACTACAAAGCAAAATTTGTCCTACACACTCAGCATGTCGCCTTCACTTATTATATATCTGCGAAATCCTGAAATGTGTGAAAATTCACACTTCATATCAATTTTTTGTTCATCACTTCGCTTCGACTTCCTTTTTTGATCTTCACTTCGATTTAACTTCCTCTTTTTTGCTCATTACTTACTTAAGCGCATTTTATCAATTCGGACTAGGGCCTATAAAAACCTTAATCCGGTATTGCCCCTAATCCCCACCTGGGTACGCCACTGATATATTTAGACTAAACAGTTTAGGTGACTATCTCTGGGTGACTAGGAGATTAGATTACATCATTTGGTAGTTCTTATTTGTGAGCTGATTTTCGTTTGTGTTTATGAACCAACAATCATTTTATTTTATCTTACGTTTAATATTTTATTTTTCAGGTAATGGGCGTTGCTTTTGCGATAATATTAGCAAGAGCTATCAAAGAAGAACGAGGATTTTGAAAATTAAAAATGTTAAATTAAACGCGCTACGGAAGGTAGTGTACTCTAGCGGTGAGAACAAGAACTAAATTTCAAAAACATTCTGATAATTTATAAATATATTGTATATTTAAATATTTAATAATGCACCAATAAACATAATTTTAAATTATTTAATAAATATTGTTTTAATAGTTTTGTTTCGTAGTCTAATTAAAATGGCTGAAATGAAATAAAAATCATAGTTTTTTTTATGTAAATATTTAACTTCATCTTATTTTAATGTTGACAGTTTAAGTAGGATTATAGTTTATTATTTTATATAATAATAATAAACTAGAACGAGAAAAGAGTTTTATAAACAAACCAAGAGTCGTTTCACGTGGATGATTTTACAGTGGACCAAACAATTGTTCTAAAAACATATTTTACCTGACAAAAACATTTTTTTACATTTTAAAATATTTGTATTGACACTACGTAATAATTATACAAGACGAGGTTAAAATAAAATACTGATTCATAACAGTTGAACAGGTTTATTGTCTAAGGTTTAAACTTTTTATCCCGTTTATTGCAGTTGTATGAATATAGCTTCGACTTTCGTACAGTCGTGTTCTAACTTTCAAACACGTCGGTGGTTGTGTATATTTTACAAAAGTTTAGTTTTGTTTTGTGTGTTTGTTGATAAATATTATCAAAATGGGGTGTGCAACGGGCCTTGTTAAAGGGATTATGTTCGTTTTTAATTTCTTATTTGTGGTAAGTAAAATATATTATTATTTTAACTGTAATCAACTGTTGCACATAATACTATTAAATACAAAGATGTTGACTACGATTTAGTTCAGTTGATCCACAGAATGTCTTTGAAAAAAGTAAAAATAATTTTATCTGATCCTGTAATGATTTATTAGAACAAATTTGTAATTTCTTTTGAAGTTAATTTTATTTTTAACCTATTAAAAAGCATTTTAAGTATATTTTTTATACTTATTTAGCAGTGTAAACTAGTACGAATTGAAAAATTAAAATTTTTCGTATATTTTCACTCCTAACGGTGAATTTTTAACCTGATATCTGTCCACAGAGTCTTACTAATAGTTCTAAAATAAATTTCTATTTTTGATGGACACTTAGATGTGTGTTAATAGCTTTTTTTAAAACAGGATTTTGTATTTCCCTGTTACTCTTTAATTTTTCATATAAGTACATGTGTCGGTGCAAATTATGAGTAATAAGTGATTCATTAAATTTTTATGCATTACACTGTTTCCTTGGAAATTAGATGAGAGATAATAATATGCACATTTTACTTATTCTAAAGTTTTTTAGGGACTAGCATTATAAGTCTTTATTAATTATTGTACATTAAATATAACTCCTTCGAAATGCTGTCTTTCTGCATACTTTTACCAGTCTCTTTTTCAATTCTGAAATCGCTTTTAGATAAGTCTTCATTTTTTTGATCTCTTTAATCATTTGAAACCGGTGTATTTTTAACGGACTTTTTTTGTTCCCAAATCAAAAAAGTACTGGGTCGAGTTAGGTAAGTATGGTATAGTCAAATAAACAGACGACGCACGCAATAATCAAATATATTAATTTAACAATGCGTTTCATTATGATTGTGTCATCTGCTATGAAATCAGACTATAAATGGGGAATTAGAGTGACTTCTTCGCTAAAATATGCCGAACCGAATTAAATTATTTTTAGAAAGTTAGGAATAGAATTTTTTGTACGAAAAAATAATTACACTGGAATCCGCTTAGGTATATAGATAATACATAATATCAGAATTCACAAAAACACATATCTTATAGAGTAATATTTATGGAAAATAATTTACTAGTAGAACTTGTACATAAAATTATAAATCTTACTTGTACTAGTAACTAAAAAATATCTAATTTTTAATGTAAATTTACAGTTTTACAATAAATTATACTTGCAAAATAATATACTTACCGGTCCGAGTAAAAAATCAGATAATACACCGGTCCGCGTAAAAAGAAATGTCTTTTTGCTGGTCCGTGGTAAGATTTGGGTTGAGAATCAATGTATTAGAATAGTGTTTCTCAACCAAAAACGCATCGCGGACCGTTATAATATAAAATTTTCTAACGCGACAACTAATAATAATTGTTGGTTAATTTTTGGCAAGAAAACAAATTCATTTAATGTGCTACTAAATACATTTATTTTATTTGTAGAAAATCACAGAAAGTTTACAGAAAATAAAAAATATATAAATTATTTACATACAAAATGTGCATAAATTTTTTTAAAAAACTGCAAAAACACGTATAAAAACTTTCGCGGACCACTAAAATTTTTCTAGGGACCACTGGTGGTCCGCGGACCACCTGTTGAGAAACACTGTATTAGAATTTCATATTTTTCATAAAGAAAAAATTATGTGGAGTGGGAATTATCACACATTTCAGGGTTTTGTAGGTATTTAGTAAGTGGTAACAAATGGTGGGTATATTCCGTACCAAATTAGTTTTGAAGATCACAATAAAATAATAAAAGTTAAAAAGAACTCATAAAATTACAATAGAAGTGATATAACTAGGCGTGTCAACCCATAGGGATTAGTTTTTCACATTACGCATCTTACTTAAAGGATTAACAAAAACAAGTATACTTATTTATAGTTAGTACTTAAACGCATGTATGCGCCATTGACCGTTGACTGTTTACAACGTGGTTGTAAACATGAACCCTAGTTCTTTTGTAGTTTAACAATGTGATTATAATTATACGGGATAATTGTTTTATGTTGATCTTCAAAAGTAATATGGTCTATACGTGTGGCTATAAATTTCGATAAATTTTGAAAGGATAAGCCACATGCTTCCATCTAGAGACTTACAACCATACTTGAGATGTGCTCGCAACTAGACCTTGTCATACTTGTCCAGTTCTTCTGTCAGCCAGATAAATATTGAAAGCACTGTCTTTCAAAATTTTTTATAACTTTCGAAGTAATTATCAAGTCAGAAATTCATGTGGTACTATACCTGTTTACATGAACGTGCAATACTCAGATTTTTTAAAGATTTTTAGATTAACCCCCCTGGGTTATAAGGTGCGGGACAAGAGTTTTTTTAGCACATTTTTGACCTGAATAAAATGGTATTAAAATAAAGACATATTAAAAAACTACTTTTCGTTCCTTAATATACGGCTTAAGAGCTCTTAATACATAATTGTGTGGTATCAATTAAAAATAAATAAATAAATAATAACGACAAAAAAAAAACACATTTTTCGAAATAATAATCGGATCAAAAATTCCTGCTGAACTATTCCGATTTCCATCAATATACATTGTTGATTTTTTTCAGATTTTTAGAAAAAATTACTAGGTGCGCGCCTGAAGTAGCTTAAAAAGTTTTCTGTTATGTACGAGAATTGCCTTTTATATTTCGGGATTTGAGATCAAAAACAATTATTTATCAACAAAAGTAGTTTTATTGTTTTTCAAAATATTCTCCATAAAGATCAATACCCTTTTCTATGCGTTTGAACCAATTTTCGAAGCACTTTTTCCAATCCGATTGAGGCATTTTCAACTCCGTTCAAATTATGTGGGATCTAACGCGAACAAATCTTTTTGACGGCCAAATGTTTATGCAATAGTGAATGTATGCTGGTCCCACTAATGCCCAAGGATAGCTCAATTTCACGATAAGTCACTTAACGATCTTGCAGTATCAATTTACGCACAACCGATTTTGTACGACCTTTACGAAATTCGTCCTTAAGCGAACTACAGCCACGATTGAAGTCTGCAAACCATCGATAAACAGTGCTTCATCGCCAAAACTCGAATTCAGTTCATCGATGCACTGTTGTTGGGTTAATCCATGTCGAAAGTTGTAAAAAATAATCGCTCGAAAATGTTCATGATTTAATTCAATTTTTAGCCGAGATGAATTAACCGAAATGAAGTTATGTAAACAACACAAATTGCGCTCGTACGTCAAAACGTTCTAAATACGTATGCTGTCAAAAATATCAAACTTTACGATAGAAGTGTCAGTTGCCAGATGGCAGCACTAGTTTAGCGCAATCCCGAAATATAAGAGGAACCCGCGTATAATCTGGGAATTTTCATTAGATTTGTCGTAAACCAACTGCCGCCACATTAGGTTAATAATCGGTGGCCGATTAATCGGTATCGGCTTATAAAGCAAGGCTGATTAATCGGTAATCAGCCAATTTGTTTATCGGTGCAACCCTACTAATGGTGCGATTATGGTCATTTCAGTTAAATATTTAAGCTCTTTAAATGTCAAGGTCACAGGCTTTAGCGTCATCATTTAACGTTAAATAAATCCTTAAATTTTTCTTTAAGCTACAGCCAGATATATCTCTCTATATTGCTAAATTTGAAGTTATGTTTGACACTGGATCAGATTGTAACGTTTCCCGAAATTGTATTTAAAGTAAAATATTTTTATTTACAAGAAAATGAAATTGATCCATGTTTTACTCCATTTAATTGTCGAGGAAGATGACGACAGGCAATAAAAGATAAATTTATAAACATTATAAATTATCAAAAATATGTACTTTGCATATTTAGGAACAATCTTCGCATAGAACGAAGATTTATAAGAGACACAGAAAATCCATTTGAAATGGCTAATGAGAGTTTTAGAATTTTTTTTCGGCTGTCAAAAGAAATGATTTTCTACGAAATTTTGCAACCACTAAATAACGAACAACCTGCAAGGCAAGACGAACTTCCACTACATCTCAAAGTGTTAGGAACTATCAACTTTTTGGCAACTGGTTCTGACCAAAAAGCTGTGGTGAACTCCATTTTTAATTGCATGAGCCAGAATAGTTTAAGCAAAAGTATAAACCAAGTATGCAGGCTCATTACGAATCGCTTAAGCCATATGTTATTTTGTATGAAAATTACCTATGAACATACATTTTTATCTTAAAATTATACTTTTACTATTTATTATTTTTGGGTAAATATTGTAAACATAGTTTAATAAATATCATGTACTTTGAATTCATTTTGCTATGTATTATTTTGTTTTTTCTTCAATAAATTAAGATTTTAAGTTTTTGGTTATATCACGTTATATGTTCTGACAGCCAGCACTAAAAACAGTAAATTACATTGTCTTTACTATTGCTTTCTCTCTTTATTCAATACGCACAGACAGAGATAGACAATGCTTAGTTGAACGTTACTTAATTCGCCTCTAACAAGGTCACATTCTGTAGCTGAATTATTTAAATTTAGTTGACGATAATAGCAAAATTTTAAATAATTTAACAGTCGAAGTTAAAGATTCATTTAGCCTTAAATTCTGTAAGATTTACATGTTGGACCATAATCGCATCATAAATACCTACAAAACCTTAAACTGTATGATAATTTATACATCAGTTTTTGTCAGATCAGGTTTTTTTTTGTGAGCTATCCAAAAATTGCGAAATGTTTCTAATGAAGCAAATATTTTAAATGAATATCCCGTAACTTGACACCTGTCCAACAGTTCATAACTGACCAGACACGCATTGCCACGCCTAGACTCCAGAGCGTCTTTTATGGCACTGTTTTGTAACCGGAAATATATACTTCCTGTACTTGTAAAAAAATTCATTACTAAGTATTTTACTCTGTTTTATTTCCCAGTGGAAAAAAAACCTAACCTAACTTTCATTAAAATTATGTGATATTAAATGCAAAAATAACTTGATGAAATTAAATTTGAATAACCAGATCTAATTGTCCGGAACATTATTAAAATTTCATTTTCATTCAATAACATAATTTCTATAAATAATTACTAATTACTATTGAAATTACCAACGGAGTGGCTAAGCTCGTTAAATCGTGCAGTTCGGACTGGTGAAAACTGAATTGTGAAGTTGCTGGTTCGATTCTCCGTCTCAGCTACTGAAGATGGCTGAAGATGGCGAAATGTACGTCTAGTGACAATAAAATAATTTGTGAAGTTAAGATTCTCTTTAAGTTTAAGGAATTTTGAAATAAAATTTTACGGATTTTTAGGGAAAAATTTAAATGTAAATGGGGAATATTCATTTTTGTCATTTGGCAACATTGGTAGGAGTTGTAGTTTTTGTCATTTTCTAGTCAGTAGGTAGCTAAACACCCAAGTATGCAAGCAAGTCATCAACAGATTTAAACCAAGGTCATTTTTTTCTATTATGCTCTCTATTATGCTCTGTGGTATAGTCTGTAGTTTTGTTTCAGGCACACTTAACTGGCATGATTTAGAGTGAAATTTGGTTATAAACAAAAGAAAATTTAAAGAAAAAAATGAACTGTCTAAGTCAGTTGGATTCATTATTGGCTTCAAACAAATCCTACATACAGGCTGTTCAATTGATATATGCCATTTCCTGCTTACTCGTTGGTTTACTTATTGGACAAAAATATTTGTTATTAATATCTAGTAAGCTATGGAATATTTAAAATATGATTTCAACAGTGTATGTAAACAGTATTGGTTTATAAACAATTTTTGGTCAAATTTACGTTTTTTGTTGTATACAGTATATTTGAATTATAACCGTGTACAAATATATGTGAATCCATTTTATGATAAAATTTGCTGTTTGTAAATTAATATTTTCAGAGGTTATAATGTTGGTGCTAGGTTATACTCACAGAGAAAATAAAATATTATACTTTGAACTTAAAACATTTATTTGAATACTTAATATCTACATATTTCTCTAGAAATTTATAAAAAGAGAACTGGTAATTTATTCTACACAAAAAACTGTCAAATATTTGCTAACTAACATGTTACGGAATGCCCACATTAAATAAAAATTGATGTGAAGTGTGAATTTTCACACATTTCAGGGTTTTGAAGGTATTTAATAACTGAATGATGATTATTTGGGATGCCAAAACAAATTTTATGTCAAAATTTTTTTTTATGAATTTTAATTCGAATGCCTAATACTATTATTTAAGTTTCTAAATATGTGCAGTATTTTTTTTACATAGCAAGGTTCATTATGATTTTGAAAATTGCGCCTATGGCTTCTATTGGTTGCTTAAATCATTAGGCCCGGCCTCTGGTTTCGTATACATCAAACAGAATTATATTATAATTTCAACACTTCCCACTGGTTATTAAATTTACGCTTTTAAAAATTAAATGCAAATATAACTAGAATTTTGACAAAATAATTTAAACAAAAGAAAACTGCAAAAAAAAACAAAAAAATTAAAATTGACAGGATTCGAACTCTAGTTTGCAAGTTACCTGTTTAACAAATTAGAAAAGCAATGACTAAACGCACATCGCTATGAGCGCTGACGTATCAACCTGGTTACATAGCGAATTAAATATTTAACATATTTTGGTTAAAAACACAAAAAATGCATTATTTTCCGAAAACATAATCTGATCAAAAAATCCTGTTGTACTATTCCGGTTCACACTAATATACATTACTTAGAATTTTTTCAGATTTTTAGTTTAAACCATCGGGGCTACAGGTGTGGGACAAAAATTTTTTGCACAATTTTGACAAAAATCGTGTCAAAAAAATGTATTTTGCAAAAATAAAATTTTGATCGTTAATCCACGTACTAAGGGCTTTCATTTGATACCCTACTCAGAATTTAAAAAAAATATTATTTTTTTTCGTTGAGCACATATTTGTTTATATTTTTAGGGGGATATGTTTTTTAGGTGTTTTAGTATTTTTCCTATGTGCGGGTCAAAAAGTTGTACAAGCATGCCAAATTTCAACTCTCTAGGTTTAGCCATTTGGCTACAATTTTTACCGAACAGACAGACAGACAACAAAATGACGGTATAAGGGTTTTTTGGTCATCCTACAAAACCCTAAAAAGGGGTTTAAATTATATTAACAATAGTTTAGTCAACATTAAACGATTTTCTTGCACATGTGAGACGGAAAATGAAAAATTCAACGTTAAATTTAACGTTAAGCTTGTTAAGAAACGTCTGAACACTAGAAATTCCCTTCAATAAATAGAAACAAAATTTTAGAATTATTAATAATCTTTCTTCTTCACTTGTAGCAAAATATAAGTATAAATGGTGCATTTATTAACGTATTTTTTTCGTTGGCATTAAAATTAAATTGCAGAACTAATAAAGAAACTTTGTCATACACTATAATTTTTCTAATAAAATTTATCTAATATTGGAAGATGCTCTTTTTCTCACAACAAGGAGTATTTAATCTTTTTTTCTTAAATTTAACACTTTATTCGTTTAAAATTGGAGTAAGAATGAACAGAAACAAAAAAAAAAAAAAAAAAAAACATGGTGAACTATACGTAAACAATGACAATATACTTTTTAGAAGTTTTCGCTTTATTGCCGCTAGAGGGATACGCGTTAATTTGAGTCACCAATAGACACTCCGTATGTTGATTCATGGTTCATTTATGGAGTTCAGAAAAAGTGAAACCATTTACTAATATAAATTATTAAAGAAACATTCGCTTTCATGAACGTAAGCTAGGGGTGTTGCTAGGTAACATGATAAAAACATACTTCTTATAAAAGGGTTTTAGAAGAGGAAATATGTGTAATATTCGCAGATAAGTGTAATTTCTTCGTATTACATGTGAGCTGTTTTTGTCACAAGATTTTCGTAAAGGGCGACTATGGCAAGTCGTTTCAACATTTACAGGTAGAAGTCGATTTACGCCGCAGTTTCGTTCCTAGGAGAACTGGCTTAAACCGAACTGGCGTAAAATGAACCTTACTTATACTGAGGGTATAGGGTTAGGTACCAAGTAAATAAACAATAGACATAAAGGGTATCTATAACGCTACTTTATTTGACAGTAGTTATTTGACTTTACTTCTGTAGTTTGCTGAGCAGTTGTTTGATTTTATCTGAATTTTTCATAATGTTAGTAACAGTTGACGGCGGTAAATTCATTATCCTGCAGACAACGGGACGTTTTTTTCCACTTTCATTCATTTAATAACTTCCATCTTCTTCTCAAGGGAGAGAGAAATTCTAGCCCTTTTCGGTCTATCTTCAGTTAACATTTCCTTTCTTTTCTTCTCAGATATGGTATTTGTTTACTGTACTCTTTTGTATATGCGTATGCAAAAAACACCTATTTTATAGAAAGAAACAAACTCATTTGATTACGAATAACTAAACTAGATATACGACAGACGTGTAGAAGGATACTTATACCCTTTTCACACTAGATCTTTAAGATCGGATGTTACAGTGAATGTATCTTTAAACGCTAATGTGAAACCGTATGGCCTCGTCTAAATACAAGCGATGTTTAAGACAGAGATCTGCGTCTTAAACTTCTTCCGCATTGCCAACTTAATTTCTATTATAAAAATATACTCCTTGAATTTGTGCTGTCAACATTTTATATTATCATAAACAAGAATACTGTATTATATCGACGTTATAAGAAGTTTATACTTATTGTTGTAATAAAATTATTTATTTTAATAATGTGTTTAATAAAATACGGAGCTACAATAATTGAGATAAAATGTATCGACTTACATGTTAATACAGGTGTATATATTCTTTATTGTAGTGTCTTTATTGTAGGATGAAATGAAATATCCTTAATTGTTTATAATAATTCAAAATGTGCGTCTGCGCAGACAGTTCAAAACTGGTAATTTCATGACGGTAACTTAAGGACAAAATTACTGTAGCTGATGACAGCACCAGAGATTTAAACATCAAGTGTGAAAGCATACCGATCTTAAACATCGGTGAACTTTAAGTTCACTCGTCTTAAAGACCTAGTGTGAAAAGGGTATTAGACGCGATGATACTGGAGCCCGTCCAGTTCAGTTGTTGCGGTATTTTCTCGATGAGATCGGGGAATCCCAGGCGTACGGTAGTTAATTCAGTGCATGAGTAA
The DNA here is from genome assembly GCA_963971575.1 of Liopterus haemorrhoidalis. Classification (NCBI taxonomy): domain Eukaryota; kingdom Metazoa; phylum Arthropoda; class Insecta; order Coleoptera; family Dytiscidae; genus Liopterus; species Liopterus haemorrhoidalis. The sequence continues at coordinate 4,082,908 of OZ020612.1, read as the reverse complement.
AAGTGAATTGGCGTATATCGAAACGGCGTATATTGAGTTCTACTTGTATTATTAAAATTTAATAAACTTAATAGAAAATAAACTAAAATAATGTTTTGTTAAAATTCAAATTATTTCTCTTAGGTCAATTTAATAGGAACCAACTTTCATTTTGCTTTTTAAACTTCAGTAGAATTTTTATTTAGGTAGATAAAAGTATAGATTTCAAAAATTCAAACCGTTTTATCTCTAATCCTTCAACAACAGAATCATCACGCGAAAATTTGGACTTAATATGAACTTTCCCGCCATTTTTTTTAGGAAAAGTAAAAAAACTAACGCCTTTCTTTGTCCTTTCTTAAATGACAGCCAAAAACACTAAAATTTGTGCTGCTTTTACAGTTTTTCACAACTTCTGTCGAAATTTAACAAAATTTCAACACTAAAATATACGTAATAAGTTTAAACTGTACTGTAGTACAATAATTTGGTCACCAGTTAGCGTATTTGAGCGTATCACTTCTCAATAGTGAATCCAGTTTGAGAAACGCTGTTGTAAACTAGGTTAAATTATTAATATTACGCAATACACGTTTGTGCAGTAGATCTGGGAATTTAATTCCAAGAGTGGAATTTAAATATCCCATCCTTAATCTTATGATCTTGTTCTAGACTTTCTGGAACCGAGAATGTATGAATATATCCAGAGGCGTCACTAGTATTAAGTGCGGTTAAACAATGTTTAAGGGCCCGAGATAAATAAGGGCTCAAAGCAAACTGAAAGCTTCCATGAATTTGGTTTCTCAGATTTTGTTTTTGAATTGGTCGCCCTCTGTCATCACTTGATATTTTGATATTCTCTCCCTGTTCATTACTTGAATTGTATATTTGTTTTTTTTTTGTTGACTTGCCTGAACTGAACCTAGCATATTTTGAAACTGTGTACTGTCGGGCTATCTTAAGCTGGTAGGTGATATAGTGTTTCCAAAAGGAATTGGCCACTCTCACTTATTAATTCCAATAATGACTGACAGTATAACCATTATACCTGCTGAGTTTATGGTTCTGTTAACAATAGTTGCTAGGACCGTAATAATTCTTTAATAAACGTGATTTCTTATACAGCCTTGGACAAATGTATGGAACACCAATGCAGTTATAATATAACATCTAAATTTATGTACATTGCAACTTGTGTATATATCTGACAAAATTTTAAATATCATTACCACATTCTAAAAGACGTACGTCTAATCAGATAACCCAAAATGTAAACAGAGTTATGATAAATCTTGAAATACAAATGAATACCGGCTCAGATCTGTTACGTTTTTTTTTACATAAAAATAAACACCTAGGTCTTGGATCATTATTAGACATGCGTTTGAAGTGAACAATGTCTTTTTTATGTTTTATTGAGTACAAGTGAATATTTTTAATTATATTATGGCTAAAAAACGTGACTCACTCTATTGCTCCATTCACAAGGACAGTCGCAGGTGATAATTTAAAAAAAAATGGAGTGTTCAAGAAAAGCCATGCAAATTACCGATACTTCTGAAAACAGACCAAAAACCGGAAGAAAACGTACCACTTCCAGAGATGTTTTATAAAGAGAAGTGCTCTTCGAAAACGCTCAATATCTTCAAAAGAGCTGGCTCGTGATCTGTTGGAGCATAGAGAAGTTAAAATTTCTTCTAGAACAATTAGAAGACGTCTAGTGGAATCTAATTTGCATGGCAGAAGAGCTCGCCAAAAACAACTGTTGATCGAGCGACACAAAAAACTTCGCCTTGAGTGTATCAAAAGATATTTAAATTGGACACCTGATGAATGAGCGAAAATCATTTGATCTGATGAGTACAACATAGAAGTAAGCATTAATGGTTTAATGTACTTACGAATTTAGCAGAAAAATAAATTTCTAAGCAATTATTGCACTAACACTATAAAAATTAATTTACTATAAATTTACGAAATTAAGGTTGTTTTTTTCTTTTGTGGATCAGCTTTTTGGACAACCTGGAGCCATCTTTGTAAGACGTAGGCCGGGTGAAGCTTTTCATTCTGACAGCATCATCCCTATGGTCAAATTTAGTGATGGTAGCATCCATGATCTGGTGATGCATGTCCGCCAGTGGCTTAGGCGAAATCTTTTTGTGCGAGGGACGCAATATTCTGCTATATTACCATGCTTAATGAAGTTTTGGAGCCATCAATATTAATATTATTTGATGAAGACAATCCAGAATATGTTTTTCAACAAAATAATGCCCCCTGTCACAAAGCCAAAGCAACAAATGAATGGCTTTCAAAAAATAAATAAATGTGCCACTTTTTGCATGGCCCCACAGTCACCAGATTTATCGCAAATTGAAAATTTATGGTCGGTTCTGATAAACAAGGTGTCTCTTTACAAATGCAAATCAAAAGAAGAATTAAAGAAAATTATTTTGGACGAATGGTTCAATGTACAATCTGATGTACGTAAAAAACTTGTGTACACTATCCCTAAAAGGGTACGTGCGGTAATTAAAGCACGAGGAGGTAGCACAAAACATTAATAATTTTGATTAAAGTTCTCATTAAAAGTTGTATGTATTATTTTATTTACTATTTTCCCTGTAATAATCCTAAAATTCAATAAAACGTAGGGTGCTCCATACATTTTTCCAAGGCTGTATAAGAGTAGGATACGAGCCAAAAAATATATTTGTGTTCTCCTTTATTTCCACTCTATACAAACCTTTGTCTAGACTAGATTGTAGTAAATCTATTTGTCTTCGCTTTATGGCTTTTTTACCCACTAATCGTAGTATTAAATCAATAAATTGATATTATATATGACTTTTATACGACTAAAAGTTGGATAGTGTTTTTCTTTCAAACGCGTTGCCAACTTAATTAACTAAATTATACACGCTGATTTTAAAATTTTGTTGTTATAACCTTTTCGATTTTAGATTATCTTTTGTGACTCTAATCTTTTTTTTTCATGAACTCTGTTGAGATGTTATTCCTTTATCTATTATTATTGTCAAGACTGCAAAACTAAAATAAAAACTAGCGACTGTTCTTTTGTATTAATCAGAATAAATGCTGACGAATCCAGAGCAGTCAAATAATAACTTAATATGAGATAAATACAATACTTACAGAAACAAAGTAGTCGACTAAAATTATAACACTCAGTTTTCTGTGGAATATCGTCGTTACCATTAAAGATTTACTAAAAAAAAAATACTTTAAAGGCAAGAGTATTTACTAACGAAAAAAATACATTGACCCATGTAGCTATCGTTTATAGATCAGAAGTATCACAGAAAGAACATAATAGTAAATAAATTAATCTGATGCGTGTATTGGTAGACGCTACGCTGGTCTAATCGTTAGGCGGTAGAGAGGAGTGTGGTGGTTTAACAATACTGCTGGTTCAAAAATTCAAGTTGTGCTTAATTGAAGTAAATTTTAAATTGTGTTTTGTTTATTTGATATTTGTGTATTATTGTATTTATTATATTAAATACTAAAATCGAAACTTTCCTTCAATATGTTTTATTACACTAGATCTTTTGCTTATCATTTTCCATATTTGTTTTTGACATGCGCAATAGAATTTCCGCCTAAGCAACAATGAAACTTTTAAAAGTAAAAATATTGTTACTGCCGAATGAGTGCTGTTTGCACGTTACACGTACCAATTGATGAAAGACCGTACATTGTTAAAACCGTACATAAAACTATTTTGATAAATTAAACTAACTAACTAAAATCGAAGGTAACGTATGTTGGTATTTAACCCAGTATTGAAATAATTTGAATTTTTACCGACCGCCAACATATATGTATAAGGGAGGTATTGTGATCATACCGATTTTGACATTTCGAGATTTCGATGGATCTCCACGAATTGAGGCCACTACATAACGTTTTGACTATTTTTAGCATGATGTCTGTCTGTCTGTTTGCCTGCCTGTCGGTCCGTGTACACGTGCAGAGCAAATTCTACTAAAAGGATTTTTATGAAATTTCATATTTAAGCTTTTGACATCAATGGCACGAGTTGATCAACTTTTGGTAAAAATCGGTTGACTAGAAATGGGAGTTTACTCATGTCGGTTTTAAGATTTTTGCGAATATTTAACAACAGAAAAATATTTCGAAAAAATTTATTTAATAAAAGTTGCTATAAAAGCAATAACTAACAACTTTTATTTGAGACATTTTTTTATAAAGCAGCATAAATTAAACAAGTACTTTGTGATGGCGGTCGGTCCTGTGGTGGCCACAGCAGATTTTTTGATTATGCAGTAATCATTTATTTTTCAGCAATCATAATTTTATTAATTAAAATATTTTTGATAAATTATTATTTTTCTCCCGAGCATCGCCGGGTATGTCTTCTAGTTATTAATATTTTCGGTGTTGGAAAAAATTTAGTATGCAATACGTGTATAAACGACTCTTTTCAATCTCGTGCTTTATACACTAATTGCATAAATAATTATTATATTGAATAGCTTATGATTCACGTAAAATATGTTATCAAGCTACTTATTCGTTTATCGTGCCTCCAATTTTTTAATTTTGCGAATTCTACTATCAGTAATGTTTATTTGTTGAATCAACATTACGTCATCAAAAAAATATGTTTATGACACGTTTATAAGTAGAATTGTAGTTACTCATCTGTAGTTGTTAAGGACGTAATAACTTCCTTTTTTAAATTTCAAGAATTTTCAAGGTTATGTTAGGGATGTAGAGCGCTAGTATGATGTCATAAGAATGACGTAAGAATTTTTTATGTTTGTGGGTAGGGAAATTGGCACAACTTGGAAAACAACTTAACAAAAGCAACTGTTATTCATGTCCGACTCATCATCAGTAATAGCTTTGTTTGAGTAAAAAGTCTGACTGGTTTGTAATTTTTTTTTGACTGCATAATTATGAGTTAAAAATGACATACCTACTGTATATATGCAAACTAGAAATTTGAAGCGCATGGGGGCTCGAATATTCAATGTCAGGGAAATTTTTGGGCAAATATTTTCGTCTATACAGGGTGTCCTAAATAACTTGAGTTTGAGGAGAACACTAAGCATGAGGATCTCGAGAACGGTAAGAGATACGAGGTTGGTTAAGTTAGACCAAAGTTGCCGCATTAAGGGAACATTTTAACAATGTCTTTGTTTTCCTAAAAAAATTCATAGGTTACTAGATATGAACGAAAATGTAAATTTTACGGTTTTTAATTTTTGCTGATAACTTCCAAAATTAAAATATTAAGTGATTTTGGTATGCACTATCTTTAGGCACTTTTTCATTGTGAATTTACAGAGGTTCTTTATCGCTTACCGTTTTCAAGTTATCGGGGTCAATTTTAATTTTTCATATGGAACTTATAGTAGGTTATGATAATTTTGAATAGAGCTTTTTTTTGATATTCAATCATATAAAAATTCAGCTGTGGCCACCACAGGTCCGACCGCCATCACAAAGTACCTGTTCATTTTATGCTGCTTTATCAAAAAATGTCTCATATAAAAGTTGTTAGTTATTACTTTTATAACAACTTTTGTTAAATACATTTTTTCGAAATATTTCTCTGTTGCGAAATATTCGCAAAAATCTTAAAACCGACGCGAGTAAACTCCCATTTCTAGTTAACCGATTTTTACCAAAAGTTGATCAACTCGTGCCATTGATGTCAAAAGCTTATATATGAAGCTTCATAAAAATCCTTTTAGCCGAATTTGCTCTGCGCGTATACACGGACCGTCAGACAGACCGACATACATCATGCTAAAAATAGTCAGTTATGTAGGGACCTCAATTCGTGGAAATCCATCGAAATCGCGAAATGTCAAAATCGATATGATCACAATACCTCCCTTATATAGTTGGCGGTCGGTAAAAAGTCCTATTTTATTTTCGTAAATAATATGAAAAATTAACAAAAACGTGATTGACGGCCAAATGTTCATGCAATAGTGAATGTATGCTGGTCCCACTAATGCCCAAGGATACCTCAATCTCACGATAAGTCACATGACGATCTTACAGTATCAGTTCACGCACAGCATCAATGTTTTACGGAACAAAAACCGATTTTGGACGACCTTGACGAAATTCTTCCTTAAGCGAATTACAGCCAAAATTGAAGTCGGCAAACTCTCGATAAACAGTAATCCTTGATGGTACTTCATCGCCGCACTTAAGTTCATCGATGCACTGTTGTTGGGTTAATCCACGTCGAAAGTTGTAAAAAATAATCGCTCGAAAATGTTCACGATTTAATTCCATTTTTAGCCGAGATGAATTTTTTTAAGTTACTGTAAACAACACAAATAGCACTCGTACGTCAAAACGTTCTCAGTACCTTTACCGTCATAAATGTCAAACTTTACGATAGAAGCGTCAGTTGCTAGATGGCAGCACAGTTTAGCGCAATCCCGATATATAGGGATTTGCAGCTAAGCACCCTACCATCTGGTGAGCGTTTCATTAACTTGTGTACATCAGATAACATTTCGTTTTGTGTATTGGTTTTGTATGAAGTTTGTTTTTAAAGTTTTATTATAATCATTGAAAAATGTATAATACATATTGTTGTGTGCCTATGTGCAATTCATTGAAAAGAAGAAATCCGGAAATATTGTTTCATTTGTTTCCACTAATATCAGACACCGTACGGTTCGAAACAAAATTGGGAAAGCAAGAGGTTAGGAATCGACGCGATGTTTAGATAAACAATTTAAAAATTGGAAAAAAGGTTGCTCATTACATTTTAATGATAGTGACTACAAAAAATATTTTCAATTTTGTATTTATTATCGCATATCTTGAAAATTCCTGTTATTGTGTGTGGGTTTGTAATGCACAAGTTTGTAGGCATAATGCATAAATCTTTATGAACTCTCTGTTTTTTTCAGTGACTCCACACAATATTATATGCCCAGCATTGTAGATTTCTACCCCTTGGTAAACAACACGGGAATTATTATTTCCCCCAATATAGTTAAAATAATCGACAATGGAAAACCGCCATAACTTAAAACCAGATCACAAAATGTAGTATTTTAGATGTTTACAAGTAATGTCACTTCACAAAATCAGAAAATCCCAAACAATTATTTATTTTTTGTCGTTTTTTGATACACTTTTCGCTATTATTTACTAGTAAATGTCAAGTGGTATCTGACTTAGAATGGTTTCAAAAAAATCCGCGTGGCGCTACGATCTTAAAATTTTTCCCCTATAAGAGGCAACCCTTGTAGTCTATTAATTTTAGAGTTCTGAACGTAACTTAATCTGGACGCAGCTTTTGGAACAAATGCCCGAGGAGCAGATGCAGCCCACCAGCAGTAGTTTGGGATCCTCTGCTCGACTGTATTAAGTTCATTGAACCCAGCCTTAAGTTTCCAAACTTGTTTATCACATATATCAGTTTCTAGGTTTGTTTGACAAATTGTTATTTGTCAATAGTACGTGGTTGTATTGCAAGGTGTGGCTCTGCTCTATGAATGAATATTTCGCGAGAAATCTACCAGACCGCGCTGCGCTGTAAGGCGGCAGTAATTATTCTCCTGTGTAGGCGATTTTAAAATAGGCATCTGGTCTTAACTGAACTATTCTACTAGGGTATTCTATTGTAATTGACCTATATTATTATAAGATGTAACTGTGTTATTATACTTTAAACCAGTGGTTAAAAATAGTTTCCATATTGATGTGAACAGAAATAGTAAAACAGAAATGTTTATAATAATTTTTTTTGTTCTTAGAAAAAAAATATTTTTAGGGTTTTGTAGGTATGACCATCATAGAACCCTTATAACGTCACTCCGGGATGTTGTTCTTTTTTTTATTATGTTTTGACTTAAGACATCCTTCGCTATGGAATTTATTAACTAGTCTTGAATTTGTAGAGGGATTTGGTATTGGCCGATCTGAATAAGTTGCACTAAATACAGCAGAAACTTCTCTTAAACTCATTTGGGAGTTACCAGGTCTACAAGTATGAAATGCGGATTTTTTTCAAACTTGCGCAAACAGAGTGTATAGTTCAAAGTTTCAACACATATGGCGTTTTGTTAAGTTATCATTAAGTGTCAAATGCGTATAGGTTATAATTCGAAAAGTGATCATATAGTTTTGTTTTACTGTGTTAAAAATGTCAAATTTTGTACCAAATAAAGAGCATTCGCGGACAGTACTACTGTTTTGTTTTCATTTGAAAAAAACTGCTGCTGAATCATACCGACTGCTTCGAGAAGCTTATGGTGAATATGCTCCATCGCAAGATACGTGTGAACGATGGTTTCGGCGTTTCAAAAGTGGTGACTTTGATCTTACAGATAAAGAACATGGAAAACCTTCAAAAAAATATGAAGATACAAAATTGGAAACATTGCTACAGGAAGACGATAGTCAATCACAAAAGCAACTAGCAGAGCAGTTAGGCGTTAGTCAACAAACTGTTTCCAATCGCCTACGAGAGATGGGTAAGATCCAGACAGTCGGCAGATGGGTTCCACATGCATTGAATGAGAGGCAGATGGAAAAACGCAAAAACACTTGTGAAATTTTGCTTGCACGATACAAAAGAAAATCTTTTTTACATCGTATCATTACTGGCGATGAAAAATGGATTTATTTTAAAAATCCCAAACGCAAAAAATCATGGGTGAACCCAGGCTCACCATCCACATCAACTGCAAGACCGAATCGCTTTGGCAAAAAGACAATGCTCTGTACTTGGTGGGACCAAAAGGGTGTGGTCTATTATGAATTGTTAAAACCTGGTGAAACAGTTAATACCCAACGCTACCAACAACAACTGATCGAATTGAACCATTCGTTGCTCATAAAACGACCAGAATACGAAAGAAGACAGCACAAGGTAATCTTTCTTCACGATAACGCTCCTTCACATAAGGCAAAAGCAGTTTGCAACACATTGGAGGCACTCAAATGGGAAGTGCTACCTCATGCCGCTTACTCACCAGACTTGGCCCCTTCAGATTACCAGTTGTTCGCATCGATGGGTCACGCACTTGCCGAGCAGCACTTTTGTTCATATGAAAATGTGAAAGAATGGCTAGATGAATGGTTTGCGGGGAAAGGGGAAGAGTTCTACTGGCGAGGTATTCACAAATTGCCTGAAAGTTGGGAAAAACTTCTAATGGAGCATACTTAAAAATAAATAAAACTAAATAACTTAAATAAACTTTTACTGTTCTTTTGAGTTTAATGTGTTTTATTTAAAAAAAAAAAAACCGCATTTCATACTTGTAGACCTGGTATACCAAGTTACCATCATTATTTTTTCTTCATCTATATACATGTTGATTAATTTTTAAATCAGTAATGAGTAAAAGTTTACACACTAATTGTCTATGTTGCAAATGAAAATGAACACGATTTATATTGCTGTCAAAAACTGTATCCATGGTAATGACATAGTACATGTTGCATTAAAAAATAAATTCACGGTATGTGTATTAAACACGGTATTAAATTTTTATTTCATTGTTAAATTTTTACATACATTATATTCATTTGTAAATAAACAGAGGAGTCAAAAAAAAAAAAAAAAATTATATTCATTAAGCAATTATTTCCAAGGAAACGTTCTTGTAAGTTTTGTCGTTACTTGCCACAAACAAATGAGTCAACCGGTTACTAATCAGTAAATAATTACAACAGATAGTTCTGAATACACTTGCACTAAAAAAATAACTCACATCCATGTGATATATTTGCTAAAAATAACTGTGACAAGATAACTTGATCTTTCTTTTTTGACAGTTAAACCAGTGGCGTGCAAAAAATTTAGGTGGTAAATACCAAAAGGTTACAGGATAATAGAATCGGTCGAAACGACAATTTGATCACGTGTCTTTCATATAATATCAGAATTGTGAGAACGGAGAACTTACCTTATTTTTCTTAGAAGCTACCTACTGGGAACTATTATTATTATTATTATTATTATTATTATTATCGCTTTTAGTCTCTTTTCTTTAGCACAGGGGTCGGCAACCTGCGGCTCTTTTAGAAAATATTGTGGCTCTTTGAAAATTGGATGGTTTTTATTTTAATATAATTTGTTTTTTAATTTTCAACTTTCTGCCTGTCCTATACAGGTTTTGTATTGTTCAGGATGTTTTACGGTGTAATTAACGCCTGGTAATTCCCCGAGTTGCTGCATATTCCCTTTTAGAAGAAGTAATTTCTGATGAATGATATACGTGCAGAAACATTTTATTAATTTTCAAAAACATAAGAACAATAACAACGTTATTAATACAATTTTTTTTTTTTGTACAAACTATTGTTAACATGCAAGATGCTTTTGGAGAAAGATTTAAAGAGTTTAGAAAATATAAAGCTACACTAGCTCTTTTGACAAAACCAATTGAAGCAGATATGCAGCAATTACATTTATCACCATTCCCATTGATTAATCAGGTATAATTTGAACTTCAATTATTGGATTTGAAATCCAAAGATTTATGAAATAATATATTCTTAAAACTTAATTCTGAACTGGAAAGTTTAGAAAGAGAAAAGTTCATTTTATCCAGCATAAGTGGACCGAAATTCGCAATCTTCAAGAAGTAGATAAAGTTGTTTTCGAAGCTTGGAATCGTTTTCCAGAATCGTTCAATCATTTAAAAAATTATGCTTTTGGACTACTGACAATTTTCGGATCCACACATTACTGTGAGCAAGTCTTTTGACATATGAAATTAATAGTCAGTTAAGAAGTAATCTTACTGACCTGAAACTTGAGTGCTGCCTTAAGTTAAAGATTACTGAATATTTACCAAATATTGAAGTCTTATTGAACACTATGCAAGTAGCAATCGTCCCAGTAAAAAAATTATTATATTGTAATATACTGGCAAGTGCAATAGGTATCATAAATTAAATGTATAAGTAAATATTAATTTATTTATACATTATATATTAATAACAATTATTACGTTTTTTTCTTAAATATAGCATATATTTTTTAGCGGCTCTTCCATGTTATTGTTTTTGTTTTCAATATAGATTTGGCTCTTTGTCACTGAAAGGTTGCCTTAGCACATAAATCGGCGTATAATTCACTTATTAATAGATTATGCTTAAGTTTCAATAAATATTCAGCACTGTAATCTTTTCGAGATATTTTTGATTCAAATATTCTCACTTTTAAAAAGGTCATAAAAAATGTCTTTGAATCTTTTTTTAAAGCAAATTTTGTATTATATGGTATTTTTCGCAATTGATTATTATTATTTTTTGCACTGTCCTGTTGTGCCGCCAATTTAATAATAAATACATAAATAAATTATTATTTTCCGACAAATTTCACAGTGACAACTCTTGTTGCATACAATAATTTTTCTATGGTTATTTAAAAGTCTGCGAAAAAACAGTGAGAATAACTTTTTGTTTACATTTCAAATAATAGTAGGTATATTAAAACACAAGTTTCATAAGGCATGATCTTTGTGCACCCGTCGGAATCGATGTCTAATCGACAAGTGTGTGTATATAACATGTAAGAAAAATAGGTCATGCATAATAAAAATTTAAATTTAAAATAAATATTGTTAACTATTTCGATGACACTAGTGTGGAAATAGAGTTATTTTTACACTAGTACGGAAATGGGGTTAATTTCCACACCAGTGTGGAAATGAAATGAAACCTAATTGAAATTAGTTAGATAACGATACCTCTTTTTTAACGGCCGTCGAAAAAGGAATTAACTATTATTTCACTAATGTCTTAGTTTGGATTTGGAAGAGTGCAAATCAGAATATTGATTAACGGTCTGTTCTTGACCTGCTACATGCAATGTATTGCACTTAGACATGTTTGATGACGAGGTTAACAAACAATGTCAAACTTTAAATGTCTTAATGCGGTTACGATTTATTAAAATCATTTCATACACTCAAGTATATTTACTAAGGTCACATTATTCTAACCTCAATTTTAGTATAAAAGTCTATTTAAGGCTGAAATTAACATTTTTTAGGGTTTCGTAGGTATGACAAAAACTACCTTATACCCCAGGCCTGATATTAAAATAATTTAACAATTGGTACATTAAAAAAATTAAAATGTTGAAAAATGTAAAGAGCAAAAATAATATTTTATTTAACAAGCATATAATATAGGCTTTATTGCACGAGTATGAAGTTACCACCAGAGCCACAGGCGAGGGTGTAATCGTCCGGGTAAAATTTAGCCATTATATGCGAATCAAATACAATATTTTATCTACAACTATATAGTTTTATCATTTGGTCTGTCGATGCTGTCTGTTCTATAGAAATTGTAGCCATATTGGTGGACGTAATAAGTTGAATGCATAATGCCTGGTTTATACTAGCTACATAACAACGCATGGCATATAACATAGCATGTCTCCACAGCACAACGCACAAGCCATAACTACGGTATTTATAATAGAACCGGTGTATCGCATTAGTGCATTAGTTGGAATGCGAAGCTCCGGCCTAAATTTACCAATACATTCAACAACGCGCCGCTGTTTCTTTCCAGTTCATTTTTAGGGTTTTGTAGGTATGACCAAAAAACCCTTATACCGTCATTTTGTCGTCTGTCTGTCTGTCTGTCTGTCTGTTCGGTAAAAATTGTAGCCAAACGTCTAAACCTACAGAGTTGAAATTTGGCATGCTTATACAACTCTTTGACCCGCACATAGGAAAAATACTAAAATATCTAAAAAACACATTCCCCTAGAAATATGACCAAATATGTGCTCATCGAAAAAAAAAAAATTTTTGTAATTCTGAGTAGGGTATCAAATGAAAGCCCTTGGTACGTGGATTAACGATCAAATTTTTATTTTTGAAAAATAAATTATTTTGAAGCGATTTTTGCCAAAATTGTGCAAAACATTTTTTGTCCCACACCATGTAGCCCAGATGGTTTAAACTAAAAATCTGAAAAAATTCTAAGTAATGTACATTGGTGTGAACCGGAATAGCACAACAGGAATTTTTGATCAGATTACGTTTTTGGAAAAAAACGCATTTTTTGTGATTTTTTGCTAATAATGTACACAAGTTATAGCTTTGTAACACGCTACACTGGAACGTGTATGCTGGTGTAGTGGTTTTGATGCTGGCTTTTCACCCAAGTAACTCGATCCGAAAGGGATCGAACCCTGCGAGAAGAGACAATATTATTTTTTGTTTTTTTTTTTAAATTTTTATATTGTTTAAATTATTTTTTCAAAATTCTAGTTATATTTTGGCAAATGTTGCATTCTATTTTTAAAAGCGTAAATTTAATAACCAGTGGAAATTGTTTAAATTATAATTTAATTCTGTTTCAATGTACACGAAATCAGAGGGGCGGAGCTTATAACAACCAATGGAAGCCATAAATTTGATGAATTTTTTTTTTTTGAGGAAGCCATAAATGAATTTTTAAAATTCTTAATGAACCTTGCTATATAAAAAAAAATACTGCACATATTTAGAAACATAAATAATGGTATTAGGCGTTCGAATTAAAATTAACAAAACAAATATTTTAATATAAAATTTGTTTTGCAATACCTGCAAAACCCTGAAATGTGTGAAAATTCACACTTCACATCAATTTTCATTACTTGCGTAGATAAATACATTAGAAATCGAATGTGGCAACACTGTACCGGGACACTAACATGTAGTGTCCACAGCATTGTTTTCTAGATCTAAATTTTTAACATCTAACACTTATATAAAAAATCATTGAATTAGACATAATAAAAATAAATATACGCAGATATACTAAATGCATTTAAAGCTAGTTAAATGCATTTTAAAGTATAAATAAGATTTTAGGGTGTAACTGAGAGGGGTTAATATAAAAATCTAAAAAATATTTAAGTTATGAACTTTGATGTGAACCGGAATTTTTCTTATTTGTTACATATATTTTGAAAAAGTTATAGTCCTGTTATTTAGTAATTTATTTAATAGTCGTGGGCTTGTGTATTCCGCTCACTTAAACTAAATGAAGCCACTTTTATTTCAATTGTTCACTAAAATCAAGTTATTAGAAGAGTAAAGATACTATAAATAAAAAAATGGACTAATTGTAGACGTAGGTTTAGCTTAAGAGATAACATTCGACTGCAACAAGTAAACTCAGTAAGCCCAGTAGTTTCGTCATCAATAAATCATCTGCTGGAGACATTTGTGGACTACAATGTGAAACGGAAAGTGGACTCATTATTATAATTGTTGCAACTTACATCTCACCTAATCAAAGTGTACATAAAATCATCGAATTCATGAAAATTTGTTCATTTATACAACAGCCGGATCTACTCTGTTCAAACGGAACTTACACCAATTACCTATAATTTTGAGTGGATATTTTAATGCGGATTTCTCAAAAGAAATCCACACTCTATACATCATATTTCTTTTTACCGACCGCCAACATATATAAGGGAGGTATTGTGATCATACCGATTTTAAAATTTCGAGATTTCGATGTATCTCCACGAATTGAGGTCCCTACATAACGTTTTCACTATTTTTAGCATGATGCCTGTCTGTCTGTCGGTCCCTGTATACGTGCAGAGAAAATTACGCTAAAAGGATTTTTATGGAACTTTACATTTAAGCTTTTGATATCAATGGCGCGAGTTGATCAACTTTTGGTAAAAATCGGTTAGCTATCAGATGATTGCAAAAGTTCGTGCCCGTGTAATAAATGACCCGTATCCGTGATTTGGTGAATAGTAATCCACGGATTTCGACTGAAGAGATTGCTGAGAAGTTAAATGTTGACAAATCGACAGCATTTCGCCATTTAAAAAAACTTGACTATACTTCGAAACTCGATATATGGGTTCTGCACATTTTGACAGAACGGAACAAACTGAAACGTGTTTCCACTGCCGTTTCTCTCCTTGCCCGTCAACAAAATGAACCTTTCTTGGATCGAGTAATAACTGGAGATGAAAAATGGATTATGTATCACAACATAAAAAGAAAAAGAAGCTGGAAGCATGGGAGTGAACGAGCAGAATTTTTGGCAAAAACTGAATTGCATCCAATGAAAGTGTTGTTATGTGTCTGGTGGGATTGCAGAGGAATACTTTATTACGAGCTTCTTCCACGTGGCAAAACAATAACTGCGGTGAAGTACTTTGAGCAACTCACCCAACTCAATGTGGAAATCCAAGCGAAACGTCCAAGTTTGGTTAATCGAAAAGGCATCATCTTTCACCACGACAATGCTAGACCACATGTCGCTCAACAGACACTGCAAAAACTTAGGGAATTAAAATGGGAAATCCTGCAGCACCCGCCGTATTCCCCTGACCATGCCCCTTCAGATTTTCATCTGTTTCGTTCTCTTCAAAATAATTTGAATGGCAAAAAAATTGTTTCTGTGGAAGAAGTCAAAAACTACCTTACTACTTTCTTTGAAGATAAACTACCCAGTTTCTACAAAGAAGGAATTCAAAAATTTGTAAATCGTTGGAAGACAGTTATAGAAAATGATGGGGAGTACATTATTGATTAATAAAAATGTTTTTCCACGAAAATGTGTTTTATTTAATTTTATTTCAAATCGGGCACGAATTTTTGCAATCACCTGATAGAAATGGGAGTTTACTCGTGTCGGTTTTAAGATTTTTGCGAATATTTCACAACAGAGAAATATTTCGAAAAAATGTATTTAACAAAAGTTGCTATAAAATCAATAACTAACAACTTTTATTTGAGACATTTTTTGATAAAGCAGCATAAATTAAAGTTAGTACTTTGTGATGGCGGTTGGTCTTGTGGTGGCCCAAGTTGATTTTTTTAATATATGTATTTCTTTTGTTTCAGTGTGCTGGAATCGGATTAATAGCTACAGGAGTCC
Source organism: Liopterus haemorrhoidalis (assembly GCA_963971575.1). Lineage (NCBI taxonomy): Eukaryota > Metazoa > Arthropoda > Insecta > Coleoptera > Dytiscidae > Liopterus > Liopterus haemorrhoidalis. The sequence goes on along the minus strand of OZ020612.1, from coordinate 4,067,023 downwards.
TGATCTACATGCAAATCAACAATTATGATACGATAGTGTCACCATTTTTCCAAATTGCACCAACACTAGCTCTGATTTTAGGCATCATTGTTTTCTTGATCGCCTTCTTCGGATGTTGCGGAGTTATCAGAGAAAGTCACTGCATGCTTGTAACGGTAAGAAACATATTTATTTACAAAATAAGTTACCGTAAAATATCGAGTATAATACGCATACTTGATTTGCCGCGAAATTTTCGGAAAATAATTAATTTTCAATATTTCTCTGTTACAATATAACAGTCTCAAAAGTAACCATAGCAACAATTTTCTAACTATTTGGTTATAGTTAACTATGGTCTATTTCAAAGTAGAAAAATGTGTGTAAGAAAATAGGAGCTGTTTGTCCTTGATTTTAGAGATATTTTGTTTCTTTTTTTATTGTTTTCAAAGCTTGCTACGTTCAACTTTGTAAAACTTATGGTTTATGAAATAAATGGTCGCCATTTTGAAATGGTTAACATAAAAATATGACTTTTTGGTGTCATTGTAAAGCTAATTTAATGTACTTTTAGGAAAAAAATATAAAATTATCGATTCCCTATGCTAGATCAAAAGTTGACATCATTTCCGGTGAAACCGGAAGTGCCTCAGAATTTTTATAGTAACCTTTAGATGGGCCTTTTGTCTAGTTTAACTTTTGTTCTGAAGATTTTTTGTATCTTTACAAATAAAGGAGATTTTCGGGGTGCCCCGTTTCAAACAAACACCCTGTATATGTTATTTATATTATTTAATTTTTTTTTATATATTTTGTTATTATTTACATATTTAGACTTTTATTTATATTCTTGGCGTAGAGATAATTCTCCATGTAATTTGTTTTTACGCAGTTATATATTTTTTAGGTTATCTGACATATAAATATTTTTTGACACTTGACAATTAACAGATCAAGAGAGAGGACTAATGTGAGGCCAAAAGACAGCCCAGCTGATTGTGCCCAAAGAAGAAGTTATTGATATAATTTTTAGACCTTCACATATACATATATTTTTAATAAGAAGCTTTAGCTCTGAAAATATATTGTTTTATTGCTTTATTTAATCTCTTTTAGCCAAATCTCACTTTTTATATATAGTACATAATTTTTAAAATTAATATTTTTTTAACTTTTTCAAATTTCCCATTAAACTGAATTTATGTCGTATAAATAACGTAAGTGTATTATCTGCCTTGTTTATTTCAATATCTTATTAACCTTTTTTTAATTAAAAAAAAATCACTTGCTAACCCTATTACTACGCCCATGCCCTAGTTGTAACTTATTTTAAATTTTCCGCTATACTGTATTTATCCAATGTAAATCGTACTCGGTTCGCAGCGCTAACTACTTTTTTTTAATTTGAAATAGACCATAACCTTTCAGAAACCGGCCCAAATTTCCTTACGAAGCTGTAAACGCTACCTCCAACGTTAAAACAATCTACTAAACATATCCATAACGCATAGTGCACAGTCAACTAATTTAAAGAGTTCTGAACGCAGCTTTAGTTCCAGTTAAATCAAAGGAATAGACTTGACATTAATTGAAGTTTCCAAAAATTTCATTCCATTAAATTTAATATTTAACTTTTATTAAAATGTGTGTAAAATTTTTCTACAATAAAGCAGATACGGGTGAACTCATGTGATTTTGTTTTTAAATATGGAACGTAGAACGTTAAAAATATATTTATTTTTTCAGTATGCTGTCATTTTGCTGACCCTATTCGTATTGCAATTGGCGTTGGCCGTTTATGCCTATATTCAAGTTGATAAATCAGACGGAAACATCAATCCACTTATTGAGGATACCATGACTAAAGCATTTAAAAATTACAACAGCAACAATGAAACCAGAGAAGCTTTCGACTTCGTTCAAAAAGAGGTAAGTAAGATTTAAAAAAAAATCAATGTCCATTATTTCCAAAATAATCCACAACACTGTATAGTATACAGTAGGTAAGTCGTATTTCGTGAATAATTTTTTATTATATAGTAAAGGAGAATTTACTTGACAGATTGATCGATTCAGAACCGATAAAGAAATATATATCTGTTTCACACAGTTTTATGTAAGATGTCAAGAACGTATTTCTGCTTCTTACTGTAACGTACGTTCATAGTTTTTGTCTTTTTTTGTTATATTATAATATGGTAACTTCAACGTATGTCTCTTTGTATACACGCGCGCGCATTCAGCTCGAGGGCGGTCGCTAATGGTGTAGTGGAATAGATTCCACGTGTTCGATGCATTCTTGTATCTCTTTCTCTATTTCTAGCTTTGTCTATGAACAAATGATATGGCTCTATTCAAAAATGGAAATTTTATTGCTATAGTTCTCTCCCATTGAACCATATGCTTTAATTAACTGTCATCTGTCAACTAAAGTCTCCTTTACTATATATATAAGCTCAATCATCGGTCATTAATAAATTGTAGCTTTTTGTGCCCCATTCTAAATTATTACCATTGTTTTTTACCGAACTTTTTATTAATGTTATATTTCCATTTTTGTTCGATTGTGAAATATTCAATTTTGGCCAATGAGGACCAATATTTTTTATTAATAATATAGTTTCATAGTTAAGCACGTTAGTTTTAATATAATGCACTGTACCCAGTTTCACGTCTGAGTTAAATCAAATCGAACGCTAAGCTAAGGCCGCCGGCCTAAATTTACCAACACATTAGTAGCCCTTTCTCGTTCATTTTTATTACTTGCGTAGATAAATATTGGGTTGTTACATAAGTCCGTTCGTTTTTTTTTCACCTTTTATTCAATAAAATATACATTCTAAAAAAACTTTTATTATCAAATGTACTGTCCATTATTTTCTATCACTAGACAAACATTAGGCAATTTCATAATGCCATCTCTCCAGAAGGTTCCGTCTTTGCTCTCGAAAAAACTGTAGAGGTGAATTTTGATATCGTCTAAAGATGCGAAATTTTTTCCGTTAAGAGAATATTACGTCCAGCCGTTTATAAAAACTGATATAATCTCCAATTTTATTAATTACTATATTATTATAGCAATTTGTTTTTCTATTTTTACTTAAATATTCCTAAAATTATATTTGTATTCGATTTTATTATTATTTATTAACTATAATAGAAAATACCCATCACCTTAAATTTTATATAAATCAGTATAAAATTTCCTTAGGTTTTTATTTATAATTTATTCAGTAGAAGTGTCTTGAAATAAATATCTTTTATGAATATAGTCAATAAAAATATTTAAAAACATGCAACATCTATATTAATTTTGTATGTTAGTTTGAACTACGCATACGTGTGACGTATTCCCTCTCACGCTCTGATTGGTCAGAAGTTACAAGACAACCTTTACTTTAATAATCTTGGATAAATCATGAATCAAGTTTTTAAAATTTGTTATTTTTTATTTTAGTTCAAATGCTGTGGTGTAGATGGCCCTAGTGATTACACCTTGAAAGCTCGTTGGTTAGATGGAATGGTTCCAGCTTCCTGTTGTAGAAACTATGATGGAAAACCTTGCTCCGTTATCACTGCTCTCATCAGCTCCAGTTATTATACCGTTGGATGTGCTGACATTATATCGCAGAAAATTGCAGAAAATATTAATAATGTATTCTACGTTTGCATTGGTGTCGCTGCTATCGAAGTAAGTAAAACAACGAAAATATAACAGCATGACAAAATATTTACCTCGTATTGGACTCAACAATGGCCGATGGTGGCGCTGTGATCGCTGTGAAACAGGTGATCGAAACGAGTAATGTGAAGGTTGTCCTCATTTGTTTACATGTTTAATTGTTAACAATGAATAATTAACAGCTATCCTTACTAAATCATTTTAAATTTTTAAATATCCTACCTTTTAAGTGTGTAGTTGAAGGAGAGTAGTTGTTAAACACCGGTCGTGTTATATTGTACGTAATTTCGGAAAAAAATGATGAGCATGTCGACATATGTGGGTTATGTTTACAAACAAGCAGTGTAAAATCACCACCGCACAAAGTCACTGGAAAATTAAAACTGCAAGATAACCTGCACCTGTAAATCGTAACCTTTGTTACAAACTCGCTGCCTAAAAAAATTAATCAACAACGAAAGCAAACACTTCAGTGAAGCTGTATCAGAATATCTACGTACAATATTTGAGACTGCATGCCCTAATCCTGTATTAAAGTTACACGGGTAGATATTTATTTATGCTCGAGAAGGATTTTTATAATTGAGTATGTAACGTGCCGAAAACTAACTAAAAGATCTTATTTCTGAAAATCCCACCGTTAGCCACCAGTTGTAACGATGGAAAATTACGGAGTTATTGATAATTTAAATACTAATTAAAAACAATCCCACCCGCTCACACCAGATGTAACGTGCCGAAAACTAACAGTTATTAATGGGGGGGGGGGGGGGAAGACTTTAAATATAAAACTAAATAAAAATTAATTGAATTATGACAGTGTGAGAGAACTAGAGTGAAATTAGGAAAAGAAAATATATATAAATAAGTATATGTAGATTATTCTAGGAAGGATAGCAAGAGCAGAGTTTGAAGGGATAACGTAATATCAATAAACTTGACTCCACTAAATATACACATGTATTTACAAATCGACAAATTGGAATATAGTTACAAATGTTACAAAATTAAAATATATAAAAAATAAATTTACAAATGAATCCGTCTACTTACTCAGCATTCTCAGTTAGTGGAACACTTATAAAAATAAAATAGCTTGAAGTACTTTTCTCTTCTAACTTCTTCTGACTAAGTAATTCTATTCTGACTGTCTTCTGACTAACTCCTGACTAACTCCCCAAGTTTGATGTTGTGAACACCTTTTATATATCACATTAGACTGACCACTTAAGACTTTATTCCCTTGGACTTTCTCTCAGTCCCTTCCACCTTGGTCATTTTCTATTACTCATTAACAATATTTGACAATACTAAGGTTCATAAGGGTGACTCATGAACACTCAGGGTGAAAGTACCAAGTTATTATTAAGTGATAACAAAATTTAAGAATAGAATAATTTAAGAATAATTTAAGTATAATTATAGTGATTTGTGAAAACAAGAAATGACGTCAGGAATATTAGTTACATAGTTAACAAAACGTAATGGTTTTTCTTAATAAAAGGGTTTTAAGTTTCAATAGTGCCAGGTAGCTTGTACTACTACAAGTATTTCTTATTTGTTGAATATTTTTAATAAATTCTAGTTTGTTAAATGAGCCGTTGATTTTGAAAGTGAGACAAATCCACTTTTCGTTATTTCTAGATTTTAATGTTTTGCATTTGAATGAAATTAAAAATATTCGTAAGGAGTAATAGACTTATTTTACATTTTTGGTTTTCTCAATGCATGTAATTTTATTATACGATAAGTGTTATCGGCGTTATTTGAAAAAAGTCGTGGTATTGGTGTACCTCAATGGACTGGTCCCACTTTCAAATGATTTGCTGAAAATGTTGATTTTTCCTAATGAAATGGAATTAAAGTAGTAATCAAATGAAAATTTTATTTAATTATTTATTTTATTTCAGTATAATTTTATTCTTTGTTAGAAAAATAACAATAAAATCAAAAAAAAAAAAAATATTTTATAGGAAAAAATATGAAAAAATATTCAATTATAAGTTATATACATATAAATTATATTTTGTTAGTTTAGACTTTTAATATTTTTAAAGTATTCATGATGAATGGGTGGTATATAAAGTAATAAATCCATCATATCTTTATATTTTTCTTTAGTAATAGCCCTAATTTTTTCATATAAAGATGGTAATATTATTTTTCCAAAATTACACAATCTACCGCACTTTGGTGATAAATCAAGAGTTTTAAATTGTGAATTTTTTCTATTAACGTTTTATAAAACATTTTATACGGCGCATTTCTCAAAAATCCAGGAAATATTCAACCAGTTAACTATTTCTCCATCAGTATTTTTCCTTCTTCTTAAAATTGCCTCCTCGAGAGGTTTGGTAGAGTAAAAGTCTTCACTTTTCATTTCATGTACTACAATGTGCTTGCGACATTTTTGTATCAATTTATAATAATCCTGGGGTATTAATCGGGTTTCGGTTCGAGAGAATTTATTCGAGTGGACGAGTGGATTAAAAACATGAAGTTAATCTCAATTTGTAATAAGACGTAACATTAACTCATATTTTTCACAAAATGGACTTATCTCACTTTCAAAATCAACGGCTCAAATATTAATAAGTTAACAATATTGATGTAATCTGTAGCTTTTAAAGACTTTTAGCACACTCTCACTCTTTTTCCCGTATTTATAGCATTTTCCCATGCTTTTTTACCTATTAATCTCTTCCACAACGCCAAATATATTTATTATTTTCACAAATTGTTTTTCATTTGGAAAAAATGGAAGTGAATATTTCTCTCACTTCTTTTCCTAGAGTGACAACCAAATACACAGCAGTTTGTGTTATGACAAACCTTTATAACACAAAATAAGATAAAAAAGAATAGTAGTTGCTATCAAAAGTTAATATTACAAACAAACTGCAACATTAAAGTTTAAATGTGATGCAAACAACACATGTAAACAATAAACAGTTACTTGTTTCACTAGTTCAGATTTTGTCCGCCTGGTGTGACTTCATAGCGCTGTTAAGCCCAATCTATATTCCCTTCTTTTACCAAAATGACTAAATGTAATTTTTATTTTCAGATTATCGGCTCCATTTTCGCATTTTGCCTTGCCAGTTCCGTCAAGAATGAATCAAGACGAAGATACCCATAAAATCTAACTTATTAAGTGTTTCCCAATATAATTTAGCCACTGAATCAATCAAATATTTAAAATATAAATCACTTTTGACCTTAAAATATGTTGAACTATGCCAGGAAATTAATTATATACGTCTCTTTTGGTTCATAGACAAGATTCTCTTTACGCATGCGTGAGTAAAAAAGAATATGCGCAAGCGCCAAAATAAAAAGTAATAATAAAAGCCTAAAACAAAATCAGAAAATCGCATACAATTATTTATTTTTTGTCGTTTTTTGATATACTTTTCGCTATTATTTACCAGTAAATGTCAAGTGGTATCTGTTTAAGAATGGTTTCAAAAATATCCGCGTGGCGTTACGATCTTAAAATTTTTCCCCTATAACTTAAAGAGGTTATGTTATTTTTTTCACTTAACCTTAACCTTATGTTTATTTATTCACTTAACCTAACTAAACGCTGATTCGCGCAATGTATTAAAATTCGGCGGAGACTTTCCGAACAACCCAATATTTTACTCTAATTGAATGATTATACCTACTGAATTTATTTATGAAATAATACCAGAATTTCCTCCCTTACACTGCTACTGATTAGAATGATCGCGCTTTGGTCAACATATGGTATGAAAAACTAGGAATTTGTCTTGGTATTATATGTATGCTGGCCGAATACGCACCTTTAACTAGATCCTAAGGTTCCAAGAGTTCAAAATTTGGGAAACACTACTCAGCTAACATATTTAAAAACGTATTTTTATATTAATAAGATACACTGCTACTGATTAGAATGATCGCGCTTTGGTCAACATATGGTATGAAAAACTAGGAATTTGTTTTGGTATTATTTCCTGGCCGAATACGTACCTTTAACTAGATCCTAAGGTTCCACGAGTTCAAAATTTGGGAAACACTACTCAGCTAACATATTTAAAAACGTATTTTTATATTAATAAGCTTCAATCTATCAAGATATCTTAATAAGATATTATATAAAACATTTAATTTTAGTTGCTATTTTATAAGATTAACTATTAAATAATTTAACAAACCTGTTACATCTTTTTATAATACTGAACTAAAATGATTTTCAAAACTTTCAATATTTGTGTTTTATGGTTTATAGGGTGACCAACTTTTTAAAGTACCAAACCGGGACAAAAAAAAAAGGAGAAAAATTCAGTTTATTTAACATTTTTTTTACATATTAATAAGATTACATAATATACTTTTACTTAGGGTGACCATTTTCTTGGAGAAGGCAATGCGGGACGGAGCAAAAAAAAAGGTCGTCACGAAATATAAGTGAAGAGCAAACAAAAAAAAAGGTTTTCACCTCCCAAATATAAGTACAGAGCAAAATTCGGCCCTGAGGATACCAAATCAAAATGCGGGATGTCCCGCGAAATACGGGACGAATGGTCACCCTACTTTTACTTGCAGTTTGGCCTTTATCAAATAAGTATTGCAACGGTTTCTGGTGTCAGTCCAATGAGAAGAAATCAAACTGAAGATCCTATCAACAAATTTGAGTTTTTGAGCATGGGATAATGAGAATTTTGCCAACTAGTAGCAAAAGGTTCTTATAACTGTAGAAATTAGCTTCAAAAATATCAGTTCACATTTTGTCTACAGGCTTATTTTTGCAAGACAGCTGTTTTTCGATACTGTCCTTTGTATCTATGAATTCATCATAGAGGCTGTCCATCTCTAAAGCGTCTGTAATTTTCAAACTCTTTGCGGCACATTTTATATGATCATATGTTAAATTTGTTGTTTTTAAAGAAAATTGCCTTATTGCATTTAAGTAATTTGAATTGGAAAAAATTAAATTTGATTCTAAATCCTTTATCAAATAAATAGCGAGCCGAAGACTTTGGTTTTGTAGTGTTTATAAATTATTTCAGTTCAGTTTTTCTAATTTAGCTTTAATATTTTCATATTTTTAAGTTAATATTTTTGTTTTATTATATATGCTATTATATAAGTTATAATATAAACTCGAAATAAGATTTCATGTTCAAAATATATTTAATTATATTGTTACTTTTCAAATTCTTTAAATCAGGTTTATAAAATATTGTTATTTTTCTATTAACTGTTTGAAATAAAATAGTTAAGTAAAATATTTTTTAATAAAAATTGTAACTTCTATTTGACCTTTGTTTTTAGTGTTAAATTTGTAGAAGTGAGGACCTTTTTTTTTAGTGTGGACACCGTTATTTTGGATGTTTGCCATTGCTGATAGTACTAGGCTAGAATAGTACAATATAATGAGAATTAGTATCAAAAAGATATTGGGCCGTATGAATAAAGTTGAAGTAAATGCTCATAAGTAGAAGGTAGAAGTATAAGCATTTGCTTCGAGTAAAAGGTCGGAGTAAAAGCATTTGCTTCTTTTTATATGAATAACGATTACCTTTTACTTGCAAGTAAATGCTTCTACCGTTGAGTAAAAGGTCAAGAGGAAGTTTATGTTGAAACCTGAAAATCAGTATTTATCAAAATCGTACTACTTCTTGCCGATTGCCGTCAAGTTGAAAATAGTCTATAAACACTATTAGCAATGTGCTAGGGCTGTATTGAGTTCCATGTTTGGCATTTCAACTTATTTTTATTGGTGTAAAGTAATTTTGTAATTTTTAACTTCTTAGCGATATTGTGCAAAATAACACAAGCTACAACTATTTTTGGGATATTTTTATGTTTGACGCGGCAAACATACTTTAAGATCGGGAACCTTCGTTTAAGTTGACCAAAACAACGCTCGATTATTATCCTCTCCTCTTTTAGGAGTTTATTAAAGCTTCTTTGAGCTCTATTATCAGGATTTTTAAATGGAGTCATAAGACATGGCTCTAATCCATACCCCTTATCAGCAATTAGTACAGTATTTTGCATTCTTGATAAAATTTGTCTAATGTCCGAATTTTTCCAAATCCAGGCCACCTTACATCTACACTTGTGAACATTTCACTGGCATCACAAGTTGCCTGTACATTTAGCGTAGGGTTTCCTTTACGATTGATATATTCATCTCCATGGATCTTCGGTATTTTCTATACCTATATGCGTACAGTCAATGACACCAATCGCGGTTGGAAAACGGTATTTTCTTTGCCACAATTCTTTCGCCTCCACTAATGAATTTTGGGAAGTAGGAGATTTAATCCAGGTGCCAGCTTGTGCAACAATTTCATCAACAACACTGCTGACAGTCCGTGATACTGCGGATTGCTCCACCCCAAGTTCCTCACCGATACCTTTTTGAAACCCAGGATCGGCTAGATACATCAAAAATAATTTGATTTTATGCCGAGAAGACAACGCACCGCCTCGAGATACTGTAGTGTTACATAAAAAAGTATTAGCTAACCACTCCACTTTTTCCTCTTCAAAACGAAACAAACTTTTAAAGTCACTAGAACGTGGTGAAGAACGACACCTATAGTGTTTCACATTTCTTAAATGCACATTATCCGCCATAGCAACTAGGTCACTATAACACTTTCTCACAAGTGAGTATACGAAAATATAGATGCATGTTTTTCGAAGCATTTGCTTATAATTTAAAGTAAAAGGTCTGCTTTATTCATAACCATTTACTTCTGTCGTGAGCAAAAGATCAACAAAAAAAGCATTTGCTTCTTACTCATAAGTAAAAGGTTTTGCTTGCATTTTTATTCATATTGTTTCGAGGATTTGCTTCATAATTTGCACGATTTGCTTCACAATACAATTAACTATCAGAATGGCTGCTGGTGTTGTCTGTTAGTAGCTGATGTAAGTCCCGTTCTTGCCCCGGCTTCTCCAGGATCGGTCGAACCACCCCATGTATCCGCACGAGGCGGACACGTGGAGAAGCCCTGTAGACGGAACTCACATCTCGGGTTGGTGACTTGAACAGCTAGGCTGGTCCCTGGGTAGCGTGCTCACAAAAATGATCGAATGAAAAACTACTGAATAACTGACTACTTCAATGACTGACTCAATTAATCACTGACTGACGACTCTATTCCCTAAGACCATTTTATAACTGTTAACCAGGACACTATGACGTCAGGTCCTACCTCAATTGTTTTGGAAACATTATTCATTTGTGTAATTGTTGGCAGCAATTAAAGACCATAGTCCGCACAATTGAATAATGTTTATCAACACATTAGAAAGTAGTTCAAAACTTATGTTGACAATCACGCAACACTCTGCACATTCTTTAATTCCCAAAACCGCAAGTCGGCAACCGCGACCTACACCACCTAAAGGCCGCTCAAGGAATTGCGACATTAGTAGAGCCCTGCGCGGATAAGCTTTTCTGTATCCGCATCCGCACATCCATGATCCGCAACCGCAGCTTTTGTAAATAACAAATCCGCATCCGCACTACAGGTTTTGTTGTCAGTTTGGAAAGAACTAACATATTTCGCCTGTTTAGGTAATGTCTGCTCTAAAACGCTACTGAATATTTTTGGATTTACCAGCTTATTTATTACTAACCTAACCTAAGGGACCCCAAAAGTTTTAAGGCCTAGATGCGCTAATAACTTATTTAAATCTAGAAAGAGATAACAATTTTGGGGGGCCTAAGCGTTCTTTTTCGTAGGGAGTAAGTGGCGTGCTGCTTTTTTTAATATTGAATTTAAAAAAAAAAATCATAAAAGTTACTTGATAGAAGGTGCTTCATATTTTTAGGATCAAGTAATTCTCTTACACCATTTCGCTCATGAGTTAGGCGTTGCAACTTTTTCAAATAGCAACATGTGTCATTTTACAAATTTTTGGGATCTGCAAGACTTTACTTTGGGTAGTATAAAAAAATTGGCAGGTTACATAATAAAATTTTCGAGAAAAAATTATGTAGGTAAATTTTGGTATTTAAATAAAACTCACTAATCAGTTTTATGTAAAAAAAAAACCTCTAACAGATTTAAAAGCCAGAATTAGAGCAGAGGTAGGAAGAATTACGTCGAAAGTGTACCAGAAAACTTTTGTCCAAAATATTATTTTCTATAATATATTCAATAATAAAAAGAAAGTTAAGTTGATTGTCTCAACTAAGTCTTGATCATGGACAATTGTCTTAATAAAAATAACATTAAGTGAGATTGAATGCTACAAAATATCATGTATATACAGACAACCGAAAATAACCGAGGACTGCGTAGTCAGAACACAATTGCTTGTTTCTCCGAAAGTAACCGAAGATTTAATGTTCACGCGGATATTGCGGATAAGCGGATATGACATTTAATCCGCATCCGATCCGCATCCGCATGGTTTAAATGATAATTTATCCGCATCCGCAGAAAAGTTGCGGATAATCCGCGGATACCCACGGATTTGCAGGGCTCTAGACATTAGCATACAATTATATCATAATTGTGACAATATTATACTTCATGAGTATATAACATATATTCGGACGTTTCGGAAACTGCTCAACAATCTGTTTCCGTCTTCAGCAATCACGAGAAGTGATGAAAATTTAAATTCTATTTAGGGTACATTCGATTTGACGCTACGAATGCTACGAGCACGTTCTGTACACTCAAACTTGTTCGATTTTACGGTCGCAGTACATCCAATTACATTCGTTTTGCGCTCGAGGGTGTATTTAGAGTGCGTTCTATGTGTGCGGGAAAAGTACTACCATTTTTTGTATTTGTGACTTTTTATTAACTTTGAAAGCTGTATTAATAATATAGATGTTGCATGTTTTTAAATATTTTTGTTGACTATATTCATAATAGATATTTATTTCAAGACAGTTCTAGTGAATAAATTATAAATAAAAACCTAAGGAAATTTTATACTGATTTATATAAAATTTAAGGTGATGGGTATTTGTATTATAGTTAATAAATAACAATAAAATCGAATACAAATATAATTTTAGGAATATTTAAATAAAAATAGAAAAACAAATTGCTATAATAATATAGTAATTAATAAAATTGCAGGTTATATCAGTTTTTAAAAACGGCTGGACGTATTTTAACGAAATTTGGTACAATAGAGTAGAACCAGGATCAAATATAGGCATGATATCTCAAAATTTTCTTTCTTAGGGGGTGTTTCTGGGTTAAAACTATTACTAAAAAACTTAATATAAAGTCTGTTCCAAACGGTTAGGCGGAACTAGATTTTGTAATCTAGTTACTTTCATCGTTTAAATCGTGCTTTTCGACTGTGTTGTTTAAGCTTTGTAAATCATACTTACAATAAACATTTTTTGGTTAAGGTTAATATCATTTTAAAATGTTATTTTCTTTATATTTTGATTTTTTGTGTCATTCTAAATACAAATTTCCCATTTTTTTATTTTTTTGTCATTAAAATATGTAAAAAAAATAATTTAATTTTGACATATGTCATTCGTTTCCGTGGTTTCATTGTTGGAATTTTAAATTTTGACATTCCAACGTGAAAAATGAAATAACCCAAGCAAGATCCCTTCTCGTGACAACCTAAAAGAACGAAAGTCCCATTTAGTTCCGCCCAACCTTTTGAAACAGACTGTATTTCATTTATAAACAGAACTATCTTAACAGAAAAAACAATACAATAAAAATTGTTTATAAGAAAACAAATCATGCATTTTTTTAATTTGATGAATATCAGAGTATTTACGGGGGGGGGGACACCCTAAAACGAAAATATTGAAATATTTCACCGCCTAAAATTATAGGGTTAGATTTTATAAACATTACGTCACAACAACGCTCGCTCTGTGTTCGAGTTGCTGCCTTCCGTCGGTGATCTATTCATGACGTCACCATCAACTGTTCGCTTAACGCTCGCTCTACCCTGTACAACTCGAATGTACCGTCAGTTTCGAATAAAGTGAAGTAAAGCCAAAAAGTAAAGTTTCTCTTCTTTTATGTATGGTCAAAATGTGTTTTGTCAGTCATAATGACATTTCTTTTACAATATTGCTATAGTTACCAATTTTTGACTTGTACATAACGAATATTTGTGCCAGGAAGGTGTTTTTGTATTTCAGGGATGTCATTAAAAATTTTGAAGGGCATTACACATCAAATTGAAAGCGACAGGAGACTTTTACAGTTTGATTGTTATGAAAATTATCTAAATTCTCTAATAACTACAACCGATTTAAACAATCTTTTGACAAGTATAACAGCTAGAAATGTGGTAGAACTTGGTTTCAGGTAATATTTTTACTATCATTTAGTTTTTTCTTTAGTTCATTTTAGTTAAAAACGCAGTGTGTAAAGACTGCTGGATTTACGTATAGGTCAAGTGGGCGTAGACCTAGAGCCCCGCATTTTTAGGGTCCGCGAATCGGTTATTTTCTCATAACTTTGATTCGACTTCCTTTTTTTGCTCATCAGTTGCATCCATAGACGCCCGCAGAATTTTTTCAAGGGGGAACAAAATATAAAGGTACATTTTTAGTAAATTACTAAATAAACATAAATGAGGAGGTAACTAACATTCAAAACGTGATTTGTCACAGTAATTTACGCGGAGCGCCTACTAGTGCCCCGCGATCTACTAGTGTTGCTAAATATATATAGCAACGATAGTACTCCGCGACGAATTCTTCTCGTGAAAATTGCTCCGCGGTTCAAAAAGTTTGGGAAACTCTGACTAATACCCTTTTCACACTAGATCTTTAAGACGAGTGAACTTAAAGTTCACCGATGTTTAAGATCGGTATGCTTTCACACTTGATGTTTAAATTTCCGGTGTTGTCATCAGCTACAGTAATTTTGTCCTTAAGTTACCGTCATGAAATTACCAGTTTTGAACTGTCTGCGCAGACGCACATTTTGAATTATTATAAACAAATATGGATATTTTATTTCATTCTACAAGAAAGACACTACAATATAGAATATATTACACCTGTATTAACATGTAAGTCGAAACATTTTATCTCAATTATTGTAGCTCTGTATTTTATTAAACACATTATTAAAATAAATAATTTTACTATAACAACAAGTATAAACTTCTTATAACGTCGATATAATACAGTATTCTTGTTTATGATAATATAAAATGTTGACAGCACAAATTCAAGGAGTATTTTTTTATAATAGAAATTAAGTTGGCAATGCGGACGAAGTTTAAGACGCAGATCTCTGTCTTAAACATCGCTTGTATTTAGACGAGGCCATACGGTTTCACATTAGCGTTTAAAGATACATGCACTTTAACATCCGATCTTAAAGTTCTAGTGTGAAAAGGGTATTAGTAAACCACCCGTCTTCAGAGAGATGGGGGTTTATATAAGAGAGCTAGTAGCGTTTCTAGGAAAAAGGGTTTAAGCATTGTTCAAGGAGATGCTAGTGTTCAAAGTTATTAAGCAATAACCCTGAACAAATCTCCTTTCAAAGAAATTCTCGCGATGGGTGGTTTGTGAAAGTTTGTCATTTTCCCGGGTGGACTAACCGATCCGTTACACTATTTTTGCATTTCGAACAGGGTATAAAATTCAAAATCTATTTCCGCTTAAACCACGGACCTTTTTGATTAATTTAATAATTTTTTAGATGTTCTGGTTACACTTTAAGTCGAAAGGAGTTTGAAGACAGATTAGCCCAAGTCAGAGCATTTTTTTATCCGAGTTTTCTTCAACAACCACTATCTAGTGTTGGAGTAACCACTTTTCCTGATACACTTTTATTAAATCTTGCGAAAAGAGAAGAGGCCAATTTAAGTGGGGAAATTGCAGTAAGACATTGTTATAAATATTAGTTGTTTGCGGATGCAGTCCCTGACAAGTTGAAGAATCGCACGCGTGACCATATACAGTGGAATCTCGAGATACGAGTTTAATTAGTTCCAGCATTGAGCTCGTATGGCGAATTTCTCGTATCTAGAAACAAACTTCCCCATTGATAATAATGGAAATCCAGTTAATCCGTTCCGCACCCCCAAAAATATCAACATAAAAATCAAACCGTATTTACTAATAAAACCGTAGTAATAAAACCGTAGTTTACCTTTATGAAGAGTCCTGACTGGCGATAGGGATGTGGGGAAGACGAAACGGGTTACTGTGGGGAAGGAGAGTCCCCCTCTGATGCAGGAAGGCTCTCTCTTCTTGGGAATTTTACCCCACTGGAGCAGGTTCTGGGTCAGTCTCACTTAACTTTCTTTTAGTTGCAGATTGCTTTACCAAAAACTTATCTAATAACACTTGATTCGCTTAACAGCCTGGCTCGTTGCTCGTTACTCGAGTCAATGCTCGTATTTAGAGACGAATTTTTCGCTCATACTTTCCTCGTATCTCGAATTTCTCGTATGTAGAGGTGCTCGTATCTTGAAGTTCCACTGTATAGGTCAGTCGTTGGTCATTTTGCGTCATAACATCAATGACAAACTTAGTGGCGAAAAAATAACTAAAACTTTTTTTTGCATGTGAATTATAGACTAATATTGTTCTTCACTCTTTTATTTTACTAAAACATACTTTTTGAAGTCATATTTAGTATGTGTTCGACAGTCATTTTAAGATTTACAAATTTTGAAAGTGTTTATTTAATATAGGGACATTTGAATTGATATCGCTAAATAAAACGATGTTTATATTTGACATTTTATAATACGTTGTGATGTGTTTTGATACTAGTGTTCACATATCTAACTTATAGCATAAGAGTAAGTAATATTATATGTACTACTTACTCTATGCTTATAGTAAATTCTAAAAACCTTTTTTATATAGTTTGTTGTTTATTTAGCAGTTTTGTGTTTAGTCATATATTTTCTTATAGATATCTTATGGCGCGTCTACATCAAGGCAACCTGGTAGCATGCGACATGTCGAACGGTCGCATGCTACCATTGTGCAGCGGTCTGATGGGAGCCGTGCGACATGTTGCTCGTTTCCGTTGCTTGGCGGTAAACATCAAAGAGTTTTCGTGCGACACGCTATCAGTTCTGAAAGCCACAAATTCGCTATTTTGATATTTGATAGTTGTTATTATAGAAGTATTTGTTTTTTAAATTAACTAGTGTTGTAAGCGTTGCTGTATCAACAAAAATTATTTAGCAACAAATTTATTTAAGATAAGTGGTAAATAAAATTTTTGATAAAATAGAGTATGAGAAATATTGATAAAAATAATTAAGTAAGGTTATGTTTTTGTTATGGAATTAAAATTTGTTATAAAATAGTATAAATTAGCTTGACATCATTTATAGTTATAAAATGTAATAATATTTTTGCGATCCGTCATATTTATTCAGTAAACTGACAGATCTCGCAACAATAAACAGTAGCACGCTCCCAGTGTTGATGTAGACACTAGCTTGTCAATACGACATGGTCTGACGGTCTCGGCAGACTTGTCGTATGCTACCATGTTGCCTCAATGTAGACGCGCCATTAGAGATCCATTTGATATTGTGTGTAGTGCATAGCTTTTTAGGTTAAATTCAACGTATTTCTATTTTCTTTTATTTGATCATATTTTTGGATCACATCAGCCCTTTTTAGGACTACTTAGCCTTGCTTTTATTTGTTTCTGCTCTTATGCTTATATTTTCATTTCATTACAATACAAGTGACAGCGTACTAATATTACATTCGTTAAATGGATGCTATATAGACGTACTAAATATGACGTCACAAAAACATGTGACGTTTCCAGTGACGCAATTACACTGATTCGCCGACTGCCCTATATCGTACATGCGCCAATTATTGACGTCATATAAATAGACACAGCATGCTTTATGCCAGTTATTGTTAACAAAAATTTCATTTAGTTCCGCTTAAACGTTTAGAACAGCCTATATATTTGTTCTGTTTTTATTTTTATTTATTTTTTAGACTATAATATTTCTGCGACATTTCAATCATTTGGGTTTTGAGATATCAGCATACATAGATTATAGACATCGACTAAAAACTCAAAATTGGATTCCATTCTTCAAAGGAAAAAAGAAGCTTATGCCAAAATTTACAGATCTGAGTTATTTTCATTGGAGAAATAATAATGTTATTTCAAACGATACGGAAAATTTTGAGGTAATTAATTAATCATTTAAATGTTGCTTGCTTTTCAAAATCGTAGTACAAAGTGAGTTCCTGAGAAATTATGGATTTTAGATAAGTTTTTATTAATTTTAATCGTGTAAAGTAATCGCACTCAACTTTCTATCGATGCTGGCTAAAACGATTTTATGAAACTTCAAATTGATCAACTCTTGCCATAGATGAGTTGATCAATTTTTGGTAAAAATCGGTTGACTAGAAATGGAAGTTTACTCGTGTCGATTTTAAGATATTTGCGAATATTCAGCAACAGAAAAATATTTCGAAAAAATTTATTCAACAAAAGTTGCTATAAAAGCAATAACTAACAACTTTTATTTGAGACATTTTTTGGTAAAACAAAAAATTTTGAAAAATTTTTCGAAATTTTTTCTAAGTATCTATTTTTTCATACTTATATATAACGTTTCCATGGTCATGATAAATAATATCTCTGTTAGAAAATATTAGGCGAAGTTATTTCTACTCTGCTGCTAGAATGTATTTTATGCAAATACTTTGTGATGGCGGTCGGTCCTGTAGTGGCCACAGCTGATTTTTTACAGCTATATGTTCATGCAAAATCGATTGTTTTGCAGTTTGCGATATGCCAAAGGATGCCTTTATCTCACGGTAAGTCACATGCCGATCTTTTTCAATAATTATGCGCACAGCATCGATTTTCATGAGATTCATCACTGACGGACGCATGACCACGACGAAATTCTGCAAACCAATTGTAAACAGTCTTTTCTGATGGTGCCTCATTACCAAAAGTTGAACGAATCAAATCTATGCATTGTTGTTGAGTTAAGCCTTTACTAAAACCGTAAAAAATCATCCAACGAAAACCTTCACGAGTAATATACATTTTTTTAAACACTCACTGTCATCAAACTACTTGGTCAATTTATAAGCTGCCACTGATTTCACAATAACAAATGTAAAATTTTACGAATATATAATAGTAATGACACATTTCAATATTGCCATTTAGTGGTCGTTTGTAAAAACATAAAAAGTTACCAAAACTCATAAATTCTATAGAAGGACGTATAATTTGTGCTTTTTAGTCAAAAAATGTGCTGGTCTGGTAAAACAGCAACGAAAACAAAAGCTTATTTCGGTTGCTTACGCTCATGAAGTTCCAGCTTTAGTAGTGTCACATGATCGTACGTGCGTTCTCAGAATGGCTTCTCATCCTTTTATGCTATTTTTATAAATATATATCAATGTACTTAAAGATTATTGGAATTATACAAAATTGACTTCTGTAAATTGATATCTGAAAGATAATAATTCATTGAATCATTTCAGAGAACTGATATGTTTATTTCCTTCATCCTTCAAATAATTTTTCAAAATAACACCATTTCTTCAAAATTTGACTATCAATAACTTTTAAAATTGGTTGTATACAGGGTGTTTGAAGTTATATTATCCAATACACAACTTTTCTATTATTGAAAATAGGGTAGGGAAGAATGGCGTACCTTGGGACAATTGTTACTTTGAGATATTTGAAATTAAAAGGCCCATTTGATTCTAGAAATGTTAAAATCTAATAGCTTATGTATTTTACCATCAGAGAGCAGCATATATAATACGTAAGGCGTTAAGAAAGTTTTGAGATATATCTGTCTCATTTTGTAATACGAAACTAAGAGGGAAACTTCATTTTTTATGTTGTATATTTAAAATATCATCTTTGGGTGATCATTCTGAAATGGCACCTTTCAAAATATTTGACAATTCATAATTGACATTAACTTATATATCAGTTTACTAACACTAATTGTATAAACCACAAATTGACAAGTATTTGAAATATATTTTATACAACCAGAACAGAAAATTTAATAAGCGAAAACAATTAGATATATACACACACACCGGCAAATTTAAAGGAACAGATTGAAAATTATGTTTTTTTTTTAAATTTTATTATTTTGTAGCCTATATCTAGATAGCTTTGAATGCTCCACTAAACAATGAACGACGATTGTATCGACGATAAGGAGAACAAAATGCACCATTTAATTTTGCTACTATTGTATCTTTTGGTGGAGGTTCAATTATGGTGTGGGGTGGAATATCTTTGCGAGCTCGCACAGAGTTAGTAGTGCTTGATAGCGGAGCGTTAACTGCAGATAGGTACACAGTAGTAACGGGGTGGCGTCGGGGCATTTGCTGCCAGGGGCGCGAGGTTTGATAAGGGCGCGGGGTTTCATGAGGGGCACCATTGCGGATGAAAACCTTTTTTTTTGCTCTTCAGAATTTGGGAGGTGAGGATCTTTTTTTTTCTTCACTTGAATTTGGGAGGTGAGGACCTTTTTTTCTCTCTTCACTTGAATTTGGGAGGTGACGAATTTTTTTTTGCTCTTCACTTGAATTTGGGAGGTGAGGACCTTTTTTTTTTGCTCTTCATTTGCTTTTGGGAATTTTTCTCAATTTACTTCATTTGCCAAGGGCGCTGAAAACATTGGTACGGCTCTGTAGGTACATCAGAGATATTCTTCAAGACCATGTTGTACCTTTTGCCCCATATATCGGAGAAAATTCCACCCTAATGCAGGATAATGCACGCCCACACGTCGCCCACTGTGTAACAGACTTTTTAAATCAAGTGGGTATAACAACAATGGGTTGGCCAGCGTGCTCCCCTGACCTCAACCCGATTGAACATTATTCCAAAAAACATCGTACTAGAAGATTACCTGAGAGATATCAACAACATGTACACTACAGGGAAAATAATTAGATTTTTATGTCTGTTCCTCTAAATTTGCCGGTGTGTGTATATAAAAACAAGTATACATAACTCTTATGGAAAACTATTGGAGAAAAATGGAACAAAATTAAAAAGAAGCGAAAAGAGCTAAATATATGGGAAATTGTGGGGTTGATTATGTACCACCTTTTATTATTTCTTTGGCAGAATTTTGGACGATGAATACACAGAGTAAATTTGGAATTGGATACAACAATGCCCGATGGCGGCGCTACGAGCGCTGTGAACAGCTGATTGAAACGAGTAATGTGAAAGTTGTGCATATTTGTTTACATCTTAAATCATCGATTTACAATGGATAATAAACAGCTATCCTTATTAAATTATTTAATTTTTTTAAGTGCAACACCTTCTTCTAGGTGTGTAGTTGAAGGAGAAGAGTTGTTAAACGCCGGAAATCTTATGTTGTGCGGAATTTTGGACAAAAATGATGAGCATGTCGACATATGTGGGTTATGTTTACAAACAAGCAGTTTGAGAACACCACCTCACGAAGTCACTGGGAAATTAAAATTTAGTAATGATGTTGAAGTTTTAAATATGTCCTGCACATGTAAAGCAGGAACTACATGCAAACACATTTCAGCTATCCTATTATTTTGTGCCAGGTGGTTAACAAACCAAAATGAAAGAAGCCAAGATCAGGGCATTGATTGATTGTGAAATATTTGATTTATCTTTTTTTTGTGTGGTTTCTGTTGGTTTTACTTTTTGTTCCAGAAACAATATATTGAGTATGGAAATATTAACCAGCACAGATTTAAAATGCCTGTGGTCTACTTTTAAGAAACCTGTCTTACAACAGTATGAACCGAAACCTCTGTTAGAAACTCCTTGCCTAAATAAATTGATTAAAAACAAAAGCAGGCACTGAAAGTTCAGTGAAAATGTATTAGAAAAGCTGCGTACAGAATTTGAGACCGCTTGCCCTAATTCTGCATTAAAATTACCCGGGTAGATATTTAATTATGTTCGAGAAGGATTTTTATAATTTAGTGTTTGTTTTTTATTTAATTTGTTTAATAAATACTAGTTTGTTATTATCACTTCCACAGCACCAAATTTATTAACAGTTCACAAATTGTTTCTCATTTGGAAAATAGTGGAAGTAAATATTTTTGTTACTTCCTTTTCTAGAGTGACAGCCAAACACACACCAATTTGTGTTATAATAACTCATTATAACATAAAGTAATATAAAAAAGAATAATAATTGCTATCAAAAGTTAATATAACAAACAAACTGCAACACTAACTTTTAAAAGCAATACAAACTACACGAGAAAACACATGTAAACCAGATGTAAACAATAAACTATTACTCGTTTCGCTTAGTTCAGTTATAGTCCGCTTGGCGTCACTTCATAGCGCTGTTGAGCCCAATAGGTATTGGGCTAGTCTAAATTTCGCTGGAGGGAGGGAAGTCTAAATTAATAATATTATAATATACCAATTATATTATTATATTTAATATCATACAAAATAAAAAGCTAAATTATTATAATATGTATTTTTGCTTTTTATATTTTATCACAATATTTCATTAATAACACAGCCCAACAGACATTTTGGTGCAGAATCCAAAATAGCCGTCAGATTTGTTCTATTAGATCTAGTTTTTGAGATACGCTATATTGGCCTCTTTTAAAATAAAATCATATTTTTTTTTAACTTATGTACATTTCACGTTATTACTATTACTATTTGCTCCAACTGCCAGTTAAAAAAAGAAAAAATACAAAGTAAGTTATTTATTTCACAAATATATAAATATACATTCATCACTTATCATTCAAAATATTTCTTTTATACGACTTTCTATCATGGTGTTTACCAGGACAATCTCGCTGAAGACTCAAGTCGGCCATCATGTCATCCCATCTTTCTTGATATCGATCTTCCATAGTTTTAATGTCCTGATGGAATCTTTCTCCCTGTTCTTCACTAAAATCATCTAAGTGTTCTGGAAACCGATTAAAGTGGTTGGGGAGGTACTGAACTTTTATGCTCATGTTGCAACCGAGAATTTTAAAGTTGGAAAGCATATTTTCCACTAATTCTGTGTAATTCTCTGCTTTATGATTTCCAAGAAAATTTTGTACTACTTGAACAAATGAACACGAAGCATTAGATTCAATTTCGTTCATTGATGCGGTAAATTGTAGAATTTTAATAAACTGCTTTATCTGAGGACTTAATATTCCGGCTTTCAGTTTTTCCGTGCTAATCCCAAGAAATTTATTTGTCAAGTAGCGAAAACAAAGTCTATCTCGATTTAAAACTTACACAAACTGCTTCATAAGCCCCAAGTTGATGCAAGGATGGAAATATGATTTTCTCTCTCGCAACCAAAGGTTCGGTGACTATGTTTTGTTTCCTTGAATAATGACATTTCTTAAAGGCCAAGCTCTGGTAACCCAGTGCTGATCCTTAACAGCTCTGCCGTCCCAAAGACGTAAAAAACAAGGATATTTTTTATATCCACTTTGCTGTCCAAGGAGGAAGTTTACCATTTTTAGATAAAAAACTAAAATCAATTAGCCTGTATCTCAAAAACTAGAACTGCTACTAAAAAATGCCAGATATTTTTGGAATCAGCATATCAAAAATATTCAAAATCTGTTCTTTCTTTTCCGGCACCAAGGCAAAAATTTCATTTTGTTGGGCTGTGTAATCGTAATACTTTTTTACTCCGGCGTATCACTACTAACTAAGCGCCACTACGCGGTGCTTACCGAATCGAACTGCCCCTGAAATTTTTTAACTAAATTCGTAATATAATTGTATTTTGTTTTTCAGATGCACATTCATCCAGAAAAAGGAATGTCTTTTCTCTGCAAACACGACTATCAGTTTGTTTATGTGTGCCCCTATCAGGCTGTCGGAATAAATTCGAACAGAACTAAAGTCATAGGAACACAATACGAACAAGCAATCATATATGACCACTGTATTTTGAAGAGAGTGAATTTATATAAATTCTAGATTATTTGTAATATTAAGTAGACTATTAATTATATTAAAACATCAAAATAAAAAACATGTTAAATATGAATTCTTTCTTTCTCACTGTATTTATTTATCTATTTTTCCATCTGTGTAGGGTTGTCAACTGTTAAGAACAAAAAAAGAGAAAACATTTATTTAAAAAATATATTTATTCATATTTACTTTTTTTTACAATTATATAACATTGGTAACCTAAACAGTACACTTCTAATTGCACATAAAAATGTAATTTAATTATTTTTCATTAATCATCCTCACTTTCATTATCTTTTTTATATTTATCCACACTACTAATTTGGGACAGTAGTTTATTATTTCATTTATTTCATTTTAAAAATCCAAGCATGACATATTCTTGTAATTATGAACGACGTTTAAAATTCCGCGTACAGTGGAAATTTGTAATTTATTTCTTTCCTTAGTCCACTGTCCGCCAATCATAGAAAATATTCTTTCTACATTCGCGTTTTGACCAGGTATTGCAGAAAAAAAACTCACATATTTTTAATAATTCAGAATGAAATTCAATAGTATTTGTTTTAAAATATTCTACCCATTTAAGACAGGATATAAGTTTTTTAAAATGTTCTGTATTAAGATTTTTCTCTAAAAATACCTTTAAATTGCACAATTGATCAAAACATTTTGAGTCATCCACAACAATGTTTTTAGAGGCAAGAAATACAATAGACTTTTCAATTTCGTTCCATATTGGAATCTTTTCTAATTTCATCCAAGTAAAATTATCGAAATTTGATAGCTGATTACTCCATAATTTCAAATATTCGTATGATTTTTTATAGCAATCCATGCAGTTTAAATTGAATTTATCTATTTCCTTTTGCAGACCATTTTCCGCAATATCAGCCAAAATATATTTTACTTTGATTGGAAGAGATGATTCTTTATACCTTTGACTTAATGTATTTGCTAATGAATTTACTGTGGCCATTACTTCCAACACAGAATTTTGTTCGGATTCTATTTCTAATATTTTTTCATGTTTTCAATAATAAGTAATTAATAGTTGGCAATAATAAGTAATCATGTTCAATAATAAGTAATTAATAAATTTAAAAAGAGCACAATTTTAGTATAAATAAAAAAAGAAAGCGAACAAAAATATTTTGTTGAAAAAGAGAACATGTTCTTTTTAAAAAAGACCTGTTGATAACCCTACATCTGTGATACATCTACAGTTACTCACAAAATTGAGCATACAAGAATTTGACAAAGATACTTTTTAATAAAACTTGACTATAAAACAGATTTTTTAAAACAAATTAATCTTCTTTATATATAAAAGAGAATATTTGTGGCTATGTCCGGAAATTCTAACCCACTTCCAGATATGCTACCGAGTTGAAATTTTGCATACAGGTAGCAAATGGCTTCATCATAACTAGAAAAATCGAAAATCTCAAAAAAGTCCCATCAGAAACGAGAAATTAATAATTCTGTTTTTAATTATATTGGACCATCGAAGTATGTATGATGCGTTCAGTGAGATCGCGGGAATTTCGTTTCAATGGTTGTTTGGACAACTATAGTAAGTTCGTGGAACATCGGCCAATATCGTTCGGCACGATTCATCATTGTTCTACTATAGGTGATTTTATTCAGTTATTTAGTAAAATTTATGCTTAGTGTATGCAGAGCGAGACTTGAGTCCAGCATCTGTTTTCTGGTTTTTTATTTTTGCGCATTTTTAAGAATTTTGTTAATTTTATTTATTTATTTATTATCTATTATTTTATATAAATATTTAAATATAATAGTAAAATCTTTTACATATATAAAACAGAAAATCTCTGTGTACCGAGTTGAAATTTGGTATATAGGTAGGAAATGCAGTCAAAATAAGGGGGCAATTCGAAAATCAGAAGAAAAAAAAATTATATCACTTAAGACGTAGACTTAACAGAAAAATTGCTTATAAAAAGAAAACTTTTTTTTTAATGATTTGATTTTCAATTGACAAATTTACTATTGACCAGCAAAAACGCACATGAGAAAAGTTGTTTAAAATAATAAAAAAAAAAAAAACAAATATAATATGTTGTCCTATAAATTATTCAATTGGTTGAGAAGCTGGGGAAGGGGGGGGGGGGTGCTAAAACTAAAATACTGGAAATATCTAGCTTATTATTTACTTTACATCAACAATTTATAAAGACAATTTGTTTTGATTGAAGAACGATTATTTTCTGTTTAGTGTAGCTTTTGAATATTTAGGGGGACAAAGCGAGCGCTACTTATAAACTTGAAATATCTCTCTTATTATTGACTTAACATTAAACATGTGCATAACAAAAGTTGTTATAATATCAATAATATAAATGAATAAATAAACAAATCTTTCCTCAATATATCAGACCTATAATGAGATATCGACTTGGTTTTTGCTTCCCAAGGTTACCCATACACAAGTACAAAAACGTATTTTGCTCTGATCAAACCATAAACGGCAAATCTAGATTCAAGGTTAGTTATAAAACGCTTCGGATGGCCTGTGTTTTATTTCTTTTTGGCACATAGGCGTCTGTTTAGAATCTGTACATGTATTAAAACTCAAAAACGATTTAACCGATTTTAGTGCTATTTGCAACAGCGTATTGCAAATTTATCTGGAAAGATTTTAAGCTATATATCATTGCTGTATGACACCAGGCATCCGATCAATTAAGAAATATTTAGAAAAAAGTCGGAAAAATTTTCCGTATTATAAAAAACTATAAAAGATACACATATTCAAAATATATATTAACGAATTTTAAGGTTTAATATTGCTACAAAAATGTTCCCGGTACAATATATATCACAAATTTTTTTATTTTCATTTTGACGACAATTATAACGTTAATTTCGCTGTTGAACATTATTGTAATTATTATTAAAGCAATACGAAGAAAAAATCTTCCTTGGGTGGCAAGCATATTTACTAACGAATAAAAGTGCTCCGACCTATATAGGTACGATTTATAAATCAGGAATTATCACGGAGTAATTATAATAAATATTATAATAAATAATTTCGTAAGGTGCAAGATAAAATGTTTCACGTGATCGGCGCTGCATTTGGCGATGAGTGATTCTCACATGGGCATTTTATGTGGCATTTTCCTGGGTTAGCACAACGGGACACTTATACGTGTTGTTACTAAATGTCTGTACTACCAATGTTTACAAAGAAGTTCGTACTTAAATTATTTGTATAAGAAGCACATATTAATATAATGGTAGATTAAAATAAATAAATATATTTGAATATAAAACGATTCGCAGCAACCAGTCTTGAACCGATTTCGAAATCTAAGTAGGCTTCGACTATTTTTTTCGGCAGCGAAGCAGCGGGTATACTGCTAGTTTTATTTATAAAATACACCTTGCAGATCCAAAATTATTACTAATAGTATAAAGTATAGTAATATTTGTTAAAAATTTGTTAAGGAAAACAGTTCACTGTGTCTCTAAAAAATAATAATTTTTTAGAGACACAAAATTGAGCGTACTAGTTAATTTCGATTGATTTAAGACCTGTCTTTTCCTGAAATTATATTGCATAGGTTTTATCTTGCAACAGATGGATTTTTCATTAGTTAAGTTTGCATTAGGCCACATCCAAGTACAGTGATTTTATTTCTATTATAATGGAAAATAAACGTAAACAGACTGCCGAATCTACACGAAAACTAATAGTTAAATTATACGCCCTGGGTCATACAATGAGTGAAATGGGTGATATAGTAAACCGAAGACCTTCTACAATTCAAAAAATAATAAATATATTTAAATATGAAGGTACTATCAAAAACAAAACGGGCAGAGGCAGAAAAAAATTATTATCAACTGTGGATGCAAGATTTATTTTGCAATAATCAAACAAGATCCTAAAATTAGTGTACCCCAGTTAACGTCAGAATTGTCACAAAGATTAAATAAACAAATTTCTGTAGAAACAGTCCGCCGAGTATTCCGGAATAATGACTACAATGGTCGAATTGCACGCAAGAAACCATTGATTTCAAAAACGAATAAAAAGAAACGCTTAGAATTTGCAAAAATGTATGTAAACAAACCAATTAGCTTCTGGAATAAAGTTATTTTTTCTGACGAGACGAAAATTATTTTTTTGGGTCGGACGGCAGACAAATTATTTGGCGGAAGCCCAATACAGAATTTAAAAAAATTAATACCGTTCCGACAATAAAACACGGAAGCGAATCAGGTATGTTGTGGGGTGCTATGGGTTCAAACGGCCCAGGTAATTTAGAATTTATAGAAGGGATCATGGATAAATTGAAATATCTAAACATCTTGAAAAATAATCTTACGGCTACTGCAGAAAAATTAGATATGTCACCAGTTTATTATTTTCAACAAGATAACGATCCCAAACATACTGCGCTTTTCTTGTAAAGGAATGGCTGTTATACAATGCACCAAAATTACTTAAAACACCGCGACAATCGCCTGGTCTCAATCCAATTGAAAATTTATGGAGATAATTAAAAGTTCGGATAAAAACAAATTAATTTTCTAATAAAAATGATTTTAAAAAGAAACTTCAAGAAAGATGGAGTAATATACCAGCAGAAGTTTGTGGAAAATTAGTGCAGTCTATGCCAAATCGCCTTCAAGCAGTAATAGAAGCAAAAGGTGACGCGACAAAATATTAATTTAAATTAACTGATTGATTTCTAATTAATTTATTAGTATTACTACTTTTTGTACGCTCAATTTTGTGTCTCTGAAAATGTATATATTTTTTGTTTTCTTTAACAAATGTTTATTAAATATTATTTAATTTTATACCATTTATGATAGTCTCTAAAATGTATTTTAGAAATAAAAAATACTTGGTTTAAATAATGTGTTTTATAAGCATCTTTACCTAAGAAGTATATTTCTAAAACTTTTGTACGCTCAATTTTGTGAGTAAACTGTATAAGAGGCCAAAAAAAATAAAAAAAATAAAAAAAAAAAAACAGATGTAGCTTTCAATTTTATTAATATAGATAGTCAATCCCCATTTCAGAGTTTTGGTAATCTCGCCTCCCACCTGGTTTTGTTAAGATTAACTCTGTTCTATTGAGATAAGATAATAATGTGTGTATATATTGTAACGTAGAATAAATTTCAGTATATCTCGCAGTTTATTTAATAAAACAAGTGTTACAATATTATCCAAAAATGGGTTGTGCCACGGGACTTGTCAGGACAATTCTCTTCATATTTAATTTTCTATGCGCAGTAAGTACTTTATTATAATACAAGCTACTGTACCCGTACTTTGTACGGTTTGTGTTAATGTATTTTTGTTGATAAGTGAGATATTTGTAATATATATGTAGCGGTCTCTATAGCTCCTTCAAATATTCATTTTATTAAAAACTATGGTCCGTTCGAATACTAGAATCATTGAATAAAAAGACTAAAGGAAGAAGGCTTTATGAATTTTTACATACAAATATTTCTGACGGATATTACGTGATTCCAACAACCACAATGTCTGCCAATATAATGTTGTTTTCGTATTAAAAAGTGATTATTAACATTTATTTTGATAATTTAAAGTATATTCATAATTTATAAATCATAAATAAAAGACAGGACTAAAATAGTTTGTAGTTATTTTATAATTTAATATAAAATTACGTATTTAACCTATCTTGTCAAAATGGTTAGCTATTGAGAAGTGACATTACCTATAGAGGCGCTGTTGTCGCTTACAAAATGGCGATTGGAATAGGATTTTTTGACATTTGCCATTTGATACACAAGAATTCACATTGCAGTTAATTTTCTGTTGCGATTTTAAAGACATTTTATTAAAGTTTACACATCCAACAAAATCCTATTCCGTTATTCCAAAATATTCCGCTAGGCGTCACTTCAGTTATTGTCAGTTCTCAATACTGTTTGCGGCCAAGCAAAAACGCAAAATACAAAGACTGAAAGAAGTACTTTTCATTCGTAAGTATTGTTTATTCATGTTATGTAATTGAATTAATGAGAATTTGATAAATCTCAACATACACGTTACTTATTGACAATGACGTTCTGTCATCATTTTCTGCTATAAGTTAAGTCCATTCTACATTATACTTTTTTCAATACTATCCAACTCTGACGTCATTTCAACTTTTGATACTACAGAATATAGTGGGGGAAAAAATAAGAGACAGTGATAAATTTTCTCAACCAAAACTACCTCCGGTCAAATTTTTGGTTGACAGTTCTGTACTTTTCAGTCGTACCAACACCAACTTTTTAGTTTTTGTTTACAACTTAACTTTTAGTAGTTTATTAAGTTGATAAGAAGTTTATTTAGATCATATAATTAAATATAAACTTAGCACAATTAAACAATATTTATAAATTGGTTTACTATAACCAAATTGTTGTCTGCCATCTGAACCTAAAAATTTTTAAGTTGGTAATGAAAAGTAATAAGAGATGGAAGGTATAAAATTTATCACTGTCTCTTATTTTTCCCCCCACTATATTCTGTAGTATCAAAAGTTGAAATGACGTCAGAGTTGGATAGTATTGAAAAAAGTATAATGTAGAATGGACTTTATGAATGCATTTATTTACTTGTGTATCATTAATTTTATAATAATAAATTACAGATGTATAATAATGTTTTATTGATTTTTTGCATCTCCTATCTTTAGTTTCTATTGAAAATATCAAGATTGGTATTTTTTCTTTTTGTACCGATAACAATTATTTTAATAAATGTCCCTACGCCACTGTACAGCTGAAAACTATTGTCCACCACTTTGAAAGACCATCTTGGTCTTCCCAAATAGATGAAATTTAAACTTTTTGGTTATATTTGTAGCATGATCTACTCTCGAACTGTTGCCTGTCAAAGGCAATTTACAGTATGTTTAGGATACGTAGATTTCAAGCGAGCATTACCTTATGCGTTTTACCATACGATCAGTTCGCTAATTTTATGAGTTGTGTAATTTTTGCTTATTTACTGTAACATTCATAAGTTTTCTTCTTCTACAAATAACAAAAATGATTTAATCATTATGTCAATCAACACTCCTTTACAAAATTAGTAACTACGCCACGTACATATGAAACATTTTAAGCTGTGATAAACATAAACAGATAAGATAGTATTGTTGGCTTTGATAAATGAACAAATACCAATAAAAAACATTAGTCACGCATCTGAAATATTGAAAATGGAAATAAAAATTGATAAAATAGTGCTATTTTATTATCTATAACAAAATCTCCAGCCTTGCTAGGCTTACTGCGTAAGATTATTAATTGTGCAGGATTAATTTTCAAAGGATATCATGGATGAAAACGGACAGAAAGTAAACTGGTTAAAGATTAAATGCTTCAAATATTAAAAAATAAAACGTGATGTCATACAATACAGAATACAGATATGATTATAGTAGTGATTATGTATTAAAATTACCGCAAATCAACGAGGCAGAAGATTAACGGCCAATCCATCATTTAAAAATAAAGCTCTTTGAAAGCACTTACAAATGTGAGCAGTTATTTTCTCGGCTGAAGTTCGTTAAATCAAAAACAAGGACGCGAATAACGGATCTGCACCTAGAAAACAGTTGTTCCTCCGAACATTGACAAACTTGTGAGCAATATGAAGTCCCAATCGTCCCATTAAAATTAAATAAACATTTTGTTCTTATTTGAGCCCATAATTATGAAAGTGGACTAAATCAAAATTTCAAAAAAAAAAAAATGAGTTTATCAGTTATTTCACATCGCATTATTTTAAATGAACCATTAGGTAGTGGTTGTAATTTCAACATTATATGAAATTCATTTAGTGTTAATTATGAAAGTGGTCTAAGTCAAATAATAATAATATTGAAACGATAGACCAAAAATTTTTGGTATCTGGTCATTCCTTTCTGCCGAATGACCGTGATTTCGGGTTGATAGAAATGAAAATAAAAAAATCAAATTACTTATACAACCCTGAGCATTATTATGAATTGATAAAAAAGTGTAGAAGAAGAAATAGATTTTCTGTAAAACGAATGTCGCAGCCGGATTTTATTTCAACGAAACCACTGGAAGAGTCAACGACAAGAAGAAAAAAAATACCGCAGGCGAATCTGCCTCTTGGCTTCAAATTCAATGGATGAGATCATTGAAAAATGAACCTTATAAGATGCTTTATAAAACTTCTTTTGATGATTCTAAATTCCACGTTTTGGATCTTTCACCTAAAAGAGGAAGACCAAAAGTATACGGAAATTTTAAATTACTTCCATTATACACCACCCCTAGACCAGTAACGGAAGAAAAACATAAAGATATTATGTGTTTACTACCATACATCCCTCTAGTTTTTCAGGAACACTTTAAGAATCTTATAAAATCATAATGATAAAAGCTTAAAATGATAAAAATGGATTACTTTTTAAAAATAATAAATGTTCATGAATTATTTCATTAAAATGATTGATTCTAATAAAACTTGTAGTTTTCTATTGCTTTAAGGCCCGGTCTTTCCACCTTCAGTTAAAGTTCCAGGTAACTATCTGACAGATAAGGTTATTTGTAACTTCATCTGCTGAATAAATGTCAATACCAGTCAGTGAATTCAATACGTCAGTCTCATTATCCGTTAGATAACTATCCGATAGATACATTTGTATAGAAAGAAGGGATGACATTTACTCAGCAGATGAAGTTACAAATAACCTTATCTGTCAGATAGTTACCTGGGACTTTATCTGAAGGTGGAAAGACCGGGCCTAAGTCATTTATAGGACATTCAGTTAATTTTAAAAATGGTCTAAGTCCATTCAAACTTCAAAAACAGCATTTTCGTATGAAATTCACACAAAATTTCATATTCATAATAAATTTCCCTTATTCAAGACTAATAAAATACTAAATTAAAATGTTGCGTAGTATAAAAATATTTTTTAATTTATTCAGATGCAAATCATTAAATATCTCGAAACAAGAAATACTTGACTTAGACCCCTTTCATAATTATAGGCACATTTAACTATATATTTTTGTCAACTTATATACAGTGTTGTAATAGATACATTTGAAAATATATCTAGATACAGATACAGATACTTGAGGAAAAATGTATCTAGATGCAGATACAGATACAAATTTTAAAAAGTATCTAGAAACAGATACATGTTTTTTACAATGTATCTAGATACTTTTAAGATACTTTCGGAAAAATGAAAACACCACAAAAAATAACTAGAGCAAGGAATATATTTGTTCACAATAAAAAATAAGTTATGCACTATTATTACTCTTAAAATAAACACAAATAGCCCTTGACGCTGTGTGTCAGAAATATTAACTAACTATATACCTATGTACTCTTTAAAAAAATCACTTTTTTATTCCAATTTCAGCGGATATCTCGAACATTTTTTGTTCGCTAATAAATTACTGATTATTAAATGAGTATTTAAAATTTTATATAGGTATTGCAAAACTACGTCATATCACACTCATGTTTAGATTCACAGTGAAGCATGTTTTTACTCCCACCAAGCAAGAAAGAGTTTACTGGTCGCTGATTGGTTAATTTAAACTTAAAATTTAAATATCTGAATGATGCTAAATGTATTACCAACTTGAAAAATCGTAAGGACATATTTTGTAAAAATACCTTGAAAAAGACAAAATTGAGAAGTGACATTACCGTTGGCGGCGCTGTTTTTCAAGGCAATATGGCTGAATTGTCTAGTATTCAGCTGTCAATATGCTAACAGCGAGCAGGTTAATTTAAGCACAGTACATTTTTATTTTATGAAAATGTATCTATCGACATTCTAACAAAAAATCAACACTAGAAAATATGTAATAATTTCAAACAGTACTACAGTCGCGTAGTACAATATTTGACCACCAGACTGCGTATCCGAGCGTGCCAGTTCTCAGTAGGAAAGTATCTAAAAAAAGTCCCTGAAATACAAATACCTAGATACTGAATTAAATATCTAGATACATATTTTAAAATGTACCTAGATACATTACAACACTGCTTATATATGTATATATTTTTGTATAGTTTAGAAAATTTAGATTGTTTTATTTTTTTATAATAAAGACAATTTCAGTGCAGTAATTTAAAAAAAACTGATGTTTCTACAAAAAAAAGTCCTTAGAAAGTTCTGGCCCGCGAATGTATTTCAGATGGCTGTCTGGCCCTAGGTCTTCTGGAAGTTGCACATGCCTGATTTAGAAGATACATAATGCATTATATTATTTAATTATTGTAGATAAAAATGATATTGTTACTGTATAAAATATGTTTGTTTCAGTTAGTGGGAATCCTTCTGATAACATTTGGAGCACTTTCAATCAGTAAATTTTCTTATCTTACGGACTCAAGTGCCTTATCCAGCTTCAAGGTAGCACCAGGACTACTGATTGGTCTTGGTTCTATTATATTCTTTATTTCCTTCTTTGGATGCTGTGGAGCTTGGAAAAACAACGCCTGTCTTCTAAAAACGGTAACTATTATTATTGAAAGAAGCCACTTTAACATTTTTACCGACCGCCAACATATATAAAGGCCTTATCACACTAGAGTTATTATTCAAGTCTAAACTTGAAAAATTAAAGCCTTTGCATTCGAATCGAAGTCTTGTGTGTGTGATAGCATGACAAAAAACCTAGGTCTTTAAGTCTGAGCAAATACATCGAGATAAATTTCCCCTGTCTCTAGAAGACAGATGAAATCCAAGTCTTAAAATACGCGTGCGCGGCATCTCCCTCTCAGTCAGATCAAGGGAGATGGGTGTATTATTAACGTTATGTACGCAGACGCAAGTTATTTTTCCCTGTTTCGCGTGTGATAGCTGAAGACGTGAAGACTTGAACCTGGAAGAGGACTTACAAAATAAAACTTGGATAGCGTTCTAGTGTGATACGCCCTTAAAGGAAGGTATTGTGATCATACCGATTTTAACATTTCGAGATTTCGATGGATCTCCACGAATTGAGGTCCCTACATAACGTTCTGACTATTTTTAGCATGATGTTTGTTGGTCTGTCTGTCTGTCTGTCTGTCGGTCCGTGTACACGTGTAGAGCAAATTCGGCTAAAAGGATTTTTATGAAACTTCATATTTAATCTTTTGACATCAATGACACAAATTGATCAACTTTTGGTAAAAATCGGTTAACTAGAAATGGGAGTTACGCGTGTCGGTTTTAAGATTTTTGCGAATATTTCACAACAGAGAAATATTTAGAAAAAAATTATTTAACAAAAGTTACTATAAAAACAATAACTAACAACTTTTATTTGAGACATTTGTAATAAAACGAAAAAAAATTGATTTTTTTTTCTTCTTGTCTATTTTTTCATACTTATATGTAACGTTTCCATGGTCATGATAAATAATATCTCTGTTAGAAAATATTAGACCAAGTTATTTCTACTCTGCTGCTACAATAACTAACAATTTTTATTTGAGACATTTTTTGATAAAGCAGCATAAATTAAACAAGTACTTTGTGATGGCGGTCGGTTCTGTAGTGGCCACAGCTGATTTTTTTAATATATTTTACCTTTTACGAATAAGTGTATTCTCCATAACGTCTTGACAATAAAGTACTTAAAAGCAGCACTACTACTAATGTTTTTTTTTTTTCTAGTATGCTATTCTGCTGTTGATTCTGTTCGTTCTGCAAATGGCTCTCGGTATTTACGCATATGTGAATGTCAAAGATGCAAATACAGATATTGAAAAGGAATTAAGTAAACAGTTTAAAGAATTAATAGATCATTACACGGACAGTAAAGAATCTAAAGAAACTATGGATTTAATACAGATAAATGTAAGTAGCTTTGGTAAACTTTTAAGCCTTGTTTATATTACTTAGTATTAGGACGTACTTATGCACTGAACTAAATTTAATGTTTTCATAGGCGTTGTTTTTAAATATAAAATTTGTCATCTTTTAAATTTATTTGTTTTAAGCGGAATTAGATTTTGAAATTTAGTATCTTTTATCGTGATGTTTCTTTCAATGAAATTTTAGCCCTAATTGAAGTGGTATTCGTGTAATGTCACGATCATTTTTGATCACTTATAAAAAATTATTGATAAGAAATATAAAAAAAAAAAAAATGTGATTATTTTTTTCTCTCATTCCATACAAATTTAATTTATAAACAAAATTTCAGTTGACATTCTCACGCTTACAAATTAAATGTATTTAAGCAGTTCACTTTTGTAAGAACAAAAGGAAATTTTGTTTTCAACAGTTTGCACCTTTGCAACTGTATGTCATGTTGGTATTACAGAAAAATAATTTGAAAATTCAGATTATAAATATGTCATTTAAAAACATATCATTTGTAATATTTCATCTTGAATAGTGACATCTTAAATATTTTGTAAATATAATACTAACCTAAAATAATACAAACATAACCCAAAACTGTAAAGCCTTTTTTACAATATAACCAAGTTTCTAAAAGTCAGTAATTCACTATAAAAATCACCAAAATAACCAGATCTAGGTTGTTCTTACAAAAGTGAACTGCTTATATTATCTGTCTCATTTTGTAATACGAAACTAAGAAGGAAATTTCATTTTTTATGTTGTATATTTAAAATATCATATTAGAGTGGTAATTCTGAAGTGGCACCTTTCAAAATATTTGACATGTCTATCACAATTTTGACATGTCAATCGCAATTTTGACATGTCAATTTGTTATGTGTTTTTGAGTGAATATAACCTCAATATAATAAAACTTAACCAAATATTTAAAAGCCAGGTTTACAAGTTCACATGTTTCCATAAAAGTCTATTTACACCACAACAGTCATCAAAGTAACCAGATCTATAGTGCGTTCAAAGGTGAGTTTGCAGTACAGGGTATATGGAGTAGTTCTTTTTCATACTCTCTAATAGGTTTACACAATGACGCTATCGTTTTCTTGCTTGTCGACGTTGCCAGCTCTAAAACGCGCTGATCTGTGAAGACGCAGTATTCGACAAATGGCCATTTGTTTTTGTTGAGTGTTATTTTGAATTTCATAAGAATTGATTTTTGTAAATCATACAAGTTTTTCATATTATTATAATTGACACATTTGACACTTTTAAAACATTTGACAACACCGCTCCCATTTACATAATAGCTATACTGCAAACTCACCTTTGAACGCACTATAGTTTCGTATTACAAAATGAGACAGATTATATTTATAATATCATTTTAATTAAATTTTAAATTATTTGAAAATAGAATTATTGAAGTTATTTTTAATTAATTTTAATTATTGAACTGTTCATTTATCTATATTATACAATTTATTTAGAAATTAAGAATAATAGCAATTTTATGCAATTAAATTATAACTTTTTTAAAAACATTTTGAAACGTCAAATTTGAATTAACCGCAAAATTTATTTAATTTTAAATTATGAACTTTAAATTGATACAGTGTGAAACCGGCCGCGCTCGCAGAGCCATCTACTTCGTTCTTAAAAAAAATAGAGTATAGATACTTGTAAAAGTATCTAGTCACTGTATCTAGATACCTGTAACTAGATACATTACAACGCTGCTTAAACCGGTCACTAGTGCAGCGAATCGGTTGTTAAATCCATCACTGCTTATGAGACTCAAATGATAAAAAATAAATTATTTTACTATTTTAGCTTCAATGCTGTGGTGGATCTGGGAAGGGTGATTATGGTTCAAACATACCGAAGACTTGTTGCAAAGAATATAAGAACGAGGGGAACACAGAAACGTGTTCTCCCGGATCGGGATATTTTGAAGACGGCTGTACAAAAGTTCTAACCGACACAATTATTACTGCTGAAAAAACAATTGGTTACGTTGCAATGATAGTTTCGGCAGTGGAGGTAAGTTATCTTCTATATATATATAAATTTAAGTGAAATGTGAATTTTCACACATTTCAGGGTTTTGTAGGTATTTAATAAGTGTAAGAAGCCAATAGAATGCTGGATGTCTAAGAATATTTTTTTGATAAAAAGTTTTTTAATAATAATAAAAATAATAATAATAATATTTATAATCATATTTATTCAGTATTTGAGTACTAATAGCTTCTATTTCATTTTTTTAAACTAAATTTAAAACATTACATCACCGTAAAATTTAAATTAAAAAATCCCATCATTTTATTCTGCAGTTACTTCGTATCTGCGTTAAATTAATGAGAAAAAAAAAAAAAATAGATAAATTGCTTATATTTTTTAAATTTCAAAAACGTATTTCTCATTGTTAACAATATGTTATTTGATTTATAAGTATTTTACTACTAAAATTTATTCTTGTTTGATACCTTAAAAACAAAATCTAAACTAATTCAAACAATCGGTTGAGCGTATACCAGCGCTCCGCCTGTAGGCTTCTTACACACATGAACTCG
Source organism: Liopterus haemorrhoidalis (assembly GCA_963971575.1). Classification (NCBI taxonomy): domain Eukaryota; kingdom Metazoa; phylum Arthropoda; class Insecta; order Coleoptera; family Dytiscidae; genus Liopterus; species Liopterus haemorrhoidalis. The sequence continues at coordinate 4,029,000 of OZ020612.1, read as the reverse complement.
ATTCTCAGCTGTTAATTTTTTTTTAGTATATATTTAATTTCAAAAAAAGATATATACTACCTTAGTTATAAATACAAAAAATCCATAAAATTATTAGCCATAATATAACCATTAATTAAAAAAAATAATTATTTTTTTCAAAAACACAAATACTCCTCAAATAAACAAAAATTCTTCTCGTACGTTCTCCGGCTCAGATCATTGTAAACACAAACTTTTTTAGTACATTTTTGGCTAAAATTGTGTTAAAAGAAACGAAATTTAAAAAATTATCTTTCGTTTCGTAATCTACGTCTTAAGGCGGCGCACAACCCTATAGTCCTCAATAGTTTCTTATACAAAACTAATAATCGGAAATAAAATTAATAACAATCTATATATCAAAATTTGCAGCAAATTTATATCTATCTAATAGGATATTTTTAATTGTAGAAAAAACTGTTAGGTAGTTGTAAATAATAAAATTGCATTATAGACGCCATCTTGTAAACCAATCAACGCATATTTGCGTACGATGCGTCAAATTGTACCTAAAGCTTCATTTTATAAATATGATTCTAGCTATTTTGTTGTATTGTGAAAATTACTTATAGTTATTGTACTTGGTAATCTATTTTTGCCGCCCTCTAGATTCTGCCGCGGTTTTCAAAATTGTTGTTACGGGTAAAAATGATTTATTTTTCGTGAAGAATACGTGTACCAAGTGGCGTTCTATTATCTCTAAGTATAATATTTTTCGACGAAGGCTCTAAACTATAAGTAATCAAGTCGAAAAAAAAATTGACGTATTATTTGAACATTTCTACACAAAACTATATAAATATAAAAGATATTTGAAACCCACAAATAGATTTAAAAAATTACAGAACAATATCGCTAATGTCTATTTTTAAGTTATTGAGCGATAATATTTTGACAATAAATGTTTCTACAATTAAAACTATCATATTAGATAGATACAAATTCGGTGCAAAATTTGATGTATAGGTTGATACTAATTTTATTTCAGATTGTTAGTTTTGTATAAGAAACTAGTAACCTCCGGGGGTTATACGCAGCCTTAAGAAAATAATTATTACATTCATTTGAAAAATAATCACAATGCTTCCATTTAGGAACGGACATACGTACTTAATTAAGAGATGCGCGCGCATCATGCTAATTACCCAGTTTCAGAGTTATTCAGTTAAATATAGCACAAGAGTTGCAAAAAAATCGATAAGTTTTAAATAATAAAAAGATCATTTTTGATCATTGAACCCTCCCTAAGAAACAAAATTTGCTTCGAAGCCCCTAAGAAAAAACTGTCTTCTGAGCTCCCCCCCCCAAGAAAATCCTCGTTGGACGCCTGGTACCATTATATGTATTCTGATTTTAATAACATTTTTGTTTCAGTTGGTGGGAGCCATATTTGCATTTTGTCTTTCAACACGAAACAACAGATAGGTACTAAGAGAACACAAAAATACATAATTATGTATTAATAAATAATTATTCATATATTACAGTCCATTTCAAGAGAAAAATAGCCAGTGACGCCATTGTGTATTTGCGAAACTTAACGTTAAGTCAGTGGCGTGAATATTTGACGAAAATAACAATGCTGCTTAAATTCCTAAACTCTGAAACGGCTGTCAGCCGATCGGTAATCCAGCAACGAGCAATAGTATGCCATTTTTGTTTCTACGTAACGGGCTCTTTCTCTATTGAAACGGACTATTTTTTTGTAACTATTAAGTAAATAATATTTTATAATATACTGAGAATTTATTTTCATATGTCCAATTACCAAATATATCCTAAATCTGAATTACCAAATATTTAAATGATATGCAGTGGATGTCGTCTATAACGACGTTGCAGGGACCAATTAAATTCGGTCGTTATAACCGCAAGTCGTTATATCCAAACACTATAAATACAATGTTGAAAAATATGTACATTTTATCAGTGGCGCACACAGATTTTTGGCTTGCGGGATCCAATTATAGACATAATTTTTATAAAGAAATATTATATATTTAAAACTTATTATAAACAATAACAATGACAATGAAATTTATTGTAATATTATTTATAATTTATAATCATTTTGGCAATGTTTTTATGAACATTTGTACAATGTATTTCAACGTAGGTACACTTAAAATTTTGGTACGGGAGTGGTCCGGACCCTTTGAACCCCCCCCCCCCCCCCTTGTGTGCGCCAGTACATTTAAGTGAACTGCTTATATAAGCTGTTCACTTTTGTAAGAACAAACTAAGAGGGAAATTTGTTTTCAATAGTTTGCACCTTTGAAGCTGTAGGTCATGTTGGTATTAAAAAATGTTACTTTTTTAAAATGTCGATCCATTTGACATATGTCATAATGAAAATGATATCTTAATAGACCATATTAGTAACTACGTCACAAAATGAGATTCAGTGCTGCCGTCTCGCGGTTGGATTCCTTTTATTTGAATTTAGCATGTTGTTTTTTTGTTAAATTGTATTTTGGAAATATAAATTAAGTTTTCAATGTAAGAGAGTGCTTCACATCAAAACTACAAGTCAATATTTATTTATTAAAATTCTTATTTTATACATTATAATTTAATATGTCATTATTTTTGCAAAACAATATTATTTTGCAGGTTAATTTGCGAAAAATTTACGTTAATAATCGTTATTATGGCAAGTAACATAGCAATAAGTGTGTGTACCATATCTAAATGGTTTAAAGGAATAATATGTTGTTTTTAATTTTCCATTATTGTTTTTCATTTTCATTTGTCAAAAAACGAAAAAATTTGCAATTAATAATGTAGATGTAATTGTTACAATTCGGAGCAAAACAATACACCAATATGCATTCTAAAACAAAATATTAATGATTACTTAGTGTTAATTAAATAAATACTAAAGATATTCCGATTTTCATATTATTTAAAAACGTATAAGCGGTTCACTTTTGTAAGAACAAACTAAGAGGGAATTTTGTTTTCAATAGTTTGCACCTTTGAAGCTGTATGTCATGTTGGTATTAAAAAATCTCACTTTTTTAAAATGTCGATCCGTTTGACATATGTCATAATGAAAAATGATATCTTAATTATAGTGATCATAACCTTATCAACCTAAAGTCGGTTTTACAGCGTAAGGATTATTTTTAATTGACATTTAAAGTCAGTAACACACCATAAAAGTAACCAAAATAACCAGATCTAGTGTGTTCTTACAAAAGTGAACAGCTTATAACCTATAAATATATCTTCGAATCCTTATTTATATATTTATAAAATCATTATTTTATAATATAAAGTGTCTGGACTGTATATATTAGTATATATTTATCAAAAATACATATTTTTTGCTCCAAAATTGAAAATATTTATAAAATTAAGGTAACAAAAGTAATGTATTTATTTTATTGTATTTATTGTATTTTAAACTTCAAAAGGACTCAGCTCTCAGATGGCAGCACATGTATGTGACGACACACTAATATGGTCTATTATAATGATCATAACCTTATCAACCTAAAGTCGGTTTTACAGCGTAAGGAATATATTTTATTGACATTTAAAGTCAGTAACACACTATAAAAGTAACCAAAATAACCAGATCTATGATCTATTTCAAAGTAGAAAAATATGTATAAGAAAATAGGAGCTGTTTGTCCTTGCTTCGGATTGGTTTAGATCGTCATCCCTATTACACTGTAAAAATATTGTTTTTAGTCCAAGTTGACAGATGTTCAGTGTCGTATATTGGAAATATATATTATTTATATTAATTAATTTTTCTCATATATTTTGTTATTATTTACATATTTAGACTTTTATTTATATTCTTGGCGTAGATTTTATGGAGAAAATTCGCCATGTAATTTGTTTTTAAGCAGTTATATATATTTTACAGTCTGTTTCAAACGCTTAGGCGGAACTAGATTTAGCAATTTAGTTACTTTCATCGCTTAAATCGTGCTTTTCGGCCGTTTTGTTTAAGCTTTGTAAATCATACTTACAATAAACATTTTTGGTTAAGGTTAATATCATTTTAAAATGTCATTTTCTTTATATTTTGATTTTTTGTGTAATTCTTAATACAAATTTCCCATTTATTTATTTTTTTGTCATTAAAATATATAAAAAAATAATTTAATTTTGACATAGGTCATTCGTTTCCATGGTTTCATTGTTGTAATTTTAAATTTTGACATTCCAACATGAAAAATGAAATAACCCAAGAAAGGTCCCTTGTCGTGACAACTTAAAAGAACGAAATTCCCATTTAGTTCCGCCTAAACGTTTGAAACAGACTGTAGGTTATCTGACATATAAATATTTTTTGACAGTTGACAATTAACAGATCAAGAAAGAGGACTAATGTGAGACCAAAAGACAGCCCAGCTGATTGTGCCCAAAGAAGAAGTTATTAATATAATTTTTAGACCTTCATATATACATATATTTTTAATTTTTATTTACAATAATTATTTAAATAAGAAACTTTAGCTCTGAAGATATATTTTGTTTTATTGCTTTGTTTAAACTCTTTTAGCCAAATCTCTCTTTTTATATATAGTACATAATTTTTAAAATTAATATTTTTTTAACTTTTTCAAATTTCCCATTAAACTGAATTTATGTCGTATAAATAACGCAAGTGTATTATCTGCCTTGTTTATTTCAATATCTTATTAACCTTTTTTATATTACAAAAAAAAAAAAAAAAATTCACTCGCTAACCCAGTTGCTACGCCCATGCCCTAGTTGTAACTTATTTTAATTTTCCCGCTATACTGTATTTGATCAGTGTAAATCGTACTCGGTTCGCAGCGCTATCTACTTTTTTCTACTTTGAAATAGACCATAGTTTGTTCTTATAAGCTGTTCACTTTTGTAAGAACACACTAGATCTGGTTATTTTGGTTACTTTTATGGTGTGTTACTGACTTTAAATGTCAATTAAAAATATTCCTTACGCTGTAAAACCGACTTTAGGTTGATAAGGTTATGATCATTATAATTAAGATATCATTTTTCATTATGACATATGTGAAATGGATCGACATTTTAAAAAAGTGACATTTTTTAATACCAACAAGACATACAGCTTTAAAGGTGCAAACTATTGAAAACAAAATTCCCTCTTAGTTTGTTCTTACAAAAGTGAACAGCTTAAACAAAAGTGAACGGCTTATAAGAAATTGGAAAAATTATTTTAATAAATATATTTTAAATTTAATGTCTCAAATCATTTTTAGTTTTAACATTATAAAGGTAATAATGCACTGAGTGAAAATGAATCGTTTTCCCATCTTAAAAAGTTTATGAATAAATAATTCGGAATAATACTCATTATTTGTCCAGTTTTTAATAATGGGCGAAGAGTTGATTCAATTTGAATTGGATGAAGTAAGGCGTATGGCTAGAGAAAGAAGTCTGAGGTGTCGAGCAAGTTCCACATTAAGGTAATGATGTGTTTGCCAACACAGTTGGCAACGGGTGCACTAGTATTGTATTTAAGTCTTTAAATTATCTAGAAAAATCAAAAGGGGGGGGGGCATATTAGGACCTTCTCCTCTATCATATTTTCGGACAAGAAAAAAATCAAAATGTTTGACATATTTTCGGACGGACGGAGTATTTAACTATAGAAATAAACAATTAGGAATATGTTTTACAGTTGGTGTAATTTTAAATTTAAGGCTCCTTTATAATATATGCTACAAGCCCCGTTTTATATTTATAAATATGGAATAATAAACATATAACTATATACACATTAATACATAAATCTACTTTTAAATTTTTGCAACAACTTCTGTATGACTTGGTGCTGCAAATATGAGCAATCCAATTTTGATGTTCGAATACATTTATGGAAACCGTTGGCACTTTACACTTGTATCCATTGGAAATAACACCAGACAATGTCCCATCACAAATAACCGGCCCACCAGAATTTCTTCCACAGAGATCGTTTCTTTCTTGATAGAATTCTGTGCAAAGGTGATGTTGTAAATGGAATACCACACCTGGTTCAGCTTTCTCTAGCTTTTGTTTACACATATAATTATCTATTATTGAGAGTATTATAAATCTATTATGAGAATAATTCAAATATTTTGATTCTGCTGTATTTTTGTCACTGTCCCAAGCAGATCCTATGCATAATTTACCTAAAAATTAAAATTAATATTATAGGCTATTTCAAACATTTAGGCAGAACTAAATGGGAATTTCTTTCTTTTAGGTTGTCACGAAAAGGGACCTTGCTTGGGTTATTTCATGTTTCAGGTTTGGTATGTGAAAATTTTAAATTCCAACAGTGAAACACAATAATAATTATATAGTACAGTAATATCTCGTAATCCATGTATTTGTCAGCAGTTTTGATTCTACCCAGTTGTGAAATAATAATTTTATTTATTTTTTATAACTCCTAGCACTTTCACCGCTTCGAATCTAACTGGCCACTATCACCCCTTCCACCCTATGTACACATAATGCCTATTTTTGTATATATATGCAGTATTGGGCTGGAGCCGATTTGAATGAACCGGTTGTTATTTATTTATACATGGTGTTTGTTTGAAACGGGGCACCCCGAAAATCTCCTTTATTTGTCAAGATACAAAAAATCTTCAGAACAAAAGTTAAACTAGACAAAAAGGCCCATCTAAAGGTTACTATAAGAATTCTGAGGCACTTCCGGTTTCACCGGAAATGATTTAGAGATATTTTGTTTCTTTTTTTATTGTTTTCAAAGCTTGCTACGTTCAACTTTGTAAAACTTATGTTGATTATTATTTTGTAAATAAATGGTCGCCATTTTGAAATGGTTAACATAAAAATATGACTTTTTGGTGTCATTGTAAAGCTAATTTAATGTACTTTTAGGAAAAAAATATAAAATTATCGATTCCCTATGCTAGATCAAAAGTTGACATCATTTCCGGTGAAACCGGAAGTGCCTCAGAATTCATATAGTAACCTTTAGATGGGCCTTTTTGTCTAGTAATCTTTATATAACAATATAAACTTATGACATAAAACAACAGTGATGACAGTTAATTAATTCTAAAGCAGACAGACATTATTTCATTTTTCCATAGCCAACCCTTATGTAATTACTTTTTGAACTCATGGTATAAGCATGCCAAATTTCAACTCTCTAAGTTGAGCAGTTTGGCTATAATTTTTACCGAACAGACAGACAGACGCCAAAATGACGGTATAAGGGTTTTTTGGTAATACCTACAAAATCCTAAAAATAGCTATACTCTATCTCAGAAAGACTGATAGTAATAAAATTTATTATTTGTAAAAAGTTATTGTTTTATCACACAGAAGCGGAAATACAAAAGCGACAAAATATGAATAGTTCGAAACGAAATATTGTTAAAAACAACAGAGTGTGCCGCACATATTATATGGCAATACGAACTAGGGTTAAACACAATAGGTCATAAAAATATGACCTTAAAATTTTGAGGAAAAATATGGTCACAGGGGTGTGTTTAATGATATGATAAATATGGTCACAGGCGTGCGTTTAATAAAATGATAAATAGTAATATAGAAATACACAAAACCAATTTAAACGTGTTTAAAATGTGCACGCCACTGGTAACTGGTTGACAAAATGATTTATTACTATCAGTCTTTCTGGGTACATTCGATTTGACGCTCCGAGCGTTCCGAGCACGTTCTGTACACTCAAACGTGTTCGATTTGACGCTCGGAGTACACTCAATTGCATTTGTTTTGCGATCGAGCGAACATTTAGAGTGCGCTCTATGTGTTCGGGGTTTTTAGACTGAGCATATGGAGTATGACGTAAAAAAGTGGGGGAACGGCGGGAAAGAAATGAGAGTTTAAAATTAAATTATAAATAAAATAAAAATAATAGCCTTAGACAAATAACAATAGACAAATAATACAGTGGAACCTCGATATAACGGACCAATGCGGGCGAGGGGGTGTCCGATATAGCCGAATGTCCGTTATATAAAAATAAATTTTCTGAATAAGCTATTTATCAACTATCAAATAGAAATATATTATAAACGAAAGTTTACATTCTAATTGCACTTTATTCGTCTTCAGATGATACGTCACTATACGCCCGTTGAGGAGAGTCGTCAATGTTTGTTTTTGAACTTCCTGGTTCCAGTGACACAGGTTTGAAAAATGTATCAAATTTTGTTTGGATTTTTGTCTCTTAATTATTAACTCTATAAAATTGCGAATTCCCGCCCGCAACTCGGGTGATTCCCCGAGTGTGCAGTCACGTGCAGTTTACGATCGCTTACATGCTGTCCGTTATATCCGAAGTCCGTTGTATCGAGGTCCGTTATATCGAGGTTTCACTGTATTGTTATTTGTCTATGGCTACAGAGTACGGCCATTTTATGTATTTGTGACGTTCTGTAAACAGCAAAAAAATTATTAAAATAAACCGTGCATAAAATTAAAATGGAAAAAATTCATTAAATTAATTCATTAATTATTATTTAATTTTTAATTAATTTTATTTCTTCATCATTGAAAAAATATCAAGGAAAAACCGAGGTATATAATTTAATTCATGACTTACGTGAACCAATCTGACAGTAAAAACGCCGCTTAAAATTGTAGGGTTAGATTTTATAAACATTACGTCACAAGAACGCTCGCTCCGTTAGTGCTCTATTCATGACGTCACCATCAACTGTTCGCTCAGCGCTCGCTCTACTCTGTACAACTCGAATGCACCCTCTGAGATAGAGTATAATGACGACTTACAAAAATGAAAATTCCAGTTAGTTCCGCCTAAACGTTTGAAATAGCCTGTAGATATATACCTGGATTGAAGGTTTCTTCAGCTAAATTCAACACATTAATTTTTAAATCAAGTGTAACTGGATTATCTAAGATTATAATAGCTGCATCATGCCTGTTGTTCTTTGGAGTATACCGTGGATTAATAACTATCTCTTTGATATATCTGTTAATACATTCTCCCGTATCGCAGTTAGCATCTACTTTATGCTTGCCTAACACCAGCAAGAAATTAGTCTTGTCTGCTAAAGTCCATTTGTTATTAATGAGTGGTTTAACGACACAGGTCGCAGACGTTATGACACACTGCCTACTTATTAGGCTTCCTGTGCATGACAACTTTTTACCATCTTCTAACGTCCATATTTCAACGAAGAAAAGCCAATTAATTACTTCTGGTTCTTCTCCACTGACCATTCGCAAATATTTACAATACAATAAAAAGTAACTTAATATGTATATATAAATAAAATGTATTGTAAAGTACATATTTCCATGAATAAAATTTTTGATGTTTATTTTTATTTTGTTTGTTAAACAAAAATTTGTATGATTATATAAATGCATCCAGTAAGCCACGTAAATATAAGCGGTTCACTTTTGTAAGAACAAACTAAGAGGGAATTTTGTTTTCAATAGTTTGCACCTTTGAAGCTGTATGTCATGTTGGTATTAAAAAATGTCACTTTTTTAAAATGTCAATGCATTTGACAGATGTCATAATGAAAAATGATATCTTACAGTCTGTTCCAAACGGTTAAGAGGAACTAAATGGTAATTTAGTTCTTTTAGGTTGTCACGAGAAGGGACCTTGCTTGGGTTATTTCATTTTTCACGTTGGGATGTCAAAATTTAAAATTCCAACAATGAAACCATAGAAACGAATGACATATGTCAAAATTAAATATTTTTTTTAGATATTTTAATGACAAAAAATTAAATAAATGGGAAATTTGTATTAAGAATGACACAAAAAATCAAAATATAAAGAAAATGACATTTTAAAATGATATTAACCTTAACCAAAAAATGTTTATTGTAAGTATGATTTACAAAGCTTAAACAAAACGGCCGAAAGGCACGATTTAAACGATGAAAGTAACTAGATTGCAAAATCTAGTTCCGCTTAAGCGTTTGGAACAGACTGTATTTATAATGATCATAACCTTATCAACCTAAAGTCGGTTTTACAGCGTAAGGAATATTTTTAATTGACATTTAAAGTCAGTAACACACCATAAAAGTAACCAAAATAACCAGATCTAGTGTGTTCTTACAAAAGTGAACAGCTTATATTGCAAGAGTTCATAAAATATAAGCTGTTCACTTTTGTAAGAATAAACTAAGAGAGAATTTTATTTTCAATAGTTTTAGGTCATTACGGACCAAACATTAATTTTTTCTAGACAAAACAAGGTGTGAGAATTCCAAAAATTCAAACCTCAAATCTCTATGTCTTACCTTTTTTGAGATATGAATTTTTAAAATTACAAAAAAATCAAAATTTTCAATAGTTTTAGGTCATAACGGACCAAACATTAATTTTTTCTAGACAAAACAAGGTGTGAGAATTCCAAAAATTCAAACCTCAAATCTCTATGTCTTACCTTTTTTGAGATATGAATTTTTTAAATTACAAAAAAATCATAATTTTCAATAGTTTTAGGTCATAACGGACCAAACATTAATTTTTTTTAGACAAAACAAGGTGTGAGAATTCCAAAAATTCAAACCTCAAATCGCTATGTCTTACCTTTTTTGAGATATGAATTTTTAAAATTACAAAAAAATCATAATTTTCAATAGTTTTAGGTCATAACGGACCAAACATTAATTTTTTCTAGACAAAACAAGGTGTGAGAATTCCAAAAATTCAAACCTCAAATCTCTATGTCTTACCTTTTTTGAGATATGAATTTTTAAAATTACAAAAAAATCAAAATTTTCAATAGTTTTAGGTCATAACGGACCAAACATTAATTTTTTCTAGACAAAACAAGGTGTGAGAATTCCAAAAATTCAAACCTCAAATCTCTATGTCTTACCTTTTTTGAGATATGAATTTTTAAAATTACAAAAAAATCAAAATTTTCAATAGTTTTAGGTCATAACGGACCAAACATTAATTTTTTCTAGACAAAACAAGGTGTGAGAATTCCAAAAATTCAAACCTCAAATCTCTATGTCTTACCTTTTTTGAGATATGAATTTTTAAAATTACAAAAAAATCAAAATTTTCAATAGTTTTAGGTCATAACGGACCAAACATTATTTTTTTTTAGACAAAACAAGGTGTGAGAATTCCAAAAATTCAAACCTCAAATCGCTATGTCTTACCTTTTTTGAGATATGAATTTTTAAAATTACAAAAAAATCATAATTTTCAATAGTTTTAGGTCATAACGGACCAAACATTAATTTTTTCTAGACAAAACAAGGTGTGAGAATTCCAAAAATTCAAACCTCAAATCTCTATGTCTTACCTTTTTTGAGATATGAATTTTTTAAATTACAAAAAAATCATAATTTTCAATAGTTTTAGGTCATAACAGACCAAACATTAATTTTTTCTAGACAAAAAAAGGTGTAAGAATTCCAAAAATTCAAACCTCAAGTCCCTACCTCTTACCATTTTTGAGATATGAATTTTTGAAATTTACAAAATAAAATCATAATTTTACCAATTAGTTTTAGGTCATTACGGACCAAATATTACAGAAAAAACATCATAAAACTAAAGATTTAAATCTTAGGTCTCTATTTCTTACCATTTTTGAGATATAGTTTTTGATTTAATACCCAAATTTCCAAAAATAACTACACTTTCACGAGACCCAATATATTCAATGTTAAAATACGTACAAAAAATAACTTTTATAAGAATTTATAAGAAAGACATTTTAATGTTATCTCGATGTTTTGTTAACCACAAATGAATTAGTATGGGATTAAAAAAATAATTAATCCTCTTAAATAAATTGATAAGGAAATTTTATTTTTATATCATTAGCAGAAATTACGTAAACATTTATGCGACGAAACCTGTTTATCTGAAAAAATATATAAACTGTGAATTTTCATAGTTTACAGGATTTCGGCAGGGCTGATATTAAAAATATTTGAGAAGATTCAAAATATGATTTATCACAGTAATACAGTTTTGAAATTATTGTAGAAAACATTACAAACCAATTTGCAACAAGTTTGGAACCTTATTTTACGACCTACTTATTTTTAAGGTCCCAAACAATTAATTCAAATACAGTACCTAGACAAAATATTATAACCACTTATGATTTTTTAAAAATTTATTGTTTTACACAAAAGCAACAAAATAGTAATACACCAATTTTATTTTTATTTTGTATTTTATTATTTCAAATTATTTTAGTACATTTATAAAATGTTTTTTAATATTTTGTGCCCCCCTTTGCTTTTATTACTGCCGCAATTCTTCGAGGCATACTCTCAATACATGTCCTAATACAATTTTCAATTTCTGGAGAGCCATGCCATACTTTTTTAATATTATCTATTAAAACTTGTTTATTAGTATTATTTAAAACATAAACAAGTCTTTTCAGGAGGTTCCAAACATTTTCGATAGGATTGATATCCTATTGCCCGACCTTAATATATAAGGGGCAAGTATTGTAATCGCGCAAATTTTCGACGTCGAGATTTTGACTGATGACCACGTTTCATGGTCCAGGGAATCCAAAAAACCTATTTTCGAAGTGCCGTCCGTATGTGTGTGTGTGTGTCTGTGTGTATACACGATAACTCAAAAACGGTTTAACTTAAAGAGTTCGTTCTGGTACTAAAAAATTCTCCTAATAATTAGGAAGAACCCTATTGTTTTTTATTAAAATCCGAAACCGGAAACGGAAGTTATTAAACATTAAAATTTAAAAAAATTCGTAACTAGTAAACCAAGCCTTGGACAAAAAATTGTATAGGACATAATTTGATGTATTTTTGAAGATTTACCTAAATCTTTTTTTTAAATTAAAAAAAAAATATGATTTTTTTTAATTATTATTTTTTTTATGGGAGGGCAAGTCTAGTGGAGGTCTTCCTTCGCCACTGGTTTATTGAATGTGGCCGGCGACGTAATAAAGGTTACCGACCCCTTAAACCAAAGAAATGAAATATATTACACCATGATTAAAACCATTATTAGCAACCAAGTACACCTGTATATTTTATTTTTATTATAGTATCACATATAGTATTTATAAACATAGAACAATATGTATATAGTTTCAAACACTTTTATACAATAACTAGCTTTGAAAAATACGCTTATGGATTTGATACTGGATTTTCCACCACCGTGTTTGGAGACACTACCTGCGTTACTTGAATTTCCACCACTACAAGCACCTGTAATCCATGTTCGCACCGCTGAAACATCTACATAGACTGCTGGACGATCTTCCATTGCACATCCAATACCCCAAGAAGTAATACCAGATAGTACATCATCACAAATTAATGGTCCACCAGAATCTCCAATACATGTACTTTTTCCCTTTCCACGAAAGTAATATGTGCAAATATTATATTTCAAGTAGAATTTATTTTGTGGAATAATTTTTCGTAATAGTTTTTGACATGTGGATCGATTTACTATGGGAAGATTTGCTTCTAATAATTCTTCGGGGTAAACTGAGTGTGTGCGAGTTGACCAATGTCTTCTTGTGTCTCGACCAATTCCAGCCGCCTTACATGTCTCACCTAAAAATAATTTAATTAGTTTATAATTTAAACTGAACATTACATAATAAAAAATTGATGTGAAGTGTGAATATTCACACATTTCAGGGTTTCGCAGGTATATAATAAGTGAAGGCGGTATGCTGAGTGTGTAGGACAAATTTTACTTTGTAGTCACGGCAAAATGAACGATATTTTTAAAATAATTTATCGTCTGTTAATCATATAATAAGACTGGTTATTAAATTTACGCTCATAAAAATTAAATACAAAATTTGTCAAAATATAACTAGAATTTTGACAAAATAATTTCAACATAATAAAAATGCAAAAAAAAAAACAGAAAAAATAAAATTCACTCCGTACTCGAACTCGAAACCCTTCGTTTTCCAACCAGTTTAAGAGTGCTCTAACGCATGTAGCCATCGCACGCCATGCATGTGAGTGTCTTACATTGGTATAACTTTTGTACTTTGTGAACCAAAAACCACAAAAAATGCGTTATTTTCCAAAAACATAATCTGATCAAAAATTCCTGTTGTACTATTTCGGTTCACACCAATATACATTACTTAGAATTTTTTTAGATTTTTAGTTTAAACCATCTGGGCTACAGGGTGTGGGACAAAATTTTTTTTGCACATTTTTGGCAAAAATCGCATCAAAATAATTTATTTTGCAAAAATAAAAATTTGATCGTTAATCCACGTACTAAGGGCTTTCATTTGATGCCCTACTCAAAATATTAAAAAAATATTTTTGTTTTCGATGAGCACATATTTGTTTAGATTTTTAGGGGGGTATGTTTTTTAGATGTTTTAGTATTTTTCCTATGTGCGGGTCAAAGAGTTGTATAAGCTTGCCAAATTTCAACTCTCTAGGTTTAGTCGTTTGGCTACAATTTTTACCGAACAGACAGACAGACAGACAGACAGACAGACGACAAAATGACGGTATAAGGGTTTTTTGGTCATACCTACAAAACCCTAAAAATTGAGGTGAAGTGTGAATTTTCACACATTTCAGGATTTTGTAGGTACTTAGTCAGTGAATGATGATTATTAGAAGGCCAAACGATGAATGCCTGTCACTACATAACACAATTACAAGTGTTGGTTTTAAATCCTTTAAATCAATAGGCACGACAAGAAAGTTGCAGTGTATCCAAGTATATATAAACATATTTTTACCGACCGCCAACATATATAAGGGAGGTATTGTGATCATACCGATTTTGACGTTTCGAGATTTCGATGGATCTCCACGAATTGAGGTTCCTACATAACGTTTTGACTATTTTTAGCATGATGTCTGTCGGTCTGTCTGTCTGTCCGTCCGTCCGTCCGTCTGTCTGTCTGTGTACACTTGCAGAGCAAATTCATTTCATCATCATCATCACTCATGCCATCAATGGCACGAGTTGATTAACTTTTGGTAAAAATCGGTTGACTAAAAATGGGAGTTTACTCGTGTCGATTTTAAGATTTTTGTGAATATTTCACAACAGAAAAATATTTCGAAAAAAATTATTAAACAAAAGTTGCTATAAAAGCAATAACTAATAACTTTTATTTGAGTTTTTATTGAAGTTTTTTGATAAAACGAAAAATTTCGAATAATTTCTGTATAATTTTTCGAAGTCTCAATTTTTTCATACTTATATGTAACATTTCCATGGTCATGATAAATAATATCTCTGTTAGAAAATATTAGACCAAGTTATTTCTACTCTGCTGCTAGAATGTAATTTATATAAGTACTTTATGATGGCGGTCGGTCCTGTGGTGGCCACAGCTTATTTTTTTAATTTTAGCTAAGAAATTAAACGATTATTATTATATATACAGGGTGTTTGTTTGAAACGGGGCACACCGAAAATCTCCTTTATTTGTAAAGATACAAAAAATCTTCAGAACAAAAATTAAACTAGACAAAAAGGCCCATCTAAAGGTTACTATAAGAATTCTGAGGCACTTCCGGTTTCACCGGAAATGATGTAAACTTTTGATCTAGCATAGGGAATCGATAATTTTATATTTTTTTCCTAAAATTACATTAAATTAGCTTTACAATGACACCAAAAAATCATATTTTTATGTTAACCATTTCAAAATGGCGACCATTTATTTACAAAATAATAATCAACATAAGTTTTACAAATTTGAACGTGAAACACATCAATAACGTTAAACAATCAAGGTGGACATCAAATTACAGTATTTTAAGTTTAATTTCAGTAGATTTATTGAAGTGTAATTTGTAGTTGACAAGGTGTTAAATGCCGGGTATTTAATTTTATGTGGTACATCTGAGTGTCGATCATCTGAATTTACAATATATGGATTATGTTTGTAAACAAGTGCATTATCCTCATTGCCTCATGAAATAAAATTAGTTTTAGTTGGACAGAAGCAGCTAATATTATTAGCTATTATTATTAATATATTAGTGCAGTTTAGTTTTTCTGCGACAAATGTAATGAACAAACTCGCATAGTATCAGTTACTTTTTAACTCAAAATATATTCCCATGCCTTCCTCTTGTCCATAACCAAATCTTTTCAAATCTGAACTTAATATTAAATTTCCCTCCATTTTTCTTAAGAAAAGAAAAAAACTAAAATGCCTATCTTTGTCCTGTCTTGAATGACAGCCAAAAATACTACAATTTGTTCTACTTTTACAGTTTTTCACAACTTCTATCGACATTCTAACAAACAATCAACAATAAAACATATGTAATAAGTTCAAACAGTACTACAGGCAGTGATGGGCGTTTACACGTAAACTTTAATTGTTTACGTTTACGTGTAAACTTATGTAAACAATTGGTAAACTTGTCAACAATGTAAACAATGTAAACTTTGTAAACTGTCAAATAATGAGGTTAGTTTAAGTTATTTAATACGAATAATAGAGAGTTAATGAACAAGTATATTCAGTTCAAAACAATACAATTATTAAAAAAATGGTGGGAAGAAACCGAAGGAATAGTTTTGAAGAACTAGGATTTGTTTTAATTAAAGAAAATGAAAAAAAAATATAGGGTGTTATGCAAAATTTGCAATGAATCTTTTCGTTATTAAAAAATATAAGCTGATTTTCTTAAAGGGGAAATTTAATGTATGTTGTTATTAAAAAAAAAAGATTGAATTTTTTAAAGAAACAAGTTTTTTATTTTCATATTCATATTTAATAATTTGTATGTAACACCTGTATAATGATACTTTTTCATTTAAAATCGTTTCATTAAAATTTTAATATTTATAAAAATGTATTGAAAATGAGGTTCTGTAATTCAAAACAAGTGCGCATGTCTAAATCATTGTTTACAATGTTTACATTGTTTACAAGAGTTTTTGTGTTTACTTTACATCATTGTTTACGCGTCAACAATGAGGTAACTTACATCATGTAACTTACGCGCCCATCACTGACTACAGGCGCCTAGTACAATATTTGACCATCAGACTGCGTATCCGAGCGTGTCAGTCTAGGATGATTAAGTAAAGGATGCGCTATTCGTATACTAACAACATTGACGATTGTGTAGAAACCCCTGTTGAGAAAGAAGGCAATATATGTCTGTACTGTGCACACTGCAACTACGTAATGCGCATGTGCTAAATTTGAATTTGAAACAAGCGTATTTTTAAATGAAAATAATTATGGAATTTCTTAGAAATTATTCTAAAATCTCGTAATTTCACAGCAAATTTTATAACATATTTGAGAAATTTGTATAACACGGTGTTAATTTTCTGCGTATCGTGTCAAACGGACCTGAAACTGTATAAATGTGTATTTAAAATTTATCTAATCATTTTAAAATAATATTATTTGTCATTAAAACAATCTTTAATGATATTTTAAAAATTAAAGGCTGCCAATAAAGGAGGCAGTATTATGAATTTAATCAGTCAGTTAAAGGATAAAGTGGTAGTTACAATAAACTAAAATAAGCTTGAAAAATATTAGTGCCAAATAATACTACCCAAACATCTTGTTGCGAAAATTACATGACTATGGCCCGATTGCAAGAATCTCTATTAAATTTAATGATTCAAAATACCAGAGGTGGCTAGCTATGGGTTCTTTTCAAATATTCTGATAAGACGTTGAAGGGCCACATCCTTTGAGTATCCCCCCACAAACCAGAAATTAATTTAATTTTTATCGTTCGATTAATGAAGGATTGAAAGACGGATGTACAAAATGAAATATATGGGGGAGGGGGCGCAGAGGGGTTAATTTTGATATATATTTTTTTTACATTACATAGAAATATTCTAATCTTTACCTATAAGGGATGGTTTGATAGTTTTTATTTGGTTGTGATAATTGATTAAATGAAAGTATGGAAATAAAATATATAACACAAATAGATACACATATTTTTATTCGTTTTGAAATATCACAAGTCTGTTGAACATTTTTCTTTTCGCCACCTTGTGTATATCTAACAATTTAGCACAGTAATAGTGTCTTACGTGTGTACGCAGTACCGCGATATATATCTTTCTCACTCAGTAAGGGTTTCCACACATTTTACACACGAATAGCGCATCCTTTACTTAATCATCCTAGGTGTCAGTTCTCAATAGGAATAAATATATTTACCTGCTTTAGGACTTTTTGTGGCTAACGTCACAACATTCACTTTTGAATCAAGTTTAACTGTTCTGTTTAAAATCAAAACAGCTACATCATAGTCTTGGTTGACTGAGTCGTACAGCTGATGGACAATTATCTTTTTTACTAATCGTTTGGTGCATTCTTTGGCAGAGCAGTTAGCGTGTCTTTTGACGGTTCCCAATTTGACGTAAGATAAACCATAGTCTGCTACAGTCCAATTAGTGTCGCTTCTATTTACAACGCAATGTGCGGCTGTTACGACGCACTTTTCGCTTATTAGGCTACCTCCGCAAAATATAATATGTCCTGCATATTTCCTTTTGTAAATAGCAAAGAAAGGCCAGTTAGATGCCCGAGCTTTTTTTCCACCGACTATACGTAATTCCTTGCAGTTTATTACAAAATAACTTAAAATATATATATAAATAAAACTTATTGTAAAGTGCATTTTGATTCTAAATAAAATTCTTGACTTGTTTATTTTTGTTTTGTTTTTTTGAATAAATGTTTATATGACAATATAAAATACATCCAGTATGCGTGAATGTTTCACACATTTCAGGGTTTCGCAGGTATATAATAAATGAAGGCGGCATATAGCCGGTTTACTTTTGTAAGAACAAACTAAGAGGGAATTTTGTTTTCAATAGTTTGCACCTTTGAAGCTGTATGTCATGTTGGTATTAAAAAATGTCACTTTTTTAAAATGTCGATCCATTTGACATATGCCATAATGAAAAATGATATCTTAATTATAATGATCATAACCTTATCAACCTAAAGTCGGTTTTACAGCGTAATATATTTTTAATTGACATTTAAAGTCAGTAATACACTATAAAAGTAACCAAAATAACCAGATTTATGGTCTATTTCAAAGTAGAAAAATGTGTCTAAGAAGATAGGAGCTGCTTGTCCTTGCTTCGGATTGGTTTAAATCGTCATCCCTATTACACTGTAAAAATATTGTTTTTAGTCCAAGTTGACAGATGTTCAGTGTCGTACAATGGAAATATATATTATTTATATTATTTAATTTTTCTCATATATTTTGTTATTATTTACATATTTAGACTTTTATTTATATTCTTGGCGTAGATTTTATGGAGAAAATTCTCCATAAATATTTGTTTTTACGCAGTTATATATTTTTTAGGTTATCTGACATATAAATATTTTTTAACACTTGACATTTAACAAATCAAGAGAGAGGACTAATGTCAGGCCAAAAGACAGCCCAGCTGATTGTGCCCAAAGAAGAAGTTATTGATATAATTTTTAGACCTTCATATATACATATATTTTTAATTTTTATTTACAATAATTATTTAAATAAGAAACTTTAGCTCTGAAGATATATTGTTTGTTTTATTGCTTTGTTTAAACTTTTTTAGCCATATCTCTCTTTTTATATATAGTACATAATTTTTAAAATTAATATTTTTTTAACTTTTTCAAATTTCCCATTAAACTGAATTTATGTCGCATAAATAACGTAAGTGTATTATCTGCCTTGTTTATTTCAATATCTTATTAACCTTTTTTACATTAAAAATAAAATCACTTGCTAACCCAGTTGCTACGCCCATGCCCTAGTTGTAACTTATTTTAAATTTCCCGCTATACTGTATTTGATCAGTGTAAATCGTACTCGGTTCGCAGCGCTATCTACTTTTTTCTACTTTGAAATGGACCATAGTTTGTTCTTACAAAAGTGAACAGCTTATACTGAGTGTGTAGAACAAATTTTGCTTGGTAGTAATCACGGAAAAATGAACGACATTTTTAAAATAATTTATCGTCTGTTAATCTAAGAGCTTTAAAAAAAAAATTAAAGTCTGTTCCAAACGGTTAGGCGGAACTAAATTTTGCAATCTAGTTACTTTCATCGTTTAAATCGCGTTTTTCGGCCGTTTTGTTTAAGATTTGTAAATCATACAGTCTGTTCCAAACGCTTAAGCGGAACTAAATGGGAATTTAGTTCTTTTAGGTTGTCACGAGAAGGGACCTTGCTTGGGATATTTCATTTTTTACGTTGGGATGTCAAAATTTAGAATTCCAACAATGAAACCATAGAAACGAATGACATATGTCAAAATTAAATATTTTTTTTAGAAATTTTAATGACAAAAAATTAAATAAATGGGAAATTTGTATTAAGAATGACACAAAAAATCAAAATATAAAAAAAATGACATTTTAAAATGATATTAACCTTAACCAAAAAATGTTTATTGTAAGTATGATTTACAAAGCTTAAACAAAACGGCCGAAAGGCACGATTTAAACGATGAAAGTAACTAGATTGCAAAATCTAGTTCCGCTTAACCGTTTGGAACAGACTGTACTTACAATAAACATTTTTTGTTAAGGTTAATATCAATTTAAAATGTTATTTTCTTTATATTTTGATTTTTTGTGTCATTCTAAATACAAATTTCCCATTTATTTATTTTTTTGTCATTAAAATTTCTAAAAAAAATATTTAATTTTGACATATGTCATTCGTTTCTATGGTTTCATTGTTGAAATTTTAAATTTTGACATCCCAACGTGAAAAATGAAATATCCCAAGCAAGGTCCCTTCTCGTGACAACCTAAAAGAACTAAATTCCCATTTAGTTCCGCCTAACCGTTTGGAACAGTGTATGTTAAAAAATTTTTTTTATCAAAAAATTGATGTGCAGTGTGAAGTTTCACAAAAACAAAACAAAATACACAGCTGTGTATTTGAAAAAGTTAAAAAAATATTAATTTTAAAAATTATGTACTACAGTCTGTTCCAAACGGTTAGGCGGAACTAAATGGGAATTTCGTTCTTTTAGGTTGTCACGAGAAGGGATCTTGCTTGGGTTATTTCATTTTTCACGTTGGAATGTCACAATTTAAAATTCCAACAATGAAACCATGGAAACGAATGACATATGTCAAAATTAAATTATTATTTTTTATATATTTTAATGACAAAAAAATTAATAAATGGGAAATTTGTATTAAGAATGACACAAAAAATCAAAATATAAAGAAAATGACAATTTAAAATGATATTAACTTTTACCAAAAAATGTTTATTGTAAATATGATTTACAAAGCTTAAACAAAACGGTCGAAAAGCACGATTTAAACGATGAAAGTAGATTGCAAAATCTAGTTCCGCCTAACCGTTTGGAACAGACTGTATATATAAAAAGAGAGATTTGGCTAAAAGAGTTTAAACAAAGCAATAAAACAAACAATATATCTTCAGAGCTAAAGTTTCTTATTTAAATAATTATTGTAAATAAAAATTAAAAATATATGTATATATGAAGGTCTAAAAATTATATCAATAACTTCTTCTTTGGGCACAATCAGCTGGGCTGTCTTTTGGCCTCACACTAGTCCTCTATCTTGATCTGTTAACTGTCAATTGTCAAAAAATATTTATATGTCAGATAACCTTAAAAATATATAACAGCGTAAAAACAAATTACCTAGAGATTTTTCTCCATAAAATCTACGCCAAGAATATAAATAAAAGTCTAAATATGTAAATATTAACAAAATATATGAGAAAATTTAAATAATATAAATAATATATATTTCCAATGTACGACACTGAACATCTGTCAACTTGGACTAAAAACAATATTTTTACAGTGTAATAGGGATGACGATCTAAACCAATCCGAAGCAAGGACAAACAGCTCCTATCTTTTTACACACATTTTTCTACTTTGAATAGACCATAGTGATTGTAAATACATAAAGTAGGGTGACCATTTTCTTAAGAAGACAATGCGGGACGGAGCAAAAGAAAAAAAGGTCCTCATCTCCCAAATCCAAGTGAAGAGCAAAAAAAAGGTCCTCTACAAAATGCGGGACAAAATGTTAGAACGCGGGACAGTCCCGCAGAAAGCGGGACGAATGGTCACCCTACATAAAAGATAACCCTCTTAAAACACATGCCACCGTTGCTATGATCTCGGGTTTGAATTCTGTTCACCATTTACGTTGCAGCAAAACACATTTAAAAAAAACGTACTAAGTATGGGTACTTTAGCTAGTATAATATATAAAAATATGACACAATAAGTATGTAGTTACAAACAATTGTTTACAATAACTATTGAAAGTTAAATCATCGTCGATTCTTTTACCAAGACACTCGTTAATAATCCAAGATCGGAGGGTGGCAACATCCGTAAAGATCCCTGGACTACGTTGCATTGCACATCCATACGCCCAGGAAGTAATCCCAGAAAGTTCTCCATTACAAATAAGAGGACCACCAGAATCTCCAAAACAAGTATCTCTTCCTTCTCCACCTTTCCAGTAATATGTGCAAATACTATATTGTAATTTAAATATTTCATCTGGTTGAATTTTTTCTAATAGTTTTCTGCACCTGTGTTGACTTAACACTGGCAGTTCTACTTCTAATAACATATCTGGATAGTTTGATTCTTCACCAAGTTTTTCTTTTTCTTTAAAGTTTCCCATTCCAGCTGCCATGCATAATGTACCTGAAAATAAGAATGCAATGATTTTTAACAGGTTTAAAAAAAGCAGGATCAGGACGAGGGTTTTTGGCGCCCTTATGCAAGATTGAATGGAGCGCCCCAAGACAGGGCAAAATTTCAAGTGAAGACCTAAAAAAAGTCCTCATTTTAACTTTGGCGCCCCCTGGCATCAATTGCCCTAATGCCTTGCATAACCTGCAGACTGCGTTCCTTCGGCTCTGTCCAAAAGGCTCCAAAATTTACAGAATTTGCCCCAAAAAAGTGCCACCCCAACCGCCACTGCTGTTATTCCGTCGGCCCATCGTCTGATTTTTTCGAAATTTCGCCAACGTCAGGAGGAAGGTTCGACACGTAAGTGACGAAAATTTCGTTTTTCTGCGACGGCCAGGAACCGAGATACGATTTCGTAAAAATAAAAGAAAATAATGTCTCTTGAATATCAATTGCCGCTTGATTAGGTCTAGAGTCTAGAGGAACGCAGGAGAGCGTTGAGCCTGCGGAGTGTAGGGGCACTCGCTCCCAACACAACAGCACTGCACAATAGTTGAACCCTCCTAACCCCGCGGCGGTGCCTTTGTTATACCCTTTTCACACTAGAACTTTAAGATCGGATGTTAAAGTGAATGTATCTTTAAACGCTAATGTGAAACCGTATGGCCTCGTCTAAATACAAGCGATGTTTAAGACAGAGATCTGCGTCTTAAACATCGTCCGCATTGCCAACTTAATTTCTATTATAAAAAAATACTCCTTGAATTTGTGCTGTCAACATTTTATATTATCATAAACAAGAATACTGTATTATATCGACGTTATAAGAAGTTTATACTTATTGTTATAATAAAATTATTTATTTTAATAATGTGTTTAATAAAATACAGACCTACAATAATTGAGATAAAATGTATCGACTTACATGTTAATACAGGTGTAATATATTCTTTATTGTAGTGTCTTTATTGTAGAATGAAATGAAATATCCATATTTGTTTATAATAATTCAAAATGTGCGTCTGCGCAGACAGTTCAAAACTGGTAATTTCATGACGGTAATTTAAGGACAAAATTACTGTAGCTGATGACAGCCAGTGGCGGACTTTCGCAGAGACAAAAAAGACATTTGTCTTGGGCCCGTAATTTTCAAGGGCCCGATTTGGAAGGTGAGAACCCTTTTTTTTGCTCTTCACTTGGATTTGGGAGGTGAAGACCTTTTTTTGCTCTTCACTTGGATTTGGGAGGTGAGGACCTTTTTTTTTGATCTTCACTTTGAACGCCTAGGTTGAGGGCCCGTAAATCAAAAATGTCTTGGGCCCGGCGAAGGCTTAATCCGCCACTGATGACAGCACCGGAGATTTAAACATCAAGTTTGAAAGCATACCGATGTTAAACATCGGTGAACTTTAAGTTCACTCATCTTAAAGTTCTAGTGTGAAAAGGGTATTAGGAAGAATCGGCAAAACAAAACAATAAAGATGCACATCAACGAATTTTTGTTTTATACAACTAATATGATTGAAAATTTTATAATTTAAAGTGATTCACAAAAAGAAAATACATTACTGGCGTCCACTGGCGCCCCTAAAGAGCTGGCGCCTTGGACGGACCCCCCCCCAGCTACGCCACTGATGAGGAACCAATTCGTTGCGCAATTTATAGAGTTTTGCTATTGCGCCTGCGCACTTCTAGATCCTGGTGGAACAGCACTTTTTTTTTCAAATGCCTACAATAGCGTGTCAACTGCGCATGGAAATATGGACAAAATGGCTTAATCCATGGATAGTTAATAATACCGAGTTTAATTTAAGTTAATTACGAATAGAAATACTAAGTATGCTGCTTTATTATTACCAGGTGGAGGACGTTTCCTAGCTAACTCCACAAGCTTCACATCTGAATCAATCGTAACTGGTTTGTCTAAGTGCAAAATTGCTACATCATGGTCTTGCGTATCTGGGTCGTACTGCTCATGAACTGTTATTTTTTTTATTAATCTATTGATACATCCTTCTTCTTCACAATCAACGCCACGTTTTATTGTGCCTAAATTCACAGAATTACTTTTAAAATTAAGCAAATTCCATTCACCGAAACTAGTATTTGTAACACAATGTGCAGCTGTTACCACACACTGTTTTGTCACCAGACTACCCCCGCACACATTTAAATACATGTCACTGTATTTGCGCATATAGCTAGCAAAGAAAGTCCAGTTACTAGCATTCGCTTCTGTTCCACCAATTATTCGGAACTCCTGGCAATATATTGAAAAATGATTTATAATATATATGTAAATAAAATATATTTGGAAATTCATTTTGATTATGAATAAAAATCTTGATTTGTTTATTTATGTTTTATTTTTTAAACTAAAATTCGTATCTATGACGATATAAATATATCCAGTAAGCCTTGTTAAGAGGCCCTTAACAATCTGTAAATTTAAAGTAGATTAAGCATTGAATAAAAAGACTAAAGTATAATCTGTCTCATTTTGTAATACGATACTATGCTCTATGTCAGCGTTTCTCAACCGGGGGGCCGTGATGGCTTCGTCGGGGGGCCGCGAAGTCATACAAGATCGAAACATGAAAATGTAATAAAAATGCACTCAATCTTACAAGATATAAATTTGATTCATATTTATAAATTCGAGTATCTTATATTGATATTCATAAAAATATACCTTTTACAACATAAATAAAATAAATATTCTATTTATTTTTATATATATATATATATATATAGGGGGGGCCGCAGACAATATTTATATAATTTGGGGGGTCCCAGGCCATAAAAGGTTGAGAAGCACTGCTCTATGTTACCTTAGAAACGTGTGTAAGAAGATAGGAGCTGTTTGTCCTTGCTTCGGATTGGTTTAGAACGTCATTCCTATTACACTGTTAAAATATTGTTTTTAGTCCAAGTTTTTAGTCCATGTTCAGTGTCGTACATTGGAAATATATATTATTTAATTTTTTTCGTATATTTTGTTATTATTTACATATTTAGACTTTTATTTATATTCTTGGCGTACATTTTATGGAGAAAATTCTGCATGTAATTTGTTTTTACGCAGTTATATGTATTTTAGGTTATTTGACATATAAATATTTTTTGACACTTGACGATTAACAGATCAAGATAGAGGACTAATGTGAGGTCAAAAGACAGCCCAGCTGATAGTGCCCAAAGAAGAAGTTATTGATATAATTTTTAGACCTTCATATATACATGTATTTTTATTTACAATAATTATTTAAATAAGAAACTTTAGCTTTGAAGATATATTGTTTGTTTTATTGCTTTGTTTAAACTCTTTTAGCCAAATCTATCTTTTTATATATAGTACCTAATTTTTAAAATTAATAAAACTTTTTCAAATTTCCCATTAAACTGAATTTATGTCGTATAAATAACGTAAGTGTATTATCTGCCTTGTTTATTTCAATATCTTATTAACCTTTTTATATTTAAAAAAAAATCACTTGCTAACCCAGTTGCTACGCCTCTGCCCTAGTTGTAACTTATTTTAAATTTCCCGCTATACAGTATTTGATCAGTGTAAATCGTACTCGGTTCGCAGCGCTATCTACTTTTTTCTACTTTGAAATAGACCATAGATCTGGTTATTTTGGTTACTTTTATGGTGTGTTACTGACTTTAAATGTCAATTAAAAATATCCCTTACGCTTTAAAATCGACTTTAGGTTGATAAGGTTATGATCATTATAATTAAGATATAATTCTTCATTATGACATATGTCAAATGGATCGACATTTTAAAAAAGTGACATTTTTTAATACCAACATGACATACAGCTTCAAAGGTGCAAACTATTGAAAACAAAATTCCCTCTCAGTTTGTTCTTACAAAAGTGAACGGCTTATATGTAATTATTTTAAATATTGAAGTACAGTCTGTTCCAAACGGTTAAGCGGAACTAGATTTTGCAATCTAGTTACTTTCATCGTTTAAATTGTGCCTTTCGGCCGTTTTGTTTAAGCTTTGTAAATCATACAGTCTGTTCCAAACGGTTAAGCGGAAGTAGATTTTGCAATCTAGTTACTTTCATCGTTTAAATCGTGCTTTTCGGCCGTTTTGTTTAAGCTTTGTAAATCATACAGTCTGTTTCAAACGCTTAGGCGGAACTAAATGGGAATTTCGTTCTTTTAGGTTGTCACGACAAGGGACCTTTCTTGGGTTATTTCATTTTTCATGTTGGAATGTCAAAATTTAAAATTACAAAAATGAAACCATGGAAACGAATGACCTATGTCAAAATTAAATTATTTTTTTACATATTTTAATGACAAAAAAATAAATAAATGGGAAATTTGTATTAAGAATTACACAAAAAATCAAAATATAAAGAAAATGACATTTTAAAATGATATTAACCTTAACCAAAAAATGTTTATTGTAAGTATGATTTACAAAGCTTAAACAAAACGGCCGAAAAGCACGATTTAAGCAATGAAAGTAACTAAATTGCAAAATCTAGTTCCGCCTAAGCGTTTGAAACAGACTGTACTTGCAATAAACATTTTTTGGTAATTTTTTTCATCATTTTAAAATGTCATTTTCTTTATATGTTAATTTTTTGTGTCATTCTTATTACAAATTTCCCAATTATTTATATTTTTGTCATTAAAATATATAAAAAAAATAATTGACATTGACATACAGTCTGTTTCCAACGCTTAGGCGGAACTAGATTTTGCAATTTAGTTACTTTCATCGCTTAAATCGTGCTTTTCGGCCGTTTTGTTTAAGCTTTGTAAATCATACTTACAATAAACATTTTTTGGTTAAGGTTAATATCATTTTAAAATGTCATTTTCTTTATATTTTGATTTTTGGTGTCATTCTTAATACAAATTTCCCATTTATTTATTTTTTTGTCATTAAAATATATAAAAAAATAATTTAATTTTGACATAGGTCATTCGTTTCCATGGTTTCATTGTTGTAATTTTAAATTTTGACATTCCAACTTGAAAAATGAAATAACCCAAGCAAGGTCCCTTGTCGTGACAACCTAAAAGAACGAAATTCACATTTAGTTCCGCCTAAGCGTTTGAAACAGACTGTATATCATTCGTTTCGATGGTTTCATTGTTGGAATTTTAAATTTTGACATTCCAACGTGAAAAATTAAATAACCCTAGCAAGGTCCCTTCTCGTGACAACCTAAAAGAACAAAATTCCCATTTAGTTCCGCCTAACCGTTTGAAACAGACTGTACTTACAATAAACATTTTTTGGTTAAGATTAATATCATTTTAAAATGTCATTTTCTTTATATTTTGATTTTTTGTGTCATTCTTAATACAAATTTCCCATTTATTTATTTTTTTGTCATTAAAATATCTAAAAAAAATATTTAATTTTGACATTTGTCATTCGTTTCCATGGTTTCATTGTTGGAATTTTAAATTTTGACATCCCAACGTGAAAAATGAAATAACTCAAGCAAGGTCCCTTCTCGTGACAACCTAAAAGAACTAAATTTCCATTTAGTTCCGCTTAACCGTTTGGAACAGACTGTATCTCACTTATTATTTACTTAACGCCAAAAATATACACAAAAGAGTTGTTTAGAATGAAGAAACAATTATTTTGCTTTCTACTTGAAACTGTAATATCCAGGGAGGTAGAAATATTTCACTTTTCAATTACGTTACAGCAAAAATATCGTTACAGAAACCGTACGAAGCTCCAGCTAGTATAATATATAAAAATATGGCACAATAAGTGTATAGTTATAGACAATTTTTTACAATAACTATTGAACAGTATCAGATCATCATCCATATCGATAGTTTCAGTAACACATGCGTTAATAATCCAAGATCGGACGAGGGCAACATCTGTGTAGATTCCTGGACTATCTTTCATTGCACATCCATACGCCCAGGAGGTAATCCCAGAAAGTGTTCCATTACAAATAAGAGGACCACCAGAATCTCCAAAACAAGTATCTTTTCCTGTTCCATTTTTCCAGTAATATGTGCAAATACTAAATTTTAATTCAAATATTTCGTCTGGTTGAATTCTTTTTAATAGTTTTCTGCACCTGGTTTGACTTAACACTGGCAGTTCTACTTCTAATAACATATCTGGATAATTTGATTCTTCACCAATTTCTGCATTTTCTTTAAAGTTTCCCATCCCAGCTGCTACGCATAATGTACCTGAAAATAAGAATGGGTTAATGTTCCGTCGAGATTACTCTATAAAACAAAAATCCTGCGCATAAACACCACCAACACAAGACTGAATCAAGAATCAAGAAACGAACACAAGAATCTGTTCGTTTTGTTTCGCAGTAACTGCAAATCTGTTCGATTTGTCGTAATTTACTTGCCAGTTTATGACGCTACTGCGAAAAAGTTACAGCTGCTTCTCTTGCGGATTATTTGTTACGGCTGTGTTTGTTTACCTTTTTGAGTTGGTATTATCTGTCTCATTTTGTAATACGGAACTAACAGTAAAAGTTTTTATGTTGTATATTGACAATACATTTATAATATTGTCATAGTATTGGTTCACATGGATACGCAAAAGTCTGTTTACACCACAACAGTCACCAAAGTAACCAGATCTAGTTTCGTATTACAAATTGAGACGGATTATACCATAGATAAAGAATAAATGGTTGGTACTTTGTTTTTGACTTTTTGACAGGAATATGGCTAGCATATTTGTTTGGATATTTATACTATATTCTTTGATGGCTAATGTCTTAAGCCTGTAATACATGATGCGATTTCTCGTTTTGAATCTCGTACGATTTATCGTACAAGAATTATTGTATCGTGTACTACAGGATTTTCGTACGAGATCTTGTACGATATTGAAAACCATCCAATATTTATGCTCCAGACCTAAAATATTGTATAGAAATGAACAGATATCGACGCAGTAGATTATTGCGCATAGTCACGTGACCGATACCGTTAGGAATAATTATCGTACGATAAATCGTACGAGATTCAAACCGAGAAATCGCATCATGTATTACAGGCTTTACAAATTCTTTTTTTGAATCCTGGGACAATAGTTTTTACAAAATTTTTCAGTTTTTCTTTCCTGGGGCATTTTGTAAACCTCGCAAATACAGTTCATAACTTCATCATCCGAACTCGAAAAATCTGAATCTGATTCTGGATTTGATAATATTTCAAGATCCATTAAATATATTTAATATTTTTCACCCTTTCGACACTAGGCTGACCAGATTTTTTTCACAAAAAAAGAGTATACTAAAAAAAACCAGTGGCGAAGGGAGACCTCCGCTAGACTTGCCCTCCCATAAAAAAAAAAAATAAAAAAAATACATATATATTTTTTTTTTAATTTAAAAAATATTTAGGTAAATCTTCAAAAATACATCAAATTATGTCCTATACAATTTTTTGTCCAAGGCTTGCTTTACTAGTTACGAATTTTTTAAACTTTTAAATTTTAATAACTTCCGTTTCCGGTTTCGGATTTTAATAAAAAACAATAGGGTTCTTCCCAATTATTAGGAGAATTTTTTAGTACCAGAACGAACTCTTTAAGTTAAACCGTTTTTGAGTTATCGTGTGTACACACAGACACACACACAGACACACAGACACACAGACACACACACATACGGACGGCACTTCGAAAATAGGTTTTTTGGATTCCCTGGACCATGAAACGTGGTCATCCGTCAATTCGTGGACATCGAAAATTTTCGCGATTACAATACTTGCCCCTTATATATTAAGGTCGGGCAAGTAAAAAGGTTACACTCCAAAAATTCAAATAATGAGCAAAAAATAGAGGTCCTCATTCTAAAATACTAGTAACGAGCAAAAAAAAAAAGGTCTTCACTCCCAAAATAAAAGTGATGAGCAAAAGAAAAAAGGTCCTCATTTCTAAACTAGAAGTAATAAAAACAAGTGATCATCAAAAAAGAGTATATTCAGGGTTTTTTTTATAAAAAGTAAGAGTATAGAAAATATTACTCAAAAAAGAGTATAATACTAAAAAGAGTACGTCTGGTCACCCTATTCGACACACAAGATAATCTCCGAACCAAATCGTAAAAAGATTCTCAACCTGGAAAGTTATCTGACACTTAACATTTACGTCAGACGTACTTCTTATTCTTTACGTATAAACAAATCGAACAGAAAATTAAACTCGCTGTATGTAACCAGTTTTTAGTAGTAAACTGCTAACTGCAGCGTTTTACTACTAGCGTTTAGCAGTATAACGCGAAGGTGCAAATCGAACATACCTATTGATGATGTAGATGAGTTTTGTTACCTTGGCAGCATAATTTCCAAAGATGAACGAGCAATGCTGGATATTGCAACGCTTGAACAAGGCTAGCTTTCTTTTATGTTAAATGCTGTCTGGAGATCAAATTATGTCTCAAGAAACACAAGGCTGCGCTTGTTCAACACACGGATGTGAGACCTGGAAGGTTACCCGTGTAATCACTTCCAAATTGCAATCCTTTGAAACAGATATCTCTGCAGAATCATCAGAGTGTTCTGGCCGGAAAGAATATCTAACGCAGAGCTATGGCAACGAACAAACCAAACAGATATCCAGAAGGAAATAAAATTGCGCAAGTGGAAATGGATAGAACATGTCCTGAGTAGAGAGCGGACTAGTGTGCCTAGAATGGCCTTGGATTGAATCCACAAGGCACACGCAAAATCGGAAGGCCAAAAACAACCCAAGAATTATGGAAAATCGTGGCTGGAGATTAAACATCTTGCGGTTAATAGAATGCGCTGGAAGAGTTTTGTGGAAGCCCTATGTTCCTCATAGGAGCTAAAGGAACATATATATATATATATAGCACAAAATTTTTGTTCAAAACCTTTGTTCAAAAATATTACCTAATAATTTTGACAATTCCTTGAACAATTTCATGCCTTTATTCCTAGAAATGCCTTATAAATACACCTACAATAGTTTGTCAACTGCGCATGGAAATACGGACAAAATGGCTTAACCCATGGATAGTTAATAATACCCAGTTTAATTTACGTTAACTACGAATAGAAATACTTAAGCCGGGTTTACATTGGTAGAGTAAAAGAGCTAGTAACTAGCGCAAGTAACTAGGAACTAGTTACTATCCCTGTGTAAACAGTTGACAATGTGACTAGTAGAGTACTAGCTTCTAGTAATTGAGCTAGGATAGCAGCTAGCTCGTCGACGTATTTACTAGCTACTGTCTTTTCCCCCACTACGCAAAATTGATTCATTTCAAATTGGCGGCAAGCGGTAACCTGTCATAACAAATAGAAAAAAAAACCATATCAGGTAAGTTACAATTTATTTACATAAATTGCGTAACATTGATTTATTAATTGATGATTTTTGAAATCATCTGTGAAATAACTGCCTTTGATACACGAAAAAGATGTTGTAGACTACAATAACTATTTCCTGTGGCTAGGAAATAAAGCGTTAATTCCAATTTTATTTTTGCTGGAATCGCATCCCTTATTAGTGTATCATTTCGTTGTATTAATGGACTAATTAAATTTAATAGCCTATTAAAATCATCTGGTATCATTCTTAAACACAGTCTGTACTATTTTTGATCTTCCACGGCTAATTCACAAAATAGAAGGACTGATGCGCCATGGGTAGTTCTTCTATCAATCCATTTCGAACCCATTTTCTTTTAGGCTTATATTCTGTACCGATTACTTCAATAAGACAATCAATTATTTCCTCCACAAGAAATGATGTAATTCAAAATACCATTTTTTAATGGCATCACGCCGGCGACGATGTATATACACATTCATAAACTATTTTTTGCAAAAAGATAATTTCACTACAAAATCACAGTGAAGATGTCAAATGTGTTTTGACACTTACTATCCAGAAAATAAGATATGTATGTCAATTACGTATGAACACCTACTATCCTGAAAATAAGATAGTAGAGTAAAGCGCGTAGTACTTGCGCTAGTTACTAGCTCTGTTACTCTACCAATGTAAACCCGGCATTAGCATGCTGCTTTATTATTACCAGGTGGAGGACGTTTCCTAGCTAACTCCACAAGCTTCACATCTGAATCAATCGTAACTGGTTGGTCTAAATGCAAAATAGCTACATCATTGTCTTGCGTATCTGGATTGTACTGCTCATGAATTTGTATTTTGTTTATCAATCTATTGATACATCCTTCTTCTTCGCAATCAACGCCACGTTTTACTGTGCCTAAATTTACAGAATAACTTAAACCAGATAAACTAGATAAAGTCCATTCACCGAAACTAGTATTTGACACACAATGTGCAGCTGTTACCACACACTGTTTTGTCACCAGACTACCCCCGCACAAATTAACATATACATTACTGTATTTGTACATAAAGCTAGCAAAGAAAGGCCAGTTACTGGTATTCCCTTTTATTCCACCAATTATTCGGAACTCCTGGCAATATATTGAAAAATGATTTATAATATATATGTAAATAAAATATATTTGGAAATTCATCTTGATTATGAATAAAAATCTTGATTTGTTTATTTTTGTTTTATTTTTTAAACTAAAATTCGTATCTATGACAATATAAATACAGTGAGTTTCAACATTATGGATGGTTTTGTAACGACAAATTATTTTTGACAGCAATGTTAAATCGCCTATGTTGCAAGTTAAAAGAAACGCAATTTTACATTGATTTCAATTACCATAGTAACGATAATACCTATATTGCAGGAAAAAAAAAAAATTCACTGTATATCCAGTAAGCCTTGTTAAGAGGCCAGGGCCGCCCCTAGCATTTGCGGGGCCTGGGGCAAAACTGGGTGAAACACCATCAAGGACCGTTTACCGATGGTCTGCCAACTTCAATCGTGGCCGTAGTTCGCTTAAGGACGAATTTCGTGAAGTTTGTCCAGAATCGGTTTTTTCGGAAAACATTGATGCTGTGCGTGAACTGATACTCCAAGATCGTCATGTGACTTATTGTGAGATTGAGGTATCCTTGGGCATTAGTGGGACCAGCATACATTCACTATTGCATGAATATTTGGCCGTCAAAAAAATTAGTTCGCATTGGATCCCACACAATTTGATGGCCACGACAATACGAGTTCTCACAAATCGGCTCAAACAAGTAACTTTTTGAGCACTTAAAACGTCGATTTGATGGTTGGTACGATTGATAAGTATACAATTGTCATCCAAACTACCTCCGGTAAAATTTTTGGTTGACAGTTCTGTACTTTTCACTCGTACCAACACCAACTTTTTAGTTTTTGTTTTCAATTTAATTTTTAGTAGTTTATTAAGTTGATAAGAAGTTTATTTAGAACATATAATTAAACATAAACTTAGCACAATTAAACAATATTTATAAATTGGTTTACTATAATCTGTCTCAATTTGTAATACGAAACTATGGTCTATTTCAAAGTAGAAAAATGTGTGTAAGAAGATAGGAGCTGTTTGTCCTTGCTTCGGATTGGTTTAGATCGTCATCCCTATTACACTGTAAAAATATTGTTTTTAGTCCAAGTTGACAGATGTTCAGTGTCGTACATTGGAAATATATATTATTTAATTTTTCTCATATATTTTGTTATTATTTACATGTTTAGACTTTTATTTATATTCTTGGCGTAGATTTTATGGAGAAAATTCTCCATGTAATTTGTTTTTACGCAGTTATATATTTTTTAGGTTATTTGACATATAAATATTTTTTGACACTTGACAATTAACAGATCAAGATAGAGGACTAATGTGAGGTCAAAAGACAGCCTAGCTGATAGTGCCCAAAGAAGAAGTTATTGATATAATTTTTAGACCTTCATATATACATACAGTCTGTTTCAAACGCTTAGGCGGAACTAAATGGGAATTTCGTTCTTTTAGGTTGTCACGACAAGGGACCTTGCTTGGGTTATTTCATTTTTCACGTTGCAATGTCAAAATTTAAAATTACAACAATGAAACCATGGAAACGAATGACCTATGTCAAAATTAAATTATTTTTTAATATATTTTAATGATAAAAAAATTAATAAATGGGAAATTTATATTAAGAATGACACAAAAAATCAAAATATAAAGAAAATGATAATTTAAAATAATATTAACCTTAACAAAAAATGTGTATTGTAAGTATGATTTACAAAGCGTAAACAAAACGGTCGAGAAGCACGATTTAAACGATGAAAGTAACTAGATTGCAAAATTTAGTTCCGCTTAACCGTTTGGAACAGACTGTATATTTTTAATTTTTATTTACAATAATTATTTAAATAAGAAACTTTTGCTCTGAAGATATATTGTTTGTTTTATTGCTTTGTTTAAACTCTTTTAGCCAAATCTCTCTTTTTATATATAAGCAGTTCACTTTTGTAAGAACAAACTAAGAGGGAATTTCGTTTTCAATAGTTCGGTCAATAGTATGGTATTAAAAAATGTCACTTTTGTAAAATGTCGATCCATTTGACATATGTCATAATGAAAAATGATATCTTAATTATAGTGATCATAACCTTATCAACTTAAAGTCGGTTTTACAGCGTAAGGAATATTTTTAATTGACATTTAAAGTCAGTAACACACCATAAAAGTAACCTAAATAACCAGATCTAGTGTGTTCTTACAAAAATGAACAGCTTATATAGTACATAATTTTTAAAATTAATATTTTTTTAACTTTTTCAAATTTCCCATTAAACTGAATTTATGTCGTATAAATAACGTAAGTGTATTATCTGCCTTGTTTATTTCAATATCTTATTAACCTTTTTTATATTAAAAAAAAAAAATCACTTGCTAACCCAGTTGCTACCCCATGCCCTAGTTGTAACTTATTTTATATTTCCCGCTATACTGTATTTGATCAGTGTAAATCGTACTCGGTTCGCAGCGCTATCTACTTTTTATAGCGCTATCTGGTTACTTTGGTGACTGTTGTGGTGTAAACAGACTTTGGCGTATCCGTGTGAACCAATACTATGATAATATTATAAATGTATTGTCAATATACAACATAAAAAATGAACTTTTCCTGTTAGTTCCGTATTACAAAATGAGACAGATAATATAACCAAATTGTTGTCTGCCATCTGAACCTAAAAATTTTTAAGTTGGCAATGAAAAGTAATAAGAGATGGAAAGTATAAAATATATCACTGTCTCTTATTTTTCCCCCTACTATATTCTGTAGTATCAAAAGTTGAAATGACGTCAGAGTTGGATAGTATTGAAAAAAGTATAATGTAGAATGGACTTAATACATGTATTCTGTGGAGGTTTACAAAGGAAAGACAATGATTAAAACGCATCCAGCAAATTGTGGAGATACAGTCTGTGCCAAACGGTTAGGCGAACTAGATTTTGCAATCTAGTTACTTTCATCGTTTAAATCGTGCTTTTCGACCGTTTTGTTTAAGCTTTGTAAATCATACTTACAATAAACATTTTTTGGTTAAGGTTAATATCATTTTAAAATGTCATTTTCTTTATATTTTGATTTTTTGTGTCATTCTTAATACAAATTTCCCATTTATTTATTTTTTTGTCAATAAAATAAGTAAAAAAAATTATTAAATTTTGACATATGTCATTCGTTTCCATGGTTTCATTTTTGGAATTTTAAATTTTGACATTCCGACATGAAAAATGAAATAACTTAAGCAAGGTCCCTTCTCGGGACAACCTAAAAGAACGAAATTCCCATTTAGTTCCGCCTAACCGTTTGGAACAGACTGTAGTTCTGTTATTAAGGTGAAGATTATGAAACCAGGGTTTAATAGAGATGGAAGGTTGAATAGAGTGATGGAAAGAGCCTTTATGTTGGGAAGTGGTGTTCCACTCTTGTTGCCCTATTTATAGTAAAGATTTTTTTATAAGCGGCAAGAAATCAGAAGAAGAAGAAGAAGCTTATGATCATTTTGTTCAGGAAAAGCCAACTTCAATTTATAAGAAAATAGCTAATGACAACTTGTATTTATTGTAATTATTTTTGATTTCAAGTCCCGAAATATAAAAGGAAACCCTGGTATACATTTTCTTTTTATTACAATATCACAAATAGTATTTATATATATGGAACAATAAGTATATAGTTATACATAATTTAATTTTAAAATAACAACTACCAATAAGTGAAACTGCGCTGTTAGAGTAAAAAGCTGGTGTGCTATGGTCCATACGCTCATTTTTGGCGTCAAATTGTAAATCGCAACTGTTAATTATCCAATTTCGGTCTAAGAGAACGTTCACAAAAACCATTGGGTTTTTTTCAGCTTCACACTCAAACGCCCAAGAACTGATACCAGTCAGTTCCCCATTACAAGTCAGTGGACCACCAAAATTACCATAACATTTATTATCTCCGTCTTTTTTTGTACAACATGTGCAAATATTATCTGAGCTGTAAGACGTGTTATCCATAAATTTTCTAAATTGTTTCCTACACGCAGAGCTACCCATTATTGGAAGATTTACTTCTAATAGTATATCTTGAAAATCTGTTGAATTTTGAATTTTCTCATTTTCATTTTCCTTTTTTTCTCCTGGTGCACTGCGTCCTATTCCAGCTGCTTTACATGTGTCACCTGAAAGTAAGTAGAAGAAAGTAAGTATGTAAGTTGTCACGAGACTACTTTTTAAAGATTGAAGTGAACTTTTGCTAAAAAAAAATTGATGTGAATTGTGAATTTTCACACATTTCAGTGTTTTGATAGGTGTAAGAAACCAACATAACACTGGATGTCTATACTCTATCTCCGAAAGACTGATAGTAATATAATTTATTATTTGTAAAAAGTTATTGTATTATCACACAGAAGCGGTAAAACAAAATCGACAAAATATGAATAATTCGAAACGAAATATTGTTAAAAACAACCAAGTGTGCCGCACATAGTATATGGGAATACGAACTAGGGTTAAACACAATAGGCCATAAAAATTTGACCATAAAATTTTGAGGAAAAATATGGTTACAGGGTTGTGTTTAATGATATGATAAATATGGTCACAGGCGTGCGTTTAATAAAATGATAAATAGTAATATAGAAATACACAAAACCAATTTAAACGTGTTTAAAATGTGCACGCCACTGGTAACTGCCTGAAAAAATGTTTTATTACTATCAGGCTTTCAGAGATAGAGTATAGGAATATTTGTTCTATAATCACATCAAAATTAACAGATTTTTGAAAATCATTTTTATTTGTTATTTGAGTACTAAGAGCTTCCATTTATTTTTTTAAACAAAATTTAGAACTAAATGGGAATTTCGTTCTTTTAGGTTGTCACGAGAAGGGACCTTGCTTGGTTTATTTCATATTTAACGTTGGTATGTGAAAATTTAAAATTCCAACAGTGAAACCATTGAAACGAATGACGTTTATTAAAAATTTTAATATAAGCAGTTCACTTTTAAGAACAGACCAAGAGGAAATTTTGTTTTCAATAGTTTGCACCTTTGAAGCTGTATGTCATGTTGGTATTAAAAAATGTCACTTTTTTAAAATGTCGATCCATTTGACATATGCCATAATGAAAAATGATATCTTAATTATAATGATCATAACCTTATCAAACGGTTTTACAGCGTAAGGAATATTTTTAATTGACATTTAAAGTCAGTAACACACTATAAAAGTACCAAAATAACTAGATCTAGTTTGTTCTTACAAAAGTGAACTGCTTATACATTTTTGTATAATTAGAAGACAAAAAAAAAATAAAGAAATGGGAAATTTTTATTAAGAATGACAAAAAATTAAAATGTAATGACAAGAGCATTTTATAATGACAATAAATTTAATCTTGAATTTGCAATGTGAGTATGATTTACAAAGCTTAAACAAAATGATCAAAAGTCCGATTTGATGGATAAAAATTACTTGATATCAAAATCTACAGTCTGTTCCAAACGGTTAGACAGAACTAAATGGGAATTTAGTTCTTTTAGGTTGTCACGAGAAGGGACCTTGCTTGGGTTATTTCATTTTTCACGTTGGAATGTCAAAATTTAAAATTCCAACAAAGATACCATGGAAACGAATGACATATGTCAAAATTAAATTATTTTTTTTACATATTTTAATGACAAAAAAATTAATAAATGGGAAATTTGTATTAAGAATGACACAAAAAATCAAAATATAAAGAAAATGACATTTTAAAATGATATTAACCTTAACCAAAAAATGTTTATTGTAAGTAGGATTTACAAAGCTTAAACAAAACTGCCGAAAAGCACTATTTAAACGATGAAAGTAACTAGATTCCAAAATCTAGTTCCGCCTAACCGTTTGGAACAGACTTTAGTTCCACTTAAAGGTTTGGAATATCCTATAGGCCAGCGGTTCTTAAACTGTGGTCCGCGAAACAATTTTGACATTAACTTTACATCCTCCAACTTTTCGCTTTTATTCAAATAACTCATTTAATAAAAATCCTACATGGTCAAGACTTTTTGTATTTGTTGATACCTAACTAGTTATTGACATAACTAAACAATAATTAGGAAGAAATTAATTATTTTTATTCAACTGCAAATTATTTACAGAAAAAAAATTATAATAAGATCTATTTTAACCAATATTTGACCAAAAAATGTTTGTATGAGCTTAACGTATTATAATTTGTAACTTTTCTAATTCTTTTTACTACTATTTTTATTCATTTTATGTTTCTTATTCGTACTGCTAATAAAAATGTTTATCTCTATAACTGCACAAGACCATTTATTAAAATAACCAGCGATACATGTTTACCAATATTTATTATTACGTAATGCCTATGAGATTACTGAGCCAGAAGTTTGAAGAACGAAAAAAATGCCTAGGGTAGGGTTGGGGTTCGCAAAAAAATGTTGTTCAATAGGAGGTCCTCGGACTACATAAGTTTAAGAACCCCTGCTATAGGCTATTCCAAACGATTAGGCGGAACTAGATTTTGGAATCTAGTTACTTTCATCGTTGGAATCGTTCTTTTTGGCCATTTTGTTTAAACTTTGTAAATCATACTTATAATAAACATTTTTTGGTTAAGATTAATATCATTTTAAAATGTTATTTTCTTTATATTTTGATTATTTGTGTCATTAATACAAATTTCCCATTTATTTATTTTTTTGTCATTAAAATATGTAAAAAAAAGTATTAATTTTTTGACATATGTCATTCGTTTCCATGGTTTCATTGTTGGAATTTTAAATTTTGACATTCCAACGTGAAAAATGAAATAATCCAAGCAAGGTTCCTTCTCGTGACAACCTAAAAGAACGAAATTCCCATTTAGTTCCGCCTAAACTTTTGGAATAGCCTGTATACTGTGTCAATGTTGTTTCCTAAAGATTGTAGCAAAATATATTTACCATTTTTAGGACTTTTTTCAGCCAACTTCACAGTACTCATTTGTACAGTAGGTGTAACTGGTTCGTCCAAAATCAAAACAGCTAAATCAGGGACTTTGTGATATAAGTTGTACTCCGGATGTATTTTCACATTCTTTATTAATCTTTTGGTGCATTCTCCAGAAGTGCAATTAGTGTAACCCTTGACCGTGCCTAATATCACGTAAGATGTATCATAATCTGCTATGCTGAATTCACCGAACTTGATATTTACTACGCACGATGCTGTCGTTAAAACGCATTGTTCAGTTATTAGACTTCCTCCACAATAATGATGATATTCACCATCAATCATTTTTCTCATATATCCAACAAAGAAAGACCAGTCTTTTGACTTTGCTTTTTCTACACTACAATCTTCAAAATTCTGACAATATATTACAAAGTGACTTAAAATATAGAAATAAATAAAATATCTTGTATAATACATTTTGTCCTAAATAAAATTCTTGATTTGTTTATTTTTATTTTGTTTTTTAAACAAATATTTATTTGTATGGCAACATAAAATAATAACTTTGTATTTTTACCGCGAAAATCATTAATGCACAGACTGCCGTACGATCTGTACTTGTGACGATTGTGCAACACAAACTGCACTGCACAGTATATGCCGAACGATCTTCGTATAATAATAATAATAATAATAATTTTTATTTATTTATTTTTTTTTATGACGAATGCTTCTTGTGTAAATTATGCAGAATGTGTAGATTATTAGCTTATGCCGAACGCACCTCTGTGGTGCAATTCTGTGGCAAATCTATAAGCTACAGACGATCGTATCTAAGGAGTTATTTTATGTGTTGTTATGGACAGTTTCTTATAGATTTTGTCTGTAAGCTTACAGGTTTGCCACAGAATTGCACCATACCAAATGCAATATTCTGCACCTGGGGTCTACCAACCCAACGCACACATACTGCATCGCGGGACACGCAATCCAACATGTCGAACGTGTAGTAGATCTTGGACTTACTGTGACAACTACACTAGACTGGTCACCGCACATCGTCACGGTAGCAAGAAAAGCTAACAAAATCCTCTACCAGATTTTCAAATCCTTACCTCACTTAACTTCTACTTTATTCCGCACAATCTACCTATCGTATATCCGTCCCCTCCATGAATTTGCATTTGTAGTTTGGTCGCCTTACTTAGAAAAGGACTTCAACTTCTGGAAGGGGTTCAGAGACGCGCCACCAGATTGCCAAGAGGTCTCCGCCGTGTGCCGTATGAAGAGCGCTTAAGAATTCTTGACATTCAACCTCTGTCAGAGCGCCGAAAACGTGGAGACTTAATCCAAATATATAGGATTGTAACGGGCAAGTTCTCTACCGATATGTCGTCACTATTCCACCTTAATACCGACCAGAGGCTCCGTGGCCACCACCTGAAGTTGAAGCACGAGAAGTTTAAACGACAGCCAAGGCAGTTTTTCGTCACCAACCGTGCCTTCAACCTGTGGAATTCTCTCCCGGAAGAAGCTGTGTCTGCCCCAAGCATAAACACCTTTAAAGCCAGAATAAGTCATTTATTTCCCCGAGCAATGTAATTTTAGTTCTATATTTAATTTAATTGTAAAATCTTCATTTCTTAATTTAAGTAATTATGTAATTATTTGTTTATATTAGTATATCATGTAACTAGTTTGTAAGTATAAAATGTATGGTTCAATTGAGCATAACAAGCCCTGGGCTTCTGCTCTGATTGTAATAATAATTATAATAATAATAATAATTCGTCTGTAGGCGCCTTAAGACACTCCTTTGGCCACTTACGTCACTAAATGGGTGGCGTTTGAAACTCTTTAATATTTAATAACTTTCTTATGGAATAAAATAGTTCTTTGCTTCATGATATTTTCTGATTGCTATTTTTTAAGGTGCAAATCCTAAATTTCTTTAAATTACTATCAAGTTATAAGTCCATAACTGAAATGTGTAACAAATCACATTTCACAATAATTTTTTATTTATTTATTTTTATTATATTCCTCTTGTTGTATATAAACATAAAAAAACAGTTTTGCATTTTTTTTTTTTTGAAGGCTTAAAAAAATTATAAATGTATGTAGCGCGCGAAAACGACGTCTGACGTCATACCCCAACTAAGTGTACTGCGTACAACCTACTGTGTACAGCCTACCCAGTGTACAGCGTACTACCTACACAGTTTGTCGTGAACTTATTTGCTTGTATAACTTTTATAGGTTATGTAAATTTAGAGTGATTTTAACTAAAATAAAGTCTAATTCTATAAAAACAATTTATACATGTTTACCGAATTAAATTTTATATTAAAATATATAAAATATGGAAGATCCAGGCCCCAGTACTTCGAAACATAGTCGAAAATATTGTTTAGTACCGATGTGCACAAATAGTTCAATTAGAAATCCAAAAAAACAATTTATATCATTACCTGATGGCGAAAAACAACA
This sequence comes from Liopterus haemorrhoidalis, assembly GCA_963971575.1. Taxonomy (NCBI): domain Eukaryota; kingdom Metazoa; phylum Arthropoda; class Insecta; order Coleoptera; family Dytiscidae; genus Liopterus; species Liopterus haemorrhoidalis. The sequence continues at coordinate 3,986,477 of OZ020612.1, read as the reverse complement.
GAAAAGGCGAAATTTATGGCTGAAAGCTATGAGGCGAAATAAAACCGATATTTCAGAAAAAAGTAAACTGTATGTTTGTGAAGACCATTTTAATGTGAACATATGTTTTATAAATTATTTTAATAATAAATGCCTGAAAAATAGTTTAAAAACAAATACAAAACTCTCGAACAATACAATATACACACGTAAAGATTATGTTTAGTCTGTATCTGTGACGTCAAACCCCAGCAGTCTCAGTCGTATTTACTAACTTTCGCGCCGTGGTCGGCTTATATCAAATTTACAATATTTTAATTAAAAAATTTGGCTATAATATTAATTAAAATGTGATTTTTGTTTTGTTAGGTGACATAACTAACATTAACATATGAAAAAAATGTAGTTTTAAGGAAATATAAATTTTATGCGTATCCCCTATTTGTTCCCGGTGGAGGGAGGGGGCAAGTTTTGTGCTACGCCACTGAACACAGCACACTCTTTTATTATCAACGACAATCAAATAAAACATGGTTATCCAAGTAGCCATGTTATTTACGTATCTATGTAAACAATAAAAATATATTTACGAACAACTTTTTTCGTTTAAGTCACAGTGTTCAATTTTGAATGAAGAGTAACTGGTCTATCTGAGATCAAAACAGCTACATCATAGTCTGGTGTGTCTGAGTGGTACAGAAGACGAACATTTATTGTTGTTATTAATCTTTTGGTGCATTCTCCAGCAGTACATTTATTGTGTCTTTTGACCGTGGCTAACTTCAAGTAAGATGTTTTATAATCTACTGTAGTCCATTGAGCGTTGTTTTTATTTACGACGCAATGTGCGGCTGTTACGACGCACTGTTCGCTTATTGGACTATATCCGCAGCTATGTCTACCTCCAAGTTCTCTCCTGTTGTATGCAGCAAAGAAAGGCCAGTCATTTGCCTTCGCCACTTATACACCAACTATTCGTAAATCCTGGCAATATATTGAAAAGTGATTTAAAATGTATATATAAATAAAATGTATTGTAAAGTACATTTTTGTCGTGAATAAAATTCTTGATTTGTTTATTTTTGTTTTGTTTTTTTAAATAATTTGACATTTACAGAGATGAACTGCTGAAGTGTTAGAAGCCTATTACTTACATAATACAAAAGCTAGCCTATTACAAACCGTGAAAAATAAAACGATTATAGTCTTTGATTTAAGCGGAACTAGATTTTGAAAACTAGTAGCTTTTAACGTTTAAAGGAGGCTTTTGATCATTTTGGGTACATTCGATTTGACGCTCCGAGCGTTCCGAGCACGTTCTGTACACTCAAACGTGTTCGATTTGACGCTCGGAGTACACTCAATTGCATTCGTTTTGCGATCGAGCGAGCATTTAGAGTGCGCTCTATGTGTTCGGGGTTTTAAGACCGAGCATATGGAGTATGACTTAAAAAGTGGGGGAACGGCGGGAAAGAAATGAGAGTTTAAAATTAAATTATAAATAAAATAAAAATAATAGCCTTTAGACAAATAACAATAGACAATTAATATTGTTATTTGTCTATGGCTACAGAGTACGGCCATTTTATGTATTTGTGACGTTCTGTAAACAGCAAAAAAATTATTAAAATACACCGTGCATAAAATTAAAATGGCAAAAATTCATTAAATTAATTCATTAATTATTATTTAATTTTTATTTAATTTTATTTCTTTGAAAAAAAAAATCGAGGAAAAACCGAGGTATATAATTTTGATTCATGACTGACGTGAACTAATCTGACAGTAAAAACGCCGCCTAAAATTGTAGGGTTAGATTTTATAAACATTACGTCACAAGAACGCTCGCTCCGTTAGTGCTCTATTCATGACGTCACCATCAACTGTTCGCTCAGCGCTCGCTCTACTCTGTACAACTCGAATGCACCCCATGTGTAGTAAAAGCCCACTTAAATCATTAACAAATGAGCTCGAGACAAATTACCAGTGGCGCAGCCAAGGGGGGGGGGCGACGGGCCTGGGCCCCTCCCAGGACCAGCAGGTTACACGGCACTGCTCGGAGAGTTGAAGATAAAATTTGTTAACCACAACAGTAGTTAATTTTTAAATTACTTCATTGTAAATAATATTAGCAATTTTTTATATTTTTTTTTTTCGTATTAATAAACATTTTTTTTAGATTGCCTACTCTTGGTAGGGGCCTTGGTTCGAGTGAAAATACATCACTTTCCAAATATGCTCTAATGAATTATATGAACGGGAGCATTGATCCTTTTTCCCCTTGACACATCGACTAAAACATTCGCCCAGTCAAATGATAAAACTGTTTTAAACAACTAATTACTCGATTCAGATAAGATATATACTTCGGTATAGGGATTTGCAGCTAAGCACCCTACCATCTGGTGAGCGTTTCATGAACTTGTGTACATCAGATAACATTTCGTTTTGTGTATTGGTTTTGTATGAAGTTTGTTTTTAAAGTTTTATTATAATCATTGAAAAATGTATAATACATATTGTTGTGTGCCTATGTGCAATTCATTGAAAAGAAGAAACCCGGAAATATCGTTTCATTTGTTTCCACTAATATCAGACACCGTACGGTTCGAAACAAAATTGGGAAAGCAAGAGGTTAGGAATCGACGCGATGTTTAGATAAACAATTTAAAAATTGGAAAAAAAGTGAGCCCTTATATCAAAGTTTGCTCATTACATTTTAATGATAGTGACTACAAAAAATATTTTCAATTTTGTATTTATTATCGCAAGCTTGAAAATTCCTGTTATTGTGTGTGGGTTTGTAATGCACAAGTTTGTAGGCATAATGCATAAATCTTTATGAACTCTCTGTTTTTTTCAGTGACTCCACACAATATTATATGCCCAGCATTGTAGATTTCTACCCCTTGGTAAACAACACGGGAATTATTATTTCCCCCAATATAGTTAAAATAATCGACAATGGAAAACCGCCATAACTTAAAACCAGATCACAAAATGTAGTATTTTAGATGTTTACAAGTAATGTCACTTCACAAAATCAGAAAATCCCAAACAATTATTTATTTTTTGTCGTTTTTTGATACACTTTTCGCTATTATTTACTAGTAAATGTCAAATGGTATCTGATTTAGAATGGTTTCAAAAAAATCCGCGTGGCGCTACGATATTAAAATTTTTCCCCTATAACCTTCACACGAGTCTGTTCGTTCGGTACAAATTGTGGCCAAGCGGCTGATTTAGAGAACTGAACATGAGTAAGAAAAATATTGAGGCTCCAAAAATATATCCCGCGCAAAATATAAATAAATATGTATTTATCGAAGAAAAAATCAAATGAAAGTTTTTGATACATGGATTAACAATTACATTTTTTTATCAACAAATAATGGAATTATTATTTGATATAAACATCAATATCCAACAGCAGGAGTGTCGAACTGATTTGGGTCGCAGTTTATTTTACATACAAAATGATAAGCAGTGACGGAACTTAAATAAACCGAAGTCGTAAATATCCCGAAGGGTTTCTAGACATTTTTTTATAAACAGAAAAGGGGAACAGAGTATATTTTACATTTTTAAATATATTTTCCCCCTAAATAAGCTCAAGTGATTTTGATTACCGCTTCAGGGGCCACAAAAAATAAGGTTGAGGGCCGTATGCGGCTCGCGTGCCCTCGAAATTTGATTCGGCCCTCCCCAAGACAAAATCCTGGCTGCGCCACTGTCGGAGACTGTAGTAGTATTTAATAAGAATATTCATTGGAACCAAAGAAATGTTTTCGATATTGATAACTTACTGGTATTGCGAAAATGCACAGAAAATGCAATAGTTAAATGCTTAGCTGCCAAAAATATTTTAATGTACTATAAACATGAAATGAATTCTACGCCCCTAGTTTATATTAATTCACATAACCGAGCGCCTACTGTAATTGTTGAATAACAACAATAATGAGTTGAAAAAACTTACCGAAAATTAAAACAAAAAAATTATTTAAAATCACTTTTACATAATTTTAGACTGGAAATAAATAGACAATTTAAACAAAGTTACATTTATTGAATAAACACCTGCATTTATTAAACTGTATATTTCAATGTTAATTTCACTAATGAATTGAATTCCTTATCTTTATAATCCCACAAGAATGTACAAATTAATGGTCTCGATTTTTGCGACGCAAAAAATTAATAAAATATAACAAAGCAATATTACAAAAAATAGCCAAAAATGCTATAAAAAAATCTAAATTTTACAATATTAAGGCCCTAATATTTTAAAATAAATGAGCACTCACCTTTTTTTTATTTCCGAAGCCAAGCAACAGGTATAGGACGCTCAAGTACTGCAACATTTTTCTCAGATTTCTCATGAATTATTATAATCTGTCTCAATTTGTAATACGAAACTAAATCTGGTTACTTTGGTGACTGTTGTGGTGTAAACAGACTTTGGCGTATCCGTGTGAACCAATACTATGATAATATTATAAATGTATTGTCAATATACAACATAAAAAATGAATTTTCCCTGGTAGTTTCGTATTACAAAATGAGACATATAAAGTCTGTTCCAAACGGTTAGGCGGAACTAGATTTTGCAATCTAGTTCCTTTCATCGTTTAAATCATGCTTTTCAGCCGTTTTGTTTAAGCTTTGTAAATCATACTTGCAACAAACATTTTTTGGTTAACGTTAATATCATTTTAAAATGTCATTTTCTTTATATTTAGATTTTTTGTGCCATTCTTAATACAAATATCCCATTTATTTATTTATTTTATTTATTTATTTATTTATTATTTATTTTTTAATTTATGGCTTACTTAAATTTAGTTTAAAAAATTAAATGGAAGCTCTTAGTACTCAAATATTCAATAAAAATTACTACAGTCTGTTCCAAACGGTTAAGCGGAACTAGATTTTGCAATCTAGTTACTTTCATCGTTTAAATCGTGCCTTTCGGCCGTTTTGTTTAAGCTTTGTAAATTATACTTACAATAAACATTTTTTGGTTAAGGTTAATATCATTTTAAAATGTCATTTTCTTTATATTTTGATTTTTTGTGTCATTCTTAATGCAAATTTCCCATTTATTTATTTTTTTGTCATTAAAATATTTAAAAAAATATTTATATTTGACATATGTCATTCGTTTCCATGGTTTCATTGTTGGAATTTTCAATTTTGACATCCCAACGTGAAAAATGAAATAACCTAAGCAAGGTCCCTTCTCGTGACAACCTAAAAGAACTAAATTCCCATTTAGTTCCGCTTAACCGTTTGGAACAGAGTGTATCATAAGTCTGTTGATATCGATGTGACTATAGAAAACAAAATCAGCTGTGGCCACCACAGGACCGACCGCCATCATCAGTGGCGCAGCCAAGGGGGCGGCCGACGGGCCTGGGCCCTTCCCAGGACCGGCAGGCAGTGAATTCAATACATCAGTCTCATTATCCGTTAGATAACTATCCGATTGATACATTTGTATTGAAAGACGGGATGACATTTATTCAGCATAGAAAGTATCATATAACCTTATCTGTCAGATAGTTACCTGGAGCAGTGTTTCCCAACCACCGGTCTTGTAGATATATATATATAGGGGGGGGGGGAGCGAGGGAGGGATCTCAAGGTGTATCAAGATAGAGGAAACACGATTTTTCTCGAAAAGACGATGTGTGAGCAAGTTGGGAAAAAAATTTGGTGACCAGAGTTTACCCAAATAATTGGATGGTAGTATTTAAATTTTCGGAATAAACCGGAAGTACAGGATATCAAGGACAACTTTGATTTTTTATATAGAAACGTATGGCGTGTAGGGTATAATTTGATAAAACTTTTGAAAAAAAAACAACTTTTACATAAACATGTTTTTAACATCTGTTACGATTACCTATAATGGCTTGCAAGTATTTTTATTTACAAGTGTTCCATTGTTCCAAGTTGCTTTCCATTTTGAACACTTTCGCATCCTTACTCTTTAGCTAACAGTATCTCGGAGCATAACAAAAAATATTGCAAGTTCAAGTCGTACCTACTTGAAAGTACTTGAAGTACCTCCAACGCGAACCGTTTTATTTAGTTTAAATTAGTTGTCAAAATAAGTATAATTTATTTTATTTAAGTTTAAAAGGTATATTTTAATGAATATAAGGGCCGAGAGTTCCAGTTGCTAATAAACTGTCCAATAAGTTTATTAGCAACATAATTTTTTTTCCGAGAGTTCCACCCCGAAATAGTTATTAGGTTGCTAATAAACAGGCTTATTTGTCTAATAACTTATAGGCAACATGAAATGCTTAATAAAGTGACATATAACCAAAAACAAGTTCGCAAAATGTGTTAATATTTCAATTTTAATTGGAAACCAGTATAATTTTAAAAGAATATACGAATGTGTAGTTTTTAAACATTTCTATAATGGTGATTTTAGTGTTTTATATACATTTAAGTTGTATTTTGGCGAAATCGACGATCTGTTTGGATGAATTTATAAATTATGGACAACCCTTTTTAGAATATTTTGGGCATTTATTGTAAATGTGATATATAAAGAACAATATATAAATATATATTTTTAAATAAACATTGTCTTTTATTTTTACATTTGTATTTATTTCAATTACGATTACAACACATTACAAACAATACTTTAAGCATTACTATTTATATAAAAATGATAGAGAATAAGAAGACAGACGCAATTATTGGCAGAATAACAAAGATGTGTGGCTGAAAATTGCTCATAAGTTTAATTCATATTGTTTAAGGAATGTAAAATAAAGCAAAATATGGCTGTCTTCTTATTTTCAGTCACTTTTGTATTATAAAATTCTATTTTTATTAACTTCTCTTCTATCTATATTGTCTTCTTTTTCTGTGATAAAATTTGTTGAACGCCGTTTAATTGTCATTTTAACAGTAACAGAAAAAATATACGTAATGTCATTGTATGTCAAGTCAAACTATTTATTGTCAAAATATTTAATGTCAAAATATTCAGTGTCAAAATTTCATCTCACTTTAGCTCTACAAATTTACGTATAGCTCTATCCCTCTTGCACCGTGTTACTATCTTCATAAGAAATACCAATGCAAAAACAAGAAATTATGTTGCTAATAAACTATTAGAAGGATTTTGTAACTTGGAAATCACCAATAAATTTATTAGCTTCATAAATATATTATGTGTCAAATAACTATTAGGGAGTTTATTAGGAACTGGAACTCTCGGCCCTAAATGTCATATATTTATGAATATATCTTGCAAAATTGAGCGTTTTTCTATTATAATTTCATGCTTCGATTTTATATGACTTCGCGGCCCCCCGACGAAGCTTTCACGGCCCCCCGGTTGAGAAACGCTGTACTACATGATTAAAATCAATATTACCAACCAGGTATATGTATATTTTATTTTCAATACAGCATCACACATATTAAAAAATTTGAAACACAAAGTATAATATAATAATTACAAACATATTTATACAACATTCTTTAAAATTGTTATAATAACTACCTTTAAATGCGCTGTCGCTATATTCCATGTCGGCCTCTCGTTGAGATATAGTTCTCTTTAAACCAAAGCAAGTGTCAATAATCCAAGTTCTGAGTGTGAAAACAGCCGTAAACATAGATGGATATTTTCGCATTGTACATCCGAATGTCCATGAAGCCATACCAGATAATGCCCCATCACATATTAGTGGATCACCAGCATCCCCATGACATACACCTTCTTCACGGGAATAATATGTACAAAGTTTGTGATCTAAATCAAATATATAGTATCGGTCCAAGTGAAAAAAATATTCTTTTAATAAATCTCTACATGTCGTACGATCCATTATCAGAAGTGTTATATCTAACAGCATATTTCGAAAATCTTTGGAACTATCATTGGTTTTTGGATTTTTCTTTTTTGTAGTATTACGTCCTAATCCAACTGCCTTACATTTTTTGCCTAAAAATAAGAATGGTTGGAATTAATATCTCTTTTAGGTGCGTTCGGCATAACTGTGCAGTGTTAACTTTGTGGCGTGCAAGTTTTTTTGTCACGTGACCACTATGTATACTGTGCAAGAAAGTCAAAGACGAACGCTTTGTTAAGATTGTGTACACAATGGCACAATATGTTGGGACTAAAATACTGTACAATTTTGTCTAAAACTCATAGTAGAGATACAATATGTAATGGGAAATTTAACATGGGAAAGCTCTATGGAAAAGCTAACTTATTTTTAATTAATTTTTATTATTGAACTTTTCATTTATCTATATTTTATAATATATTTAGAAACTACAGGGCCGCCCCTAGCATTTGCGAGGCCTGGGGCAAAACTGGAATTGCGGGGCCCCAAAACTGGATTTGCGGGGCCCTATCTATATATATATATTGAATAACAATATTTTCTTTAATATTATTAACTATTAACAAAGTACACATACTTATATTCAATAAAAATATAATTTTTTTCCAATTATTTATAAAACTTGGAATAATATTTTTAATGTATTTTATTATTTTATTACTTGACGGTCGAAGCGCGGGGCCCTCAAAGGCGCGGGGCCTGGGGCAGGTGCCCCACTTGCCCCCGCCTAGGGGCGGCCCTGAGAAACTAAGAATAATAGCAATTTTATGCATTTAAATTATAACTTCTTTAAAAACATTAATTTTGAAACGTCAAATTTGAATTTACCGCAAAATGTATTTAATTTTAAATTATAAACTTTAATTTGATACAGTGTGAAACCGGCCGCGCTCGCTACTACGTTCTGGCCGCGCCATCTACTTCGTTCTTTAAAAAAATAGAGTATACAGTCTGTTCCAAACGGTTAAGCGGAACTAAATGGGATTTTCGTTCTTTTAGGTTGTCACGAGAAGGGACCTTGCTGGGGTTATTTCATTTTTCACGTTGGAATGTCAAAATTTAAAATTCCAACAATGAAACCATAGAAACGAATGGCATGTCAAAATTAAATTATTTTTTTTTTTACAAATTTTAATGACAAAAAAATAAATAAATGGGAAATTTGTATTAAGAATGCACAAAATATCAAAATATAAAGAAAATGACATTTTAAAATGATATTAACCTTAACCAAAAAATGTTAATTGTAAGTATGATTTACAAAGCTTAAACAAAACGACCGAAAAGCACGATTTAAGCGATGAAAGTAACTAGATTGCAAAATCTAGTTCCGCTTAACCGTTTGGAACAGACTGTAGATTGCAAAATCCAGGTCCGCGTAAAGGTTTGGAATAGCCTATAGTTCTCGAGATTGAGAACTGACACGCTCGGATATGCAGTCTGGTGGCCAAATATAGTACTACGCGACTGTAGTACTGTTTGAAATTATTACATATTTTCTAGTGTTGATTTTTTGTTAGAATGTCGATAGATACATTTGCATAAAATAAAAATGTACTGTGCTTAAATTAACCTATTCCCTCTTATTCACAGCTGAATACTAGACAATTCAGCCATATTGCCTTGAAAAACAGCGCCGCCAACGGCATAGATAAAGAAGGAATAGATTTAATTATGTTTACAATTAAGAACAAGTAGTTAGGAATTATACATAAACAGAAAAACAATAACTAGCAGAAATAATTATTTATTAAGTAGGCTAACATATAACATAATATTTACTAATTCTTAATATTTATGGATACTTCCATGGACAAGCCATCCAATTTTGGATTTTCAATGTTCCTCATCCACGTTTTATACAATTCTAGAGCCACACGTGTCTTCGGGTTTGGAAAGCGATATCTTGTAGGTTCACTACTATCACACCCCAAAACAAAGTATTTAACACCCATTTTCCGAATTAAACAATGAAATTACAAAATTACAGAAGACGATTTTGACACTAATTACAAATTTTGACGCTAATGACAGAAGCCGTAACAGGCAACATCCTGTCATGCACGTAGCTATAGCGACTGGGGCGCTATTCGTGTTGGGTTATGGAACGTAATATGGTTTTCGTTTTGCCATTAGTTTCACCCCCCTGGCCAACGGTAATGTCACTTCTCAATAGCAAAGGTGAACAAATTATAATGAGCACACTGTACACTGAAGTTTTATCTAAACAATGTTTATTACAGCCAATGACAGGTTAGGTTTAGTTAGTAAAAATATAGGACAGCTTAAAAGAGTTTACTTATTTGTTTATGCCTGTCCTTGTTAACACTGGCCGCCAGTCATTGGCCGTAACATGTATATATTTACCTGGTATAGGATCGCTTGTAGCTAGCCGCACCGTATCAACTTTTGAGCCAAATATAACTGGCTTGTCTAGGATCAAAACAGCTACATCATATTCTTTTGTATGTGAGTTGAACATAGGATGGACCACTACTGTTTTTATTAAACTCTTGGTGCATAATCCGGAAGAACAGTCAGCATCTTTCTCGGCCGGACCCAATATCACATGAGATGTATTCTTGTCTGCTATAGTCCACCTGCCATGGTCCATTATATTTACGACGCAATGAGCGACTGTTACCACGCATTGGTCGCTTATTAGGGTACCTCCGCAAGTATAAATACCTTCCCTGTAGTATGCAGCAAAGAAACGCCAATCACTTGCATTCGCTACTTCTCCACCAATTATTCGAAATTCCTGACAATATATTGAAGGAATATATAAATGAATTAAAATGTATATATAAATAAAATGTATTGTAAAATACATTTTTGACGTGAATAAAATATTTGATTTGTTTATTATTGTTTTGTTTTTTTTTTAAACAAATAATTAGTTTTATGAAAATATCAATACATCCAGTCAGCCTTGTTATTGTTTGGATTTGCTTACATTGGTTTTAATAGGTAACCCGCCGGTCGCTATGGCGTAGTGGTCAGCTCATTTGACTACCAACCATGGGGGCTCGGGTTCAAATCCCGGTTATGGCATGGAAATTTTCTCAAACAAAAATTGTCCTGGCTAATTGCCACAGCTGCAAAGGCCATTAAAAAATAAAAAAAAAAAAAAAATAGGTAACCCCTTTTAAGATTACAGCGCCAATGTGGTAAAATCGAAACTAACTAAATAGACAATAACAACTTTTTGACATATGGACAATAGGGGAAACATTTTAAGATCGCAGCGCTATATGCGGCAAAGCTGGAACACTCGAAAGTAACATTAAATTGTTACTCATGTACAGACGATTCCGCTTAAATGGGCCACCGCTTAATTGGGGCAGTCGCTTATTTGGGCCAAATCTCAAAGAACAGAAACCAAACTAAGGAACCAACAGTAAATTTACATGTTTAATTGGGACAACATTCCGCTTAATTGGGACAGTAAATTTAAGATCACAGTACATATTATGTTACACATATTCTCAAGAAAAAATATGTACAAAGTATTTAATATTACAGCGTTATTTTATGCAGGAAGGAAAAGAAGGGAGCCCTACATCCGCACTGAATACCTGTGCTGATTTTGTAGAAGTGAAATGTTACAAAAACAAAAGACAGACTACACTTGACGCATTTTTGCATTGAATTAAATTGTATGTACCTATTTATTCTTTTATTTTGGAATTTATTATTATTTTTTCTTAAAAGTTTATATTTTTTGGTTATATGTAATTTATAGTTTTGTCCAAGAGTTTATAAAATAAAATTATTGAAAGAAAAATATGTATTGTTTAATTTTATGTGAAATTCGCTTAATTGGGGCAGCCGATTAATCGGGCCAAAATGCCTAAGTCCCGATGTGTCCCAATTAAGCGGAATCGACTGTATTTGTTTACATGGTGAAAATGAACACGAGTTGTATTTTTCCTGTTTTCCGAGCTTTTTTTAAATTTAAAGGTAATCTACGATTTACAAGATATCTAATAATATACTATTCTAAAGAAATTTCAAGGAAATTTTTAGTTTTTCATTGTATTTTTAATTCTTTTTGACTGTCTATCAATATAATAACAACAAAAATATGGTAAATATATTAGTAAAAATTAATATCTCTGCCTGAAAAAGTAGAAGGGCCTTTTAATATATCAACTGATGATTTAGGCAAATTTTGGGTGTGATAAATGCTTTTTTTCAGTCTTTTCTTGGACGTAAAAAATTACTTTCCATAAAATGCAACGAGCAAACATGCATGCATGGGCTTGGATTTTTACCCATTTTTAGTTTTTGGGTCCATAAAAACCTACGATCCAATTTCTCTCTGCCTCCAAACGTCGGTAAATTATGGAATGTTTAGGAAGGATTCTTCCTTATTCATGATTTACATTGCGGCACACAACAAAATTGATTGTTATTTTTTCCATGATTCACAAAAATAAAACACAAATAACAAAAAAACACGTATTTCTCCATTGAACAAAACAAAACAATGTCACTTTCGTATATTCCGCAAATTGCCACCAGATGTCAGGGCGCTTAGGAAGTTTCCCCTTATAGGGGAAACATTTTAAGATCGCAGCGCCATATGCGGCAAAGCTGGAACATTCGAAAGTGACATTAAACTGTTACTCGTGTATTTGTTTACATGATGAAAATGAACACGAGTTGTATTTTTCCTGTTTTCCGAGCTTTTTTTAAATTTAAAGGTAATCTACGATTTACAAGATATGTAATAATATACTATTCTAAAGAAATTTCAAGGAAATTTTTATTTTTTCATTGTATTTTTAATTCTTTTTGACTGTCCTTAAGAACATTAAAATATAGGAACCTGCGGTTTGAATTTTTGAAATATGCAGACTTTTACCTACCTGGATAAAAAAAGGGCCCTTCTTACTTAACGCCTTTTGGATCCGTGTAGTTTTGAAAATTTGTAATTATTTCATTTTCGAAAGACCGTATCTCAAAATCTACATGAGATAGTGACCTGTGGTTGAAATTTTTGTAATTCTGAAGCCGAAAGGGCCATTGGACTTATTTTAAAGCAATTTCCAAACAAACATTTTTTTGCGAAATTTTTAATTTTTCAATTTTCTTTTTGAAATTTAAAAAAAATTATTTTAAAACAATAAAATATAGAGAACTGCGGAGTAAATTTTTGAAATATTTGTATATTATTTAGTCTAGAAAAAAAATGGGCACTTAATAACCCAACTTTTACAATAAATACGAATCCTCAAACAAAACCTTTGAAAATGGTTAAATTTCGAAAAAATCGTAAAGGGTACCCCTTACGGTTTTTCGATTTTCGAGCAATAATTTTTTCTCTCTAATTTACTTCAAAATGTATATACTCAAGTATTTTGAGTCGTATATCTCAAAAATAATCTCCATTACAAGCTACGGTATGGCCTCGTCTAAATACAAGCGATGTTAAAGACAGAGATCTGCGTCTTAAACATCGTCCGCATTGCCAACATAATTTCTATTATAAAAAAATACTCTTTGAATTTGTGTTGTCAACATTTTATATTATCATAAACAAGAATACTGTATTATATCGACGTTATAAGAAGTTTATACTTATTGTTATAATAAAATTATTTATTTTAATAATGTGTTTAATAAAATACAGAGCTACAATAATCGAGATAAAATGTATCGACTTACATGTTAATACAGGTGTAATATATTCTTTATTGTAGAATTAAATGAAATATCCATATTTGTTTATAATAATTCAAAATGTGCGTCTGCGCAGACAGTTCAAGACTGGTCATTTCATGACGGTAACTTAAGGACAAAATTACTGTAGCTAATGACAGCACCGGAGATTTAAATATCAAGTGTGAAAGCATACCGATGTTAAACATCGGTGAACTTTAAGTTCACTCGTCTTAAAGTTCTAGTGTGAAAAGGGTATGAGATACTAACTGTAAAAATGCAAACTTCCAACATTCACTGAACGAAAATGGCGCGCAATTCAAATCCAATTCGAGTCCAATTTGGATCACCTTTTCCAAATAATTAGAAAATGGTTGCTATGGTTACTTCTGGCAGTGTTTTATTGTGATCGTAGTTAACCATTTGCTTATATTTTACTAAGTTTTCAGAACCCGGCCCTTAATGTTTAAATGAGGCTTTTGATAATTTTGTTTAGCAAAAACTCACTTTAATCGTTAAAAAGTCACAACTAACAAAAATAAAAATTCCATTTAGTTCTGCTTAAACGTTTGGAATAGCCTATATAACCAAAATCGTTAGTAAGTACGGGTTCGTGAATTAATAATAAATAAAACGGCAATTTGTAACTCAAATTTATTACTACGATAATTTTATATTACAAATCACAATCATATGTGATATAAAGAAAATGCCACATTTGATTATATAAATTGAACTTTTGTGATATCAAACGTGAGTGTACCAACTGATTTATCACAAAGACAACTATCGTTCTAAAGCTCCATGGCAACTTGAAGGACTTTATCGCATAGGAGGCATTGGTACACCGTGCCCACCGCCCGAAACAGCAGTGTTAGGACCGAGGAGAACCTGCAAAAAAACATTATTAGTAATAATTATATTAATTACACTGATTAGTGACATGGCAATTTTTAGGTATTACTGATGTATTTTGATACGCTGAAAACAAATCTGAAAACAGAATTATTCTATTACCTATTGGGTACAACAATGCCCGATGGCGGCGCTACGAGCGCTGTGAACAGCTGATTGAAACGAGTAATGTGAAAGTTGTCCATATTTGTTTACATGTTAAATCATCGATTTGCAATGGATAATAAACAGCTATCTTTATTAAATTATTTTAATTTTTTAAGTGCAACACCTTCTTCTAGGTGTGTAGTTGAAGGAGAAGAGTTGTTAAACGCCGGAAATCTTATGTTGTGCGGAATTTTGGACAAAAATGATGAGCATGTCGACGTATGTGGGTTATGTTTACAAACAAGCAGTTTGAGAACACCACCTCACGAAGTCACTGGGAAATTAAAATTTAGTAATGATGTTGAAGTTTTAAATATGTCCTGCACATGTAAAGCAGGAACTACATGCAAACACATTTCAGCTATCCTATTATTTTGTGCCAGGTGGTTAACAAGCCAAAATGAAAGAAGCCAAGATCAGGGCATTGATTGATTGTGAAATATTTGATTTATCTTTTTTTTGTGTGGTTTCTGTTGGTTTTACTTTTTGTTCCAGAAACAATATATTGGAGTATGGAAATATTAACCAGCACATATTTAAAATGCCTGTGGTCTACTTTTAAGAAACCTGTCTTACAACAGTATGAACCGAAACCTCTGTTAGAAACTCCTTGCCTAAATAAATTGATTAAAAACAAAAGCAGGCACTGAAAGTTCAGTGAAAATGTATTAGAAAAGCTGCGTACAGAATTTGAGACCGCTTGCCCTAATTCTGCATTAAAATTACCCGGGTAGATATTTAATTATGTTTGAGAAGGATTTTTATAATTTAGTGTTTGTTTTTTGTTTAATTTGTTTAATAAATACTATTTTGTTATTATCACTTCCACAGCACCAAATTTATTAACAGTTCACAAATTGTTTCTCATTTGGAAAATAGTGGAAGTAAATATTTTTGTTACTTCCTTTTCTAGAGTGACAGCCAAACACACACCAATTTGTGTTATAATAACTCATTATAACATAAAGTAATATAAAAAAGAATAATAATTGCTATCAAAAGTTAATATAACAAACAAACTGCAACACTAACTTTTAAAAGCAATACAAACTACACGAGAAAACACATGTAAACCAGATGTAAACAATA
Source organism: Liopterus haemorrhoidalis (assembly GCA_963971575.1). NCBI lineage: Eukaryota > Metazoa > Arthropoda > Insecta > Coleoptera > Dytiscidae > Liopterus > Liopterus haemorrhoidalis. Next base: position 3,970,791 of record OZ020612.1, on the reverse strand, counting down.
AACTATTACTCGTTTCGCTTAGTTATAGTCCGCTTGGCGTCACTTCATAGCGCTGTTGTGCCCAATAGCGTTTCTGTAACATGCAAATTTATATTTCGCAATATAAAACATTTTTATATTGCTTCAACTCACGACATGTATCTGCGGTGACGAATACAACTGGTTAAGATCAGTTTATTCCTACTTATCAGGACTAAATGTATGCTTCAGAATAGATTGTATTAGTAAACTACAGGTATCACTATCTGTTGTATTTTTATATCGCGACTGGTAACTCTTTGAGTTCTAAGTAATTTCTATTTTTTTCTTTTACTTTGATTTTGCTTAATTTTAAGTATAATGTCTAGGCAGTACATAAATAGTGCCAACACTTTTTGTTATGTATGCGGAGAGTTGACTTTTAAATCGCAAAAACGTAATTTCACCGCGCTTGTGCGAAAAGCTTACACACTTTATTTCGAAGTTAAAATTGGAAACCAAGACAAAACATGGACCCCTCATATATGTTGTAAGACTTGTGTAAGGTTGTTAAGAGGTTGATTGAAAGACGCAAATCATAAAATGCACTTTGGAAATACCAATGGTTTGGAGAGAACCAAAAGACCATATTACGGATTGTTATTTTTGCCTCACTAATATAACTGGTATCAGACCAAAGTCTAAACATACTATGCAGTCTAATTTACCATCATCTTTATGACCCGTCGAACATAATAATTCCTCCTGTCCCAAAACGACCAGGATCTTGGACATTAGATGAGGAAGAACCTGAATCCGCTGATTGTTCAAGTGGTTTCGCCAAATTCGTTTGAGGGTATAATGAAACAATGGCTCATTATGCCCGGAATCTAGTTGTCTTTCTTCCAACACCCATAGCTTATACTCTCTCCGTCCGAAAATATGGCATACGTTACTTAAAAAAATGTGAGATTACCGAAAGTAATATTATCTTGTTCATTTTTGTTTTTATTTCTAAATCACTTTTGCATTGTGTCACGGATATTATTTCACTGTTTTTGTACTCTGGCACTGTAGAACTCATTAATACGGATTGCAGACACGTGTATATCCTCTCTGCTGTGTTATGACTGCCGAAGTGGCGCTATATAATGTATATAGTCTATCACATGACACTATTTACATGTAATAAAATAGTTTTTTTTTATTTATTTACTATCCAGTCTTAATAGTAGTAGTTGGTTATTTTATTTATACCTTTCGGTTAAAATCTACATATTATTTACATACAGTTTAATTTAATTTATTATCAAATACGTATTCTAATTGTTGTTGAATCTTCGTCTCAAATCTTGTCTTCTCTCTAAGACGTCGTCCATCCATTTCCATCCTTGCCCTGATTCACAAAACACGCCTCTTGTTCCTTAAATTTAATTTCTCCACAATTCTTCATTACTTGCTCCAAGGTCTCTTTCCTCTCCACACATCCTGCACATTCTTTGTTCATCAGTTCTCCAGTACTCATTTTCTCTTTCCTCATTTCCGCACCTAAATCTAGCTATTACCTTTTTTAATCCATTATTTTGGATTTTGAGGTACTCGGGTATTTGCGTCTTGTATTTACTGTTATACTTCGAATTTTTTAACCTCTCACTTCTTTCTTGTCCTTGGATGTCCCTCATTCTATTTTGTCTAGTGTCACATCTTGTCCTTCTAACCTCTTTTTTAATATTTCCTTAGTTGAGTAGCCATTATGCTCAAATCTTTTCCTTCTTTTTGTTTCCCATCTGGATTGCATCTTTCCTTGTATTTCTTTTCTCTCTATTTCTGTCCATCACTGATACAGCAAGTTTTTATCTGGATGTTTTATTATCCTCTCTTCGAATTTAATGGCTCGTTTTGTAGCTATTCTGATGTTGTTTAATTTTACTTCTTCTAATAAAATATATTTCGGTGTGTCCAGTCTTATTGCTGGATGAATAGGAGAAATACGTGTGGGAGCCAATTAAATTCTTGAAATATCTCACTTATTATTTACTTTACAACAAATCATATGTTGCAAAAATTGTATAAAATAAGAAAAATCTTTTTTGTTGTACACTTTTTCTAATTGGATTCATATTTGTAAGATTTCGGGAAGACGTGAATTATATTCTTGAAATATCTCACTTATCATTTTCTTCACAGCAAAAATGTATACAAAAAAATTGACGTGAAGTGTGAATTCACATATTTCAGGGTTTTGTAGGTATTTAGTCAGTGACTGATGATTATTAGAAGGCCAAACGATGAATGCCTGTCACTACATAACACAATTACAAGTGTTGGTTTTAAATCCTTTAAATCAATAGGCATGACAAGAACGTTGCAGTTAGATTTTTTCTACCGTGTATCATATATCTCTATTTATACCATAATATATATTTTAACGCATTTTTTAAATTTTTTTATTATAATTACAAAAATATCATCCAAATCTAGACCTGGCAACACTACGGGCGATCTTTTGTCAAGCAAAGAGCATAACGCCTGCAGAGACATTGTTTATACTGCGACTATATGAAAAACTAACAGATTTTCTACTAGAAATGGAATCCCACCAACCGGCCAGTTATTTATTTATTTTTGTCCTAGTCGATATTTGCTAAATAAATTTACGTACCCACACCTCTTCTCTACCCATAACAAAATGTATCCATGTACATACAAATATATTTTTTTAATTTTAGCTAAGATATTAACCGAAAATATTCAATATAACAATTACCGTTCCTTAATATGCACTTAAAGAACTTCCATTTTATATCCCCACAATAAAACTTAAATAACACAAAAACTGTAATATTTTCCAAAAACGAAATAGAATAAAAAATTCCTCTCGTACGTTTTCGGTTCATAGCAATATACATTGCTTAGAATTTTTTCAGATTTTTAACCTCTTAGGGTTAAAAGGTGCGGGACATTGATTTTTTAGTACTTTTTGGAAAAAAATCGTATTTAAATTTAAAAAACTCCTTCCCGTTCCTTTATCTACGTCTTAAGAGCTTTCTTTTGATACCACACAATAAATTTTTAAAAATATATATATATTTTTTTCGTTTACACAAAAAAATCAATATTTTGCGAAAAACCAATTTGATCAAAATTCCCTGTTGAACTATTCCGGTTCCCATCAATGTACATTATTGAGAATTTTTTCAGATTTTTAGCTTAACCTCTTTGGGAGACAGGATGGGGGACAAAAGTTTTTTGCCATTATATTGACAAAACCCCCAAAAAAAAGTTTTTCAAAAATAAAAATTTGTTTGTCCACACATTAAGAGGTTTCATTTGATACCCCAATCAAAATTTTAAAAAAATATTTATTTTTGCATTAAATACATATTTATTTATATTTATCCCGCGCTGTATTTTTTTGAACTCTCTATAGTTTTCCTATATGTGGGTCAAAAAGTTGTACAAGTATGTCAAATTTCAACTTTCTATGTTCAGTCGTTTGTCTACAATTTCGACCGTACAGACAGACAGACGTGAGTGACGTCATAAGGGTTTTCTGGTGGTCATACCTACAAAACCGTAAAAATGGTTAGAAAAGTATTTCTTAGCCGTTATTTAGCGCCAAAATAAACTGGTCCGCGAAAACAAAAAATATATAGGAATTCCTTTCTCCAAAAATACTATTATAAAGTTTACAGTGAAATTCCATAAAATACTTAAAGATATTTTAGTTTTCTTTTAGCGTCTAATACATAGATGTATTTTAAACAAGAAACACCAATCTCTTAAATCTTTGCGGTCACTCATCAATAGAATTATGAAGGGTTTCTTTAAAAGATTTTTAATATTAGGAGGTTTCAACCGTTAGAACGACATGGTGTATGCTACAAGTGCAGGAGAAGCTTATGAGAATGGCTGACGATCCAGAGTGGCCATTACTCTGTTTCAGTTCCGATTTGATGGGGAGGGAGCTAGGACGGTACCACTAAATTTCATTTTAGCTACTAGAAAACCGTGTTGAATTATATTTAAACATAAACTCTAAATAGTACAGAGTACGTTTGCATAAATTATTTATTAAATAAAGCTAGTGAAAAATGTATAAGAACATAATTTTAATAAAAGATTTATTAAAGATAAATTTAACAAAAACATAATTTCTAATTCTTGTTTTGTAGGTTATGTTGAAAATCTCTAAACCAAAAGCCCATTTACTATAAAAATAATGCAATAATATAAATTAGACACATTTAAAATTAAATTCTTACTTGTTTTTGTTGTGTTCGTTGCATATCTTCCATCTGAGCTCTCTCTACTTCGAATATTAGGGGTGCAAACAAAATCACCGAGGAACTTACGACAATCCAAACAACATTACGAGAAAGGTTATACAGACCTTTAACTCCTTGAGCTGTTTTAGCAGTTACTGTATACGTTGTATCTCTAAGAGATTCAGGAAACATTTCCGTTAAACCCCATAATCTTTCAGATAAAGTTTCATCGGGCTGAAAAATAAATAAGGTTAAGTAACAGAAAAAACTATAAAGTAATTTATATAGTTTATTAATTAGGATTTATTTGAATGTTACCTCATCTCCATAATCATCTGAGCCTGAAATCTCTGATTTTGCGTCAGTTGTTGAACCCTCAGGATTTTGAATAGTCAACTCTTGATCATTTTTTTCGGATTCAGATGTTGTTGCATCCATTTCCGTAACAGAAGTTCTATTTTCACCTGGAGCCATAAGTAAATTACAAGTTATTCAAACTTTTAAAATCCTCGTGTTCGTTATTACAGAAACATGTAAGGAAAAGGTTAAGCACAGAACGCAAGCGCATTTAAAATGTCATTCATAAGATTATTTAGAAATTTTGGATAAATATGGCATAAAAGAGAGGAAATTATAAAGCTTAATTGCTTAATTATACCTTGCATTTATAAAATTACATACCTTTTTAAGTTATTATTTTAATTTTGATGCGTGACCCCCAGTAGATGTCGCAGTTTTTGACTTAACATGGCTTGACACTATACACATTTATAACAAAGTGGTTGCCTAATAATAAGGGGTTTTAAAAAAATGGATGTGAAATTAAATTACCACACATTTCAGGACTTCGTAGGTATCAAGTAAGTGAGGCAGGCCAAATGTTAAATGTCTGACACTAGATAATAAAACCGTAGCCCAGAAGCAGTCAATTATATGAATAGATCCAGATAAAAAATTTAGAAATTCAACTTTTGGTACAAGATAAGAAACAAACTGACAGTTCATATTAAGATTGCGTAGTGTATTTCTGAAAGCATTGATTTTTTAACTATCTATATAACGATGAAACGAGATATGGTCTGTTTCTTTGGTTTAAGCCGAACTATATTTTGAAATTTGGTAACTTTTGACGCTTGAATAAGGTTTTTGACTGTTTTGTTTGACAAAAACTTAATTTAATCATTAAAAAGTGAGTTCCTGACAGCTTAAGAAAAATAAAAATCCTGTTACGGTCCCCCTTTAACGTTTGTTATAGACCACTTTTAAAGTTAATTAGTTATTAAGTATCCAGAACTGGTCTCAACAGAACTATGGTCTATTTCAAATTAAAAAAAAGTAGATAGCGCTGCGAACCGAGTATGATTTACACTGGATAAATACAGTATAGGGAAAAATTGCTAAGCGATATGACATCTGGTGGGATTGAAGGAACTACAGAAATAGACATTGTGTCGCGCTTTTTTTTATAAAAAATGTTTGCATAAAAATATAATTGCATAAAAACAAGTATTAATATTGTAGCAAAATTACAAAAACCACCAGTAAACATTTTTCATAAGTAAAATTCACGTTGTTTATATGTAACGAATGTCTATTTTGAAGGTTCCAAGTTTGCCGAAATAGCGCTGCGATCTTAAAATACTTCCCCTATAGCGGAAAATTTAAAATAAGAACTAGGGCATGGGCGTAGTAACTGGGTTAGCAAGTGATTTTTTTTTTAATTTAAAAAAGGTTAATAAGATATTGAAATAAACTGAAAAATTGAAAGGCAGATAATACACTTACGTTATTTATTGGCATCTGACACTACCGATAGAGGCGCTACTGCATTCACATCATGGCTGAATTTGGTAGGATATTTTTGACAGGTTCAATGGTATCTTCATGTGATATTTATTGAAACACACGGGAACACACTCTAAAATGGTCTTTAACTGTATTTCCACTTCTAAGACCATATTCCCATGCTTGTCACAAACTCGACTATCCTACAACCTTTAGTTTCTCAAAATCTCACTAGAGGCGCTTTAGTTATTGTCAGTTGACAATTCGACATAAATTCAGTTCAATGAGAAATTTGAAAAAGTTAAAAAAAAAAAATAATTTTAAAAATTATGTATAATCTGTCTCAATTTGTAATACGAAACTAGATATGGTTACTTTGGTGACTGTTGTGGTGTAAACAGACTTTGGCGTATCCGTGTGAACCAATACTATGACAATATTATAAATGTATTGTCAATATACAACATAAAAAATGAACTGTTACTGTTAGTTCCGTATTACAAAATGAGACAGATAATACTATATATAAAAAGAGAGATTTGGCTAAAATAGTTTAAATAAAGCAATAAAACAAACAATATATGTATCTTCAGAGCTAAAGTTTCTTATTTAAATAATTATTGTAAATAAAAATATATGTAAATAATTTTATGTGGTACATCTGAGTGTCGGTCATCTGAATTTACAATATATGGATACTGTTTGCAAACAAGTGCATTATGTTCATTACCTCATGAAATAAAATAGTTTTAGTTGGACTGGGGCAGCTAAAAGTTAAAATGCAACTTACAAGTGCAAGCATATTAGTGTAATTTTGTTTTTCTGTAACAAATGTAATGAACAAACTCGCATAGTATCAGTTACTTTTTAACTCAAAATATATTCCCATGCCTTCATCCTGTCCATAACCAAATCTTTTCCAATCTGGACTTAATATTAACTTTCCCTCCATTTTTCTTAAGAAAAGAAAAAAACTAAGATGACAGCCAAAATCACTACAATTTGTTCTACTTTTACAGTTCTTCACAACTTCTATCGACATTCTAACAAAAAATCAACACTAGAACATATGTAATAATTTCAAACAGTACTACAGGCGCCTAGTACAATATTTGACCACCAGACTGCGTATCCGAGCGTGTCAGTTCTCAATTAACGTTCTTGCGTCAAAACGATCTTCTTATTCCTGAATTACTTAAAAAGAGAGTAAAAATAGGTCGAACAAAAAAGGAAACAAAATATTCATCCACATTTTAATATTGTTTTTTATTATACAATGTCATTGTTATTTAAGATATACAGAAAAGATTACAAATGACCTAATAATCTATTATACAAAATGTCGAATTTATAACCATGAGATCACGCATAACAATCTCTCAATACATTCACACACACTGATTGATATTACTAGGACATTCGGGTATTATCACCAAATTTCGTAAAAGCGTCCATGCTTTGTACATTGTTTAACACGCCTGTATACCCCTGATTACAACTTATTAATTCAGAGGTAACTTTTTGAAAACCTTTGGTTTTATTAACATTTAGCCCATCGATATGAAAATCAACAACATTCATGATATATTCTAATGACACATGAACTAATTTAATACTTCAGTAATTCACAATTTACTTAAAAAAGTTATATGTGTTACCATCTTTAATTTTTGAACACAACTACGCTATACAACTTTTAGGAAACTTTGTTCAATTCTAAAAATACAGGCAGAAGTTTGTGGTTCCCCTGCGCAGAAACCAAATTTCGTCCATTACGTTATCAACAGTTAGTTTAACACATTTCAGTGGCGTCACTTATGGCCCGGATACAAGATGCCAGTAACTTGCACAAGTAAGAACTTGCACTGGCATCAAAAAAGAAGAGCTCAATTTTTAGTGCAATTTTACTAAAATTTTACTAATGTTATTAAAAAACCTTGCAAATGAATCGGCAGACTTGAGTATCTCAGTCTTACATACTCTAATAAAAGCAGACGACAATTAGACAACAGACATAAATTAGAAGACATTTGCTAAAAGGATATTTCTTTGCTTAATGGGCAACAATTGTAGTGGCCTCTTTTTCACGGCTAAAAATAATAAAAAATGAATTACGAACGACTATGTTACAAGAACGACTAACTAATTTGTCAGTCATGTGCATAGAAACTGATATCCTTCAAAAATTAGACTTTGAGGACATAATAGTAGGGTGACCATTCGTCCCGAATTTTAATATTTTGTCCCGCATTTTGGATTTGGGAGGTGAGGACTTTTTTTTTTGCTCTTCACTTGGATTTTGGGAGATGAGGACCTTTTTTTTTTGCTCTTCACTTGGATTTGGGAGATGAGAGGACATTTTTTTTGCTCCGTCCCGCATTTCCTTCTTAAGAAAATGGTCACCCTATATAATAGAAGATTTTGCACAACAGAAATCCCAGAAGAAATCATCATCATCATTAACGTAAGTCCAATTCTTAAAATAGTAATTACTTCACTTATATTTGATTTGTATAAAGCTAACCATAATAAACAATTAAGTCACTAAATAAAAGTACATACTGATGTTTTCATTCTTTTTTTTTTTTGGACTTTCTAAAAGCGTCCAAACTCTGTGTGCCCAAGAGCCCCTGTATGGCCTAAGACGGCCCTGGTTTCCAAACAACAATAGATCGAAGCAGATATACAAAAAAAAAAACGTCATTAATTTTTCATCAACCCAATAATTTTGTTTGTTTGATATGCACAACAATTGTTTAAAACTTTTTTCCACTGTGTGTTTTATAATTTTTGACAGAAAGTTAGTTCATATATTTTCCCACCAGAGTTCAGGCTTGTGATATTACGACCTTGACGAACTTTCTTAATTGTTTTAGTTACTGAGATTTAATTTAAAGTTTAAGAATTACTGGAATATTAAATTTTCATGTGTCCCGCGTATAAACATGTATAAACACTTAAAATTTGATAAATTGGACTGTATAAAGCTGGGTTTTAGCGTCAACATTCAGCACAAAATTTGGCAGTTACTAGATTCTATGATTTCTGCACATGGAGACTAGCTAAATCTAATCGTACTCTAACCAAAAACAACTAAAAAGTTGTTTATTTGAGACTATCAGCAATTTTTAATACTCAATATTGCTTGTATCTGTCTATGATTTAATTAATTAAGTTGGTTCAAAAAAATCACATACATAAAAAAAATTGTTGTGATAAATTAGGTCGCATGGGACGGATTGCGATTTTTTTAAACCAACATTCATGCGTTCAGATAGAACTTTGGCTTGCTTGATATATTTGTAGACACAAACGTTCAGATACAACTTAGATGTTGCTCTGGAAATAACAAATATTGGAACTAATAACAACAAAATTGTATAATTGATAGTTTTACTTAAACAATATAGGTAACAGGTTCATAAAAGAAGTACTTAGTATAGTTTCACAAATGAAATCCAAGGGAAAACGACCTTCCATTATTCAAAATTGCATGAAGTTTAAGACAGCAATATGACATGTAACACAAATACATTCTATGGGCCCTACTTCCCGGGAGGCCCGCACCGGGGTCTCCTAGGCCTTAACCAGTGGCGGAATGGCCCGCCGGCCCATTTTCCGGTAGGCCGGTCCCAATAGGACCGATTCTTGTGGGGCCGATTTCTGTGGGGCTAATTAATTCCAATTTTCCAGGGCCGGAAAATTTTGTCAGTCCGCTACTGGCTTTAACTACGGCGCTAATCGTAATATGAATAAAAATATTTGTAAAACTTTACCAAACGCTTAATTTAAAAACCTCTAATGGCCGGTTGCTAAAGTAAGAAAATCCCTAACTCAAGTTAAAATCATTTGTTTTTATATGTTGTTGCATACAAAAACAAATGATTTTAACTTGAGTTAGAGAAAACTCTTACGTTAGCAACCCTTAATAAGTCTGTAATCACGTGTTACCACTACGCAATGGATATCATCAAGACGCTTAGTATATTTTACACTAGCATATTCGGGCTGCGACGAGTGTATCACCCAGACATATTGCAATTCGCAAATGACATGGGTTGCTATTAAAGTAGGTGGGTTTTACGCGATAATCAGTGGTGTATTCGGACCAGAACAACGTTCCAGTACATTTTTTGTAGAGACAGTTTCCAAATCTTTTTTCTAAATGTCATAATAGAATTATTAATTCGTTTAATAATTATTAATTAATCTTTAAAATTATTAACTTTATGTAAAAAAATATATTTTTTTAATTTTTTTATATTTTTATTTAATAGTTATAAATACTGAACAAAAATTTTATTAACCTATTTTTGCAAATGAAAAAGAAATTAAACTATAGGCAAATAGTCATAAAAGAAACTGATTCTGGCGGTATTGTGCTGAACTAATCTAATAGGTATTGAATCCACATCTTTCAAGACATTTAAAATACATAACTTATTATTACTGAAAATAAAATATAAGAAAACACAATCACGACATAAAAATATAATTAAAGTCTTTCTAGATGTCAGATTATAACACGTCAAAAACGTGTTCTTTATTAGATTAGTTTCAATTTTGCCATGCGCTGCAGTCTTAAAAATATTTACCTATATGTAGTTAATCGATGAACGTTCCAGTACTTTTTTTAGCAATACACCACTAGCGATAATAGAAATGCTGCATTCACAACCTTAAAATTATAAATTAGAACGTTAAATTAGTACTTAATATTAAATTTGTACGTACGGTAATTAAGTACCATTCACAATATAAATTAAGAAATTAGATTAAAAAGAAAAAGACATTGATAGCGTTGTACCGGTAAATTTCTATCGACATTTTCTACTTTATCGATATTTGACAGCTGTTTATATTTGCTAATGAGTTTTCATAGCTTTAAAAAGAATTAAAATAAAGGGAAATTTTATATCTATGCTCATAGAAAATAGAAAGATAAGATTTCATAGATATTTTGTTATTATAATTATAAAAATTCGCATTTAAACTTAACCTCTCTATTAAAACTTTCATGTTTCCAGTTTTTTGTAGTGCTCGACATCTAAATACCTTTTTAATTCTTAACAGAATGATCTTCTATTTGAACATATATTAATTTCGCACCCGGTACGTCGTATTCGTTGAAAATAAAGTATACTCCGGAAATGTAGAAATGAGATATTTGTAAGATTAGTTTGACAAAAACACACTGGCGCTAGTGTTGCTGACGTCACTTTGGATACCGTCTATTAATGTAAGAGTTTGGAGCTTGCATTAATTTAGAAGGTTGTGAACGATAACGTACAGTACATATAACAAACATTTACGTTAATTCTAAGTACTAATTTTAATTTATAATTATGAGGTTGTGATTGCAGCATGACAGTTTTTAGTTGAAAAAGTGTGGAGAAAATAAAACTAAAACATTCATAAATGTTTTTACCTAAATTTGTTTAATTCTGGAGGGGCTATATCCCTTATGATGAATTTAATTTAAACGTATAACTCATCAAGCTCAAGCCAAGCCGTCAACCTTGTTCTATCTGAACGTTACTTTCCACAGACGTGACTTTGGAGATCTAAAGTGAAGTGTCTCTGATTTCACTTATGTATACCAGCATTTTGGCACGACACTAACATTTTACAAGGTTTTTGCTTTGTCCAGAAGATCATTTATAAATTTCTGAAACAAATAAAAATCTTATTAGATACAATAATTAATTAAAATTAATATTAACATACCTTAACATCACTCTGGGATTTTTTAGCGTTGATAAGAAGAGACTGGAACAAAAATTAATATTATATTACCAAATATGGTACAGTTCTGAAATATGTGAGCCAGGCAACCATCCTGATTTAGTAAACATAATTTTGACACCGTCTATTAATATTATGTATCGTAAATATAAGAGAATAACCAGATATTTTATTGTGGTTAGTAATGATTTTTGTTGGTAATTGATTATTTAAAGGATTCTATTCAAATGATAGTTCTGTTTAAAACCATAACCTCAATATTCTGTGGTGTTCTGTCCATTACATCTGTGTCAACAATCAGATCAATTCTGTATAAAGTTACGGTGTAATAACGTTACTACAACATAAAATATTATAAAAAGTATAATGCCTTTCATTCATGATAATAACTGACCTTGCTCATAGTGACGAATTTAGTTACAATTATCATAGTAACTGAGTTACAGAATTGGTCTGATTATTTATCAAACGAGATATTATAAAATGAACTATCGTCGATTGAAAGCGATGATGAGTTATCATGGATTTTTTGAATTGAGGACAGTTTCGTGCCATTAAAAAGTGAAGAGGAGTAAGAAACCGAGAAAAACCAGGATTCCATCTTGGTTGTTTTGGTTAGTAATCATTCTATTAAATCTCAGTAACCGCGTTCCGTAAATAATATTTTTTTTTTCAGAAAATTTTGCATTTTAGCGGGCTTAAGAGATCTTACCTGTAAATGCCTTCGCCTTTCGTCATCACTGTCCATATCCAGTAGTTCGTCGATATCAACTTCTACTTCATCACTCCTACATTCATCCTGTACCTGAAAAAAAAACATTTATTAACAATTTCCAGGTAACTTAACTCAATGAATCAAGACACGTTAAGACAAAATACATGAGACATTATACCAGTGTTTCCCAAAAGGTGTGCCGCAAAATTTCCCAAATGTGCCGCGAATTCTTAAAAAAAACTAACGTCGTGATTATTTTCACATCACTGTCCGAATATACGTACAATACCACGTATATGCACGTTTGTTCGTTGCATTTTATGGAAAGTGATTTTTTTTACGTCCAAGAAAAGACTGAAAAAAAGCAATTACCCCACCCAAAATTTGCCTAAATCATCAGTTTATATATTAAAATGCCCTTCTACTTTTTCAGGCAGAGATATTAATTTTTACTAATATATTTATAATATTTTTGTTGCTATTATATTGAAAAGGAAAAAAATTAAAAATACAATGAAAAACTAAAAATTTCCGAGTATTCCAGCTTTGCCGCATATGGCGCTGCGATCTTAAAAAGTTTTCCCTATAACAGATTGACAGTCTATTTGCATTATTTTTATGCTATTACAAAAAAAATAAGAAGCTAGAAAAATATACGTGCCGAGGGGCCCAATACGGCAAATCGACTTTGCACCGACCTTTTAAAAACCTAACAGCGCAAGATAGACAAACTTGTGTACAAATCCAAAATTTAAGTTAACTAGCAGTGATAGGGATTAGCCCCTGGCTGTGTAGGCAAGCCTGCAATACACTTGTGTGAATATGGAAGTCTCCAATTAAGCGTAATTTTTCTGCAATGTTTAAAGAAAATCACTTTATTTGTAAATAATTCAGTGAGTAACGAATTAAATAATATAACTAAATCAACAAACAGTCTATGGTTTTTAGTGGTCTTTACATATAATTTTGCTAGATTTTGATCAACTGAATAGCATAAATGATTTTCTAAATAATGTTTTACTGCATACTGTTCCGGTAGTCATGATATTCTTCAAATATTCAATATAAAAAATAGGATCCCCTTCTATGTATAACAAGAGGATATCTAGATGAGAGGTCAGAAGAACATTTAATGTTTCTGTGCGTCTGTCTGCCCGTTCAGTTCTTCCGAAATACATAATTATAGTCTGTAACTAAGTATAATCAAAGCCGTGACCATGCATATGTAAAGTCTCTAATAACCATCCGAATCTTAGAGGTCAACGAACAGGCAGAGATGTGTCTGTGATAAACAGGCTCGGGAAAAGATGAACTCCACTCAAAACTGTATACAGTCTAGCGGCTAAATACACATCACCCTTATCAGGGACGTAGCCAGGATTTCAGCTTGGGGGGGGGACAAAATAACAAAATATTCTAAATTGGTCGGTACGACCTTAATTACGTGGCTTGGGTAGAAAATAACAGCGTTCTAGGTCAGGGGTCGGCAACCTTTCAGTGACAAAGAGCCAAATCTATATTGAAAAAAAAAAACACAATAACATGGAAGAGCCGCTAAAAAATATATGCTATATTTAAGAAAAAAAACGTAAAAATTGTTTATTTGTTTTAAAATAATCAAGTATTACAATAAATTAATATTTACTTACACATTTAGTTTTTGATACCTATTGTAGTTGCCAGTATATTACAATATAATAATTTTTTTAATAGGACGATTGTTCCTGTATAGTGTCCTATAAGACTTCAATATTTGGTGAATATTCAGTAATCTTTAACTTAAGGCAGCACTCTAGTTTCAGGTCAGTAAGATTGCTTCTTAACTAATTAATCTTAATTAATTACATATGTGAAAAGATTTGCTTACAGTAATATGTGGAGCCGAAAATTGCCAGTAGCCCAAAAGCATAATTTTTTAAAAGATTGAACGATTCTGGAAGACGGTTCCAAGCTTCGAAAAGAACTTTATCTACATTTTGAAGATTGCGAATTTCGGTCCACTTATGCTGGGAAGATAAAATTCACTTTTTTCTTTCTAAATTTTCCAGTTCAGAATTAAGTTTTAAGAATATATAATTCCATAAACCTTTGGATTTCAAATCCACTAATTGAAGGTGATAAATGTAATTGCTACATATCTACTTCAATTGGTTTTGTCAAAAAAGCTAGTGTAGCTTTATATTTTCTAAACTCTTTAAATCTATCTCGAAAAGCTTCTTTCATGTTAACAATAGTTTGTGCAAAAAAAAAATTGCATTAATAACATGTTTTTGTAATTTAATAAAATGTAAAAATGTTTTTGCACGTAAATCATTCACAAATACAGAGAACTTTTTTTCGAAACAAATAACTTCTTCTTAAAGGGAATATGCAGTAATTACCGGGCGTGAATTGCACCGTAAAACATTCTGAAAAATACAAAACCTGTATAAAAGAGGCAGAAAGTTGAAAATTAAAAAATAGATTATATTAAAATAAAAACCAGCCAAAAAGAGCCACAAAATTTTCTAAAAGAGCCGCAGGTTTCCGACCCCTGTTCTAGATCTTTTGTAGTATATTAAATAATAAAAGTCCGGTAAATTTATAAATTTTCTTCACCTCCGGTGAAGAAAACTTCTAACAACCTAAATTATATTTTGTATAAGGTAAACTATCCTGGGGGGAGGGGGGAGGTAAATGAATTAAATTACGAAAATTTCTCGACAATGGAGGGTAGAAATCCTGAAAATCCATTAAGGGCAGCGGCAGGGGAAAAATTACGAAAATCACTTGAGAATCAGAAATCTTGAAGAGACAGAAATATCGTGCGGGCCGTTTGAAACTTATTGTCGAGCCTAATCCGGCTCGCAGGCCGTAGGTTACACCGCACTGCTGTACTGCAAGTAAAATTAGAAACTATAAGTCATGTCATACCGTAAAGAACAGTGACATCATTTGTGTAGTTAATTGTTGAATTGAATTGTCTGAGAATGCATCTATTCTGGTAAACACGGCTGGAATGTTAATAATGTTATTCGTTTTGTCCAGGATATGACAGAACGTGTGTTTGAGATATTGCCCGGCCTCTGAATGCTTGTAGGAGGTCGACAAGGTCGACTAAGATTATTGACATTCAGGAAAACACGATATTACTCTTTTCTTATAGGTACTTTTAACACGCGATCACAAACAATTGTTTTATACATTTTAATTATTAACAGCTATTACTAGAATCGTGCCAAAGTTAAGGCGAACGATGTTTTATCATTCTTTTTTTATCACCTTCATAACCAGAGATAATTTATCTACCAGTTCTGTTGTCGTAGAATTAGCAGAGGGTATACGGTACTATATCGTAAACATCAGCGAGTATAAGACCTACAAAACTGTCATTTGAGGGAGGAGTCAATGCACAACCTCACACAATCATAGATATAGCGCGGCATATAAATGTGCCGCGAATTCTTAAAAAAATCTAAATTCGTGATTATTTTAACATCATTGTCCGATATATATTTACAATACCATTAATAGGAATGTGGAAAATGTGCCACGAGAGTAAAAAGATTGAGAAACACCGCTATACACAGTGATGGGATTCACCCGGTTCGTATCGGTTCGGCAAAATTGCTTCTTATATATTTTTTTGAGTTCGACAAACCGCTTCTCAAAATTGTACTTGTAATATTTATTTAGGAAATTTATTTCATAAAACTATATTTTATTATTTTTACTTGCCCGACCTTAATATATAAGGGGCAAGTATTGTAATCGCGAAAATTTTCGATGTCGAGATTTTGACTGATGACCACGTTTCATGGTCCAGGGAATCCAAAAAACCTATTTTCGAAGTACCGTCCGTATGTGTGTGTGTCTGTGTGTATACACGATAACTCAAAAACGGTTTAACTTAAAGAGTTCGTTCTGGTACTAAAAAATTCTCCTAATAATTGGGAAGAACCCTATTGTTTTTTATTAAAATCCGAAACCGGATACGGAAGTTATTAAACATTAAAATTTTAAAAAAATCGTAACTAGTAAACCAAGCCTTGGACAAAAAATTGTATAGGACAAAATTTGATGTATTTTTGAAGATTTACCTAAATCTTTTTTTACTTAAAAAAAAAAAAAAATGTATTTTTTTTTTATTATTATTTTTTTTATGGGAGGGCAAGTCTAGCGGATGTCTCCCTTCGCCACTGGTTTTGTTATGATCTTATAATTAATTATTAGAAATTAACTTTTTGACTAAATGATGCATAAATTCAATATTTTTTTTTTACAAAATAGTTATTTATGCAGTTAGTGTGTAGATGAAATTATTTAGGGGGGTTAACGATTATTTTTAATTCTGTGCAGCTCTTGATAAGATGAGTATTTCGGAGGCTATGGAGTTGCTATCTACATATAAATTTGAAATATCTCAATTATTATTTACTTAATAAAATATTGATGTAAAATGTGATTTTTTACACATTACAGGATTTTGTAGCTATTTAGTAAGTAATAACAAATTGTGGGTACAAAAATGATAAATTTCGAGAAGTTTTGAAAGAATAATCCACGTTTGTCTATCTAGAGACTTACAACCGTACTTGAAATGCGGTTGCATGAAGTCTCAGCTATAGCTATCCACTAATCCAGTCAGTAAGATAAATATTGTAAGCACGGTGTTGCAAAAAATTCGATAACTTTCGAAATAATTTTCTGATCAAAAATTCCTGTAGTACTATTCCGGTTCACATTAATGTACATTACTAAGAATTATTTCAGAATTTTAGATTAACCCCTCTGGGTTATAAGCAAATTTTAGCTATTGTTCACGTTTCTTTAAATGACACTTTCATTTTTTTTTCGGCTTACTCCATCATAATTTTCTCGTGGATTTCAGAAGTGTGCACAGACATTTGCTCTTTTGTATAGTGTATTTTAAACCAAGAACCCGGAAAAACAATTATTAAACGAATGCTGGTAGGAGTTAGAAATAGAGATAAACAGAAAAAAAAAAATCAAAATGGGAGATAAAAAGAAGTAAAATGTATGAATACGGAGGCTTTTCAACAGAAGAAGTACGGAGGAAAGAGAGAGTGGACATGGAATGCAGGAGATAATAGAAAGAATGAAGGACATACAACAACAAGAACTAAGCGAGAGTATAAGTGGATCAAGGTACAATAAGTACAAAAAAATTGGAGCACGCAAAGACCGCTGTGTCCTAAAAGAAAAGGAAACAGGGAAAAAAAGAATAATGCAAGGTTTAGATGTGGGAATGAAGAAAAGGCGAGCAAATTTTGGTTAAAAGAGGAGCATAAACGATGTAGAATGAGCAGAGAAGAAAGGGAGACGGTTGAACATATGCTGGAAGGATTGGAAGAAATGAGAAGCAAAGGAGGAACAAGAGAAGATATTTTAAACGGTAATGGCTGCGGATACACATAGATGAAAGAGGTAATGAAGAGGAGAAAAGAAATAAAAGAAAAAGAAAATAATAGGAAATAAAGCAAAATAGATTTCAAGCCAACAGGTAGAAATTAAATTTATATTTTAGTTAAGAATTATAATGTAAGGAATAAATAGATATATAATAAAATGTAATAGATAAATTACATGTAATAGTAGATAAGTAAAATGTAATAGTTATTAATTAAAATAAATTGAACTGAATTGTATAGTGTATTTTATCCCTGCTGGTAGATGCGTCATTATTTACTTTTACCAGTTCTGCCTCTGTCATTCTTCCCATATGTACATTTCAACCTTCTTGCTTTTTACAGCAGTCATATGCTTGCATTATGACTGACGCCCACATGTTAGAACGATATAGTATTGAGGTATTGTATTACAGAACTGGTAGGTTTATTATGACATAACTACCATCACTGGCGAACACACCATATGTGTAAAATATACCCCGTACACCCTGCTAAAACTATACGTATAAAATTTAAAGACGATCTCTCTTAAAAGAGGAATCCACCAACACACGCTATCATATAGGCTAGTGATGGCGAACCTATGACACGCGTGTCATGGGTGACACGCCAAGACATTTTGGGTGACAAGCATCTGGCCTCAAGAATTTGTCGACTTGAGGTCCAAATTTGAGAATCTGGGAAGAAATCGTTTGGAGAATGAAAAAGAGTGCCACTACGAACAGGAAATTTGGAGTGCTTGGAACCGATTACCGGACGCTTTTAGCACTTTGAAAAATCTAGCGATAGCTTTATTCAGGGTTTTTCTCTCTACGTACTTTTGTGAGACCTTATTCTCGGCGTTAAATAATATTAAAACCAATAAATGAAACCGACTGACAGATTAAACTAGTAGCGCTTGCTTGAGCTTGAAGTGCACGAAATACCAACTTTAATAGAAATTTAACAAATGCAAATTAGCAACAAAAAAGTCACTAATGTAAAGAATTATTTGTTCTTGCTTTTTTAACAAATAAATAATAATAATAATAATAATATTAAATATATCAAAAATATAACTATTTTTTTACTAGGGCTGCAAATATCACAAAATTATGGATATTTCTATACGTGACACCAGAGTTAAGCTAGGGTTTTTCCGAATTTTGACACACCGTGGTCAAAAGGTTCGCTATTGTTGGTGGACCCTTGGACACCTCCTTCGAGATAAGGAACTTCCTATATATGTCTGTGTCTGTTAAATTAAAATTCTAGAACGGCTGTTTTCGCCAGCGTATTGTCTGATTTTAAGCTAGATATCATCATCGTATTACACCAGAATTCTAAAAAATTAAGAAATATTTTGAAATAAATCGGAAAAATCTTTCATGCGGCACATTAAAATAGTAACAACAGCCAAATTCTACAAGATATGTAAAATATATATACAAAATACAGAATTTTAGTATAATATTGCTACAAAAAAGTTCGGGAGGACATATATCCCAGATCATTAGATAACTCACAATAAGCATTTATATGTTTTCGGCGAAAATTATAAGTTTTTAGTTTGCTGTTGAATCGTTGCTATCGTCGTAACCCTTAAAAATGCACAGAAGAAAATACTTCGATGGTAAAAGTATTTTCTGACGAAAACAGTCCGTTGATCTATATATTGTGTTCTATGTCTTTTTTTGTGTGAGTTCAATATGTAATAAGAACGTATAGATGTGTTGGTGGTATATTTAGTTCCGTTATTGTACAATAGATGGATACACTGTTTTCTATATTTTTCCCCCAGTTACGTTGATTTTAATCTCTGTATATTATATAATCTTCTAGTGATACTTAGCTATGAGTACAGTACTTGTCACTGCGCTTGTGCTATCACTACCTTAAGTCGGTAAATACTTAAAACGATAAAATAGTAAATTAAGTAATTAACCAAGGCCAGGTAGATAATAGTATCCGCAGATTGAAGTAGCAATTGTTGTTTAATGGATTATAACTGTTATGTGGACCAAGGCCAAACGTATTCATTTATGCTAATGAACAACACGCAAACGTGTTGCTCTTCAAGTTCAAGGACATTCTTATAAAATTTCCTTGTTTAAACCTTAAGGCATCAACAAAATAAAAATATAAAAATAGCGAAAAAAATGTATCTTTTGTCAGAATATTACTGATGGAGCATTAGCTTGCGGCAGAGCCAGCTATCTTTGCTACCTCTGACAAGTCGTCGGTCATTTAACATGACATAGTGGATTTTGTCAACAATTTCCGGTGTTATGGCCGTTTTCAGACGTCTGCTACGGCGATTATTCTTGTCACTGATTCTTACTCTCTTGATCTCATTCACCCAGCGGCAAATAGTTGCATACGAAGGGGCATCCTCATCCAATGTATCAACCATATCGCCATGGATTTCCTTCGCCGACCAATCTTTTTTTAAAGATACTTGACTTCGCGTTATTCAAATTTTTCCCTTTCTGGTTGAGAAAGGGAAAAACTCATACCCCATATCGGAACGGAACAAAATTTTACCGACATGTGACAGAAAATAACCTCACATATCAAGACGGCGCCCAATTAGAGCATAAATGCCTTTATGCCTAAATTTTTAAGAAATCTTTGTTTTCCATTACATTGAATTTTGCGTCATGTCTAACGGAAAGTTGTTATAACAAGATGATTCATTATGCTGAAGAGTAATGGCTTTTGTTATTGTGTCAACCAGGATGTGGAAAGACAAATACTTGTTGAAAGCAAAGGTGAAGCATTTCATTCTTGACATTTTGTCGATATTTTATAATTATATTTTAATTTATGATTCCTTGTTATAACAAATTTACAATAACTGCTTTTCTTTAGATAGCATATGATTAAAATTTTCAATAACTTTTTTTTTATCAACACTCTATGGTTTCGTAGGTACATTAGAGCAGTGGCGGCTGGTGCAGGGATGGCAACGGGGCAATGCCCTCCCAATTATTTACTTTTAAAAAAAGAAGAAAATATTTAATAAAAAATAATAAAAGTAACAGGTATTATTTTCATTTTACCCATTTTAAATTAATATTTAGGTATATTGAAATGTTTATAACTTAAATTCGCATCGCGCTGCGTTTCGCTTCCTAAAACAAATGTTTTTAGAATGGACATACACCAGGCAGGGCAAAACAGCAAATGTCTCAAATCTTTGTACAAGTGTAGATGCGGGGTACAAGCGGGGGGAAGGACGAGCAATGGTATGTAAACCTGTAGCAGCCATTGTAAGTGGGTCAAAACATATTTTGTCCGTAGTTTTAATTATCAGTCGGAGTGCTTTATTTTGACATTTGTTTGTAGTTCTGTGTTATTAGAAGGTTATGTATGTTCGATGTTTTAATAATTACATTATTAAAATAGTGTTTTATTAGTATATTTGATAATAATTTACTCGCTACATTTTCTTAAGTTTATGTGATTGTGTTTTAAGTGGCGAATTTTGGAAAAAAAGAAATAAATAAATAAATAAATAAATAAATAAATAAATTTTAAAAATGAATGAGAATGAAAACAGCGTGATTTCAATTTTAGAACTGGTTTCCAAAAATAATTGAACCTATGATATAAAAATTAGACTCAAAAATTTAGAACCACCAAGACCGGAATTTTTTTTATTTCAAGGCAATTTCATTCAAAAACTTTTTTGATAAGCTTTTGCTTTAAAAAAGCTTTTTGCCCCACCAGAAAATAATGTCACGAGTTGCCACTGCATTAGAGATCATCACTACGGCTCGAGAGTGAGATGAATGCCACAAAGAAAATAATGTTGTTTTGTTTAGTGGCGTCATAGTCAATTTAGTTATTTCGAAATATATATGTATGTCAATTGTATAATCTACTTCAACTAGTTAAAACTATTATCTTATTGCTGCCTATTAAGTTACAAGCATCAAGAAACAATTCTTTACGAGTTCTTTGTGTAAATGACGGTATTTGACTCGGATTTTAAAGTGAGGAAGGTGTAATTTACACCTATGGTATAAACAAGCCATATTAACAAGGTCATTTAAGAAGCCATAAAAAGTTGATACTGAAAACAGTTCTAGAAATTGTACGCTATTGTTTTCAATTTTCCAATATAGCTGCAGTATTTACTAATTAAATCCAATAAAAATTTATGTGTTGTGTGAATTTTCACTAATTTTAGGGTCGTAGGTATCTCGGATACTTTATAGGTATATTTTTAAAACAACCATTTTGTGAAAATTAATTTTATCTAGTAAACTAAATATTAAGAGCTTTTATTTAATAATCTGCATAAAATATATATATATAAAAAAATCAAAACTTCAATCGTTTAGATATACGGTGTTTGATAAGTCAGTGACTTCGAAATGATTTTTTTTTTTTTTAGCTAAATATGACTTATTTTCAATATAGTCCAGAGGTGCACCCAGAGAGGGGCTTCCCCCTCAGAATGAAGGAAATAAACACACTAGAAAAATTTATCACCATCGTCTTAGGTAAATATCAGGTCGTCAAGGATGAAATTTGTAGTTAATAATATTGCCAACTTTAACAGCTTATTATTTGACATTGGCTTAATATTTTACCGCTGTTTTTTTTTTTTTTTTTTTTTTTTCGTTGGAAAGTTATACATCTTGCCTGTTTAAAGAAATCATTGTATGCACTAAAAAATATCAAAAACTTTTTTTTTAAATTAATTTTGTAGAATATGGAACGGTCGGAAATTCGCACTATTATGAAGTATGAGTTCTTACGTGGAACTATGGCATCGCAGACTGCGCTAAACATTAATAGTGTATTTGGCTCTAGTGTTACTACGCAGCAAACAATATCAAATTGGTTCGCCAAATTTCGTACAGGTAACTTAAAAACACAAATAAAAAACAAAAAACTGGCTAATCGATCACAGCAGAAATATACTGCAACCAACTGGACGAAATGATGCAAAAACTTAAAGAAAAACAGCCTAGATTGATCAACAGTTCGACTCCTATCTTATTGCATGATAATGCTAGACCACACACTGCACAAATGACTGTGGCAAAACTACAGGAATTGGAGTTGGAACTTCTTCATCATCCTCCATACTCACCAGACCTAGCCCTCACTGATTACCATTTCTTCCGCAATTTGGGCAACTTTTTAATAGGAAAACAGTTTAATTCCGACAATGCTGTAAAACTGGCCTTCCAGGAATTCATTGACTCTAGTCCGCCAGGGTTTTATACTACCGGCCTGAACAACCTGCCACTTAAATTGCAAAAGTGTATAGACAATATGGGTGCATACTTTGATGAATAAAATAAATCCTTATATTTGTAAGTTATCAACCAACTTTGCCTTTTTTTCTACAAATTTCATCCTTGACGACGAATGTATTTAAAAATAGAGATGAGGACCTTTTTTTTTAGGTCATCACTTGTATTTCAGAAGCGAGGACCTTTTTTTTTAGTTTATCACTTGTAATTCCGAAATGAGGACTTTTTTTAGCTCATCACTTGTAATTCCGAAATGAAGACTTTTTTAGGTCATAACTTGTGATTCCGAAATGAAGACCTTTTTTTTATTGAGAACTGACAATAACTGAAGTGACGCCTAGCGGAATTTTTTGTAACTTAACGGAATAGGATTTTGTTGGATGTGGCTCATTTAATTGCATTGTTTGTATGTGTTAAAGTGAAGAAAACTTTAATAAAATGTCTTTAAAATCGCAACAGAAAATTAACTGCAATGTGAATTGTTGTGTATCAAATGGCAAATGTCAAAAATATCCTATTCCAATCGCCATTTTGTAAGCGACAACAGCGCCTCTATTGTCAACTGACAATAACTGAAGCGCCTCTAGTGAGATTTTGAGAAACTGACTTTAAAATTGCAAGAAAAAATTAAATGCAACGTGAATTGTTGTGTTTATCTTTGCAATGCAAAAGTAGGTCGTGATAGAGACCTAAGTTTTCATCGTGTTCCGAAACGTGGCAAAAAAACGTGTTTCTGAATTTACGTGGTGGTGCACGTGTAGTTATGGATAGAAGACAAGCATGGGAATATGTTCTTAGAAGTGGAAAGACAGTTAAAGACCATTTTAGAGTGTGTTCCCGTGTGTTTCAATAAATATCACATGAAGATACCATTGAACCTGTCAAAAATATCCTACCAAAGTCAGCCATGATGTAAAATGCAGTAGCGCCTCTATCGGTAGTGTCAGATGTCAATAGGTTTATTCTCAATAGGTCATCACTTGTATTTGAAAAGCGAGGACCATTTTTTTTTTAGATCATCACTTGATATTTAGAAGTGAGAACCATATTCATAATTTAAATAATTTTGTCTTCCTCTAAAACCTTGTCTCACTCTAAATGTGGTCTCTTTACTTGTACACCGCTTATTCAATATCATACGCATTAAATAATCGATTTTTTGTGGTTAATTTTATTTTAAATTTACCGAGAATAATTGTAATGTTTTTGTAATGATGCTTTCAATGTTTCCAAGTCATCTGATAATAAATATATCCATTTAATGACTTCAAAAATATAACAGCGTCATTAACTATTTATAACCTCTGTGAGAGACATCGCACTCTTGTCAGCAATCTAATAGGACTTCCCGACTTGCTGTGCCTTCGTTTACTTCCTTTTGGAAAGAGTAAATATAGACATCATGAACTCAAAACACGTGTTCACACCAAATAAAATATTATATCATGACTTCATTATAAACTAAGGGGATTTTGAACTTTGTACTTTCATTTACTTACTTCTTTTTTTAAATTTATTGTTATTATTATTATTATTATTATTATTAACCTTTTTTTTAAATTTGTGTTATATCAGACCAACTTTAGGGCGGAGAGTATACAAAATATATTTAAAGCGCCGTCTCATTTGTATTTTTTTTTAAATGGTCATTTTCTCGTTTATTATTTTTTTTAAATTTACTCAAAAACGTTCAACCACAGTTTGTAATGGAGATTATTTTTAAGATCTACGACTCAAAACACATAAGAAGATATTTTGAAGTAAATCAAGAAAAAAAAATTACCGCAAAATGGAACAAATTTTGTTGATTAATGACCAAAAATGCATATTTGTACCAATTTTCAATAAAATCGGACACAAAAATCTTTTGCTTAAAAAACACGATTTTTTAAGGTCTGCTTACCTTAACCTTGCGATTTTTTACCATTTTTACCGACCGTCAACATATATAAGGGAGGTATTGTGATCATACTGATTTTGACATTTCGAGATTTCGATCGATCTCCACGAATTCAGGTCCCTACATAACATTTTGACTATTTTTATCATGATGTCTGTCGGTCTGTCTGTCCGTCTGTCTGTCTGTCCGTCTGTCTGTCTGTCCGTCTGTGTACACGTGTAGAGCAAATTCGGCTGAAAGGATTTTTATGAAACTTCATATTTAAGCTTCTGCCATCAATGGCACGAGTTGATCAACTTTTGGTAAAAATCGGTTGACTAAAAATGGGAGGTTACTCGAGCCGATTTTAAGATTTTTGTGAATATTTCATAACAGAAAAATATTTCGAAAAAAATTATTGAACAAAAGTTGCTATAAAAGCAATAACTTATAACTTTTATTTGAGACGTTTTTTGATAAAACGAAAAATTTCGAATAATTTCTGTAAAATTTTTCGAAATTTTTTCTAAGTCTCAATTTTTTCATAGTTATATGTAACGTTTCCATGGTCATGATAAATAATATCTCGCCAAGAAAATATTAGGCAAAGTTATTTCTACTCTGCTGCTAGAATGTATTTTATATAAGTACTTTACGATGGCGGTCGGTCCTGTGGTGGCCACAGCTGATTTTTTACAATCAAAACTTAATAACTGGTTTATTAAAGCCTAATTTTTACCGACCGCCAACATATGGTATATAAAGGAGGTATTGTGATCATACCGACTTTGACATTTCGAGATTTCGATGGATTTCCACGAATTGAGGTCCCTACTAACGTTTTGACTATTTTTAGCATGTCTGTCTGTCTGTCTGTCCGTTGGTCTGTGTACACGTGCAGAGCAAATTCGGCTAAAAGGAATTTTATGAAACTTCATATTTAAGCTTTTGACATCAATGGCACGTATTGATTAACTTTTGGTAAAAATCGGTTGACTAAAAATGGGAGTTTACTCGTGTCGATTTTAAGATTTTTGTGAATATTTCATAACAGAAAAATATTTCGAAAAAAATTATTGAACAAAAGTTGCTATAAAAGCAATAACTAATAACTTTTATTTGAGACGTTTTTTGATAAAACGAAATATTTCGAATAATATCTGTAAAATTTTTCGAAATTGTTTCTAAGTCTAAATTTTTTTCATACTTATGTGTAACGTTTCCATGGTCATGATAAATAATATCTCTGTTAGAAAATATTAGGCCAAGTTATTTCTAGTCTGCTGCTAGAATGTAAAATAAGCATCTAATATTGTTAGCTATTATTATTAATATATTAGTGCAGTTTAGTTTTTCTGCGACAAATGTAATGAACATACTCGCATAGTATCAGTTACTTTTTAACTCAATAGTATATTCTGTAACAAGGTTGGAATGAGAAAATTCGATGCGAGTGGAACATTCCGAGCACGAGCCGCAGGCGATCGGAGGAACCATGAGCATCGAATTTTCTCTTCCAACCGAGTCACAGACCCTACTTTCTCCACGACCACCAGAAAGAAAAAAAAAATAACAAATAATTATTTTAACAAACATTTTATCTTAATAAATAATTTATATTACATAACAAATTAATCAATTAATTAAACTATTTTTTTATTTATTATTTGTTTAATTTTAATTTAATTTACCGCACATCGGCTACTATTTTAGGTTAGGAAGTTATGTTGCATTTATTTAATGTAAACGTTGCATATATCTTAATATAACCCTACAAAAACAAAAGACAACAAGTATGGAATAGTTATTCCATAACAAGTGATGGAATAAAATACACGCGAAATGCATAAGAAGATAAGTGCTTTAGAATAACATTCCAACTCTTGTGTTAGAATAATAACTTTCCTTAGTCAAAATTGGTTTTAGAATTGGTAAATTCTATAGTGGTCGTGGAGAAAATATATTCCCATGCCTTCCTCCTGTCCATAACCAAATCTTTTCCAATCTGGACTTAATATTAACTCTCCCTCCATTTTTCTTAAGAAAAGAAAAAAATAAGATGCCTATCTTTGTCCTGTCTTGAATGACAGCCAAAAACACTACAAGTTGTTCTACTTTTATAATTTTTCACAACTTCTATCGACATTCTAACAAAAATTCAACACTAGAACATATGTAATAAGTTCAAACAGTACTAGAGCGCCTAGTACAATATTTGACCACCAGACTGCGTATCGGAGCGTGTCAGTTCTCAATACCTCTACCAAACCCAGAGAATTGTTTATTTTGTTTTAATACTATTATAACCAAAAGTGAAAGAGTAAAATTGTTTTCCCATTTGTTTCTACCTCATCCTAAATCCCAGTGGTACTATATTTTACCGCATTAAACATAGATGGCAGTCTCCTCCTCATGTTTAAATAATTTAGTGTTGTAACATACAAGACTTCAGCTGAGGAATGAAAAACAAGCATGAACACATAGCTCACTTGATGGAATCTTGAATATTTTAGAACTTGGGCTAAAAATATAATGAGGGGACAGTAATTGGCCATGGCTTTAATTTGAGATTAAACGCTAAGTAAATTGTTCATTAAAATTAATGAACTTACTACATTATTGTTTTATTTAAATTTACAGATATTCAAAACAAAAATGAATAAGCAATCTCCAACAGACAGTGATTATAAATATTGTTATGTCCTCACAAAAAGTATTAGACGAATTTGATAGGGATAGGCGATTTTATATATTTACTAGGAGACAAACCCGGCAATGCTCAGGAGAAAAATAATAATTTCCCGTCGTAATAATAGGGTATAGGCATGATTTAAAATTTTTTTTTAATTATATTCCTCTTGTTGCATATAAACATAAAAAACAGTTTTTATTTTATTTTTTTAATTTGAAGGCTTAAAAAAATCATAAATGTATGTAGCGCGCGAAAACGACGTGTGACGTCATACCCTTCTAACTGACACATGACACTACTAGTCTACCCAGCGTACATAGATCGTTGTGAACTTATTTGTTTGTATAACTTTTATAGGTTATGTAAAGTTAGAGTGATTTTAATTAAAATAAAGTTATTATCTATAAAAACAATTTATACATGTTTACCGAATTAAATTTTATATCAAAATATATAAAATATGGAAGATCCAGGCCCCAGTACTTCGAAACATAGTCGAAAATATTGTTTAGTACCAATGTGCACAAATAGTTCAATTAGAAATCCAAAAAAATAATTTATATCATTACCTGATGACGAAAAACAACAGAAAAGCTATGAGGCGAAATAAAACCGATATTTCAGAAAAAAGTAAACTTTATGTTTGTGAAGACCATTTTAATGTGAGTACATATATTTTATAAATTATTTTAATAATAAATGCGTGAAAAATTGTTTAAAAACAAATACAAAACTCTCAAACAATACAATATAAACACGTAAACATTATGTTTTGTCTGTATCTGTGACGTCAAACCCTTACAATCTCAGTCGTATCTACTCGGCAACCTTCGCGGCGTGGTCGGCTTATTTCAAATTTACAATATTTTAATTAAAAAATTTGGCTATAATATTAATTAAAATGTGATTTTTGTTGTGTTAGGTGACATAACTAACATTAAAATATCAAAAAAATGTAGTTTTAAGGAAATATAAATTTTATGCGTATCCCCTATTGTCCGTCTGTCTGTGTACACGTGCAGAGCAAATTCGGCTGAAAGGATTGTTATAAAACTTCATATTTAAGCTTCTGCCATCAATGGCACGAGTTGATCAACTTTTGGTAAAAATCGGTTGACTAGAAATGGGAGTATACTCGTGTCGATTTTAAGATTTTTGCGAATATTTAGCAACAGAAAAATATTTCGAAAAAATTAGCTATAAATGCAATAACTAATAACTTTTATTTGAGATGTTTTTTGATAAAACGAAAAATTTCTGTAAAAGTCTCTATTTTTTCATACTTATTTGTAACGTTTCCATGGTCATGATAAATAATATCTCTGTTAGAAAATATTAGGCCAAGTTATTTCTATCCTGCTGCTAGAATGTATTTTATACAAGTACTTTATGATGGTGGTCGGCCCTGTGGTGGCCACAGCTCTTTTTTAATATGTACACAAAATTTGTTATTACTGTGAAAATTTACAGTCCACATCAGTTTTTAGGGTTTTGTAGGTATGACCAAAAAACCCTTATACCGTCATTTTGTCGTCTGTCTGTCTGTCTGTTCGGTAAAAATTGTAGCCAAACGGCTAAATCTAGAGAGTTGAAATTTGGCATGCTTATACAACTCTTTGACCCGCACATAGGAAAAATACTAAAACATCTAAAAAACATATTCCCCTAAAAATATAAACAAATATGTGCTCATCGAAAAAAAAAAATATTTTTTTAAAATTCTGAGTAGGGTATCAAATGAAAGCCCTTGGTACGTGGATTAACGATCAAAATTTTATTTTTGCAAAATAAATTATTTTTAAGTGATTTTTGACAAAATTGTGCAAAAAATTTTCCCGCAACCTGTAGCCCAGATGGTTTAAACTAAAAATCTGAAAAAATTCTAAGTAATGTACATTGGTGTGAACTGGAATAGTACAACAGGAATTTTTGATCAGATTATGTTTTTGGAAAAAAACGCATTTTTTGTGTTTTTTTTGCTAATAATGTACACAAGTTATAGCTTTGTAACACGCTCGAATGGAAGGCTTATTGTGGTGTAGTGGTACTTGCGCTGGTTTTTTCACCCAACTAAGTCAGTTCGATCCCCACGAGAAGAGACATTTTTGCATTTTTATGTTTAAATAATTTTTTCAAAATTCTAGTTATATTTTGACAAATATTGCATTTAATTTTTAAAAGCGTAAATTTAATAACCAGTGGAAATTATAATTAAATTCTGTTTCAATGTACATGAAATCAGAGAGGCGGAGCTTATAACAACCAATGAAAGCCATATTCGCAATTTTCAAAATCTTAAAGAACCTTGCTATATATATATAAAAAAAAAAAGTACTGCACATATTTAGAAACCTAAATAATGGTATTAGGCGTTCGAATTAAAATTAACAAAAAAAAAATGTAATATAAAATTTGTTTTGGCATCCCAAATAATCATCATACACTTACTAAATACCTGCAAAACCCTGAAATGTGTGAAAATTCATACTTCACATCAATTTTTTTATTATGTTTTGACTTAAGACATCCTTCGCGATGAAATTTATTAACTAGTCTTGAAATTGTAAAGGGATTTGGTATTGGCCGATCTGGATAAGTTGCACTAAATACAGCAGAAACTTCTCTTAAACTCATTTGGGAGTTATACCAAGTTACCATCATTATTTTTTCTTCATCTGTATACATGTTGATTAATTTTTAAATCAGCAATGAGCAAAAGTATACACACTAACTGTCTATGTTGCAAATGAAAATGAACACGATTTATATTGCTGTCAAAAACTGTATCCATGGTAATGTCATAGTACATTTTGCATTAAAAAATAAATTCACTGTATAATATTTGTAATGCAAATTTATTTTTAGGGATCACAACTTATTATTACTGTGAAAATTTACAGTCCACATCAGTTTTTTTATAATTTTTGTTATAAACCCTATGGAATGCAATGCGTAGTCAAATTCCTGGTTGATTACCACCCGGAAACATCAAAACACAACTAGTAAATATTTATCAAATAAATGTCTTGTGATAATCCAGCAGTGGTATCTAATGTAACAGTAAAGCTTGTAGTACACTAATTATGCACTAAATGAATCGCTAAGTTACAAGATGATATCTTTACTGTGGAAGTGAAGTTACTATCTCACCGTTTCCGGTCTTTATCGTACTGTTTAAAACGTGCTACCGTTAAACATTTTCTTTGTTTTGAAAAGTCTCTCAGGGTTTCGTCACGGGGCAAAAAATGCGGATGTATGTGCATAGCTGAACCCAGCCTTATGACTCACCTCTTTTACCTGTGATTCAAGTCACATTGTTAACAGTCATCCACTGTTTCGACATCTTTATCTCAAACACGTCATCGAGAGCTGCTGTGGCTTCGCGATAATACATTTAAACTCTGATTAATAAAATTTTCATTTTTCGAAATTCCTTCAACTCCACTAAACCAAAAAGACAGGGGCGTTGAGAGCGGCTCTGGTAAAACTAATTCAAAACAAAAAACAATAATTTCGCCGCATCCTCCGTAAAATGATGAATACGGCCCCGAAGACAAACAGAAAAATCAGCTTTGGCCACCACAGGACCGTCCGCCATCATAAAGTACTTGTATAAAATACATTCTAGCAGCAGAGTAGAAATAACTTGGCCTAATATTTTCTAACAGAGATATTATTTATCATGACCATGGATAGAGCCCTGCACGGATACGTTTTTCTGTATCCGCATCCGCATAGACAGGATCCGCATCCGCAGCCTTTATAAATATAAAATCCGCAACCGATCCGCATCCGCAAAAATATCCGCACAGGATTTGCTGTCTGTTTGGAAATATCTAACATGTTTCGCCTTATTTGGCATATCGCTGTTTTAAAACACTACTAAAAAATTTTCAATTTTATCACATTAATATTACTTGGTCCAGAATTATGTTTTCTATCTAACGTCGTATTGAGATTATATAGATTAAAAAATAAAGATGGAAATTACAATTATTCGACTCTTAAACCAAGTTTATATAAAATGTAAAACTTTAAACAGCAATAGAGAATTATTGCAACCTCTGTTCTACTGATCTTTTAATAAAGTTTTCCTTTATTTGACATGTGCATGCGCAGTTGATATATCCTTAATTTCTTTCTTTTATTAAAATACAGGCAACCTATATTTAACTTAAATAACGGCAAAGCATTTTTTATTTAAAGCACCTTAATTTTGACAGGTCTTCTGTCAATGTAACCTCAAAATTAACAACGGAGTAAATTCGAACAAAAAATTGCTGACTTTTCTTGTGGGTAATGATGCAAGCTAAAGATAAAAAACGTTTACGATTTAAATACGAGGACGATGTTATTCTTCTCCGAGAAATTGTGTCACGATACCCTTTTGCGAATGGTTGTGCCGTATGCAAGTATGCCGTATGGGAAAAAAATAGTCTGTTGCAGTTAACTCATATAAGAGTTGCAGTTAACTTCTATATTCATTACGATTTCGATCTATCAATTTGGCATATTTGTCAAAATAAAGTATGAAGCAAGAGCACCGTTGCAATAACACTCTTTAAAACATCATGAAAAATTTTAATACAGGATACTTTATTAGAGGTTTCTTTTAATAAAGTCAGCTTTTTTCACTTTGCAATATGTCTCTATTATCTCAGAAAATTAGTTTTTTAAGATATCTCACTATTATTTTAGAACAGCGACATTTAGAAATAATTAAACAGATTAATTTATCATATTTATGACCAATAAATAACAAGGAAAGTTCTATAAGATCAGCAAATTTAAAAAAATAAGTTCTTAATAATAAAACAAAATTCTTAAATTCATTCTGTTATTAAAAGATGAAAGTTATATGACGATTTCAAGAATTTTAAAATATTTTTATTTTTTAAAATTTGATATGAGCTTCTATGTTTTTAAATGTGGCAAAATTACCATGGTTAATTTTTACTAATATTTCTAAAAATGAAAAATAAGGCGATACATAATTATTTTTAAATTAATAAACGTTATAAATCCAAAGAAATTGTTGAATCTACGACTGTTATATAAACTCTACTATATTTAATTATTTAAGTAAGCGTAAAGTAGGTCTTTATAGGAAGAATAAAAAAAGTAAAAAGTGCTGTAACGTATCATTATTTCACTTTTGCCATAAGCACAATACAAATGCCAGCGATACATTTTTGGGGTTCTAAACGCGTCTTCCGTTGGAAGAGGCATCCAACCGCCGATTTTATGTTCACGCGGATATTGCGGATAAGCGGATATGATGTATAGTCCGCATCCGATCCGCATCCGCGCGATTTCAATGATAATTTATCCGCATCCGCAGAAAAATGGCCGATATCCGCGGATTTGCAGGGCTCTAACCATGGAAACGTTAAGTGGGTTTCGATTCAATTTATTGATCAATTAATTGAAAAAGTTGCCATTCAATTAATTGATGTGTGTAACGTGTAAAAATTTCGTCAATTAATTGATCAATTTATTTTGAAAATAGAACAAGTTCTATTTTTCTTCTAATTTTCTTCACCTCAGGTGAAGAAAACTTCTAACAACCTAAATTATATTTTATATAAGGTAAACTAACCAGGATTTAAACTATCCGGGGGGGGGGGCAAATGACCCCTATGCCTCCCCCCCGGCTACGTCCCTGTACAGAGAGACACAAACAAACCGATAGATGGACAAAATGCACAAACCGTTAAAATAAACACCTTCGTTTTCTCATTAAATTTTATTTTAAATGTAAATCCACTAATTCACACTTTAAATATTTGATTTACTTTTGTCACAATTCACATCCTGCAAATTAACAAATTAATTATGAATCAGAATTTACAATTAACATTTTACTCCACACAATAGACAGACAATTCAACAACAGCTAAATTTTATGTACACTTCCTATTAAACCATTAATTTTAGTTTTACATATTCAACATTAATAAATTTAATTTCATTTGATAAATTTGTGTACATGGTCCTTTCAACAAGTTGGAACATGATTTTATAGTAACAATTACGGTAAAAATGTTATATTCAAGATCATGTTAGGTTCAGATCAATTAACAGAATGTTAACTAACAGTTTTTTACACTATCATGACAGACAGTTTAAATACACCTAATAAAATTGAACGGCTCAACGGATCTTTTACTGTTCTCTTCATGTACACACGCATAAACTGAACTACAGACGGATATCTATATATACGACGGCGGTTTGAGAAGTACCTTGGTTTGATATTAAGGATGACAGTTTTAGTTTCATAGAGTACTTTATTTTTCAACATAGTCCTTTCGAATTTTGACGCACTTTTCTTAACGTTTATCCAGGTTTCCAATTCATCCCGGAAGTGGGTGCCTTTAAAGCAGGGGTCCCCAAAGTGGTCGATTCTGGCTCGGGGGTCAATTGGGGGTCGATGGAAAAAAGTTAAAAACTACAAGTATAATAATTACACAGTTATATATAAATAAAGGGTGTTTTTTTAGAGGTATAGAACTTTAAATTGCAATAAAACAACGATGGATTATTCGATTGACATGAATTTTTTTTTTATTCGAAAGATAATCTTGTGGCATTACATTTTAAATATGATTTCTGGCATATGACCGCCACGGCTGGCTCGGATGTAGTCCAATCTGGACGTCCAATTTTCGATGACTTTTTCCAACATTTGTGGCCGTATATCGGCAACAACACGGCGAATGTTGTCTTCCAAATGGTCAAGCGTTTGTGGCTTATCCGCATAGACCAATGACTTTACATAGCCCCACAGAAAGTAGTCCAGCGGTGTTAAATCACAAGATCTTGGAGGCCAATTCACAGGTCCAAAACGTGAAATTAGGCGGTCACCAAACGTGTCTTTCAATAAATCGATTGTGGCACGAGCTGTGTGACATGTTGCGCCGTCTTGTTGGAACCACAGCTCCTGGACATCATGGCTGTCCATAAAGTGGATGGACACAGATCCAATTCCTGTGCTCGATGGCGGATGGACTCATTCGGGTCTTCCTCAATGCTACGCTCTACAGTACCAATAGCTTCTTCTGTACGCACCTTACGGCGTCTCTGGGGATGCGAGTTATCAATAAGAGTAAACGTGGTGCGAAAACGTTCCATGGTTAATCGAATTAACTGCTCTGATGGACGATTTTGTCGACGATAAAATGGACGTAGTGCGCGATACGTATTCCGCACAGAACCATTATTTTCGAAATAAAATTGCACTATTAGCAAGCGTTGTTCAGGCGTGAGTCTATTCATGATGAATTGCCAAACCAAACTGAGAATAAATCACTTGACAGCTGTTAAATCGGTCGCCATCTTGAACAGTAATGCCAACTTAAAGTTCTATACCTCTAAAAAAAAAACACCCGTTATAAGTGAAGTTAAATTAGATTTATTTAGATCTTCATTGTTACGAAGAGATTTTCAGTATTTTTCGAATTTGCGACAATTGGAAGTAAAAGATGAAGACTTGGAAATATACACAAAGTATCTTAAAAAATTGAGCGTGGATTTTAAATTACATTTTGAGGATTTAGAGAAAATGCATATCCCAGATTGGATTATCGCGCCATTTTCTGCAGATATTGAAAACATCGAAAGTCCTATACAAGATGAACTTATTGAATTGTCGGTTGATCTTGAAGCTAAAACGCTTTTTAAAAATGTTATTTGAAGTTACTTTTGGACAAATGTAAATGTTATACAGAAATATCCAAAACTTTCGGAAATGGTAGTTCACTTTTTGCTAGCATTTCCAAACTCGTATATGGTTGAGGCTGGTTTTAGCCATGTTAATTCCATCCCGGCAAAACAGAGAAACAAGATGTAGAATTTTGTGGCGGTTTAAAGCTGAAATTAAATCATTTTGAACCCGACATTTCTAACTTGCAAAGAATCGCCAACCACACCCGTCACATTTACAATGGCAGTAAATTTTATTTAATAATATTATTGTATTGCATCTGATTAGATATAATTATATTATAGATAAATGTTATGTACATAAAAAACTGTACAATAAACAATATATGAAATCACATAAGCGTATTTTTTGCTTGTTCTATTATAATAACGTAATTGTGAAATAGAGGGGGTCGATAAGAAGTATAGAAACTCATCTGGGGGTCGATGGTCAAAAAAGTTTGGGGACCCCTGCTTTAAGGTCTTCAAAATAGTCGTTTACGGCCTCTAGTAGTAGTAATCTTCATTAATTTATTGCCTTTCGGCATAAAATCTACATTCTATTTACAAATTTAAATTAAATTGAACTTTAAAACTAAACCCGAATAAAAGTGAGTATCAAAAAAATAATAATTTTAATGCGATAAATATACATAGACATCCAGTATTATGTTAACTTCTTACACCTATTAAATACCTGCAAAACCCTGAAATGTGTGAAAATTCACACTTCACTTAAATGTTTTTCATTTGACAATTTTTTAATATTTTACTCTAATTGTACTCCCTATCCAAAATTTGCATATTGCGGAATCCTGGTTTTTAGGGTTTTGTAGGTATGACCAAAAAACCCTTATACCGTCATTTTGTCGTCTGTCTGTCTGTCTGTCTGTCTGTCTGTCTGTTCGGTTAAAATTGTAGCCAAACGGCTAAACCTAGAGAGTTGAAATTTGGCATGCTTATACAACTCTTTGACCCGCACATAGGAAAAATACTAAAACATCTAAAAAACATACCCCCCTAAAAATATAAACAAATATGTGCTCATCGAAAACAGAAATATTTTTTTTTAATTCTGAGTAGGGTATCAAATGAAAGCCCTTAGTACGTGGATTAACGATCAAATTTTTATTTTTGCAAAATAAATTATTTTGATGCGATTTTTGCCAAAATTGTGCAAAAAAAATTTTGTCCCACACCCTGTAGCCCAGATGGTTTAAACTAAAAATCTAAAAAAATTCTAAGTAATGTATATTGGTGTGAACCGAAATAGTACAACAGGAATTTTTGATCAGATTATGTTTTCGGAAAATAACGCATTTTTTGTGGTTTTTGGTTCACAAAGTACAAAAGTTATACCAATGTAAGACACTCACATGCAAGGCGTACGATGGCGTAACGGGTTAGAGCGCTGGTGTCGGAAGCTAAAATTCTCTGGAAAACGAAGGGTTTCGAGTTCGAGTACGAAGTGGGTTTTATTTTTTCTGTTTTTTTTTTGCATTTTTATTATGTTGAAATTATTTTGTCAAAATTCTAGTTATATTTTGACAAATGTTGTATTTAATTTTTAAGAGCGTAAATTTAATAACCAGTCTTATTATATGATTAACAGACGATAAATTATTTTAAAAATATCGTTCATTTTGCCGTGATTACTACAAAGTAAAATTTGTCCTACACACTCAGCATACCGCCTTCACTTATTATATACCTGCGAAACCCTGAAATGTGTGAATATTCACACTTCACATCAATTTTTTTAGGTATTATTAAAACACTCTTGCTGATACAATGGCCATATTTTTATTCTCTCTTAAAACATTAAATGAATGAATTTGCAATATACGTAAATTACTCAAAAATATTTAAAGACAACTACGTACTTCTCTACGTGTAGACTAAAATTAGTGCATCACTAATAATATTTTCCATCTATTTATATAAATTTTTACGAACTTATATTTGTCGATAGGTGTAGACGTTGTTTATACATCAATATTTATGATATCATAAACAAAGAATAAGTATATTCTTTAATAAGAAACCAGTAAAATATATATTTTTATTACCGTTCGATTTTTATGGAAGAGTAAAATTTATTGGAACGATTTTAGTTTATATATCCTATCCTGCAGAGAACGAAAGTTTTGGACAAAAGTATGTCAAATTTATTTTAAACGAATATGTCGTAGGAGGTTGTTGATAATATTGAAAAATTTGTGACGTCACAGGGATTCCTAATATCGCGGGCATTATTCCAGATCACAAGGCTAATGTCACCTTGTCTGTTCCACAACTCCTTCGCATTCGTGATAAAATATTATTTTCAGTTCGTGACAGATATAATAACTACTGGTTAGTGGTTAAACAATTACTGTAGGCCATAAAAATTATTACTAGGGAGACATACTAGACGTATATAAAAAATTGAAGAATTGCACGCATCGTGGAGAATAGCGTGATCTCTAAAGTACAGGTCATAACTAGAGCCCTGCGCGGATAAGCTTTTCTGTATCCGTATCCGATCCGCATCCGCATATCCATGATCCGCATCCGATCCGCATCCGCATATCCATGATCCGCATCCGATCCGCATCTTTTGTAAATAATAAATCCGCATCCGATCCGCAACCGCAAAAATATCCGCACAACAGGTTTTGCTGTCAG
The DNA here is from genome assembly GCA_963971575.1 of Liopterus haemorrhoidalis. Lineage (NCBI taxonomy): Eukaryota > Metazoa > Arthropoda > Insecta > Coleoptera > Dytiscidae > Liopterus > Liopterus haemorrhoidalis. The sequence goes on along the minus strand of OZ020612.1, from coordinate 3,932,715 downwards.
TTTGGAAAGAACTAACATGTTTCGCCTTATCGCAGCGTCAAATCGAATGTACCCCTACATTCGATTTGACGCTCCGAGCGTTCCGAGCACGTTCTGTACACTCAAACGTGTTCGATTTGACGCTCGGAGTACACTCAATTGCATTCGTTTTGCGATCGAGCGAGCATTTAGAGTGCGCTCTATGTGTTCGGGGTTTTAAGACCGAGCATATGGAGTATGACTTAAAAAAGTGGGGGAACGGCGGGAAAGAAATGAAAGTTTAAAATTAAATTATAAATTAAATAAAAATAATGGCCTTAGACAAATGACAATAGACAAATAATATTGTTATTTGTCTATAGCTACAGAGTACGGCCATTTTATGTATTTGTGACGTTCTGTAAACAGCAAAAAAAATTATTAAAATACACCATGCATAAAATTAAAATGGAAAAAATTCATTAAATTAATTCATTAATTATTATTTAATTTTTAATTAATTTTATTTCTTCATCATTGAAAAAAAAAATCAAGGAAAAACCGAGGTACATAATTTTGATTCATGACTGACGTGAACTAATCTGACAGTAAAAACGCCGCCTAAAATTGTAGGGTTAGATTTTATAAACATTACGTCACAAGAACGCTCGCTCCGTTAGTGCTCTATTCATGACGTCACCATCAACTGTTCGCTCAGCGCTCGCTCTACTCTGTACAACTCGAATGCACCTTTGGTAATCGCTGCTCTAAAACACTACTGAAAATTTTTGAATTTAAACTAAAACTAACCTAAGGGACGCCAAAAGTTTTGGACCTAGATGCGCTAGTAATTTTGAAACCTAGAGAGAGACAAAAATTTTGGGGGGCCTAAGCGTCCTTTTTCGTAGGGAGCAGGTGGCGTGCTGCTCATGAAATACGTGTTGATAGTACCGTCAAGTATCATATTAATGTCAACTAACATCTCACGTCAGTTTTACCTTTTCCAAGGTGAGGAAAAATTAATGCAACGTGGCTATACATTTTTTTATTATTGAATTAAAAAAATAGAGAATAGCTACTTAGTAGGAGGTGCTTCATATTTTTTCAAATAGCAACATGTGTCATTTTTAAATTTTTGTCAATTTCAATTTGTGGAATCAGCAAGACTTTTTACTTCGGGTAGTATAAAACAATTGGCAGGTTACATAACTAAAATTTTCGAGAAAAATGTATATAGGTAAATTTTGGTATTTAAATAAAACATACTAATCAGTTTTATGTAAAAAAAAAAGCGTTTATTAGATTTAAAAGCCAGAATTAGAGCAGAGGTAGAAAGAATTACATCGAAAGTGTACCAAGCAACTTTTGTCCAAAATATTATTTGCTATATACAATAATTAAAAAAAAAAACATTATGTTGATTGTCTCAACACAATTTCGATCATGGACAATTGGCAACAAAGTTACGGATATCCGCGGATAACCCGGTATCCGTTTAAGATCTTTGGGTATCCAAATATGGATCTTAACGCTTGGGAACTGCTTAGGTCTGTAACGTATAGCCCGCCAGTCAGATAAAAGGGTTGCCTTTTATTTTTCGGAATTTGAGATCAAAAACAATTATTTATTAATAAAAGTGACTTTATTGTTTTTAAAAATATTCTCCATGAAGATCAATACACTTTTGCATGCGAACCAATTTTCGAAGCACTTTTATTAAGGCATTTTCCTCTCCGATTGTCAAATTATGTGGGATGCAACGCGAACAAATCTTTTTTATGGTCAAATGTTCATGCAATAGTGAATATATGCTGGTCCCACTAATGCCCAAGGATACCTCAATCTCACGATAAGTCACACGACGATCTTGCAGTATCAGTTCACGCACAGCATCAATGTTTTCCGGAACAACAACTGATTTTGGACGACCTTCACGAAATTCGTCCTTAAGCAAACTACGGCTGCGATTGAAGTAGGCAAACCATCGATAAACAGTAGTCCTTGGTGGTGCTTCATCGCCAAAAGTCGAATTAAGTTCATTGATACACTGTTGTTGGGTTAATCCACATCGAAAGTTGTAAAAAATAATCGTTCGAAAATGTTCACGATTTAATTCCATTTTTAGCGATAAATTTTTTCAAGTTACTGTAAACAACACAAATAGCGCTCGTACGTCAAAACGTAACATTCCTATGACTCTTTTAAAAGTAAACAAAAAAAGTTTTTTACTTTTTAGCTCTTCTTAAATCCAATCTTGCCGATCCCTTAGCTAAGAAGTTAGAGAAGATATTTTAGGTAAAAGACTTACCGCTGATGTTTCATATAATTTCTTTAATTCTTCATAGAGCCACATCTCTACGGCTAACCTCTTGCGGATGAGGCTCATCTGATGGTGTCCATATTTGGCGGTTAAGAACTTCTCGCGCCTCTCTTTGACCTCCCCCTTGTCGCTGAAGTTCACCCTGAGTCCACTCTTGGCGGGACTGCGTTCACCACGCACCTCTGTGGAGAGGATGCCGTTTGGTGAACTCCCATTTGTCGTTGGATATGATCCAGCTACACCACACTCCATCACTAAAGGGCTTCGTTTCTGAAAAAAAAAATAAGTAAATATGTATATAAGAAAAATAGTAATTAATCGATTAGTCAATCGATGAATACTGGAACTTGCCCCGGTTCTCTTATTGTCAAGGTTATCAATAAATTGTTCAATTAATTGATAAAAAAAATTGATCAATAAATTGAACTACAGTCTGTTTCAAACGCTTAGGCGGAACTAAATGGGAATTTCGTTCTTTTAGGTTGTCACGACAAGGGACCTTTCTTGGGTTATTTCATTTTTCACGTTGGAATGTCAAAATTAAAAATTACAACAATGAAACCATGGAAACGAATGACCTATGTCAAAATTAAATTATTTTTTTATATATTTTAATGACAAAAAAATAAATAAATGGGAAATTTGTATTAAGAATTACACAAAAAATCAAAATATAAAGAAAATGATATTTTAAAATGATATTAACCTTAACCAAACAATGTTTATTGTAAGTATGATTTACAAAGCTTAAACAAAACGGCCGAAAAGCACGATTTAAGCGATGAAAGTAACTAAATTGCAAAATCTAGTTCCGCCTAAGCGTTTGAAACAGACTGTATGTAAAACCAACTTTATTCTAAATTCTAGGAATGTATCCTAAGGTTTGTCCAGGATTTTAGTGTGTTTTATTCTGTTGCTTTGGAAGACAGCTGCCTGTCATGGCTATTTTAACACCAAATTGACTAAATAGTCAGCTGTTCTTGTACATCTTTTGTTAGAAACGTTTGCTAAGCCTTTGAAACTAACAGTTTTCTAATAATCCAGGAAGAGTTTTTAATAAATATCTATTGTCACAACACATTAATATTATTTACGTTCTAAACCTGAACACGAACAGGAAGTCAAAATAATAGTTTTGCATTTTATAATTAGCAAATTACGAAATAGAGAAATTTTTATTAATATACAGTTTAAAAAATTAGGAACTGAACATTATATAGAATGTCCCAAATAACTTGTTAAACATGGGGATCTTGAAATCGGTATAAAAATGGCCATGGAAATCGGTATGATCACAATACCTCCCTTATATATGTTGGCGGTCGGTAAAAATTGATGTGAAGTGTGAATTTTCACACATTTCAGGTTTTCGCAGGTATTTAGTAGGTGAATTATGATTATTTGGGATGCCAAAACAAATTTTATGTTAAAATATTTTTTTGTTAATTTTAAATCGACTGCCTAATACCATTATTTAGGTTTCTAAATTTGTGCAATTTTTTTTTTTTTTTTTTATACAGCAAGATTTAATAAGATTTTAAAAATTGCGCCTATGGCTTCTTTTGGTTGTTATAAGTCATAAGCTCCGCCCCTCTGATTTCGTATACATTGAAACATAAAATTAAATTATAATTTCAACAATTGCCACTGTTTATTAAATTTACGCTTTTAAAAATTAAATACAACATTTGCCAAAATATAACTAGAATTTTGAAAAAATAATTTAAACAAAATAAAAATGCAAAAAAAAACAGAAAACATAAAATTGTCTCCAGACCGGAAGCGAACCTTGGTTTGCAACTTGGAAAGCGAGAAGGCTAACCATTACTTCATTAAAGCGTACTGGTTTACTGTGTTACATAATGTATTAAATATTTACATCGTCAACAAAAAAACACAAAAAATGCGTTATTTTCCGAAAACATAATCTGATCAAAAATTCCTGTTGTACTAGTCCGGTTCACATCAATGTACATTACTTAGAATTTTTTCTGATTTTTAGTTTAAGCCATCTGAGCTAGAGGGTGTGGGACAAAATTTTTTTGCACATTTTTGGTATAAATCGCGTCAAAATAATTTACTTTATAAAAATAAAATTTTGATTGTTAATCCACGTACGTAAAGACTTTCATTTGATAGCCTACTCAGAATTTTTTAAAAATATTCATTTTTTCGGTGAGTACATAGGCATTTGTTTATACTTTTAGGGGGATATGTTTTTTGGATGTTTTAGTATTTTTCCTATGTGTGTTTGGCAACAATTTTTACCGAACAGACAGACAGACAGACAGACAGACAGACGACAAAATGACGGTATAAGGGTTTTTTGGTCATACCTACAAAACTCGCTATAAAATTCGAACGAAATATCTTTTCAGCGAAACAAACCCAACGGCTGTCAACTCATAAATAATAGCTGCATCATATCAGTCGCAATTCCCCTCTCCACTTACTATGTGTACTATGTGCGCAGTTCGCATTTTTTATCACACGTCGTATTTGTTCTTTCACGTTTATTCGTTAACTGTGAAAGTAATTAAAAAAGCTTTGAAATTCTTCTTAACATTTTATGCACACAAAATTAATTGCACTTTGAAAAACACAGAATTAACAAATCTACCTTTTTCTTTTTAAACATGTGGGTTAGCACAGTTACGAACGAAAACATTTTTAAATCTGCAATGCAAGACAAACTAAAAATGACTGAGCAGATTAGATATTTGAATATTTTCTTATGCAATAAGGTTGGCGTCAAAATTTTATTTGGCGTAAATATACATAAATCAAAATTAGACACAGCTGCTCTACAGCACAAATAAAATTTGAAAAATTCTTATTTTTGCGCAAAATTATTCCTGGACGAAAATTAAATTTATGAGGATATTTATTGGCAAATTATTTATTGCTTAAATTACAAGAGTGAATAAAAACTAAATTAATGTCATTTTTAGGGTTTTGTAGGTATGACCAAAAAACCCTTATACCGTCATTTTGTCGTCTGTCTGTCTGTTCGGTAAAAATTGTAGCCAAATGGCTAAACCTAGAGAGTTGAAATTTGGCATGCTTATACAACTCTTTGACCCGCACATAGGAAAAATACTAAAACATCTAAAAAACATACCCCCTAAAAATATAAACAAATATGTGCTCATCGAAAACAAAAATATTTTTTTTTAATTTTGAGTAGGGTATCAAATGAAAGCCCTTAGCACGTGGATTAACGATCAAATTTTTATTTTTGCAAAATAAATTATTTTGACGCGATTTTTGCCAAAATTGTGAAAAAAAAATTTTGTCCTACACCCTGTAGCCCAGATGGTTTAAACTAAAAATCTAAAAAAAATCTAAGTAATGTATATTGGTGTGAACCGAAATAGTACAACAGGAATTTTTGATCAGATTATGTTTTCGGAAAATAACGCATTTTTTGTGGTTTTTGGTTCACAAAGTACAAAAGTTATACCAATGTAAGACACTCACATGCAAGGCGTGCGATAGCGTAATGGGTTAGAGCACTGGTGTCGTAAGCTAAAATGCGCTGGAAACGAAGGGTTTCGAGTTCGAGTACGGAGTGAATTTTATTTTTTCTGTTTTTTTTTTGCCTTTTTATTATGTTGAAATAATTTTGTCAAAATTCTAGTTAAATTTTGACAAATGTTGTATTTAATTTTTAAGAGCGTAAATTTAATAACCAGTCTTATTATATGATTGACAGACGATAAATTATTTTAAAAATATCGTTCATTTTGCCGTGATTACTACAAAGTAAAATTTGTCCTACACACTCAGCATACCGCCTTCACTTATTATATACCTGCGAAACCCTGAAATGTGTGAGTATTCACACTTCACATCAATTTTTAATATAGTCAAGGTACTATTTCGCTAGAAATGCCTACCGCGGCGGTTGACGGTTTTTGAGTTTTTTTGACAGTTTTTGAGATTTTAAACGGGAACTATTTCGCTGGAACCTCATATGTCCCTTCCTTCCTTCCTTCCTCCCCATTCCCAGGTAACCTCAGCCCCTTTCCTTCCTTCCTTTTAGTAGCTTGGTACCCTTATAGTTCTGACCTTATATCTCCCTGCGCTCCTTGATTTGTCTATTCTGACTGTCTTTTCTTGCTCCCCCACTTCTTTATCTCTCCTCCACACCTCCTCAATCACACTTATCCATTCATTTCTTCTCCTTTCCACCTCTGTCGCATCCACTCCGCATCTTCAGTAATACTCCTTTCTCATCTCCCCCCATGCGTACCATCTTCCTTTCTGTTCCTCTCTGGCTCTTTCCTCCCATCATTCCCTCACTATTCTTTTGTCTGTTTCTCTTCTAACTTTCTCCTCGTGCTTAACCGCCATCCTTCCTGTACCCACTTTCATCTTATCCCTGTTCAGTTCCTCCCTTACAATATACCCTAGTGTTGTTCTATCTACCCCTAAGATCCATCTCAAATACCTCTTCTGTACTCGTTCTACCTTCTCCCATTCCTTCCATCCCCATATTTCCACCCCATATAGCAGGATGTTCTTCACCACGGCATCAAACAACCTCAGTCTCCATCTAATATCGTCGCTAAACTTCCTCTCTCCTATACTCCACAGCTTCCCCATGACTATTCTTGCCTTCTTTACTCTTTCTCTTATGTGTAGTACAGCCCCATTGTTCCTCGCCGGGTCCGGACAATTCATCGCAGAAAATTCATCGTGGAAAATTCATCGCAAGAAACTTCATCGCGGGGAACATTCATCGCAGGGAAAGTTCATCGCGAGAAAATTCATCGTAAGAAAATTCATCGCAGGCAAAATTCATCGCAGGGAAAGTTCATCGCGAGAAAATTCATCGCAAGAAAATTCATCGCAGGGAAATTACAAACGCTAAGGTCGTACGTACGTGCGCATTGTTGGGAACGAAATTTATTGATGAAAAATTATTAGGTAAACTCCAACTAGGTAGGGTTGGTGTTTTTGGACCAAATTAGGTCCAATCCATCTTCTGAGAGTAGGGTCGAAATGTTTGGATCAAATTAGGTTCAATCCAACTTACTTACGCGTTACGCGTGTGTGTCGCGAGTATTGAATGAAAATAGAATAAGGGCTTATCAAATTTTTAATCCAAATTTATGTGAAAATTTGCGTTTTCCTTGAACATTTTAAGAGTTTCTGAAGTAATCGACTTTCACCGAAATAGGTAAATACAGCTTTGTGGAAAACATAGAAGACCACCATGCCAAATATTAAAACTAAACAATATTTTGTTTATGTAAAGTATTTTTGCTGATATTAATTGTCTATCTTATTTATGTCTCATATATAATAACAATTACCAATTAAACGGTTTCAATTTCAATGGAATTCGCTAACTGTACGAATTAAAATGACCCGATATTTAACTTAATTTCCCTCTGATGAATATTCCCTGCGATGATTTTTTCTGCGATGTACTTTCTTGCGATTAATTTTCCCAGCGATTAATTTTCTTGCGATGAATTTTCTCACGATGAAATTTCCCTGCGATGAATGTTCCCCGCGATGAATTTTCTTGCGATGAATTTTCCCGCGATGAATTTTCTGCGATGAATTATCTCGCGATGAATTTTCTGCGATGAATTTTCCGTAATCCGTTCCTCGCTAGTACATAACCCAGATATTTTAAACTCTTCACCTCTTCTATTTCTCTGCCCCATTCCCATTTTATTTTCTTTCTTCTCCCTCCTCCTTTACCGAATACCATTACCTTCGTCTTATCCCTGTTTACTTCTAGTTTTTTTCTAAAAATTGTTTATAATTAGATGACGAATCTTTTTGTTCTATATACCATAGATCCAGAGACAAATTATAAAACCTACGTTCAAAAATTTTCAGTTTCAATTTTTAAAATGCCTGTGTTTTTAGATAGCGAAAGTTTATGGTGTTATAAATAAAATATAAGCGAAATATATCAACCTGGAGTTGGAATATACGTGCTTTTAAAAAATGAAACACTCTTTAAATATTTATATATACGTCTTGGTCAGCAACTTCGCAGACAGTTATTTATTGCACCCAAGTACTCGCGAAATACGTGTAAAAACGCAACGTAGAGAGCAATACAATTATGACGCAACCAAATTTTAATGCAAATTACCTACATTTTTTGTAGACTTGAGGAAATCCTTTATATATACAGGGTGTTCATTTTAATTTGTCCACCAGTGCTAACTGGAAAACTAGAAGTTACGAAGTTGGTTAAATTAGACAACAATTGCAATTTTATAAGAGGAATATTAAAGAGCTAAGCAATTTTTTTTTAGACCAGTGGTTCTCAAAATATATTGTGTAACTTTCTTATTTTAAATAATAACACATATTTTTGCCCTCTTATTCAAGGGAGTATTTTATCTTGAATTTAATGATGTTGACAAATCATTGACTTACACCATAAAATAACAGAGAAAATTGCAATTTAAATATATATTAATTTTATTGAAATCACATAACAAAACTCCTATGCATGATAACAATTAAACATTATTTTTTGTCAATGTTGTTCATCGGATTTTAAATCTTTTTTAAGTTTTTTTTCCAGTGCCGTTCCTGAGAAAACACTTTTTCGCCGAGTCTTAAATCCAGTTTTAGAAAATATCGCGGACCTGGAACTTCTTTTGCAGGGCACCGTTCTATGTATATATTTGCTGTAGCATGAGTATTCTTACTACACAAAACATACACATTTATTATATCAGTTTTTTCAAGGGTAAAATTAGGAATTTTCTTGTTGAAATAGTAACTTTTTAACTTAGTTTCTACAGAATGTCAGGGAGTGGGTTAGGCCTGTGTTATGACCTGTCAGTTGCTTCAGGTGATGACAGGTACTCATGGACAGGTTCATACTCTTCCTGAGGGAATCGAACTGACTGTTTTATGTTTGAAGCCTGTGTTAGGAGCAAATAGCCATCGTAGCTGTGCGCTAAAAATTTTAGCTACCTAACTAACATACGCAAAGGTCACTCTGGAAAGGTTGATCTAGACCAGGGGTCGAGGAACAGGGTTAAATTACTCCAAATGGGGTAAAAAGGAAATTCTTAGGGGTAATTATATATTAATAGACAGAGCCGCAGTAATGGGGGGGCGGAGGGGGCTACGGCCCTGGGCGCACTAAGAAAAAGAGCGCTGAGGGGCTTGACTAAGGGGCGCCATTGCGAAGGTGAGGACCTTTTTTTTTGCTTGTCACTTAATTTTTTTTTCCAAGCCAATGGGGCAAAGTCGGTGTAAAGAAATATATCTTTGGGTAATAAGTAAAAATGTTCCCCGACCCCTGCTCTAGACTCAGTGGTCTTCAACCGTCTTACATCTACGGAACCCTACAGTTTAAAAGCTATTTCTTAGAAACTCCAAGACAAAAAGCCATAATATTCTGACTTTTTTTAATTTTAAGGTCAAACGTTTTAAAATAATAATTTAGATTTTACTATTGAATTTAGTCTTGATCAAAATTGATATTTTATAGCCGATTCTATATTTTTTAAATGTAGGTATACTATTTAACTTTTTAAATAATGCAATACCTAATAAATAATAATAAAATTATTATAAATAAAAATTGAATCGAAAATTAGCGAAATGCTGTTTTGAATATTAATTATTTATTTATTATAAACATAAAATACAGTACAAAGTACATATTTAAATTGTAGGTGATATAATAAGTAAATAATAATCACTACTCAACAAATTTGTTGAGTATTCAACTTTTTGTTGAGTAAAATTAGCTGTTTTGGAATAAATATGACCTACTGATGAGAAAAATGGTCAATAATAAATTTGCAGCATCCTCAGATTTAAAGTTACATAATTTTCAAAATTTACCAAAATCATTGTATCCAAGCAGAAAAAAGAAAACAGAATAAAACCATTTAATGAAAGTTGCGGAACCCCAGAGTTCCGCAAAACACAAATTGAATACCACAGTTCTATACTAAAATCCGCAGGATATAAAGAAAAACTAGAAAATTCCTTGAAGGAGAAGAGTATATGGAATAGTCGTCACTAGAGATGGGTCGTTCATGAACGAACCGGCTCACTGAGCCGGCTCAGTACACTGACCGAAGTGACACGGTTCACCAAATTGAAATGAGCCGGCTCACGGCTCACTGTATAGTTTCAAGTTTCAAGGATACGATTGGTCGGGCGATTGTGAACAGTGACCGGAGTGATCCGGATCTGGATCGATGTCATGTTGAACTTCGCGAGAACTTGGCTTGTAATGTATTATCATAAAGTGTATTTTGTCATCAATTTGTAGGGCACTTTATTTGAAACTAATAGGGTTAGTCTGTATTTTCTTACAACCATACTATATAAAAATATTGCCCAAATCCCAGATGTCCGATTTATAAGGGCAATAAACATCGCCATAAACTTAACACATCTGGTTTAAAATACAGTAGCTACATAAAGCGAATTGCTTGTTTCAAAAATGTTAGATAAGAGTCGGGGCTAAGCGACGTTCTACCTACGACCGGACGACCGGCAACTGACTGACCTGTGTCTCGGGATCATGTTTAAAAGAACCGGCGCTAAGCAAGAGTCGGCTCTAAGCGACGTTCTACCTCTAAGCTCTAAGCGACGTTCTACCGAACGACCGACCGACCTGTGTCTCGGGATCATGTTTACAAGAACCGGCTCTGAGCAAGAGTCGGTTCTAAGCGACATTCTACCTACACCCGATTGACCGACCGACCTGCGTCTCGGGATCATGTTTACAGTTCATATATTGCAAGAATCGACTCTAAGCAAGAGCCGGGTGTAAACGACGTTCTACCTACGACCGAACAACCGACCGACCTGTGTCTCGGGATCATATTTACAGTTTATATATTGCAAGAACCGGCTCTAAGCGACTTTCTACCTACGAACTAACGACCGTCCTGTGTTTCGGAGACATGTTTACTTAACCGGATCACTGAGCCGGATCAATGAACCGGATCAACAAACTGAACGACCTCCACTGATCCGGTTCCGCAAACTGAGCCGAAATTCCCATCTCTAGTCGTCACCGATGCCAAGAAACACGAAGATGAAGAAGTTAGTAAATGAAACATGGATAGGGAAGATATGATTTGAGGCATCCCAGAGTTCTTATCGAGTTTTGATGTCCAGCAATAATGATAGCTAACAGTATGTTGAGTATTGTTCTAGCTTAAAACAAGATTTAATTAAGATTATATTGTTTAAGTTAGTTCTCTTATAATTAAGTTAGTTTACATGTAATTACTGTTATTTACCACAATTGTAACAGTGTGAACATATCAAACAGCTACCGTTGCTCATTGATACAATCTCTGGAAACTTAGAAAGTTACGGCGTCGGATGTACATCAATAATCTCTTAGAGATGATTACCGATAATCTTGAAATTTAGCGAAAAATCATGCAAACAACATGCCCGTACCTAAGAAGTGGCCAAGACGGCGACCGCAACTGCGTTTAGGGCGAAATTTTTTTAATTTACTACTATTTCAATAGCAGTTTACCCGCTGCTTCGCTAGCGAAAAAAAAAAAAAAAAAACAAAACCTTAACCGAAACCCTAACCGTAAATTTAAAATTTTAACAACTGGAACCGTACTGGAACCTCTCGAAAAAAAACTAGGTTTTTAAGGGTCTCGTTGGGTACAGTTCGATAGGCTCCCGTCATTCTGTGTAAAATCGTAGAGGGCAAAACATCATAAATTAAAGATTTGATTAGCATTTCATAGATTAAAGAATGCATTTCACTACTTATCACAAGTTCACAAGTTGGGATCATGTCGCTGTCGCGGAATACCCGTAACTTAGTTGCAGTTGTACGCAGAGGCATAGCCAGATTTTTTTTCTTGGGAAGAATTGGGTATTTTTTTAAATATTCTTAACTTTTTCATAAAATAATAGTACAGGTATAATATTTATTATTTAATTATTGAAATTAGATTCGAAAAAAAAAAACAATAATAAATTAAAAAGTATTGTCAATAAAAAAAAAGTTGCAAAATAAAAATAAAAAACAAAGTATTTTATTGCTGAAAATCAATTTGCTCGATAGATTTGCTCCCTTGAGTATAGCAGGTTGTCTAATTTATATTTATTTTATCAAGCTGCCGCTAGGGGAGGTTGTCATTAACTATGTTCGTAGAACCATTTCTAACGGTTTATTATCGTCAAACGCAAGCGCAGTGTTATTTTAACCAGGGATGAAATAACGTTTCAAATAGTTACATTATTGTATAATGTTATTTATTTTTTGTTTTCGTTATATAACGTTACAAATAACGTTAGCTTTATTGGTAGAACCCTACCACTAACCAAACCCTATTAAAAAATTATATTGGTACCGAATCCCGAATATTCCACGAGAATTTCGATTTTCCAGGTGAAAAATAAATTCCCTAGGAATTTCAGGTTTTGTAGAATTTCCAGGTTTTTACACACCCAGGTTTGTAAAAGGTGATAAAAAATACCTGAAGGCGAATAAGACAAAATAATACAAACAATGTTTAAAATTTTAGAAATAAAATTAAAATATTCTGTTCTCACATTTTAAAAAATGTTGTAATTTTAAAATTTGCATCTAATTAATATAAACATTTCTAATTTTTCCTTCTTAGAATCCCCGTTACTTTGTGGGAATATACTTTAAAATAATAGCAATGCTATTAATAATCTAACTGTTGGTTTTTCTCACACTTAGACTTCAGATTCAAATTAATTTTTAACTTGATTAACAAGTTAAACGAATGAATAATAAAAAAAATATTTTCTTTGTTCTGTGAAAATAAAATTGTTTATAAATAAAAAGTAATTTATTTCCGCGACGAGTCTCCAAGATAAATGCTTATTTTGTATTTGCGGGGTCATTATACGATCAAGCATATGCAGGGGCGGCGCATTCGTTTAACAGAGAGTGACAGGACACTTACCGATAAATTGAATTTTTCCCGTCTTTTTGACAATTAATTTTTTTGAAAATCAATTTACGTCAATTAATTTAAGTATTAAGAGCTAATTATATCTTGAAAGTTCGCAGTAGAAGTTTAAAAAGTTAAAACCAGTGCCGGATTTATGTGTAAGCTAAAAAGGCCCTGATGAAGCCTGATTTTTTCTTATTAGGGTTTTGTAGTTATAACCACTAAAAATAGACCCCGCTAAATATATTAGGGTGTTGTAGACCAACAAAAAACCCTTATAACGTCACTCATGTGTCCATGTACGGTATAAATTGTAGTCAAACGGCTTAACAAAGAAAGTTGAAATTTGGCATGCTTACACAACTCTTTGACCCACATATAGGATAAATACTTAGAGTTCAAAAAAATACAACCAAGATAAATATAAACAATTATATATTAAATGAAAAAACAAATATATTTTTTAAAATGAGTGGCATACGAAATGTTACCTCTTAATAAAATGATCAACAAGAAAATTTTTATTATTGAAAAATCTGTTTTTTAAGGGATTTATGCCAAAAATATGTCAAAAAACTTTTGTCCCCCACCCTATCTCACAGGGGGGTTGATCTAAAAATCTGAAAAAATCTCCATAATGAACATTGATGGGAACCAGTTCAACAAGAATTTTTGATCAGTTTTCCGACAAATATTAATTTTTTTGTTTCGTCGATAAAAAAAATTATTGTGTGGTATCTAAAGGAAGCTCTTAGGTCATAGATAAACGCAGTGTTACCCAATCTTTTTACTATCGTGGCACATTTTCCAAAGAAAAAAAATTTCGCGGGACATCTACGTAGTTATAGAAGAAGAAATTTATAACACTAGTTTTTTACCGACCGCCAACATATATAAGGGTGGTATTGTGATCATACCGATTTTGACATTTCGAGATTTCGATGGATCTCCACGAATTAAGGTCCCTACATAACGTTTTGACTATTTTTAGCATGATGTCTGTCTGTCAGTCTGTCCGTGTACACGTGCAAAGCAAATTCGACTGAAAAGGATTTTTATGAAACTTCATATTTAAGCATTTGACATCACTGGCACGAGTTGATCAACTTTTGGTAAATATCGGTTAACTAGAAATGGGAGTTTACTCATGTCGGTTTTAAGATTTTGGCGAATATTTCACAACAGAGAAATATTTCGAAAACATTTATTTAACCAAAGTTGCTATAAAAGCAATAAGTAACAACTTTTATCTAAGTACTGTGATGGCGGTCAGTCCTGTGGTGACCACAGCTGATTTTTTTTCTTTAAGATTTCGCGGCACACTTGGAAAATTTTGCGGCACACCCTTTGGGAAACACTGGATTAAGGAATGTTAAATATTATTTAAATTTTGTTTTAAAAAAAATAAATGTCTTAGTACTCAAATAACGAGAGAAAAAAAAATGATTATCAAAAATCTGTTGATTTTGATGTGATTATAGAACAAATATTCGTAGACATCCAATATTATGTTGGCTTCGATCACTTATTAAATACCTGCAAAACCCTGAAATGTGTGAAAATTCACACATCATTTTTAAAATTTTTGTGTCAGTGTTTTTTTAATTGGTAATAAACGAGGTAATAAATTACTGTATGCTAAGCTGATTCAAAACTTTGTAAAATTGGTAAAATGGAGGGGGGGGGGGTAGGAGATTGGCCCGAAATTGGCTTTACCACTCGATATTTTCACGAACCGCCACTGTCGTCTATTACAGTGTTTCCCAACCGCCGGTCCGCGAGATTTTTTGCCGGTCTACAGAATTATTTTTATGTGCAAGGTTATAAAACAAAAAAATATGTTAATTTATAAAATACAATAATAATTACTTTCCACAATAAACGATACATATTTTATTTTTATTCAGGGCCGGGCGCAATAAATTTATATACTAAAAAATTTTCATTTTACTATTCAACTATTCGCGTAATAAGTTATAACCCACTTAATTTTGATTTTAATTTTGAGAAAAAAGGTTGGGAAACGCTGGTCTATTAAACCTACGTATCCTAAAAATTCTAACTGCAATAAAATTACTATCACTGTTTATATGTACATACGATCTAGTTGAATATTAAAATAATTTTAACCCCGTCACTGAAATTTTCAGCGAAGCTTGACTTTAGTCTCGAAGCGTAGGCGTGACCAAAACCGAGGTACATAAATTACCCGTAGTCACATACAAGCCTTACACAACATAAATTCACTTTCTTTGAAAATCAAAAAAGTTTATTTAACCTTTCCCAATGGCTTTTTTAGGAAGTGTTTAATTTAGTCACAAACGACCTTGGGGTGAAAAAAGGACACTGAACACATTAAAAATACTTTATTAACTAACAAAAATGGCTTAAATGTCAAATATACAAATGTTCTTCTACGCTATTTCCTTTCAAAGGTTTTCAAACATGATGACTATTCTGTCTTTTGATTCTGAACAGCTCCAAAACACTCTCGAAAATTCTTCAGACATAAGTGCTTGTACGATCGACGCTTGTCTTGCCTAGAATCGTAGAAAATTCCTGTTTAACTATTCCGGTTCCCATCAATATATTTATTGAGATTTTTTAAGATTTTTAGATCAACCTGGAAAATAGGGTGGTTCAAAGAACAAAAGTTTTTTGACAGGTTTTTTGCAAAAATACCATAAAAAAATTTCAAAAATAAAAATTTGCTTTTTTTTCATGCATTAAGAAATTTCAATTAATACCCCAATCAAAATTTAATTTTTTTTTTTATTTTTTCATTAAATACATATTTTTACCGACTGCCTTCATATATAAGGAAGGTATTGTGATCATACCGATTTTGACATTTCGAGTTTTCGATGGATCTCCTCGAATTAAGATCCCTACATAACGTTTTGACTATTATTAGCATAATGTCTGTCGGTCTGTCTGTCTGACGGTCTGTGTACACGTGCAGAGCAAATTCGGCTAAAAGGATTTTTATGAAACTTCATATTTAAGCTTTTGACATCAATATCCCGAGTTGATCAACTTTTGGTAAAAATCGGTTAACTAGAAATGGGAGTTTACTCGTATAGATTTTAAGATTTTTGCGAATATTTCACAACAGAGAAATATTTCGAAAAAATTTATTTAACAAAAGTGGCTAGAAAAGCAATAACTAACAACTTTTATTTGAGACATTTTTTTTTGTATGCAGGTACGTTTCCATGGGGTTATCGTAAATTATAAATACACATTATGAAATTGTCAACGTAATATAATACGTTATTGCCTTTTACAATAATAACTACTCTGCTGCTAGAATGTATTTTATTCAAGTACTTTGTGATGGCGGTCGGTCATGTGGTGGCCACAGCTGATTTTTTATATTTTTCTTGTAAAGTGATTTCTTGAACTCGCAGTATTTTTCTTATGTGGGTCAAAGAGTTATATAAGTATGCCACATTTCAACTTTCTATGTTCAGCCGTTTGGCTACAATTTCTACCAAACAAACACATTAGTGACGTAAAAATTTGTTTGGAAATACCATAAAACCCTAATCATTTTGCATATTTTTTATCAGTATACAATTGTTCAAAAAGAAAAGAAAAAAGTAAAGTTAAAAAATAAAAAAGTTAAATAAAGTCTTACGTAAAAGAAAAAAGCATGTTATTTTTAAAATCAGCATGCTCAAATAACTCAAAAGCCGTCAGATCTTGAAGGAAATTTAAAAAAGGTAAAATGCAAGCTTGTGCAATTTAAATAACTGAACAAATATTTTTGCCAGAACTTCAAAGGCAGTCCTAATCTAGACTAGAAATTTATTTTGTCAATATTTGAGGATAATTTAACAAATTTATGACCTTCGTCTTTGATAAAAATTGATTATTTTTGATATTTGCAAAAATTGTTATCGTGCCCATATTCTGTCAATATTTTGTTCTGATAACTAATATTGTAGAGTTATGTCAAATAATTTACTTTATCACAACTTATCTACAAAAATGATTATCCCAAATTTTATCTTATTTGACTTATGCGTAATAAGTAATAATATTAATAAATAGAATAACAATTAAATTTTTAGTCCTCTCATGGATCCTATTGGAACATACACATTTCTAATGCCACAGTATTTAATCAATATACCACCATCATACATACACATGAAAGAGATATATTGTCCAAAGTCATCGTTTGACCGTCAAAAAAATATTCTTGCTACAAAATATGAGATGTAGAACAAAATTCATCCCACAAAACAAAAGTTACCCCATAAGAAATTTAAAAATGTAATGCGAGAGTTCATAATTATGCCCGTATAGTATTCTCCAATATATAAATTCCGAAATATCAAGGTACAACACTGGGAATGTGTAAACCTTATTTTATTTGTTTATTTATTTATTTTTTAATTACTATTTATGTTTTGATTTTAATTTATAAATTTTGAAATATTTTGTAATACTATAGTGCAGGGGTTGGCAACCTTTTTGTCAATAAAGGCGCAATATAAATTCAAATGTTATTAAGGGCGCATAAAAACGTAAAATATATAAACATTCGTGGTTCGCAAGGTCGTCGAATCTAGCGCTGATCGCTCAAATCGAATCACCAATAGATGCGATTTGGATATTGGGCTCAGTATGTGTGTGTGTCGATAGCGAGGGCGCATAGAAATCTCACAGAGGGCGCCGTTTTGCCGACCCCTGCTATAGTCTAATTATTAATGAATCGTATTTTTTTTTTTTTTTTTTGTATTTTACGACCCTCTAAGACTACTGTTTTCTATAAGGCAATAAACATTATTGTTATTATTATTGTTATAATGAAGGGGAATTAATCTACAAATCTGAAAAAATTCTAAGTAATGCACATTAATATGAACCAGAATAGTACACAAAGAATTTTTGATCTGATAATTATTTCGAAAGTTATTGACTTTTTTGCAACACTGTGTTTACAATATTTATCTGACTGACAGAAGAACTAGGAAGCCTAAGTCTTGATGCGAGCGCATCTCAAATATGCTTGTAAGTCTTTAAAAAAGTTAAGTTGTAAATAAAAACTAAAAAGTTGGTGTTGGTACGACTGAAAAGTACAGAACTTCCACCAAAACTACCTCCGGTCAAATTTTTTGTTGACAGTTCTGTACTTTTCAGTCGTACCAACACCAACTTTTTAGTTTTTATTTACAACTTAACTTTTAGTAGTTTATTAAGTCGATAAGAAGTTTATTTAGATCATATAATTAAATATAAACTTAGCACAATTAAACAATATTTATAAATTGGTTTACTATAAGCAAATTGTTGTCTGCCATCTGAACCTAAAAATGTTTAAGTTGGCAATGAAAAGTAATAAGAGATGGAAGGTATAAAATATATCACTATCTCTTATTTTTTTCCCCCACTATATTCTGTAGTATCAAAAGTTGAAATGACGTCAGAGTTGGATAGTATTTAAAAAAGTATTGAAAAAAGTATAATGTAGAATGGACTTTATTCTTGCAAAAGTTATAGATATAATTGGTTTTATAAATGTCCTCACAATTTGTTATGTTTACAATTAATCACTTACTAATTACCTACAAAATACTGAAACGTATGAAAATTCACACTCCACATCAATTTTTGTGTTATATTATTAACAGCTAAAATGTATAGAACAAAAGTTGTTTAGAATAAATAAAGCAAACCTTTTTTATTTTATACTTTTTAATAAAATTAATATTTGGGGGACTATTGTCGATTACTAATGATATATTCGTCCTAATCTCAAACGAACTACAAGAACCTCAGCTAGTAGATCATATTAATTAATTCAACTACTTAATTGCAGTAATTAATATAATTTGTTGAATAATAAATTTGTAACAACATTCCTTTCATCAAATTCTTTCACGTCAGAAAAATTTCTTTTCAAAAATATATTGCATGAAAATGAATAAAATATAACAAAAATGAAAGAAAGTGAATTTACACGAATGCTATAAAAATAATAAATTCATATTTTGTAATTGTTTTATACATTTCACAACTAAAAATTGTTTCAAAACTGAATATATGAAATGAAGATTTAGATTGGCCTAATTAATTTTCGTTTTTCAAAATTTCGGTATCCATTTTTCCCTAGTATTACAAAAATTCGAACCGCATTTCTTTATCTTTTTAACGATTGGTCAAAAAAATCTTATTATAATATGTTTTCTGTAAATAATTTGCAGTTAAATAAAAATAATTAAATTTTTACTAATTATTGTTTAGTTATGTCAATAACTAGTTAGGTAACAACAAATACAAAAAGTCTTGACCATATAGGATTTTTATTAAATGAGATATTTGAATAAAAGCGAAAAGTTGGGGGATGTAAAGTTAATGTCAAAATTGTTTCGCGGACCCCAGTTTAAGAACCGCTGCGTTAGTAGATCTGGTAACTTTGTTAATACTTGTGTTGTAAATGGACTTTTATGGAACTTTTTCTTTCAAGTTTCATTATAATAAATTTATATTCATTCAAAAATTACAAATGTAAGATTGTCAGATTCCAAATAATCATGTCAAAATTGTGATTACATAAAATTAATATCAATTAATAGTCAAATATTTTGAATGCCATTTCAAAATTACTACCCAAAGATGATAAATAACATAAAAATAAAGTTTCCCTCTTAGCTACGTATTACAAAATGATACATATTATACTAGAAGCCTTTTTTTAGATCAAGTTGTATATTAAAACATTGGATTATTTGTTGTTGCACTTTCTTGGCAGCCACTCTTTTTACTAAAACCTTTTTCTTGCATTTTCGCAATACAAGTAAGACATCGATATTGATAATATTTCTTTCGCTCCAATGAATAGGTTTATTAAATGCTTCTATAGCCTCTGATGAACTTATTTAATTAACTGTTTGTTCATAATCGTTTCCACATTCACTTATTACATAGAACTCTATAAAACCTAACGTGCTAAATTTTGACTGTTCACTCTAGCGGCAAGAGGCGCGTCGATTTCCAATAGTCTCAAATTTTGCCCCGGTAAAAATGGAGATTACAGTGTTCTTCCCAAATATGTCAAACATCTTTTTTATCATAGAAAATATTTACCGTATCTTTTTTTCAGTGATTATTTTCAATATTGAGCTAAGGAAGTATCTAGAACAATTTTAAATGTCAAAAACTTGATTATTTTTTAAATATAACTAGTTAACTGAAGGTTAAGGGTAGTTACGGGTAGATTAGATCGCATTCCATTCCTAGATAACCGAATTCTTACACGCGACGTTTTCGATTTTTTCATTCATTAATTTTTGAAAGACACAATAATTTTACAAAAAAAATTATGAGCTTTACTAGGGCAGTCAGATGGTTTAACAAAAATAAAGAACAAGCTTTGAAGAAGATTTATTTATATATATAAGCGGTCAAAATATTGGTCAAAGTAACGTAGTTGAAGGAATATTTGCATAAATTCGGCGCACAGTTTGGGAATCGCTGGGCCAAACAATAAAAAATTGATGTGAAGTGTGAATTTTCACACATTGCAGGGTTTCACAGATATATAATAAGTGAAGGCGGCATGCTGAGTGTGTAGGACAAATTTTGTTTTGTAGTAATCACGGCAAAATGAACGATATTTTTAAAATAATTTATCGTCTGTTAATCTAAGAGCTTTAAAAAAATTTTTATGTTAAAATATTTTTTTGTTAATTTTAATTCGAATACCTAATACCATTATTTAGGTTTCTAAATATGTGCAGTATTTTTTTTTTATATACTAGCAAGGTTCATTAAAATTGCGTCTATGGCTTCCATTGGTTGTTTTAAGTCATATGCTCTGCCCCTCTGGTTTCGTATACATGACACATAGAATGAAAATATAATTCCAACAATTCCAACTGGTTATTAAATTTACGCTCTTAAAAATTAAATGCAACATTTGCTAAAATATAACTAGAATTTTGACAAAATAATTTAAACAAAATGAAAATGGAAAAAAAAACAAGAATAAAATTGTCTCCTCTGCCCGGGAGCGAACCCTAGTTTGCACGTAGCAAGCGAGCAGGCTAACCATTAGACCAGGATATGCCTTCTAGTATAGTGTGTTACATAAATATAACTTTTGTACATCGTCAACAAAAAAACACAAAAATGCGTTATTTTCCGAAAACATAATCTGAACAAAAATTCCTGTTGTAGTATTCCGGTTCACACCAATGTACATTATTTAGAATTTTTTCAGATTTTTAGTTTAAACCATCTGGGCTACAGAGTGTGGGAACAATTTTTTTTCTGAACAATTTTGGCAAAAATCGCATCAAAATAATTTATTTTGCAAAAATAAAATTTTGATCGATAATCCACTTACTAAGGGCTTTCATTTGATACACTACTCAGAATTTATTTATTTTTTTTTTTTTTGATGAGCACATATTTGTTTATATTTTTAGAGGGATATGTTTTTTAGATGTTTTAGTATTTTTTCTATGTGCGGGTCAAAGTGTTGTATAAGCATGCCAAATTTCAACTCTCTAGGTTTAGCCGTTTGGCTACAATTTTTACCGAACAGACATACAGACAAACAGACGACAAAATGATGGTATAATGGTTTTTTGGTGATACCTACAAAACCCTAAAAACACACGTGCTTAGAGGCGGAGTTAACACACAGACATGGAGAAGTTAATATAGTGCGTTCGAAGGTGAGTTTGCAGTACAGGGCATATGGAGTAGTTCTTTTTCATACTCTCTAATGGGTTTACACAATGATACTATCCTTTTCTTTTGCTTGTCGACGTTGCCAGCTCTAAAACTCGCTGATCTGTGAAGACGCAGTATTCTACAAATGGCCATTTGTTTTTGTTGAGTGTTATTTTGAGTTTTATAAGAGTTGATTTTTGTAAATCATACGAGTTTTTCATATTATTATAATTGACACATTTGACACTTTTACAACATTTGGCAACACCGCTCCCATTTGCCATAAGAGCTATACTGCAAACTCACCTTTGAACGCACTATAGAAAATAATAGATACACACGCAATAACCCTAAAAATATATCTAATGGCGGGCAACTATATGTCGTTGTACTTAAGTTTAATGGGTCTATTCTGTATGAGTTTTCTACCGCTGTAAGCGCTATAACCTTGTAAAATACAGCGCTGTAAGGAAAGTGCTATTCTGTATTGACACGCGTTCCTCTGTAAACTCTACACCGATATAAAATATCGCTGTAAAGTTACGGCGATATTTTTCTGGCCGTAAGTCAGTTACAGTACTGTAATGAAGTAAATGTTTGTATTGTTTGTGTCACCTAAAAAAAAATTAATGATCCAAATTTCGCCCTATTTCTAATGCAACTACTACAAGAAGATCATAACAGGTAATTATGCTTAAAATATCACGTTACAACCAAACATAAACTTTTTTTTTTTAGAAATTATGTACGAGTCAAAAAAAGATTGTTAAGGGATAAAGAAAATCCATTTGCTATCCCTGAAAATCATTTTATGAAATTGGAATGAATTAAGATTATATAGTGGTCCTTTTTTTTCATGCATACATATTTTCATTTATATATGTTTATATACAGGTTTTAGAAACACTGTATTTTTTAAGTATCCTATCAGGCTACTACAGGGGCTCACAATTTCACTTCTATGAGCCAGCCTATGGTTAGTAGATCAATAATAGAAATTTGTTATCTGATAATAACACATCTAATGCCAAATCATATAAAGTTCCCACTACGAGGGAAGAAAATCGTGGAATGAAAGAAGGGTAAGTTTTGCATAATATAGCAACAAAAGCAAGAATACCTAACTATGCTGAGATTGATGATGATGAGCTTGAACCTGTGAATAATGAAGATCCTGAACCTGAAAATAATGAAGATCCTGTACCAAAATGGTAAAATATTTGAAAAGTATCTATTTAAAATTTTCAAAAACTGATTTAAAACTTTTTTTAACAGCTAATCAAGATATGAATTTGTCCATTGTATAATTTGATGTAAAAAATATGTTTATATGGAATAGACACATAAGATGCAAAGAGAAACTTTTATTTTTATAAAAAAATTATAACAATAATTTATAAAAATTACAAACGTAAAAAACATGAGTATATGTGTATATTGGAATATGATATACACTTACCGATCGATGACATTGATCTATATGTCAAATTTTGAGGTTAGAAATAAACATAGTGAAGTTAGTTACAATGTAAACAAAGTTTAAATCGACCGAAATTACAGAATATGTTACAGAATAGCTAATGCTCAATATTTACAGAGCCGCCGTAACTTGGCACTTTACAGTGCTTATTTCACTACAGCGCTATAGTGATACAGTGCTGTAAACATGTTTTTACAGAATAGACCCATAAGTAACTTTTGATGGTTATTTTACGTTTCACATGATAATGCTTAGAAATGTATGATTACGACACAAATCCAAAAATATAAATCTTTACTAGTCGCAAGGAACTAAAAATGTTACGAAAAATTAACAAATATCACAGCTACGAAAAGTATGTTTATCGAAATTGTTTTGCGCCCCAAACCTACTTGCGCCTATGGGGGCGCCTCTTTCGCCACGCCCTCGTTACGGGTCTCCTACCTACCTACGAACCTTAAAATATAAATAAATGTTGATGAAAATAGTGAATTTGTACACCATATTGCATTTTCTCACAGTTCAAATGAAAAATAATTTGATCTCAAAAGACTATGATATTTCAGACATGACTTTTCAATATGATTCTTTTGTCTAATAAATATAGTGACTTGCGTTTTTCTCCCAACTTTTACACACTTAATATCGCTTTCCAAATAATAAATCTTTCATCAAAAATGATTTATTGATATTTTACTTTCCAATTACGAAGAAAAGTTTTGGAAACACTTGAATTTTTAACTCAACGCCCTTTGACCCTGCGCGTCAGGCTACAATTCAATGTCGCGGTCGCAATAAATTTAGGTAATATCTAACGGCGTGTCTACAGTGGAGAAATATTTTCGCTCGATATTGTCGCTCGACTAACACTTTACTTATTTCAAGGACATAAGTTTGTCGGGCGACAAGTGATCGATACAAGTTTCGTATGCAACCTATAACGCTTCAAAGAAATTGACGATATCCAATTTAAAATCCATGGAATTCTTTTGTCTTTGTTCCATCAAGTTGGTAATTATAGAATGGGTTATGAAATGTGTCAAATGACAAATCGATGTTAAGTACATGTTAAATTTATTTGTACACACATTTATAACATATTTATATTTTTAAAAATAAATAATAATAGGTTCTAAACCCCTAGATAGGCGTATTGGGGCAAAAAAGGTAAGTTCTCCGTTTCTAAACCGCCGACCATAGATGTGAAAGCCGCGTGGTCAGTGTGACGTTTCAACCGGTCCCCAGAGCTGATTGCACAATATAGGAAGATAAAAATCAGAAGAAGATATACATATATATATTTATATTTTTAATATTAAAGACATTTTATTATAATAAATTAAAATGCCTATATTTTAATAAATAAATTGGTGTCGAGAAAGAGAAAAAAATTATAAAACGTTGTAAATAATAAATAATCAGCTATGGCCACCACAGGACCGACCGCCATCACAAAGTACTTGTATAAAATACATTTTAGCAGCAGAGTAGAAATATCTTGGCCTGATATTTTCTAACAGAGATATTATTTGTCATGACCATGGAAACGTTACATATAAATATGAAAAAATTTCGAAAAATTTTACAATAATTATTCGAAATTTTTCGTTTTATCAAAAAACGTCTCAAATAAAAGTTATTAATTATTGCTTTTATAGCAACTTTTGTTCAATAAATTTTTTCGATGTATTTTTCTGTTGTGAAATATTCACAAAAATCTTAAAATCGACACGAGTAAACTACCATTTTTAGTCAACCGATTTTTACCAAAAGTTGATCAACTCGTGCCATTGATGGCAGAAGCTTAAATATGAAGTTTCATAAAAATCCTTTCAGCCGAATTTGCTCTGCACGTGTACACAGACAGACGGACGGACGGACGGACAGACAGACAGACCGACAGACATCATGCTAAAAATAGTAAAAACGTTATGTAGAGACCTCAATTCGTGGAGATCCATCGAAATCTCGAAATGTCAAAATCGGTATGATCACAATACCTTCCTTATATATGTTGGCGGTCGGTAAAAAATGTTCATTCTGATAATATGATTATATGATATATGACAAAACAATATAACCTCTCACTACAATTGCTAACGTCGGATACTACAGTCAATAAGAATTTATGGGCAACCGATATCTTTTTAAATAGTGAATAGTCTATAATTGTAAAATGGTATTAAATTAAAAAATAATTATTTTTCAATGATAAAAAATTTGAAAAATATTTCGGTTCACATTAATGTACATTACTTTGAATTTTTTAAGATTTTTACACCAGTTCACCTGGGAAACAGGGACAAGAGAGTATGTTTTTTGACACATTTTAAAAAATGACTTATTATTTTTTTTTTTTTTGCGAAAATATAATTTTGTTACTATTCCACGAAGGGTCGCCAAGAGGGCGTGACATCTGATACTTTTGTCGCGGGCCCGGCCACGAAAGGAGCTTGGCCCGAATATTAATAATAATTTTAATCAGATAAAAAAAAAAAATGGCCGCCCCGTTTTTGGTTTTACACGTTTATCTGGCCCTACGTATTCGAGGCAGTATTATTATATTCTGGGATGTTGCAATAAAACTGTATTTAATGTATATCGTACTGAAATTTTTAAAAATTTAAGTACTGCAATTTGTTATGCGTTTTTTAACAAATTTTTAAAGTTTTAGATGCCTTTTTAGCTGGTAGTGATTCTTTGTTTATTTTTGGAGGGAGGGGGACCCGAACCGGAGGATTTTCACGGGTCTGAAATTTTCGCACGGCGGCCCTGAAGCCACATATCAAAAGCTTTAATTAATTCCCACAAAATTAAAAAAATATATATTTCGTTAGTCGGATAGTTACTATTTTTTATGCACAGCAACAATGACTATTTGCGCATATTTATTATTATTATTATTATCTTAGGTCTTTGCTGCTTTGGCAAGTAGCCAGGCCGATTTTTATTTTTGAAAATTCCATGCCTGAACGGGATTCGAACTCGAGAACTTAACAACGCAGAGCACATGTGTTACATTTTTAATTGAAAATCGAAAAACGAAAATACACTACACATTCACTGGAAATACTACCAAACATTTCAAAGACTGATCTTTCTGTGCTAACAATTAATAAATGTTAAACTCAAATTTGCCGACACCAAAAATGTGCCGCCCGGGTTCACACCTTACACCCGCGGGTTGCGGCGGCACTGTGTATATGCATACCAAATTTTAACTCTCTGGGTCCAGCGATTTGGCTACAATTTCTACAGAACACATAAGGGACGAAAAGGGTTTCTTGGTTACACCTACGAAACCCTAAAAATGAGATAAATAGACGATTTTAGAGCTCGAGTAAGAGGAAACATTTATATTTGTAATAAAATTAATATTAAGGATGTAGACTTTTTCTTTCTCCAGTGTATGACAAAATTTGATGCTATAATAGTGGAGGTTAACCGGCAATTTTTATGATTTTTAAGACAAATTATACCACTGCCCGAGCCCAGATTCGATACCTAGACCTTTGTTAACGTGTATTCATTTCATATATCATTAAATAATAACGTATGGATAACTTAAATACTAAATTACATGTTATTTTCTATTTTTAGTAAAAATTTAAGTTAAAATTAGTGTTAAATGTATTTTTTAACGCTATTATCATCTGTAAATGTACTTTTTACGTTTAGATAATCTGATATTTTACAGTTGTCAAAGGTACATTGAAAACAGAATTGATCGATCGAATAAGTGGTTAGTTTATAGATAAAAAAGGCACACCTTAATCTTTATAGATCCTAAAGCAACGCCCGGATACGAACTAAAACCACCCTCACAAAGTCACACACACACACAAAGTGAAACAATACACTGTAAAATTATAGAATGTATAAAATTACAACTAAACACGATCACAGACTCTTCAGTACTGCACCAAAATCGTGTTCGTGTACTTCGGATGAACTCGGAGCCGGCATACGAATATATACGAACACTACCCAACCGTCGATTCTGATTAAAAATTATAACAATTACTTTGAAGAGACTTGCCACGGCTTGTATAGTATAAACAACTGTTTATAATTGACATCTTATCTTAATCCACGATTTGTTTATTATTTATTTCAAATAGTTTAGTTATTAGCCGGCGTGGCGCGATGATAGCATCAATTTTAGTTTAAATTTAAGAGATTTTTCATTTGTGACGTCTTTTACTATTCGACTGACAGATTCCCTCAAATTTAAAGTAAAATTAAGTGCTTCTGTTAGAATATAACATTATTTTGGCCTTTTTAAGGGTTTTATAAGTATGTCGCATGAGAAAAATTGATGTTAGTGAGACTTATGTGAATGTTGTTCGCAACCTCTTTCAAAAATGTTTTAACTCCGTCAAACTAGGAAAAAAACAGAGTTCCCTGTAACGGAAGGACTCAGACAAGGCTGTCTCTAGTTCCTATCCTTTTCAAGATATATATTGAAGAGGCCTTGAAGGCATGGAAGCGTAAATACAGTAATATGGGTATAGATATTGGAGGCAATCCACTTTATACTCTATTATTTGCAGATGACCAGGTCCTCATAGCTGAAGACGAAGATCATTCCAGCTATATGGTGAGGAAGTTACGAAAGGAATATAAAAAATGGGGTTACGAAATGAATACACAGAATACTGAGTATATCGTTGTTGGTGAGCAGGGAAAAAAGAATCAAAATAGTTGATGACACCATCAGAAACTGCCAATCATTCAAATACCTAGGTGTCCCCATCAAATACAGGGAAGAGTGAGGATGATATCAATAATAAAATAGCGCAAGGAAAGGATGTAATCAGTCAATTAAACCCGGTATTGTGGAACGACAAATAACCAAAAAAACAAAAACGGTTATCTATAAGACTATCTATAAATTATTAGATGAAGGAAATGAACCAATCATTTCTTTAAATAAAATCAAACGTCGTCTTAGAGAAGCCGGCTTACGGGGATGAAGACCTGCCAAGAAGCCTTTAAGATCTCCCAAGCATCGAAAGGCTAGATTAGAATTTGCTAAACTGGTTAGTTAAAAAATGGACAGTTCTTTTTTTTTAAGATGAGAGCAAATTTTATTTATTCGGTTCCAATAGTATGAACTGGGTTCGACGTCCTATCAACATAAGAATGGATCCAAAATATAGTAAACCAACTATAAATACGGTGGGGGTAGTGTAATTGTGTGGGGATGTTTCTCGGATTTCTGTATGGGCCCATTAATTAAAATCAGTGGCATAATAGACAAATTTTATTATAAAAATATATTGGAATATGATACGAGGGATGTTTCCTAAATTCTGGGAATTGTGCTTTAAATTACGCAGAACTTATAGGCAATGTTATTGGTGCCAGACAAGTCTTGACATGTTTATGCAACTATCTAGTGCAATATTGTTCAGTCTGATTTAGGTATTCGACTGATATAGACGCGTTTTCATAGCACTGTTTTTATAACCATGGAAGACGCAGCAAAATCTCAAAGAGCAATAATTTTCTTTTTGTGGAAAGAAGGTGTGAAAACATCAGAAATTATTCAGCGTCTGCAAGGAGTATTTGGTGAGTCTGCAGAATCCAAAAGTACTGTTTATCGGTGGATCGTTCGTTTTAAAACCGGTAGAACATCACTAGAAGACGATCCACGCAGTGGGCGCCCAAGCATGTCGGTTAATGAAACATGCCGTCGAAGACCTACTGAAAGAGGACAGGCGAATGACTATTCGTCAAATTAGTGTGCGCCTAGGGATAGGTACACGACAAGTTCATGACATCTGGCATGATTGTTTGGGCGTTAGCAAGGTTTCGCCGCGCTGGGTGCCAAGGCTGTTGGGACCAGAACAGAAACTCAATAGGAGACACCGAAAAAGTTCTTTGAGGACGGCTTAAAAAAATTAGTTTATCTTTGGGATAAATGTATTCAGTTAAATGGAGATTATGTTGAAAAACTACATTGTAATATTGACGAAAATTAACAAAATAATAAAAATTATAGCTAAATTCCCAGAACTTTGGAAACATCCCTAAAGTGGATTTTCCAGCATGGCCACAACCCGAAACACACCCCTGGAGTCAAAGATAAATGTTTATGTTAAGAGGCAATAAAATTAATGCGTTGAAGTGGCCAGCTCAAAGCCTTGATTTAAGTTCCATATGGAACCGCTAGGATGAAGTTGATAGAAAAATAAGTGTAAAAAAATACAAAAATAAAGAGGAATTATTTTTGCCACTAAGGGATACATGGAAAAATTAAATGTTTCTCTACTTATGCCGATAGTGTATATACGTATATTTTAAACAAATGGGGGAAAATGTCATTGTAGTATCCTGTCTTATATCCTATTGGGCTCAACAGCGCTATGAAGTGACGCTAAGCGGACTATAACTGAACTAAGCGAAACGAGTAATAGTTTATTGTTTACATGTGTTTTCTCGTGTAGTTTGTATTGCTTTTAAAAGTTAGTGTTGCAGTTTGTTTGTTATATTAACTTTTGATAGCAATTATTATTCTTTTTTATATTACTTTATGTTATAATGAGTTATTATAACACAAATTGGTGTGTGTTTGGCTGTCACTCTAGAAAAGGAAGTAACAAAAATATTTACTTCCACTATTTTCCAAATGAGAAACAATTTGTGAACCGTTAATAAATTTGGTGCTGTGGAAGTGATAATAACAAACTAGTATTTATTAAACAAATTAAATAAAAAACAAACACTAAATTATAAAAATCCTTCTCGAACATAATTAAATATCTACCCGGGTAATTTTAATGCAGAATTAGGGCAAGCGGTCTCAAATTCTGTACGCAGCTTTTCTAATACATTTTCACTGAACTTTCAGTGCCTGCTTTTGTTTTTAATCAATTTATTTAGGCAAGAAGTTTCTAACAGAGGTTTCGGTTCATACTGTTGTAAGACAGGTTTCTTAAAAGTAGACCACAGGCATTTTAAATCTGTGCTGGTTAATATTTCCATACTCAATATATTGTTTCTGGAACAAAAAGTAAAACCAACAGAAACCACACAAAAAAAAGATAAATCAAATATTTCACAATCAATCAATGCCCTGATCTTGGCTTCTTTCATTTTGGTTTGTTAACCACCTGGCACAAAATAATAGGATAGCTGAAATGTGTTTGCATGTAGTTCCTGCTTTACATGTGCAGGACATATTTAAAACTTCAACATCATTACTAAATTTTAATTTCCCAGTGACTTCGTGAGGTGGTGTTCTCAAACTGCTTGTTTGTAAACATAACCCACATATGTCGACATGCTCATCATTTTTGTCCAAAATTCCGCACAACATAAGATTTCCGGCGTTTAACAACTCTTCTCCTTCAACTACACACCTAGAAGAAGGTGTTGCACTTAAAAAATTAAAATAATTTAATAAAGATAGCTGTTTATTATCCATTGCAAATCGATGATTTAACATGTAAACAAATATGGACAACTTTCACATTACTCGTTTCAATCAGCTGTTCACAGCGCTCGTAGCGCCGCCATCGGGCATTGTTATATCCTATATTATTTGATTACACTAGGAATAGGAATTGATAATCAAACACAGTATTGTTTCGTACCTCACTCGCCGCACTCCAGATAACGACTGAATATCATGGTCATCTAACCAATTACTTCAACTCATTATCTAAGTTGGCGGATTACTTTATTTTACCGTTAACTGATTACAAACCTATACACTACAGTCAAAATGTTAAGAAATTATTTTGAAAAAGAAAAAAAATCCAAAAATTAAAAATTTCACAAAAAGATTTTTGTTTGGAATTTGCTTGAGATGTGCTCTAAGGCCATTAAAAATCATATTTTTAAATTCTTCAAAAGATTTCAGTTACTTGGAAATTTTTCTGTAGACAGAAAAAGAAATAGATTTTGAAAGAAGTCAGATTCAGAACGGTCAATGCAATCTTTTCAGAGGTGCTATAAAGACCTTACAAAAAGGAAATACCAAACAGTTAAGCCTTGGAAAAGCGAATATATTCAAAAAGTTTTTGTTATCGTAAGTTTATGTTAGTTTCACAAGAAACTAGCACACGTGGAAACGATATTTTAGTATGAATACATATATGCTTTTTACTTGTCGAAAAATAACACAACATCGACTGTTAAATATGTTTTCTTCAGTGACGGATTAAACAAGTAACAAAAGTACAAATGCTGTGGGCCCTGTACAAATTATATACGATGTTAAGTCTAATGCTGTAATTACAATTACAAAATCATCTTGATGACAAAGTAATAACAGGCAAACATTTTTCTTTATGAACTTGTACGAGGATTGCCTTTTATATTTCAGGATTTGAGATCAAAAACAATAATTTATCAACAAAAGTGGCTTTATTGTTTTTCAAAATATTCTCCATGAAGATCAATACACTTTTATATGCGTTTGAACCAATTTTCGAAGCACTTTTTCTACTCCGATTGAGGGTTTTTCCACTCCGATTGTCAAATTATGTGGAATCCACCGCGAACAAACCTTTTTGACTGCCAAATGTTAATGCAATAATGAATGTATGCTTCAATCTCACGACAAGTCAAATGGCGATCTTGCAGTATCAGTTCACGCACAGCATCAATGTTTTCCGGAACAACAACCGATTTTGGACGACCTTCACGAAATTTGTCCTTAACGCTACGTACAACCCCCAGAGATTATTAGTTTCTTATACAAAACTTACAATCTGAAATAAAATTAGTGACAATCTATACATCAAATTTTGCACAGAATTTTTATCTATCTAATAGGGTATTTTTGATTGTAGAAAAAATTATTGTAAAAATGTTTTTTGTTAAATAACTTAATAATAGGTATTACACAACAATGTTCTGTAATTTTTTAAATATATTTGTGGGTTTCAAATAATTTTTATATTTATATAGTTTTGTGTAGAAATGTACAAATAACACGTTAACATTTTTTTCGACATGATTGTTTATAGTTTAGAGCCTTCGTCGAAAAATATTATACTTGATGATAATGAAATGCCACTTGGTACAAGTATTCTTTACATAAAATGCAACATTTTTATCCGCCACACCTATATTGAGAACCGCGGCAGATTCGAGGTGGCGGCAAAAGTAGATTATCAAGTACAATAACTATAAGTAATTTTCACAATAGAACAAATTATCTCCAAACATATTTATAGAATGAAGCTTTAGCTACAATTTGCCGCATGGTACGCAAATATGCGTCGAATGGTTTACAAGATGGCGTCTATAACGCAAGTTGTTTATTTACAATTACATGACAGTTCTTTTGACAATTAAAAATATCCTATTAGGTAGATAAAAATTCGCTGAAAATTTTGATGTATAGATTGTTACTAATTTTATTTCAGGTTGTTAGTCTTGTATATGAAACTGTACGGTTGTGCGCACCCTTAAGCGAACTACGGGTTCCAAAATACAAGTGAGAACTAAAAAATAAGGTTCTCGCTTGTAAAATATAACTGATGACCTAAAAGAAAAGTCTTTACTTCCACAATACAAGTAGTAATGACTAAAAAAAAGGCTTCCGAGTTCTAGAATTCAAGTATTTCCTTAAAAACACTAAAATCACTGAAACCACGTGTTTTTTGGAGCTCGGGGGGGGGGGGGGGTACTTACGGGCTTAACCCCCCCCGGGGCTTATTAAGCGTATTAAGCCGTATTAAGCTTAAATCGAAACGAGTAAACTCCCAGTTTTAGTCAACTGATTTTTCCCAAAAGTTGATCAACTCGTGCCATTGATGGCAGAAGCTTAAATATGAAGTTTCATTAAAATCCTTTCAGCCGAATTTGCTCTGCACGTGTACACAGACAGACGGATAGACAGACGGACAGACAGACCGACAGACATCATGCTAAAAATAGTCAAAACGTTATGTAGGAACCTCAATTCGTGGACATCCATCGAAATCTCGAAACGTCAAAATCGGTATGATCACAATAACTCCCTTATATATGTTGGCGGTCGGTAAAAACATACGTATAAGTGCATTCATATTATAACGACCTATATCTTACAATATAAACAAATTTATTTTTAAATGACAGTGGCAAGGGTAAACAGTCGTAGTTTTTAAATGAGAATAGAAGGTACATTTTTTAAATATTATTTTTCGAATGAACCGGAACGGAAATCTAAATGTAATTTCATGAATCGGAAGGATATTTTCCATAATTGCACGAACGAGAGAACATCTCTGTATTATTACGTAGCATGTGCAAGGACCCAGAAAGGGCCTCCGGCCAATAGACAAGTAGACATAATGATCGTCTAATGCAATTCTCACATAAAGCAAATAGCTGTGTTTCTACAGATTTGATGACCAACTGTGATAGGTGTGCACCATGAAAACTGCTCTTTACCGACATATTTGCCAGTCAGTACTATAAGCGCCAAGAAAAATCTTTCTACGTATTCGTACCCGTAGTCTGTCAGATATCAAGGTGTGTAGATGAAAGTATATACACTGTTGTGTATCATTTCCTATAAATATACTTCTGAAACAGGTACCCCATAAATAAATCTAGTAAAATATGCAAATATATCCCTAGACAGATAAAAAAAAACATCCAAACCCTTGAAAATATATAGTCTGCTGTGAAAAATATTCAAATTTACCTTAAACCCAGCGACATAAGCGCTTGCGTCATTTTATTGAACAAATCCAGCTGTCAAGTGCGACGCCATCTTGATCATCCTTACAAATTTTGTACCGTAGTTTTTGATAGTGTTTATAAAAAAAAAAATGTTTGTTACAATATTATATTTATTGTGTTTTTGGACTGTTAGTGAAAGTGTTGAAACGAGGACTGTCAATAAAAGAAATGACATAGACTTACAGACATGTATTGATAATTTTAATGTACACAAGGATAAAATTATAAGAACGCAGGATTCAAGAGATATGGGTGCTAAATATTTGAATGAAATTGATTTGGGTTCTAGGGAAGAATGCTTAAGGCTATGTTGTGAAACAGACACCTGCGATGTTTTTGTTTTTGAAGAAAAGGTTAGTATCGATTTTTATAGTTCTTAGTTTAGTCGTAGTAATTGCTTATAGGCTATTACAAACGTTTACGCGGAACTTACTGGAATTTTCATTTTTCTAAGTTGTCCTGAGCTCTTCTTTTTTGGCAAACAAAATTATCAAAAGTCTCACTTAATATATAAAAGTAACTATAATTGAAAATAATTGAAAAAGAAACAGACTTTAATTTAAGTATCTATTTGGTGTATGAGGATGGAGACTATTTTGAAAATGATATACTGGAATACTAAATAATGATTCCCTTTTACACCAAAAACGTTTCAAGGTCTCTACCGTCTAGTCAAAATCTTTATTAAATGACTTTGATTTTAAGATCGCAGCACTAAGACAGCTACATCCTGGCTCGTCCGACTCCGGTGGTTTACTCACGATTCCCTGTCTCTCACAAGATTTCCTCAGCCCTTTTTTTCTATTTTTCTCATTTTTACTCTAATTAGCTACGAAGTCCACATCACTGAAAATATATGGTCGCATATCAGCATCTGTGTAAACATTCGACCATGTACTTGAGATAAACGGTGACAACATTTTAAACAATTCATATAATATACGAACGTAAATTCTACCCTTGTCTCTTCACATTTAACTAAAAAAATATATGATAGCTCAACTAATCTTTAAGGATGCTTATCTTAAAATAGATTAGTTTTTATATTTAAATAATTTGAATATTTTTAACTAATTGACTAATTATATTTTAAATAATAATGAAATTTTTATTTCTGAAATTACCGCTCCCACACCTGAACTACTGCTGTATATACAGTATTGGCCATAAAGATAGCAACTTTTGATAATCCTCTTTTATTTTTATTCTGTTCAATATTTTTAAATTTAAAAAATGTAATTCTTACTTTTAACAATCCTCTACATATATTATAGTAAAAAAATAAATTTTAATAGTAAATTCTATTTTTTTTTTTTTTATAGTATTTATTATTTTTACCTGGACATAAAGATAGCAACTACTCTTAAAAAAATCTTTTTTTTTATTAATTAAGAAAATGAATTATTATAAACAGATCATTTTTAATATTTTGTATAGTAACCACCAGTATTTATAACTTCCCGACATCTTTTCTTTCGACTTTCTAATCTTTCTGTCGACAATATCCTAAAGGTTTTCTAAATCGGATGACTGACGGCCAAGTCATTACGTTAATTTTTGAATCCTCGAACCATTTTTTGACCAACTTCAAAGAATGTTTTGTGTCATTATCGTACTGAAAAATATGTTTTAAAGGCATGAACTCATCAGAATAAGGTTCCATTACATTCTGAAGGATGTCTTTATATTTAAATCGATCCATTATTCCTTCAATGTGGTATAGAGGACCCATACCATATCCCGAGAAACAGCCCCATACCATCACACCACCTCCGCCATGTTTAATTGTTGGCAAGGTGTATTTTTGAACTAATCTTTTATTAGCAGGCCTCCTAACGTAACTTACACCATCACTTTTAAACAAATTGAACTTAGATTCATCACTAAAAATAACTTTTTTCCATTGATCCACAGTCCAATCAATATGATTTTTAGCAAATTCTAATCGGGCCTTCACATTCTTTTTGAATAGAAGTGGTTTTTTAGCAGGACGGCGACTAAAAAAACCCTCTCTAACTAACCTTCTGCGAATAGTTCTTGTTGAGATGTTTTCTTGATCCATTTGTGGCAAAAGGCACCAAATTTTCTCCGATGACAGAAAGGGGTTATTGGTAGATAAATAAATACTTTTTTTTTTCAGTTCGTTTTGTAGTTTTTCGTGGCCGTCTTGGAATTTTTGAAACTACAAACGACCTTCTTCTCGAAATCGTTTTACAATTCGCGACACAGTAGATTTATGAACATTTAAATTTTGTGAAATCACATTTTACAGCAGCCCGTCTTTAAAACCAGAAATTATTAAGTTTCTAATTTCACTTGAAACAGTTTTACTACGACCCATGATTGACAAATATAAACTGAAATATTACTTGTGCACAACATATTATTTATGGATAAAACCTGCATATAATAAGAAAATTCAAGTAGTTGCAATATTTTTGTCCAAGCAAAAATGAAGAAATAATTTATTATTAATCTGTAAGTCAGATTATTTGACTATTGATTGATGTAACAGACAAAATATGATTAAATTATAGAACTAAGAGTATTTATTTTCCAATATTATTATTAAAATTTGAAAAATGTTAAAAGTTGCAATCTTTATGGCCAATACTGTATATGGAATATATGGATTTTGGAAATGTCAAAAACATGTTTTTTTATACTAAATTTTGACAAATTATAACAAATAGCAATTTTAACAATATTTTACACCAGTGTAAAGGGCTTAAATAATAGAAGTTAATAATTTTTTCCGAGTTAAAAACTTAGGGAAATGATATAAAATGGTAGAGTAAGAATAGAAATGTTTTGCGAATCATCATTAACATAAGTTACGTTTGCAGAACCCAGGAAGTTGTTATCTCTTCCACTGCGGCCCGCCAGAGGACTTCAAGTGTAAATTCACGCGCCACGCTAACTACTCCAGTGCAGTCCTCGGGGTTAACCGACATCTCAACGAGTTAGAAAACCAAATCAAATTGACCAAACATGAACAAGATTTGGCCAGGCTCAGGTAATAAAAATGCTGGAATAAATATTAACAAATCAATATATTTATTTATTTATTTGTTAATATTTATTCATTCATCATTATTTGGACGTTTGGCATGAACTTTGGCATGAACTCGATTTTCTCAAAATGGTCAAATTGTCAGATTGTCAGACAACCCTTTTATTCTAAGGTCGCGATATATTGACTTTTATGATTAAAGAGATATAATACCAAAAATGGTAATTATAATATTACACTGGTCAACAAATTTAAACTTTTTTTTTTGCTGACTTAGATCTGATACTTGTTTTTAACTAATTTTGGGGTGCTGATTTCAAAAATGTTAACAGTTTCTGCCTATCACGTCAAATTTTTGTTCTATCGTATTTTGACTTTTTTCACCTTTTCACGTTCTGATATACGTCTACTTTAATTTCAACTTCGTTCTTGTTGTCCAATATATTTCGTAGGAACGGCTTACATGCAGGTACTTGTTATAGACCTTTTTACAACGGCGGGGGTTGCAAGGTCAAGGGTAAGGTACTTAGTATCCATGTTTTTTGTGTTTGTGGGACAGCAGAGCGAGAGATAAGCATTGGAGTGAGAATAGATTTAAATGTTGGAGACCCAAACATAATACACGAACCTTTGGTGGAGCGAACACAAATCATTTCCCCCCCTCTTCATATTAAACTGGGTCTAATGAAGCAGTTTGTAAAAGCGTTGAACAAAGATGGTGACTGTTTCAAATATATATCTGAAACATTACAAAGTCTTGGTAATGAGAAGCTAAAAGCTGGCATTTTTGACGGACCACAAATTAGAAAATACGTGAATGATCCACATTTCACTGTACATATGGATGATATGGAGAAGAATGCATAGTAGTCTTTCGTGGCGCTCATCAAAAAATTTCTTGGGAATAAAAAAGCCGAAAACTATGTGGAGGTCGTTGAAAATTTGATTGAAAATTATCATCATCTTGGTTGCAAACATGAGCGTGAAACTTCATTTTTTAAACAGTCTTCTTGACAAATTTACTGTCAATCTTGGAGATGTTAGTGATGAACAGAGTGAACGTTTCCATCAGGATTTAAAAGAGATGGAGAGACGTTATCAAGGAAGGTGGGATACTCACATGATGGCTGACTACTGTTGGAGTATTAAAAGAGACTTATCGGGAATAGTGCACTCCAGAAGATCTTACAAACGACCATTTAATCCTTAAATTATTTTTATTTTAACACTCCAATGCATTAAAATGTAATTAAAACTGTTCTCATCATATTTTTTTCACTATAAATAATTTTTTTTTATTTTTTAATTATTTAGTCCTTATTGTTCGCCAAATTTGTACCAATTACAGTATCGATGTCTAAAATTAAACGATAGAAGCATTATTTGGCCGAAAATATGTATTTGTTGTAGAGCAAAAATCTGATGTGATACGCAAAAACTGATGTTATATTTGAGTTCAGCAGCACCAAATTAGTAAGAAACAAGTCTTAGATGTAAGTCAGCAAAAATTGTGTTGACTAGTGTAATAAATAAAAAAAAACAGTAGCATAGGCAGTGGTGAAACATTTTGTAATTTGGGTTTTGATTTTTAAAATATTTGTTAATTGCTAGGAAACCAGACGAGACCCAAAACGCGAGGCCGTTGGCTACAAAAATCCCCCCTCTTCAAGATGTTACTACCACTACGCAAAGATCCAGAGAAATATTGCCCATTGGACCAACCAAATCGACCGCAGGTAAGAATTATAATATTTTTTAATTTGACTTTTTAGGGTTTTGTAGGTATGACAAAAAAAAAAAAACAATAAATAAATAACTCGTCACCCATTTGTCTGTTGGTAGAATTTTTAACCAAACGTCTGGACTTAGAAAGTTGAAATTTAACATAGTTGTACAACTCTTTGCCCCACATATAGAAAAACTAGAGAGTTCAAAAGAACACAAAGCGGGAAAAACAAATATTATTATTATTATATTATTTATTTTACATCGGCCTTTATTTCTGCAACGAGGCTAATCGCCGATGCCAGGGGGCGAGCTCCTACACCTGGATGAGGGGTGAATGATTGTGAAAATGAGAGTAATGTAAACATATTATTCTCGCCCGAATAATATCACCAACGAAGCAGGCTCGAACCATCGACCGGACAGTCAGACTGATTCTAACAGTCTAAAACCGCACGACTTAATGCGCTCGGCCACTCCGTTGGCGGAAAAACAAATAGTTTACCTTAAATTAACTTTTATCGAAGAGAATACTGATAAGTTACGGTGGTTGAACTGAATTTCCGTCTAAAACTTTTCAAATTGGTTCACATATTTTCCGGAGTTTTTGTTTGCTTAAACAGAACAAATTTGTTTTAATTATATTATTAATAACATTTGTATTAATAAAAATTTTAAGAAATTACAGAAAATTGTAAAAAAAAAATCAATTTTTAGGGTTTTGTAGGTATGACCAAAAAACCCTTATACCGTCATTTTGTCGTCTGTCTGTCTGTCTGTCTGTCTGTCTGTCTGTCTGTCTGTTCGGTAAAAATTGTAGCCAAACGGCTAAACCTAGAGAGTTGAAATTTGGCATGCTTATACAACTCTTTGACCCGCATATAGCAAAAATACTAAAACACCTAAAAAACATACCCCCCTAAAAATATAAACAAATATGTGCTCATCGAAAACAAAAATATTTTTTTTAAATTATGAGTAGGGTATCAAAGGAAAGCCCTTGGTACGTGGATTAACGATCAAATTTTTATTTTTGCAAAATAAATTATTTTGAGGCGATTTTGGCCAAAATTGTGCAAAAAAAATTTTGTCCCACACCCTGTAGCCCAGATGGTTTAAACTAAAAATCTAAAAAAATTCTAAGTAATGTATATTGGTGTGAACCAAAATAGTACAACAGGAATTTTTGATCAGATTATGTTTTCGTAAAATAACGCATTTTTTGTGGTTTTTGATTCACAAAGTACAAAAGTTATACCAATGTAAGACACTCACATGCCAGGCGTACGATGGCGTTATTGGTTAGAGCACAGGTGTCGTAAGCTAAAACTCGCTGGTAAACGAAGGGTTTCGAGTTCGAGTACGGAGTGAATTTTATTATTTCTGTTTTTTTTTTTTGCATTTTTATTATGTTGAAATTATTTTGTCAAAATTCTAGTTGTATTTTGACAAATGTTGTATTTAATTTTTAAGAGCGTAAATTTAGTAATTATCTTATTATATGATTAACAGACGATAAATTATTTTAAAAATATCGTTCATTTTGCCGTGATTACTACAAAGTAAAATTTGTCCTACACACTCAGCATACCGCCTTCACTTATTATATGCCTGCGAAACCCTGAAATGTGTGAATATTCACACTTCACATCAATTTTTTTTATTTCTGTGCAAAATAAAGGCTTCATGCGGCTCTGGAGCTGCCCAATAACTTTTAAAAGGTATGGTGGGGAACAGTTCCCCCTCCAAAATTATTTCCATTGTAAGGCAGTATGCAATGCAGCACTACAACTATGATACAACAGTTGCAGAAATTCAGGCGTTCACTTTTTTGTATCATTAAAGAACTTCAAGTCAACTGTACGGACCTGGATTCGCAGGTCCGTCTTACGAATTGTAAGGATCTTAGGACATGGCTATTTAACGGTCAAATTAAAAAAAAAAAAAATGCCAATATAAGCGATTACAACGATTTTTAGACCTAATTTTAACCTTGTTTATTCATTGTGGCTATATTTAATTTTATTAAAATTACATTTTAAAAACATAAATTCTATAATACCGAACGGAGTTCGTTTGAAATATGAATTTCCTGGTATATTTATAATGTTAATGTTATTAAACATTAATTAAAATAGAAAAAAAAGGTTCACAAAATATTGTAAAACATATTTATTCCTATAATCTTACTTTCACGGCTATATAACAATAATATTAAGTACCCTCTACCTATGTTTTAAAATTGACCACCACAGCGCTGCGATCTTAAATTTATTTTCCTTTAAACGGGCTCAAGGTAATGGTGATTTTTATGTGGTTTCCAAAAAAATTATTCAATCAAAAACTCTAAGTAAGCCATATTTTTATTTAAAACAAAGTTATTGATAAGTTGCTCTTGCAATTTTTCTGCATTATGAGAAATGAGTGTAGGATGCCTTGAAATTTTCATGATGTAAAACATGAAAATTTCAAGGCATCTTTTAAGGGTGCTTTTACCTAAAAAAAGGTTACAAAGGCGTGCAAAGTGTAAGTTGCAGTACTGAGTAGTGTCAAAGATTATAATAGTATATTCTGTAACAAGGGTGGAATGAGAAAAATCGATGCGAGTGGAACATTCCGAGCGCGAGCCGCAGGCGAGCGTGAGAAACCACGAGCAACGAATTTTCTCTTCCAACCGAGTCACAGAC
Organism: Liopterus haemorrhoidalis; assembly: GCA_963971575.1. NCBI lineage: Eukaryota > Metazoa > Arthropoda > Insecta > Coleoptera > Dytiscidae > Liopterus > Liopterus haemorrhoidalis. The sequence continues at coordinate 3,891,236 of OZ020612.1, read as the reverse complement.
CCTACTTTCACCACGACCACCAGAAAGAAAAAAAAATAACAAATAATTATTTTAACAAACATTTTATCTTAACAAATGATTTATATTACATAGCAAATTAATCAATTAATTAAGCTTATTTTTTATTTATTATTTGTTTAATTTTAATTTAATTTGTCGCACATCAGCCACTATTTTAGAACTTTTTAGGAAGTTATGTTGAATTTATTTAATGTAAACGTTGCATATATCTTAATGTAACCCTACAAAAACAAAAGACAACAAGTATAGAATAGTTATTCCATAACAAGTGATGGAATGAAATACACGCAAAATGCATAAGAAAATAAGTACTTTAGAATAAAATTCCAACTCTTGTGTTAGAATATTAACTTTCTGTAGTCAAAATTGGTTTTAGGATTGGTAAATCCTATAGTGGTCGTGGAAAAAAGTAATTTTATAATCTTTCCTAGTGTTGAATCCAAAGGGGTGCAACAAAGGGATTTTATCCCCCCTGGATGGAAAAATAACCCCCCCCCCCATCGGGTAATTTTGTTTAGTTATAATAACCGCCTAATCTACTTCATTTAGGGCTCATGAAGCCTCCCCTGGGTTCATGTGGCCCCCCCGGGCTCAAGTAATGCCCCCCGGCGTATATATCCCCCCCCAGGAGAAAAACGTTTGAATTCAACACTGGTATTGACAATTTTAAATCCGGTACTAACTGTATTAGTAGTTAAACAGGATTTTTTGCGAAAAGTTTTTTGACATTTGTCATTATGAAATAATTTGACGGAAATAATAAAAATTAATTCCACAAATTTTGGTAAATTGTCTTATAATTGCATTTAATTTAGTGCATTAAATTAAATAAATAAACAGATAACAGTAAACAGTATAAAGTCGTATATACTTTTAAACGTGGCTGTAAAGCAAAACGGTTTGATTTTTAAAACATTTTTATAAGTTGCGTACTAGTGTATTCGAGCCTACAAACGCGATTGCAAATAGTTTCAATTCTATATTTTCATATAAATAAATCAGCACTTAATAAATATTTTATCCATATTTATTAACAAGGTTATATTTAATTGAAAAATTAATAACAGATGCTCAATTGATATCACATTTCAAACATATGTTTAAAATTAATTTCCTGAACTATCATAAATTAACCCGACTTATTAACCTTAAAAGAAAAATATTAAAAACAATATTTATAGCTAGAAAATTCTTTACCGTTAAAAGTAGAAAAACATACTTAGAACGAACATCTATTACGAGTCCCTTCATGTATAAAAGTTCTTTGAAATATATTTGTAATGCATGTGTTTCGTTATTTCTTTTTACATTGTTTTGTGAAATTTTCGCACTATTGTGTAAATTTAACTTAAGTATTTCTATTGTTTAAAATATTACAGTTCGTTTTGACATAATTCGTGTAGTTTATGACACACTTTTCATTTAAAAGTAAAATTCTCTTCAAGATATTTAAACTAAATCTTTTTAAGAGTCCTTGATTCTGCAGTATGTTTTTAAGATATCAAGATATCGACAAAAACCATAAAATTTTGATTTGTAGAATTAGCTTCAAGCTGTCATCTTGACCAGGCTTCGAAATGGTTATCTACCAGGTCTATGAAGTTGGTCAAACTGTCTACGCGGATTTTTTTGTTACCACGGACTCCAACTTTGACTAGGGTGACCATTTTCTTAAGAAGACAATGCGGGACGGAGCAAAAAAAAGGTCCTCATCTCCCAAAATCCAAGTGAAGAGCAAAAAAAAGGTCTTCACATCCCAAATCCAAGTGAAGAGCAAAAAAAAGGTCTTCACCTCCCAAATCCAAGTGAAGAGCAAAAAAAAGGTCCTCACCTCGCAAATCCAAATGCGGGACAATACGGGACAAAATGTTAAAATGCGGGACTTTTGCGGGACGCATCTTAATGCGGGACAAAATGTTAAAATGCGGGACGAATGGTCACCCTAACTTTGACTCCGATTTCGGAATTTTGTTACCTCCGACTCCGACACCAGTATAGGGAGGGGGGGGGGGTTATAATGGTAACTGTCATTTCCTGCGTACTATGTGTATGTTTAAATATTTGAAATGTTTAAAATATAAATATTCATTATATTATTAATGAGTTTATTAGGAAACAAAGCTTTGGGAAATGAATAGTGAAAGTGAAAAAATGTGTGAAATAATTTTAAAATACACAATTAAATAGAATTTTAATTGTTTCATGATGAAACCAAAAGTTTCAACAATTTGCACACAATAAAAAATTACTTTGTCATTTTTAAATGTCTTAATTGTGTAGCTAAAGAAGTCAATTGATTTCAAAAAGTTAAATTTAAACTATTGTAAAGTATAAAAAATAACAGTATACAGCATATATCCTAGTATATTATACAGAATGTGTCTGTCTGTATGGATATCACACCTCAATGGCTGGAGCAAATTTCACGGGATTTCCAGCACACCTTAAAATGGGTTAAGGTGAATCTGCGCAGATTATAGGCTATATTTCATATTAGAATTTCAATTTAAAATGGTAGTTTTCCACTGTAATGTAATTCTTATGCATGGTCTGACCACCCGCTCTTCCCCCGAAACTCTGCGGAGGCCTACAAACTGTCTGAAAACGGAGCCAGATTCGATTTGGCTCGCCTGCCTAAATAAATACAAAGCGTGCTTCGTCTCATAAAATACTTGGTAATAGCAGCGTTCCGTACTTAAACGCTAAATGTTTATTTGTATTTATCGGTATTTTTAAAGAAAATAAAAGCTTTTGAATGATTAATTTGTGATGGTGTTGCCATAATTATAAATAAGGCCTTGGCTCCTTTGTTCATGAGGAGCCGCTACTGCTTCCGGCTTCTTATTTAAAAGGAGATTAAAATTTTGAAGAAATGCTAGGGTTACATAATATTTATAACTATTAAAGCTTTTGAGAAAAAATTATCTGAATTTTGTTGATGTTAGAAAGGGCATATAATTCTTTTCCGGAGTAATTTGCCTATGAAAATTACATAAACGTCTTCTTTGAACATTATTGAATAAAACAAAACAAAAATGATGTAAATCAGTCGACTTAAACTGAAATTACGACAGTTTAAAATAATTTAATATTATTCACCAACATATTTCACATATCTATTCGGACTAACATTCTGTTAAGACGTGCTACAAACTATATATTCAAATATTTAAATAATGTTACTGACCTCTGATTTGTTTCTGAATTATTCTTCTACATATATTCAGCTTTATTCGGAAAAATATATGTATTCTTTAATTTTAATGTATATTAGACAAGCTGTTTCTCTCACGGCCAGCTCAATGCTATCTATTCAAGGGTGAGTAAAAGCACAGTTTGTTTCATTTGTACACCCAAAGGGAAAGTGAACCACATGGAAACCACAAAAGAAGAAATGTTGTATACAAAGAAGTTTTTTTAGGCATGTTAAGAATTATTAAATGACATGATTATTTATTTTATAATCAACTTAACTGACCTTAATTGAACTTAACCCGTGTGAAGAACGGGTACTGCAAGTAGACAGTAATTTTTTTTTAACTAAGAATTACTGGATCAGAAATTTTAAGTTACAGCCTATTTGTTTTGATTGTGAATGTTTCGCGAGAGCAATGGCAAGAGTAATTGACGAAATAGGTTGGAAACCTAATTAATCTGCATGGAACCATGACCTGAGTCAATAGATCGGCCAATTGCTTCTAGAGTAAGTGCTATGATCACTTAAAATCTAATCAACTGACTAATGAGCTTTCACCGAAATTTATTAGACTATATTTAGGTGAAATTATGCAGCTTTTGCCAATTTATATTGCAAATCAAATATTTGTAATTATCAGACTCTGTTATAAAAGAATTTTATCTTAAGTATGAAAGAAATATTCATAATTTTAAAAAGGTAATCTTTTGTGTACATAAGATAAAATTGAATAACTGCGCCGGATGCGCTTCTGCAAAATATAAAAATCAAAATTCCAGGTGATATGTAGTTAAAAGAGATTATTATTGTTCTATGGCCTGTTACTATCACTTATTATGATAAAAACAGTTAATGTTGCGAAAGCTAAAAACTTCTCTGACTTTTGCTTCCTGATTTTTTGCAAAACTCGTAATGTATTTTTTTCCAAAATAATTTCAGTTTAACCAGAGAATTTTAGAGAAACGATTTTTTTTTCGCCAATAGATCATTTAGATAACTGAAAAGCTGTAAAGCCAATACGTAAAAAAAAACTACTCCTTCCGTCCGAAAATATGATATACATTACATAAAAAAATGTAGGATTAACGAAAGTAATATTAAATTTATCTTTTTTTTTGTTTTTATTTCTAAATAACTGGTTGCTAGGCAACTAATAAACAAATGGAGCACAAATAGTTTTGCATATGTCAAAAGTAATTCACAGAAAAAAACCGCGTATTTTAGACAAATTAAAATGACACCCGCTGTTCTAACAAATTGGCGAATTTTGATCAAAATTGTGTTAAATTGCAAGGAAGAAGTTCCAAATCGACTTAAATCACAACGGCCAAACAGTCCAGATTTTAATGTATTGAATATTGGCTTTTTCAATTCTATACAATCCTTACAACATACAGCTTCACTGAATAGGGGAGATGTGGGGACGGTGGCACAATTGGTACAGTGGAACATTTGAAATATCTTTGAAATATAGAATATTTTCATGTCTGTTTGGGTATATATAGGCCCCTCTGGTACTGAGAAATTATACTATCCACATTTTGAGTCTATAAATTTAAGTCCCGCCATTTATGATGAAAATGTTGATTTGAGGTAGACAAACTAAAGTTTATCGTAACAAGAAAATTTTTATTTGAACGAGACACAACTAAATTAGTAAGAAATTTTGTATTACATGTTGTAAATTGGTCATTTGTCTACAGTGTAAAGCAATTACTAATGCTCTAAACTATATCACTTATTATATTTGATAAAATGTTCGTGAAAATAGGGTTAGGCTAACAGTGGCACACATGTTATGTGGATACAGTGGTACAGTGAGCCACTGTACCCATGTACGTGGGTACGAGTTAGAAGAACAATTCCAAGCTGAGCAAAATAAAAAACAGAAAATTAAAAGATATTCTTGTAAGTTCAGACACATCTGATACTCATGTCATATTGATGAGAATTCAAACTCAGATGATAATGTTGACAGACTACGTAAAAAAGGATATTAAAGTAAGGAAATATGCCTTAATATTTGAAGGATACGGAAAGAATAAAATGAAGAGCCACTCTATAGGGGAAATAATAGAAATAACGACTGACAATATTGTTGTAACATATCTCCGACGACTGACTCTATTCTTTAAATTTATTAAAACAAATGAAAATTACACATTTAAAAAATCAGAGCAGATAAAACTTTTACCATCTCCTGCTCCGTCTGGTAGCACAAAACACCGTTTAGACGTTTTGATTTTTACAGTAAATTTAATGAAATATAATTAACATTAAAATAAAAACTATCAAAACTTACTGCTTCCAAGGAACTTACCAAAGTTTATTTTTTTATATTAATAATAAATTTACATTTATATATTTATATTATTAATTTTTCAGTACCTTTCAGATGATTTATTTTTAAAGACATTGAATTGAAGTTTCAATAAAAATTATTGATACATATACAGATTTTTTAGATACCTATTATATTTACTGTTCCACTGTATCCCTAATGCTGTTTCACTGTACCCTCACGTATAGGTACAGTGGCACAATTGCAGAGGTCAACAAAAATATTAATTATAAATGGCACGTTATAAGGACATTAATTTTTAATAGGTTATTTAAACAACGACATAATAAGTATTAAGTGGCGAAAAGATTTATTTAAAAAATTGAAAATTGAAGATGTTATGAACAGAAAACCAAAATGTGTGCCACCGTCCCCACATCTCCCCTACAATCGATGGACTGATTGAATGCGTACAAAATGTATTTAATGCATTAAACATACAAACCCTTGATAATGTTTTTTTTTAAATTGCAAACTTGTCTAGAAGCAACCATGTTAGCAAAAGGGGGGAATTCCTGTAAGATTCCGCACATTAATGAGCCAAAACTTCACCGTATGAGACGATTACAAATAAAATTATCATGTTCCAAACATGCTGTGGAGACAGCCACGTCCTTGTTAAATTAAAACTTTTTGTATTATTTGTTTTACTAGATATATGTAACTATTTCATAAATAAAATCATTCTAATTAATTAAAATTGTAATTTTATATCATATTTTCGGACGGAGGGAGGAATATTCGATGTTATCGTGAAATATTTCAACAGTTCAGACAATAAACAGTAGTCTGGTATGATGATATAACAGTGTGTAATCTATGCTGTTATTATAATAAAGAACTTTCGTTCACACATTTTCACTTTAGGAACAATTGCAGGAATTTGTGTTGAAATATTTGTCCAAACGCGGAAAATATTCCCCATTCTTTGCTTTGAATAAATTTTAATTTCAAATACACTCATACCTCGCTATACGGCCGCTCTTTATACGGCTTTTCGCTATAACGGCCTTCTTTAATTATGGCACTTTTTCGATATACGGCCCAAAATGTTTCGTTAAACGGCCAAAAAAATAATAAATGTGAAAAAAATATGGCCAGAAATAATAAAAACTAATGATCCTTACGTTGATTCTATTTATGAACTTCGACAAACCATATTGAACCTAGCAAATGATCTTGGTTTTGAGAATTCAGAATTGATTCGTTATACGGCTTTTCGCTTTGCGGACAACTTTTCCGGAACGTATCTAGGCCGTAAAGCGAGGTATGAGTGTATTCAACTTTTCATCTTCAAAATAAAGAAAATATTGAAGAGAGAAATGGGCCTGTAACTCCTTAGTTTGACCAAAAAGGTTCAACGAAATGCTGTCATTTGCTACGGTTCATTGTTTAGACCAGTGTTTCTGAACCGGTGGTCCGCGGACTACTGGTGGTCCTTAGCAAAATTTTAGTGGTCCGCGAAATGCTTATAAATTATTATTTTTGAGATTTTTTGTTAATTTTTTTATGATCTTTTTTCGCGGTAGAAATTAAATAAGTTTGACAGTTTACGAATTGGCAACAAGGTGAGTTTTTCAACTGTGACGTCATGTCATAGTTATGGTAAACGGACTTTATCAACAAATTGATTGGAAAAAGTTAAGAGAAAAATTTAAACATTTACTGACATTGCGCATCTTGGTCAAATATTTTTATAACTACGCGTTGGAAACCGCTAAATGACGCAAGAATTAATCATTGAAATTGGTTTTGTCCATTTCACCAACAGAAGATAACGATAAGTAAAAAATTTGTCCTCCCGAATTTAGTACATGGTACCTAAGATTATTATATTTTTTTATCAGAGTGGATCAGATAATATAATTTGTAGGTAAAATCAATAATCTAACATCGTAGATTGAGATATGTCACAAATATATAAATTATTAGGGATTATCATCTATAAATAAAGTAAATTATACTGAACTAAACGTAAAAAAAGTTATCGGTGATTTTTATTTTCCTATAGGTTAGTTAGATAAAATTTAGCACATTGTTTCTATGACTATTAAGCTGCATTCAGAGCTCTGTAAATCAACACGTTGTACGCTATGGATAATTTTTAAACGAGGTCATTTGGTATGATCGGACATGCTCGTGCTTTGTCGTTGCTATACTACTTGAGCGATATAGTACGAGCTTGTCCGATCATACCAATTGCACTCGTTTAAAAACTATCCATAACGCACAGAGTGTTAATTTACTGAGCTCTGAATGCAGCTTTAGTGTCTTAATTTAATAATAGTCTATAAAACAGAGTTCTTTGAAACCAAAATAGAAAAAAGATTCAAATAGATGTCATAAGGATGACCCTTGAGTGGAATCTGCAAGGAAACTGTAAAAAATGATAATCCCCCTATTTACTGACGAATAAGTGTCCTACAGGTACACCTACACCTACATCACAAAATATAGTTTTTAATTTTTACCGACCGTCAACATATATAAGGGAGGTATTGTGATCATACCGATTTTGACATTTCGAGATTTCGATGGATCCCCACGAATTGAGGTCCCTACATAACATTTTGACTATTTTTAGCATGATCTGTCTGTCGGTCTGTCTGTCCGTCCGTCTGTCTGTCTGTCCGTCTGTCTGTCTGTCTGTCTGTCTGTCCGTCTGTCCGTCTGTGTGTACTCGTGTAGAGCAAATTCGGCTGAAAAGACTTTTATGAAACTTCATATTTAAGCTTCTGCCATCAATGGCACGAGTTGATCAACTTTTGGTAAAAATCGGTTGACTAAAAATGGGAGTTTACTTATGTCGATTTTAAGATTTTTGAGAATATTTCACAACAGAAAAATATTTCGAAAAAAAATTATTGAACAAAAGTTGCTATAAAAGCAATAACTAATAACTTTTATTTGAGACGTTTTTTGATAAAACGAAAAATTTCGAATAATTTCTGTAAATTTTTTTTTTTAAAGTCTCAATTTTTTCATACTTATATGTAACGTTTCCATGGTCATGGTAAATAATATCTCTGTTAGAAAATATTAGGCCAAGTTATTTCTACTCTGCTGCTAGAATGTATTTTATATAAGTACTTTACGATGGCGGTCGGTCCTGTGGTGGCCACAGCTGATTTTTTTTCAGAGACGTGTCATACAAAAAAATGGCTCTATAAACATTTGTATATACTAACTTGTTGATAAAATAGTAAAACAGGTTCAAAAAATATTGTAAAATATATTTATTCCTATAATTTTACTTTCACAGCTATGTAACAATAACATTAAGTACCCTCTACCTACGTTTCAAAATTGACCACCGCGGTGCTACGATCTTAAATTTATTTCCCTGTAGTGTAGGATTCTCTTAAAAATGTTGCATAAATCCTAAGAAATGGCTGCCAGAACAGGCCAGCCTAATCGATGATGTTGATGAAAATATAAAAAGTGTAACCATTATCAAATTAATTATTCTGTATAATTGAACTTTGAAAAACCATTTCTAAAACATTATTTCTTGCTTATTTAACCAAAACACTCTCTAAATTCTGAAAAGTGAACGATTTTGTACGATTTGAAAGTTATAATTTGCATACAAAAGATTTTAATTTTTCTAATAACTGGTAACCTGAAGTAAAATACACTTTGTAGTGTCTATTTCCAATTTTCCCAGGCATATTGCGTGAATAAATAACTTAAAATATTGCACTTATTACAAGTTATGTCATATCTTTCCTTTACGACTGGTTTTACTTGTTAGTTCTATCATCAAGTTGTTTTTAGTATTAATATGTATACGCTTTCCTTACTGTGTGCATCGAATAAGGAATTTATGACTTATTAATATTCTGATCAGGAAATTGGATTCCATTCATTAGTACATGTCCATTGATAAAGTTTTGACGTAACTAATTCCGTAAAAATTATGTAACTTACACTGTTTTTATATTGGTTGTTCCATCGCATCAACCAAAACACGTCATTACTCAAGAAGTGACGTAAAAATAACGTCAGACTAAGGGGGTTTTCACACACACCGGCAAAATCGGTGGAGGCGTTTACACACACGCCGTCATTGTTAGGGTTTTGTAGGTATGACCAAAAAACCCTTATACCGTCATTTTGTCGTCTGTCTGTCTGTCTGTGTGTCTGTCTGTCTGTCTGTCTGTCGGTTTGTCTGTCTGTCTGTCTCTCTGTTCGGTAAAAATTGTAGCCAAACGGTTAAACCTAGAAAGTTGAAATTTGGCATGCTTATACAACTCTTTGACCCGCACATAGGAAAAATAATAAAATATCTAAAAAACACATCCCCCTAAAAATATAAACAAATATGTGCTCATCGAAAAAAAATATATATATTTTTTTAATTCTGAGTAGTGTATCACATGAAAACCCTTAGTACGTGGATTAACGATCAAAATTTTATTTTTGCAAAATAAATTATTTTGAAGCGATTTTTGTCAATATTGTGCAAAAAAAAAAATGTCCCACACTCTGTAGCCCAGATGGTTTCAACTAAAAATCTGAAAAAATTCTGAGTAATGTACATTGGTGTGAACCGGAATAGTACAACAGGAATATTTGATCAGATTATGTTTTCAGAAAATAACGCATTTTTTGTGTTTTTCTGGTTGACGACATAAATATTTAATATGTTATGTAAGAGAGTGAAACAGTATGCCTTCATGGTGTAGTGGTTAGGCATCTCGCTTCCTAAGTTGCAAACTACAGTTCGCTTCCTGTCACAAAATTATTTTTTCTGTTTTTTTTTGCATTTTTATTTTGTTAAATTATTTTGTCAAAATTCTAGTTATATTTTGGCAAATGTTGTATTTAATTATTAAAAGCGTAAATTTAATAACAGTTTGTTTAAAAAATTTTTTTTTCTTAGTTTTTGTAAAAACATACAGTCTATTCCAAACGATTAGGCGGACTAACCGGAATTTTCATTTTTGTAAGTTGTCATTAGCTATTTTTTTATATATTGAAGTTTTTTTTTTTTTTTTTAATTTTTTGGACTTAGTAACTGAGGCCATTATCCAGGAGATGCATTTATTTTCAGCCCGGTTATGGCAATTCCATGCCATAACCGGGTTTCGAACCCGAGCCCTCATGATCTAGAAGCCAGTGCATCGCTACACTAACCACTACGCCATGGTGACCGGCATATATTGAAGTTGTCTTTTCCTGAAAAAAATGAACAAAAGCTTCAATCAATGGATAAAAGTAACTAGAATTGAAAATCTAGTTCCGCCTAAACCAAAGGAACAGACTTTAGTTGTATAAAATTGATTCTTTCGCCCGCATCTTTTTTCTCAGAGTTCCATAATAATATGCACGCAAAAAGTTGTATACAATCCAAAGGCTATTGACCTTTTTTATTGTGTGCAATTAGCAACGTTTATTGATATTTTAATTTGTTAATTGACATGCTGATTGTCTTAGCTGACCCCGAGGTTACGGAAGGTCAGCTTAAATCCAAAGTAACAGAATTCCTTTTTATAACATGGTCAGTTTTTTCAAGAACTGTTATTTTTCAGAATTGTAGTAATTTAGAAATGTTTTTGGTAATAAATCTTAAAACTGTATTAAAAGTGCTGAAATATTAAATGCAATTAGTGTTTTTTTGATTAACACGAAACTGTGACTGCAAAAATATAAAAAAATCAACAAAAAAGTTTAATGATGTTGTCATGGCAATTTTTAAAATGATGTATGTATCTGTAGGATTTAATAGGTAGTATTGCTCGGGTTATTTCGTATTGTTCCGGTTTTATATTTGGCCTAATTTTCACGGCTACATATTGTCAAGGTTTGGGGTGTAATCGGGTTTATTCAGGTCCATTGATTCGTAGTCTGACATGCTCTTTTCGACCTTTAAGTACTGGTATTACCCATTAAACAAACTTATGGTGCAATTTTGTGGCAAATCTGTAAGCTACAGACGATCGTATCTAAGGAGTTGTTTTATGTGTTGTTATGGACAGTTTCTTATATATTTTGTCTGTAAGCTTACAGATTTGCCACAGAATTGCACCATTAAACATTATGGCATTCGTGGGAAGCTTTTAACACGGATATTGTTTTCTCTCCAATCTCACATTTAGAGTCAATATTAATTAATGCTTATCCACCTCTGCTGTCCACCTTGTGCTGTACTAAGTGGCGTCTCTCAAGGTGCAGTTTTGGGACCTCTGCTATTCTTAATATATATGGCATATCTTGACGATATTATAAAATCGAAATTTTTTGTTGACTGTACATGCAAAAGTTGTTCAAGCACCAAGTATCAACGTTTCTAGAACCGACTGGATAAGTATAAATGGTACTATATTAGTTAACTTTTCATATATGACTGCTTTTGTATTTTTCCTATTTACCTATATATACTCATAAAATGGTCTAGGGATATTTGATGAGTTTGGGAAAGGAATGGTTATTATTTTATAAATATTTTGTTGAAAGTGTGTAGGCCCTTTCCTAGAGTCGACCCCAATTGCCGCAAGAGTTGATGATAGTTTATCAACCGGGTAGATGATTTGTGAATCGGCTGAAGCTGTCGATAAAGGCGGTGTAGCACACGATTCTGCCACGAAATTCAAGAGTTTGTGACAATTTATTTATTTTATATTTTGTTAAATATGTCTATCGAAGAATGTCTATCGAAGAAGAGCTATAAATTTTCTATTCTTCTCTATGATGTGGAAATATGGACCCTTCATCAAAGTATTGTAAAGAAGAAGGGTACGTGGCCACAACAAAAAAGTAACAAATGTCATTTTGAAGGTTAAACAGAATATTAAACAATTATTTATTTATATTAAAAGTAATGGTACAATAATTAGAACAATTTGATAAATTAATTGAAGGATTATTTTCTTTCGAATTAATTTCCATTTTTTTGATAGTCGTATCATCCCTAGTTTCAAGTAGATTGATATCTTTTGTAAATATTTTAGATTTTTTAGGTTCGTATCCATCGTTCTTTCTTTTGAGAAACGCAGTCAGCACTTTCATTTGGAATATCTTCATTTCTATTTATTGAAATTGTTAACTTCAGCATTGAATATTCACACTATAGACTTGCTGGTGACTTTAAAATTGTAGATCGCCCTTGAATATATGACATTTTCAGAAATTTCTACAACATTTTTTCCAGAACACCCTTTCGAAAACAGTTCAAATGCTTGATTCTATCTAATTTTATAATTTTCGGGTAACAATGAAGAACAAGCAATACTTGCCACCTATTCAATTTAACTTTTCGCACTTTTTAAATTTTTTTTAACAATAAACAATATTTTTAACAATAAAAATACGCTTCTATCTGTTGTTTTTGGTTGCTACAGTTATGACATTCACATTGATTGACATTAATATTTCATTTAATTGAAAATTAAATAAATATAAATATGGTAGCATAAAAAATATAATACATTGCCCCATGCGTAGTTATTTTTTTGTCCTCGGAAGCTTTAAGATTCTCGGCCATTAAATCACCTCGGCAAAAAAAAAAAAAATCACTTACGCATCTAGCAATGTAAATAACTACAACCAAATACGTGGACTTGTAAATCAGTTGATTACTGACTGGTAAATAGTAAATATCTACCAGTATAATTTTCATAATTACGTATTATGATATGTTAACAGAAAACAATAATAATATTATAAATGGAAAAGTAGTAACGTAGTATTTTTGTGTTAAATAAATGATTAATCAGATTCATGTTAGTAATGTTGTTAAATATTTATGACATAGTATATCTAACAGATCTACTTTATTAAAACTTAATATTTCCTTACACAACATCTAATTAAATAATATAATTAGTAAAAAACAAGGTTATAATAAATTTGTAATAGTTAATAAAACATTTTTTTTTGAATCATCTACCCACACAACTTGCTAACTAAAATTTGTTTCGCTGAGCTCAGAAAACATTTGCCCCATAATCACTAATAATAGTAGTATTATAGGGTAATAGTAGTATTATAAGGTATTTATAGTATGTACCATAAATACCATACTTGTACCATAAATACCCTTCAACCAAGAATGCGATTTTTCGTTCCGAAAATTCAAAATTGCTGAAAAATTTTTTTGCGAAACTGTCTTTTGTTCAAATAAACCATGATAAATTTATTATCGGTTTCAATCGACGATGAATCAGTTAAAATTATCGCGTCTGATAAATTGTTGATATTTATAAATAACTACGTACAGACTATTCCAAACGTTTAGGCGGAACTAAATGGGACTTTTGTTCTTTTAGGTTGTCACAAGAAGGGACCTTGCTTGGGTTATTTCATTTTTCACGTTTGAATGTCAAAATTTAAAATTCCAACAGTGAAACCATGGAAACGAATGACATGTCAAAAATAAAATAGTTTTGCTATATATTTTAATGACAAAAAAATAAATAAATGGAAAATTTGTATTAAGAATGACACAAAAAATAAAAATATATAGAAAACGACATTTTAAAATGATATTAACCTTAACCAAAAATGTTATTGTAAGTATGATTTACAAAGCTTAAACAAAACGGCCAAAAAGTACGAATCAAACGATGAAAGTAACTAGACTGCAAAATCTAGTTTCGCCTAAACGTTTGGAATAGCCTATTGAGAACTGACACGCTCGAATACGCGTTTCGTGGTCAAATATTGAATGAGATACTCTAGTACAGGGGTCGGCAAACTTTAGAAGCAAAAGAGCCAAATTCATCCTTTACGGTACCTGGAAACATTTTAAAGAGCCATAATTTTGTTTTAATGCATGACTTTTTGAATATTTTCTAAATTTTATTCCTTATCAACTAAATTTAAAGAGCCACACGAATGTCCTCCAAGATCCGCATGCGGCTCGCGAGCCGCGGTGTGGCGACCCCTGCTCTAGTACTATTTGAACTTATTACGTATGTTTTAGTGTTGAATTTTTGTTAGAATGTCGACAGAAGTTGTAAAAACTATAAAAGCAGAATATATTGTAATGTTTTTGGCATTCAAGACAAGACAAAGCATATTGACAGCTGAGTACTAGAGCCAACAGCCATATTGCCTTGGATTACAGCGCCGCCACCGGTAATGTCACTTCTCAATATGTAATGTGCAGAATGCCACAGAATATTGAGGTTATGATTTTAAACAGAACTTGAATAATAATAATAACAGAACTTAATTTGAACGAAGTGTCCCTATAATCAACTACCAACAAAAATCATTGCTAACCGCTACTAAATATTTGGTTACTCTCTTATATTTATACATACTATAAGTTAAGGATGAAAATATTTCAGGATAAGCAATATTTGAATTATGTATTTTACTTTTGTATCATATAATAAGGCTGAATAACAATTTTTTTTTTTTTTTTTTTGGTATTTTATTTTTCGGTGAATGTTGAGAATTTAATCATAAATTTCACATCAAAACACGCAGAGCTGACTGTATTCTGCTAGTATCGTCCTTCCTTTTAATTTTGTTACGCTCAGTAAGTTCTAAGGACGAATCCAAGGACATTTAAAGTAACTGTGCAAAACTTTTTTAAAAAATCTTACAAAATTATTAAAATAACTCACTAATAGGTTACTGAAGTTATAGAACAGAAGAAGCTGAAAAGTTCGGAAAGGTAATATAAAGATGGCCGCCATGGCCTTCCTAAGGTTACCTCCGAGAGGGCGCAAAATTAGCCACCCTTTAAAAAAATTAGCTAATCTAAAAGTACGATAACGCGTTACAAAACGAAATACTTATAAGGTAAACTTTATTCATTTTCTAAAAACATAGCTTTTAGTAGAGAAATTTTTTTTATAATTTTTATATAACAATGCATTCAATAACACATATATTTTAATTTATTATGGCAATGTTAGATGAGGTGGAGTAAGTGCAATAAAAGCGGCAAACAAATATCAGATAATTTGCCGCTTTTATTGCACTTATTCCGCCTCGCCTAACAATCTCTCTCTCTGTGTATCACGTACTAATCGTATACAAATTTATCAGAATTTGTACGAAAGAATAATAAAATTTTATCTATATTTAAAATACTGAATATCTTAACTTCTTCGGGCTGAGGTATAGGATGTACAGTCGAGACTCTTTTTAGACGATAAACACGTTCAACAGAAAATCGTACATAAAGTAAAGGCGCACAAAAAAAAAATCGCACCTAAACAGATAATGATAAGACATCTATTCACATAAAAAAATTTACACTCAACATTTCATACGCTCATTGCTTACACATTCTCTACTTGTATGTAAATGAGAAAAAATGCATTACCCTAATACTATATCGTGTTAGTTATACGAGATAAATACAACGAGAAACCCCCGAATATGAGTTTTTTATTTTTATTATTATTTTTAATGGCCTTTGCTGCTGTGGCAATTAACCAGGACAGTACTTATTTTTGAAAATTTCCATGCCTGAACGGTATTCGAAACCGAGACCTTAGCAACGCAGAGCACAAGTGTTACCACTACCCTACGCCGGTCGGCTCCGAATACGAGTTAAACTCAACTGAACGGGAATCCCCGAATTTAACGAACCGCATTTCTTCAAAACCGCATAAAAAGAGACTTGACTGGTTATAGATATAAAAAGATAAGTGAAAGAAACTTAAAGACAGGGCACCGGGAGAGATTACCCGCCGCCCCTTATATTGCTGCCCTTTAAAAGGGATCAGAGTTTAAAGTTAAATGCAAAAAAAATATTCTACTATCGGATACTGCTTTTAAAATGCATTTAATAATGGAAAAGAATACGCAAACAATAAATTTATAACTACATTCCCACCTTTTTAAATACCTTTACTGGAAAAACAGCACCGAGTACTGATCCTTCTGGGCTAATAATGAATGTTTAACTTATTGTTTAATAATTAAATTTGCCGCCCCTACTATATCTGCTGCTCGGGTGCAATGCATCCCAGGGTTGCAGCGGCCTGCTTGAAGAGCAAAAAAAGTTGTCAATGTTGATATTTTCATAAGTTCAGTAATGGCGCCCTCTAAATTATATCGCCCGGGTTCATTGCACCCCGTTAAGTTACGAGCTTTTCTACCGCTTATTTTATTTTAGTACTGCTCTCAGGAGTGGTGTGATGTTTGACCAAAAAGGATAATTCTTAAAACTCCACTTAGCGCTTCGCGGAGAACGATGATTAAAATTTAAATATTTTTAATTGAAATTCTTACCTGGCATACATTAGTATAAGGTCCAACACATAAAGTTCCATCATTATAGTTAAACAGGGGTGCTCTACGTAATTTAGAAGCCATTGCACAAACACAAAAACAATTGTCACAAATACGTCTGTTAACAAAGACGAGCAACTCCGCGAATGCTTTGAAAGTTTCAAACAGCGGGGAAACAATCGTAAGATACCACCTCCACCTCTATAACGCTATGCACTGATTACATGTTTTAAAATCTTGATCATTTATCTACATCTGCAAAAGTATGTTATTTTTTAAAAGAAAATGAAAGGTTTACAGATTTTAGATATGGATTTGTATTTATTTACAAATTAAGTATGAATTATCACTTATTTCAGGGTTTTGTAGCAGTGGCATAGCCAGAAAGTCTTCATGAGGGGTTAAAACAATACATCCAAAGTATTGAATGAAAAAAAGGAGACCGGATCGAAGGAATGAAAAAAAAAAGCAGGACGAAATGAAGTGATGACAAAAAAAGCCAAAAGGTTGTAATCTCCAACTTCTACTTGCCTATGCCACTGTTTCGTAGGCAAAATTTTGGGTACATCATTGATTGTAATCGCAGCAAAATTTTATTTCTTTATTTTGAAAATAAATTTACGTATCAAGATGTTTCACGAGTGCAGGATTTTCGTATAGGCCAAGTATAGGCCTAGGGCCCCGCGATATTGGGCCCTGAAGGACACTGGTTTGTCTTTTTTGCTCATCACTTCGATTTGACATCCTTTTTACGGTTTTTTAGATGTGACCCAGTGGCGGACTTTCGCAAAGACAAAAAAGACAATTGTCTTGGGCCCGTAATTTTCAAGGGCCCAACGAACCCTTCCCCTTTCCCCTTCCCCTTTGAACGCCTCTAGGTTGAGGGCCCGTAAATCAAAAATGTCTTGGGCCCGGCGAAGGCTTAATCCGCCACTGGTGTGACAAAAAAAACCCTCATTCACGTATCTGTCTGTACGGCAGATATTTGGCATGTTTGTGACTTAAATATATAAAAACTGTTGTAAGTTAAAAAAAAAACATACACACATCGCGGGAAAAATGTAAACAAATATGCATTCAACGAAAAAATAAATTTATTTTTAAAAATTTGAATGCTTTATCAAATGAAATCTCTTCATGCGAGGATAAATTTTTGTCCCTCACCCTATTTCTCAGAGGGGTTAAACTATAAATCTGACATAATTGTCAATAAAGTATATTGATGGGAACCGGAATAGTTCAACAGGAATTTTTGATCAGATTATTATTTCGAAAAATACACAATTTTTTTTTTTTTTTTTGTCGTTGAAAAAAATTATTATTTTTTTATTTTATATTGTGCTATGTAAAGAAAGCACTTAAGATGTAAATTAAGCAATGAAAAGTGTTGTTTTTTTTTTAATTTCTTTATTTTAAAACGATTATAGCCAAAAATGTGCTAAAAAAGCTCACGAGCGTTAATCTGAAGAAAAAAATCTCAATAATGTACATTGATTGGAACCGAAATAGTTCAAGAGCAATTTTTGATCAGATTTCGAAAAATTTCGATTTTTTGCCGTAGATAAAAGTAATTATTTTTTTTTAATTCTTTGTTCCGTATTGAAACAAAGCTTAAAGACGTAGATGAAGTAACAAAAAGTAGTTTTTGTCTCTACTTTAACGCGATATTAGCCAAAAATGTGCTAAATAAACTCTTTTTCCCGCATCTTATAACCCAGGAGGTTCAACCTAAAAACCTGAAAAAATTCTGAGTAACGCACATTAATGTGAACCGGTAATGTGAACAGTACAAAAGGTATTTTTGATTTGATAATTATTTCGAAAATTATCGATTTTTTTTGCAGAACCATGCTTCCAATATTCATCTGACTGACCTGGAGATCTGGGTATCTATAGTTGGGTACTTGATACATCATATTAAGTACGCTTGTAAGTCTCTAGCTGGAAGCTCGTAGATTAGTCTTTCAATAATTATTGACATTTATAATTTTTAATATGTACTCATTATTTGTTATCACTTATTAAATACCTACGAAACCCTGAATTGCGTGAATACAAATTTTTTATACATAAAATTTTTGGTATACATTGCTTTAACGAAGCCCTTTTTGCTTGAGATATTTTTAAAACGTTCATATTGTAAATCTGCTAATTTGCTGGTCGTCAAGGTTGAGAAAGTAACTTATTTTAATGAACCATCAAATCTTATTCACGCATAAATATACTGCTTATTATAAAGGTAATTTTAATTAATTAACGTTAACTTTTCATGGAATGCACCACTTTTACTCGTCGTTTTACGCGCTCTTCGTTTCAACATCGAAATGATGAAATTATTGAAATTACTATACTTAAAACAAATAACAATACAATATCTCTTCAAATTGTTTAGAAACAAAATTAGTAAACAATCAAATACTATGATAAATCAGATATTATAGCCAGGCCACTCAAACAATTATTTGTGTACCATGGCTAAAAAGTAGATCTTTTTCGACCACATCTAAATTAGAAGGCCGAGGGGCAGACGAGAGGCAGGCAAACAGATAAGGACAAAAATAGTATATAGGGATTTGCAGCTAAGCACCCTACCATCTGGTGAGCGTTTCATGAACTTGTGTACATCATATAACATTTCGTTTTGTGTATTGGTTTTGTATGAAGTTTGTTTTTAAAGTTTTATTATAATCATTGAAAAATGTATAATACATATTGTTGTGTGCCTATGTGCAATTCATTGAAACGAAGAAACCCGGAAATATCGTTTCATTTGTTTCCACTAATATCAGACACCGTATGGTTCGAAACAAAATTGGGAAAGCAAGAGGTTAGGAATCGACGCGATGTTTAGATAAACAATTTAAAAATTGGAAAAAAAGTGAGCCCTTGTATCAAAGTTTGCTCATTACATTTTAATGATAGTGACTACAAAAAATATTTTCAATTTTGTATTTATTATCGCATATCTTGAAAATTCCTGTTATTGTGTGTGGGTTTGTAATGCACAAGTTTGTAGGCATAATGCATAAATCTTTATGAACTCTCTGTTTTTTTCAGTGACTCCACACAATATTATATGCCCAGCATTGTAGATTTCTACCCCTTGGTAAACAACACGGGAATTATTATTTCCCCCAATATAGTTAAAATAATCGACAATGGAAAACCGCCATAACTTAAAACCAGATCACAAAATGTAGTATTTTAGATGTTTACAAGTAATGTCACTTCACAAAATCAGAAAATCCCAAACAATTATTTATTTTTTGTCGTTTTTTGATACACTTTTCGCTATTATTTACTAGTAAATGTCAAGTGGTATCTGATTTAGAATGGTTTCAAAAAAATCCGCGTGGCGCTACGATCTTAAAATTTTTCCCCTATTGTGCAACTAGCGCGGAATATGTATTCTGCGCGTGTTGCTCACTATGCTTTTCCTCCGATTACCATTTTTCAATAAATAAATAATCAAGAAAATACAACATAAATATGGTTAACAGCCATCACTGCACGCGCAGCCAGTACGGCAATGAAAATTCTCGGAAACATGCGAAATTAATCTAATTTCCTGTTAACTAAGGGCCGGTTTCTAGAAGCTCAGTAAACTATAAGCTAATGGTAAACTACGGTTGCCTTAGTAAACTGTTGCAGGAACAAAAAACAATCCAAAGTTAACCATAAGTCAACTATGCATAGTTTACTTCGCATTTGACGTGAGTTCAACCAAGGCTTCCTTGGTTAAGTGTTGCACAAACGTTGGTCAGGACTTGAACTCGAGTCAAACAATTGAATTTTTCTGACTATACCTTGATCACAGTTTAACTGCGATATACGTCAATATTCGGTTTTTTCATAAATTTTATTTTCATAATTTTTGGGCTAAATAAGAGAAAAAAGTAATTTAAGTAAGAAGACGGTAAATTAAATTCTTAATTTGTGAATTAAAATGAAAATGCACCTAACTATTATTAATGAATGTGACTTTAATATAACATAACCTACAAAATTTCCTTATAAATTCAAAATCAATTTTTAATTTGATATTTCAATAACGTTATAATATAATTGTAAAAGAAATATTAAATACATGAATAATTTATATATATTTATTTTGTACCACTGTAAATAAATATTAAATACATATATAATCATTATATATTTACATATTTTGATTCTTCGTACATAATTCTAGGTTTCTATTATTATTTTTTCCTTATCCTATTCGAGCAATAGAAAAATTTCAACTTCCAGCCTATGTTCTTTGCCCGCAACAGAAGATATGGAATAAGATTCTTCAGACGGCGAAAAAAGGCTTTAGTAAAGTACTAATTTTATATCATACAAGTACTCGGAGCAATAGATTATACACCTATTCCAATTCAGTCACCTGGTGCACTTATCAACAATTTTTCCTGATACTACCTTTGAATACACATACAAGAGTAGAGAAAAATTCTAATAGGGCCCATGTTGCAACAAGAATGGCAATTAATATTGACCGTGTCCTAACGACAATTATATCTTGTGCCGTTTTACATAATTTTTGTATACAACAGCATGATACGATAGAAATTCCTGTAGAACTATTGCAGAGCGATGAACCAAATATTTGAGAAGGTAATGATACCAATGTGGCTGTACGTAGTGCATTAATCCAAACAGTTATTGGTGTACCCTAAAAAAATTAATGCAATATAATGTAATAATTAAAACAAAACCACTTTATTATTTTTTATAGTTTAATTTTTTTATTAATTCTAATTCAATTTATATTTAAGTCATAATTGTACAGCATTCTTGCTTTATTTTTCTCTATTAGCGCAGCCTGGTATTTACTCTTATAATAAACTTTTATAATGTGTTATTATTATTATTTTTTTAAATTATGTTTCTTGCTTGTCTTTTTTTTGTTAGGATTGGAAGGTTCAGGATTAGCTTCTTGTTGCATTTCAGGTTCTGGTTCTGGTTCAACTTGATAAAAAATATGAACTAAAGCCAGTTCTGAATCAGTTAGGTAGGCAGGAGGTGGTGGTAAAATATATAGGCTAAAATACAGTTATCGACATATTTTCAATAATTTGTTGTTTCCATCGGTATCGACACTATATCAGTACTACATCGAAAACTGTTTTTTTCAAGAAACCAGCTCCTAAACAGATACTGAAGAGCGTACATTTAATTCACAAATGTTCTTTTTAGTTTATTATTTTTTTTAAATTAAAATACAAATATTTAATTTGTTTTGTATCTCTTCACGCAACTTGAGTTAAATTCATCTGTAATCTGGTACCAAATTTTCTTTTTTTTGAATTGTTCAATTATCACATTTTTGTCTTCAGTAATATGGGAATATCTGAAAAATGATAAATACAAATTTTAGGTTATGTTTTAAGAATAATTTAAAAATATTTATATTTCAAAAGAAATAAAAATATATGTATACTTACTTACCGAAAATATCTAGAAAAATGTTTTTATCGGTGTTGGTAAAGTTTGGTGTTCGTGAATTCATTTTTTTAGTTCATTTTAAAACGTTTTAATTTTGACAGCTGATTACTGTCACGTGAAGTACAGTTCACATTAGCAAAAAATATCTGTGCATAGTAAACCAATTGTTCCACTGACCAAGCTTTAAAAAATGTTTATGCAACGCAAAATAAAACTGACCATCAGTCAGACTTGACCATTAGTCAGTCGTTACCATAGTTAACTGACTTTTCAGAAACCGGCCCTTACTGTATCGAAATGAGACAGTTCTATAGTAGTCGTAGGAAAAGATCTTTTTGGCCACGGTGCACATTATATTTTTAGGGCGACCAAAAATAATTTTTATTAGAAAAATTAAATTTATTTATATTGGATAATTTATGGTTACTGAACAATTATTACAATTATAAATATTTGACTGTCAGTTGTTTCAGTGTAACCATGGAGATCTTTTAATTTACGAAATGACACATAGATGGCTCTAGCATCCAGCGGCCAAAAAAATAAGCGAATAGGCCTAGGCCGAAAAGATTTACTTTTTGGCCTGTACTAGATGATAAAAAAAACTGTTTTTGACATGGTTGCCCAAAAAATTCTTACAGTACTATTATAAGTACTTATAGCGTTTTACTTTCAGTATTTTTTAAATGAAGTACTAATTAATACTTGTACTCTAAATATTTTGTTTAACTATTTAATACTTTAAGTACTTTAAATATATCTCAGTACTTAAAGTACTTTTAATATATTTGAAGAATCAATTCATAATATAATAATTTAAACAGAAGGATTTCCTACTTAATATTACTATTAATTGTCCTTCTGATTTTCCTTAAATTTTAGTTCCTTCCGATTAATTATACTTTTAGCATTGCAATAATATAATACTGAATTTACTTTTATTGTATTTAATAAATATTATTCAGGATTTCAAATAAAAACCGAATATCTACTTCCTACTTATTAATTTGAATTTACGTAATTTTCAGGGGCATATCTGGGGGAAGAGGCATTACTGCATAAATATTTATTTTTGCGGTTTAATCTATACTATTAAAAGTAAAGACTAACAATCTGAAATAAAGTTAGTAACGATCTATACATCAAAATTTTCATCGAATTTTTATCTAATAGGATATTTTTAATTGTAAAAAAAAACTGTTATGTAATTGTAAATAAACAAAGTGTATTTAAATAAAATTTAATTTATACATTTAATATTGATATCGAAAATAAAAATACAATCTCTAAAATAATGAAAAAATGTTAGAAATACAAACAAAAAATGTGAGTGATTTCTAAAATAATATCATAGCAAAAAGCTATCGGCTCATGGGGCGATGCCCGATCGCCCAATGGACTGTATATCGCTGTATAGAGTACGTTCAAGTTAACTTCATCACAGGCAGATATTACCAGGTCCCTTGCGCAGAAACCAAATTTCGTCCATTACGTTTTCAACAGTTAGCTTAACTTCAGTGGCGTCACTTACTCTGATTTGTTTGAATACGCGTATTGTGCGATGTTGTTTGTTTATTTCCGTTATTATTATTTATTTCTCGTACGTTTCAAGGTATACCGTGTACTAAAATGAGTAAAAATGTATTTGAAATACATGATTTTGTGTGTTTGGTTTCTACAACAATTGTTTAAAACCCTAATGTACATCAATGTGATCAGCTATTTTCTCGCGCAGAATTGATGACGTAATTTATGATACCCTGTGATGAAGTTAAGATGAACGACCTCTACCCTCCAGTACAGCCTTGTGGATAAAAAATAATAATAATAAATAAATAATAACGTAGAGAAGGAAAGTTATGTTTTAAATCATCACAAACAATCCCGTTAAGAAAACATTGTTTAAAATGCATATATGCTTTCATTGCTATTATATAACAGTGTTGAAATTGTCGATTGTTATTAATATATTTTCTGAATTTATGTTTTTTTATGTGAATGCATTGTATTACATAAAATTAATTTGAATTGAGAGTTGTAAAAAGTAATGTCGACAGAGCTACTTAAAATGTCATTCACATGGTGTTGCAAATGAGATTCTCAAATAAAATCGTTCTCAGGAAAAGACATTATTGGTTAAGTACGTATTGTTATGTCATGGGGTTGTTCCTGATTGTTTTATTAAAAATAGGCTGGCTTAACTATAGCTGGACATTGACATTGATAAAGCTATACTAGCTTTAATAATCAATGAGATCAAACTGGGCGGGATTACTAGCCAGAGCCGTAGCAATGTTTTTAGCGCCCTTGGCAAATAAATTAAATTAACTTAAAATAGCGCTCTTTTTTATTCACTTTCATTTTATTTGCGGAGGGCATAACTTTTAATTTTTATTATAATAGACTGATGACCTAAAAAAAGGTCTTCACTTCCAAAATATGTTTAAAAATAAAAAAAAAAAACACTTTGGCGCCCCTCATCAGACCTCGCGCCCCTGGCACTTGCCCCGATGCCAGGCCGTTACTAGGGCTCTGTTACAAGCTACTTGTTTGCGAATTTATTTGCTCAGTGCTCGCTATCTTGTTGCTCGCTTTGCTCCAGCGCAAAATTTGTTTGCAAGGGCCCAGAATTATTGTTTACCGCAGCCCGGGGCCGCTATCGGCGCCCCTGCTAAACTCGATCTTAAAAAAGTTATTAAGTCTTTATTTTATCTGATTTATAAATAATGTTTTTATTTATTTTGCAGGTAAACATTGTAGTCCGTACCAGTTCGAATGCCGATCGTCTGGTGAATGTATTGCCATCTACAATGCATGTGACGGCATCCCGCAATGCTCTGACGGAAGTGACGAAGCTCCGGAGTTGGATTGCCCGGCACAGGGTACTACACTAGCGCCATCACCTCAACCAGCGCCCATGCCTGTACTACCCAACAACCCATACCCACAAAACGTAAGTACAAATTTATAAGCAGGGCTTTTTCAGGTAGTATGGTGGTACACGTACCCTTTAACATGTTTACTGCCACCCTAATTTAGAAAATACAGAAAAATTAGAGAACAGTTTCTTTCTACGCGCAGTTTTTTGTTTGTCATTGAGTGTGTAACTACCATTTTCTGGGGGGTGGCGCGGAATTATTGTTTTACCGGGGGCTCGATCGCGCTCTCGGTGCCCCTGCCGTCAGGGTTCTTGTTGCCCCCCCCTCTGAGAAAAATACCTTGATTCAACACTGTACTGTAGTAAGTAGAGTAGTAAGCTCTTTATTTTTTACCTTGCGGTATTAAAATTTACAATAAGTCTATGCTTATATACATTTTGAAAGTTCTAAACTATACTTAATTGTGAAATTAATTAATTTTTATGATATACATACTAAAATTATACAAGTGCCATTTCAGAGTCGATATAATTTTGTCCTTCTGTTCTTCACTCTTTTCATCAACTGAAAATCCTGGTAAACATCACTTAGAATATGCAGAGATGATTACGCATTTCTGAGTTCTTCTTCGCAGTCTCTACTTAGGTGTTCAATGTTCTGTGTAGCGTTGTGGCACATTCTGCATATTCTATCCTCCAGTAATTGTTACCCCTCTCTTCATTTCCGAAGCGAAATCCAGCTATAATTTGCAGGTTTTTGTTGTTTTTTGCAAGGTAATATGGCAGGTCGTTTGTCAGAAGAAATTTGTAACTGGGGTTATAAATAGATTTAAGTATTTTCTCCCTTTTAATTTACGTCTGGATATCTTCATTTCTTATAATAATTGCCTCTTTTATCATGTACCCTGTTTGCCTCCGATTTTCTATTTCTATAGTTGAGTATCCCTTTTGTTGATAATATTCCTGTATTTGCTCTTCCCATTTATTTCTTGTTCTATTTCTTTCTTCTTCTCTCCTTATCTCTTCCCAACATTCATGCACTAATTCTTTCTATGGTGTTCTTCTGGTTCTGTCTTCATAGTTTATAGGCCCGTCTTTCCTGCCTCGATGCTTAAATAAAATCTATTTGCTTCCTCTAACAGAATATAAATAGGAGTTCTTTTATCAATACCCAGTACCCATCGAATGTGTTTGTTCTGTACTTGCTCCACTTGCTCATATTCTTTCCAGCTTCATGTTTCACTTCCGTACACCATAATTGGGACTATGAGTCTGTTGAAGAGTAACATTCTATATTTGAAGCTGTTTTTGAATTTTCTCTGGCCGGTACCCCATACATGTGCTAGTGCCATGTTCGCTTTTTTTGTAACTTCTTTGATGTGCCATTTTTCTGAAATGTATATCCTAAATATTTTATTTTTTTAACTTTTTCCAACTCTGTCTTGTGTCAAAGTAATTTTTCCTTCTCTCTTCCTCGAGCTTTTGTGAATCTTATCACTATTGTCTTATTGGTATCTAGAATCATACTTTTTTTTCTCCATCTCTTGCTTATTTCATGCGACTATTGCCAGATCGTCTGCATATGGCAGGGACCAGAACTTCCTTTTCCCTACCACAGTTCCTCCAGTCTGTCCCTTGCTGAGATTATCTTCAAGATCCGCTAAGTAAATCGTGAACAGAAGTTGGCTAAGTGGATATCCTTGTCTGACTCCTTGTGTTGTCCAAAAGGTCTTACTTTCTTCCTCTCCACTGCCTATAAGTACAACGTTGTGCATATATACATACAGATACACGCATATACACAGCCATAAATTATTGTATTGTATTGTAACAAATTGTATGGCGGTAGTAACGCATCCTATTGATAAGTTGGAAATATTCAGAGCGATACATTTTAACGATGAATACACTTTCATTTCACTTATTACTGGATTAATTTTTAATTTGTTAATAAAGGAGATGTTACTTTCATTGACTTTCATTTTTCGATGAGAATATTATCTATAGACCACAATTGGCGATAATTTTAACATAAATCGTCAACAACTATTTCTAGTGGAAACCATTTAACATGAAACCATGGGGACAAAAATTTGTGTTCGTATTAAAAGAAGTAAACTAAAAAATACTCACCAATGTTTATGATGTAATAATCTAGAGCAGCGGTTCCCAAACTTTTTTGGCCGCGACCCGGTACGAGGTTTTAAAATTTTTCGCGACCCACCTTATGAAAAAAAAAATCATTTATTTACAAAACACATTTTATTTTAAAGCAGTAACTTTATAGTAATAAAGAGTAATAAATAGTAATAAAGAGTATAGTATAGTAATAAAGAGTATAGTATAGTAATAAAGAATATAGTATAGTAATAAAGAGCACAAATACACACTATTCTAGTGATTAACTGACGTAAAAAAAATAGTATGTACAAAAAAAATCTTTTTTGTGTTTTTACAATTTTTTTCGCGACCCGGCAAAAATTTTCTACCACCCGGTGCCGGGTCGCGACCCACGCTTTGGGAAACGCTGATCTAGAGGTAAGACAGGAAGTTTAAACAGGCCCATATTTTTCCGATGCGCAGTTGAGGGAGATTTTTTTTTCATGTTAAGCGTTTTTCAAATTTCTTGACGTGTAGATCTAGATTTAAAAGAGTCAAAAGGTGATAGTCCAATGGCTCCAAGTCTGGACTTTATGCTGGATGCAGAAGTGGTTCCCAACTTAATTTATGAATCGTATCTTGCGTTAGTTTAGCGGTATATAGGCAAGCATTATCCTGATGAAGAATAATGCCTTTGCATTACAAATCACGCCGTTTATTATGAACAGCCGGATTTATTTATTATTATTATTATTATTATTATTTCAATAATTTACGATCTTTCAGAATGGTCCTTTCGATGATTTTTACTTCGATTGGTTGTCCAGAACGCGGTTCATCATCGATATTTTTTCATCCTTGTTTGAACTTCCTCCACGAATAAAAACTTTCTCAGTTCATGCAACTCATACCATTTTGTGCATAAATTTTCCGATAAATTTCAGCAGGTTTAGACCTTTTGGCTAGTAAAAATCAAATAACAACGCGCAGCTCCGTGAGGGTGCAAACGTTTTCACCCCAAAGATTTTTATGCTACCGGAATACGAAAAGTTTTACAAAGATGGACCAAATGTCTTTCGAAACAAGGGGATTATGTTAAAAATATAATTTTGTTTTTTAAATATATTTTTATAAAATCTATAGTCATTTGTCTGTTTACTTATTAAAGGTGTCTCGTAAATGTATGGATCATATATCATATTGTCAGTACCAGAATATTTTTTCATTTTAACTGTTAATGTTAAACGTATATATTTTATAAAATTTTCAGAATCAGTTACGTAAACCAATACCCCATCTGGTGGCTGATAATGCGTACCAAAATATAGGAGTTCAGTCTCCCAGGCTAAATAGCCATGAAAGTGCCGATTTTATGCGTCCCCAGGAGACGAGGGCACAGATGCAAGTTTACCAGGACCCTAGTACTTTACAGCAACCTCAGCAGCCTTTTGCAGCTCCTAGACCAATTCCGAACAATAATAACTGGATACCACATCAGAATCCCATTGCTGGGATTGCTCAGAATCCACAATATACAGGTAAAAAACACAATAACTTAAAATATAATTGTATTATAAAAAAATTGTTCAAACAAAAATTGTAGAAAATTTTTTGGGCTACAACTTTTAATTGAATCTTTTTTCTATATCTCTTGTCGTTTTTGAGAAATGTTGACATGTGTGTGTGTTTTTAGATAAGAACAGTCGTATTTTCAATCACAAGGAGAGTGGCCTTCAGGTGGACAGTGCTGACAGGTACAAGTATAAGGGTGCAATGCAGACCCTTCACCGTGCTATGGCAATGGGTCAGTACGTCGATTCGGCCGGGAATGGGGGAGGGTGAGATAAACTGCTATAGAAAACAGCTTCTTCTGAACTGACTGTAGAAATAATATCAATAATATTAATATCGCTGATAAGTACGGATAACCAAATAATTATATTACTCAGCGCGTCAGTCTTTAAACAGTTTTCTTTGTAACCATAATTTCCTTCATTTCTCCAGGCAACAAATGAGCGTTCTATGTGGTGCGATAAATGTATGTGACATGCGCATGGAATCGTTGCAGAAACCAGGAGCGGACTGGCAAAAATTTCCTGCCCTGGAAAATTGGAATAAAAATACCTCAAGGGCCTCATTGGTTCAAGAACGGTTCTTAGAAGGCTTTTGCGGTTGTAATGTTGTACATATAAAAAACCAAAATTTTAATGTGAAATACTGTCAAAAAAAAAAAAAAACAATAAATGTTAAAATATTTAAAAAAAAGAAAGATGTTAATCCAAATTTTAAATGTGGGCACATGGGCAACATGGCGGTAGTGGCCCGACGCCTGATTAGACAGTGCTTTAATTTGCCTAAGGGGCGGCAAAGTACCTAAAACTGGTACTGAATATAGTATTTCCAAAAGGAATTGGCCATTCTCACTTATTGGTTCCAATAATAACTAAGCCATTATACCTGCTGAGTTTATGGTTCTGTTAACAATAGTTACCAGGATCGTAATAACTATTTAAAATAAACGTGTTTTCTTATATGCTGTTTAGAATGAACTGTATATACATGACATTCCTTCACATTTTTATCAGGCTTAGGATTGGCTATATTTGAATTATAAATATAAGCATGTTTAAAAATCTTTTTATTAAAAGATGACAGTCGGCACTATATTTTTCGAATAAAATTCATATATTTTATTTATTATTGTTTTAGACATAAAACTATCTATTTTCTTGAAAACTTGTAAATCGGGTCGTTTTCGCTGCTGATTTTTGCCACGAACAATGATACGTTGAATTGTTCTGTATGGAACACTAGTTAATTCCGCTGTTCTAAGTATAGGTTTGTCATTACCTTCCGAAACTAACTTTTTATAAACGTTCAGTATTAGAACTTTGCAATCCTCTGATAAATGACATTTTCCTTTAGTAGTCACGTCCACATTTTCGCATTCCACGTCAACGTCCACATTTTCGCACTCCAAATCACCTTGCACAGATTCACTATTTTCACGAAATTAGGAATTTCTTCAAAATCAAATGGTCGCCAAAGAGCCATGTTGTTAATGTATGCACGCTATGAACGTTGAAAATTAACTAACAAACAAGTATAACAACCCCTAAAATTTAGAAACAATAGGATTATAAATTTGGAAAATATTCTTAATGGTTTTTAAGAAACTTCAGTTGAACTAGTGTTATATATAATCAATTTAAATTTAAAATTCTCTTAATACCTCTTATATTCTGTTTACAATAACGAGTCTTTACTGTCATAAACCCATTACCGCATTGTTAAGCTTCTCAACAAGAGTGGCCATTTCATTTTGGAAATAATTGTATTCATATGTAAGCCTTTATCAACATACGACCGTTAGAGTTATAGAATTTTACTAAACTATGCAATCAATAACGTTGGACACGTGTTGCAAAATTCAGTTGAGATTTCATGTCAAACAAACTAAGTAAAAACTAAAACAATCAAGCGTTTAACATGTATTCATTAGGATTCCGAAGCTGAATTGGCTCCCCACATGTGGCCTGTATTGAGAACTGACAATAACTGAAGTGACGCCTAGCGGAATATTTTGGAACTGCTAGGAATAGGATAGTGTTGGGTATTGATCATTTGAACCCATTGTTTGTTTATGTTAAAGTGAAGAGAAGTGTCTAAAAAGTTAATAAAATATCTCTAAAATCACGACAGAATATTAACTGCCTAAAATTAAACAAAACAGAAAAGTAGCTACCGATTGCTAAAATTTGTTATAAAAGTGAAGTAACATTTAAATGGGACAAAAATAGGCACATTAAATAAACTGAACACATATTAAAACAAATCTATTCAAGTATTAAGAGTTTATAAGTAATATTACAAGAAAATAGTTATGAATTAATTATTATCTTTCACTTTATTCTGCTCTGTAAGTACAACTTTATCTTCACCTTCCACTTGGCCCTTACAACTTTTGAAATTAATTTTTATTTCATGTGGTGTACCTGTAAGTGCACTTGCTTGCAAATATAGTTAATATAACGTTATTTTACTCTAAAATTCCACATAAAATAATATAGCCAGCATTTATACTCTGTTCAGCTAATATAAATTGATTAAAACGAGATAAATCCTAAGAAATATAACGTATATATTTATTTACTTAACTGCAATTATAACTCTAGAAGTAATTTCAGCACTCAGAAATCTAAAAATTTCGCTATTAGCTTATCCTCATCCTTATTTTTGTGAGAACTACCTCTCTTTGCATGTTATACAAATGGCAAATGCCAAAAGTATCCTATACCTAGCCACCATTTTGTAAGCGACAACAGCGCCTCTATAGGTAATGTTTATTCTCAATACCTGGACCTTCACTTTCCGTGGAGTAAAAAAAAACCTGTGCTAAGTAGAAAACATGTGCTTATAATAAAAGTCATTAAATATTAATGGCAGAATACAGTATCGCTGCTTCATTGAGTGGTGGCCAGTATTTCGCTTCTTTACGTAGTGTTAGCCAAGTACATACTTATCAGCGAAATAACATTGATATTTTAATCACAAGCACAAAATTTTCAAATAGTTCTAGAATAGCTATAGCAGCACTTGTAGAATCTGCACTGGTTCTATGAAATTATAACAGAGTGGGTTAGGTTGAAATTTGTTGAGAAGAAAAAATAAATAAATAAATTAATTTGAGAAAATCTTTTCTTAGTGATGACATTCTTAAGTACCATATTATATTAATATTAATTTACTGACAAAAATGTACTTAACGTAATATTTATATGTGATATAAATAATCTCAAAAATACGTAAATGCGTGTAAAATTGCCTGTGCGCTAAACCAATCGGAATCGACTTATATTACCTTACTCACTGAATTCTTAATGAAGTGAACTATAATTAAACTTAAATGACGCTTACAATTAATAATAATATATTAAATAAGTTTTTGTTTAATCATAATGTAATTCAATTGTTTAATCTTATTGTAATTTTGATTTTCTTCTCAATAAGTTTTAGAGCATATATTTAGGGCTGTTAGGGCCAAAAGGAAGCTAGTCTTGCCCTAAGAATGAAATAGTATTACCTACTTTTTTACGAATATTTTGCTAATATTTTTCTATTGTAGCCCTTCTCTGCAATATGGTTACGATGTGAATACTCGAAACGATTACCAAAAACCTTACTATGGAGATGGCTATAGGCAATATCAACAGGCTGAAAATTGGCAACAAAACCCTCAAGCACATGGTGAGATATTTTACTGGAAACATCTCAAAAATTATTTAGCAAATAAAATATTGTTATTACCGACCGCCAATATATAGGGAAAAATTGCTAAGCGATATGACATCTGGTGGGATTTTAGGAACTACAGAAATAGACATTCTATCGCACATTTTTTTATAAAAAATGTTTGCATAAAAATATAATTGAATAAAAACAAGTATTAATATTGTAGCAAAATTACAAAAACCACCAGTAAACATTAAACTTCACGTTGTTTATATGTAACGAATGTCTATATTGAAGGTTCCAAGTATGACACAATAGCGCTGCGATCTTAAAATACTTCCCCTATACAGAGCGGTCATAATTTCTTGTCAGTTATGCAATAGTTGACAGAAACATTTTGTTATCAAATTTTTATTTCCAAGGACATGCACACATAGACGTAGATTCGATTTTTATATTGAGTTATGTATGTTCAATATTTCACTTACCTCTAAGAACTAACCTCGATCAACAATCGTCTTCCAATTACAATCTTAATAACAATAATATCAACAACAACAATAATAACGAAAAAAACAATAATATACCTTAACAAAAAACAATTAATTATGAAATGAACACTACTTTTTCTCTACACGCCAATGAGTTAACGAACAACATGAAGTTATCAATACAATATCGTTACTGCTCGGGTGAGATCGGACAAACGAAGAAATCTGATTGGTTCTTTGTTAAATTGGAATTTTTAGATATGAGATAGAATACAGTTTTGATATTTTTAAGCTCAATGTTTACTGTTATGTAATTGACAAGAAATTATGATCACACGGTATAAGAGAGGTATTGTGATCATACCGATTTAGAGATTTCGATGGATCTCCACGAATTGAGGTCCCTACATAACGTTTTGACTAATTTTAGCATGATGTCTGTCGGTCTATCTGTCCATATGTGTCCGTTGGTCTGTGTACACGTGCAGAGCACATTCGCCTAAAAGGATTTTTATGAAACTTCATATTTAAGCTTTTTATATCAATGGCACGAGTTGATCAACTTTCGGTAAAAATCGGTTGACTAGAAATGGGAGTTTACTCGTGTCGATTTTAAGATTTTTGCGAATATTTAGCAACAGAAAAATATTTCGAAAAAATGTATTTAACAAAAGTTGCTATAAAAGCAATAATTAACAACTTTTATTTGAGACATTTTTTGATAAAACGAAAAAAAATTCAGAAATTTTTCGAAATTTTTTCTAAATATCTATTTTTCATACTTATATGTAACGTTTCCATGGTCATGATAAATAATATCTCTGTTAGAAAATATTAGGCCAAGTTATTTCTACTCCTGCTAGAATTTAACTAACAAACAAGTATTATATATTATGTGTATAACCCCTAAAATTTAGAAACAATAGGATTATAAATTTGGAAAATATTCTTAATGGTTTTTAAGAAACTTCAGTTGAACTAGTGTTATATATTCAATTTAAATTTAAAATTCCCTTAATACCTCTTATATTTTACAGCAATGAGTCTTAGGATTACTGCCATAAACCCATTACCGCATATAGCTGAGCTGACATTTTTATATAAAATTATAAACAGATTAATTGGTTAGGGCAATCAATTAAGCCCGATTCTCGTTCAAAATAATAATAATAAAAAAATACATAATTTGAAACAAGTATTTTTGATTTCAGGTGAAAATAGTCCTTATGCAGTAAATGACAACTGGCAACCACAATTTCCGCAAAATACAAATGGTACGTGTAGTCTGTATCTTTCTTTTAAACTAGATTTTAAAATCTAGTTATTTTAACGATTAAATAAGGTTTTTGACCATTTTGTGTATAAAAAATCCCATTCAATTATTAAAAAATGAACTAGTGGCAACATAACAAAATTTAGTTCCACTTGAACATTTGGGATAGACTTTATTATTAAACAGATCGATTGCCTTATGCAAATACTAAATTTAAAAAAAATGGTTGTCCTTTCTGTTAATAACTGATCTCCAGTTTTTCTCTCTTCCCACTGACCGACGAATCCCCAAATCCTATTAGTATTACATATTCTACTGTAATAATCTGTCATTTAAGAAATTATTTAACTCTGTTTTAGATCAAAATGTACAACCTTATCACCAAAACCCAGAAATCAATCCAAATTGGAAAGCTGATCTTTTAGACAAAAAAGCAGAATCCAAAACATTTGACCATACAATAATACACGAACCAAAAGAATTCGATGACCACAAGAAAGAGCATATCAAAGAAAAGACTGAAGAGAAAGAGCATCCACACAAACACGTAGCTGAAGAATTGAAACAGACTATTGAGGATTTAAATTTAAAAGATGGGGAAGCAGAAAGGCCAGGAGGAGCAATATTGTCCTTAACTCTTGGTGTTTGCTTAACTTGTGTTATGGCTATTCTCATTGGATGTCGATTGAGAGTTGTTAGGAGAAGAATGAGGAGAGGAGGGAAGTCTCCTTATGCCCATGATGCTGATTATCTTGTTAATGGAATGTACTTATAAAAAAATTGAGATGGGCAGTACTACAAAAATATTTAAAGTAATTTTTTAGAATTTCAAAAACTCAATAAGTAAATTGATAATATCTTATCCATTTTTACTTATTGAGTTTTAGAAATCATATTTTTTTTCAAATTATAAGATGTAATTTTGAGTTTCAGTTGTGACCAGTGTTGTCTAGTGGTATGAATTCCACTGCAAATGAAGTCTAAGAAATGAATCCAGCAAAAATAAACTGGTAAACTCAAGATTTGTAAGATCTAACGATTCAGAGAAGCAAATATGGTGGTCCTACAAAATAAAATAATTATGATGCAAAAGTATCAAAATGTTATTAAAATGTAGAATAGTAGATTTAGACCATATTACATGTAACTTGAGGCTTTGTCAAAACTATAAATGAATTTAACGTGTATATTGAAATCTTAATATTTTTCGTAAAGGATAGCTTTGAAAGATTGTTATTACCTAACAAGAAATAACTTAAAATTATGTTTCAGTTTGTAGAAGTTGGGATGTAAAAAATTATTTTATTTTTTCCTCCTTACTTTAACACCCAAATAAGACCAGCGTCAATCAGTTCCCAGCACTGATGAATTGAATAAAATAAGGTTAAAATCGCTGGTTAAAAGTTTTGTTTTGAAGTAACACAAACATAATGTATTTTTCATTTATGAAGTTTTGACAAATAATCCTAATATGTGCTTCGAAAATGGTTATAAATGCTTGCCATAATTTAAAGGTGAAATAAACTGTTATAAGCAATAGTAAAATTCTTGTTTTCAATTGAGAGGTGTAAAGATATAGGCTTGGTTTAAGGACACTGTTAAATCAGGTAGTTCAGCAATACCTTGCAAAGCGGGCCAAATGACCGCAGTTTTTACAACGACCGGCAAATGACAGTTTAGGTTTAGTTAATAAAAATCTAGGACAGCAGAAGCCGAAAGGCTCCAAGTAAGCTTAACCCTTTAACTACGGGTATATTTCTAAAACTCTGTGGAACGCAAAAAAATTGAACTCAGTAATTTTTTTTTTATAAAACAATAAAAAAAAATAAACAATAAAAACAAACAAAAACAAAAAAATAAATAAATAAATAAATAAATTTTAAATAATTTTTTTTTTAATAAATTTTTTTATAAATTAACAATCATAAATTACGTGTTTATATGCTTACTGCGATTCTAAATGACATCCCACGTTCATATCTTATAATAACAAATAACATCGTCAATAGGCGACACTCGTTCCCAGTTTAATTTATTAGATCGCTTATTGACGATACCCGTATCGTCACTAATAGACGACGCAACAAAACCCTCAAGTTTTGTTGCGTCGTCTATTGACGATACCCGTAGTTAAAGGGTTAAAGGAGTTTGGTTATTTTTTTTTTGTACTTAAAAATTTAATTTTACAGTAAAAGCTATTTTCTGGGATTGCTGATCGACCTATTTGTAGGGCAGCTTACTTAAAGCAAAAGTTTATTTTATTATTAACCCGGTAGTTGAAAAATATATCATAATAAAAATGTCTAAAATTCACTTTAGAATTTTATTTAACTTCTTTATTTTTTTAAATCAAGACCATGCTTAAGATACTGAGAGACGTAGTTTGTCAACAAGTCATAAATTACGTCTTGAATTCATAAAATGCAAATGCAGGCAGTAGGATACGTAGACCTCGTACGCAGTGGCGGATCAAGCCTTTGCGGGGCCCAAGACATTTTTGATTTACGGGCCCGCAACCTAGAAGCGTTCAACGTGAAGAGCAAAAAAAAAATGTCCTCACTTCCCAAAGCCAAGTGAAGAGCAATAAAAAAAGGTCCTCACCTCCCAAATCCAAGTGAAGAGCAAAAAAAAGGTCCTCACCTCTCAAATCCGAATGAAAAGCAAAAAAAAAAAAGGTCCTAACCTCTCAAATCCGGGCCCTTGTAAATTACGGGCCCAAGACAAATGTCTTTTTTGTCTCGGGCGAAAGTCCGCCACTGCTCGTACGGTATAAGAAAAATACAGGCAGATTTACTGGTTCCCCTGCGCAGAAACCAAATTTAGTCCATTACGTTATAAACCAGGTCCGGGCAAATGGCGGGCCGGAACCGGCCCGCGCTGAAATTCAATCCGGCCTGCGAAGCATTTTATAAATTATTGTGTCCTGTAAAAATATGACTGTCTGTCCAATAATCTTTCCAATTTTTTTTTAAAAATTTTCTTTAAATTGCATAATAAATAAATGGTTTGGTTTAAAAATATTGCTTTTAAAATTTATAAAATAACCTTCATAACAAAAACAATATTTAAAATTAGAAATTAAAAATTATTTTTGTTCCGCGGTAAATTTTCATCCGCAATGTGGCCTGACAGCCAAAAGATTTGCCCACCCCTGTTATAAACAGTTGGTCTAAAACATTTCATTGGTGTCACTTACTTTGATTTGTTTTTGACTACACGTATTGTGCGATATTGTTTGTTTATTTCCGTTATTATTATTTATTTCTCGTACGTTTCAAGGTATATCGTGTACTTAGTAAAAATTTATTTGAAATACATAGTTTTGTTTCTTTGGTATGCACAACAATTGTTTAAAAATTGTTGAAGAATAGGTGGCAGAACTGACTGGGGTTTTGAGGAGATGATTCTTGAGGACCTGCTGACAGAGTCTGCTCAGTAAACTGAATGATATCAACTGAGCCGGTTCCGCAAACTGAGTCAAAATACTCATCTCTACGATAAATCGTGTTACAACGAATCCCGCGCTCTTTGAAACCGTGCTATGCAAGGTTCCACTAGGACATTAGACCAATTATAGTTGAATTTTTACTGTTTTAACCTAAAATAATGAAACAGTGTAATACCTGTGACAGGCGCGGCTCTAAGAAGGGTTCACAGGCTTGACACCCCCAAATATTCAATAAATATTCTTAGTTTTTAACACAAGTTTTTAAGGGACACATTTTTCTTGTTACTGAACGTAAGCCCCCCAAGATAAAGTTGTGGTGCGCGCCTTTCCAGTGTCCTTGAGTCCTAGTCTTAAAATGTGTTTTACTTTGAGTATTTTTAAGTACAATGCCCAAATCTGTTGTTGTTAATGTTATAAAATAAAACAATAATTTGTAATTAGTTAAATATGACACTTTATTTTGAAAATACTTAGAACATTACATAATAACATATTCATAGAATACATTTATTTCAATATCTTTGGATAACGTGAGTTAAAAAGTGAGACGATTAATAAATCTATGTATTGAAATAAAAATAAAAATAATTTTAATACCCTCAAATATATTCTTAATTGTATTTATCTACATGTAACAACAAGACCACAACGGTGACATCTAGCGTCGAAGAATGGAACTAATGATACAGAACGAACCCTTAACGAATTTAGAGGCGGCGCAATATAAGATACTCTAGGTGATCTGCGCGAACAACGGTTTCTGGTTTTTGATAAAATAGTGTTTCAAATGTTCATGCGTCGTGCGATAATTCTACGGCAATACATGACAATTTTTCACATCGCGTCAAGGGTGGGCTTTCGTTCGTGCATGGGGGGTATATTGCGCCTACTCTAACCAGTGTCAAGACTCAATGGGTGTCAAATATATATTAAATGATTCGGTTGTATGGTGTTATTTTTAATATATCTTGTTAACTTTAACAGCGCTGTAGACTTCCAAGGTCTAAATATGTTCTTGTAACCAGTGTTGTAATGTATCTAGTTACAAGTATCTAGATACAGTAACTAGATACTTTTTCAAGTATCTAGATACAAATTAGATACTTTTTGCAATATGTATCTGTATCTAGATATTTAAATTTAAGTATCTTATATCTGTATTTCAGATACTTTGCTCGTTACTGTATTTTTATATCGTGATATCGAGCTGATATAATAGTTTAATTATAAATTGTCATTTTGAATATTTTATTTTTGTTAGTATTAGTGAAATTTTCACTCGTTTTTCGTAACTTTTGAATACAATATGCAACACTTAAAGAAAATGGATTATTATTAATAAAAACTAAGTTTTTTAATAAATATTGTTGGTATTTTGATGACTAATTTACTTAAAACATATGGAAAATTATATACACACAAGTGGTTTGGGAGTAGACCGTGGTTTTGAGAGGCCTTGGAAAAGACAAATTAAGGCCCTTCAAAAGTATCCAATGATTTCAAGTACACAATGGTAATTTTTTTGAGGCATTTTATCACTTAAGGCCTGGATCTATATGGATATATACGGTGGACAATTTTGTTAATATAAAAATAAATTAATTCCATGTCTCTCTAGACACCTTTTTTCTCGATCATATTGTATAACAATGCTTCAGACACTTTCTAAATTTAAAACGGACAGATATTACATCATTTATTCCATGATAAATTAAAATTTATCTGACAAATTATAAAGATTTATATATATAATCATTGCTGGGTAAAATACTTTTCTGATGTATTCGAAGTATTGATTACAAATTCTTTTTTTTTAAGGAAAAACTATATGTAATATTTTAATTAAACATTACTTTTTAGTATTTAAAATACTAATGTCGTATTGTTAACGTAAGAGTTTTCTCTAACTCAAGTTAAAATCATTTGTTTTTATATATTGCAACATACAAAAACAAATGATTTTAACTTAAGTTAGGGATAATTCTTACTTTAGCAACCGGCCATAAATAGTTGAAATACAGTTCACAACTCTTTAAATGTAATTTATGGCAATATTATTAAAAGTTGAAAGATGTTGGAAAGGTAAAATAGAAAAAATAATACAACAAAACAATCATAAACACTTTATGCCGTCGGCGTTTTTCCTATCGATAGCTGAAAAAAATAAATTTAAATTAGGCAACTTGTTATACTCCTCGGGGCGAATCCCCCTTTCATCTCCACAGGGTCTTGGCTTCATAACAAACAATGCTAAAGTGGGGAACAGAATGCAACGAGTTCTACGGCGCGTTGACGGCGTTTGGACGGCGCTATCTGTCAGAGGAAAGTTAAAATCAAGCTGTCGTACGGAAGTGCACAGAATAGGCAACGTCTGAACGGCGTACTAACGCCGTTGATACTGAATGTTCGTCAACTTCCAACTCTTGACGCCGTTGAACGTTGACGTAGAACACCTAACCTCAGTTTTTACTGAATGGTAAAGTGTTTGTAT
This sequence comes from Liopterus haemorrhoidalis, assembly GCA_963971575.1. Classification (NCBI taxonomy): domain Eukaryota; kingdom Metazoa; phylum Arthropoda; class Insecta; order Coleoptera; family Dytiscidae; genus Liopterus; species Liopterus haemorrhoidalis. The sequence continues at coordinate 3,851,118 of OZ020612.1, read as the reverse complement.
GTATAAATAACTTGCATACAACATAAATAACATCACACACAAGTCTTCATCATCCATTATAATTTTAATAAAAGAAAGCGCACGTATAAACACAGATATAGGTTGTCACGTGACACTTTGACGGCGTTAAAAATCATTGCATTGTGTGCAGGCGAAAATTCAACGGCGTTCTCAATGGCGCTAACGCAACGCCGTCGCAAATGACGGCGCGCGTGCATTCTGTTCCAGGCTTAAGGTATAGAGCGTGCTGAGTCTATTTATATGACGTCAATGGGTAAACCTATTTAAGATTACAGCGCCAAGGTGGCAAAATCGAAACTAATCTAATAGACAACAACAAATTGTTGATGTATTGTAATCTGACATCTAAAAGGAATTTAATTATATGTCTTTATTTGTTACATTTTGTTTTCTTATATTTTATTTTCACTAATAATAAAAATGTCTTTTCAATGCCTTGAAAGATGTCGATACATTGCCTATTAGGCTAGTTCAACACAATTCAAATCAATTTGAATTGTGCCAATTTCAACCACCTCTCTTATAATTTGCCTATAAACGATTCGTTCTGTAGTTCCATTATTCGCCACATTTTCAACGCCATGACAAGATTTTCAGGTATTTGTTATAACAATTTCAGGTAACTATATCAATATGATACATAGAAGCGTTGTGAATTAAGCCGTAATCAAATGAAGGCACAAAACACAAAATTAACACCGCATCTATGACTTGAAGTTAGGCGATTTCATGAAAAAAACAGCTAAATCAACACAGCTCATACATAGCCGTGAACACAGGTTGGAATTATTATATATATTAAATCAGACTTGCTTAATAAGGACGGAAATAACCGCATACAAGCCATAGCAACATTTTGAAGACAGAAGATACTTCATTTCCTTTAAAATATATTTATTAAAAACAAGACGTAGATTTTGACTGCCCCTGTACTACTGATAGAACTCGAAATGTACAACACGATTAAACTAATTTGAGCCAAACTTGCGCAAATTGAAGGGAATTTGTGTAACTGCGCAGGGAATTTGTGTTGGTTACCGTCTCCACGAACCACTTTTATCGCTGCGTATTCTCAAAGCCTAACTTAGTCAAAAGCTTAACTAGGAATAACACACACAGTCTGTATAATAAGACATACTTGCTTACAACTCAGGATCAGGCATGTGTACAAATAATAAACAGGTTCAAACATGATAAGAACATCAAGACCTAAAGGATTACACACACCAAAGCGGCCGCGGTAGCGGTAGCGATACGACTAGCGATCAGGTCTCCTCACACTAACGCGGTGGGAGTGGCGGTAGCGGTAGCGATCAGTTAGTGAATCACGGTATATAGTTGTATGATAATATTGATTGCGAGAATACAATAGAATAATTAATGGTATGTAGAGGAAAAATAATAATCTACTTACTATCAATTTCCAAAACTTTTCTTATTTCGTCCCACACATTTTTTGTTTTCCTAATATTCTTGTAATCAGGATGTGCTAAGTTATGCAAAATTAAATGATCCTTTACTGATCTATGATTTTTTCTGTTCAATTATCATTTCGACACTATTTTCTTAAATATATTCACTCTGTGGTATATAAACAATGAATATCGCGCGGCCTAACGCAACTTGTCGAGTTCGCCCGCCAGTGTTTGGTGATCGCTAGACTGAACGCTGCATTCGGCGCCGTTCTCAGATAGCGGAACGCTTGTATGTGCGTGGTCTCATTGTATTGTATAGGTTGCGTTAGGCCGCTGCATTAACGCCACCGCGGCCGCTTTGGTGTGTGGAATCCTTAATACGCCTGATAATAAAAATTGTTTATTTAGTGTTGTCTTTCAGTAGTGCGGTTATGTAATAATGAGTGCTATTTATGCAAAACGTTTTGAAGCGGTATTTTTATATACCCACCAAAAAGGGCCAAAAATGTCCTTTTCAAGTGTAGCAATATATATGCACAAGTCAGTAAACTTTGTGAAATATTGGGAGAAACGTTATAAAATTAATAAAAATGTTGACGATTTACCTAATCGTGGATTAAAAAAAGTGACTACTAAAAAAGTGGTACTAAAAAACAAGATAAAGTGATTTTTAACGTTTTTAAAAATAATGTTATCTTTAAATAAATATCAGGCAATTTTGTTTAAAAAGAACATTAAGTCTAATGACCCTGAGAAGTCGTTTAATTGAAAATGGTATTAAATTCAGGAGCACCAAACAAAAACCATTGTTATCGGTGAAACATGTCGAAAAAGGACTTGCTTGGGCCAAGGAAAATTTAGACCGCGATTGGAGTGTTGTGGTTTTCTCTGATGAATCTAGTTTTTACATGAAAGTATGCCAAAGTATGCCGAAAAGCTGATAGAAAGTGTACCGAAAAGATGTCAAGCAATAATTGATAATAATGGAGATTTGACCAATTATTAGGTAGTAGCGTAATAATATTTACAGTAAATTTTTAAATTATTTTTAGTTTTTCCTTTTCTCTCTTATAGTTAAAATCAACAAGCGTCTTATTATACAGACGTATTATTATACAGACTGTACATCTATGTTTGGCAAGAATTTACTTGTCAGATTCACACAATTATTGACGTATTTGAACTTTTCGTACCAATGTACGTGCGTAGTTTTATCTTCGTTTATTATATTTGAATATATTAACGTAAACGTATGTGTGTTTTGTATATGTACCACTCCCACCATAGTGATGAGAAGAGAGACTGATACAGAAAGATATATCTTTCTCAATCTCCGAACGAATCGTTTCATTTTGACAATCTTTTCGGTTGAACCATACGCTTTTTTAACCGTCATCGACTATCCGAATTCTCGCCAAATATAATTTTAAATAAATATATATTGAAGGAAATAGTCACTGTATCATTCAAGATTTTCATTCACAAAACATAATTCATAAAACATACTTTTTGGTATAATAGCAGATTGGTATTTTTTGACAGTACGAATACCTACGAAATATACCAAAGTAAGATGAAGATTAAGCCCGACATCAGAGATGATAAAAGGGCTCAATGTTTAAGTAAGTAAAGTAAGATGGAAGGAGCCGAATAGAACTACAAGCATTAACCTTAAATTAATTATTTTATTTTGGTATAAAAGCAAATACGCGAAAGTTTAAGGCTTTTTTATGGCAAAGACATCGTATAAATATGAAAAGAGCCGAATTAAGACGTACAGAATCGAACTATGCCGAAAAAATCTTATTTCAACACTCTGTAACAAATTTTTGTTAACTTTTTATACAGTTGCCAAATACGCTCGAAAACTACCGAATTCTTGTCAATATTTTCTTACTTTTGTACAGATGTAGTACGTAAAAAAGACTAGAAATAATACGAGCCATACTGAATCGGAAAAATCCGAATTCAACTCTTAACCGGGTGTATTCACTAAGAAAAACGTTAAAATGAACGCTAAGTTAAAATTTTAATATAAACACCATGTCTAATGCCTTTTTTGAAAAATGCTATTTTGTGAGATGTTTTAATGAGACAGACATATAAACACATTGGCTATCGCAGTCTATCAGTGACACTGTAGTTATCGAAGGCCTTTACGTAACCTAACATAATGTCATCTTGCTCAAAATTACAAAGATGGACAGTAAATATGATCAATTTAGGTAATTAGGCAGTTAAAATCTAAGACAACAGAATTATAAGAACAATAATACATATAAAATATTTTACGAAGCTAAATAGTTGGTTTCAAAATTCACAGATGGAGGGCTATTCGTAACGTAGTAATTAATAACAGATGTGAACAGTACATGGAACGTTAAAAGAATGCATTAAAGCATAACTCAGAGCGACAAAACGCACAGTCTATAACTTATTAATTTAAAGAGGTCTGAATGCGGCTTAAGATTTTAACGTTTTGCTTAGAGAATTGACCCGTACACGAATTTGCACGTTTCATTTTATACAGCCGAAGAATTGGCGTGAAAATTATCGACGTAAGACGAAAAAATCCGAATTAAAATGGAAATCACCGATTATATCTCTTGCAACAGTTTTCAACAATGTTTTCTCCTTCTGTACAATTGTCGAACAGATAAAAATATCTGAAATACGACGAATATAGTTAAATTACGACGGAAAAATCGTGATTTTAACTCCCGGTAACAGTTTTTTCTGTTACCTTTTTACTTATTTCAAATAGTTTTCTGTTTTTTTCTATGAAAAACACCTAAATTCTGAATCATAGTAAAACTAAAACTGCAGTGTTTTCTTCATAAGTTTTGACGGCATCAAACAGACGTGCTTTCCGTATTACACTGTATTAACATATGACAACGATGTTCCAATCGTTGGTTGTTAGCGATTAGGTGTGTATTTTCAACATAAAGATCTTTGATAAGCATGTCTGAGCGGGACAACTTCTCTTGTAATGACTTCAGGTGAAGCTGCATGTCGTTTAATTCGTCCCTGTATTGTTTCCAACAATCTAGAAAAAATAAATAAAAACATAAAATCTAATCTTGGCAGTATTTTTAAAGTCAAATAAAATAGATTTTAAAAAACACAGTTGAAGAGTCCAGGGGAAGAACAATCGTAGTTCAATATAGGTCATTACTGCAAGCTATTATACCCTGTTCGAAATGCAGAAATAGTAATAAAAACACGTGAAACATTGAAGACGCTACCCTATTGGCTATTGCATCAATTTAACGGTTCAACAGTCGACAATTATATAAATTTACCAGGTCTACAAGTATGAAATGCGGATTTTTTTTTAAATAAAACACATTAAACTCAAAAGAACAGTAAAAGTTTATTTATTCAAAGTATGCTCCATTAGAAATTATACATTTTCCCCATATTTCAGGCAATTTGTGAATACCTCGCCAGTAGAACTCTTCCGCTTTCCCCGCAAACCATTCATCTAGCCATTCTTTCACATTTTCATATGAACAAAAGTGCTTCTCGGCAAGTGCGTGACCCATCGATGGGAACAAGTGGTAATCTGAAGGGGCCAAGTCTGGTGAGTAAGCGGCATGGGGTAGCACTTCCCACTTGAGTGCCTCCAATGTGTTGCAAACTGCTTTTGTCTTATGTGATGGAGCGTTATTGTGAAGAAAGATTACCTTGTGCTGTCTTCTTTCTTATTCTGGTCGTTTTATGAGCAGCGAATGGTTCAATTCGATCAGTTGTTGTTGGTAGCATTGGGTATTAACTGTTTCACCAGGTTTTAACAATTCATAATAGACCACACCCTTTTGGTCCCACCAAGTACAGAGCATTGTCTTTTTGCCAAAGCGATTCGGTCTTGCAGTTGATGTGGATGGTGAGCCTGGGTTCACCAATGATTTTTTGCGTTTGGGATTTTCAAAATAAATCAATTTTTCATCTCCAGTAATGATACGATGCAAAAAAGACTTTCTTTTGTATCGTGCAAGCAATATTTCACAAGTGTTTTTGCGTTTTTCCATCTGCCTCTCATTCAATGCATGTGGAACCCATCTGCCGACTTTCGGGATCTTACCCATCTCTCGTAGGCGATTGGAAACAGCTTGTTGACTAACGTCTAACTGCTCTGCTAGTTGTTTTTGAGATTGACTATCGTCTTCCTGTAGCAATGTTTCCAATTTTGTATCTTCATATTTTTTTGGAGGTTTTCCATGTTCTTTGTCTGTAAGATCAAAGTCACCACTTTTGAAACGCCGAAACCATCGTTCACACGTATCTTGCGATGGAGCATATTAACCATAAGCTTCTCGAAGCAATCGGTATGATTCAGCAGCAGTTTTTTTCAAATGAAAACAAAACAGTAGTACTGTCCGCGAATGCTCTTTATTTGGCACAAAATTTGACATTTTTAACATAGTAAAACAAAACTAAATGATCACTTTTCAAATTATAACCTATACGCATTTGACACTTAATGATAACTTAACAAAACGCCATATGTGTTGAAACTTTGAACTATACACTCTGTTTGTGCGGCAAGTTTGAATAAAATCCGCATTTCATACTTGTAGATCTGGTATATATTTGATTTTAATGAATTTCATCTCTGGACTCTTCAGTTGTTAAAGTTTTCAGTCGCATATAAAGCTATTAGTGCAGATTTTGATTGTACAAATACAAAATTTGTTTTAGTAGTTATTAGGGCTAAGCAGATAAATGTTAGAAAGCTACTCTTTGAATCATGAATGTTGACAACCATTTTAACAGTTAAAAAATATTTTAACAGTTCAACTTTCGTAATTCATACTATAGTAGTGTGGCCCTCACACGACTATATGTGACGTCAAACAAAAATGTTTTATTAGTACACTCACGATGTTAAAGTTTTTTAAATATATATCAAACTAACCTATGAATACTGTCCAATTTTTTAAAATATCTAGCACTTCCTCGGTATTGGAATCTTGCTTTTGTCTGAAGAGACAGATATATTTAGAAAAAATAATAATACGTTTCCAAATGGCATTATTAGATGTGTACAAAAAATGCAAATTATAAATAGCGATGAAAAATGGATTATATACAACAAATCTAAATGTACGCATTCATTAGATTAAAACAATTTAACAACCGATTTGCTGCACTAGTAACTGTTATAAGTATAACAAAACAGTACTCCAAAAAGTAGTTTAATATTTCATAAAGTTAATACTTAAATAAAAACAATTAAAAAGGAACAACAAATATTGCCTAACATAATAAAAAGGGTAATAACAATTGAGAAGTAACGCTAACTGGTGGCAAAATTGTTGTACTAAATACTGCAGTACAGTTTAAACTTATTACGTATATTTTAGTGCTGAATTTTTGTTATAACTGAAGTTTTGTTATATTGTTTATAGTTTTTGGTTATCATTTATGAAAGGACAAAGATAAGCGTCTTAGTTTTTTTTACCTTTCCTAGGAAAAATGGAGGTAAAGTTGATATTTAATTTCGGTTACCGATACCCGTATCGGGAACCGATTTTACCTGAAATTCGGAAAGGGATACCCGTTGAATTGAAGTGATGAGAACAAACAAAAAAAAAACTGGAAGATATCGAAGTAATGAGCAACAAAAAAGGAAGATGTCTCACATATGAGCAAAAAAAGACTTAAAACCGGGTTACGCAAAAATACGTGCCCAGTTTTACCCAATAACTGTAACCATATACCCGTTATACCCTTTTCACACTAGAAATTTAAGACGAGTGAACTTAAAGTCCACCGATGTTTAACATTGGTTTACTTTCACACTAGATGTTTAAATCTCCGGTGCTGCCATCTGCTAGGATAGATTTGTTCTTAAGTTAGCGTCAGGAAATTACTAGTTTTGTACTCTCTGCGCAGACGCACATTTTGAATTATTATTAAACACATATGGATATTTTATTCCATTCTACAATAAAGAATATATTACACCTGTTTTAACATGTAAGTCGATACATTTTACATTAATTATTGTAGCTCTGTATTATATTAAATACATTATTAAAATAAATAATTTTATTATAACAATAAGTATAAACTTCTTATATCGTCGATATAATACAGTATTTTTGTTTATGATAACATAAAATGTTGACAGCACAAATTCAAATAGTATTTTTTATAATAGAAATTATGTTGGCAATGCTTTAACTATGCAGGACTATTTTTAACACGCAGATCTCCGTATTAAAGTTAGCTTGAGTTTAGACGAGGTCACACGCTTCCACACTAGCACTTTAACCCAAGCTTGACCAAATGGGGTGTGTCACACCCCAGTATATTAATAGTGGAAATGATGTATCTATTGACAATATTTATGAATTAGTTAATATTTAACAATAATTTAATTTTTAATCGACAAAAAAATCAAAAACACCATTTACAAAAAAATATGTCTAAATTATATTTGGCAACAGCGCATTTCGAACGAATTATAAATAAATAACGAAGTATCTACTAGCAACTAATTCAAAATTCAAGCTTTGCTTGAGAAATGAGAAAGAAATTGTCTCCCCCACCAAAATACATAGACCAATCAGAGAGCTAGCTAAATTAGTATGTGTGAGAGTTGGTGTGAACGAGAGATGCAATGTTGTCAGTCAACACGAGACGCAACTTGAAGTATGATGCAATTTAGGAAAGAAATTGGCGTGATTTTGACTTTTATTAAAAAAATTATTAAAAAAGCATTAAATAATTACTTTGAAAAAAAAATTTTTTTGTAATATTGTTCTATAGGCTTGACAGCATCTAACTGTATAAATTTTACCTTATTTTAATTGATATTAAATGAGAAAAGCCTAGGGTATACTACACCCCACTTGGTTGGATGTGTATATTTTGGTCAACTACGGGTTAAGACACCTTGACTTTAACATCAGAACTTAAACATCTAGTGTGAAAAGGGTATTACACCAGTTTAAGTTCCCAGAACAAATATAAACACAAAAAATACTTACGATGCATAACGCTCTCTGAATGTTGCTGTTGTTGCTTCAAAATAAACTGTAAATGTCGACAATGTTGATCTAATTCATGCAATCTTCTATGCAAATGATGTATACTACTAGCAGAAACAACACAAGTCTGTTCCCCATTTCTATAATCAAAATTATTCCACTTTGGCATTCGTCTTTCATCTTCTTTCTTCGATCTTTGCGCTGTATAAGTATTTCTCTCATGTTTCCTCGTTCTTTTAACACGATACGAACTAACATTATCAGGAATAATCGTAAGAGAATGTGGCTGCGGAGAAGGTATCTTCGGTGGCTGCCAAGATATAGAAGCCGGTAAAGAATTACATGTTTCATTTGGTATATTCTTTTCGTGTACATCATTCCAAACAAACGTATTTGCTTGATCGGGGTTTATTAGTGATGAATCAACAGAATCGGATTGTATCTGTGATAAAATTGGAGGGTTCCATAAATGGGGGAGTGTTTCGTTTGAAAATATATTAGACGATTCAATTACGTTTGATAAATTATTAACTCTAAATTGACTATTTTTTATTTCTATTAAACTAACTTGTACAGCTGCATCACTAGATTCTTTAATTTGGTATTCCTGTAATTTTAATCTTAATTCTTCTATTTGTTTATCTTTAGCGTTTAAATCTTCTTGTGTTTTCTTTCGGAACTGCGTAAATTCTTCATCAAGTTCGATATATGGTTTTTCAAGTTCATTTTCTTCAATCATAGGTAATTTACCATCTGTTTCAAATTGTTCTTCATACTCTGATATTTTAACGAGTAATTCATTGAGTTTATCACTACTTACTTTTTGTTCTTGTTCGAACATTTGTCTTTCTTCGTCAAGTTTACTAGACCAATAATTTTCACAACTTTCAAATTCATTTCTTAATAATTCTACGGCTTGCTGCAAATTATCACATTGTTCTTTTAATTCAATATTCTCTTTTGTCTTTTCGTCGAGGGAATTTTTAATATTTACATAATTAAAATCAGTCTCTACAGCGCAATCTATTGTTTCTGGTTTTTTATATAATACTGTTGTTGCAGTACTGTTTAATGATACATCGGATGAACTATCTTTTTCAAATACTACATTTTGTAGTTTGTCACTTAATTCTGTTACCATTTTTGAGTCGGTTTCATCGGTTTTATTGATCATATTATCGACACTGATATGGAGGTCTTTTAATATTGATTCTAATTCATCGCATCTTTCTGTTAAGTAGAGTTTTGTTTCGCTGTAGCTTGCCTGTGTAGGAAAGAAAATAATTAATGTTATCGGAAGGAATTTGATGGGGTATTTTTGTATACAAGTCAGTCTAAAACAGTTTTAAAGGCAGTGTTAAATTTTTAATTTTCCATGAAAGGCTTGCAGGTATAGGGGAAGTATTTTAAGATCGCAGCGCTATTGTGGCAAACTTGGAACCTTCAATATAGACATTCGTTACATATAAACAACGTGAATTTAAATGTTTATTGGTGGTTTTTGTAATTTTGCTACAATATTAATACTTGTTTTTATGCAATTATATTTTTATGCAAACATTTTTTATAAAAAAAACGCGATATAGTCCATTCAAAGGTGAGTATGCAGTACAGGACATATGGAGTAGTTCTTTTTCATACTCTCTAATGGGTTTACACAATGACGCTATCCTTTTCTTGCTTGTCGACGTTGCCAGCTCTAAAACGCGCTGGTCTATGAAGACGCAGTATTCTACAAATGGCCATTTGTTTTTGTTGAGTGTTATTTTGAGTTTTATAAGAGTTGATTTTGTAAATCATACGAGTTTTTCATATTATTATAATGACACATTTGACACTTTTACAACATTTGGCAACATCGCTTGCATTTGCCATAAGAGTAGGGTGACCATTCGTCCCGCATTTTAACATTTTGTCCCGCATTTTGGATTTGGGAGGTGAGGACCTTTTTTTTTGCTCTTCACTTGGATTCTGGGAGATGAGAACCTTTTTTTTTGCTCTTCACTTGGATTTTGGGAGATGAGGACCTTTTTTTTTTGCTCTTCACTTGGATTTGGGAGGTGGGTACCTTTTTTTTGCTCCGTCCCGCATTGCCTTCTTAAGAAAATGGTCACCCTACATAAGAGCAATACTGCATTCTCACCTTTGAACGGACTATAGAATGTCTATTTCTGTAGTTCCTAAAATCCCACCAGATGTCATATCGCTTAGCAATTTTTCCCTATTTTAAAAACTGATATAATTAATATTTAGGGAAAAATTGCTAAGCGATATGACATCTGGTGGGATTGAAGGAACTACAGAAATAGACATTGTGTCGCGCTTTTTTTTATAAAAAATGTTTGCATAAAAATATAATTGCATAAAAACAAGTATTAATATTGTAGCAAAATTACAAAAACCACCAGTAAACATTTTCCATAAGTAAAATTCACGTTGTTTATATGTAACGAATGTCTATTTTGAAGGTTCCAAGTTTGCCGAAATAGCGCTGCGATCTTAAAATACTTCCCCTTTAAGCTGATATTAGTAATATTTTTTGTATAATTTACGGCGAGTAGAACTTATACATAAAATTATAAATATTTACTTGTACTAGTAACCAATTATTTGCTTAATAATACCAATTGTTTGCTTTTTAATGTAAATGTAGTTTTACAATACATTATAACGGGTGTTTTTTTTAGAGGTATAGAACTTTAAGTTGGCATTACTGTTCAAGATGGCGACCGATTTAACAGCTGTCAAGTGATTTATTCTCAGTTTGGTTTGGCAATTCATCATGAATAGACTCACGCCTGAACAACGCTTGCAAATAGTGCAATTTTATTTCGAAAATAATGGTTCTGTGCGGAATACGTATCGCGCACTACGTCCATTTTATCGTCGACAAAATCGTCCATCAGAGCAGTTAATTCGATTAACCATGGAACGTTTTCGCACCACGTTTACTCTTATTGATAACTCGCATCCCCAGAGACGCCGTACGGTGCGTACAGAAGAAGCTATTGGTACTGTAGAGCGTACTGATGGCCAGAACGTTACAGTCAATGGTGATCGGTATAGAGCCATGATTACTAACTTTTTCATTCCTGAATTGAACAGCCATGATGTCCAGGAGCTGTGGTTCCAACAAGACGGCGCAACATGTCACACAGCTCGTGCCACAATCGATTTATTGAAAGACACGTTTGGTGACCGCCTAATTTCACGTTTTGGACCTGTGAATTGGCCTCCAAGATCTTGTGATTTAACACCGCTGGACTACTTTCTGTGGGGCTATGTAAAGTCATTGGTCTATGCGGATAAGCCACAAACGCTTGACCATTTGGAAGACAACATTCGCCGTGTTATTGCCGATATACGGCCACGAATGTTGGAAAAAGTCATCGAAAATTGGACGTCCAGATTGGACTACATCCGAGCCAGCCGTGGCGGTCATATGCCAGAAATCATATTTAAAATGTAATGCCACAAGATTATCTGTCGAATAAAAAAAAATTCATGTCAATCGAATAATCCATCGTTGTTTTATTGCAATTTAAAGTTCTATACCTCTAAAAAAAACACCCATTACTTGTTAAAATAATATTCTCACCGGTTCGAGTTAAATAATATTGATGTGAAGTATGAATTTTCACATATTGCAGGGTTTCACAGGTATATAATAAGTGAAGGCGGCATGCTGAGTGTGTAGGACAAATTTTGCTTTGTAGTAATCACGGCAGAATGAACGATATTTTTAAAATAACTTATCGTCTGTTAATCTAAGAGCTTTAAAAACAAATTTTATGTTAAAATACTTTTTTGTTAATTTTAATTCGAATACCTAATACCATTATTTAGGTTTCTAAATATGTGCAGTTTTTTTTTTTTATACAGCATGGTTCATTAAAATTTTGAAAATTGCGCCTATGTCTTCCATTGTTTTTTTTTTAGTCATATGCTCCGCCCCTCTGGTTTCGTATACATGACACATAGAATGAAAATATAATTCCAACAATTCCAACTGGTTATTAAATTTACACTCTTAAAAATTAAATGCAACATTTGCCAAAATATAACTAGAATTTTGACAAAATAATTTAAACAAAATAAAAATGGAAAATAAAAACAAAAAATAAAATTGTCTCCTCTGCCCGGGAGCGAACCCTAGTTTGCTGCATAGCAAGCTAACCATTAGACCAGGATACGCCTTCTAGTATAGTGTGTTACATAACTATAACTTTTGTACATCGTCAACAAAAAAATACAAAAATGTGTTATTTTCCGAAAACATAAATTGATCAAAAATTCCTGTTATACTATTCCGGTACACACCAATGTACATTTCTTAGAATTTTTTCATATTTTTAGTTTAAACCATCTGGGCTACAAGGGTGTGGGACAATTTTTTTTTGCACAATTTTGGCAAAAATCGCCTAAAAATAATTTATTTTGCAAAAATAAAATTTTAAACTTTAATTCACGTACTAAAGGCTTTCATTTGATACCATACTCAGAATTTAAAAAAAAATATTTTTATTTTCGATGAGCCCATATTTGTTTATATCTTTAGGGGGATATGTTTTTTTGATGTTTTAGTATTTTTCCTATGTGCGGGTCAGAGTTGTATATGCATGCCAAATTTCAACTCTCTAGGTTTAGCCGTTTGGCTACAATATTTACCGAACAGACAGACAGACGACAAAATGACGGTATAAGGGTTTTTTGGTCATACCTACAAAACCCTAAAAAGCAAACTGATCAAAAATTCCCTATACTTTATATTAATGTGCATTATTCCAACATTTTCAATATTTTAAGATCAATCCCTCTAGTTCCCTTTTGCGTTTCTCAACATATAGGAGAGGTTTTTTCGAAATATCAGTATTTTATATAAACGCGCGACAAAAAATATACATGCATACCAAATTTCAACTTTCTAAAATCATCCATTTGGCAACAATTTCTACTGTACAGACAAACAAATGAATGACGTATAAAAGGTTCTTGTTTATACCTACGAAACACTGAGAATTACACCAATTTTCACCTTATTCGAAATATATTATTACACATAACACGTAAATGAACTCTTTATACTGACTGTTTTATACACTGACCTTTTTATAAAGAAAATAACTTTAACATTATTTCAGAACTTAACATATGAAGTATTCAGAACAGTTTTGCAATAAATATGAATATTTAAAAATTTTCCACATTCACAACACCTACAGTAAAAATTTAAATATTTCTATGGACATCAGTAAAAAACATATTATTAACAATGCACAACTTCTAAAAACGATTTTAATTTGCAATTAATTCAATAAATTATTCTACAGACTGTACTTCAAATGCTAAGTGAAAGGAAGGGTCACAGCTTCTCCGAAAATAATAAAATAAATAAATTAAAAACAAAAACAAATAATGTTAATTTTTTTATTAAACCAAAATACATAAACTCAATAAATACATAAATAAAATTTTATTCGGAGAAGCTGGAGAGAGACACAAGAATAATAAACTGCTCTATTTTAAGATAAATACACAACTAACGAACGAATAAATATAAAGACGTAAAACGAGACAGTATCTTTTGTTTTTTAAAAGATCATTTGTTTTTTCTTTAGAGTATCCGATATATTCTGTCAGGTCCAACGATTACTGTCGACCTCTTTGTCATTATTTTAAAATAGTGAATCCAAATTAGAACAATATAAACCCCCACCCCTCTAGGAAGGTGAATTTTCACACATTTCGTCGTTTTTTGGCCATATTTTTATGAAATTCTTTTTTAGGACAAGATTTACAATATCCCACTTCAAACTCTATACAGATGGCAGCACATAACGACTACACTAAATAATTCAAAAATTATCAGTGGCTCTAGAACAATGGTTTCTGGAAGCGAGCTACCCATCTTCTAGTTTTATGACAAAACACTATCTTAGGTTAGTAAGTATTTGGTTAGAAGAAGCCGAGCGAAGCGAGCTACCCATCTTCTAGTTTAATGACAAATAAAAGTTCTGCACAGTCCCACCTGTTTAGAATCTCTGTATATTGAACAAATGACGTGTGTGACGCATGCGCAGTGTGCAGTGGGATGTTGTAAATCTACACCCTTTTTTATTTTACAAATTCCGTCTCTTCATTTAAGTATTAGACGCATTTAATAACTGAAGCCAAATTGATGAATGAATTCCAAAATTATATAATCTAATAAAAGATTCGTTTCACATCAATATGCATTACCAACTCTCGAAAATTTTGGGCATTAGTCACTCATATTATTTTAATAACTCGTTAGTTTAACGCGAAATACAATAAAATAAAATAAATAAATAAATGAGAGAGGACAAAAGAGAAAGGCGGATCAGACTGATAAAAAAACTAAAATAATTTGTGATTACTCACAAAATGCGAGATTTTTATATCGAGCTTTGGATAAATGCCCGCCATTTTAGCAAAATTGAGCTTTGATTACAAAGCTCAATTTTGTAATCTATTAGTCTGAATGTTATTCAAACTTTTGATCAGATTGTGAAAAAAAGAATTATTTTTTCAATTCATGGATAAATTATGGCTAATAATGTTATGGATTTTTTGTATTTATAGATAAGATATTGCTATTTTTTAGAATTAAAAATATTAAAAAAATAATATATTTTTTTAATAGTTGCGAACTGAGTTACTCACACCACACCACACTACAATCTGCACTGTAAAATATTTCTTATTAATCTAATGAAGACTTGAATACGAAGCAAATGCGGAAAAAAAAAAAACGTTGGGATTGGCAAGTTAATTAAATTTTGTTTAAAAAAATTAAATGGAAGCTCTTAGTTCTCAAATAACAAATAAAAGAGATTAACAAAAAAACTGTTGATTTTGATGTGAGAAATATACCTAGACATCCAGTATTATGTTGATTTCTTACACCTATTAAATACCTGCAAAACCCTGAAATGTGTGAAAATTCACACTTCACTTCAATTTTTTATTTCGTTTAAAGTTTTTTTTTTTCTTTCTCTTTATTACTATTATTACTTAAATCAAGGAAAAAACATCGTCTAGCAGGTAAAGAATTTTATTTTTTAAAATGTGTTGGAAATATCTGTGCTGTTTATTACTTTTTATGGACAATTCATGTCTGACAATTTTTTTAAAAAATCTATTTTGACATATATTTAGATACGTTTTCATAATTACGGTAAATTATAAATAAGTATCATAAAATTATCAACTTAATATAACACGTTATTATCTCTTTCAATAATAATTTTTGTTAGAAAGTAATTTGTTTAAGTTCTTTATGGTGTCGGTTATGTGGTGGCCACAGCTGATTTATTATAATTTCTATTACTGAACATAACCTCATTTCTAAACGTCAAAAATAGCGGTATAGTATCCTGCCATCATGTTAAGTATAGTTGCGGCACATAAAAAATTAGAACAAAGTGGCACGTCCAGAAAATTTCAAACACCCTGTACAAATCTACACAAATGCCCAGTTATTGTTTATTCTTATTTGTTCATATTCGTTTCATATTGTTAACGTTCGTTGTTGTTTGTGTTCATTTAAATTCGTTCGTTAATTGTATAACATACACTACCAAATTTAAAAACTTAAAATATCCTACTATATGAGCAGTTTAATACAAGGGAAATAATACTAAATAAAAAAATGTTTGAAAAAAACTGAAAAATATAGTAATACAGTAAAACGCCAATTAACGCTATCCCGTTTAACGATGTTTATACCAATAACTTCCTCATAATGCTTATCAAAACAATGACTCAAATAACGAATCAATTCATAGAAAATGACTCAGATTTTGAGCAAAGCTCTAAAACTAAGTAGGGTGTGAAAATAATGTCTAGCTATTGAGGGTTATCCCTATTTAATATTAAAATGAACCCGTTTAACACTATAACCCGTTTAGCGCTCTAAAATCTAAGTATCATAAGCGTTATCGATGTCTTACTGTATGTTTTATATAAAAATCTTATTATTAAAGGCACACATTATTATGTTAAAAATTAATTATTGTATTTTCCAGTTTTTTTAACACTTACACACATACATCTTGCGCTTTCTCAAGCTTCTCCATTTCACAAAACACACAACAAAAAAATGTGCAAAAAAATAATACTATCACATTCAGGTGATCTGATCAAAATAAGTTATCTTATCATTCTATTAGTACTTGTGATAATGCATGAATAAAAACTAGGGATTTGATAAATTAAGTATTTCATAATTCGAAGAGAAAACACAGTAGGATCATGCTAATCTTTTCCGAAACGTGTTAAAGAGCAAAACCGCCGAAAATTAAACATAACAATAGTAAATATTAATTATTGAGTAAAGCTGCGTTTAGAGCTCTTAAAAGACTATGACTTGTGCACTGTTGATTGTCAGTAACAAGTTTGTAATATGGTAATGCGAGCAATTGTTCAAAGTTCTAAATTTAATACTCCCTCCGTTCCAAAATAACTGTCCGATTTTAGTTTTTTTAATGGATTATTGAAATAATAAAATTAAATGTATCAGTAGTTATTTATTTAAATTAGTCCTCGATTTGGGTTTCTTTAACACCATTCAATCATTACAACACAAAGAGTCCCCTGGACAGGGAACTCATTTCGGCTGTGCATAAAACATGGGATGAAATAACCGCGGAAAAACTAGACAACTGTTTCATTCAGGGCTTCGAACCGTTATTTTTATCGTTTCGGTTTTCGTTCCGGTTCAATTAAAAAAATATATATCAGTTCGGTTCCGGTTTTCGTTCCGGCAAAAATAACGGTTTTTTTCGGTTTTCGGTTCAGTTCCGAGTGACAAATTTTTAAATACTTTTATTTGTATTAGAAATTTATTTTCTCCAAGACCACTATAGAATTTACCAATTCTAAAACCAATTTTGACTACAGAAAGTTAATATTTTAACACAAGAGTTGGAATGTTATTCTAAAGCATTTATCTTCTTATGCATTTTGCATGTATTTCATTCCATCACTTGTTATGGAATAACTATTCCATACTTGTTGTCTTTTGTTTTTGTAGGGTTACATTAATACAATGTTCCATTACTCGACGAAAGTAACCGCGGTTGAAGTTTCCCGTTCCGAAAGTGTACGACATTAACCTTTTCAGGAAAATTGTTAGGTTTCGGAACGCGGTTACTGAAAATTTTGGTTACTTTTTTGTAACCAAACTAACCGTAGAAATATCGCGGTTAGTGTGGTTATTTCCTCCCACTACAAACTTCAGACCTAATGTAAACTACAAACGGCGGGAATTAATCGTTTCTTTGTAGTGCAAGTAGTAAATTATAATATTATTTTACTATAGTCTATAATTAAAACAGTAAGAATGAGTGTAAGTAACTGATTTTTAGTAATATTGATCGATGTCGTGAAAAATAATATCGGGAAAAATCATGTATGTTCTTATATAATGTGCCATTGTAAACAAGTACTAATAAAACAAATATTTTTATTAATAAGTTTGTAAGAGAATATCTATAACCTATAACGCCCATAAAATGACAGTTCAGTTGTCTGTTTTATCAACTGAGGTGTGACTACCGTTCCGTAACTAAAACGCGTTTTCAGGTAAACACTGGGTAACCACAACTTACCACGACTTTACCGTAACCGCGACCGCGGTAGTTAGGTGTGCAGTTACGGAACATTGTATAAGATATATGCAACGTTTACATTAAATAAATGCAACATAACTTCCTAACCTAAAATAGTGGCCGATGTGCGGCAAATTAAATTAAAATTAAATTAATACCGAAATGAGGCAATTCTATAGTAGTCGTAGAAAAAATATTTTTCCCAACTATAATGCGGCACGCGATTTGTTTTCGGCGAACGGCAAAAACGCTAACAAGTGCTGCTATATATTACTTCAAGTTACTTTAAGAAATATAAATCCTATTGTATCTCTCTTTTGCACTTAAATTGTAGTAATTATGAAATACTTAATTCAACTACTCACACACAAAACTATTTCAAACTTACCCCTTTACATTTAATGAGATTCTCAGGCAACTTAATTGAATTCTGCATTAACAATTGTTCCAAATACGCAACCCTAGTTTGTAAAATCTTAACTTCATCGCTACAAATATCTTCGCTCCCTGAAAACGATAATGAAGAATCAAAACAATCAAGTTCAGCTTCAAAACCACTCTCGCTTGAATTAAGAGGTAGTGTTCCAAGAACGTCTTGTAAAACTTCACCCTGTGGTTTATAACATTTGCGTACTTTACCCAAACGTGGACTCTCGGATTCAAGACTGTATTGGATATCTTTAGACGGGGAGTCTACTCTACGTTTAATAGCACCAAGACTTAACATTTCAGGGACTTCATCGAGACTATCAATGTCTTTAGGTGTAACGTTCATTAATGTAGAACACATTCCGTCATAGATTGCGGAAACATTTTCTTCACTAGAACTATTGAGAAATGGTGTACTTGTAAGTTTTACCCGCATTGCTGCAACTTGAGAACTTAAAGTCTCAACTTCGGTACATAGTTCATCGTTTTTATCTCTTAGTTCTGCATTTTCTTGCTGTAGAACGGAGATTTTTTGAAGTAACGGTTCTATCTGATGTTGATCTCGCTCTAAATCAGACATTTTTCTACAATCATTCTCAAGAAGTGTTACCCTGTCTGTTAAAGCATTTTTAATTTGTTCTAACTCCGCTATTTTTGTACTTAATATTTGATTTTCTTTTTCAAGTGAATGATTATAAGATTCAATTGCTTGGATTGTGTTTTTTAATTTTGTTTCTTCGTTCTCTAAAGATACTACACGTTTCTCTAGTTTACTTGTTAAAATTGACATTTGTTCTTTATCGTTTGTAAATTGTGATGTAATTTCTTTTAACACTTCTGAATGTCTTTGTTCCAGCAGTCGCACTTGTTTCTGTGTACTTTTTTCCATTTTAACGTGATTATCATCGACTTCTTGAGCGAGTAAAGAAGCTCGAAAGTTTGCATCAGCGATATCACAACGTAATTTATCTCTCTCAGCGTTTAGTTGTTCAAGAGCGGTTTTTAAATATTTAACTTCTGATTGGTATAGTGCTATTGTAGCTTGTAATAGTACGACTTGTGGGTTTAATTTTTTAGATATGTTAGTTCGGGTGTCATTTAAAGCACGTAATTCATCTTCAAGGATAGAACCAAGTTCTGAGATATTTATTTGTGTTTCCGTAAATCCGAGTTCTTGTAATAAACTTGGAGCGGATTGAATACCAGCATTTTCCCATAGATCTATGATTGTTTGTGAGGATATTATCCCTGAACCATCTGGACCTAGTGATATGTATTGTATACTTTTATTTCCGTACAAGGAATCTTCGGTTAAACAACCTGTTTCAATTGTTTCGACAGGTTGTTCGTATAGGTTATCTTTTTGTAAAGCGTCTAAAAGTTCATCGATGCTTATTCGACGACTATAATCATTTTCATGGTTACTAGTTAGTTGATTTAATACACTATTTGTTAATTTATGTAATCCAATTGACTCGCATACTTGTACTAATTCAAATTGGTTTAAATATCCATCTCTGCCTACGTCTAAACGTTCAAGAGCACTCCGTAACATGTGTTCACTGCATTCTAAGTTAACGTAAAACTTTGAATTTGGTTCATCTTGAGGCCAAAATTTTTCATGATTCCCAGGAAATGATGTACATCGTTTAAGTTTATTGTTTGTCTTTCGTTTTTTTGAATGCGTAACATCGCTTTGTGAGTTTGATCTTTGAACTTTATGTACGTTTTTTAAAGATTTGTTTTCGATTTTATCAAATACTTCAGCGTTGTCTTCAGGCCGAGATCTACGGCCGTATTTTTTAGAGCCATAAACAAATTTTGGGGATAATTCACGGTCAGGAGATTCACTTTCACTGTCTGAATTTTCGGTTTTTTGACTGTTTTGTAGGTTTCCGAGAAGTGCTAATAATCCATCTTTGAATTCAGTGAAGGTGACATGGAGTTTTGATTCGGATAAAAGGCATTTTATTAGTTCAGATCCTTGTTCTTCGAGTTGAAGTGTATTACAGAGTTTAATTAAACCTTCCTGGTCTAAGCTACCTCTTCGTTCAACATCGTAACTGTCAAAAACTGAGAGTAATTGTTGCTCATAAGGGTCCATAGAACAATCCATCTATAAACAATATTGATCACAATAAACAATATTGCGCATTGCACACAAAAAAAAGATAATTAGACAATAATGACACACTTACCTCTCAACTATATCCTCGACAAAACAAAAAAAAACTTATACTATCTCATGAAAAATAAACATATGAATAACGCATTTCAATAAAAATAATTATTTATTGCAAGATAAGCTTAAAATTATTGTTAAAAACGTAATATTCTACACAACTCCCCACCATTTTTGACAGTTGATGTAGGTATTAGACACCTAACGGAGTAATTGTCAACTAATAATAAGAATGTTAGGAATGTGACGTCATGGATGATAAAACAATTCGAAATCTGCACTTATTTATTTAATTATTCTATAATTAAAATTGTTACATTCTTGTTAATAAGCCACAATTGAAACACTCGTTTCAATAGATGTACTTATGATTATAACATTGTATTTCTCTCAGGTTTAAACAAAAAAATATGTTCAAACTTCAAGGTTGTATATTTTAATTTTTAAATTATTAACTAGTATTAATATATTCATTTTAAGTTACTTTTACCATTTTTTGGACTTAATTATGTAACATATTGCGAAATTATGAAAGTAAAATATGTTTTAAGAGTATAATAAGTAAAAGAGTGACCTTGATTTATCATGTATTGTAAAAAATGCAAAACAACATTAAACGCAGCATAAAACATGTTTTATATAGACAATTATGTATTTATTAACTAAAACATCTAGTATTGCGTAGTTTATTAATGCGAACTAATCTGTTTTACGTCTAATATGTAAATGTTTATGATTCTAAAATTTGTAATATTCATGCAAACGTACATTTTTGTTTGTGATAATTTCATATTGTTAAACAGGTCAAAAAGTCTTGAAAATATAGATAACAAACTTCTGCGGTTCGTATAGTTTAATTTAAGTTCTCAAGCTGTATCTTGCTCAGTCTCTTGATAGAAATAAGCGCACGATGACTGAACAGAACTCAGTGTTGATATTTTTTGTTAATGGCAAAAAAGTGAGTACCATTATATTGTTATCAAACAATTTAAAGATGTTTTAAATTATATTTATAGTTTAATTAATATAAAATTGTACAAATTTTCTTAGTTATGCAATAAATATATGCTAAATTGTGAAACGCGTTATAATAAACTTGTTTTTATTCTTTTTTCTTAATTTTTTGACCTTCAGTATATTGTTAAGATTTTTTTTCTTGTAATTGAGTCTTCCTTCCGATTTAAAATTTGTTTCAAAACTAATTAATAAGTTTTTTGTTAAAATTTAACCTCTATATTTGTTTTTTAAATCTATTTAAAGGTTTATTTTTATATTTTAACTGTTTTATTTATGATTGGTACAGTAATCTAGGAATTGTAATAATTACGTAGTAAAATAATATTAAAATTAAATCATAGGTTATTATTATTCAAATTTCCGCATTTTAGTTATAATTTATGTATTTTCCTGTACCGAAACCGAAACGGTGTTCCGGTTCGTCATAAAAAGCATATATTTTGATAAACTTAAACAGAAATAAGCTCGGTTTTATAGTTAGTACTTTTTATTCGGTGGGGAAAATGTTTTTATTTATATTATTAAGTTATCCATTATTTGTTTATATAATATACTGCTAGAAATATATTTAATGACTAAATGACATACATAACACTAAAATTCATACAAAGTAGACGCTTAACGTATAAAAACAGTCGATTATGAAGCCCTATTTGTTGCTCACAGTTAATTATTTTATAAATTCACACTTGCAGTTGTTTATTATTGAGAAGGGATAGTTACTAGCACACAAAAAGTTTTAAACAAATATCTATAAGCAAGTAAATTCACTGCACAGTTAGCGACAATAACATAAAGCATAGGAAAACATCCGTAGTGTACCTCCACGGTGTGAAATCACGTGACGAGTGACGTCACATATATGTGCTGCCATCTGACAGCGGTTTCCTTTGGAAGTTTTTGGCTGGTTTAAAATACATGTGTCATTACTTTTGCTCCCTTAATTATATGGATATTATCAATTTTGGAGCAAAAAATATATATTTTTTCACATCTAGATTTTTTTTGGTAACTATAGATTCTGTGTCGGTCAGATTTTTATTGAAAATTTAAGAGCCGCACTTTTTTCAGCAAAGAGTTGCATGCGGCTCCGGAACCGCTGGTTGCCGACCCCTGATCGAAGACCATGGTGATAAAAAATTTGGTATTTCCCTCTTTCTTGGGGGGAGGCAGGCCGTTTGGCCAATTTCTACCGTACAGATAGAAGTATGAGTGACGTTATAAAGGTTTTTTGGTGGTCATACCTACAAAATCCTAATTATTGTGAGATATTATCTTACTATGTTAAGGTACATTTTACGGATTCTGATATAGAAAAATGCGAAACCAGGACAAATAACGATTTAACATGTTTACTTTGTATCAGTGGCGCAGCCAGGATTTTGTCTTGGGAAGGGCCGAATCAATTTTCGAGGGCACGCGGGCCGCATACGGCCCTGAACCTTATTTTTTTATGGCCCCTGAGCGGTAATCAAAATCACTTGAGCTTATTTAGGGAAAAAATATATTTAAAAATGTAAAATATACTCTCTTCCCCTTTTCTGTTTATAAAAAAATGTCAAGAAACCCTTCGGGATATTTAAAGTTCCGTCACTGCTTATCATTTTGTATGTAATTGTATGTAATTTTATTGTAATAAAAAAATGTAATTGTTAAAACTTTCACTTGATTTTTTCTTCGATAAATA
This sequence comes from Liopterus haemorrhoidalis, assembly GCA_963971575.1. Lineage (NCBI taxonomy): Eukaryota > Metazoa > Arthropoda > Insecta > Coleoptera > Dytiscidae > Liopterus > Liopterus haemorrhoidalis. Next base: position 3,827,734 of record OZ020612.1, on the reverse strand, counting down.
CATATTTATTTATATTTTTCGCGGGATATATTTTTGAAGTCTCAATATTTCTCTTACTTATGTTCAGTTCTCTAAATCAGCCGCTTGGCCACAATTTGTACAGAACGAACAGACTCATATGACAGAATAAGGATTTCTTGATTATAACTACGAAAACCTAAAAATAACATGTAAATGTGAATTTTGTGTTAATTTCAACACTAATCATAATAAAATATAGCTTATTATTATTGTAAAATACATAAGTTATTATGCTGTACGATTATGATAAAATTGTTAAATTTTGATTTCATTGGACCTTCAGAGGAAGCTTGTCCCCCCCCCCCCCCCTTCCATCTGAATACGCCGCTGTTGTTCAGTACAACTTATATCAGTCCGCTTTGTGTGTAAAACATTATAATTTCAAAAATACTTAAGAAGATATTGATATTCACATTTATCTACAAAATAAAACCAAATACCGATTTTAAGAGCGCTTTTGTCTCCAAAACTACTCTCTTTATTATATTTCTACCAGTGGCGGATCATGACAAGTGGAGGCCCTAAGCGGTAGAAATAAAAAAAAAAAGAAAATGCAAATATTGTTTACAATGAAGTAATTGAAAAATTAACTACTGTTGTGGTTAAATTTTATCTTCAACTCCCCGGGCAGCGCCGTGTTATCTGCTGGTCCTGGGAGGGGCCCAGGCCCGTCGGCTGCGCCACTGCTTTGTATATTTAGACAAAAAATACACACCAAGTTGGTCTAGGACGCTGCGTATGTTAACGATATGTACACAAATTCGTTTTCTACTTTCTAGCAGAGTGTATGTGGACTGAATACTTTTACCCTCAGACGGCAATATTTTGCGAAAAATCTTTAGCTAAGAAATTATTTATTACTTTATTTCGTATTTGTTAATATGGTTAATGATTATAATAGCTACTTTAAATTAGTAGAATGTATCAAGTATAAATTAAAGTACAGAGCCGCAGTAAGGAAAACTTGCGCTAGGGGCAAAACTGTGTTTTGGCGCCCTTGGCAAAAAAAGGTGGTCCTCACCTCCCAAAATCCAAGTGATGAGCAAAAAAAAACTCCTCACCTTCGCAATGTGGCGCCGCTTAGTCAAGCTCGTCGGCGCCCTTATCCTTAGTGCGCTAGGGGCCGTCGCCCCCTCCGCCCCCCCTTACTGCGGCTCTGTTAAACTATAAAATATGTCGAATATTAAAAAGACGCTGATGTAAAACTGTTGGATGCAGCCTTATTTTGTGCAATAAGACATGGTGAGAGTTTCTGCGCTAGAATGGGTTACGTCGTGTAAATTTACATTATAAAGTAAATAATTTTTAATTACTAGTACGAGGGTTGCCCCTTATATTTCGGGATTGCGCTAAACTGTGCTGCCATCTGGCAACTGACGCTTCTATCGTAAAGTTTGAAATTTTTGACGGTATACGTACGTTTTGACGTACGAGCGCTATTTGTGTTGTTTACAGTAACTTGAAAAAAATCATCTCGACTAAAAATTGAATTAAATCGTGAACATTTTCGAGCGATTATTTTTTACAATTTTCGACGTGGATTAACCCAACAACAGCGCATCGATGAATTTAATTCGACTTTTGGCGATGAAACACCATCAAGTCCTACTGTTTATTGATGGTTTGCTGACTTCAATCGTGGCCGTAGTTCGCTTAAGGACGAATTTCGTGAAGGTCGTCCAAAATCGGTTGTTGTTCCGGAAAACATTGATGCGGTGCGTGAACTGATCCTGCAAGATCGTCATGTGATTTATCGTGAGATTGAGGTATCCTTGGGCATTAATGGTATCAGCATACATTCACTATTGCTTGAACATTTGGCCGTCAAAAAGATTTGTTCGCGTTGGATCCCACACAGTCAAATTAACACAGTGGAAAATGCCTCAATCGGAGTGGAAAAAGTGCTTCGAAAATTGGTTTAAACGCATGCAAAAGTGTATTGATCTTCATGGAAAATATTTTAAAAAACAATAAAGCGACTTTTGTTGATAAATAATTGTTTTTTATCTCAAATCCCGAAATATAAAAGGCAACCCTCGTATACGTTCAAACTTATAATTTTATATATAAGTTCTGCTAGCCGTAAATTATTTACAAAAAATATTCTCTATTAGATATGTTTTTAAAATTTTCGCGGACCAGAAAGATTTAGCAGCGGATCGTCTGCGGTCCATGGACCGGCAGTTGAGAAACATTGGTCTAGACCCCTCATTTTTAGGGTTTTGTAGGTATGACCAAAAAACCCTTATACCGTCATTTTGTCGTCTGTCTGTCTGTCTGTTCGGTAAAAATTGTAGCCAAACGGCTAAACCTAGAGAGTTGAAATTTGGCATGCTTATACAACTCTTTGACCCGCACATAGGAAAAATACTAAAACATCTAAAAAACATACCCCCCTAAAAATATAAACAAATATGTGCTTATCGAAAACAAAAATATTTTTTTTAAATTATGAGTAGGGTATCAAAGGAAAGCCCTTAGTACGTGGATTAACGATCAAATTTTTATTTTTGCAAAATAAATTATTTTGATGCGATTTTTGCTAAAATTGTGCAAAAAAAAATTTGTCCCACACCCTTTAGCCCAGATGGTTTAATCTAAAAATCTAAAAAAATTCTTAGTAATGTATATTGGTGTGAACCGAAATAGTACAACAGGAATTTTTGATCAGATTATGTTTTCGGAAAATAACGCATTTTTTGTGGTTTTTGGTTTACAAAGTACAAAAGTTATACCAATGTAAGACACTCACATGCAAGGCGTACGATAGCGTTATTGGTTAGAGCACTGGTGTCGTAAGCTAAAACTCGCTGGTAAACGAAGGGTTTCGAGTTCGAGTACGGAGTGAATTTTATTTTATCTGTTTTTTTTTTGCATTTTTATTATGTTGAAATTATTTTGTCAAAAATCTAGTTATATTTTGACAAATGTTGTATTTAATTTTTAAGAGCGTAAATTTAATAATTATCTTATTATATGATTAACAGACGATAAATTATTTTAAAAATATCGTTCATTTTGCCGTGATTACTACAAAGTAAAATTTGTCCTACACACTCAGCATACCGCCTTCACTTATTATAAACCTGCGAAACCCTGAAATGTGTGAATATTCACACTTCACATCAATTTTTAGATGTGTTTCTGTACAAATGTATGTAAGATATTTTTTTTTGTATTTATGAACAAAATTGCTTCATTACTTTAATTTGAAGGTCGTTCTTATTGAATGTGACTTTTGAGGTAACGACCTGTAAAATATATAATAAATATTTGTTTTGTTATTAAAAGAACGTTCTATAAAAATCTTGCTCTACGCAATTACATTTTTAAACAAGAGATAAAATGCGTAGATTTTTTTTGTTTTGTCCTAAAATTTAATCTGTTAATCAGTTAACAGAGAGATTACATATCCTAAAATAGTGACAGGTGATAGAAGGAATTTTTTTCATTACATTATCACACTGATTAAAAAAAATAAAGTGAAATGTTGATTTTCACACATTTCAGGATTTTATAAAAAATAATCCACGTGCTTCCATCTATAATCTAAAGACTTACAATAGTACTTGCGATGCACATGTATCAAGACCTAGATATTGTAAGCATAATGTTGCAAAAAAATCGATAACTTTTGAAATAATTATCAGATGAAAAATTTCTATGGAGCTATTAATGTGTATTACTCAGAATTTTAGATTGCACATTTTTGCCTAAAATTGTGTTAAAATAAAATAATTTAAAAAAACTACTTTTCGTTCCTTAATCTACGTTTTAAGAGCTATCTTTCGATCATCATCATCAAGCCTTGTCCTTCATCGGGTGATTTTGGACTGCCTCTAAAAAGAGCATAGGCTGTCAATAAAATTTCTCCATCTAACTCGTCTATCTGCCAGAGGCTTCAAGTCGGTGATGTTGTTATAAAGTCTTTTGTATTGGTTTTGAGAGATCCATGCATTTATTTCTAGCAGGGTTGAGCGACGCCAGGTGTTCTTGGGTCGCCCTCTACGCCTATTGCCCTGAGGGTTGTATGCTAGTGCATATCGACACACTTCGCTAGGAGCCCTTCGAAGAGTGTGCCCTAACCAACCATACTTTCTTCTTTTTATTTGCAAATTAATGTCCATTTGACCAGTTCTTTCCCCCAATTCTACGTTTGATATTCTACATGGCCAATAAATGCGAAGGATTCTTCGAAGACATCGATTTACAAATACTCGCACTCTTCTCTTGATAGCTTCTGTTACGAACCAAGTCTCGCAGCCGTACAGAAGAACTGACGTCACGCATGCCCTGAATATGGTAGTTTTCGTGGAAGTACTGTAGATCGCAGAATTCCATACACGGCTAAGTTGGATGAAGGCGCCTCTCGCATTGCGTATTCTGCTTTCCACATCTATAGGGATTTGCAGCTAAGCACCCTACCATCTGGTGAGCTTTTCATGAACTTGTGTACATCAGATAACATTTCGTTTTGTGTATTGGTTTTGTATGAAGTTTGTTTTTAAAGTTTTATTATAATCATTGAAAAATGTATAATACATATTGTTGTGTGCCTATGTGCAATTCATTGAAAAGAAGAAACCCGGAAATATCGTTTCATTTGTTTCCACTAATATCAGACACCGTACGGTTCGAAACAAAATTGGGAAAGCAAGAGGTTAGGAATCGACGCGATGTTTAGATAAACAATTTAAAAATTGGAAAAAAAGTGAGCCCTTATATCAAAGTTTGCTCATTACATTTTAATGATAGTGACTACAAAAAATATTTTCAATTTTGTATTTATTATCGCATATCTTGAAAATTCCTGTTATTGTGTGTGGGTTTGTAATGCACAAGTTTGTAGGCATAATGCATAAATCTTTATGAACTCTCTGTTTTTTTCAGTGACTTCACACAATATTATATGCCCAGCATTGTAGATTTCTACCCCTTGGTAAACAACACGGGAATTATTATTTCCCCTAATATAGTTAAAATAATCGACAATGGAAAACTGCCATAACTTAAAACCAGATCACAAAATGTAGTATTTTAGATGTTTACAAGTAATGTCACTTCACAAAATCAGAAAATCCCAAACAATTATTTATTTTTTGTCGTTTTTTGATACACTTTTCGCTATTATTTACTAGTAAATGTCAAGTGGTATCTGATTTAGAATGGTTTCAAAAAAATCCGAGTGGCGCTACGATCTTAAAATTTTTCCCCTATATCCGCTCCACCGTCCACAGACACAACACTCCCCAAGTGCTGGAAATCATCCACACGCTCGATTTGATGGTTACCGAGCAGTAAAGGTCTATCGGTTTCTGCATTTATCCGCATTTCTTTTGTCTTGGAGCTATTAATTTTCAATCCAACTTTTGCAGATTCAATCAGTTTTTGCTGCATGTCTCCATGCTTATGCGACAACTCACATTTATCGTCTGCAAAATCCAGTAACTCCAGTCTGACTGTTGGTGTTAGCGGATTCCAAATGATTCCTCTGGGTTTGTTGGCTGTTGATCGTCTAGCCACGGCGTCTAAAACTATCAAAAAAAGAAGCGGTGACATCACACAACCTTGTCTTACACCTGTAATGGTTGGAAAGGGTTCTGACAAGCTACCATTGTGTAGAACTTTACACGTGAAGCTTTTGTAGCTATTTCTAATCTTTCGATACCACACAATAATTTTTTTTAAATTCTTTTTTTTTATCGACGACATAAAATAATCGACATTTTTCGCAGTAGTAATCTGATCTAAAATTCGGAACTATTCCCGTTCCCATCAATGTTCATTATGGAGATTTTTTCAGATTATTAGATCAACCCCTCTGAGAGATAGGGTGACAATTTTTTTTTTTTTTTTTTTAAATTTATTTTACATCGGCCTATTTCTGTAACGAGGCTAATCGCCGATGCCAGGGGGCGAGCTCCTACACCTGAATGAGGGGTGAATGATTATATCACTAACGAAGGAGGCTCGAATCACCGACCGCCCAGTCCAGACTGTTTCCACGTCTAAACTGCACGACTTAATGCACTCGGCCACTCCGTTGGAAAACTTCCGAAAAAATGAAAAAAATTTTGGCTAAAATCTCATAAAAAAATTGACTTTTAAAATAAAAATTTGATTAAACTATTCCGGTTCCCATCAATGTACATTAATGAAATTTATTTCAGATTTTTAGATCAAGCCTTTTGGAAAATAGAGTGGGGGACAAAAGTTTTTGGACACATTTTTGCTCAAAATTCCATAAAAATATTCGATTTTCAAATTTTTTCTTTTTTTTTTCAAAAAGCAAATTTTGTTTAGTTATCTATGTATGTATTAATCTATGTATTAATCTATGTATCATTTGATATATCACTAAAATTAAAAAAAAAAATTAAACATTTCTAGCACATTAGATAGGCAAATTTAATTTAAATTTTAAACCGGAAGTGTACCGGAAGTGGTATTATGTATTTATAATTTTCCGTTAGTTTTTTTTTATTGTAATCTACGTAAACGAAAGTGCCATTGTTAAAATTGTGTTGTTTTTTACGAGAAAAGAAAAAAACTGACGAGGAGTGTGAATTTTCACACGTTTCAGTATTTCGTAGATATTAACAAATTTTGGGTACATTTTTGATTGTAAGTGCGGTTAGATTTATTTATATCAACTTTCGTTTGTTTATTTGGATATTAAGCGCTTCCATGCAATACGTCATATGAAATAAAAAAATAGTTTCCAGAAATTCAAAAAATTCCTTTATCTTATGAAAAAATAATCTTATCGAAAATTACGACACACAGGATACAGATACAGATTTTTTAGGGGCGGTCCGCAGTACTGGGCTAGTAAAACACCTATTTGAATGGTGAAAATCAATAAGTATAAAAGGATATCATCTGTTTTTAGTCACTTATAAACATGTTTAAGCTCCTCTTTAACTAAATGTTAAAACATTTTGCTTCCCATATATTTTTATTACAAATTGCAAAACTTTAGTACAAAATATATAAAATAAACTAAACTACTAAATTGTAAAATCTTAATTTTTTACTTTTATTATGGTATAACTAAGTTGTTTAACACTTAAACAATTACGGGTTCTTAACAAAAAAAAAAAATTTTGACTGTATTAACTTGGACAACCTTTTTTTAAAATTTATCAAAATAATATCAAGTCAGCGAATCACGGGATAGGATATCACCAGTTAGCCAATCACGGGAGAGGGTGTCACCTGTCATCCAATCAAGAGACAGAGTGTCCCCAGTTAGCCAATCACGACAACCTTAGAAAAAATTGACCTCACAGTGTTACCGACACTACATACAGACACTTGTTAATTATAGGTGCGTTCGGCATAAGCTAATAATCTACAAATTCATAATTCAATTTACACAAGAAACGTTCGGCATAAAGTTTTTGTGTGCTCTGTACTGCACGAAGATCGTTCGGCAAATATCGTGCAGTGCAGTTTGTGTTGCACAATCGTCACAAGTTCAGGTCGTGCGGCAATCTGTGCAATAGTGTTTTTCGCGGTAAGTTTCGCGGTAAAGTAGGTTATTATTTCAAAACAATATGAGTGAAAACAATCAAGATATCATTGTTTATGTCAGCAGCATTTGCAAAATAAATAGTACAGACATGAACCTCATGAAGGAACATATAAATACACTCAAAAATACTCAAAATCTTCTGGATACAAGCAGAAATGTACTTTAAATTGATTTGTAGTCATGTTTGGAACAGTACTTTCTGCATATTTAAACACTTTTTCCAAAATATTTTCTGGTTTGGAAAATTCTTCTGAATTGTTTTCCAAATCAAATAAAATTTCTTTTATATTACTTAAAAGCATCCCAAAACCTTCATGCGTTAGTTTTATATTATCGTACAAAGCTAGTAGTAGGAGACAGACTTCATGTAAACAAACACACATAATTTTATTATTATTATAATTTTATTACAAAAAAAAAAAAATCAACTGTGGCCACCACAGGACCGACTGCCATCACAAAGTACTTGCATAAAATACATGCTAGCAGCAGAGTAGAAATAACTTGGTCTAATATTTTCTAACAGAGATATTATTAAAACGTTACATATAAGTATGAAAACAGATTAAAATTTTTAATTTTTTTTTTCGTTTTATCAAAAAGTATCTCAAATAAAAGTTGTTGGTTATTGCTTTTATAGCAACTTTTCTTAAATAATTTTTTTCGAAATATTTTTCTGTTATGAAATATTCGCAAAAATCTTAAAATCAACACGAGTAAACTCCCATTTCTAGTCAACCGATTTTTACCAAAAGTTGATCAACTCGTGCCATTGATGTCAAAGGCTTAAATAAAAAGTTTGATAAAATTTCTTTTAGCCGAATTTGCTTTGCACGTGTACACAGACGGACGGACAGACAGACAGACAGACAGACCGACAGACATCATGCTAAAAATAAAACGTTATGTAGGGAGCTCAATTCGTGGAGATCCATCGAAATCGCGAAATGTCAAAATCGGTATGATCACAATACCTCCCTTATATATGTTGGCGGTCGGTAAAAATAATAATAAATAAATAACTAATAAAAACTTATAATAAATGTTCAAAAGTTTCTCCGTTTACTTGCATACAAAATGTTAAGCGATCATAAAAATGATTCAAAACATTCAGCAATTGCTCTTGAGGTTATATTGTTGGATGCTTGAACAATTTTGTCTTGCAGTTCAGCAACATCTCTAAGTTCTCCATTATATACTTTGGCCTTTAAATATCCCCAATAAAAAAAATCATTGGGTGCCAAATCCGGAGATCTCGCTGGCCAATTCATCGACCCTCCTCTTCCAATTCAGCTATTTGGGAAAGTTCTTTTAAGATCGTAGCGCCACGCGGATTTTTTGAAACCATTCTAAATCAGATACCACTTGACATTTACTAGTAAATAATAGCGAAAAGTGTATCAAAAAACGACAAAAAATAAATAATTGTTTGGGATTTTCTGATTTTGTGAAGTGACATTACTTGTAAACATCTAAAATACTACATTTTGTGATCTGGTTTTAAGTTATGGCGGTTTTCCATTGTCGATTATTTTAACTATATTGGGGGAAATAATAATTCCCGTGTTGTTTACCAAGGGCTAGAAATCTACAATGCTGGGCATATAATATTGTGTGGAGTCACTGAAAAAAACAGAGAGTTCATAAAGATTTATGCCTACAAACTTGTGCATTACAAACCCACACACAATAACAGGAATTTTCAAGATATGCGATAATAAATACAAAATTGAAAATATTTTTTGTAGTCACTATCATTAAAATGTAATGAGCAAACTTTGATACAAGGGCTCACTTTTTTTCCAATTTTTAAATTGTTTATCTAAACATTGCGACGATTCCTAACCTCTTGCTTTCCCAATTTTGTTTCGAACCATACGGTGTCTGATATTAGTGGAAACAAATGAAACGATATTTCCGGGTTTCTTCTTTTCAATGAATTGCACATAGGCACACAACAATATGTATTATACATTTTTCAATGATTATTATAAAACTTTAAAAACAAACTTCATACATAACCAATACACAAAACGAAATGTTATATGATGTACACAAGTTCATGAAACGCTCACCAGATGGTAGGGTGCTTAGCTGCAAATCCCTATATGTTGGTGGTCGGTAAAAAGGTTAGAATAACAAGAATAACTGCACAATCTGAACAACGCGTTCGTCTTTGACTTTCTTGTACATTGTGCACAGTGGTCACGTGACAAAAAACTTTTAATACTGCACAGTTATGCCGAACGCACCTTATATAGTTAGATGAATTATTTGATTAATTTCTCTACGTTAAACTAGGAGTTCGTTTGACCTTTAATTAAATCGAGAGTTATGACCGTTTATAAAGTACCGGCGTAAAGTACTGCGCTTTCCTAACACCGGGAGCAAGAGTGCATGTAAACAAGGTAATAGTCTGTACTGCACTCTCCTATAAGGGTTTCTTGGTTTTATCTTTAGGCGTAAATAGTCATCGTTGCCGTACTCTAAAAATTCTAACTGACTACTTAACTTTTTTCACGAATCCTTAAAGTCTTAATCCGGTCCTGCTTTGAAAAAATGACATGCATTTCCAATAAATTAAATGAATAATATTTATGGTTAACTATTTCTCAATACTTAGATAATAGTTTCTGCATTGTAACCAGTCTGAAATATAATCCATTGAAACAAAATACTTTTTCACGCATGTTAGACAGTAAGACGATATTTGATTAACCTTGTGTCTGGTTATTTTTCAGGTAACGGATTCAAATGTCGATCCAGAGTGGACGTTACTTCATTATTTAAGAAACAAATGTATCCTTTATTTAAATGACTAAAATACAGGATGATTTTAATATCAATATCTTTGTCCTTTTTTGAATGACTGGCAAAAACACTACAATTTGTTCTACTTTTATAGTTTTTCACAGCTTCTGTCGACATTGTAACAATAATTCAACACTAAAATATAAGTAATAAGTTCAAACTGTACTGCAGTATTTAGTAAAATAATTTGACCACCAGTTAGCGTATTAGAGCGTGTCACTTCTCAATATCACTCGCGCTAGAAACATAGGGAAATTAGTGTTACCAAAATAATTTTGCTCCGTCGGCGAATTCAATCCTTGTCAGTACTATATGAAATAGAGGGGTTATAATTTTAAGAAGGATGTATTTTTATTAAATAAATAGCTGTTATTTTTAATTTATTAATTTATCACAAGTTGTTTGTTACATCAAGGTCATATGTCAGTGTTATTCTGTTTGTTTTGTTGTTTATTTGGAGTATTGACAATATTTTTAAAACAATAAGAATGCAAAATACATATTTGCCAAAATATATAGATAATAAGTTAAAATGTTTAAACATTGTCCTAAGTAACACACATTGCATTTTTAGTTTTTTTAACACTAGATATTTTTATCTTTTTGATACAGTGTTATGTATTTTCTACTGATTATTTAACTTTTATGTAGTGTTTCATATTAATTTAGGTGTCAGTATTTCCCAATTATGTAAAAACTGCGATTAGAATTAGCTTTTCGGAAACCAACGAAATTGAAAAAAAAAAAATGTTTGGGCCAGTTCGGGGACACAACCGCTTTAAAGAATAGGTCATTTTGTAGTAGTGTCGTTTGTCTATACTACTTAGTGGCAGCGTAAGCTATTAAAATTTGGGGGTCCAACGGGTATCAGAAAATATGTAATGAGGGAATATTTTTTTTATCGTTAATATTAAAGCGGGTTGCAAGCGACCCTTTAGCGCACTTCTATCTTTTACAATTCGAAATATTCCCAAAATTAACCGGCCACTGAGTTTTATCTAAAATTTTAAATTTTGACAAACATATCTGTCCCCTCAGCTGGGGGCCATAACATGTTTATGTTAATATATTCAAATATAATAAACGAAGATAAAAATTACGATACGTTGGGTATGAGTAGTTCAAACACGTCAATGAATCATACATAGGACTGTGTGAAATAGATATATATTTGTTTATCGGTTACCTATCGATTAATCGGTATGTAAAGTCTCGAGAACTGTGCTATTTTTGCACATTAGTATTGTAGAACTCGTTATTACAAAGTGGTTTTTGCTAGGTCGACTTTATTTTACTCAACCTAAAAAGCTCCGTTCTTTGACTTCCAAAGTGCTGTGGAATATCGTCATTTTTGGTCGCGATAAGTTGCAATAAGTAGAGTGCATTTCTCAGGAGTTGGGCGTTATTGTATCTGCGCCAAACAATGACTTAAAACCAATCGCAATTCAGTTTGCAGCCGGTTCTACGTCCGTTGCTTGACAACCAAGCGACTGTACGAATTCTGGTTTCTGCGCAGATGACGTTCTGGCCTCAACTCCTGAGAAAAGCATTTTATCATACGAACATTTATGGTCTATCACTTGATAACTATTACCAGGTGCCTTGCACTATTGTACGCGTAGCTCTAAGCGTTTGAAATATATCCTAATTTAGCCCTCTCCTGAACGATTCCCTATACTAGCTGTGGGCAAGGACGTATTTTACGTCAAAATGTAACACTTCTTGGAGATAGAGCGTGTCTTTCAGGATGCATGAATGTCGAGTTTATTTGCTAACTTATTGGATGAAGTATATTTGTATTTAAAAATATTGTTCCTTAACAGTAACAGTACGGTTATGTGGTACCAAACTAGGTTGCGCCGAAGGAGGATGTGGTGCCTGCACTGTCATGGTTTCCAAGTACGATCGCACCACTGACAAGATCAAGTATCCTTTAAATGTTTTATTATTTATGATAATGTTTTACAATTCTATTAACTGTTTGCGCTGGCATTTAATGAACGAGCGCGCATGACAAAGTTGGTTGTAGTTATCCAAATGAATTCACAGTATACTTTCGAAATAATTTCTATAAAATGTATAACAGAAGATAGGCTTAGACCACAACCAGACCAAGCACGCCGAACTACGCTACAAAACTTCGAATTACCAAAAAGCTGAAATTTGCTGTCGCGCAATTGCGGCAATTCTGGGGCAAATTTGTAAGCTACAGACGATCGTATCTAGGCCGCGAACATACAGAAAGCCGGCACCGGCTTTACTGGCAACAAGCGCTGATCTGCCGCAGTATCTGTCCATGTTTTCAAATATAACCGCACACGCTGCTTACTGGTCGGCGCCGGTCGGTGTCGGTTACCCGCTTACCGAAACATTTAAGCAGTTTAAGCAGCTTGTTGTCAGCGCCGAAAGAAAAAAATATTTAAAAAATCTTGCATCATCTTCTTTTAATTGAGGAGAAAGTTGGTGGTATTCCCCATATTTACGTCTCTCTTGTTGTATTGCATGTATACCTTTTTTTTTTGGTTCCATTTTTAATTATAGTGATTCTGTTAGAAACAACTCATCCAAAGATGAATCAGAACTCGCCATTTTCACTTATTTCAACATATAATTGAGGCAATATACGAAAGAGTTGCTATACACTTTCAAAACTAGCGTTCACTCTATGCTAGGCTCATATAATTAAAAAATGTACGATAAATAGGAAAAAATAAATAAAAACTTCAATATATAGGTTATGTCATCTGTCAGTGTCACATGCAATATCAGCGTTTAGCGTGTGCTCAACCAGTAACCCAGTACGCTTGTTTTAGGTACCGATTGTCAGCGTTGATTTACCAGCTTTCTGTATGTTCGCGGCCAAAGGACTTGATTTGTGTTGTTATGGACAGTTTCTTATAGACTTTGTCTGTAATCTTACAGATTTGCCACAGAATTTCCGCATTAAGCTCTCGAACAAGATCCAATTATGGTCGTCTATGTTTCAGTTAACGCAAGTTTCCACTTTATGAATTTTGATGTTAAAGTCATCGCAAGTGCTGCGTTTACTCTGCTTCTTCAAGTGCCATCTCCGCTTCGAAGGTTAGCCAATAACATAGCAATCTTAAGCTTAGATGCTACTGTCCTGAAAAGATTTATGGTGGGTTTAGTCAACACTTAGCGATAGATGTTGTGTTAATTTGAATCTTACTCTTAGTTTTAGTCTTGGCTTTAATCGTCTTGAATGAGTACGGGTTTATACAATGTTTTAACGAGTTTTAACTTTTAACAAGTAACCAATGAGACGTCGAGTTTAACGCACGCGCATAGTATCATTTTTCTAAATGTCAAAAAATTTAAATTTTTGGTTATTGACAAATATAACATTGTGTGTAAACATGTACCGAAATAAGTCTAGAAGTGTTGCTGCTATTTATGGCCTTATGTTGGCCACGATGGGTGCTTTTAGAATTTAAATCGGGGTGCGCGCACGCGCATGGTGCGTTTTAGCGTGATTTACTCCCAGCCGTAGGAAAGTTAGAATTTAGTTATCTTTCAAGGCCAGAACCATAGGACTAAAATTAAAGAAATGTGTTGTATGAACTTGCTCGTAGCGATACGATAGTTTATCTTTTAAGGATAAAATTAAAATATAGGAGTAAGACTAAAGCTATCGCTAAGTGTTGACTAAACTCACCATTATGCTTGAAATTCCGAACCATTATCTTTAAGTTCCGCAACCAGGATATTCGTCGCCTTCCTGCCGATGTCTTGTCATTTATTATTCCTCCCATTATTAAATGGAATTTATTATTACACATTACATGGCCCAGATATTCTAACTTCTAACCTCTTTTTAATTTGGAACATTAATTGAAGTTTTGTTCCCCATCTTGGTGAGTACTTCTTCGTTCTCCTGTTCCATGGAATGTGCAATATTCTTCTATAAATCCACATTTCGAAGGTTTTACCAAAAACTGACGTTCCTTGCTCTATTCGGCTTCTAATTTCACGGGAGTCCTCTCCAGTGCCATGCAGTATACATCCCAAATACTTATATCTGTTGACCTTTTCAATTTTGTCTGCATCCACAAACAAATCGAGGAATGGCACTTAATTCTTACTTATTACCATTTACTTTGTCTTCCCGCTGTTTATATCTAAGCCGTACTTCAATTCTACGGAGTTTAATTTATTTAATAAACCTTCCAGCTCTTCTTTTATTTCAGCCAAAAGAACTGAATCGTCGGCGTATCTGATTTTGTTGATATGTACTCCATTTACTTGAATCCCAACACCTTTATTCTTAGTAACCTCTGAAATTATGGATTCTAAATAAATATTAAACAATAAGGGAGACAAGATACATCCCTGTCAAACAGATGGTTTATAGCTACGTTTATACAGAGCGTTAATTAATTATTATTTGCCGTGTTAGTAATTTTCATATCTAGCTCTTTGCATCCAAGTTGTACATGACGCATTTAATCATAAACATAGGGTGCGTTTTGTTGGTGGCTGGTTAGAAGTACTAGAATTGACGCGCAAGAAAACGACAATTTTGATCGTGAAGAAAACATGGAATGACATTTGCGTGGAGGTTAAGTCTTATGGTTGTAGAACAAATAACGAACATATTTCACCTAAATGGATAATCTAAATAATAAATGCAGAATAAGAAAACTTTATATTTGAAGCAAATATTCTAGAACATAATGTTTTAGAACGAGTAATTGAATTGTACATACATTTTAAGTTTAGATTTAACAATACTATATAAAAATCATATTGGTACATATTTGTTTTAGGACACAAAATGAGAAAATACCTTAAAGAAAAAAATATTTTGAAGCAGTAATACCAAGATTTAATTCTAATACATTTAAAAACCAAATGAAAACAACTGCATTCAAATATTACTTTTCATCCCCACCACACTTATACATTCCAGTAGTTCGACCTCGAGTCATCGAATGAGTAGAATGAATAGAACGAGAATACAGTCGCAACAAAACGCGTATTCTGATGAAACCGAAACCAGAATTGGCACAACAAAACGCACCCATAGTTACGGATAACGCGTTTTGTCATTGGCAGTCGCACTATTTCAGTCGTCGACATTTTGACAATCATGATATGGTTTCAAACACTAAATGGTATAAATACCCCGCTTTCATCTACAGTAATACCCCGCCACTCGACGTTAATTCGTTCTGAAAAAGCGTCAAATAGCGATTTCGTCAAGTGGCGAGTCGAATTTCCCCATAAGAAATAAAAGGAATCATATGTACATATATACATATACACATAAGAAAATATTATCACCAGCTAACTCTTTTTCTTTGATCCAAATTAACAATAATTTTTCAGTTTCGTCAATAATAGGTGGACGAAGTTTGGTTATTGAAAAAACTTCCTTCGCCACATGGGCACTTTTAATCACTTCCTTATGCTGTACAAAAGTACTGATCGTCGATCTTGGAATGCCATACCTTGTAGACAACTCAGTCACACGTATACCACTTTCATATGTGGCTATTATTTCTTTTTTATGTTCCATAGTGATTCTTACTGTTTTCCTTTTAGCTATGCTTGCATCTTTAGCCTTCTTTGGACCCATAATTATAAATATACATCACTTTTAGCAAAAAACAAATAGTTCTTAGCAGCACTAATTCTGAGTTGTTTTCGTCAAGATATCTAGGCGCGAATTGCTGGCCATGCGTTCATTTCGCTTTGTTTACCAAAATATATATCACGTGATCGGTACTCGATCACCCATCGGATAGCGATGCTTCCATCGACTCACACTCTCGACATTTACGTCGAGTGGCGAAAACGTCGAGCTAAGAGGCAGTTGAGTGGAGGGGTATTACTGTATCACATTCACTTCTGATGAATCATTCTTGATGAACATCCAGAGCAAAATTGTAAATTCGCCTTTGGTAAAATGTAATTATTTTGTTATCAGTACTTATTGAATATCCTCTTTAAGTGTTTTCCTAAAATATTCTTAGTCATTTCGCCATAAATGCCTGCTTGGCACCAATTTGTGCCATGCATGGTTTGGCAGTAACAACCGTCGAAGGTATTGGAAGTACAAAAGCCAAACTACACCCCGCCCAGGAGAGAATAGCCAAAGCCCACGGATCCCAATGTGGTTTTTGCACCCCAGGAATAGTAATGTCTATGTATACTTTACTAAGAAACAATCCCAAACCAACAATGCACGATTTAGACCTCGCATTTCAAGGGAATCTTTGTCGATGTACCGGATATCGTCCAATAATAGAAGGATATAAATCATTTACTGAAGATTGGGAACAACATCAAGTGATAAATGGAGTTACAAATGGAAAAAATACTTGTCCAATGGGGGACGAATGTTGTAAAAACAAAAATGGGATCCAAGAAGAAAAATTGTTTGAAAAAAGCGAGTTTATACCATTTGACCCAACACAAGAACCTATATTTCCACCAGAATTAAAACTTAATCACAAACTAGACACTCAAGAGCTGTGTTTTAATGGAAAAAACGTAAAATGGTATCGTCCTGTCAGTTTACATCAGTTGGTAACACTGAAACAACAACACCCTGATGCTAAACTTATAGTTGGTAACACCGAAGTTGGAGTTGAGGTTAAATTTAAACATATGACCTACCCAGTTTTGATCCAAACAAATTATATACACGAATTAACTGATATTAAAGTTACCAAAACTGGTCTTCGTGTTGGTGCTTCTGCAACATTACAAGAAATGGCAGAAGAAATTAATAAATTAATTAAAAACCAACCAAAACACTCGACACGTGTCTTTTCTTCTGTTGTTGATATGTTATATTATTTTGCCAGTAAACAAATACGTAATGTTGCAGCTGTAGGTGGAAATATAATGACCAGTAGTCCAATTTCAGATTTAAATCCTATTTTCCAAGCTGCCAACTGTCAGTTAGAAGTTTGTAGCACTAAAGGAACACGTACCATCAAATTAGATAGGGAATTTTTTACAGGTTATCGTAAAAATAAAATAGAACGCCAGGAAGTTTTGGTTGCTATTAATATTCCATTTTCTGAAAAAAATCAGTATTTCTACGCGTATAAACAAGCTAAAAGAAGAGATGATGATATTGCTATTGTTAATATGGCGGTAAATGTGTTTTTGAACGATGGGAAAATTAGTGATATTTATTTATCTTTTGGTGGTATGGCTCCGACGACTGTAATGGCACCTAAAACTCAAAAAGCACTGATTGGGGAAGAGTGGAATGAAAATATGTTGGAAAAAGCTTATGGGTGTTTAATGGATGATCTTCCATTGTCTCCAAGTGCTCCAGGTGGAATGATAACCTACAGAAGATCCTTAACTTTGAGTTTATTCTATAGAGCTTACCTGGCAGTTGCGCAACAATTAGAACTAAATATCCCTAAAGAATATCTTAGTGGAATTGAAGCCTTTCATTATAAACCACCAAAAAGTTCTCAATATTTTGACATTGTTACCAATGGAAAAGCTATTGATAAAGTTGGTAAACCTGTTGTTCATACATCAGCCTACAAACAAGCTAGTGGGGAAGCTATTTATTGTGATGATATTCCCTTTAAGGAAGGAGAACTTTATATGGCTTTTGTTTTAAGTACCCGTCCTCACGCGGAAATTGTTTCAATTAATGCTAGCGAAGCTCTAGCTATAAAAGGAGTTCATGCTTTCTTCTCAGCTGATGATTTAAAAGAATTTAACAATAAAACAGGAATGTGGCATGACGAAGAAGTGTTTATGTTCAAAAAAGTAACAGCCCAAGGTCAAACAATTGGTATTGTAATAGCAGATGATCAATTAACAGCTCAACGCGCGGCCAGGAAAGTTAAAATTGAGTACAAAGATTTAAGTCCTGTTATTATAACTATTGAGGATGCTATTAAGCATAATTCTTATTTGGCTGATAAGCCTAGAATGATTGTTTTTGGGGATCCAGATGGTGCTTTTAAGAACGCTGATCATGTTGTTGAGGGTGAATGTAGGACTGGAAGTCAAGAACATTTTTATTTGGAAACACAGTGTGTTCTTGCTATTCCGAAAATTGAAGATGATGAAATGGAAATTTTTTGTTCTTCACAAAATCCATCGGAAACTGCTGTAAGTATAAACATCAGACCAATAACTAATATGGACAGCGTTATTTACATCAAAAGATGTCGCCAACATCATTTGTTTACAATTTTCTAGAATAAATCGTCGTTGTTGTGATTTTAGAGCGTTTCTAAACATAAATATATAATGGCATACATTATATGAATAAAAGTGGTATATCGTTTTATAGGTAAGTTAAAAAGTAATTTTATTGTGGTTATTGTTTGTTTTCCATCCGAAATCACACATTCTGTTTTGATTTATATATGGCATGCACTGTTCATCTTGGTTATTGGTCTGAGGTAATTCTGAGGTACACATTCTAATATAGCATGTAAGATTACTCGTATGTATACTTAGATAAAATCAAAAAGAAACTGGATCGATTAAACCACCAGATAATCGAATGAAAGCCTCTAAGAATTCAACAATTCTAGATATTTTTGCGAACCGGACCAATACTTCTGGCCTCATGTATCATTTCCATGCTGGTGTTGGAAGCGTGGAACAAGATATTTAACTTATAGGATCGCTCTATTTTGAAAAAAATCGTACCATGGTGACGTAGGCGCGGTGTTACAAGCGTGGTGTCGCAAGTTCAGAAATTTCAACTCTAGCGCTGGCCGCACCTTCGGGCATGCGAATTTTGCTGCCTTTCACGTTAAAATTGTAAAGAACTTAACCTAACCTGGCCAATTATCCACCTTATTTATAAATACATGCGGTGGAAACCGTCTTTAACGAGACACTTATATTAATTTCCTAAAAAAAACTTAAATTGATGTAGCGAAATAGCGACTTTTACAATGTTGTCGGCAGTCATAAAGTATTATTATGGATTCGATTTCAAACTTCTGGTCTGCAGGAGTGTCATGCAGTGGGTATAATAGTAATACATCTCAATTACAATGGTAATAAACTCCCAAGCAGGGGCCAACAGAATCTTCATTCTAAACTGTGATGTCAAGTAAAAAAAGACTATTAAATTCTTCTCTTGTAATTGAAGTAACTGTCTTTGTCTGTTTTCTGTGACTCGTTTCTTGCAACAAGTTAAAATAATCTCCCTGTTGCCTTCTGTTTCTATATATATATGGGACGTACCCACCCAGTAGGTCTAAATATGTATATAAAAGAACTAAAGATCTCCTTCGATTTGATAACATATTTAATAAAACTGAATATCCGTTTACTCCGAATACTTATATAATCTTTTAGGTTAAATAAACAGCTGTGACAGTCGAGAACGCGCACTTATCACGCCTATAACGCCACCATGAATTCGAGCTTTCAAATATAACACCACACCTCTCACCCCTGTTACTCCTGTGACTCCACCATGAAAATGATACTTCAGTGTTCAAAAAATGGTGTTTATATAAGGATTCTAATAGCATTTCCTGGAATGAAAGTCTAAAACTGACCAAGGGTATTTCAGTGTTCAAATTTAATAGGCAATAACTTTGAACAAGTTATTTTGAACAATAAAATGTATAAAATAATTTTGCAGCTACGTTTTGTATTTAATGGCTTCTATATTTCTATTATCTGAATTCTAAAATCTTTTGACCGTAATATAACATTAAAATCTCAAAAAATGCTAACAGTCCCCAAAGTGACAAACGAGACAGAAAGTGACACAACGGGTGGCGTTTGAAAATTTTACAGCCTATATCTGGGTGGGCTTAAGCAATTCGTTACCGTCTTGGCGCTGCGGTCACTAATCATTTTCTCATATATATATATTTTTTTTAGAAAATGGTTGGTGAAATGTTAAATCTTCCCAACAGCAAAATAGTGGCCAAAGTTAAACGACTTGGCGGTGGTTTTGGTGGGAAAGAATCCCGTTCTTGTCTAGTGGCGCTGCCTGCCGCTTTTGCAGCTTATAAACTGAAGAGACCAGTCCGATGCATGTTGGATAGAGATGAAGATATGATGATGACTGGAACAAGACATCCATTTTTGATGAAATATAAAACAGCTTTTGATAAAAATGGAAAAATAACAGCTTGTGATATTACATTGTATAATAATTGTGGGTATTCCAAAGAATTGTCTGCAGCTGTAAGTAAAAAAATTACTTCAATATTTTAAATAATTTCGGTCCAAAGAGTTTCTTATGTTGACACCTACTGGAGGTGCGTTCGGCATAAGCTAATAATCTACACATTTTGCATAATTTAGACAAGTAACGTTCGGCATAAGTTTTCTGTGTGCTCCGTGCCGCACGAAGATCGCTCGGAAAATACCGTTAAGTGCCGATTGTGCTATCGTTTCAAGCTGTGGCAATCTGTGCAATAGTGTTTTTCGCGGTAAAAATACAAGTTATTATATTTTGTACAAAGCAAAATGAGTTAAAACTATCAAGATAACATTTTTTATGCTTGCAGCATTTGCCAAATAAATACAGACATCATGATTCCTTCTCTAAAGGAACTGGTTCTTGTCCTTTATAACAGTGGTTCTTAACCTTTTTATACTTGGGACCTCCCAACTAGCCTAAAATATTTTCTGGACCCTCCAAGAAATTTTTTCAAATCATATTTTAAATGTTCTTAATAATTAAGTTTACTGTAATTTTAAAAGCAAAAACTGGTGAAAATTAATTTTTTTCTTTTAATTTCGGGACCCCCCGGTTAAGAACCGCTGCTTTTTAAGGTTTATTTTGCAAGCGTGCATTTTCTGCAAAAGACTCTAAATAATTTCTGGATACAAACGGTAATGTACTTTAAACTGATATGTAGTCATGTTAAAGACATTAGGGAAAGCCGGGACATAACGGGCACCTTAAGGATTATCTTTAATAAAATCTTAAGGAATATCGTAAAAAAATTCGAAATATTTTTATTCGTCAGATGATTTATTGTTTAAATATTACAGACAGTAAAAAAACTTAGAAAAATACAAAAATAAAAGTTATGACGATATAAAAAAAGCTTCCTTGTGCTTATTTTGCCCCGGTGTCGGAGCAGAATGAATTTTAATATAAAACTTTTATATGTGGTACAATTCATGACGTCATCCGCAACTCTAAAACTAGAAAATAAAGCCTATACCAGACGTTTAAGCGGAATCAAATGGAATTTTTATTTTCTTAAATTGTCATGAGCAAATTTTTTAATTAAAAATTGAAATATTGGTATCAGGCTTCTTCTTTGGTAAATGTATAAAGTAAAATCATTAAATTAATGTAAAACGTGTTTTGTACCAGCTATAAGCAATTCCAAACCATTAGGCGGAACTAGATTTTCAAAAGTCACATCTTTTTAATTTAATTTTTTAGGTTCTGGATAGAGGCGTGTTCCATTTCCAAAACGCATACTACATTCCAAACGTTCGCGTTACTGGATATTGTTGTAAAACGAATATAGCTTCCAATACAGCTTTTCGTGGTTTTGGTGGACCACAGGCCATGTTTGCCGGTGAAAATATGATTAGAGATATTGCTGAATTCTTGAAAAAAGATCCAACCGAAATTACTAAATTGAATTTAGCGAAAGATGGA
The DNA here is from genome assembly GCA_963971575.1 of Liopterus haemorrhoidalis. Classification (NCBI taxonomy): domain Eukaryota; kingdom Metazoa; phylum Arthropoda; class Insecta; order Coleoptera; family Dytiscidae; genus Liopterus; species Liopterus haemorrhoidalis. The sequence continues at coordinate 3,805,754 of OZ020612.1, read as the reverse complement.
AATATAACACATTACAATCAAACATTATGTAATGTTACCTTGGATCGATGCTTTGATGAATGCATTGAAAAGTCAAATTACTATTCCAGGAAAATGGAAATTGATGGATTTAATCGGTAAGGAAATAAAATCCCAAAGAGGTTGATTTAAAAACGTGAAAAAATTGAAGTAATGCACGTCGATGTTAACCGCAGTCAAGATTATTAAGGTAAAGGTTGTCTCGTGACTTCTGACCAATCAGAGCGTGAGAGAGAATACGTCACATGTATGCGTAGTTCAAACTAGCATACAAAATTAATATAGATGCTGCACGTTTTTAAATATTTTTATTGGCTATATTCATAATAGATATTTATTTCAAGACAGTTCTACTGAATAAATTATAAATAAAAACATAAGGAAATTTTATACTGATTTATATAAAATTTAAGGTGATGGGTATTTGTATTATAGTTAATAAATAACAATAAAATCGAATACAAATATAATTTTAGGAATATTTAAATAAAAATAGAAAAACAAATTGCTATAATAATACAGTTATTAATAAAATTAGAGGTTATATCAGTTTTTAAAAACGGCTGAACGTATTTTTAACGAAATTTGGTACAATAGAGTAGAACCAGGATCAAATATCTCAAAATTGTCTTTCTTAGGGAATGTTTCTGGGTTAAAACTAGTACTAAAAAACTTAAAATATTTCATTTATACAGGCTATTCCAAACGATTAAGCGGAACTCACTGGAATTTTCATTTTTGTAAGTTGTCATTAGCTATTTTTTTATATATTGAAGTTGGCTTTTCCTGAACAAAATTATCAAAAGCTTCAATCAATCTGTAAAAATTACTAGATTTGAAAATCTAGTTCCGCCTAATCGTTTAGAATAGACTTTAAACAGAACTATCTTAACAGAAAAAACTATACAATAAAAATTGTTTGTAAGAAAACAAATCTTATTTGTTCTATGCATTTTTTCAATTTGATGAATATCAGTGTAAAATATTGAAATATCTCACTTCATATCAAAAATGAATGCAAGAAAATTTATTTCGAACGAAGAAACATTCCTTTCAAAGAAAAAAGACATTAAAACAAGTAGAAAATCAAAAAATTAAACGATATTTTGATATTTATAGTTAAAAATCAAATTTCACGTGTATGTAACATATACGATAAACAAAGACTGACGTCCCGTTAGCATACGGATGACGCGTAGCCTCTCTATTTACCCCCACCACTACAAGTTACGAGACAACCTTTACTTTAATAATCTTGAACCGCAGTAGCAGTGGTGTATACAGAACTCATGGTTAGGGGGACACTTATGAAGTTATCTGTAAGACGGGGAGGGGGGGCTAACTGGGTACTCGCGGGACGTATACGGCCCACAACATAATTTTTTGTGTTCATCACATTTATTTTTGTATTTTAGGCAAAATCGTTGGAAAAAACGTGGTCTATCTCTAGTTCCAACGATGTTTGGTATTGCTTTTACTGAACAATTTTTAAACCAGGCTGGTGCTTTTGTTATTGTCTATACTGACGGTTCTGTCCTTCTCACCCATGGTGGAATTGAAATGGGTCAAGGAATACACACCAAGATGATCCAAGTAGCAAGTCGTGTACTAGGGGTTCCGATGGAAAATATTCATTTCTCTGAAACCGCTACCGATAAAGTGCCAAATACTTCACCCACAGCTGCTAGTGCTGGCTCAGATTTAAATGGACCTGCAGTTATGGTAAGTTCAGTCATTATAAAACTACTAGGAGCTAGGCCGGCTTCGCCAACGCGCTCCTGTATACGTTTCTGAAGCATCCCTAATTAATGTCCTCCTGTGTTCAGTAGGCAAATTTGGGCTCCATTTACCTTGATATCGCTTTTCCATGGCGGAAATGTCTTATTGGAATTGTTCCCCATGTTCATCACATACTGCACCCAGATCTTCTGGGAAGAAATCTAGATGAGAATCTAGAAAGTGAATTTTTAAAGAAATCCTACATCCCATTTCTTTGTAGTAATCAAATAGTTCATTCACGATATCTCCTGATAGATTTAAATCTCGAACTAAGTCATTAAGTTCAACCTGTGATATCAGATGCAGTTCTGTTGAACATTCTGGTACGTTAAATAAAGGATCAGTTTCGATTTTTTTTTACGAATTCTACATGACCACTTGAAGTATCAGCGGATTCAGATTCTTCTTCATCTAAAGTCCAAGATTCTGGTTGTTTCGGGACAGGAAGTTCATTATTATGTTCGACGTGTCATAAAGCTGATGGTAAATTAGGATACTGCATAGTATGTTTAGACTTTGGTCTAATACCTGTTATATTAATGAGGCAAAAATAGCAATCCGTAATATGGTCTTTTGGTTCTCTCCAAACCATTGATATTTCCAAAGCGCATTTTACGATTTGCGTCTTGCAACCAACCTGTTAACAGCCTTACACAAGTCTTACAACATATATGAGGGGCCTATGTTTTGTCTTGGTTTCCAACTTTCACTTCGAAATAAAGTGCGTAAGCTTTTCGCACAAGCGCGGTAAAATAACGTTTTTGCGATTTAAAAGTCAACTCTCCGCATACATAACAAAAAGTGGTGGCACTATTTACGTACTGCCTAGACATTATACTTAAAATTTAGCAAAATCAAAGTAAAAGAAAAAATATAAATTACTTAGAACTCAAAGAGTTACCAGTTTACTCGCGATATAAAAAATACAACAGATAGGGATACCTGTAGTTTACTAATACACGCAATTTATTTTGAAGCATACATTTTAGACCTGACAAGTAAGAATAAACTGATCTTAACCAGTTGTATTCGTCCCCAAATGCATGTCGTGATTTCATATTGCGAAATATAAATTTGCATGATACAGAAAACCTATGGGTAGGTAATAGAATAATTCTGTTTTTAGATTTGTTTTCAGCATATAAAAATACATCAATAAAATTGCTATGTCACAAAAAGTGTGTTTATCAGTGTAATTGAAACTGGAGTTGTATTTGGTTGCATTATTTATGGCCACAACCTATCCGCAATAACTAATTTACAAACCCGACCAGCTCTATATCTGTTATTGTTTTGTTATTTACTGTTATCCTCTGAATTTTAATTTATATGATTAGAAACTAAAATTAAAACTGTTTTTAGAATGCCTGTCAAAAGATAGTGGACCGTTTGGAGCCTTATAAAAAGAAGAACCCAAAAGGTACCTGGAATGATTGGGTACGAGCTGCTTATATAGACAGAGTCAGTTTATCCGCGACTGGTTTTTACAAAACTCCAGATTTAGCCTACAATCCAGTCACAAACACCGGAATGGCTTTCAATTACTTTACTTTTGGCGTAGCTTGCTCAGAAGTTGAAATTGATTGCCTCACAGGAGACCACCAAGTTTTACGGACTGATATTGTAATGGATCTTGGCGAGAGTTTGAACCCTGCAATTGATATTGGACAGGTTGAGGGTGGTTTTATGCAGGGTTATGGATTGTTTACTCTGGAGGAGTTGATGTATTCGCCGACTGGAATTATGTGGACGAAAGGACCTGGAGCTTATAAAATCCCTGGTTTTGGAGATATTCCTGTTGAATTCAATGTGTCATTATTACGTGGGGCACCAAATCCTAGAGCTGTTTATTCTTCAAAGGTAAGAGAACATTTTCAAATCTGTTACTAAAAAAGTCTGTTACTGTTACGGCGCGTCTACATTCAGGCAGCATACGACAAGTCTGCCGAGACCGTCAGACCATGTCGCATTGACAAGCTAGTGTCTACACCAGGGGTCGCCAAACTTTTTTGATCATCGACCCCTATATAATTTTTCGAAATCTCCATCGACCCCCATAGAAGTAATTTTCAGTTAATTAAAATAAAAAGCTATTAGATACTGTGTTTGTACATTTATTTTATGATTTTAAACATTTATTAAAGTAATAGTACATTGTGTAACAATAGTTTTATGAAAAATATATTAATGTTGAAATTTAAATACCTTAATATTTTTTAAATAATAAGTAATTATAAATAAGTAGAAATAATAAGTAAAGTAACTACAGATTTATTGCTTCTTAATCAATGAGATGGGTGTTTCTGGTGTTTTTTTTTTTGCAAGGTTCCCTATATTAGATTCAAAATTGGTCAATTTTAATCTTAAATCCCCTCGAAACTCCACATTTAATTTATTTCTGTACTTAGTTAAGATTGAATTTACGTGAACTATTGAACTAACCTCAAAATTTGAGGTATTGATCAATGTCATCGATCGGTAATTGTATATCATATTTGTATATACACATATACTCATGTTTTTTACGTTTGTAATTTTAATTAATTATTGTTATAATTTGTTTATAAAAATAAAAGTTTCTCTTTGCATCTTATGTATCTTTATTCCATATAAACATATTTTTTACATCAAATTATACAATGGACTGCTGAACATATAAAATACTAATCTGCTTTCCAAAATTCATATCTTGATTAGCTGTTAAAAAAAGTTTTAAATCAGTTTTTGAAAATTGTAAATACTTTTTAAATATTTTACCATTTGGTACAGGATCTTCATTATTTTCAGGTTCAGGATCTTCATTATTTTCAGGTTCAGGATCTTCATTATTTACAGGTTCAAGCTCATCATCATCAATCTCAGCATATTTAGGTATTCTTGCTTTTGTTGCTATATTATGCAAAACTTACCCTGCTTTCACTCCACGGTTTTCTTCCCTCGTAGTGGGGAACTTTATATGAATTGGCATTAGATGTGTTGTTATCAGATAACAAATTTCTATTATCGATCTACTAACTATAGGCTGGCTCAAAGAAGTGAAATTGTGAGCCCCTGTAGTAGCCTGATAGGATCCATTACTTAAAAAATACAGTGTTTCTAAAACCTGTATATAAAAATATATAAATGAAAACATGTATGCATAAAAAAAAGTTTATGTGTGGTTGTAACGTGATATTTTAAGCATAATTACCTGTTATGATCCTCTTGTAGTAGTTGCATTAGAAATAGGGCGAAATTTGGATCATTAATTTTTTTTTTAGGTGACACGAACAATACAAACATATACAACTTGACTTCTTTACAGTACTGTAACTGACTTACGGCCAGAAAAATATCGCCGTAACGTTACAGCGATATTTTACATCGGTGTAGAGTTTCCAGAGCAACGCGTGTCAACACAGAATAGCACTTTCCTTACAGCGCTGTATTTTACAAAGTTATAGCGCTTACAGCGGTAGAAAACTCATACAGAATAGACCCATAAATATGAAGTTTCATAAAAATCCTTTTAGCCGAATTTGCTTTGCACGTGTACACGGACCGACAGACAGACAGACCGACAGACATCATGCTAAAAATAGTCAAAACGTTATGTAGGGACCTCAATTCGTGGAGATCCTTCGAAATGTCAAAATCGGTATGATCACAATACCTCCCTTATATATGTTGGCGGTCGGTAAAAAGGAAACTCAAACTAGGTGATGAGTAAAAAATCGGGCAGGGTAATGGTGGGGACACATCTGCTACTTAGTATACGTCAGTGTCGTTTTGTGACAGCGTCCTTTATGTATAGTAATGATAGTTAGCAATGAATTTAGTTTTTTTTGATAAATTTTATTCGTGTTTACATAGTTGCCCCCCCCCCGTCATTGTTGCGGCCGCGTATCGTTGCTTAACAACGCTCTCTCCAGCGTTTTGCTCGCCCGGTGCCTCAATTGGCCTTCATTTTGTTCGGCATTTTGTATTCTTTCTTTTAACACTCGATCTTATTTTGTTTTAAATATTTTCTTTGCAAATGTTGCGAAAATTTGAAGTTAAGTCGAAATGTTTGTAACTTTTTTAACTTTTGCACTGTGTTATAGATATTAGTTTCCGTATATGAAGTTCGCAATGGATCATCGTTGTGCCTCGGGCGAGTTCGTACCAACTAAGTAATCTGATTGGTTATTTTTTAAGTTGCGACTTTCAGCTGTGAATTGGAATACAGTTTTGATATTTTAAAACTCATTGTTTACTGTTATGTAACGCTCAAGAATTAATGATCTTACTGTACTTGCTTCCGTAAAGAAAATTTGGCAAGAAAATAAAATAAAATAATTGTTTTCAGGCTGTTGGTGAACCACCATTGTTTTTGGCAAGCTCCGTCCTTTTCGCAATCAGAGAAGCTATCAAATCTGCTAGAGCTGATGCTGGAATAACAGAACATTTTAGGCTAAATGCGCCGGCGACTGCAGCAAAAATAAGAATGGGGTGCGCAGATCATTTAACCCAAAAGGTAAGACATAAAAAATAACGTAATAATTACTCAGAATTTATTTATAAGTAATGCTGTAAATATAACATTATAAAATATAAATTTTATAATGTTTATAATGTTGTAAAAAATTATTTAAATGTTCTAAAATAGACCAACAATTTTTTTGGTACACTCTGTATATTATTTTGTTAATATTTCATATCTTTTACAGTTTCAAGAGCCCAAACCTGGTACTTACACCCCTTGGAACGTTTTGCTTTAAGAAGAAAACAAAATAGTAATAAATAAAACACATTTTATGTAAATATATATTTTAAATAAAGTACAATACTCAAATACACTAAAAATGTTTTTTAAATCTACCAACCTTAAAAAAATTAATAACCCTTTTCCACCATTTTTTTCTGGACGTTTTCTTTTCTGTAACTTTTGGATTTTCTTTTATTTGCGAACTTATACCTTCTTGAACATTTGAATAACATTTTATATCTGTTAAATCTTTGGATTTTAAAAGAGATTCTTCATATAATAGAAAATTAATTAAATCGTTATTAGATTCTTTTAAGTCTTTATTTAATATAATTTCGGAAATTTTACTTTGTAAATTAAAATCAGCCATATAGAAATCTTCTATTGGTAACATTTCAACTAATTCGAAGTTAGTTTCTTTTAAATTTAAATCATTAACTGATATATTAGTTAGGGAATTTTCGTTAGTTGGCAATATGTATGTCATTGAATTTATGTCTATTTCCGGTTTTTTATTTTTTAAAATCAATTCAGTAACAGAAATATTTGTAGGGTAATTTTGTTGTGCATATTCAATGTAATTTAAATTTAGTTCTTTACTTTCTAAATTTATTTCATTTGGTATTATTTCTGTATTTTTAAATTCTGTTTTAACCTCAATAGATACTTGAGTTTTTGACTCAGTTAAACGATCAGTTAGTAACGAGTTTGAGCAAGATTGAATCCCAGATTCTAGAGAAGTAACAGAAATTTTTGAATATATTTCTGTTGAATTAAAATTCTTTGCTATCCATTTATTAGTTTTTTTGACACTATCATATTTTTGGTCTTCTCTAAATCGTTTGTGAGTGTAGTATTTTGTAATATTAGAATTTAATGGGTAGATTCGTTTTTCAAATGGTTGAATTATGGTTTTTGGTTTTGCCAAACAGAAATGAATGTTATATTCGTTATGTCTTCGCCCTGAAAAATTCTGAATTGTTTATTTATATTTTACTCTTTAACGTTGGTTGGTGAGAAAAAAATTTGCGCACATCAATTGCGCATGGACTACTCTTCAGTCAGTCCAAATGCGCATGCGTAATTTGATCAAGATGTGGCTTGGAATCAAGATTATTAAGGATTCCACACACCAAAGCGGCCGCGGTGGCGGCTGCGGTAGCGTTACGGCGGCGGCCTAACGCAGCCTATATAATACAATGAGACCACGCAAATACAAGCGTTCAGCTATCTGAGAACGACGCCGAATGCAGCGTTCAGTCTAGCGATCACCAAACACTGGCGGCCGAACTCGACAAGTTGCGTTAGGCCGCAGTGCCGGCTGTGGGTTTTGCGGGGCCTCGGGAAAATATTATATGCGGGGCCCCTTCCCTAGCCCTAGCTACTAATAATTGTTAGAAATATCAAAGCGCGGGGCCCCTTTAAGCGCGGGGCCTCGGGAAAAATCCCCGAAGTCCCGACCTCTGAGCCGGCCCTGTTAGGCCGCGCGATATTCATTGTTTATATACCACAGAGTGAATATATTTAAGAAAATAGTGTCGAAAATAGATAATTTAACAGAAAAAATCATAGATCAGTAAAGGATCATTTAATTTTGTATGACTTAGCACATCCTGATTACAAGAATATTAGGAAAACAAATAAAGTGTGGAACGAAATAGGAAAAGTTTTGGAAATTGATAGTAAGTAGATTATTATTTTTCCTCTACACACAATTAATTATTCTATTGTATTCTCGCAATCAATATTATCATACAACTATATACCGTGATTCACTAACTGATCGCTACCGCTACCGCCACTCCCACCGCGTTAGTGTGAAGAGACTTGATCGCTAGTCGTATCGCTAACGCTACCGCAGCCGCCACCGCGGCCGCTTTGGTGTGTGGAATCCTTTTAAGTAAAGGTTGTCTCGTGACCAATCTGACCAATCAGAGCGTGGGAGGGAATACGTCACACGTCAATCATACTTCACGTGTATATAACATATACGATAAACAAAGACTGACGTCCCGTTAGCATATGGATGACACGTAGCCTCTTTATTTACCCCCACCACCACAAGTTACGAGACAACCTTATACTTTAATAATCTTGGCTTGGAATTGACTTTCAATTATTCGTCGGACTACAGGCTATTCCAAACTAAATGGGAATTTCGTTCTTTTAGGTTGTCACGAGAAGGGACCTTGCTTGGGTTATTTCATGTTTCACGTTTGGTATGTGAAAATTTAAAATTCCAACAGTGAAACCATGGAAACGAATGACATATGTCAAAAATAAAAAGACATTTTTACATATTTTAATGACAAAAAAATAAATAAATGGGAAATTTTAAGAATGACACAAAAAATCAAAATATAAAGAAAATGACATTTTAAAATGATATGAATCTTAACCAAAAAAATGTTTATTGTTAGTATGATTAACAAAGCTTAAACAAAACGGCCAAAAAGCACGATTCAAACGATGAAAGTAACTAGATTGTAAAATCTAGTTCCGTCTAAACGTTTGGAATAGCCTATATATCAGGTCGTCAAGGATGAAATTTGTTGTTAATAATATTGCCAAATTGAACAGCTTATTATTTGACATTGGCTTAATATTTACCGTTCTGTTTTTTTTTTTTTTTGTTGGAAAGTTACACATCTCGCCTGTTTAAATAAATCATTGTATGCTCTAAAAAATTTAAAAACTTTTTTAAAAATTTATTTTGTTGAAAATGGAACGGTTGGAAATTCGCACTATTATAAAGTATGAGTTCTTACGTGGAACTACGGCATCGCAGACAGCGCGAAACATTAATAGTGTATTTGGTTCTAGTGTTACTACGCAGCAGACAATATCAAATTGGTTTGCCAAATTTCATACAGGTAACTTAAAAACCAAACAAAAATAAAAACCTGGTTCATCGATCACAGCAGAAATATACTGCAACCAACTGGACGAAATGATGCAAAAACTTAAAGAAAAACAGCCTAGATTGGTCAACAGATCGACTCCTATCTTATTGCATGATAACGCTAGACCACACACTGCACAAATGACTGTGGCAAAACTACAGGAATTGGAGTTGGAACTTCTTCATGACTTCTACTGACTACCACTTCTTCCGCAATTTGGACAACATTTTAATAGGAAAACAGTTTAATTCAGACAATGCTGTAAAACTGGCCTTCCAGGAATTCATTGACTTTTGTCCGCCAGGGTTTAAATGGCAAAAGTGTATAGACAAGATGGGTGCATACTTTGATGAATAAAATAATTCCTTATATTTGTTATATATTTATTAAGTTATCAACCAACTTTGCCTTTTTTCTACAAATTTCATCCTTGACGACCTAATGTTTAAGAACACAATTATTAAAAAATAAATTTTAATAATTATTTCGTTAGTACAAAGGAGTCGTGAAAATATTAAGGATATTTAAGTGGTCCGTGATAGTTGAAGGGTTAAAAACCACTGCTCTACACCATGGTTCGGTAACATATCCGCACAAGAAAAATGCTCACGGGAAAAATACCCACAGAAAAGTGCGCAGACATAAGTGGTCACACGAAAACTGAGCATTTATCACTATGCGTTATTTTCGGTGTAGGGAATTTTCTATGTAAGCATAATTCCTTGTGAGGAGTTTTCATGTGAGCACTTATAACTGCGCACTTTTCTGTGGGAATTTTTGCGTGAGTATTCTTATGCGGATATGTCTGGTTACGCTACACCATAACGCATTTTTTTCCCCACCAACCAAATAATCTTACATTTCGTGTCTAGAGTTCTATGATGTAAAATAGAATCACCATCCCCAAACCCAAATTTGTCTCCAAACTTTTGTTTTTCTTTCAAATTTTTATAATATTCTTTTCTTCTTTTAAAACTACTATCTTTATTTTGATCTTTATTGACTTTTGTAAAAAGAAAAGATGAATTATATATAGAACCTGCAGTAGGGAAATTTTTTCGCGAAGATTTAGTACATTCAGTATTACATGAATTATCTTGAAAAGTAAAAAGTGTAGATTTACTGGATTTTAAAAAGTCTTTAGTGAAAATGTCTACGTATTTTGTTGCTACTGGTAATTTACTAGGTCTTGAAGTATGAGTAATAGTTGGGAAAGTTTGAGAACGGAGCATTCTAAAATTTCTTTGTTTTACTTCCATAAATTGGGATTCGTTAACAAATTCATCTTTTGGTTTAGTTAATTTTTGCTTTTGTTCTCTTATAACCTCTAATTTAAGCTGTAATTCATCTGTGTTGCTCAAAGTGTTGATAAATGGGCCACCAAATCTTTCGTCTCCTTTCGATAATTTCTTTAATTTACATTTTTTCTTTTCATCTTTGTGTTCTTTTAATAAATTCTGCTTAACAGCGTTCAGATACTGAATACAATTGTCATTAAGTTCGACTGAAGAACTATTACGTTGAAATATTTCTTGTATTTCTGTTTTTTTACTTTTATTATTAAACATTTGTTGAAAAATATCGTTAAATTCTTTTTGATTGTTAAAACTATCAAATAAAATTAACTTGTTAAACTCCTCGTTTGGTAAATTTTGTTCACTGTTTGATACAGAAATACTTTCTATTGTTTTAATTGTAAAATCATTTTCTTCTAATTTTTTACGCGGAATTTGTGGTCTTTTATCTTCTTCTATTTCATCTTTAACTTGTTCTTGTGTCGTGTTAGCTATTAATTTTCTGGGAATCTGTGGACGTGTTATTACTTTTTCTGTTGTAACTGGTGTTCTTATTTTTGTACTTTCAAATATTTCAACTAATTCTGTGTCTGTTATTCTTCTTTGTGGTAGTTTTGGTTTTGTTTTTTCTGGTTCACTATTATCATTTGATCCGATTTCAACTAGTGTGAAATTCTTTTTTGATAAATTAAGTTTACCTACGGATAAATTAGTAATATGAGAAAGAAAAGAGACAGAGTAAATTGAAGAAACGTAAAAAAAATTATGTGATGTGTGAGTTTTTACACTTTTCAGGATTTCGTAGTAATCTATAATAGTAACATCGCTGGCAGTCAACAAGACGAACCGCATGTTAAATGCCTGGGAAAACTAGGTATAGTATTTCCAAAATAAAAAAGCTTAACAAAGCGGTAATAGGTTTATAGCAGCAATCTTAAGACTTATTGCTGTAAAAAGAATATAAGGGGTATTAAGGGAATTTTAAATTTAAATCGAATAAATGTAACACTAGTTCAATTGAAGTTTCTTAAAAACCATTAAAGATATTTTCCAAATTTATAATTGTTTCTAAATTTTAGGGGTTGTTATACTTGTTTGTTAGTTAATTTTCAACGTTCATAGCGTGCATACATTAAAAACATGGCTCTTTGGCGACCATTGATTTTGAAGAAATTACTAATTTCTGTAGTGAAAATAGTGAATCTGTGCAAGGTGATTTGGAATGTGAAAATGTGGACGTGGCTACTAAAGAAAAATGTCATTTGTCAGAAGATTGCAAAGTTCTGATACTGAACGTTTATAAAAAGTTAGTTTCGGAAGGTAATGACAAACCTATACTTAGAACTGTGTTCCCTACAGAACAATTCAACGTATCGATGTTCGTGGCAAAAGTCAGCAGCGAAAACGACCCGATTTACAAGTTTTCAAGAAAATAGATAGTTTTATGTCTAAAAAAATAATAAAAATATACGACTTTTATTCGAAAAATATAGTGCCGACTGTGCATATTTTAATAAAAAAGTTTTTACCGAACGAAGCGAGCTACCCATCTTCTAGTTTAATGACATAAATAAAAGTTCTGCACAGTCCCACCTGTTTAGAATCTCTGTATATTGAACAAATGACGTGTGTGTGACGCATGCACAGTGTGCAGTGGGATGTTGTAAATCTACACCTTATTATTTTTTTAAAATTTGTATTTTCAATAAAATATTTTGATTTTGCTAGTAAATATGGTTTTTTATATGTTGAAAATGAAAATGAACACGATTTAAATTGCTGTCAAAAACTGTATCCATGGTAACGACATAGTACATGTTGCATTAAAAAATAAATTCACTTTTTTAATAAAGAAGACGGAATAGAATTTCCATACAAAGTTAGCCATACGTATAATTATTTAAAGTTTAAAATAGTTTTTAAATAGGATTTATTCTCTAAGAATCTGCGAATAAAATAACATATAAAAATGTCTAAGGTTTCGTAGGCATAAACAAGAAACTATAGACACTCCTATATGCTTTGACCGATATGAACAATATTTTGCAGATTTATTCTCGAAGATACTGCGGATAAAATAACATATAGAAATATCTAGAGTTTCGTAGGCATAAACAAGAAACTCTAGACACTCCTATATGCTTTGACCGATATGAACAATATTTTGCAGATTTATTCTATAAGAATTTGGGGATAAAATAACATAAAGAAATGTCCAGGGTTTCATGTGCATAAACGAGAAACTCTGGACGCTCTTATATCCTTTAACAGATGTGAATAATATTTAGCAGGTTTATCCCTAATAATTTGCCAGGCTGCCACTAGCAGCACCACGTTGACCAATTTGTCAACTTTAAAATGCGCTTCTTTTTCTATTAGTTGTTCTGTGGTATATACAGGTTTTATAAATTCTGAAACTCTCAAAAGGATATGATAAAATAGAAATTAATATCAAAAATTCAATCCTTCGTGGAGAATCGATACTCTCAACCTTTGGATCTCGCGTCCATGTCTCACACCAGTGAGCTAGGAAGGTTTGAAAGATTGATCAAGATATTAATTGGTGTGACAACATTAAATGTACAGATCGTAAAATGACTGAAAGAAGAAAGAAGCATAATGTTTTACCTTCATAACGTTGTTTTACAGGTCTTTTTATCTCAGGTACTTTGCTTGAATGTTGGTACCCCTCCATCGTACTAGTGACATCTGTCACAAAATGCGGAGAAACTAGGGTTTTTATTAAATTTTCAACTTTATGTTTTTGCGGTCTTGAAAAAATATCTTCACATTTTTTCATTATAGCTGGTTCATGGATGGGAAATGGAAGCAAATCCTTTCCCTGAATAGTTTCCATTTGGAGTTTTATAATATCAGTCTGTTGTTTTTTATTTCTCATTTTAGGTTTTTTGGATAAATCCAATGTATCTGACGTCACTATTATTTTTCTTCTCTTTTCCGTTCTGAATGTATTGTTACTGTTTTTTGGGGAAAGTACAATTTTTAAATTATTTTCAGTTGATTTTTTATCGTATGTTTGTGGTGCACGATTTCGATTTCTTGGTTTACGTTTTTTGTGATCCCAGTGAGTGCCATCGTAAAAAAGACAACAAAAATCACTGTTGGTATTTGGTATTGCTCGTGGTAAAGGAAATTTAAATTTGCTGACGGGGAATGAATCTCTACCACTATAGGAACTATAATTTTTCATAATTTCAGAATTTTTTGTTGTTGATTTTGTTTCTAAAAATAATAGGATTAAAATTATATAATGCTGATTAAGTATATACAGTGAATATATTTTTTAATGCAACATGTACTATGTCATTACAATGGATACAGTTTTTGACAGCAATATAAATTGTGTTCATTTTCATTTGCAACATAGACAATTAGTGTGTATACTTTTGCTCATTGCTGATTTAAAAATTAATCAACATGTATACAGATGAAGTAAAAATAATGATGGTAACTTGGTATAACTCCCAAATGAGTTTAAGAGAAGTTTCTGCTGTATTTAGTGCAACTTATCAAGATTGGCCAATACCAAATCCCTCTACAATTTCAAGACTAGTTAATAAATTTCATCGCGAAGGATGTCTTAAGTCAAAACATAATAAAAAAAGAACAGCATCCCACGTGCTTACAGAAGAGAAGCAATTGGATATATTATTGCATGTGGAAGAAAACAATCAAAATACTTTAAGATCAATTGTACAAACCATTGGTGTCAGTATTGGATATATTTTCTAACTTCTTAAAAAAAGAAAAGTTTCGATCATACAAATTTCAAAATCATCAAGAATTGTTAGAAAGGGACGCAGCAGTACGTATGGATTTTTGTTTTGAAATGTTTGAAAAAATTAATTCCGACCCAACAATGCTTCAAAGAATTTTATTTACTGACGAAGCAACGTTTACTCTAAATGGTGAAGTGCACAGACAAAATTTTAGTTATTGGAGTCAAGAAAATTTACATATGTTTCATTCCTCCCGAACTCAAAGGCCGCAAAAATTAAATGTTTGGGCAGAGATAATAGGAACCAATATTATAGAGCCTTTTTTTATTGATTGTAACCTTAATGCCGCAAAATATCTAGTCCTTTTGCAAATCCAAATATTACCTGCGTTGCGAAACCTGAATATTAATGGACAGGTATGGTTTCAACATGATGGCGCACAAGTCCATTATTCTAGAATAGTTAAAAGTATTTACATAGAACTTTTCCAAATAGCTGGATTGGAAGAGAAGGGTCGATGAATTGGCCAGCGAGATCTCCGGATTTGGCATCCAATGATTTTTTTTATTGGGGATATTTAAAGGCCAAAGTATATAATGGAGAACTTAGGGATGTTGCTAAACTGCAAGACAAAATTGTTCAAGCATCCAACAATATACCTCAAGAACAATTGCTGAATGTTTTGAATCATTTTTATGATCGCTTAACATTTTGTATGCAAGTAAACAGATAAATTTTTAACATTTATTATAAGTTTTTATTAGTTATTTATTTATTATTATTAATTTTTTTAAATTTGTATTTTCAATAAAATATTTTGATTTTGCTAGTAAATATGTTTTTTTCTATGTTGCAAATGAAAATGAACACGATTTATATTGCTGTCAAAAACTGTATCCATGGTAATGACATAGTACATGTTGCACTAAAAAATAAATTCACTGTATCTAAAGCTGTATACTAGAGATGGGTCGTTCATGAACGAACCGGCTCAGTACACTGACCGAAGTGACACGGTTCACCAAATTGAAATGAGCCGGCTCACGGCTCACTGTATAGTTTCAAGTTTCAAGAATACGATTGGTCGAGCGATTGTGAGCAGTGACCGCAGTGATCCGGATCTGGATCGATGTCATGTTGAACTTCGCGAGAACTCGGCTTGTAATGTATTATCATAAAGTGTATTATTTATTGTCATCAATTTGTAAGGCAGTTTATTTGAAACTAATAGGCTTAGTCTGTATTTTCTCACAACCATACTATATAAAAATATTAAAAATATTGGCCAAATCCCAGATGTCCGATTTATAAGGGCAATAAACATCGCCATAAACTTATCACATCTGGTTTAAAATACAGTAGCTACATAAAGTGTCTCGGGATCATGTTTACAGTTCATATATTGCAAGAACCGGCTCTAAGCGACGTTCTACCTACGACCGACCGACCTGTGTCTCGGGATCATGTTTACAGTTCATATATTTCAAGAACCGGCTCTAAGCAAGAGCCGGCTCTAAACGACGTTCTACCTACGACCGACCGACCTGCGTCTCGGGATCATGTTTACAGTTCATATATTGCAAGAACCGGCTCTAAGCGACGTTCTACCCACGAACTAACGACCGTCCTGTGTTTCGGAAACATGTTTACTTAACCGGGTCACTGAGCCGGATCAATGAACCGGCTCAACAAACTGAACGACCTCCACTGATCCGGTTCCGCAAACTGAGCCGAAATTCCCATCTCTACTGTATACAGAGTCAACATAACATATAGTAGTGGCCATAATTAATACTAACCTTCATTATTTAATTTAACACTTAAAGTCTTCACAGAATTTCTTTCACTATGTTTCACACTTGATTCATTCAATACGAGTTGTTTTTTACAAACTGTATTACTTATTGTTGCAGTTTTATAAACTTCAAATGTAATCTTTTCATCTTTTTTGTTGTAATCGATATTTATAATACAACTACTTGTGTCAGTTTGTACACTATCAGTTTTACTGCAAGGTAAATCAGTTGTTCGAGATTTTAAACTACGGTTTCTATCAGACGAACTAGACATCGTTTAATATCGATGTCCAGTTTAAAAACTTCAATTAATTTAATTTTAGACATATAATAATATAACTAAAATTTTAATAAATGTCATGTCTTATTTTTCCACAACTGTCAAATTGTTGGACAAGCCAACTTAAATGGTGATATTTAATAAAAACCTTTTGTTGTAAATATATGAATATTTTTTAACTCCTTGGTTACTTATAACTTAAGATGCACCCAAGCTTCGGTATTTGACGTAGCAGTAGCAATCTATATTCATTATTGGCCGGCCGAAGCGAAAAATCTTAATAAGAAAATAATAGAATATTTGATATAAAAAAATCTGTACAGTCAGCGTCCGCTTAACGTACACAATGCGTACACAGATACCCGTACGTTAATCGAACGTATGTTAAGCGGACGGTATATTTCCGTATAAATGCATATAAATACGACTAATTGGTACATACTTTCGGTCCCTATGTTCATACGAACGTACATTTGTTCGCACGAACGTACATTTTTACCGACCGCCAACATATATAAGGGAGGTACAGTCTGTTTCAAACGCTTAGGCGGAACTAGATTTAGCAATTTAGTTACTTTCATCGCTTAAATCGTGCTTTTCGGCCGTTTTGTTTAAGCTTTGTAAATCATACTTACAATAAACATTTTTGGTTAAGGTTAATATCATTTTAAAATGTCATTTTCTTTATATTTTGATTTTTTGTGTAATTCTTAATACAAATTTCCCATTTATTTATTTTTTTGTCATTAAAATATATAAAAAAATAATTTAATTTTGACATAGGTCATTCGTTTCCATGGTTTCATTGTTGTAATTTTAAATTTTGACATTCCAACGTTAAAAATGAAATAACCCAAGAAAGGTCCCTTGTCGTGACAACTTAAAAGAACGAAATTCCCATTTAGTTCCGCCTAAGCGTTTGAAACAGACTGTATAGGGGAAACTTTTTAAGATCGCAGCGCCGTATGCGGCAAAGCTGGAACACTCGAAAGCCACATTAAACTGTTATTCGTGTATTTGTTTACATGGTGAAAATGAACACGAGTTGTATTTTTCCCGTTTTCCGAGCTTTTTTTTAATTTAAAGGTAATCTACGATTTACAACATATGTAATAATATACTATTCTAAAGAAATTTCAAGGATATTTTTAGTTTTTCATTGTATTTTTAATTCTTTTTGACTGTCTGTCAATATAATAACAACTAAAATATGGTAAATATATTAGTAAAAATTAATATCTCTGCCTGAAAAAGTAGAAGGGCCTTTTAATATATCAACTGATGATTTAGGCAAATTTTGGGTGCGATAAATGCTTTTTTTCAGTCTTTTTTTGGACGTAAAAAATCACTTTCCATAAAATGCAACGGGCAAACATGCCTGCATGGGCTTGGATTTTTGCCCATTTTTAGTTTTTGAGTCCATAAACACCTATGATCCACTTTCTCTCTGCCTCCAAACGTCGTTTCAATTGATATTTTTTTCGATTTAGGTAAATTATGGAATGTTTAAGAAGGATTCTTCATTATTCACGATTTACATTGCGGCACACAATAAAATTGATTGTTTTTTTTTTCCATGATACACAAAAATAAAACACAAACAACAAAAAAACACGTATTTCTCCATTGAACAAAACAAAACAATGTGGCTTTCGTATCTTTCACAAATTGCCACCAGATGTCAGGGCGCTTAGGAAGTTTCACCTATTGTGATCATACCGATTTTGACATTTCGATGGATCTCCACGAATTGAGGTCCCTACATAACGTTTTGGCTATTTTTATCATGATGTCTGTCGGTCTGTCAGTGTACACGTGCAGAGCAAATTCGGCTGAAAGGATTTTTATGAAACTTCATATTTAAGCTTCTGCCATCAATGGCACGAGTTGATCAACTTTTGGGAAAAATCGGTTGACTAAAACTGGGAGTTTACTCGTTTCGATTTTAAGATTTTTTAGAATATTTCACAACAGAAAAATATTTCGAAAAAATTTATTGAACAAAAGTTGCTATAAAAGCAATAACTAATAACTTTTATTTGAGACGTTTTTTGATAAAACGAAAAATTTTGAATAATTTCTGGTACCCCTTCGATTTTTTGCCATTTTTAAGGGTTTTGTTTAATGATACATGCTTTTTGTATAAGTTTGGTTATTAAGGCCCCAATTTTTTCCTAGACTAAAATGAACATGAGGAACTCAAAAATTTAAACTAGAGGTCCCTATCTTTGACCGTTATTGAGATATACTTTTTGAAAAATTAAATTTTATTACAAAAATTCCAAAATTTTACAAAAAATATTTTTGTTTAGGATATGTTTTAAAATGTGCCTTTACCATATTTCAGAACTTAGAACTTCAAAAATTCCAACCGCAGGTCCCTATCTTTTTTAGTTTTTGAAATATATATACATATATTTTTTATTTTTTTATTTTTTGAAAAAAAAAAGTTTTCCTAATACAGTCCAAATATGGCCGTTAGGTAATTTTGTGGTGAGGATTAATAAAAAAATATATAAAAAAATCAAGAGGCCTTAGTTTTTGAGTTATAGTCAATTTTAGGTACTGTTTTCCGATTTACTGAAAAACAGTTAGCCAAAATCCAAAATGAACCTTATTTTTGTGATCTACGGCCCAAACTGTATTAATTTTGAGCAAAATCCGAAATATTTTTTTTTGTAAAAATTCGCGAATTTTTTTCAAAGGGGTACCCCTTACAATTTTTTCGATTTTTTGCCATTTTCAAGGGTTTTGTTTAATGATACATGCTTTTTGTATAAGTTTGGTTATTAAGGCCCCAATTTTTTTCTAGACTAAAATGGACATGAGGAACTCAAAAATTTAAACCAGAGGTCCCATCTTTTACCGTTATTGAGATATAATTTTTTGAAAAATTAAATTTTATTACAAAAATTTCAAAATTTTACAAAATATTTTTTGTTTAGGATATATTTAAAAAGGTGCTTTTACCATATTTCAGACCTTAGAACTTCAAAAATTCCAACCGCAGGTCCCTATCTTTTTTAGTTTTTGAAATATATATACATATTTTTTTTATTTTTCTTTTTTTGAAAAAAAAAGTTTCCTAATACAGTAGTGAGGATTAATAAAAAAATCAGCTGTGGCCACCACAGGACCAACCGCCATCATAAAGTAGTTATATAAAATACAGGCTAGCAGCAGAATAGAAATAACTTGGCCTAATATTTTCTAACAGAGATATTATTAATCATGACCATGGATACGTTACATATAAGTATGAAAAAATTGAGACAGAAAAAATTTCTAAAAATTTTACAAAAATTATTCGAAATATTTCGTTTTATCAAAAAACGTCTCAAATAAAAGTTATTAATTATTGCTTTTATAGCAACTTTTGTTCAATAAATTTTTTCGAAATATTTTTCTGTTGTGAAATATTCACAAAAATCTTAAAATCGACACGAGTAAACTCCCATTTTTAGTCGACCGATTTTACCAAAAGTTGATCAACTCGTGCCATTGATGGCAGAAGCTTAAATAAGTTTCATAAAAATCCTTTCAGCCGAATTTGCTCTGCACGTGTACACAGACAGACAGACGGACAGATAGACAGACGGACGGAGAGACAAACCGACAGACATCATGCTAAAAATAGCCAAAACGTTATGTAGGGACCTCAATTCGTGGAGATCCATCGAAATCTCGAAATGTCAAAATTGGTATGATCACAATACCTCCCTTATATATGTTGGCGGTCGGTTAAAATGTACGTTCGTGCGAACAAATGTACGTTCGTATGAACATAGGGACCGAAAGTATGTACCAATTAGTCGTATTTACATGCATTTATACGGAAATATACCGTCCGCTTCACGTACGTTCGATTAACGTACGGGAATCTGGGTACGCATTGTGTACGTTAAGCGGGCGTTGACTGTATTGGTAAATGACTTCATTTTTTTCAATTTCAGAAACTTAATTCTCACTGTTAACAATGTGTTATTTTATTTAAAAGTATTTCACTACTAAAAAGTCTATATATTGCGAAAAACTAACCTGAACGAAATTCCTGTTGAACTATTCCGGTTCCCATCAATGTACATTATTGAGATTATTTTTCAGATTTTTAGATCAACTTCTCTGAAAAATAGGGTGGGGGATAAAAGTTTTTAGACATATTTTTGTGTCATGACAATGGAATAGCGACTTTGTTACTACGGAAGTATTAAATAAAAGGCGACTAAAGGAAGTCAATCACTTACCCATCTCCTCTGGACCACGAGTTCGCGTATTTCGGAGTGGGAGAAGACTTCACCAGGCTCCTCGAGTCCCTAAACTGAAATCCCCGCCATAGAGGCAGATCCAAGGCTAACAGAATTTTGAAAAAAAAAAAAAAATGTAACGTTACAGGAGAGGAGGATTTATTTTTATTTGTTTGTCGGCACGAAATCCTTAGAACCTTGTTTTTCGCGAGGTTCCAGTACTTAAAATATTAAGTTTAGGGTTAACCAATTTAAACCTGAAATTTTTTTGAAAAAAAAAATAAATGTTTTTTTGTAAAAACTTGGTTAATTGTATATAAATATGCATAAAAATGATTATAATTTTTTTTTTACTGATCAGAATAGCCATATCATGCTGTACTTTTTAAAGGACAGTAGGACTATATAATACTATAAGAATAATAACAACCTATTTATTTAAATGCTTTATTAATTCTAAAATTATTTCAAAATTATTTTATAAACTCTGATATAAACTAAACTATAACATCATTTGCTTGTATGATAGTCCAAAAAAATTTTCAGGATGTAACTCTATATTACATGTTTTACAAACAAAATTAGCTTTTTTGCTGCAAACAGCGCAAGGTCTTTGAGCAAAATAAATGGATGGTCAGGGACCTCAAAGAGTTGTGTTTGTCTTGTTGACTCTGGATGGTCTGGGACCTCAAGGAGTTAAGAGGAACTCTGGATAGTCAGGAACCTCAAGGAGACGGGCAAAACTAACATTATGTTTTCGTTTACTCTGTTTTATTTTGCAGTTATTAAATTCTGAGGAAGCCGCGAGGACGTGGCAGGAGCAGGACGGCCGTGTTACGATAATAAGTTGTTTTATTTTTCAGTTATTTTGAGTAAATAAAGTTAAATAACATAAATTTCACTAATGTATCAAAAACTTCATAAATAAAATATGGTAGGACATAAGCCTACCGTCCTTTTAAAAGGCTTTATTCATTGAATATCATTTGCCGGTTTCAACAAAATTTAAGTTTTTGAGATTATGAGTATATAAAAATATACAGTCTAACATAAAATGTATTTTATAATTTTAAAATTTAAGAATAATAATAAAATAACTTACCTAGAATTAGACATCGTCAATGCTCATAAAACGTAAGCGATTGAAACGCCAATAAAATTTACAAAAATGACAATTGTTTGAAACTTGCTATAAATGATGTTTCATAAACACAGTGATCATAACATATTACGCCATTGTAATTATTTGTTTTTACTAATTAATTTAGCGCGATTTTTGAAAATCATTTTAAAAGGACGGTAGGTTTATATGGGTTAAGGTTTCGGTTGTGTTTTCGTAATGTCAGTGGAGTTCTCAGGGTTCGGTTTTCCGGCTCTTCTTTGAAGTTAAAATGAACCTGTACCAGTGGCGGTCGGTGAATCATTTTTGGGTAAGCAATTACAAAGAATACACACGCTCGTGATTTGTCGTTGCTATACTGCTGTTAAGCGATATAGTACGAGCTTGTCCGATCATACTAATTGCATACCCAAACATGTTTCACCGACCGCCACTGACCTGTACTTTTAAAAATGAATTGGAAATCTTACTATTCCATCTCGCCGAGTCTGACAGTAGTTTGTGCGTAAATCCTGTGTTAAATTAGGGTAGCTAATAAATTAAAAACACTTTTTGCATTTATAATATATATTAATTTTTTTGTACAATTACGTTATTATACACTTATAAACCGTTATTATATACAAAAGCACTTTACAGTAACCAAAGTTTTCTGGATAGGAGTCAGCGAATAATTAAGCAAATCTCTATGTCTCCTAATTTTAACAAAGTTGTTAAAACAAATTAATTATAATAGAAGAGTATAAAAAACACAGTTTTTTAATGTATCAAACATTTTCTACTAACATCACAGAGACGGCCTAAATACTGAAAATATCAAAAATGGTCCTATTAAAGGGTATTAGAGCAACAGTAACCTAATCTAGTCATGAAAACAAGAACTATTATGCACTGGCGTAACTAGACATTGGCATTGGGGCAACTGTAAAGGGCGGTGATATTTGATGGGCAGCGCGAAACGTCCTTTTTTATTCCGTCCCATCTAACAAAAATTCGCGAAGCTATATTTTGCCAAGGGTGTCGAAAACCTACTTACGCCTCTACTACTATGAGAACGTAGTATTTTTGGAAGGACAATACAGCTCTAGATTAGGTTACTGTTGCTCTGATATCTTTTATTGATCCATCAGTTCAGTAGTTCACAACCAGGGTTTCGTAAATATATGAAAGGAATACCGCGTACTTCGTATAATAATACGGAGAAATGAGGGTAGGCTGCCTAAAATGTTTCATATTTTATGGTTTTATTAGGGTGCTGTGACCTAAAAAGGGTTGGGAACCACTGTGTTAGATCTTGACCAAAACTTAGTAATACATTTTTCTCTGATCCAGAGGTTGATACCTACCTATTTGTGATGAAACAAGTAGAAAATATATGATTGGTAAAACCGATTACTAGCATTTGTATCAGTCAATGCTATACTCTACCAGAATGTCGACCGCTGTTGTCTAACGATTCGTTTGAATTTCCTGACCCAGAACTGAGTCCTGTACCTAAAACAATATAAATCAATTAGTACAGATTGGGTATGCATAATTTCAATTACTTTTTGATGGAGATGGATCGGATTTTAGAAAACATAGTATGGCTGGAATAAGGTAAGATGGACATAGGAATTAATTTTTACAAACGACTTTAAACATAACTCTCATATCTTTTTTTTGGGATTAAAGTAATAGTTTTATACACATCTATAGTTTAAGAGCAATGTGTATAAAATTATAACCAAAGTTACGAGTACCTGACCGATTTTTATTAAAAAAAAGAAGAATAAACAACAAATGTGAAAAAAATAATTATTTAAAAAAATATATTGTGTCTCAATTTGTAATACGAAACTAAGAGGAAAATTTCATTTTTTATGTTGTCTATTTAAAATATCATCTTAGGGTGGTACTGCTGAAATGGCACCTTTCAAAACATTTGACAATTCATATTTGACATTAAATTATATGCCAATTTATTTTTTTAATTGAAAAGTATTTTAATACAACCAAAATAAGAACATAACATCAGAAAATATGCATAAGAGACAACAATTAGATAAATATACAAAAAAACACGGCTAGACCAGGGATTAGATTGCTACAACGTTACAAAATTTCTTTGTAGATGGTAGCACATAACAATTTTACTAAATAAATCAAGGATTATCAGTGGCTGTAAAACAATGGTGCGAGCTACCCATCTTCTAGTTTAATGACAAAACACTATCTTAGGTTAGGTTAGGTTAGTAAGGGTTTGGTTAGAAAAAGCCGAGCGAAGCGAGCTACCCATCTTCTAGTTTAATGACAAAACACTATATGTTTCAAGAAACTCGCGCTAATATAATAATTCCACCTGTTTAGAACCATCGTATGTAAAACAAAACATGTGCGATGTTAAGGCGGTGTGACGTATGCACAGTTGTGTAGCAATCTATTCCCGGGTTATACCAAAAACACATATATAACGCTTATGGGAATCTTTTAGAAAAAAATGGAACAAAATTAAAAAGAAGCGAAATTATAGACCTTGTGGCAGATATTTTTTCAGTAAATCTTGGTATACTTTTTGTTGTGAAATATAAAATAATTTACCCATTTCAATTTCTTTAGATTTCTGAAGGAGAAGTAAGAAAAATTTTAAATGAAGGTGTAGAAAATTTAAGACCGACGAACATGGGAAGAGGTAATAATAAGAAAACAGATAGAACCACAGACTACATGTTTCGGAAAGATTTGCAGAGAAAAATTTGGGATTTACATTCAAAAAATGAATATTTTTGTTTAATGTTATTAAATTTTGCAAAAAAAGAATTAGATTTTAAGGGCAGCAGAATAAAATGATAAATTATTATTATATAATATGTATGTTTGTTTTTTATATTTTTATCACGATATTTCATTGATAATCGTAATATTTTTTTACTATTCTACGAGTAATAATCGAAAGTTTGATGAAATAAATATGAATATATACATTCAAAATATTTGACATGTCAATCACAATTTTGACATGTCAGTTTAGTAATAACCTCAATATGATGAAACTTAACCATACTATTAAAAGCCAGATTTACAAGTTCACATGATTCTACAAAAGTCTATTTACACCACAACAGTCACTAAAGTAACCAGATCTAGTTTCGTATTACAAATTGAGACAGATTATAGTCTGTTTTTTTGGCTTAAACGGAACTAGATTTTAAAAACTAGTAAGTGTTAACTATTAAATAAGGCTTTTGACGATTTTGTTTAGCAATAGCCCACTTTAATCGTTAAAAAGTTAACTCGTGACAACTTAAGAAAAACAAAATTGTATTTGAATCAGCTTAAACGTTTGGAATATTCTAGATATATGTGGAGCATCAAAAAAAAGTTCTTGAAAAAATAAATTATTATTATTATTATTATTTAAATCTACCGTACTAAACAATGGCTCTTCATATTTCTAAATTTTGAATAGATTACACTAAATAAATTAATATTTCAAGGTTTTGTAGGTATTTAGTAAGTTATAAGATATTGTTGGTACAAATAAATCATAAATTCGATAACTTTTGAAAAATTAATCTGACCAAATTTCATTCCCCATGCTTCCACCTTACAAGTGTACTTAATTACGAGATGCGCGCGCATGAAATCAGTTGTCCAGTTAAAATATTTTAACACAATATTGCAATTCGTAACTTTCGAAAAAAATAATCAGATCAAAAATTCCTATTGTACTGTTCTGGTTTATATTAATGTGCATTACTCAGTATTTTTTTGAGAATTTTAGATTAATCCTTCTGTGTTTCAAGGAATAGGACAAAAAAAAAAAAAAAATGTAAAAAATCGTGTGAACTAATATTCTTTTTTTTTTTCAAAAGTAAAATTTTACTATAATGCAAGTCTCAAGAACTTATATTTGATATCCTACTCTAAATTATCCCTTAACAAACAAGTATACGATTGCAACATAACTGACCATTGATTTGATATGTAAATCAGTTTTAAAATGTGTCCGTCAGACACTACTGGGTTGTTTAGGGTTAAAAACAATAAATATATTTTTCGTCAAATACATATTTGTTTATACTTGTTTTTGTTTTCTTGAAGTTTCAGAATTTTTCCTACATGTGGGCAAAAAACTGTACATGCATGCCAAATTTTAAGTCTCTAATTTTACGTTTACACTTTTCTTACACTTTGGTTTGGTTACACTTTCTACCGAACGGACAGACAGACAAAATCAGGCCGTATAAGACCTTCAACATTGTATATTAAAATATTATATTGTAAATATCGATTGTTATGCAGCCATCATCAGTAGAAAATAAAAAATATTTAACGGTTTTAATAAAAACAGAAGTTAAGTACCTGATCATAGTCTGTTGACTTACCTTTATGACTTCTAGGTTTCAAATTTCGTTGATGTGGCCTATCCCTATAATCCCTCATATCGTCCCACTGTGACCGACTGGCGCTGTAGGGGCTGAAAGTACGGGGTCCATGCGATGGTGGGGGTGATCTTCCCCTCCTGTAGTCACTGTCCGCGTACGACGGAGACATAGGTGGGCTGTCGTCCCGTTCGTACGGTGAATACGCCCGCGAGTCTGGCGAGTAGCGACCGTGTATGGGTGGGGAAGACATTCGGCCAAGTGGTGGGGGACGATGGTCCCCTGGGAACATTCCTGGTAGTGGGGGCATGAATGGTGGCACCCCTAAAAAGACAAATTTTTATAATCAGTATTCAAATTAACAATTTGTTTTATAACCTTTAAGCCCGGTTGCATAAAAGTCTTAAAACTAGATGTATACTAAAGCTCGATGTAAAACACAAATTGCATCTATTTCTTAGAAAGGCCACTTAAGGGTATCTTGAGACCTTTGTAAAGTTAACATGAAAAGGAAATCGTATATTCTATAACAGATGACAAGTATGTCATCTGTTATATAATTTATAAGATTATTAGATTAGATGTATTCGGACCATATGGTAAAACTATATTTAAGTGGTTTCCAGACTTGATTCACTCGCAAGTCTTGGAAACTCTTTGGCTACGTTTTGTTGGTGGCTGGTTAGAAGTACTAGAATTGATGCGCAAGAGAATGACAATTTTGATCGTGAAATAAACATGGAACAACATTTGCATGGCTTCTCAAGTTAAGTCATATTGTTGTAGAACAAATAACGAACATATTGCACCTTAAAAGAATAATCTAAATAATAAATGCAGAATAGGAATACTTTATATTTGAAGCAAATATTCTAGAACGTAATGTTTTAGAACGAGTAATTGAATTGTACATACATTTTAAGTTTAGATTTAACAATACTATGTTAAAATCATATAGGTATATATTTATTTTAGGACATAAAATGAGAAAATACCTAAAAGTGAAAATTATTTTGAAGCAGTAAAACCAAGATTTAATTCTAATACATTTAAAAACCAAATGAAAACTGCATTTAACGCTACGTACAACCCCCAGAGATTATTAGTTTCTTATACAATACTAACAATCTGATTTACATCAAATTTTGTACAGAATTTTTATTTACCTAATAGGATATTTTTGATTGTAGAAAAAATTATTGTAAAAATGTTATTGCTCAATAACTTAATAATAGGTATCACACAACAATGTTCTGTAATTTTTTAAATATATTTGTGGGTTTCAAATAATTTTTATATTTATATAGTTTTGTGTAGAAATGATCAAATAATACGTCAAAAAAAATTCAACATGATTGTTTATAGTTTAGAGCCTTCGTCGAAAAATATTATACTTGATGATAATGAAATGCCACTTGGTACAAGTATTCTTTACATAAAATAAATCATTTTTACCCGCAGCTATATTAAAAACCGCGGCAGATTCGAGATGGCGCCAAAAGTAGATTACCAAGTACAGTAACTATAAGTAATTTTCACAATAGAACAAATTATCTCCGAACATATTTGTAGAATGGAGCTTTAGCTACAATTTGCCGCATGGTACACAAATATGCGTCGAATAGTTTACAAGACGGAGTCTATAACGCAATTTGTTTATTTACAATTACATGACAGTTCTTTTTACAATTAAAAATATCCTATTAGATAGATAAAAATTCACTGAAAATTTTAATATATACATTGTTACTAATTTTATTTCAGGTTGTTAGTCTTGTATAAGAATTGAACGGTTGTGCGCACCCTTAAACATTACTTTTCATCCCCATTACACTTATTTATTCCAGTCGTTAGACCTCAAATCATTGAATCAGTAGAATGAATAGAATGACAATATTGTTCCAACAAAACGCGTATTCTGATTAAACTGAAAATTAGAATTGGTATAACAAAACGCGCCTGATATGTGGTAGACCTTGGGTTTGAGGGATGTACTGAGTAAGTATGAATGAACTATATCGATATTATATTTAAACGAAACTCCCTATATATTTTTGGATATACTGGAATAGCAACTTAGAATAGGCGATGACATTGAAATCACACTATTTCTAGGATAGTTGGTAGTAAATGTTTGTTACCTGGTGGTGGGGGCATAAAAGGCACTCCAGGTGGCGGGGGCGGCATGAAAGGCAGCCCTGGGATTGGTGGGGATGTGGTCATATGATCCCGGGGTTGGTAGAGCAGTGGGGGTGAACCTGGCGGTTCCACCCCGCTCATATGGAGGGGAGATACTGCTATATCCCCATTAGAATCTATAGGCTGCATAACCCCTAGAATAAAATAAAAATAAATAAATAAATTATTATACATCTAAAATCATTATTGATCATTGTTAATCTTATAAAAAATAATTGTAACTTACTATTTTGTAGTTTGGATTCATCTAGTGTAGAATTATTAAGATTCTTTTCGACAAGAGTAAGTCTATTACGTAACTGACTAGATTCCTGTTTAGCTTCTTCCAGTTTACGCTCCGATTGTCTGGCAAGGACCCAATTGTCGTGCGACTTCTTTTCCAGAACAGAAATTTGACTCTTAAGACTTACTTCTTGGTCTAAAATCTCTTTCTTTAACAACTCATTCTGAGACCTAAAAAAAAAATAATACAAATAATAATAATCTCTACCTATATAAAAGGCATAGTGTCTCTGTCTGTTTGCCTGTCCATATATGAAGAACTCGAAACAGAGGAGGATATGGCGGAAGATGAAATTATACCTGGGTCAGATCCGAATTTGGAATCAGAAATAGTGGAAATGGCAGAAACAACCGAGTTCCAAACACCTACTATAAAGGATTAATTTTTAGCAGTTGAAACAATTCAGCATTTTTTCACGTTTTATCAAAATTTAAAAGAGACTAAAACAGATCTTGCATTGCTACATTTGGAAAAAATTATTGAAAAAAACTTTTTAGAAAACAAAAAAACACAAAAACAGTTAAAATTTAAATATGTACGTAAAATTATGTAAGTGTTAAATTGTTTGTAAAATAAGTTGGACTGTTTTTACCGATCGTCAACATATATAAGGGAGGTATTGTGATCATACCGATTTTGAAATTTCGAGATTTCGATAGATCTCCACGAATTGAGATCCCTACATATCGTTTTGACTATTTTTAGCATGATGTCTGTCGGTCGGTCTGTTTGTCCGTCCGTCAGTCTGTGTACACGTGCAGAGCAAATTCGGCTGAAAGGATTTTTATGCAACTTCATATTTAAGCTTCTGCTATCAATGGCACGAGTTGATCAACTTTTGGTAAAAATCTGTTGACTAGAAATGGGAGTTCACTCGTGTCGATTTTTGCGAATATTTAGCAACAGAAAAATATTTCTATTATTATATTATTTATTTTACATCGGCCTTTATTTCTGCAACGAGGCGAATCGCCGATGCCGGGGGGCGAGCTCCTACACCTGGATGAGGGGTGAATGATTGTGAAAATGAGAGTAATGTAAACATATTATTTTCGCCCGAATATCACCAACGAAGCAGGCTCGAACCACCGGCCGCCTAGTCACGCCTGTTTCCAACAGTCTAAAACCCCACGACTTCGACTCGACCACTCCGTTGGCTAAGAAAAATATTTCGAAAAAATTTATTTAACAAAAGTTGCTATATATACAATAACTAATAACTTTTATTTGTCATGATAAATAATATCTCGTTATTTCTATTCTGCTGTTAGAATATATTTTATACAAGTACTTTGTGATGGCGGTCGCTCCTGTGGTGGCTACAGCTGATTTTTTTTTTATGTTTTGTAACACTTGAATATTGTTTAAGCATCTTGCACTCATGTAATGTACTCTTTTCTAACATAAATAAAATGTACATATTTTTCAACATTGTGTTTATAGTCTTTGGATATAGCGACCTACGGTTATAACGACCGAATTTCATTGCTCCCTTCACTAAACAAATAATATTAATAATACAAAGTCCATGTATTGGTATACAGGGCACATGGCAAGACCTGACAATCAAGATAGAGGACTTATGTGAGTGAGGCCAAAAATCAACCTGACTGAGAGTGCCCGAAGAAGAAGAAGAATACAAAGTCCGACGTTACAGGGTTATCAATTGGTCTTAAAGGCGTATCACACTAGAACGTTATCCAAGTCTTATTTTTGTAGGTTTTTTTTTTCAGGATCCAAGTCTTCAGGTCTTGACATATCACACGGTATTTGAATATTAGTTAAGACTTGGAAATTGTTTGTTTACCCATGCGCACATCGTGAAATTATGACAGTTGACAGTTATATTTTGAAAGGTTATTTTAAAATTTGTTTTTAAAGTTTTTTTTTATAATGAATGAGGAAGAAATAGTAATTTTGTCGGCGTCAATAATAATATTTAATATATTTTGGGTTTTCTTTAACAAAATTTATCAACTCTTCTTCTAATATCATTTTTTTTTAAATAAATAACTTTTCAAAAATACAAATTTAACACCACTAGACGTAAACAAAAGACAAAGACGCGTCAGCTGAGAGCGAGATAAAACCAGTTGGTGCACGCGCATTTTGTAAGACCTGGGTAAAGAGACCGAGAAATTGTATCCTGTTTCATTTGCCTGGTCTTCAAAACCTAGGTTTTTTCTTCATACTATCACACGCACAAGACTTCGATTCGAATGCAAGGACTTTAATTTTCCAAGTTTAGACTTGAATAATAACTCTAGTGTGATAAGGCCTTAACTTACTTATAATTTTGTAATTCTTCTTGAATATATTTAATTCTTTCTACAGTAGATGTAGCTTCTCCTTGTTTTTGAACCCACAAAGTTTCTCGTTCGTTCAATTCCCTACAAGAAAAAAAATCATAATCACCCGTCTCAACATTATAACAAAAATATTACTTTTGTAGCTGCGTTTCTCGTTCATTAAAATATGTAGAAAGCACATCTAATCTCGTAGTCGCTTCAACTTTTTCTCGATCTGCTTCATAATATTTATCTTTTAAAATTTGCATCTCCTGCATAACAACCTGAATCTGTTTTTCAGATACTAATTTAGAATCTTTTTCAGTTTGTAATTTTTCAGTTAACGCATGTTTTTCTTCTCGTAACTGTTGGACCTCGGCTTTAATTTTACTCACATCTAACAACGCTGCTAATGATTCTTTATTTGTGTTAACGATTTTAAGTTCGTTCATGCTTTCTTTAAGTACGGTATATTCATTATTTTTTAATTCTAGCGAACGCTGTAATTCAACAGATTTGATTTTTAGTTTATTGTTGTCTTCTTTTATTGTTTTAAGTTCGCTGTTTATTAATTTTATTTTTTCTTCGAATTCTTCACGTAATAACTTTGTTTGTTCTTCTAATTCAGCTTCAGTTTTACTCTTCTCTTCTTGTACAGACAATAAATTAACCACCATTTTATCTAACTCAGCTTGAAGTTCTTCGATTTTATTATTTGCAACGGACAACTCAGTTTGTAGTAGTTCGTTATCCATATTTTTTGTATTTAACGAAGTGTTCATATTGCCAATTGTAGCTTGTTGTTCGTATAGCTGTTTTTGTAAGTGTTCAACATTTTCCATAATACTTTCGTTCCCATTTTGAGCACTCAAAAAATCAGCTAACATCCTGTTTAACTCTAATCCAGCTTCAGTAGCATTCTCAAGTTCCTTTTCGAGGTTAGTTATCTGTTCTTCGAGTTCAATTCGATTGTTTTTAGCATCCTCTAACTCTATTTTAAGCGCTGTTACCATTTCATCAGAACCAAATGATGAATCTTCAATTGATGATAAACGTTCTTTCGTAAGTTTTAATTCGTCTTGTAATATTAAACTTTCTTTTGATGTTACGAGTAATTTTTTTTCTAACGTATTAATATTTGAGATAAGATTACTGTCGATACGTCTTTTTTCGATGTAGTAATGTCCAAGACAAAATAATAAAACAGTTACTGCAGTAAGTGATAAATATAAGAGGGTACTGTAAGTACTTTCTGAAAATTCTAGAGTTGCCCAGTTTTCCATGTTACTTATTAGAGGTTCATATTTTTCTTCGGAGGCACAATCTTCTTTTTCACAGGTTTCCATTTCTAAAAAATTAAAAAATTTAATTATTCACTGAAATGCGAACCAAACTGTTATTTATGAATTTATAAAAAATACAAGGTACAGTGATGGAAAAATTATTTTATTGTTCTTAGCAGACGATGTTCACTACCAAAAATAAATTTAAAGATTCTTTTGTTCAGCAGTTCTTAACCTTTTTATACTCGGGACCCCTCAACTAGCCTAAAATATTTTTTGGACCCTCCAAGAAAATTTTTAAAATAATATTTTAAAAGTTCTTAATAATTTATTGTTTAATAATTAAGTTTATTATAATTTTAAAAGCAAAAACTGGTAAAAATTAAATTTTTTTTCTTTTAAGTTCTGCACCCCGTAAGGACCGCTGCTTTAGTTAATCTAAAATATAAAATACTTCATTTATAAAATTTATAAATTCATATTTAGTTTGTGTTTGATAGCCATTTTGCATCATAACTTCAATGAGAAACTTAGTGGCGAAAAAATATCTAAATCGATTTTTTTGCATGTGAATTATAGACTAATATTGCTCTTCACTCTTTTATTTTACTAAAACATACCTTTTGAAGTCATATTTAGTTTGTGTTCGATAGTCATTTTGAATTTTACAAATTTTAAAAGTGTTTATTTAATATAGGGACATTAGTATTGGTATCGCTAAATAAAACGATGTTTACATTTGACATTTTATAATACGCTCTGATGTGTTTTGATACTCGTCTTCACATATCTAACTTATAGGGAAATAAATTTATGATTGTAGCGCCGCGGTGTTCAACTTTGGAACGTAGGTAGAGGGTACTTAATGTTATTGTTACATAGCTGTGACAGTAAAATTATAGGAATGAATATGTTCTACAATATTTTGTGAACCTGTTTTACTATTTTATCAACAAGTAAATTAATACAAATGTTTATAAAGCCATATTTTTGCGTGACACGTTCATAAAATATTGTAAAACATATTTATTCCTATAATTTAACTTTCACAGCTATGTAACAATAACATTAAGTACCCTCTACCCACGTTCCAAAATTCAACACCGCGGCGCTACAATCTTAAATCTATTTCCCTATAGTAATTTCTAAAAAATTTTTCACAACTCCTAATTTCTTCAAGGATTTAGATGATTTTTCAAACACTGTTTATCTTCTATACCCCAATTTAGTTAAGTTTCTGTACTGCTTATTAGGCTTGGTTGCCAAAATGTACAATTTGGATTTATAAAATATATATTACGTTCAAGTACAACACTGTTCAATTTTATATCTGAATATGTACTAACTTTGTAACAAAAATGCAATGGTTTGAAACAAATTTAGGAGTTATTGTTTACGTTATCAATAAATTTTATTATTATTCGCTATTGTTCTATTTTTGTGTTGGAGAATAAATAACCCATTTTTTTGCATTTTTAATAATTTATAGAAGCTGATTTTGCATGAAGTACTTTATTTAAAAATTGTACGTAAAAAATAACTTACTAAAATAATTATAAAACTTTATAAAAGAACAAATGCAAATCATTGTTATGTCAAAAGATCAAGGTATGTATTTTTAAATTAATTATGAAAAATTTAATATACACGATGTTTTTGGGAATTGTGTAAGAGTTTAAGAATTTCTAACTTCTTTATTATAGGAGTTAAGAAAGCGGTTAAACTAGACTAAGACCGAGTATTTCAGTAAGAAACAAAGAATATTAAACTGGAGGAACAAAAAAAAAAAAAAAAAACTTGACATAAACGAGTTATTTCAAAATAATGCATTTTTGAAAATAACTTCATATAATTTTTTAATATCTCTCATATAAGCGGTTCACTTTTGTAAGAACAAACTAAGAGGGAATTTTGTTTTCAATAGTTTGCACCTTTGAAGCTGTATGTCATGTTGGTATTAAAAAATGTCACTTTTTTAAAATGTCGATGCATTTGACAGATGTCATAATGAAAAATGATATCTTATTTATAATGATCATAACCTTATCAACCTAAAGTCGTACGGAATATATTACAGCGTAAGGAATATTTTTAATTGACATTTAAAGTCAGTAACACACCATAAAAGTAACCAAAATAACCAGATCTAGTGTGTTCTTACAAAAGTGAACAGCTTATATAAGCGGTTCACTTTTGTAAGAACAAACTAAGAGGGAATTTTGTTTTCGATAGTTTGCACCTTTGAAGCTGTATGTAATGTTGGTATTAAAAAATGTCACTTTTTTAAAATGTCAATCCATTTGACATATGTCATAATGAAAAATGATATCTTAATTATAATGATCATAACCTTATCAATCTAAAGTCGGTTTTACAGCGTAAGGAATATTTTTAATTGACATTTAAAGTCAGTAACACACCATAAAAGTAACCAAAATAAACAGATCTAGTGTGTTCTTACAAAAGTGAACAGCTTATATAATAAACGCATACAGTCTGTTCCAAACGGTTAGGCGAAACCAAATGGGAATTTCGTTATTTTAGGTTGTCACGAGAATGGATCTTGCTTGGGTTATTTCATTTTTCACGTTGGAAAGTCACAATTTAAAATTCCAACAATGAAACCATGGAAACGAATGACATATGTCAAAATTAAATATTTTTTTTACGTATTTTAATGACAAAAAAATAAATAAATGGGAAATTTGTATTAAAAATGACACAAAAAATCAAAATATAAAGAAAATGACAATTTAAAATGATATTAACCTTAACCAAAAAATGTTTATTGTAAGTATGATTTACAAAGCTTAAACAAAACGATCGAAAAGCACGATTTAAACGATGAAAGTAACTAGATTGCAAAATTTAGTTCCGCTTAACCGTTTGGAACAGACTGTATTATATTAATATACGTTTATCTTTAGTATTTATTTAATTAAATCTACGTAATCATTAATTTTTGTTTCAAAATGCATAATTGTGTATCGTTTTGCTCCAAATTGTAACCATTACATCCACATTCTTAATTGCAAATTTTTTGGTTTTTGACAGATAAAAATGAAAAACAATAATGGATAAAATAAGAACAACATATTGTTCCTTTAAACCATTTAGGCATGGCACACACGCTTATTGCTATGTTACTTGCCATAATAACTATTATTTACGTAAATTTTTCAAAATTAACCTGCAAAATAATATTGTTCTGCAAAAATAATGACATATTAAATTAAAATTTATAAAATAAGAATTTTAATAAATAAATATTGACTTGTAGTTTAGATGTGAAGCATTTTCTTAATTTGAATCCTTAATGTATACTTCCAAAATACAATTTAAATAAAAAACAACATGCTAAATTCAAATAAAAGGAAACCAACCGCGAGGCGGCAGCACTGAATCCCATTTTGTGACGTAGTTACTAATATGGTCTATTGAGAATTGACACGCTCGGATTCGCAGTCTGGTGGTCAAATCTTGTACTAGGCTCTCTGGTACTATTTGAACTTATTACATATGTTCTAGTGTTAAATTTTTGTTAGAATGTCGATAGAAGTTGTGAAAAACTATAAAAGTAGAACAAATTGTATTGCTTTTGGCTGTCATTCAAGACAGCCAAAAGGACCAAGGACATATTTTGATTATATTTACATTAAAATAAAGTTTTGATTTGCGTATGTTTAAGACACGGAAATTGGTTAGAATAAAGAAATGACTTTTAAGTAATTTGAAACACTCTGTGAACGATATTGTGGACCGAAGTTCAGCGGGCGCATAGTCTATAAGTTATTGTCCTAAAATTCTGTCAATAATTATATTTATTTATCTTATTTTTCAGATATAACAAAATCATAACATTGTTATCATACAATGTTTTGTAAACAAAGCAAAATTGTAAATAAGCAAAAATTATGAAGTATTTATATTTTAATAAGTTATAAATCAAAAAAAGGAACTTACCAGGAACTGAAGGTACATTTTCGTTCTTCAAATATTTATCAAATGGTTTTTCATGTGTATGTTTCTCAAAAGGATCAACATTTTTAATTTCTTCACCAGGAGAAGATATTTCTTCCTTTTGAACAACAGGGGGAGGTAAAATTTGATCTAATTTAACTTCTTCAACATTATTTATAACAACTTCTTCAATTTTTGTTTCCAAAGTAATTGCATCAGACATAACCTCAATTTTTTGTTCTTTTTCGTCATTACTATTTAAAATTTCGTCAGTCTTGTCAAGTTTTACTTCAGTATTTGCATCTTTCGTTTCAAATTCTGATAAATTACCTTCTTTACCAAATAAACCTGAATATATTTGAGAAAACAACCCCGGTTCATCAGTTTTTTGTTCTTTATTTGAAATTTCTGGCTCTTCTTTCTGGTAATACGGGTTTATTTCTTCAACTTTCTGGTATGGATTTGAGTCTTTTACAGGTTCTTCAAGTGTTGGTGTATTTTCTGTAACTAATTCTGTTAATGGCTGAGTTATAGGATCCTGCACTTTCTCTGTAGCTTCTGTTAATGGTTGGGAAATGGGATCTTCTACTTTTTCTACAGCTTCGTTAAAATTTGTTGCTATTGGAGTAACAGCTTCTGTTGATGGTAGTGAAATTGGATCTACTTTTTCTGTAGCTTCGTTAAAGCTAGTGATGACTGGAGTAACGGCTTCTGTTAAAGGCTGTGAAATTGGATCTATTTTTTCTGCATCTTTGTTAGAACTTGTTACAACTGGAGTAACAGCATCTGTTGATGGCTGTGATATAGGTTCTACATTTTCTGGTGTTTCTGTAAAAAATTCTGCTAGGATTGGTAAGGGTATATCGGCAACAAAGGAAGATTCTGTCGTAAATTGTGTTTCAGGGAGTGTTTCTTTGTTTTCAGGCACTTCAGGAGTTTTAGATGTTTCTTTAATTTCAGAAGAAACAACAGATTCCTTTTGTTGGGTTATAATTATATTTTCTTTGACTTTATCCATTAGATTTTCAGTTTCTGTCGTGTTTTCAGGTTTTTTATCGGAATATTCAGCCTGTAATGGTAGAAGCAAAGGTTCTTCTATTGAATTAACTGATTTTTGTTCCGTTCCTTTTTCTTTTATTTCTTCAATTTGCACTTCGTTTATTTTATTCAGTGTGTCTTTTGTTTGCTGTTTATTTAATTGTTCATCTAAATTATTCAATTCTAATTTAGGTGTGTCTATGCTGTCAGGTGTTATTTTTGATTCCACTTTTTCTGTTTTTTCATTTTGTGATTGTTCATCATTTTTTTCTGTATTTTTTTGGATAGTACCCTCAGATACATCTGGTATATCTTCATCATCTTCTGCATCTATATCTTCGTCATCATCATCGTCTTCTTCTTCATCATCATTTTCAATTTCTGCTTCAAAATTTTTTAGATCGTCAGAAACATTTTCGATTTTAATATGATTTGTTTCTTTATGTATTATATTATCCTGTATTGTCTGTTGTTGATTTTTTATTGCTGGTTCTTCTGCTTTATTTTGTATTTTAGGATCTGGTGTTGGGACAACTGTTGTACTTTCTGGAGTAGTTTGCGATTGTTCGATAGGTTTTGTGATTGTTTCGATGGATGGTGAAGGTTCTGAACTTGTTTCACCGGGATTTAGAAGTATTGTTGTGCCATCTATTATTTCGTAAGCTGCTGCTACAGGTTTAGGATTGATTTGATCTTTTGTGTTTGTTTCTATAAGATTTTCATTTGTGTTTTTATCAGTTATTTTCTCTGTTGAAATATTCTTGTTGTACTGAGGTTCTGTTGGAACAAGAAGCTTAGGAACATTTAATATTTTGGTTTCACGTAACATGCTCTTAGGAGCGTAGCCCCTTTTTCCATTAATTTCAACACCCCATAAATCTGCTTCCGTACCAGCTGATTTACTAAATATTTTGACATCAATATTTTGTTGAAATGATAGTACTCCATGTTCAGGACTGTTGTATTTTAAAAGTGTCTTTGCAATTGATACTGGTTCTAAAATATGGTTAGTATTATTTAAAAAAAATAACAAACAATAGGGTTAGTGAATATTAAATTAGGTTAAATATTAAAATACCTGTACAATCTGCATTAACACACAGTCTTTTGTCTGATATTTTGGCATCTGTCACAAATGAATTTAATAACAATAAAAATATGAAAAACATTTTAAAAGTAATCATTTTGTCATAGCTAGCACCTCAATACAGCACGACGTTTGTGAAAGCCACATCACCGTTTTGATAATGCAGTTTTTGGTCGTGTTTCTTGAACGAACTTCGCTTCTACGCGCCAGCGCGAATCAACCAGCTGTCATTATTCAGTGTCACTCAAGTGTCATCAAAGTTTACGTTTCTAATTATAACAAAGGTTAATGAAAAAATGGATACTTACGAAAGTGTATTATTAGTTAAACCTGAAGTTTTTGTTTTTAATATACCACCTAGAGCAACAAATCGTGGTTATAGGTAATATAACTGTTAAAATATAACCACCCACTGGATGTTATCATATATTTCCTTGATAACGTTTTAGAGCTGCAGATTGGAATTTAGCTGAACCATCATGGACAGGAAGAATGAGATTGGTATCAAAAGGAAATGATGTTTTTATAAAACTAGAAGATAAATCAAGTGGAGAACTTTTTGCGAAATGTCCTATCGAATCATATCCAGGAATTGCTGTCGAAGCAGTAACAGATTCCTCACGATATTTCGTATTAAGAATCCAGGATGATAACGGTTAGTATATTCTGTTGAGTTTCCCTACTTTAGCCTATTCCCTAGTTTAGAATTATTCACAACCCTTGAAAAATTAACAAAACGTAAATGGAAACATGTCATTTGTGAGTAAGCTATCAAAAGACAACTTTTTTATTCATGATTTTCTCTACTTCTAAATTGTTTAATTACTGGCAATCAATTTAACTAGTATTTTCAGTTTAGTTAACTTACCTCTATAACGCAGGACATCCGCCTTATTTTCCTGCTAGCAAGTTGTTTAAATAAATTTGAGTTACTAATGCCTAAACTCTTCGAGGGTTGATTATTCAGCAACAGATATAATTATTGTAAACAAATAATTACAAAAGAAAAAGTTAGAAGAACAAACATAACTGCACAATCTGAACAACGCGTTTGTGTTTAGTTTTCTTGCATAGTGGTCACGTGACAAAAAACTTTGATGACACAGAGTTAACACTGCACAGTGGTATAATTGACTGGGTTTTTGGTCTACAATTTTATTACGCTTACGAGATACCTACAAAACCTTTAAAAACGTGAAAATTCACGCTTCACATCAATTTTATTATTTGCAGGTCGCAGTGCATTTATTGGAATTGGTTTTGGAGATCGTTCCGACTCCTTTGATCTGAACGTAGCTTTACAAGATCATTTTAAATGGTTACGTAAAGAACAACAAATTAGTAGTGAACCCGATCAACCACAGTTAGATTTAGGTTTTAAGGAGGGTGAAACTATTAAAATTAATATGAAAATCACGAAGAAGGATGGATCTGAAACGAAGGCTCGACCTCTGCCACCTAGGACTGGTGGTTTAGGGTTATTACCGCCACCACCAGGTGGTAGTAGGTTACCAGCACCACCAGGAAGCTCACCAGCAGGTTCTCCATCACATACTGCGAATAAACCAGCTGATTCAGCTGATTCCTGGAGCGAATTTGCAGCTGCAAAGCCTAAGTAAGTAAATACATATAACGTTTAAGGGGAGAAACAGCAGTATAATTCTCACAGGTTTCTTATATAAAACTTTCAATCTGAATAAATTAGTAACAATCTATACATCAAAATTAGCAGAGAATTTTTATCTGTCTAGGATTTTTTAATTGCAAAAAAAACTGTTATATATGTAATTGTAAATAAACGAATTGCTTTGTAGACGTCTCACTTGTTTAATTCAGTTGCCAATTTAGAATGTATATAACTACAGTCTGTTCCAAACGGTTAAGCGGAACTAGATTTTGCAATCTAGTTACTTTCATCGCTTAAATCGTGCTTTTCGGTCGTTTTGTTTAAGCTTTGTAAATCATACTTACAATTAACATTTTTTGGTTAAGGTTAATATAATTTTAAAATGTCATTTTCTTTATATTTTGATATTTTGTGCATTCTTAATACAAATTTCCCATTTATTTATTTTTTTGTCATTAAAATTTGTAAAAAAAAATAATTTAATTTTGACATGTCATTCGTTTCTATGGTTTCATTGTTGGAATTTTAAATTTTGACATTCCAACGTGAAAAATTAAATAACACCAGCAAGGTCCCTTCTCGTGACAACCTAAAAGAACGAAAATCCCATTTAGTTCCGCTTAACCGTTTGGAACAGACTTGTAACATGCAAGGAATCTCCAACTCAGTTGTTACATTTGGTTTTCGACAGGTTGGTATCCCTTTGCCACGTTGCCACATCTTCTTAAACAGTATTTTTCGTCGCATTTCTGTTAACACGTGGACGAATGAGGTTAAAATGCCAAGAGCTCTTATTAGCCGCACCCAAAGGCTGGTTTTGTTTCCTTTTAATTATTTTTAATGATTCTTGTACATAGAAATTTTCATTTTACTATATTTAGATTTGTACAATATTGAACATTATGTTATGTACATAGTATAATTTAAATCGTTAATTCCACAATACCCTTACCACTGAGTCGCGACAAACCGGTTGGAAAGCACTGCTCTAAATCATAATTCACATTAGCCCCTTGAAGATATTGAAAACCTACATTTCCTACTCCCTAGGAAATGTTTAATATAATTAAGTTAAATAACACAGAAACAATTATAAAAAATAAATTATATTCTCATTAAATTACCGAGTTGTCTTGTCTTCTCCACTTCAAGTACATCTAAAACTTCATAAAATATATATCTCTGCACCATAACTAAAACATTTTTCGTAAAAAGCAACAAAAATATATATTTCTATATATAAAACACATTTTAAATCATACTAACCTACAAATATATTAAACGAATGTAAACAACAAGTACAAATTTCGAAAAATAATATCACTTTTCAAAGAGGACACGTTCCTAGGTCTCCTCCCAAGAGCGACACTACACTGTTTATAAGTGCACTATCGATGAGTTACAGAATACCAACACGATATGTTGAAAATCGGAACTTTCAACAGGATACTGTAGCAATGATTATCGAAAAGCTTACATAATAGACCCCCCTGATGCATTTTTTGGTGTATTAATTGTTACTAATTTTATTTCAGACGTTAGTTGTGTATGAGAAACTTAAATCTGTGGTTTTTCCCCTACCCTTAAGATCAGAGTTTGCATCCCATATATTATATGTAACTGGCCTCGAATAACTCTTTTATTTTAAGAGATACAAATAATTCTTTAGAAAAAAAAGTTAAACTAGACAAAAGGGCCCACGTAAGAACTATAATAAGAATTCTGCATCACTTCCGGTTTCAACGGAAATTGTTTCAACTTTTTATATAGGATAGGGAATCGGTACTTAATTTTTTTTTCTTGAAAGTACATTAAATCAGCTTTACAAGGATATCAAGATATCATACTTTAATTTTAACCATTTCAAAATGGCGACCATTTATTTACAAAATAATAAATAACATAAATCGTACAAAGTTAAACATAGCAAGCTTTAAAAAGGATTTAGTTACATAAAAAAACCAAATAAAACCTTCAAATTTTCTTGCCTATTAGTACGAGTTTGATATTAAAGGTGATAACATCAAATCGTTTGTTACGTACGTTATTCAATATGGATCAAATACTTTGTTTTAAAGCAAATGGCCGAAAAACTGTCCATCTTCGACCAATTCTATTTATAACATTTGTATTATTAATTTAATATTATCTGTTTTTTTCTAGTGCACCGGCGTCACCAAGCGCCGCAAACAGCAACTGGGTACAGTTCTAATCTACTTAATGTACCATATCGGTAGATACTATAGTCTGTTGTTAGATATCATAAATAGCTCTTTATATTTGGTGGTAACTTAATCATCGAAAGTTAGTATGAACAACAAATGGTTTACGGTTCACAGTACTTCGATTAAGTAGTATTAAAGAGTTTTATGTTGCTAAAATGACTAAATGTTAAAGCAATACGCAAATTTGACCAAAAGCAGATTATATTTAACGTTAGAAACACCTCGATTTATGCACTAACTATTAGATATGTAATCTTGATCGCTTTCAGATATATTCGAGTTTCAGTTTACGCAAATCAAGACTTTTTAGAAGTGGATATAACCTTACATGTTTGACCTGACAAATAACCTAAGCTGTAAACAAATAACTGGCAACACAGCATATTTCTCTCAGTTGTGAGGTCATTCATACTAATATTGAACGGACTTTATTTTAAAAAAATTGCACTCTCCGGGCATATATGACCCTGTTTAGGACGGCAAGGTTTAAAGTGTCAAGTCTTTCTTGGTATTGTGTATACCAGTACTGAATATATCTTGCATTTCTCCAACTTTTGATGTCTTCCCATTTTTTTAAAAATAATTTATTGTGACTAAATGTTAAAACGGATGCCTACAAAGTAAAATAATGCGAGTTACAGCCGGACAGAACTTTCATGGCCGGGCGTGAAACATGCGCGTGAAATTTGTAGTGGGGATTTTAACTTTGGCGAATTGCATTATCTCCTACACACGCTATTGCAGTCAAGTGCATAAGCGCAACATTCAAAATATATTAAATATTAAAATCATGGAGACAAAAAGCAAACTAGGTGGACGTGTTATTAATAGTCAAAGTCGAGAAATAATTAGCAATGTTCTTGATTTTTGTAAGCTTTTATTATTTACAATCTACTTGAAATTGCTGTAGTTTGGAAAAAGACGCGGGACGGGGGTGCTCTGGCCAATAAACAAG
The DNA here is from genome assembly GCA_963971575.1 of Liopterus haemorrhoidalis. NCBI lineage: Eukaryota > Metazoa > Arthropoda > Insecta > Coleoptera > Dytiscidae > Liopterus > Liopterus haemorrhoidalis. Next base: position 3,762,544 of record OZ020612.1, on the reverse strand, counting down.
TCGACAAAGTGAACGTCAAATGCAGTAATCACTTAAATCAAGCAGCTACGTTTCTATAGTTTTGTTGTTCGACTGTGATGGGAGGAACTTGTGTTTGTAGACGTACCTAACTGATAAATATAATGTACACGTGTAAGAATGTGAACTTGTTTCTTTGACTGTTGTCTGTATCTGACACTGTTTTTCATAGTGCCCTCTCTATGTGCACTATAAGCCACGCCCGGCCACGAGAGGTTTGTCCGGCTGTAAATGCCCGATAACTTGACATTGCAAAAAAAAATCCGCTCAAAACTGTATACCGATTATATGGATTTCATGTAGCATTGTAGGTCATGAATAGCAACATTAAGTTAATTGCATAAATCGAGGGATGGGTATATTTGTTATTGAATCGATTTTTTTTCTTTTTTTTTCTAAATAGTTTTTTCTCTTACTGTTGCTTTCCTTTTATTATTTATAGTTCTATTTCTAAATATTTTAAAAACGAAGTATTTATAAGAACGTCCTAATTTCGAGTAAATGAATTAAGATAAAAGGAAAGCATCTTAAATAGAAGTACTTTAATCTACAAAGTAGATAAAAAATTGAGTACAAGAAAAAATCAGCGTCCATTATATCACAACATTTTAATAAGTAGTTTTTATTTTTAGGCAGTAGTGGTAATTTGTTTGCAGTTGTTGCAGCAATAATTACACGCAACTTTTGCCGGAAAATTGCGGCAACATTTGTGAAAATTTTAATTTTATTGTAGTACTTTCAGTGATTCATGCATTTTTAATCAGTTATAGCAATTAGTGCTGCATTTTTCAAGCAGGTTATCAAAATTTCAGGCAACTGCAATAGAAAATTGTTGCATCAGTTTTTTGAAGACTTTTGAAACAGTTTATCAACAGTAGTAATTTTTATTCAACTGATTTTTTCGAGTTGTTACAATTTATTTAATTGTTGCTGCAATTTTCATGGAAGTTTAGAGCAATTAAGGCAATTTTATGCAATTATTGCAGCAATTTTATGCTATTGTTCCAGCAATTTTATGTAATTGTTGCAGAAATTTTATGCAATTGTGGCAACAATTTTATGCAATTGTTGCAGCAAATCATGCAGTTGTTGCAGCAAATTATGCTATTGTTGCAGAAATTTGATGCAATTGTTGCAGCAATTTTATGTAATTGTTGCAGCAATTTTATGCAATTGTTGCAGCTATTTTATGCAATTGTTGCAGCTATTTTGTGCAATTGTTGCAGCAATTTTATCCAATTTTATGCAATTGTGGCAACAATTTTTTTGCAATTGTTGCAGATATTTTATGCAACTGTTGCAGCAATTTTATGCAATTGTTGCAGAAATTTGATGCAATTGCAGCAAATTATGCAGTTGTTGCAGCAAATTATACTATTGTTGCAGAAATTTGATGCAATTTTTGCTGCAGTTTTATGCAATTGTTGCAGCAATTTTATGTAATTGTTGCAGCAATTTTATGCAATTGTTGCAGAAATTTTATGCAATTGTTGCAGCTATTTTATGCAATTGTTGCAGCAATTTTATGCAATTGTTACAGCAATTTTATGCAATTGTTGCAGCAATTTTATGCAATTGTTGCAGCAATTTTATCCAATTTTACAGCAATTGTATGTAATTGTTGCAGCAATTTTATGCAATTATTGCTGATTTACCATATTGCAAACTTAATTATATGTAACTATGTATTTGTATGAAATCATATGACTACATTAATATGAAAATGGCAATGAAATTTTTATTTAATAGTTGCAGCAAATGTATTGATACTTCAAGTTTCGTGCAATAGTTGCACGATTATTATCCAATTGCGTGCAAATACATTAATAATTGCATTATTAAAATAATGCATGGAAGGATATAATCGAAAGAATTTTGTTAATAATATGTGTATTTTTTAATGGGCGTTGATTTTCCTGTAATCTTTTTAGCAGACTGTATATAAAATAATTTTTTTAACATTGTTAAACACTAAATATTTTATTGCACTGTATGTATAAGCTGGTTGTACTAAAATGATATTGTATTGAGATTATGTTTGTTTTAGTGTTGCCAGCAGTGCTTATTGCTTAGCTAGTTAAAACTTCCACACATTCCAGTGTTGATAACCATTTGTGTATTAGTTTTTTAAATATTTAAATTTTAGCTGTTCTCGAAATTATTGTGTTTAGGAAATGTAAGACCTTCAGCGTATTACGTGATCAAATCGCGCAAACTGTGACCACAAATTAGTAGTCATCCCTCGGTTATGTTTCGAAAAAAACAAAGCGCCGTAAAAATGCCGCCCAAAGCAATCACAGTGGCGTTATTTTAAGCATTTGTACGTTTGTATTAAATATAATTATTTGTACCTATATAGATACATAAAATTGATAGTAAAAAAACATTACATTTTAAAAGAAAATTTTTACAACTACCGAAAATAATGCGCAATTCTATAATTTACCGCGCATTCCGAAATATTGGTATTAATTCTCACCCGCTCAATTGTGAAACCGGACAATAAGAAACCGCGTAACTCGAGGGATTACTGTAGTTTTAGTACCAACTTGTCACTTATGACGCGCTGGGCTTGGTGTCGCGAAATTTCATACGTTTCGAATACGTGAGATCTATCGATATTGTCATCTGACACTACCGATAGAGGCGCCACTGCATTGTACATCATGGCTGACGCAGATAGGATATTTTTGACAGGTTCAATGGTATCTTCATGTGATATTTATTGAAATTAATTTATTATTCAATATGAGGGTTGCGTTAAATGAAATTTTCCGTTTTATCAGTGCCCAAGTAGCCTCTAGGGTTATAATTGAAGGTAATAAGGCTTTTTTGCCACGTTTCGGAACACGATGAAAATTTAGGTCTCTATCACGACCTACTTTTGCATTGCAAAGATAAACACAACAATTCACGTTGCATTTAATTTTTTCTTGCAATTTTAAAGACTTTTTTTAAAAACTCGCTATGAAAACAACAGTAAACAAACTCGACTATCCTCCACCTGTCAGTTTCTCAAAATCTCACTAGAGGCGCTTCAGTTATTGCCAGTTGACAATCTGTATTAATTTTTGAGAAAACAATTTTGCAGGTTACGCAAAATTTGCGTTATGCCTTCTCTATTAGTGGTTCCTCTGAGGTGTAAACGAGCGTATAGCAGACCCGTTGCCAACAACGTTTGCAAACTGATATCGAATAAAAATCAATATAATCAGGAATCAATTATTAAAATTTGCATGATTCTGCGTATATTAACAAAACAAAAACGTTTCTTGATTATACCTAGGAAATCCTAAAAAGCTGCTTAATGCGTGTCGTTTAAAAATTAGTATCGGACCGGATACGGCCCGCGGGCCATATGCTGGACGTCAATGGTATAGCTGTTTCTGATTATACCTAGGAAATCCTAAAAAGCCGCTCAATGCGTGTCATTTAAAAATTAGTATCGGACCGGATAAGCCCGCGAGCCATATGCTGGACATCAATGGTATAGCTGTTTCTGATTATACCTAGGAAATCCTAAAAAGCAGCTCAATGTGTCGTTTAAAAATTAGTATTGGGCCGGATACGGCCCGCATGCATAATATTAACTGACGCAACATTCTTAAATCATGCTAAGGTATATACTGACTGGAGGGCTAAGAGCTATATTCTCGCTAAGTGAGCTGCTTGGTGAAGGTACGTCGTTCCCACCTTCCACCACTCAGTTCGTGACCGCCCGCATACTTCATAATCCGCTAGCACCCAGGAACTTAGCGTTACGGTCTGACACACAGGAATTAGGGCTTTTATAGATATAATACCGAGATGGAATTCAACTATTACCTGTTATATACCTGTATTATACTCATCAAACACAAGGCCGCTAGCTCAAGTAGAGTTAACGAGATTAGCAGAGGATTCCACACACATATTTACACCCTAAAGCGGCAGGTTTATATTTCCGTATTATTTGATCCGTGATTTAAACCTACAAAATTTCAAATTCAATTTTGATTCGTCTGAGGAAAATGGTTTACCATCGCTGATCTATACAAAGTACTTTAGTGGTTGCTGCGACCTGGTTGCGTAATTTACTAGGGGTCTTATCGTTAATTTTAACAGTGGTTATTAATGAAAATGTTAATGTATATTCTTGTTGCACTAATATTTTGAACTAGGCTGTTTTAAATATATCTGAAGTGTGTCAGGTAAATATAGTAAATATATTTGAAATAACGGTTACAAAGGCCTTTTGTCTACAAATACAACGATTTAATCTATGTCTGTAAACTTTATGTTTAATAAGTCTACAACTTACAGCGTTTTTGACGCTGAATATAATTTATATAGAATAGAAATCTTCAGTCATATCTCCTTGGCACCTTACAATTCCCAGTAGCGAGTAAAAAACTTAGATGTAGAAGAAAGAAAAGAAAAACAAATGTTAAAAATCACAACTCGAATACTAAACACCATAAAATCGGAAGTAATGTGTCCGAAATCCGCATTAGAGGTACCGTTGACAACCGATTTTTATTCGGCGTAGCGACGAAATGCAGTTGTGAAGCTCTATTAATAATGAGTTCATTTTATAGTCTGTTTAAATGTTAGAATGCAGTACAGAGCAAATGGAGTAGTTTTTTTTATCATATTCTCTAATGGATTCTTCCAACAACGCTATCCTTTCCTTTCTTGTCGACATTTCCGACTGTAATACGCGCCGATCTGTGCAGATAGCGAATTCTATAAATGGTTACAGGCTATTCCAAACGTTTAGGCGAAACTTAATGGGAATTTCGTTCTTTTATATTGTCACGAGAAGGGTTATTTTATTTTTCGCATTGAAATGTCAAAATTTAAAACTCCAACAATGAAACCATGGAAACGAATGACATATTTAAGAAATAAAATACTTTTTTTTTACATATTTTAATGACAAAAAAATAAATAAAACGGCTAAAAAGCATGTTTCAAACGATGGAAGTAACTAGATTGCAAAATCTAGTCCCGCCTAATCGTTTGGAATAGCCTATATTTATTTTTACCCCCCGCCCCCAGGTAATTTATTGAATTTCTGCACCTGATTTTCAAGTGAATTTTTGCATTTGTGGTCCCCTTTGAAAGATTTTTAGATTTTTTTACCGCTCCCTTACCTAGGGTGACCATTTTCTTAAGAAGGTAATGCGGAACGGAGCAAAAAAAAGGTCCTCATCTCCCAAAATCCAAGTGAAGAGCAAAAAAAAAGTCTTCACCTCCCAAATCAAAGTGAAGAGCAAAAAAAAAGTCTTCACCTCCCAAATCAAAGTGAAGAGCAAAAAAAAAGTCTTCACCTCCCAAATCAAAGTGAAGAGCAAAAAAAAAGTCTTCACCTCCCAAATCAAAGTGAAGAGCAAAAAAAAAGTCTTCACCTCCCAAATCAAAGTGAAGAGCAAAAAAAAGGTCCTCACCTTCCAAATCCAAATGCGGGACGAATGATCACCCTACCTTTACCCCTAAATTATTTTCTGAATTTTTACGTCGTCCATCCTCAAGTGATTTTTTTTTGTACTTCCGCTGTCCCTTCAGGTGATTTTTAGAACTTTCGCCCCCTTGCCTCAATTTATTTTCTGATTTTTTACCTCTCCATCCTGAAGTATTTTTTTTTATTTCATACCGATATAATCATACCGATTTTGACATTTCGAGATTTCGATGGATCTCCACGAATTGAGGTCCCTACATAACGTTTTGACTATTTTTAGCATTATGTCTGTCGGTTGGTCTGTCTGACTGTCTGTCCGTCCGTCCGTCCGTCTGTCTGTCTGTCGTGTACACAGACAGACAGACGAACGGACGGACAGAGCAAATGTGCAGACCAAATTCGGCTCAAAGGATTTTTATGAAACTTCATATTTAAGCTTTTGCCATCAATGGCACAAGTTGATCAACTTTTGGTAAAAATCGGTTGACTAGAAACGGGAATTTACTCGTGTTGATTTTAAGATTTTTGCAAATATTTAACAGAAAAATATTTCGAAAAAAATTATTTAACAAAAGTTGCTATAAAAGTAATAACTAACAATTTTTATATCTATTTTTTCATACTTATTTGCAACGTTTCCATGGTCATGATGAATAATATCTCTGTGAGAAAATATTAGGCCAAGTTATTTCTACCCTGCTGCTATAATGTATTTTATACAAGTACTTTGTGATGGTGGTCGGTCCTGTGGTGGCCGCAGATGATTTTTTGTTCGAGCTTATAGCCTAATTTGACATTTATTTCACATTTTAACTCGTATTGTTCGTAAAAATCATTTGAAGGGAGGGCCCCTTCAAATGATTTTTAGAATTTTCCCCCTTGCCCCAATTTATTTTCGGAATTTTTATTAATTATACGGGCCGGTCCCGCTACAAAAGTCTCTAATGTCATCCTTTCTGGGGAGTATCTTAGTGTAGACATCTTTAAATTAATGGCACCAAAAAAATTAACATATCTAAAAACTGAAGTAAATTTTAATAATTTACTTTATGAACATAAAAAAGTATGTTTCATAAAATTAAAAATATACTATGCTAGACTTCTATCTTTCCACAAAATCCTTTATAAATTTAATTTTCTGTAATTTGTAGGCAAACAGGCTTCATATTTTATAAAAAAATATAGCTCTCATATTTTTAATTGTAACATTTTTAAATTTTACTATTTTAACTCATTAGTTTATCATAAATCTGGTTACAGAAAGATTTAAACTGGTTTCAAGCTATAACTAGATTTAGGTGTTCAGGGTTTTAAACCAGTTTTAAATCTGGTTTAATGAGATTATTGTTGGTTTTTTAGCATTTTATTAGATTTAATTTATCATATAAGTTCTTGGATCTTGTGATATATACGGTTTTAACTTTTTTAATCATAATTTGCCAACTAAATTTTCTAGAAGTATACCATGTCGCTCAATAAGTGTCCGGTCTAACTAAGAAAAACATTTTTTTTTTTAGAAATTCGACTTTATTCATCAACATACTCTCCTTCAAGAGTGATACATTCATTCCAATGCTCCTAAAATTTAAAAAATTAAATTTAATTAATCTAAATTCAGCATAGCAATCAGTAATAGTTGATTTGCCTGGTGCAGAGTCTCTATAACGCTTATCAAGCCTCTGTTTGGCTTCAACAGTATTTTTTCCCATCAAAAAACAATGTTTAATCAACACGAAATTCTTTTTTATCCGTTTTGAAAATTACAAAACTGGAGTCGCTAAAACCACTGTAACTTCTAAATTAATTGTCAAAATGTCATGAAATTTTCACACGTATCATTTGAAGGTTGGTACTATCCAGAAATCATATGGGTCTGTCAACAGTGTTGCCATATATATCTCAGACCGGAGACTTATTGAGTGAAGTGTTAAAACAAATATTCAGTAAAAATTTAAATACTCGTTAATTAAAAGGTAATAAATTTGACTTGCTACAATTTTTATAAATACAAAAACATCCTAATTCGGGAATACTTTATTAGGTTTATAACTCACCACTTATTGGCAAGTAAAATGTCTTCTTTAACTAAAGTCTATTCCAAACGATTAGGCGGAACTAGATTTTCAAATCTAGTAATTTTTACAGTTTGATTGAAGCTTTTTATAATTTTGTTCAGGAAATACCAACTTCAATACATAAAAAATAGCTATTGACAACTTACAAAAATGAAAATTCCAGTTAGTTCCGCCTAATCGTTTGGAATAGCTTGTATCTGTCTATTAATTGTAATACGCATGTGCTTTTCGCAATTTCTTTATTAGATTTTTATGTACCTATTCTGAACTAAAATAACTATGTTATACATCTAGCCAGATGTGCATGTTATAAGATAGGACAATATTTGACCTTGTATTTTAACACCGTCAGTATACTTAATATGTTTGGTTTAGAATAGGGATATAAACTTAGTTCGTGATAAAATCTGGACAATAACTTTTGAAATAGTAGTCAAATAAAACTTAGTGGAACTTACCGAGTATTTCAAATCTGTATCTCGTTAAATTGCTTGCTAGGACATCTATTATGCAATGCGTCAACTACCATCGCAAAGCGAACGCACCCATTTCGATCAAATCTGGAGTCTTTTGGACAGAGTACTTTATAACAGTGGCGGTCGGTGAATCATTTTTGGGTAAGCAATTACAAAGAATACACACGCTCGTGATTTGTCGTTGCTATACTGCTGTTAAGCGATATAGTACGAGCTTGTCCGATCATGCTAATTGCATACCCAAACATGTTTCACCGACCGCCACTGCTTTATAAGTATATATTCAGTGATAATAATTAAAAATAAGTATCTATACGGGATAATAAAGCCGGTTGAAACATTGTTACCGCGTGTCGTCTAAAAAAAAAACACATTGCCCTGTGCGCCATTTAGTCATTGGGAACCTATTATTTTTTAAGGTTAAGATTGTATATATCGCAGTGTCCTTGAAACCCAGCTTTAAGGTAACATTTTATATATTTTGTCACTTTTTTTTTTGTAGAACATCTATGTGTAAAATTCATGTAAAGGTGTTGTAAAAAATGTTACATAGGAGGAAACCAAAAAATATATATACAAAAATTTATTAAAAATGAATTTTATTTATAAATTATAATTCACAAAACTTTCTAAAAAAAAAAATGTATTGTTACGGTAAGTTTATTAGAGCACAAATATTACAATAAATTTATTTCCATAATTTCTTAATAGACATATTCTTTTCAGAATCTTTTTGCATTACTTTAGCGACAGCCATTTCAAAGTCTTCTTGCGTAACATGGACTCTACGTTCTCTCAGTGCGTACATTCCAGCTTCAGTGCAGACACCCTAAAATAAAATCACTATTAGTACAATATACAGTGTAATACAGAGCGATCATAAAATCTTGAGCGTTACATAATGGTAAACAATGGGTTTTAAAATATCAAAATAGTACTCTAATTCATAGCTGAAAATACCAATTTAACAAAGAACCAATCAGATTACTTCGTTAGCCCGAACTCACCTGAGGAACAAGGAAAATCGGATGTCCAATAGCAGCGCTAGCTTTTAAAATATGGGGGGGGGCATTAATTTTTTAATGTTATAAATATTAATGAAAAATATTATGGTTTTGAATTTTGAAAAGATAAAAGCGGGACATTAGCAACGCTTTGACCTGCTTCCATCTTTCACAATTCGAAATATTCCCGAAATGAACCGGGGTTATACAGTGGATATCGTTTATAACGACCTATCGGTTTTTGCGACAAAATTTCAAAAGTCCCGGCCAGAAAAATATCTTTTTATTTGTGAGACTTATCGCTTATTACGACGAAAAATGGCTTGAAGTTTGGGTCAAATTATCTTTTATATGACGTATCCACTGCTTAACGCGTAAAACGGCATCCCCGAATTGGCTAGGGGAAGTACCGAGTTATAAAAAGGCAAGGCGAAACGCGACAGACAAACATATTCATTCAGGGCCGGTTTCTGAAAGCTAAGCAGAGTTTAATCTTTTGGTTAAACTCGGTTACAATATAACAATCCCATAAGTAACCATAGCAACAATTTTCTAACTATTTGGTTATAGTTAACTAGGCTTTCAGAAACCGGCCTTCAGTGGTTAACTACGAGTTGAAGGTACGTCATCGACGTCGCTATTGAGAATAAACATTACCTATAGAGGCGCTGTTGTCGCTTACAAAATGGCGATTGGAATAGGATATTTTTGACATTTGCCATTTGATACACAACAATTCACATTGCAGTTAATTTTCTGTTGCGATTTTAAAGACATTTTATTAAAGTTTTCTTCACTTTAACACATACAAAATATTCCGCTAGGCGTCACTTCAGTTATTGTCAGTTCTCAATGGCGAAACGAAAAGCATTAATGTAAATTTTTCAAATATTGATGAACTCGAAACGGAGGAGGATATGACAGAAGATGAAATTTTAGCTGGGTCAGATCCGAATTTGGAATCAGAAATAAACGAGTGGTGGAAATATAAAAAACAACCGAGTTCCAAACACAAAACAATTCAGCATTTTTTCACGTTTAATCAAAATTTAAAAGAGGTTAATTTGCATTACTACATTTGGCAAAATTATTGAAAAAAACTTTTTAGAAAACCAAAAATTACAAAAACGTCAAAATGGTCACAATGCCTTAATGCAGTACACTATCGCGCTACCTACCTTAACTTCGGCGCCACTAGCGCCAGGCATTAGTTCAGCTATCTTCCGCAGGTTGATTCCTCTCGTTAAATTCATTTTACGGGAGTGAATTTTGAGAATATCTAGACGGGCTTCCTCATTTGGTGGGGGGAATTCGATTTTACGATCAATACGACCTGGACGCAGCAAGGCAGGGTCCAGGATATCAATTCTGTTCGTCGCCATAATGACCTGAAAACAAATTTTAAATATCAATTTTCAGAAAATCATTTTCTATTCAGTTTGGCTTCAGGTACAGGATTTCGTAAGTATTTAATGTGATAACATTTTTCGATTTTCAACGTCAGTGTTTCTCAACCGCCTTTCTGTGATTAAATCTAACAGGTTCATGAAAATCTATATAACTGATAATATTGCCAGTAAAACAGTTTATGGCTTGTAGAACTTTTATATACAATTATGGATTTTTTATATTAGAAATTAGATATATACTAATGACTAAAATATATTGGCAGTTAATAGTAACTGGTTCAATATATTTTGTAGCGGCACACAGGTTGACTCATACTGCGTAAACATTAAAATTAGCTTGTACATGAACAAAGATATACGGGTTTCGTGATTATAAGGATAGCAGTTTGAGAAATTGTGTAGTTAATTTGGATCTGTCATAATACAAGTAAGAAAATATAAGTTTACCTTAATATTTTTAGTAGCTTCAAATCCATCTAACTGATTCAATAACTCTAACATCGTACGTTGTACTTCGGAATCACCACCAGATCCAGATTCAATACGTGATGAACCAATAGAATCAATTTCATCCATAAAAATGATGGATGGAGCATGTTCTCGCGCCATTACGAACAATTCACGCACCATACGAGAGCCTTCACCAATGAATTTTTGTACCAACTCCGATCCAGAAACTCGAATGAAGGTACATTCGGTGTGATGGGCTACGGCTCTTGCTAGAAGAGTTTTTCCAGTTCCTGGAGGACCGTACAAAAGGACACCCTTTGGTTGAGCAATACCTATAAAAAGAAATAATTATTGATGATTAAAAAGTGTAGTTGCAAATAAGCGACAATTATTGTTCAAAGATTTAAGTAAAATTATTGTTGTCATGCATGGACAATGTGTCCATGCAATTATTTTTGAAATAAAACACTTGGCCAATTGCTAAAGCAGCAAAAGCCATAAAAAAAAAATGAAACACTTCTTTGGGCACGTTTGTCGATTGAGGAGTGACGGTTGTGAATTACGGACATGTGCCCCTCTCGCCGACAGTCTCGCTAGTCAGCTATACATTATATCGCAAACATTGCAATATTAAAACAATGAACAGTAAAAGCTGGAGCATAAATTAAGTTTTGTGTTAATTTCGAGGGAAATCCAACCGCATTGTTTTAACAATTGTTTTGAATGCAAGAAAATAATTTTTAACATTGAGTTTTATCTTAATTTCGAGGTAAATTCACCCGCATTGTATTAATAATCGTTTTAATGCAAGAAAATAATTTTTAACATTGAATTTTGTCTTAATTTCTAGATAAATTCACCTGCATTGTTTTAACAATTGTTTTAAATGTAAGAAAATTATTTTTGACAACGAGACTTGTAATTTCTAATTAAATCTACCGGCATTGTTTTCAAAATTATTTTTGATGATGATTTTTGACTTCAATTTTTGTTTTTTAATTTATATAAAATTGATTTTATATTACTTGCTTTTCCTTCCAACAAGAGTAATTTAGAAAAAAGAAGACCTCGGAAATAACTATCCGAATATCTAATAAGATTTAGTAATCAGGATACAAGGACAACCTGACACTTATCAGATTTACATCTCAAGATGATGGACTTATGTGAGTAAGGCCAGAAATTAACTTGACTAGCAGTATCTCAAGAAGAAAAGCAGAAAAATTAAATGAAAAGTATATTGAAGATGTAAGAAACGGAAGACTGCAAATTCGCAAATGCACACATAGGATTATTGCTGGAAGAGTTGCAGATAATTATTGCTGCAAAAATGGCATGCAATTATTACTGCAAAAGTTGCATACAATTATTGATGCAATTTTTGTTGCATGCAATTTTGATAAATTTATTTAAGTTTTTAAGGTTTAAATCAGTTTTGTCATACCTAAAGCGTCGAAAAGCTCTGGATGTTTAACTGGAAGTTCAATAACTTCCTTAATTTCTTTGATTTGTTTGTCCAATCCGCCCACCATTTCATAAGTTGAATCAGGAACTTTTTCAACCATCATAAGAGATACCAACGGATCTACTTTGTTAGGAAGAATTTTATGTAAAGTGTAGCTTTCGTTACGTAAAGCTACTCTGCAATTAGGTGTTACATCATTGATATCTATATTTTTGTCGATGTCTACGACGAATTTTCCCTCGGGATGAACTTTAACGAGTACTTTTTTCTTGTCCATTGGTTTAACTACTTCACCAACGTAGCTACCTTGTTCTTGAAGTAACATTAGTTCTTCACGCAACATACGTACTGAAAAAAAACAGTTTTCATTATCCAATGGAAACATTTAAATCGTTCTAATATACCTTTAGCATTTAATTCATTTCGTTGAGCTTGTAAACGTCTTAAATTCTGACTTTTCTCAGCAACTATCAACTGAAGTTCTTCAATTTTCTGAATGTAATACGGCCGAAAACCTTCTCCTTTTGGTCCAGGACCATCTACTTCCATCTAAAATACAATAATAAAACACTAAATAGTCTCATTTCAATAGTTAGTATGATATACAGGTTTAGATTTTGCTTTTGAAGTTGAAGGCTGTGAAGTTGAAGGTCCTTCTCTTCCTTTTGGCTCTGGAACTGAAATTTTTATAACGTTCTTTGGTTCCCCTGTCTGGATATCCTCAAATGATGAAAAATTTATACCCATTTTGCATAAAAGAAAAATATTTTAGTAAAAAAGTAAATGATTAATCAGCATTTTTGAAAAGAGGTTATGTAGAAAAACAACGGAAAACAAACAAAGAATACGTGATAGAGATTTTAAAATTATAGCATTTGATTATATTTATTTAATAATTGAGTCTCACCTTATTTATAATCGTCATTTTGAAGCTTTTATTTCATTCAAATCGGAAAATTAAGAATCACTTCTGTCAGTGACACAAACCGATCTGAAATTAGCTAAAAATTCAGAAAGTCAGATTCACAAAACAAAAATGTACTTTTGTCAAACACGTTTTTGACTGAAGTGGCAAAGCATGTTGTTAAAATTAATAAAACTGTTTTTCTGTTGTGTTAATTTTAAATGTTATTCGCTAAGGACAAAATTATATACTTATTTGTTCGTTGTGTGAAAAAATAATAAGGTAAACACTAATAAATATCATATAAAATTATTACGTATGTTTAAAATGTCTAACCTATTACATTTTTATTTAATTTTTACAGATATGTCTGTTGCGTCTAGTCGTAGACGTACTTTGCAAATCGCAAACAGTGAAATAACACCCCAACGATACAGCACAGGAGTCTCTCGTAAGGTTTTACGTTTCCAACTGCCACATAGTGATCGAGTTAAATCCATATTGCAAAGTTACCTGAATGGTGAAAACTTAAAAGAATACGAACAACTCGTAGTTTCAATTCGAGATGATGAGTTTCAGGATAATGAGATATTGTCACTGTTGGAAGAGGCATCACAATGTGTCTCGATGCTTAATCAAGATTTGAGATTATTTGTAGAAGCTTTATTAGTCTTAAAATGGGCGCATAGAAGTGAAATTTTAGTTAAACAATACCAAGGTTTTTTGGTAAATTTATTATCAGCGCATAATTATCATGTTAAGTTTGCATTAGATCAATTAGTATTATATTTTCTGCCAGGTAATATAACCTCACTTAACTTTATTGCTCAATATTATGACATGTTTTTTTTTGTAGGTATAGATAAGAAGGAGTGGCTGAATGGTGTTCCGACGGAAGAGGATTGTAAAATCTATGCCAATGTTCATTCAGTGTTGAATATTTTGTTAAAAATTATACCGATGTCTAGAGAAATTTTACATAATTCGTTTGTTAATTCATATCCATATGTTAAAAGACCGACACATATGCATGAAGTATATTTACATAATATGCTTTGGGTTTTGGATTATCAACCGGAGCTCAGATTGGATTTTTTCTATTTAATATTTTCGAGGTATGTATTTTTACAAATATATTGTTAAATTGATTGGAAGTAGAAGTAAAATGGGTGGGACAAGAACATTTTTGGCATATTTTTGACTAAAATCGAGTTAAAAGAAATTAATTTTAAAAAACTACTTTTTGTTCCTCAATATACATTTTAAGAGCTTTTTTTTGATACCACACAATAAATTTAACAAATATATATTTTTTTTCAACGCCACAAAAAAAAAACAATATTTTTCGAAAAACTAATCTGATCAAAAATTCCATACTGATCATGCTGAGTGTGTAGGACAAATTTTGCTTTGTAGTAATCACGGCAAAATGAACGATATTTTGAAAATAATTTATCGAAAATTAATCAAAGAGCTTTAAAACAAATTTTATGTTAAAATATTTTTTTGTTAATTTTAATTTGAATACCTAATACCATTATTTAGGTTTCTAAATATGTGCAGTATTTTTTTTTTTATATAGCAAGGTTCATTAAGATTTTGAAAATTGCGCCTATGGTTTCCATTGGTTGTTTTAAGTCATATGCTCCGCCCCTCTGGTTTCGTATACATGACACATAGGATGAAAATTTAATTCCAACAATTCCAACTGGTAATTAAATTTACACTCTTAAAAATTAAATGCAACTTTTGCCAAAATATAACTAGAATTTTGACAAAATAATTTAAACAAAATAAAATTGTAAAAAATAACAAAAAATAAAATTATCTGCCGGGAGCGAAACTAGTTTGCTGCGTAGCAAGCGAGCAAACTAACCATTAGACACGTATACGACTTCTAGTATAGTGTGTTACATAATTATAACTTTTGTACATCAACCAAAAAACACAAAAAATGCGTTCTTTATCGAAAACATAATCTGATCAAAAATTCCTGTTGTACTATTCCTGTTCACACCAATGTACATTAGTTAGAATTTTTTCAGATTTTTAGTTTAAACCATCTGGGCTACAGGTTGTGGGACAAAAAATTTTTCGCACAATTTTGGCAAAAATCGCATAATTTATTTTGCAAAAATAAAATTTTGATCGTTAAACCATGTATTGAGGTCTTTTATTTGTTACCCTACTCATATATATTTTTTTTTCGATGAGTACATATTTGTTTATATTTTTAGGGGGATATGTTTTTTAAATGTTTTAGTATTTTTCCTATGTGCGGGTCAAAGAGTTATATAAGCATGCCAAATTTCAACTCTCTAGGTTTAGCCGTTTGTCTACAATTTTTTTCGGACAGACCGACGACAAAATTTCGGTATAAGGGTTTTTTGGTTCAAATATAATTATTATGCCAATATTTTCCTTTCTGGGCCCCGGGCCTATGTTCTTGTTGCCCGTGCCTAGTTACGGCACTGGTCATACCTACAAAACCCTAAAAAATTAAGTAGATTTAACTATTTTTGTCAATGGGTTCCTCAGTTGTATTTTTTTTTTTTTCAGATTAATAATATTAGATGTAAACGCTCCTCGAGAAGAAATAGCGCAGGATCAAATATCAGACGAAGATATTTTTCCAATGGACGATTGTAAATCCGTAAAATCATCCGTCATGGATCCCGAAAAAATGAAACACGTTATTGCACATACACTCGACGTCTGTCTCGACCGAATATTAAATTTCATTGTTATCGAATGCCACGATCTCGAAACTGGAGCATTACATTGGGAAAAAACAAAAAAACTCTACCATGAATTCATAGAAGTTTTCGACAAGATAATACTCCCAACTTATAATATACATCATGTACCATTTGTTATGTTTTTCTTATGTTCATTTAAACCTGCGATAACAGAAGCTTTTATAAATTATTTATGTAAAAAAGTAGATTCACCTAATGTTGCTTCGGTTATAAGACAGACTGCTGTTGCTTATATCGCTAGTTTATTAGCGAGAGGACAGTTTATAATGATGAGCAAGTTGAAGAATACAATGGAACATATGGCTGCATGGATTCATACGTATATAACAGCACAAGATGGACTCGACAGTTTAAACTCTGATATTCGAGTACATGCCGTTTTTTACAGCGTTTGCCAAGCGTTGTTCTATGTTGTTGCTTTTCGACATCGGGATTTAGTTAGTACCAAAAAAAGTAAGTATAATTTATTAATCTTGTAACCACGGGCGACGTAGAAATCGCGGATAGTGTTTGACTTACGGCTAACCTGAGACAAAAACAGGTTTCAATTGAAATCGGTACTACTACATAGTCAAACATCATAGCAAAAATCACAGTAAATGAAATTAAACTTATTTAAAAGTTATTATTTCTTATAATATAACTAACGAAAAATAACAATTAACAAAAAATATCAGTCATGTACTAACAAAGATCAAAGTAAATAAAATTAAACTCTTATTCAAAAATAATTCTTATAACTAAAGAAATATAGCAATTAACAGAAAAAATCAGTCAAAATCGTTCATAACCAAAATCACATTAAATGAAATTAAATTCGTGTAATAAACTTAATAATAGTAATAAACTAATTACAAGATGCAAAGCAATTGTATGATAAATGAAAATAATATTTTAAATAAACTTTTAAATTAATATTTGGCGAGGCATTTTTTTCATTTCTTCTAATACTTCGTCTTTTTCTATATCAACTTCCCAGTTAATGTGTAGTGCTGCTAATCCATTAAGTCGATCTTCTTTCATGGTGTTTCTTAAATAATTTTTAAGAATCTTTAAGGTCGAAAATGAGCTACTGTTTTGTGGTTTATTTGAATATTCAATTAAAAATCTGAATCTTAAAAATCAAGACGTCAAAAAACTAGTAAATTTGACCGACATATTTGTATCCCAACCGGAACAATGGCTGAAAACTGGGACTGTCCCGGTCAAACCGGAACGTATGGTAGCCCTATTTAAATTATAAAACACTAACATTGACTAAATATTATAATACGATATAAAAAATAATGGTATCGCAATTTTGCATTTTTGTAAATGAAAACTACATATTTAAAAATTGTTAGGGGGGCTGCAGCTCCTAGCCCCCCTCCCTCTTAAATACACCCCTGTATATAAGTGTTAGATTTAAAAAAATTTAGATCTAGAAAACAACGCTTAGGAGGACACTACACGTTAGTGTCCCGGTACAGTGTTGCCACATGCGATTTCTAATGTATTTATCTACACAAGTAATAAAAATGAACTGGAAAGAGCAACAGCGGCGAGTTATTAGTGTGAATGTGTTGGTGAATTTAGACCGGCGGCCTTAGCTTAGCGTTCTTTTGATTTGATTTTACACAGACGTGAAACTGGATACAGTGCGTTATATTAAAACTAACGTGCGCTTAACTATGAAACTATATTATTAATAAAAAATATTGGTCCTCATTGGCCAAAAATGAATATTTCACAATCGAACAAAAATGGAAATAGAACATTAATAGAGAGTTCAGTAAAAAACAATGTTAATAATTTAGAATGGGGCACCAAAAGCTACAATTTTTTTAACTACCAATGATTGAGCTATCTGTAGCTCGGAGCTTAATAAAAAAGTATATATAATAAAAAATATTCACTTTCAAGTCGTACTTGGAAGTATAATTTGAAAGCGAAATATTTTTAATCCTTTTTAATGTCATTATGGTCAACTTAGGTCTTAAATTTTTTTTACCAACTTAAACATCTCGTTTTTGAGAAAAATAATATTCCCTCTACCTTGATACATTGTGTATATAAATTCTAAATATGATTCACAGGCCAGATTGAGTTAGATTGGGGTTGGGATTGTGCGATTAACGAAAGTAATATCTTGATATTTTTTTGTTTTTATTTGTACATAAGTGGTTGGTAGGCAACTAATAAACAAATGGCGCGCAAATAGTTTTGTCAAAAGTAATTCACAGGAAAAAAACCGCGTATTTTAGACAAATTAAAGTGACACCCGCTGTTCTAACAAAATGGGGAATTTTGATCAAAATTGTGTTGAATTGTAAGGAAGAAGATCACAATCGCCAAATAGTCCAGATTTTAATGTATTAGATCTTGGCTTTTTCAGTTCTATTCAATCCTTAAAACATACAGCGTCACCGAATACAATCGACGAACTGATTGAATGCATACAAAATGCATTTAATGCATTAAACATACAAACCCTTCATAATGTTTTTCTAACATTGCAAACTTCTAGAAGCAACCATGCAAAAGGAGGTAATTCCTATAAGATTTCGCACATTAATAAGGCAAAACTTAATCGTAAGGGACGATTACAAACAACATTACATGTTCCATACAAGCTGTGGAGACAGCCATGTCCTTATTAAATTAAAACTTTTTGTATTATTCTTTGTTTTACTAGATATTTGTAACTCTTTCATAAATAAAATCAACCCAATTATATAAATTGTAAATGTATAAAATATTTACGGACAAGAAAAAAATCAAAATGTATATACCATATTTTCGGACGGAGGGAGTAATAAATAATTTTATCCGGTCATCAACTTTTGTACTCAGGGTTTAAATATTTATTTTTTTGTTTACAGATATTGCCTTCCTGGAAAGTTTAAATTTAGCAAAAATGGTAACATGCCGTTTAAATCCTCTACGAGTCTGTCAAAGTGCGGTGGTTCAAAACTTCGCAGCTGTAACCCGAACTTATCAACTTGCTTACTGTTACAGCATCATGGAACACAATTCTAGAAATGTAATGCCAATAATATATTTAGATGAAAAAGGTTGTGTTTCAACCTCTTCTGTAATACTAGATTCATTTTTCCCCTTCGATCCGTACCTTTTAAAACGATCAAGTAAAAAAATCTCTCCGTTATATTTAGAATATAAGGAAGCAGGTGATGATATGGAAGTTGAGACGATAGAAAAAGAAGATGACGATGATTTTTTGAATGATCATACTCCAGATTCACAAAATAGAATATCTGGTGATAGATTTTCATATGGAACGTCTCCAGGTTTTAAAATTAATCATTGAATTTCTATTGTGATAATTATTTATATTTTATTAATATAGTATGTAAATTAATATTTTAAATTATAAATTGTACTATGTAATTTGAACAGGTATTTGTTACTGTTCGAGTTGTATGGAATAAATTGGGATAGCTGTTGTAAAACGAGTTTAAAAAAGTTTGACAATATAAATTTAACAAATATTTTGTGAAATATTTATTTCTACCTTATACAGGATATTCCAAACGTTTAGGCGGAACTAAATGGGAATTTCGTTCTTTTAGGATGTCACGAGAAGGGATCTTGCTTGGGTTATTTCATTTTTCACGTTGGAATTGGAAAATTTAAAATTCCAACAGTGAAACCATGGAAACGAATGGCATATGTCAAAAATTTATGTTCAAGGTTTGGTGAACTAATTACGAATTTTTAATAATTTTAAAGTTTAATAACCGGTTTCGGATCTTCATAAAAAACAATAGAATTTTTTAGTACCAGAACAAACTCTCTAAGTGTTTTTGGATTCCCTGGGCCATGAAACGTGGTCATCAGTCAAAATCTCGACATCGAAAATTTTCACGATTACAATACTTGCCCCTTATATATTAAGGTCGGGCAAGTAAAAATTCAAATTATTTCAATGATGGGTTAAATACATACGTTATTTTCGATTTTAGTTATTTAATTTTAGAACGTTTAATTTATCAAAATAGTTTTATGTAGCGTTAAAAAAAGGTCCTCACCTCCCAAATCCAAGTGAAGAGCAAAAAAAAGGTCCTCATCTCCCAAAATCCAAGTGAAGAGCAAAAAAAAAATCCTCAAATACAAGTTACAATGCGGGACACCCAATCAAAATGCGAAACAGTCCCGCAAAAAGCGGGACGAATGGTCACCCTAGTTTTAACAATGTACGATCTCTCATCAATTGGTACGTGTAACGTGTAAACAGCACTCATTCGGCAGTAACAATATTTTTACTTTTAACAATTTCATTGTTGCTTAGGCGGAAATTTTATTGCGCATGTCAAAAACAAATATGAGAAATGATAAGCAAAAGATTTAGTGTAATACAACACAATATTGAAAGAAAGTTTCGATTTTAGTATTTAATATAATCAAAACAATTTAAAATTTACTTTAACTAAGCACAACTTGAATCGGCAGTATCGTTAACCCAAAGGCACCCCGCTCTACCGCCTAACGATCAGACTGACCAGCGTAGCGTCTACCAATACACGCATCAGATTAATTTATTTACTATGATGTTCTTTCTGTGATTACTTCTGATCTAGAAACGATAGGTACATGGGTCAAAGGGCTTTCTTTTCGTTAGTCAATACTCTTGCCATTACAGTATTTTTTCTTCGTAAATCTTTAAAGGTAACGTCGACATTCCACAGTAAAATGATCCTTATAATTTTCACCGGAAAATAAAAACTAATAAATGATAATAGGGGATACGCATAAAATTTATATTTCCTTAAAACTACATTTTTTTGATATTTTAATGTTAGTTATGTCACCTAACACAACAAAAATCACATTTTAATTAATATTATAGCCAAATTTTTTAATTAAAATATTGTAAATTTGAAATAAGCCGACCACGCCGCGAAGGTTGCCGAGTAGATACGACTGAGACTGTAAGGGTTTGACGTCACAGATACAGACAAAACATAATGTTTACGTGTTTATATTGTATTGTTTGAGAGTTTTGTATTTGTTTTTAAACAATTTTTCACGCATTTATTATTAAAATAATTTATAAAATATATGTACTCACATTAAAATGGTCTTCACAAACATAAAGTTTACTTTTTTCTGAAATATCGGTTTTATTTCGCCTCATAGATTTTCTGTTGTTTTTAGTCATCAGGTAATGATATACATTATTTTTTCGGATTTCTAATTGAACTATTTGTGCACATTGGTACTAAACAATATTTTCGACTATGTTTCGAAGTACTGGGGCCTGGATCTTCCATATTTTATATATTTTAATATAAAATTTAATTCGGTAAACATGTATAAATTGTTTTTATAGAATTAAACTTTATTTTAATTAAAATCACTCTAACTTTACATAACCTATAAAAGTTATACAAACAAATAAGTTCACAACATCTATGTACGCTGGGTAGACTAGTAGTGTCATGTGTCAGTTAGAAGGGTATGACGTCACACATCGTTTTCGCGCGCTACATACATTTATGATTTTTTTAAGCCTTCAAATTAAAAAAAAAAAATTAAAAACTGTTTTTTATGTTTATATGCAACAAGAGGAATTATAATAAAAAATTTAAAAAATGCCTATCCCCTATTGTGAGTTATCTATTGACCTCCGATATATGTTCTCCCGGACTTTTTTGTAGTAATACTGAATCTTAAAAGTCTCAATATATATTTTCGATATATCTCTTACAGTTTAGCCGTAGTAACGATTTTAATATTCCGCATGCAAGATTTTTTCCGACCTATTTCCGTCCGTAGGCCCTAAAAACATGTACATCATTGAAAAACCGATTATTTTTTTGCACCATTAGTTCCGTAGAGTCCTAAAGAGTAAGTGTGCAAAATTTGTTCTAAATCTACAAATTATATTATGACCTTATTAAAAAATAAAACCATGTCAGCCAACATAATTAATTTTATTTATTATAAATGTACAGACAAATAAATATTTTTATCAAAATCATGCGTTTATTAATAGATTATGTTTTGATTTAAATATAATTTAAATTCATCTAGTGCTATTTAGATTGAGCCGCTTCTAGTTCTCGTTCCACGACCTTTCGGTACTCGTCGAACCCTCCTTCGATACTCTGCACTGATCCACTTCCACAAACCCACAGCTCCTGGCACACCATCCGGATTAGTCTTTCGTCGTGAGATACTAGTATAACGCCACCCTGCAAAATAAATATAAAAATTTAATTATAGATTGTTACATATAACCAAAAAATATAAAGTTTTAAGAAAAAATAATAATAAATTCCAAAATAAAATAATAAATAGGTAAAGTTTGTTCCAAACGGTTAGGCGGAACTAGATTTTGCAATCTAGTTACTTTCATCGTTTAAATCATGCTTTTCGGCCGTTTTGTTTAAGCTTTGTAAATCATACTTGCAACAAACATTTTTTGGTTAACGTTAATATCATTTTAAAATGTCATTTTCTTTATATTTTGATTTTTTGTGTCATTCTTAATACAAATATCCCATTTATTTATTTTTTTGTCACTAAAATATGTAAGAAAAAAAATTTTTTTTTGACTTATGTCATTCGTTTCCGTTGTTTCATTGTTGGAATTTTAAATTTTGACATTCCAACGTGAAAAATGAAATAACCCAAGCAAGGTCCCTTTTCGTGACAACCTAAAAGAACGAAATTCCCATTTAGTTCCGCCTAACCGTTTGAAACAGACTGTAGTAATTTTATTTCAGATTGTTGGTTTAGTATAAAAAATTTGTAATCTCTGAAGGGTTATACGTAGCGTTAATATTATTACAATATCAAGTATGAATTTAGGTTTCACTGTCTTAATAGTTTGGTTATAAACACAAAATCCAAAGCTTTAAGAATGAAGAATATCACAAATCAATCTGACATTTATAATCAAATTTGGCTGAATGCTGAATCAGCAATAAACATCGCCATAGTCAACACTGCCAATAGCAGCAAAATAAAAATCATAATTTTTACTTAATAATAGTTAAAACTAGTGAAAAATCTGGATAAATAAAATTATAATCCTTGGTTTCATATTATAATAATAATAATAATAATAAATTTATATATTTTATTTATTGTTGGTATATATTTATCATACGTAATATTAAAAAAAAAAAAAATACGTGAAGTGTGAATTTTCACACATTTCAGGGTATTGTAGGTATTTAGTCAGTGAATGATGATTATTAGAAGGCCAAACGATGAAGCCTGAAACTACATAACACAATTACAAGTGTTGGTTTTAAATCCTTTAAATCAATAGGCACGACAAGAAGGTTGCAGTTAGATTGTTTTCTACCGTGTATCATATATCTGTAATAATATCATAATATATATTTTAACGCATTTATTTATTTATTTTTTTTTTTGTATAGTTGTAAAAATATGATTCAAATCCAGACCTGGCAACACTGCGGGCGATCTTTTCTCACGCAAGAGCATAACGCCTACAGAGACATTATTTATATTGCGACTATATGAAAAACTAACAGATTCTCTACTATAAATGGAATCCCAGCAACCGGCCAGTTATTTATTTATTTACCTAGTCGATATTTACAAAATAAATTTACATATCTCTTCTCTACCCATAACAAAATGTAACCATGTATATACAAATATTTTTTTTTAATTTTAGCTAAGATATTAAACGAAAATCTTAATACTTGGCAAAATTTAGTCAAAATGAAATGTATTTCAAAAATCATTACCGTCCATTAATCTGCACTTAAAGAGCTTTTATTTAATATCCCCAAAATAAAAATTAAATTTTAAAAAAATATATATATTTTTTTTCAATAACACAAAAACTGTAATATTTTCTATAAATGAAATCGGATAAAAATTCCTCTCGTACCTTTCCGGTTCATAGCAATATACATTGCTTAGAATTTTTTCAGATTTTTAATTTAACCCCTTAGGGTTAAAAGGTGCGGGACACTGATTTTTTAGTACTTTTTGGAAAAAATTGTATTAAAATAAAAGATATAAATAAAAGACTACTTCCCGTTCCTTTATCTAGGTCTTAAAAGCTTTCTTTTGATACCACACAATAAATTTTAAAATCATATTTTTTTTTCGACGTCACAAATAAATCAATATTTTGCGAGAAACCAATTTGATCAAAATTTCCTGTTGAACTATTCCGGTTTCCATCAATGTACATTATGAGATTTTTTCAGATTTTTAGTTCATCCCCTCTGGGAGATAGGGTGGGGGACAAAAGTTTTTTTGCCATTATATTGACAAAAAGCCCATAAAAAAGATTATTCAAAAATAAAAATTTGTTTGTGAATCACGCATTAAGAGGTTTCATTTGATACCCAATCAAAATTTTTAAAAAATATTTATTTTTCCATTTAATACATATTTGTTTATATTTATCCCGCGCTGTATTTTTTTTTGGAACTCTATAGTATTCCTATATGTGGGTCAAAAAGTTGTACAAGTATGCCAAATTTCAACTTTCTATGTTCAGCCCTTTGGCTAAAATTTCTACTGTACAGACAGACACATGAGTGACGTTATAAGGGTTTTTTAGTTGTCATACCTACACAACCCTAAAAAGGAATGTATCAATACGATAAATGATGCAAAAAAAAATAAAAAATGCTAGACTTACATTATATTTATTTATTCCTTTTCCAAGAGCTTCAATAGTCTCTATGTCTAAGTGATTAGTGGGTTCGTCAAGAACTAAAAAGTTTGGTAAACCCATGCACATCCTAGCGAAAGCTACTCTTGATTTTTGGCCTCCTGATAAACTGCCTACGGTCTGTAACGCCATATCACCGGATACCCCAAAACTACCTAACTGTCTTCTGTATTCTTCAATTGGTTTACCTATAAAAAACGGACAATTAAATCAAAACTGTATAAATACGATTTAAACAAAAATATTTTTCCATAACAAATCAAGATGAAAGAATTTTGTGGATGTGATACCAAAAACCTACTTATAGTTTGCAAGAGAATGAGTAAATACTTACCGGAATAACTAGATTGTAGTAACTCTACCGAATTTTGATTCATATCTAATTGGTCAATATGATGTTGGCTAAAATATCCGAACTTTAAATTTCTATGTACGTGTCTAACACCAGAAGATGGCGTTAAATGTCCCATTATTATTTTTAATAGAGTTGTTTTACCAGCACCATTATCACCCACCTAAAACAAATCATACAAATAAGTATTATTAAACAGTTTAGTTGATAAATTCTGCGATAGAGGTCTCAATACTTACGATACATATCCGAGATTCCAAAGTAGCTCCTAAGTTAACATTACTAAATATTGTTCTATCGTTTGTATACCTAAAAGTAACTTCATCTAATTGTAAAATGGGTGGGGAGAGTCTTTCCGTCTCAGGGAATTTTAGAACTACATCCTGTTCCTTTTCAATAGGCTTTAGATCAGGCCTAAAAACATAAATAAGATATTTTAGAATTAAGTTAGCTATTCTTTTTAGAATTTTTAAAAGATGTCTTTTCATACTCAATTTAAAATGTACAGAAATGGAAGTCAAACATAGAGATAGCAATGATTAATCGAATGATTGAAATTTAATTTATTATTAATCAATAACTCTATTTTATTTACAAGAAATTACTAAGGACCGCTTTCTGAAAGCTTTGCTTAGTTTAATCTTTTAGTTAAACTCAGTTCCAATATAACAATCCCATAAGTAACCATAGCAACCATTTTCTAACTATTTGGTTATAGTTAACTAGGCTTTCAGAAACCGGTCCTTAGTTGTGTTGTTGAAACACTAGTCGGTAGATGACTTTGCTCTCTTCTTTTCAATAAAGTCCCTAGATTACTAGGTCTTCATAACCCTCGTTGTCGCCCATCTGGAGGATTAAACTCAACCGCTACTCAATTCTTCACAAAATACTGCTACAGCTTGCATCCAGTTCAAATGATCACAAACGAATCACAATCTTCCAACTCGATAATTTGTGAGAAATGCCTGGCAAGTTACAGGTCTTCTGTATTCATACCCTTGTTTCCTCAATCGTCTTTGGGCAGTTCGTAATGAAATTGCCAAATTTCGATCTTCTTCGAAATGACGTGCGTGAAATAATTTTATTGCACAAAAAAGGACTTGTAGGAGTTTAGAAATCTCTAAGATGGGTAACTAATAACAAAATTTTATTTTAACAATGAGTTATTTGTGTTAAATCTTACGTACGTAATACGTGATATTACATAGTCTTCGTTCAAACGGGCATTATTTATTGTTACAGCCTGTTTAATTAGCAACAAAAAATATTTGTTTAGGTAGACATTGTATTACCTCCCATTACTTAGTTTCCTAATAAAATGGTTAAATAATTTTTTATATAGCCTAACATTATTATTTTTATTTATTTTTTTTGTTAGCGAGTGCATGTTTTTTTCTTATTTTATAATCGATTATTTTCTACTAATTATACGAAAATCGATTCTAATATTTCGATTAATCGTATGATCAATTAATCGATTCATTAATTTTTATTGCCATCTCTAGTCAAATAACAAAGCGAGATCGACATCACCTCGAAAATTAAATACTACGTAGAATCTTTGGTTTCATTCAAATTAATGGTGAACGGAGAATCCGTAAGAACAAAGATATCCGAGAACTGTACTTAAGGCCAAGTATAACACAAGAATTCAGAGGCAGACGATTACAGTGGATAGGACACGTTATGAGGATGAGGGAGAACAGAATGGTTAGGAAGATATGGCAAGGGAGATTGAATACCCGTCGACCAGTGGGAAGACCTCGCAAGAGATGAAGAGATCAGCTAACCGAAGATCTAACAAGTATTGGTATACAGGGTACTTGGCAAGACCTGACAATATAGAATAGATCGAGATGGAGGACTTATGTGAGTGAAGCTAAAAGTCAACCTGACTGATAGTGCCCAAAGAAGAAGATCTCTAGTCAAATAAATATCTTTTAAAAATTCAAGTATACTTCTATACAAACTGTGTAATAGTCTTTCTACCTCCTAATAAAGTTTTCCAAATGATCTATTTTAAAGCAATATGGTGTAAAAGGGTATATTAATTTTTGTAAAACAATTTTGGAAATTTATATCTCATGAAATTGAAGTTATTGACCAAATACGACCAAATACATTTATTGGGAGATGTAAAGACCTGGATTTAATAAATATATTTAGTTCTTAATTGAATATTGGATTAAATACTTACAGTTTTTCGAGCATTTTGATCTTGGATTGCACAGATGCGGCCTTGTTGGCATTATATCGGAATCTATCAATAAACTCTTGTACGTGTGCCCTATGTTGTTGTTGCGCTTCATATTCTCTTTGTTGATTACGATGTTTCTCCGTTTTTGTTTTTTCAAATTGTTCATAATTACCCCTAAAAAAATAAGTAAACAATATTCTTATATGATTCTAACCAACTTCAAACTATCCTAATTTGTGTCAATTACGATTCTTTCTTTTTAACAGGATGAATACATACCTATAAGTCTCAATTCTTTGCGAATGTAAGTACAAAATATCTGTAGGAACAGTATCCAAGAAATTTCTGTCGTGAGACACTACCAATAGCGTAGTAGGCCAGTTTTGTAGGTAATTCTCTAACCAAATAATTGCTTTAATATCCAACATGTTCGTCGGTTCATCAAGTAACAAAAGATCGGGCCTAAAAATAATATCTTATAAGAAAAACATTTTTCGATATCGGCACACAAATGTAAGGGAGGTAATTTTGGTATTAGAGAGATATTGCAAAGTGAAAAAAAGCTGACTTTATTAAAAGAAACCTCTAATAAAGTATCCTGTATTAAAATTTTTCATGATGTTTTAAAGAGTGTTATTGCAACGGTGCTCTTGCTTCATACTTTATTTTGACAAATATGCCAAATTGATAGATCGAAATCGTAATGAATATAGAAGTTAACTGCAACTCTTATATGAGTTAACTGCAACAGACTATTTTTTTTCCCATACGGCATACTCGCATACGGCACAACCATTCGCAAAAGGGTTTCGTGACACAATTTCTCGGAGAAGAATAACATCGTCCTCGTATTTAAATCGTCAACGTTTTTTATATTTAGCTTGCATCATTACTCACAAGAAAAGTCACCAATTTTTTGTTCGAATTGACTCCGTTGTTAATTTTGAGGTTACATTGACAGAAGACCTGTCAAAATTAAGGTGCTTTAAATAAAAAATGCTTTGCCGTTATTTAAATTAAATATAGGTTGCCTGTATTTTAATAAAAGAAAGAAATTAAGGATATATCAACTGCGCAGGCGCACATGTCAAATAAAGGAAAACTTTATTAAAAGATCAGTAGAACAGAGGTTGCAATAATTCTCTATTATTTCATAAATAAATTTATTATAATCATTCAATTAGAGTAAAATATTTAATCTGTTAAGCGATACAAAAATAATCTATTGCTTAGAAAGGGCATTTAAGATAACGGTAGATTTGTTTATTATTGCAACTTGACACTTTTGTCAATGTACAGTCTGTTTCAAACGGTTAGGCGGAACTAAATGGGAATTTTGTTCTTTTAGGTTGTCACGAGAAGGGACCTTGCTAGGGTTATTTTGTTTTTCACGTTGGAATGTCAAAATTTAAAATTCCAACAATGAAACCATGGAAACGAAGTATATATGTCAATGTCAATTATTTTTTTTATATATTTTAATGACAAAAATATAAATAATTGGGAAATTTGTAATAAGAATGACATAAAAAAATAACATATAAAGAAAATGACATTTTAAAATGATGAAAAAAATTACCAAAAAATGTTTATTGTAAGTATGATTTACAAAGCTTAAACAAAACAGCTGAAAAGCACGATTTAAACGATGAAAGTAACCAGATTGCAAAATCTAGTTCCGCTTAACCGTTTGGAACAGACTGTAACATGAAAATTGAATCGTAAATTATTGTGTTAAAAAAATATACGTCAACCATAAGCACATAAATAATAATTAATTATTGTCTGAGATATAAATATTATGATTCGGCTATTTTCTAATGGGATAGTTATCTGAGTTATCACCAATAAATTATGAATTTTAAGATAGTACAAGACAGACAGTCAAGAGGTGTGAAATGACATTTAACAGTTAGGCGATGTAAGCATTTTAGAGTAGTCATGTTTTAAGGGCAGTAGATTGTAAACCTTCATAATGTTAAGTCATGTTTAGAGTTGATTTTAAGCCGTCGTATGGTTAAGACCGATGTTTTAGAGTTGGTTTTTAAGAGACATGGGTTAGGGACATTTAGAGTGTTTGGGCGAGTCGAAATAAAGTAACAATGTAATTCCGTATGAACGTTAGTGTCGTGACCAGCTAAAAATTGGAGAGACAATATTTTAGAAACATGTAGTGGTTAAATTAGTGTTTGGTGTAAAGTGTGTCTAGTGTATGCGAATGTGTCTCATTTGGATTTAGCTGTATCGACGTAATTGTAAGTCTATTGTAATTAGCGTAAATATTTAAACCTTAATCGTAATTAAAGTAGGTTAGTTAAAATGTTGAGTTTAATTGAACAACCCTTAATCCTTCCAGGAATCATAGCAACCAGCTAGCGGACTAATAGGGGGGGGGTCCATACTTGATCCGCTCGCAAGTCGCGCTAGATTTTTTAGAATTTCAGTATAATTAAAGTGTTTTTTGTACGTACTTAGAAAACAGAGCCCTGGCTAAAGCAAGCCTCATCCTCCAGCCACCAGAAAATTCTTTTGTCGGCTGATTTTGCATTGTGGGGTTGAAACCTAAACCATTCAAAATAATAGATGCCTTCGCTGGAGCTTTGTCCGCTTCTATATTTTGCAACTGCACATAAATATCGCTAAGTTCATTATTTAACTCTGCATCAGCTGACCTGAAAATAAAAGTTAGTTAGGTATATTTACAAATTTATACTGTGGAAGCGGGAATTTCAGAAATAAAACTTTGGTATTATTTAAGATAAAATGATAAAATTAGTTAAAAATATCCATATTATTTAAAAATAAAAACTAATCTGTTTTAAGATAAACACCCTCAGAAATTAGTTGAGTTATTAGTAAATGTTTTTTTAGTTTAAAGTTTGAAGACAAGGGTACAATTTACGATCGTATATTATAATCGTATATTATAAATAGTCAACAATAGCTGCGTTCCATTTACAAGTTAAAATGCTTGCCTAAGCTAAGAAGTTAGTCAAATGGCTTAGCTAACCTAATGGTTGGTTTATATACGGAACAAGAATAAGGAATAGGAAATAAGAATAGTACACAAGATGTTAAAACATGCGCCGTATATCGGTTTATGTAGAAATGAAATTTAACTTAAACATAAGAATATTTGGTAACATTCAACATTTTATTCTTATTTCAAGAATAAGACACGATAAGCCTGCGCACAGCAATCAAAATGTCTGCCGTAATAAAGTTTGTTCAACAGATGTTTTTCAGTTGTGATCAGAGGGTTGTAAACAACAATAAAATGTTTTTATTATTTTTATTTATTCTTCTTGTAAGTTTTAAGAACCTGTCAAGTGACAAACGTTAAACACAGGCCAACGCAAGTACGCAGGCGCAGCGACGAAATGTTATGTCCTATATAAACGGTTTAATATTTTTTATTCTTGTGTACTATTCTTATTTCCTATTCCTTATTCTTGTTCCGTATATAACCAACCATAAGTAATTCTAAGTAACGTAAAAGGAACGCTTTCGGTGGAATAGTTTTTATCCACAACTGTACTTGTCTTAGCAAGGGAAAGGGGGGAGGAAAAAACTTAGTTTATCTTAGCCAGTGTTTTATAAATGGAACGCTCTTACAACTTAGATTAACTTAGCTTAGCTTTGATTTCTTAAGTAAAGTGGTAAAAGGAAAGCGCCTAATATGACCGAAAGTACTGAAATATTGCATTATTTAAATTTCAATGTTCCACAAGCGATTACCAGGCAAAAATACACTTTTTATATAGAAAACAAACATTCAAACTTGGGAAATTTCTTGCCTGTCAATAGAAACCTTGCAAATTTTAACAGAATCTTTAATATTTGTGATATTTTCTTCCTAACACTACGCCAGTTTAAAAACAAAATTATTAGTTTATTGCCAAATATAACAATTGTTTAAATTATTATTATTACTTTCATTTCATACAACTATTAATGTATAAATGTATTTTTTGTTTTACTTCTTTCTTTTCTGTAATGTTTACTATTTAGTTTAACCACTTAATTCGTACTTAAATATGTATTACGTGAAAACTTTTTTTAGGGATTTTTTCCCTGTAAGTTTTCCTATTTACAATAAAAATTAAAAATAAAATCAAATGAAATATGATTTGTTTATATTGTCACCGTTATTTCATGTACGTGGCCGAATGTTTATACATATGTTGATATACGGCCATATATTTTCAGTGATATAAGCAGAGTCAAAATTAATTATTAGGGTTTATAAATTATGGGGGTACAAACATAACAAGTGAAAGATAAAATGTTTCTGATTAAAAAGAGGTTCTGAGTTCAAATTGTTGGTTTTAAGAAAAGGGGTGGGAAAATCTTGTGAGAGAAAGAAATAGAGTATTTAGTAAATCTTCAGTGAATCAAGTATAACTCTATGAAGAGGAGTTTTTGGAAGTTATAGTAGTCGGACAAACCTCCGAAGCGTATTGGTTGAGAAACCCGGTATCGTGATAGTGGATAGATATTTGTGAACATTTTTATTGTTGTTAACCAAATCCTCAAAAACGGTCTTACACCCTGATGCCGGGTTTACATTGGTAGAGTAACAGAGCTAGTAACTAGCGCAAGTACTACGCGCTTTACTCTACTATCTTATTTTCAGGATAGTAGGTGTTCATACGCAATTGACATACATATCTTATTTTCTGGATAGTAAGTGTCAAAACACATTTGACATCTTCACTGTGATTTTGTAGTGAAATTATCTTTTTGCAAAAAATAGTTTATGAATGTGGATATACATCGTCGCCGGCGTGATGCCATTAAGAAAATGGTATTTTGAATTACATCATTTCTTGTGGAGGAAATAATTGATTGTCTTATTGAAGTAATCGGTACAGAATATAAACCTAAACGAAAATGGGTTAGAAATGGATGGATAGAAGAACTAGCCATAGCGCATCAGTCCTTCTATTTCGTGAATTAGCCGTGGAAGATCAAAAAGAGTACAGAGTGTGTTTAAGAATGATACCAGATGATTTTAATAGGCTATTAAATTTAATTAGTCCATTAATACAACGAACTGATACACTAATAAAGGATGCGATTCCAGCAAAAATAAAATTAAAATTAATGCTTTATTTCCTAGCCACAGGAAATAGTTATTGTAGTCTACAACATCTTTTTCGTGTATCAAAGGCAGTTATTTCACAGATGATTTCAAAAATCATCAATTAATAAATCAATGTTACGCAATTTATGTAAATAAATTGTAACTTACCTGATATGGGTTTTTTTCTATTTGTTATGACAGGTTACCGCTTGCCGCCAATTTGAAATGAATCAATTTTGCGTAGTGGGGGAAAAGACAGTAGCTAGTAAATACGTCGACGAGCTAGCTGCTATCCTAGCCCAATTACTAGAAGCTAGTACTCTACTAGTCACATTGTCAACTGTTTACACAGGGATAGTAACTAGTTCCTAGTTACTTGCGCTAGTTACTAGCTCTTTTACTCTACCAATGTAAACCCGGCATGAGAGTGTGTGAGGTGTTTAAGAAGCTCTTTGTGGGGTGCTAAGGTGATTGTGAAGTTTTTGTATTTGTGTCTCTCATGGGATTATTTGCAGCTGTACTTAATTGTAAATTTCATGTGATCATGTATCTTTAAATTTAACTTTTACCTATCATTAAACGTAGGTAATTAAAATGCAGACTAATAAAAAACACCCTTATTCCCAAGTAATAAAGAATAATAGCAACCAGCTGGCGAATCTTTAAGGGATTTTCAAGCTCGATCCGCTCGCGAGTTGTGGAAACAAACTAAGATTGAATGACAAATAATTTAACTGAATGACATATTCTGTTAAATTATTTGTCAGAACACGGCTTTAGAGATTATGATCTTACCCAGCATTTATTGCTGCACTTATTTCCCTCTCGCGTTGCAGTAAAGTTTCTCGGATAAAATCGCACTCCAGTACACTTTGTATAGCAGGCGTATCGTCCCCGACAACTTCCTGTTCAACATGCAGTACTGTTATATGGGACGGAATACGTAATTGACGATTAGATATCATTCTCAGTAACGTAGTTTTACCAAGTCCGTTCCTTCCCACTAGACCGTATCTTCGTCCGAATGCCAGCATTAAATCAGCACCTTGCAATAAAATCCTACAAAAAAGAATAAAATAATATTAAATAATAATACGGATTGTAAATTTTCACATATTTCAGGATTTTGTATGTATTTAGTAAACAAAACAGGAAAACAAAATGCTGGATTTATGGGACAATATTTTTTTGTAAGTCTCAGTATTATTGCTGTATGTGGACTAAAGAACTATATATGCATGTTAAATTTCAATTCTCTAATAAATAAATCAAGATGGAGGACTTCTAAAAATAAAAGTCAACCTGATTAAAAATGTCAAGAAAAGGCAGAAAACAAGCTTACCTATCTCCATAAGCAATATCGAAATTCTCGATATGAATATCCTTTATTTTATTCAGACCCTTTGCTTCAAGTTTGATTTCTTTCTTACTTGTCACTTGCGATGCTGTTGCAGAGTTTAATTTAGGTATCACTGGTTTAACAACATCATTTGATCGTTTTTCTTGTTTTTGTTGCAATTTTGCTTCCGCTTTTTCTAGTTTTCTTGCATCTACTTTCTAAAAACATGTAAAATAATTATTTGCAATATAAACGCAAAAAAATAAGTTGTACTTACAAGATTATCGTCCCGCTGCATCAGCCATATACTTTTAAGATCACCAACATTGTTTTCTAAGTTCGCAGCCATCGAACCGAGATGAACGGGTGCACTTAAAACTTTATGAGGTCCATTAACAGTTTCACTTTTCTTCGGATTCATCATTACCAACAATTTTTTACATATTTTTCTGTAAATAATGATGTAATAATCATATAAATTTCATCTTACAAGTATTTTTTGACATACCGAATTTCATCTTCTGTTTTATTTTCCGAAATCTCTTGTAATACCTCTCCGATAGCTTCAAAAACTTCTTCACTATCTTCAAATTCATCAGCACCATTTTCTAGTATTCCTTAAATTGAAAATTAGTGATTTTTTTAAAGAAAATTGACCAACCAGACGTCATAATTGATTACTAACCTTCAACGTAACGTTTCAAATCATCATCCATTAATGGAAATTCATGTTTAATGAATTCACTACACGCCGCCATATTTTATGATTGAATTATTTTATAAAATTAACAAAATTAGTTATTAAATGTTAATAAATATAAAATAATCACATGCAATACGGCTTGACACACATACCTACGATTTTGACAGGTAATGTGGCACGCTCAAAAGAACGATTCCCAGTAAAATTAAAATTACGTTACTTTGATACTTCCAAATAAAATGGTGAACCAGCCTAAAAATACAATGGCTTTTTAAAAAATCTAAAACAGCTTACATGCAATAATTGTTAGTACAGTTGAAGTTTAATTTGTGTCTTTTTGAAGTATTGAAACTTATTTTGTGATTGTTTAAGAAATTTTTTTGATAAACTGTCTCTTCTTTCGGCGACATATAATCATTTCGCGCGCGAACAAGTAACGCATCGTCAGTAAGCCATCTGAGTAAAAACATTTTGTAACCTACCATACAGTGTTCGTTGCAAATTTTTCAATTGTTTATAAGTAGTTATTAACATTTGTGCGTTTAGAATGTGACATATAGATTAAAAGTGTATTATTAAGCATTTAACAATGTCTGAAACAGAGAAAACCACCCAAAAAATCAACCAACTCGTTAACCAAAAAGACGAAGATGTTTACATAAAAACTGATGATATTTTAGAAATAGCTTCATTAATATCTTCAAAAAACGATGTTTCTGATGAAATAAAGCAAAAACTTTATGGATTAATTAAAGATAATTTAAAAAGTGGTAACAAAGAGCTACAAAAATCTACATTGATACTTTTGAAAGAATGTCTTGAGAAAAAATTGTTTAATTTGCATTCGTCGTTTATTCCGGCACTGGATATTATTATTTTTGAAGAAATATTTATTGATAAAAATCTAGAAGACGTTGATAGTCAAGAATTATGGATGAAAGCTTTCGAAATTTTAATTTTATACACAGACTTGGAAAAAGAAATTTTCAAAGAAACAACACGATGTACTGGGATGCTGACTGCTTTAAAAGTGGCCTTAGCTTCCAATGTAATCAGTTCACCCATGAAGTTAAAAGTAAGTTTACAAAGTATTTAAAAAAATTAATATTTTCAAATCCTTCGTAAAACCTATATGCCAAGCTGGATTTATTTATTTAATAATTCTTCTAGACAAAATATGACGCCTTCTCCCTCTGTAGCAAAATAAAAAAATAATTTATGGAACTCTAAGCGTACTTAGACAAACGCCTAGGTTTGCTTGTGCGTAAGTCTAGCTTGGTATATGAGTAAAATGACTATATGTCCCAATAGAGACCAACATGGTTTTGATACAGTTTTTTAGTGTCCTGACAACATTTCCTAATTCAATTAATTTTACTTCTGCACTGGATACTGAAAAAATATTAAAAATGTGACAGCCACCTGAACGAAACATTTAAAAAAAATATTACAGTACTATACTCTGTTCAGTAAGTCAATGCAGTGCAGCAAAACAAATGCATGTGGTAGCAAAGCAGGGCAGTACTCAACAAATTTAATTTTAATTATATTTATGTACTTGTACAATATTCACTGAATTAATAGCCAGCATTGGAAAGTAATTGAGATGCCTGTTTCAATATAATAAATATAAACCTCTTTAATTTGTTTTGAAGCGCTGCATCGTATGTGACAACAAAGTATAAGCTAGTATATTTAATCCAATTCATGATCAATTTGAATTCTCCTTTCTTAGTCTATCTTTTATTATAACGCAGGTTCAGCATTCTTTGTTGCTCTCCGGTCCTAGTTACTACTATTTCTAGTTATTTCAATCTTCTGGAGCCCATTATTATTAATTACCAATTATTAATTTTTTAATTTTAATTTATCACTCTTGTTTTTCATCTATAGCTTACTGCACATTAATATTAAAATTTAAAAATTATTTAAATTGAAATCGCATTTTTTAAAATATATTTATTATGTAAGTCTATTAAACTAATATATGGTTGAATTTAGAAAAAAATACGCTATCGAATAGGTATAAAAAATATGTATAATCCCATTTGAAAAAAATATAACTTTGTACTCTATCTTGAGAACCACTTGTTTAAAAAATTATTTTCTTCTTTAAGCAGATGTCTCCCTTGGTCTCCTACAACTTTGTTCTATAATATTTTTTTGTAACTATAATAATATAGATCAGCGATTCCCAAACTGTGCGTCGCGGTGCCCTGGTGCGCCGCAGATGGGTTACAAAGGCGCCGCGAAAACATTAACTATTCCTCCAACTGCGTTAGTTAGACCAACGTTTTGACTTGGGGCGCCGCAGAAAAATTCTGACACATTAAGGGAGCCGGGAACCGATAAGTTTGGGAACCACTGATATAGATAATATTGGTGTTGGTCGGTGTCGCTGTTACACCCTGTATTCGCGACTCAAATTAACGTTGGCGGCGCTGCGTACGACAGTTGATGGCCGACGAGAAGCGTAGAGTACGTTCAAGTTAACTTGATGCCAGGCCTATGTTACCGACTCAGCTGCGCAGAAACCAAATTTCGTCCATTACGTTACCAACCGCTAGCTTGACACATTTCAGTGGCGTCACTTACTTTGATTTGTGTTCAACTACGCGTATTGTGCGATGTTGTTTGTTTATTTCCATTATTATTATTTATTTCTCGTACGTTTCAAGGTATACCGTGTACTGAGTACTAACATGAGTAAAAATGTATTTGAAATACAGATTTTGTGTGTTTGGTTTCCACAACAATTGTTTAAAACCCTAATGTACGTCAATGTGATCAGCTGTTTTCTCGCGCAGGATTGATGACGTATTTTATGATGCCCTGGCATGAAGTTAACTTGAACGTACTCTATATGTCAAGTTTTTTCTTAATATTTAACTGTTCAAACAATATTTTGGCAAAAAAGCACTGTATTTAAGTTACTATATTTAAAAACACGTCTTAATTCAAATAAACTGCAGCACAACACACTACAAATATTATACGAATATGTATACGCTTCTGTTTAATTTACCAAGCCGCCACCAGATGTCTCACTGTTATTTGGAGTCGCGAATACTGCGATTGTACTTCCTATGTTCATTAAAAAATTTAAATATTTCTTTGTTATATATTCCATGTCATCCTCATTATGTGCTATAAAGACCTGGTCCCAATTCACCTTTTCTGATAATTCCGACGCCTTTATCTTCTGACCATTAAAATTTTAACTAAATCCAATTTTTGTTATAGGCATTAAAATTATTAAGCACCATCATCGAAACAACAGAATTATCAGAAGAAATAATAGAATTATACATAAACATATACTACAAAGGTCTACTACCTTCTATATTCGAACTGTCAAATAAGCACCAACAACTAACGATAGAGTTAACATTACTCTTAATCAAGAAAATACCACACAAAGACTTAGTATCAGACGCACTATGGGCAAAATATCTACGAAACGACATTCCTGCCATCTATCTTCCAGTCATTACAAAATTAGTCAACGAAGAAAATATATTATTCAGCCAACTATGGATATTAATATTGAGTAGCGTTAAAACAGAATTACACAAAAATTGGTCTGTTTGTAACAGTTTATTAAGTATCGTTGAAAAGGCATTTAAATCCCCCAATTTTGAAGTACGTAAATATGCGTATATAAGTTGGCAAGAATTAATAAACAATTTTGCTTTATCAAAAAGTGAAATGACATCTCCGAAACGTATAAAACTACTTGTATTACCGTTAAAAACCAACAATTGCAAGACCGAAGAATTGATACGAGTTAAGTACCAAACATGGTGTAAATTAATAAACGCTCTAAGTAATCGAATAGAAACTGATAGTATTGTTAGTAGTGGTGTTCTTGAAACGTACCTTAACTTTTGTTTTGGTCCGTTAGGAGAAACTCCATTTATGTCATACATCCACAGTAATTCACAACTCTGTTCACCAGGCCGAAAATTCACCAGTCTTCACATGGAAATGTGTGAAAATCTATTTAAAATAATTGCACGTAAAGAATTGGTTAGCATGTATACATGTAATTGTGAAACATATTTAGATATACACGATTGTTTATTAACTCCAGAATTATTTACTAAAATATCTCGCCTTGTTATACATGCCGTTGGGGAAGCTTCTGTTTTATTAAGCTATTTACCTAACGCTGAACCAGCGATGGTACTAAATGTATACCTCTGGAATGCCCTTTTTGAACTAATCGATAAAGTTACCGAGCATGGAAAACATTCTAATATATTAGATGAATTAAGTTTGATTGTACTTCGCATGTTTTCACTTGCAAAACGAAGATCTGGAATATTAAAATTCTCTGTAATGTCTTTATTCAAAATTATAACAACAGATAAATTTAATTTTTGTGCTCTTCCACATATGGACAGTGAGTTATATCTTAAAATACTTCCAACAGCTTTTAAAAAGGATTGTTATCTCGGAAAAGATATAGTACAGATCTTTGAATATTTATTTACGTACAAAAGAAATAAAAACATTGTTGAATACATTGATAAAAATATAGATTACATGCAAACAGTCATGAGTATAGATTGTAATATTGAAAAACGAGATAATATCTTCTCCGTTTGGTGTTTGTTAGGTAAAGAAATCGAAAGAATCTCAATAAATGATAAAACTGTGATTTATAAGTTTTTACTTTGGGCTGTGGATCATGTACATTTAACTACAGACATGGGAACGGTGTTCCAAGTATGGACTTCTGTATTTAAAACCGTATCAAACAATTTAAACGGTGAAGCAAATTATTTGATGAAAGAAATAATATTGCGGAACAAATCGGAAACACCTATATCTCTTTTTACGATTTCTAAGTTTGTTACGATTATTATTCAAAACTTGAATTATAGAGATGATTTATTGAGTGTGGTAGATCAGTTTTATGAAGTACTAATAAAACCAGATATTGCGGGCAACTGTTTAGAAGAACTACAGAAAGGTTTAGAGCACATTTTTATAAACTGCGATGAAGAAAAAGTTGTCTTAACAATATTACCAGTCATTACAAAATGTTTGAAACAAATACTTCAACAAACAAAGAGTATTACTATTCTGAGTTCCGTAAAAGATTTTTATAACAACGTAAAAGAATCTGAAATAGTTAAGCTATCGATTATTGAACACATTATACCAGTTTTGGAGAATTTTAAAAAATGTACTGTAGAACCTGATAAATTAGATGTCGTAAACCACTTAATTGTTACGATACAAGAGAATGTAGACTTAAAAAATCTAGACGATAAGAAACGAATAAAAAAGAAAACTAAAATAGAACAAACTATTGTATCAGGCGTGGATATAAACACAATGACGCCTGTAAAAATGAAAGGAAGTGTTCTAAAAAATATGGAATCAGAAAAAACTAATGAAACACCAAATTCTGTCTCGGAAAATAAAACAAACGGATCGAAAGATCAAACAAAATCATCCGATGAGCTTATATTTGTAGATTCTCCATATAAATTTGATCCGAAAAAATTAACGAAGACCCAAAAAGCAAAACTAAGTCGTCGACGGGATGATATACCAGCTCTCTATCAAGATTTATCACAATCTCAAACTATAGACTTTTCGGAATCTAATTCCGAACAATTTAACGAAAGTAAAAATGAAGAAACAGACGAAAGACCATTCAGTCAAGTTAACATAAATAATGAGAACGTAGAACCAGTTCCGAGTTGCGAAACACCAGAGAAAGTTGATAGTAAAGTTAGTAAAAGAACAATGAATGAATTAGCTAAAATTGCAATGAGTAAAGTTGTTGGATATGAAGACCATTTAAAGAACATAGACTTAAGTTCTTCGAGAAGAACAAGAAATAAAATTATTGTTTTAAATAAAATTATTGAAAATATTGATGATAAAGAAGAAAAGTTAAAATTGAAAAGTAGAGGAAGACCTCCAAAGAGACGGAGAACAGAATCAGATTTAGTTAAAAAGAATTCTGATGATATCTCAAGTTCAGAAGGATTAAATCCAGTTAAAAGGGATAAAAGTCCATTAGACAAGAGTCCTACAAGAGTAACTGCTAAAAAAGATCTCAAATTAAATACTACTAAAGTGACTGGTAGAAGATTGTCGCTAGAATCTTCGGGTCTTGATTCACAAGAGACGGTAGTAACTGGGAAGAAACGAAGACGGAATTCTCATTCTATCGAAGAAAAGAAGTTTGTTCCGAAATTAATTCTTTGTCGGTCTCCTGTTGAAGGAGGGGAGGAACCTGTTTTTACTCTTGTTAACACTGTAACAGGTATGTACCAAAATTAACGCAATTTTATTCCAAAACGAATAATTAGTCTTTTAACCAAAGAGTCGAAACCAAAATTTATTTCTTTCCGGTTTACGGTTACGTTTCAAGTAAATGTTTTTCATTCCAGTTTCAGTTTCGATTCGTATAAATTCCGGTTCAGTTCCGGTTCGGATAACAAGTTAAAACCAAATCTAACATCAAATAACTACTGGTATAAATTTTGGTTTAATTTTATTTACCAAATTCCCTTCTTATTCTTGTTTTCCAATTATAAAATTGAAAATACAAAAGAAATATAATTTAATTAAATAATTTATTATTATCAATAACGAAAACAAAATACAATTTAGGAACATAAAAATGAAAATACAAAAATAAATTACACGTAAATAAAATAAAATTCTAACAAATTGGAAAGAAATTACAAAAGTAATTAATAAGACACAGGGCCGGATTAAGGGGGTGTCAAGACAGTCAGTTGCCTGGGGCGCCAGATGCAAGGACTGCTGAAAATTTTGGTTGAAGACTTATTTTTGCTCAACAAATATTTTTGACAGCAATGAACAACTTAACTTTCAGTACCCCTAAAAATTTGGGTTCAACTGGCTAGTAACTTCAACTTAATTTTTGCGTAATTATACAAATCTGGGGGCGCCATATAAAGAGTCTGCCCTGGGCGCGGAAATACTTTAGTCAGACCCAAATCACACACAGTTCATATAATCACAATAGGGGATAGGCATGATTTTATTTAAATTTTTTATTATATTCCTCTTGTTGCATATAAACATAAAAAACAGTAATGCATTTTTTTTTTTCAATTTAAAAACGACGTGTGACGTCATACCCCTTCTAAGTGACGCAGTACACTACTAGCCAACCCAGTGTACTGCGTACAGCCTACCCGGTGTACAGCGTGCAACCTACATAGTTTGTTGTGAACTTATTTGCTTGTATAACTTTTATAGGTTATGTAAAGTTAGAGTGATTTTAATTAAAATAAAGTTTAATTCTATAATAAATAAAAACAATTTATACATGTTTACCGAATTAAATTTTATATTAAAGTATATAAAATATGGAAGATCCAGGCCCCAGTACTTCGAAACATAGTCGAAAATATTGTTTAGTACCGATGTCCACAAATAGTTCAAATGTAAATCCAAGAAAACAATTTATATCATTACCTGATGGCGAAAAACAACAGAAAAGGCGAAATTTGTGGCTGAAAGCTATGAGGCGAAATAAAACCGATATTTCAGAAAAAAGTAAACTTTATGTTGTGTGCATAAATGCATCAATGTTGGGTAAATTATCACTCTGAGCCCTAACAAAATCATTATCTGCCATTTTAATAATAAATGCGTGAAAAATTGTTTAAAAACAAATACAAAACTCTCGAACAATACAATATACACACGTAAAGATTATGTTGTAGCTGTATCTGTGACGTCAAACCCCAGTCATTTCACGTCATACTCAGTCGTATTTACTCGGCAACCTTCGCGCCGTGGTCGGCTTATTTCAAATTTACAATATTTTAATTAAAAAATTTGGCTATAATATTAATTAAAATGTGATTTTTGTTTTGTTAGGTGACATAACTAACATTACATATCAAAAAAATGTAGTTTTAAGGAAATATACATTTTATGCGTATCCCCTATTATAGAGAAGAAAAACATTAATAATTATAAATAATATTAGCTTTACTTTTACAAAAATAATAAACAACAGTTTGAAGAATCGCAATATTATAAAGAAGAAAACGGAATAACACAAACCTTTTTCATACAAAAAATAATAATAATAATAAATAAACAAAAATTAATCACAATTCATTCAATTGTAAAAATAATATTTGAAATTTGAAATGAAAATAAAATAAAAAATCCATGTTTAATCGACATATTAATATGTTCGTCAAATT
The DNA here is from genome assembly GCA_963971575.1 of Liopterus haemorrhoidalis. Taxonomy (NCBI): domain Eukaryota; kingdom Metazoa; phylum Arthropoda; class Insecta; order Coleoptera; family Dytiscidae; genus Liopterus; species Liopterus haemorrhoidalis. Next base: position 3,719,974 of record OZ020612.1, on the reverse strand, counting down.
TACTTCTGATAGATTCATTCTTTTATCAGTCAATATAAGTTTTAGTAGTAAGAAAGCGATTAATTAATTAATTCAATGAAAAATAAATTGAACCGAAATTAACCGTAATTAATATTTCATTCTGGTTTCGGTTTTTAAATTGAGCAATTTTACGTTTTTTTTACGTTTTTTCTGTTAAAAATTCCGGTTAATTTCGGTTTTTGGTTCGGTTCCGGTTCGACTCTCTGATTTAAATAGGTTATGTAAGTTTATTTATTAAATTACTAAACATTTTCAAAAAAATGCCTTCATATTTTGCCCCTTCCCTTGAAAAAAATATGTGGGCGCCCATGCTATTTACTAAATATACAATTCCCCATTACTCTATTTGTGAAATGAAATTGCTGTTTGTTTATTTAGTTTTGTTTTATTAATTTTTTAGGTGAGGAGAGCCCTATTCCAGAAATTGGTAGTGAATCTCCTAAAATATCGGTAGAATCCAGCGATAAAGATACTGAATCCGTAAATTCGCAAGTCTTAGAACAAGAAATCGCTTCTAATTGTAGTGAATATGAAAATGCGACCAAAGATATTTGTCGAAAAGTTATACTTGAGAAAGAAGAAGATGAACTGATGGACACACAAACAAATATTGAAGAACCTTCTTCACCAGAACCCAACACAAGTAAGATATTTTTTACATATGTATGTTTCAATCGATATCTCAAAATTTACCATTCAGTTCTTAACCATATTTCATATTTTGAACTTACTTCTTATCTTTAATACGTCATTAAATTTTTGTTTGAATCGCTCAAGTAAAAGATGTTGTTTACTTTGGTACCATTTTGGTTTATGTAAAATATCTATTTAAAAAAGGATTTTTTCCACGACTATAAAGATATACGTTCATTACAGACGTGTCAGTGATTAGTAAATGTAGCACGTTCCCCACTCCTTTTTATTACACACTGCTGACCTGTTAGGTAATGAGCTCATTATGTAACAGGTTGAATTCATTGCAGAACATGTTCAAGCAGCAATAGCAGATCGTTGCTAGGCAACGTAATAAATAGGTTGAAAGCATATGTCAAATTAGTGTTAGTTTGCAAAGGAAATCGGATTAAAATTAAATGATATAGTTAAAGTTGTTGAATTTTGCAAATATATTTTTTGATAGAGTTAGTCATGGTCAGTCAGTTAATAAGTTGACGCAAGTATTATTATTTTAACTGAATTAACATTTACAGTTTGTTTCAAACGCTTAGGCGGAACTAAATGGGAATTTCGTTCTTTTAGGTTGTCACGACAAGGGACCTTGCTTGGGTTATTTCATTTTTTATGTTGGAATGTCAAAATTTAAAATTACAACAATGAAACCATGGAAACGAATGACCTATGTCAAAATTAAATTATTTTTTTATATATTTTAATGACAAAAAAATAAATAAATGGGAAATTTGTATTAAGAATGACACAAAAAATCAAAATATAAAGAAAATGACATTTTAAAATGATATTAACCTTAACCAAAAATGTTTATTGTAAGTATGATTTACAAAGCTTAAACAAAACGGTCGAAAAGCACGATTTAAACGATGAAAGTAACTAGATTGCAAAATTTAGTTCCGCTTAACCGTTTGGAACAGACTGTACTGTTTGAACTTATTACATACAGTCTGTTACAAACGGTTAAGCGGAACTAGAATTTGCAATCTAGTTACTTTCATCGTTTAAATCGTGCCTTTCGGCCGTTTTGTTTAAGCTTTTTAAATCATACTTACAATAAACATTTTTTGGTTAAGGTTACTATCATTTTAAAATGTCATTTTCTTTATATTTTGATTTTTTGTGTCATTCTTAATACAAATTTCCCATTTATTTATTTTTTTGTCATTAAAATTTGTAAAAAAAAATAATTTAATTTTGACATGTCATTCGTTTCTATGGTTTCATTGTTGAAATTTTAAATTTTGACATTCCAACGTGAAAAATGAAATAACCCCAGCAAGGTCCCTTCTCGTGACAACCTAAAAGAACGAAAATCCCATTTAGTTCCGCTTAAACGTTTGGAACAGACTGTATGTTGTAGTGTTGAATTTTTGTTAGAATGTCGATAGAAGTTGTGAAAAACTATAAAAGTAGAACAAATTGTAGTGTTTTTGGCTTTCATTCAAGACAGGACAAAGATAGGCATCTTAGTTTTTTTCTTTTCTTAAGAAAAATGAAGGAGAGAAAGTTAATATTAAGTAATTATAGTTGAAGGTAATGGGATTCGGACCAGTCAGAAAATAAAAACAAATTTATTAACTTCGTTTATTAACAAATTTATTTAATAAGCCACGTATGAATTTGAAAAAGGGTTTTATGGAAACCCTTATGGTTGAAAACCTTTTTTCAAATTCATACGTGGCTTATTCATATGCTTATCTCTGAGTTCAATAACCGGACAATATGATGTATTCTCTATTAATTTTAAAATTGTTATTTTATATCGTGACTATTAACTAAGCTCTGATGAAGATTTAAATTAAATCGAAACGTTAGCGAAGTTAATAAATTTGTTTTTATTTTCTGACTGGTCCGAATCCCATTACCTTCAACTATAATTACTAACTTACGGACGTAACTCATCTAATCAAGGTTAATATTAAGTCTAGAATTGAGAAAAGATTTGGTTATGGACAGGAGGAAGGCATGGGAATATATTTTGAGTTAAATTAATTCTTTTCTTGGACTTAAAAAATCACTTTCCATAAAATGCAACGAGCAAACATGCATGCATGGGCTTGGATTTTTGCCCATTTTTAGTTTTTGGGACCATAAAAACTTACGATCCACTTTCTCTCTGCCATATTTTTTTGATTTAGGTAAATAATGGAATGTTTAAGAAGGATTCTTCCTTATTCACGATTTATATTGCGGCACACAACAAAATTGATTGTTTTTTTTTCCATGATTCACAAAAATAAAACACAAGCAACAAAAAAACACATATTTCACCATTGAACAAAACAAAACAATTTCATTTTCATATCTTCCGCAAATCGCCACCAGATGTCAGGGTTCTTAGGAAGTTTCCCCTATTACTTTTATTTTACGAGAAAAATGACAATATGTGTCAAAAAAGTTTTTCTTAAATATCTCCACAACTATTTGATTTACGAATTATAGTTCTTCACAAAAATTGTAGCAAATATTATAAGGTAAAACTTTTATTCAAAATAATGTTTTGTATCGATGAAGTTTACGAGAAAATTTACAAAGTATGTATGTTCGAAAAAATATTTCTTAATTTAAAAGTTGATTACAAAAATTTTGAACTCAACAAAAAATATAGCAAATCTTATAAGCTAAAATTTTTATTTAAAACAATTTTTTGCATCTTTTTAGTTTTCGTGAAATTTTAAAATGTGTATTTTTTTAGGTAATAATAACATAATATCATCTCCAGTTCGATTTGACACTCCAACAAGAAACAGAGAACTACTAAAAAACACATCTGAAATATCTCCAATAAAGACCTGTAACGGAACAAGCAGTATGGGCACAACGTTAGGTGAAATGGAAATCGTAAATACTGCTTCATCGACCAGCGTAATAATGAAAACAAACGAAGTACTCGAAAAGTCCCCGGAGTTATTTAGTTCCGAAACTGAATCCGTTAAAGAAATAGATGTCTGTACAACACCTGTTATAACAAAAAAACATCGTAGCAAATTTTTACAAGGTCGTGGAGCACAAATGATGAGTTTATTATCTCCGAGTACATCTAAAACCACTGAAGATTCTCCAGTGAATTGTACAATTACAAAGCCCGCTGAAACTAAAAATTCGGTTGTAACGATTAATCAAAGAACTTCACGTATAAGTAAAATGATGTTGAATATTGATTGTGATAAAAATGAGGTTATGAAGACTCCAGCTAAAAATAATCAGTTAAACGAAGATGATTTCTTTCAGTTTGGAAAAATGTTACCAAGTCCAACTGCGTCTCCTAGGTTTAGTATACTTCGGAAGCGGAAACAACCGGATTTTCCCGAAGATAACTCACCATTAAACAAGGTAAGTCAGTATATTTGCAATTAATAGCGTATTCGATTGGACCACTCTGGAATTGCTCTCAAATGACGTCATGCTCGATCCGAGTTTTACTAGCAAGCGCGCCAGAGCAACACCCAATCGAATACGTTTTTATTATTTATTTTATTTTATTTTATTTATTTTATTTATTATTGTTATTATTAATTATTTAAAAATTAAACGGTTAAGTCGCCGTTAAGTGAAGCGGCCTGAAATGTTTGAAAATTCACACGTCACATTATTTTTTTATGTATCAATCTAATCTAATCTAGAGATGGGTCGTTCATGAACGAACCGGCTCACTGAGCCGGTTCAGTACACTGACCGAAGTGACACGGTTCACCAAATTGAAGGAGCCGGCTCACGGCTCACTGTATAGTTTCAAGTTTCAAGGATACGATTGGTCGGGCGATTGTGAGCAGTGACCGGAGTGATCCGAATCTGGATCGATGTCATGTTGAACTTCGCGAGAACTCGGCTTGTAATTTGTAGGGCAGTTTATTTGAAACTAATGGTGGGTTTAGTCAACACTTAGCGATAGATGTTGCGTTAATTTGAATCTTACTCTTAGTTTTAGTCTTGGCTTTAATCGTCTTGAATGAGTACGGGTTTATACAATGTTTTAAGGAGTTTTAACTTTTATCAAGTAACCAATGAGCCGTCGAGTTTAACGCACGCGCATAGTATCATTTTTCTAAATGTCAAAAAATTAAAATTTTTGTTATTGACAAATATAACATTGTGTGTAAACATGTACCGAAATAAGTCTAGAAGAGTTGCTGCTATTTATGGCCTTATGTTGGCCACGATGGGTGCTTTTAAAATTTAACTCGGGGTGCGCGCACGCTCATGGTTCGGTTTTAAAGTGATTTACTCCTAGCCGTAGGAAAGTTAGAATTTAGTTATCTTTCAAGGCCAGAACCATAGGACTAAAATTAAAGAAATGTGTTGTATGCACTTGCTCGTAGCGATATGATAGTTTATCTTTTAAGGATAAAATTAAAATATAGGAGTAAAATTAAAGCTATCGCTAAGTGTTGACTAAACCCACCATAATAGGCTTAGTCTGTATTTTCTTACAACCTTACAAAAATATTAAAAATATTGCCCAAATCCCAGATGTCCGATTTATAAGGGCAATAAACATCGCCATAAACTTAACACATCTGGTTTAAAATACAGTAGCTACATAAAATGAATTGTTTGTTTCAAAAATGTTAGATAATTCACTTCTATAGATTTTTATTTATTTAACTTGTTCATATAATGCAAGAGCCAGCTGAGCATCGATTTACCTACCTACATATTGCAAAGCAACAACCGTATTGAACGAACGACCGACAACTGACCGACCTGTGTCTCGGGAACATGTTTACAGTTCATATAATGCAAGAACCGGGGCTAAGCGACGTTCTACCTACGAACGAACAACCGACCGACCGACAACTGACCGACCTGTGTCTCGGAAACATGTTTACAGTTCATATAATGCAAGAGCCGGGGCTAAGCGACGTTCTACCTACGAACGAACGACCGACCTGTGTCTCGGAAACATGTTTACGTAACCGGATCACTGAGCCGGATCAATGAACCGGCTCAGCAAACTGAACGACCACCACTGATCCGCAAACTGAGACGAAATTCCCATCTCTAATCTAATCTAATTTATTTCAGAGAAAAAGAGTTAACTTCAGTGATCCACCTGTATCATGTCGAAAATTCATAGAAGTTGAAATCCGTCGAAAAGCTGAAGAATATTTCAAAGAAGAAAGAAAAGAAACCGATATAAAAGAAGAACAAGAAGATGATCTAGAAACACAAAACAACGAAGATCACCTAGAACAACCAACAAAGAAACTAAAAACAAGAATAAGACGCAGAAATTTAAAACCAAAAATACTAAACATATCCGATCGTGAAGAAATTGTAAAAGCCGAATCAAACGACGATGAAGAATTAGAAGAAATACCACGAAGAGGAAGAGTTAAAAAAGTAACTACTTCAGATAATGAAGAAATTATAATTAGCCCAACTACCATCTCAGAGGTAGAAATTATGGAAGTAGATTACTCTGACAAACCAAAACTAGAACCTACTGAAGAAGTTATAGCACTAGAAAATGAAATAAACTCAGAAGAAATACAAATGGAGGTTATAGAAGGACCAAATATAATTCTATCTACTTCTGGGGAAACAGAAAACGAAGAAATTCCTATAGAATCTGAAATAAGTACACATGAAAAATCATTAGACAATTATGATATAGATTCAAATGCATCTACCCCGGAAAAATTAAACGAAATAATAATAGAAGAAATTGTATCTCCTGAACTTAAAAAAGAAACAATAATTGAAACTCCGACTACTTTAGAAACAACAATAGACTCTCCGAAAATCATATCAGATTCCGAAACAAGTCCTAAATCCATCCTGGACAAAAATATTAACGAATCAGACTCAGAACACTGGAAAGCTTTAGCGGATAGCAAAGGAACGTACGATAAATTACATTGTTGTACCGATATAATCAGTAATTCACAACCCGATGATTTGTGTTCGATATTTACGAATAAAAACATTAAAAATATCGGTGATTTAGCTAAGTTAAACAATAAAGAAATCGATCAGATTCCTGTTAGTTCGGAAGTATTAAAAAATATACTCGATAATCATGATTGCGGGCAGCATGTTAAAGTTATTCGTAAAATTAAACCAACAATGATTAGCTCACCGAGGAAAGTTAAGAAATTTAATGAACCCGGAAGATTGAATGCTTTGGATATTTTTACAAGTTCCATTGTTAAACAAAAAGTTGAAAAAACAATAAAAGAGAATACTAAACAAAATATACTTGAAAATAATATTGTTGAAACTCCAGTAAAAAGTGTTTCAGAACTTGAAAATTCTAGTATAACTCCAGTAAAGAAAACAGTTCAAGAAAATTCAAGTATAGTAACTCCAATTGGAAAAACTATGGTTTTTAAATCTGAAAACTGTAGTAAAACAGTTTCAGAACCTGAAAATTCTGGTATATTCCCAATAAAACCTGTTTTTGAACCTGAAAAATCAAGTACAACTCCAGTAAGAAAAACTCAAGTTTCTAAACCTGAAAATTCTTGCAAAACATTTACAAAACCTGAAAATTCTGGTATTTTAATCCCAATAAAAAATATGTCTAAACCTGAAGAGTCAAGTATTGTTACTCCAGTGAAGAAACCTGTTTCTGAACCTGAAAATGCAAGTATTCATGATTTAATGGCGGAAGTTGAGTTTTTGAGTGGTTCTTTAGAGTCTGAAAATATAGATTGTTCAATGGTTCGCGTTTCGAATGTACAGATGAATGTTGATGTTCGAAGTGTTTCACCGACTTCTTCTTCTTCAAATTCACCTTCACCTCCGATGACACCACCCCTAAAATGGAATTCGCCGAGTGTTGTTAAAGATAATATTTTAACAATGCGTGTTTCGGGGACAATGCAAGATGCTTTGGGACAACTTAAGAATGTATTAGCAGAAAAGGTAAGAAATTTTTTTGTTTTATTTTTTTAGGGTTTTGTAGGTATGGCCAAAAAACCCTTATACCGTCATTTTGTCGTCTGTCTGTCTGTCTGTTCGTTAAAAATTGTAGCCAAACGGCTAAACCTAGAGAGTTGAAATTTGGCATGCTTATACAACTCTTTGACCCGCACATAGGAAAAATACTAAAACATCTAAAAAACATATCCCCCTAAAAATATAAACAAATATGTGCTCATCGAAAAAAAAAAATATTTTTTTATAATTCTGAGTAGAGTATAAAATGAAAGCCCTTGGTACGTGGATTAACGATCAAATTTTTATTTTTTCAAAATAAATTATTTTGAAGCGATTCTTGCCAAAATTGTGCAAAAAATTTTTTGTCCCACACCCTGTAGCCCAGATGGTTTAAACCAAAAATCTGAAAAAATTCTAAGTAATGTATATTGGTGTGAACCGGAATAGTACAACAGGAATTTTTGATCAGATTATGTTTTTGGAAAAAAAGGCATTTTTGTGTTTTTTGGCTAATAATGTACACAAGTTATAGCTTTGTAACACGCTACACTGGAAACCCAACTAACTCAGTTCGATCCCTGCGAGAAGAGACAATATTATTTTTTGTTTTTTTTTTTTTTTGCATTTTTATTTTGTTTAAATTATTTTTTCAAAATTCTAGTTATATTTTGGCAAATGTTGCCAATTTTTAATAGCGTAAATTTAATAACCAGTGGAAATTGTTGAAATTATAATTTAATTCTATGTTTGAATGTATACGAAATCAGAGGGGCGGAGTTTATGACTTAAACAACCAATGGAAGCCATAGGCGCAATTTTCAAAATATTAATGACCCTTGCTATATAAAAAAAAAAAAATACTGCAAATATTTAGAAACCCAAATAATGGTATTAGGCATTCAAATTAAAATTAATAAAAACATATTTTAACCCTTTACCGCATAGTGTGCCATATATGGCACATTCCGATTTTTATTTTTTATTTTACTTTTAAAACTGAATCAGAACGTTACTTCATGAATGTTCATATATGCCACATACACAGCAATGGATCCTGCAGTAGCTCAAGTAATGGGCTGCAATAGATTTGAGGATATCAAGCGGAATTTGCACTTCAACGATAACTCTGAATTTATTGAGAAATGACAACTAGAAGACACGACCTTTTCTTTCAAAAATTCGAGGGCGACTGCTTTTAATCCCTAATGAAGAACAACTAGCAATTGACGAGCAAATAATACGGAATCATTTTCTTGTGTAACATAATGTAGAATCATAATGTTCCATGTATGGCACAAACCCTAAATTATTATTTTAATTATTATTTTTTCATAAAAATAATAATTAATATTTTAAATATATTTTTTTAATTAATTTTTCTATCAATAAGAACCAATTCCTAATGCTCATGAATTATTTCAGCCAAAAATAAAAATTCATGCAGTAAAGGGTTAACATAAAATTTGTTTTGGCATCCCAAATAATCATCATTCATTTACTATATATTTTTTTTTTTTGATTAATTCGGGATTTTAACTGTCCCGCGCGGGACGATCTATTTTTGTTCAAAAAGCGGGACATCCCGCGAAATTCGGGACGTCTGGCAACCCTGGCGGATAGGTAGGATAGGCGGATAAATACCTGCGAAACCCTGAAATATGTGAAAATTCACACTTCACATAAGCTTTTGAAGTCAAAACTTTGAAAAATAAAAACATGTGTTAATTTTTACTTTTTATTTTATGTCAAGTGAAAAATAAAATCGTTTATGCACCATTGGCGTTACTGGATGATACGCCAATCGAGCGACATCCATCCCTCCCTCGGACTGTATTACATTGATATCCGGGCGTAATAATTTTAGAAACGCCCTTGATGCATAAATAGCTATTAATATTGGGGGTGCTGCAACTCCGCAGCTCTTATGTACCGTCCGCCACTGCTGTAATGTGTAAAAATTCATATTACCCCTTAATTTTTACCGAAGACCAACTGTCTAATACTTTTTCTTTTTTCAGAAATACGATTTGAGACCAATATTACAGGAAGTTTTCGGAGGAGATATCACAAGTCCATCCTACTCCAATAACCTCCGAATATACCACGTAGCAGCAGTACAAAAATGGGATGACATCTTTTCAGACATAGTCGCTTGTATCGGGATAAAAAAACTTGTCCGTTGCATCCTCCGACTAAAAACAGTGCCAATAAACATATTCTTTAATAACTTATATAAAAGCGTCGATACATCAACAATGTTTCAATTGCTACACGAATCAATGACTCAATATGAATCACCCGATTTGATAAATGCTTTTCAAAAATTTTTTGTGCCTTTTATAATAAAAAATCCAGAAATTTCTTTAAATATTTCTCAAAATTTATCATTAGTTCATCTTGGTGATAGTTTAATTGAAAAATTAAAAGACGATCAAGAAAATCGAAAAATGTTTTTACAAAAATTAAACGATAAGATTGGAATTGAAGTTACGAAAGATGTAGCAATTATACCTGCCGAAAGGTTAAGCGTTATTGATTTAACGAATAGTTTAGAAAATAATATTGAATTAAGTGACGCTCATAAAGAATTGTATGAAAAGTTTTTATCAGTTATACCATTTAACGATCTATTGAAACAAGTAGGTGATAGATACTGGAAAGCTTGCGGTTAGAAATAGTGTAAAAATGTATATAATTTTAGTTCCGTACACTTAAGTATAAAGTACACTGCAAAAACTAAAAGCCAATTATTAATTTTACAAATTTGTTTATTAGTTCTTTATATTTCATATTTGAAGTTTGATCAAAACACAGATTAGTGTCATAAAATATTGTTGATAAAATTTTGGAATGTTCGCCATTTAAAAAAAAGTTCTCTGCAGCAGTTATGCACCTTTCTCAACGTCCGTTCTACTTCTGTAAGTTCTTATAAGGAGTACTGGAAATAATTATTAGATCTGCGTCGAAATTTATGTTTTGAAAGCCTTGCAAAAGCGAAGTACGGCCACTATTGAAGTCGGCAAACCATCGATAAACAGTAGTCCTTGATGGGCTTCATCGCCAAAAATCGAATTAAGTTCATCGATGCACTGTTGTTGGGTTAATCCACGTCGAAAGTTGTAAAAAATAATCGCTCGAAAATGTTCACAATTTAATTCCATTTTTAGCCGAGATTTTTTCAAGTTACTGTAAACAATACAAATAGCGCTCGTACGTCGAAATGTTCTGAGTACGTATATCGTCAAAAATGTCCAACTTTACGATAGAACCGTCAGTTGCCAGATGGCAGCACTAGTTTAGCGCAATCCCGAAATATTGAGAAGTGACATTACCGATGGCGGCGCTGTAATTAAAGGCAATATGGCTGTCGTCTCTAGTACTCAGTTGTCAATATGCTAATAGCGAACAGGTTAATTTAAGCACAGCACATTATTATTTTTATGAAAATGCGAGTAAATATTTGCGATTTTTTTTAATTTTTAAGTGCTACACATGTATTGAGGTGTATAACAGAAGGTGGGCATTAAATTATAGTATTTAAAGTTTAATTTGAGCAGGTATTAAATGCCGGGCACGTCATTTTATATGGTACATCTGAGTGTCGGTCATCTGAATTTACAATATATGGATTCTGTTTGCAAACAAGTACTTTATGTTCATTGCCTCATGAAATAAAATTAGTTTTTGTTGAACAGGAGCAGATAAAAGTTAAAAATGCAACTTGCAGTTGCAAGCATAGTAATGCAGTTTTGTTTTTTTGCGACAAATGTAATGAACAAACTCGCATAGTATCAGTTACTTTTTAACTCAAAATATATTCCCATGCCTTCCTCCTGTCCATAACCAAATCTTTTCCCAATCTGGACTTAATATTAACTTTCCCTCCATTTTTCTTAAGAAAAGAAAAAAGATTCCTATCTTCCTGTCCTGAATGACAGCCAAAAACACTACAATTTGTTCTACTTTTATAGTTTTTCACAACTTCTATCGACATTCTAACAAAAATTCAAAACTAGAACATATGTAACAAGTTCAAACAGTACTAGAGCGCCTAGTACAATATTTGACCACCAGACTCCGTGTACGAGCGTGGCAGTTCTCAATAAGAGGCAACTCTTGTATGAACCAATTTATGATTAAAATTAACGAAATAATACATAGGTATTTATTTAAAAAATGTATTATACTACATACAGAGCGATCAACAAATCTTGACCGTTATGCAATACTTGACAGAAACATTTAGTTATCAAACTTATTTCCAAGGACATGTATACATAGGCGTACATTCTATTTTTATTACCTTACACGAATTGATTATTAAATGAACACTATTTTTTCCTACACGCCAATGAGTTGATAACAGGTATTAAGATAGGAACGCATATTTTCGTTGTTCCTCGGGTGAGTTCGGACACAGCCGCAGTAAGGAAAATTTGCGCTAGTGGCAGAGCCATGTTTTTGGCGCTCTTGACAAATAAAAAAAAGGTCCTCACCTCTCAAAATCCAAGTGATGAGCGAAAAAAAAGGTCCTCACCTCTCTCAATCCAAGTGATGAGCAAAACAAAAAGATCCTCGCTCATATTTTGCACCCCCTACAAAAGGCGCTGCTCTGTTCGGACAAACAAAGTAATCTGATTGGTTCTTTGTTAAATTGGGATTTTCAGCTGTGAATTAAAATACAGTTTTGATATTTTTAAACTCATTGTTTACTGTTATGTAACTGACAAGAAATAATGATCGCACGGTATTTTGATCAGCTCATTATTTATATAGTTCAGAATGCCAGGACTAAGAACCGATAAACAAATATATATCTATTTCCCACAATTCTGTGTAAGCTATCAATAACGTATTTGAACTACTTGTACCAACGAACGTCCGCAGCTTCTAACTTCAATTGTTATATTTGAATATATTCAGCTAAACGTATGTGTATTTTTGTGTATGCAGCGCTCCTATGAGAGTGGAAAGAGCAAATGAAACAGTCATATTGTTTTCTCAATATCAGAACGAATTACATCGCCTTAACTGTACAAAATGCAATGAGTAAAGAAGAAAAAGAAAGTCAGATAAATTATAAACGAGCACAAATACCATGTGCATACAAGAATAATGGAATAAAGTTTTGAATTGCCTTTATTTACTACGACACGAAAATCAATTTTAGTTAAAAAACGGTGCTTAATCACATGACGTTTTATAAATTGAAGCAATCCGTACAAGACGTGTTTCCAGAAGTGGAAAATTCGTTAGCAACGGTGTATAGTTGCTGCAGAGGTTGCTGCTATTTTAAATTAAAATAATTATTGATATATTATTATGACGCTGTTCTGTGATTTGTTTTATCAAACTTCATATTTATAACTGAAATTGTAGAGAAATAAAATTTAATATTACTTTATAACAAAGTTAAGTGTTTTAATTGTACATTTTGAGAACTTCTGTAAAAGTATTATGACATCTAAAAAGCTCAGCATCATGTAGAAATTTCCAGATTCACAAAGTTTTCACTAAAATTACTATTTATTATACAGGCTGATTTTAAAAGGTTATAATTATAAGTCAGTCGGTGAATCAGTGCAGTTGCGTCACTGGAAACGTCACATGTTTTTGTGACGTCATGTTTAGTACGTCTACATATCCATTTAACGAATGTAATATTTGTACGCTGTCACTTGTATCGTAATGAAATGAAAATATAAGAATAATAATAGAAACAAATAAACTATTCTAATAGGCTAAGTAGTCCTAAAAAGGGCTGATGTGATCCAAAAATATGATCAAAGAAAAGAAAATAGAAATACGTTGAATTTAACCTAAAAAGCTATGCACTACACACAATATCAAATGGAAATCTATAAGATATCTATAAGAAAATATATAACTAAATACAAAACTGCTAAATAAACAACAAACTAAATAAACAAGGTTTTTAGAAATTACCATAAGTTAGATATGTGAACATAAGTATCAAAACACATCAGAGCGTATTATAAAATGTCAAATGTAAACATCGTTTTATTTAGCGATACCAATACAAATGTCCCTATATTAAATAAACACTTAAAATTTGTAAATCTTCAAAATGACTATCGAACACAAACTAAATATGACTTCAAAAGGTATGTTTTAGTAAAATAAAAGAGTGAAGAGCAATATTAGTCTATAATTCAAATGCAAAAAAAAAAATAGTTAATTTTTCGCTAAGTTTGTCATTGAAGTTATGACTCAAAATGACCAACTGCGTTGATTAAACGACTGACCTACCACGTCGCTCAATAAGTCTCCGGTCTAACTAAGAAAAACATTTTTTTTTTTTTAGAAATTCGACTTTATTCATCAACATACTCTCCTTCAAGAGTGACATTCATTCCAACGCCCCTAAAATTAAAAAAATTAAAATTAATTAATTTAAATTCAGCATACCAATCAGAAATAATTGATTTGCCTGGTGCAGTCTCTATAACGCTTATCAAGCCACTGTTTGGCTTCAACAGAATTTTTTTCCATCAAAAAACAATGTTCAATCAACACACGAAATTCTTTTTTATCCTTTTGAAAATTACAAAACTGGAGTCACTAAAACCACTGTAACCTCTAAACTAGTTGTCAGAATGTCATGAAATTTTCACACGTATCGTTTGAAGGTTGGTACTATCCAGAAATCATATGGGTCTGTCATCAGTGTTGCCATATATATGTCAGACCAGAGACTTATTGAGTGAAGTGTTACAATAGTAAATGACTTGAAATTGTGTACCAGCTTGTTGTAGTGGTGGTATAAATTATTAGACGCTAAACTACAGACACTGTGACAGTTTGGGCAATGGTAATAGCGCCGCCATTAGTATTCCAAATAAATTATTAGTTTCATATAGAAAAACAAGACAATTTTTACAGAAACAATAAATTTTTGGGAATATTTTCACAAAAATTTATTGTTTCTGCAAAGATTATGTTATGTTTCTAATTGAAACTCACCGCTATCGCGCTTGTTTGGAATATTAATGGTGACATTGGTACCATTGGCCAGACTGTTATAGTAAACAGTATCTGTACGCTAAACTTAATACTATACTCCGTTCAAAATCAAGAAATAGTAATTATGCAATGTTTGCGTGATAATTTTGTCGAACTCTTGTCGTTTGTTGGCTGTCGAGCACTTAAATTTATGCGAATAGGGTAGCGACTTCAATCTTTCACGTGATTTTATTACTATTTCTGCATTTCGAACAAGTTATTCTCTCTCAAAGAGAAGACAATTTATTTGTGCTATATTATTTAATTTTTTGTGGATCTGGAAGTTAAGATCTAAAATGAACAATATTATTTGGTTTATAATCAAAATTTTATTGTTATCTGATAGGAATAGCTTTTTTTTTATTTATTCGCAATTATAAAATAATGATAGTAACTTGATTTTACTCAATATATGCGACTGGTTTTATTTATGTTAAATGAATTACAATAAATTCGATTTAAAATTTTTTTTTTGTGTTTATTTTAAAATTTGGTTTCTAAGACAAATTTTCAGATAATATCCTATACCCTTTTCACACTAGATCTTTATGACGAGTGAACTTAAAGTTCACCGATGTTTAAGATCGGTATGCTTTCACACTTGATGTTTAAATCTCCGGTGCTGTCATCAGCTACAGTAATTTTGTCCTTAAGTTACCGTCATGAAATTACCAGTTTTGAACTGTCTGCGCAGACGCACATTTTGAATTATTATAAACAATTAATGATATTTCATTTCATTCTACAATAAAGACACTACAATAAAGAATATATTACATCTGTATTAACATGTAAGTTGATACATTTTATCTCAATTACTGTAGCCCTGTATTTTATTAAACACATTATTAAAATAAATAATTTTATTATAACAATAAGTATAAACTTCTTATAACGTCGATATAATACAGTATTCTTGTTTATGATAATATAAAATGTTGACAGCACAAATTCAAGGAGTATTTTTTTATAATAGAAATTAAGTTGGCAATGCGGACGAAGTTTAAGACGCAGATCTCAGTCTTAAACATCGCTTGTATTTAGACGAGGCCATACGGTTTCACATTAGCGTTTAAACATACATTCACTTTAACATCCGATCTTAAAGATCTAGTGTGAAAAGGGTACTACACAAAGACATATCTTCGGGTCGAGGTTAGAAAACGATGCGTGAAGACATGCGTTTTTTAGACGTAGAATTCTACGTCTACGTGAAAATATAAGTAATAGGAAAATGCATACTACGGTTTCCTGTCAGAACTAGACGGACGTAGACGTAGAAACATTCACGTAAGATAATCATATTTTTATATTTCACGTCTACGTTTTTATGTTCGGCCAATAGGAAAGAATGATAGAACATGACAAAACATACTTATTATATCGTATGTAGATAAATGTGTTTCTTTGGATTAAGCGGAACTAGATTTTCACTTCTAGTTACTTTTACAAATTAAGTGAGCCTTTTGATAATTTTGTTTAGTAAAAGCCTACTTCAAACCATAAAAGAAGAGCTCATGACAACTTACAAAAATGAAAATTCCAGTTAGTTCTGCCTAAACGTTTGGAATAGCTGGCCAAATCATAGCCAGTAATATCTGGGATGTAAAGTTGAAGGAGTATAAAGATTTTAACAAAAGATAAGATATTTATGATAACATTTCTAAGGAGTTAAGTTGCATGGCTAAAGATGTATAGACTAAATGGCACAACATAAAAGTCAGTATAGTCGAGAGCTATCTAAGGTAGAAATCCTAGGTGCGTACAGCAAATCTATTTAGTACTGGCGTACTGGCTTAAATCAGTTTCGCGCAGAGGAAGAACGCATTCGGAAAGAAAGAGAGGGTCGAGCGCTTGGACTGTACAGTACGAGACACAAGTTTTCATCAAAATATTAATTTTTTCCACAATTTAATGGATTACTTTTTATATTTCATATTTTCTGTTCACTTCTTTCTTTCTGTTTTCTAGGTGACGAAAATGTGGAACATTCACCTGAATTTAGAAAATAATAATGTATAAATAATATAACAATGAAATAAAAATGAAAAGCCTGTTAAGAACTGAACTAAGTTTACCAAACAAAATAAATGTTTTTCTTGAACAGCTTTGTTGCGTCTTATAACAAAGATATTTATTATGATTGTTAAATTAGAACGTGAAATTTCGGATTCTTTTGTTCAAAATATTTGTTCCGTCCGTGTCTCATCTTTGTATTAAAGTTATATTGTATTACAACTTTTAACTTGTCTAACCTGCAGACACTTTTTTTTTCCTTGTTAAATCTACTTAAACTTCTTGCAGAAACGCCTGTGCACGCTGAAACTCGATCCAAAATATTCTTCAAAGGTATAATCACGTTCCCTGCTGCAGCTTACTTAGTCATAAAGTCAATCACATTACTAATAATCTCCTTACACTGACTATGGTTTACGCGCCCGCATAATTTCGTCTTAAATTCCATTATACTTTTTCATCCGAATGTACTTTCACTGATGCTTGCAGCAAGACAGTCTGAAGTCAACTGACGTCCCCACTCCAATTTCTAGTGATTGCTACTGCGCACCCAAGGTCATCTGCCAGACTTAAATAGGGAAAAATTGCTAAGCGATATGACATCTGGTGGGATTGAAGGAACTACAGAAATAGACATTGTGTCGTGCTTTTTTTTATAAAAAATGTTTGCATAAAAATATAATTGCATAAAAACAAGTATTAATATTGTAGCAAAATTACAAAAACCACCAGTAAACATTTTCCATAAGTAAAATTCACGTTGTTTATATGTAACGAATGTCTATTTTGAAGGTTCCAAGTTTGCCGAATTAGCGCTGCGATCTTAAAATACTTCCCCTATAGATGGACTGTACATCAATGATGCAAATGAGATGAGAGGATAAATCTGACGCTCGATTGACACATGTGCGCATGCTTCAAAATGATCTTGAGCGGAGATTAAAAATATAATATTCTGATTTATTGTGGATATATTTAAGATTATCATTAATACATCAATAATAAGACAATAATAATTATCAATTTATTATTTATTTATTTAATAGAACAGCACGTAGCTAATATGAACAATAATACAAAACAAGAAAAAACAAAAGGAACAAATATCACAGTGTTGTCGATAGTCATAAAATTATTGTTAAGCAACAAATAATTCATTCTTAAATTATAATTTGCTTAAATAAATACAAAGGAGATAAAATGAATGAAATTACACGTGTGTGTGTGTGTGTTACTACTCACACAGTTAAGACAAAAAAAAGTTACTTCTGTATTTTTTCAATAATATTTTCTTCCTCTTGCGTTGTCGGTTTTTTTAAATATGCGACTTCTTAATTTTTTTCCTGGTACTAAATATAGAAATTTGTTTATTAATTTTTTTATTACTTGGTTCAAATTTTGCCGTATCTAGTTGGTGTTTCAGTTTTTTATTTTTTTTGTTAATTTCTAAACATTTTCTATAAGTATAAGCCCAAAGATTGGGCTTCTCATAATAATTTGTGAAAAAATATTCACCAAATATTTTCATGTCATTGTCCGAAGGTAAAAAACTATTGCTTTTGGTACCATTTCTATAAATTTTGATTTATACATCAAGGGTATTTATATATCAAGGGTTATTTGTAAAGTTTTTAAAGTTTGGTGCCCATCACTGCACACCAGGCATTGTAAAACACTTCATTTATGTCAGACATAAAATCATTGAAATTTATTAAACCAATTTTTTTAAAAATTTTACGAAAAAAAAATCATGAACAGTAGTGTCCTGCCTATTTGCAAACATACATGATGCAGGAAACCCCTCGCCATATTCGTCGATTACCATTAAAGTTTATCTTATGAGTACTTTTTAAATGGACATTTAAATTATATTGTTTTGAAAATATTTTATTGCAAATTAATCACATCACAGATATTTCCAATTTATTTAAAATGTGTGCGCTGCATATAAGTACATGTAAACACAACAGTGGTTTCTTGGTTTCATCCTCGTTTCCCGCTACACTGAACGCATGCGTATATGTGTCAATCGAGCGTCAGATTTATCCACTCATGCAAATGAGTCACCAGTTGCCAAGAACCGCAAAGTAACAGCCAGTTGATCTGCAGATGATATAGCTTCTCGAAATCTTGTATCACTTTTATTAATTAATGGAGCCACCAACGTGAGTATTCTTTCAAAATCAGCGACAATCATTCTCACATAATTTCTGAAGTATGAACCATCTTCTAAAGTCAGTTCATTAATCAACATTGAGTAGGCCCCATGGGTTTCTCGTTGAGATAAAAAATATCGCTACCACCATCTACGCTTTCTTTTTCGTGATTTTGACAGAAGTAATGCACATGTACTTAAATACATAAAACTCTCCTCGTCATCACTAGACATTTTTTGCGAGTGTATGCAAATGTAAACAGAGCACAAATATGACATGATTTTCGACTTGTATATTGACATGTGTATGTTGACTTGTATGGTCATACTTGTATGAGCTCATACTTGTATCTCATACAAGTCCTCATACTTGTATATAAATGTAAATGAGCCTTTAATGGCTGCCGTTGTCATGAAATTTTGCTGTATGTAAAAACGGATCGCAGGTAGCCAATCACAAATCAGCTTTCCGGCACGGTATTTTTGAATCGCTCCTTCGAATTAAAAAACAGTATAGTTTGATAGTTCTATATTTTTCAAGGTAGCTATCAATTGCTGTTTTGAAAAATTTACATGTTGTATCAATTTTATGAAATACAATGTTTAGTACTATAATAAGTCAATAATCAAGTAGAAAATAGACTGGTTCAAGATATACATAGGTAATGAAATAAAAAAATAATTTCAACAAAAATGTATTTAATAGATCTCATAGGTACAAAATGTCTTATTCACTCTTATTACTAAACACTTCACTTTAGCGTCTGATATTTGAGTATCACTTACTTAAACTAACCATACTTAACCTGACAATATAAATATAAAATTATGATGTGAGCACTTTATTATGAGGATTTATGAGCAAAGAGGGACGATTCCCTAAAATGGCCGGGCAAAAATACAACCTCGCTCCTTCGAAGTACTACGTTGAATCTTTGACTACCATCCAGAAAAGAAAATGGAAAAACCACAAGAATGGATATATTAGAGCAATGTTCTTAAAGTCGAGCAGCACAGGAAATTAGTACCTAGCTATTATAGTCGATTGAAAAATATCAGGTGATTGCAAAAGTTCGTGCCCGTGAAATAATGACTTCGTGCCCGTGTATCCGTGATTTCGTGAATAGTAATCCACGGATTTCGACTGAAGAGATTGCTGAGAAGTTTAATGTTGAAAAATCGACAGAATTTCGCCATTTAAAAAAACTTGGCTATACTTCGAAACTCGATATATGGGTTCCGCACATTTTGACAGAACGGAACAAACTGAAACATGTTTCCACTGCCGTTTCTCTCCTTGTCCGTCAACAAAATGAACCTTTCTTGGATTGAGTAATAACTGGAGATGAAAAATGGATTATGTATCGCAACATAAAAAGAAAAAGAGGCTGGAAGCATGGGAGTGAACGAGCAGAATCTTTGGCAAAAGCTGCATTGCATCCAATGAAAGTGTTGTTATGTGTCTGGTGGGATTGCAGAGGAATACTTTATTTCGAGCTTTTTCCACGTGGCAAAACAATAACTGCGGAGAAGTACTGTGAGCAACTCACCCAACTCAATGTGGAAATCCAAGAAAAACGTCCAGGTTAATCGAAAAGACATCATCTTTCACCACGACAACGCTAGACCATATGGCGCTCAACAGACACTGTAAAAACTTAGGGAGTTAAAATGGGAAATCCTCCAGCATCCGTGGTATTCCCCTGACCTTGCCCCTTCAGATTTTCATCTGTTTCGTTCTCTTTGAATGGCAAAAAAATTGTTTCTGTGGAAGAAGTCAAAAACTACCTTACTACTTTCTTTGAAGATAAACCACCCAGTTTCTACAAAGAAGGAATTCAAAAACTTGTAAAACGTTGGGAGACAGTTATAGAAAATGTTGGGGAATACATTACTGATTAATAAAAATGTTTTTCCACGAAAATGTGTTTTATTTAATTTTATTTCAAATCGGGCACGAATTTTTGCAATCACCTGATATGATGAGGATGAAAGAGGACGAAATATAAAAATTAGAAACATAACTTATTTACTTATATACAGTAATATATATTTTTCGGTCCATGAAAGACAAGCTAACAAAACTAAATAAAGAAGCTAATTTAGTTGATTTGAAAATCAAGCTTAAGAAAACTAGTTCGATGGCAGTGCTGGAAATATTTAAAATAAAGTACCTGATAAAGTATTTCAATTACTTTCCGATATTTGAAATACTGTATTCCTAAAAGCTTCAAAAATAAAATTTTTGATATTAAGATTCGCAGTTACTTTCTTTGTTGTGTTTGACATTTATTGTCTGAAAATTACAGAATTTGAAATACTTAAGAAATATTTAAAATACTTTCTAGTCAATTTTCTTTAGTTATTATCTTTAGTATTTCAATTACATTTAAAGCATTTTCATTTTATTCAATTGCTTTTTATAAGTATTTGAATTACAAATACTTTGATTGGCATTTGAAATACTTTACTGAGTAACTGGTACAGCTCTGATCGATGTGTATTATCACTCAAAATACTGGTGATTCTAGATAATCGACCGGTACATAAAATAAATCGATAACTTTATTATGATGATTATGTATTTAACAAAAGTTGTTTAAAATAAAACTTTTTTTCAACAGAATGACTATTTGGAAGACTGTGGGATATTCTTGTAGAAAAAGAAGACATTAATCAGTCCGTTGAAAGACCACGCAGAAGATGGAAAGGTTAGATAAAGATATAGTAAACATCGGTATTTAAAATACAAACAAGATGGACAGTACCCAAGAATACATAAATATATATTTTTATTTTTAGATGTTATTAAACTAGTTTTAATAGCAGGTTTAAATTTTGCCCAGTCATAATAACAAATCATCCAATTAGTTTATCTAATTTTCATGGAAACCTCATCTCAGCAATATATCTGGGATGATGTAAATTATGATGTGAAGACGATCTCATAGGTGGCGCTTGTCTATAATGTCTTCCTTCTGGAGGAGAATACCTCCTCCCCCTCCTTTGATCTTCATACCTTTGTCTATGCCATGCTCTTTCAGCTTCATGTCCAAAAACATCCATAACTTGCGAAGCTGTAAATTGACTTGGTGTCATTAAACTATGTGAAGATCTTCTCCAACCTTCCTGATATCTTCTACGGGTTTGTTCATCTTCAAGAGCTTGTTTTCTTTGTGATCTATTAGAAGAAGATTCACTGGAATCCTCCCCTGAAGTACCTATGCCTAAATCTTTTTCAATGTCCGCTCCGTAGGGTTTGAAAGGAAGAGTTTTAAAAGGCTTTTGTGGTATCGTTGTTCCATTAACTGCAAACGATGGATGAGGTATACAATAAGGGTGTGGGAATGATTTTTCTACTGTTGAAAGTTTGTTTTCTTCTTTACCATCCGCGCAAGAACCTGGTCCAAAGAGTGACAGAAGTACAGGAAGTAAGAACAAACCATGCATAGCTCCAAAGAACACGACTAAGAACACCATTTTGAAGAAGACTAAAAATATGTAGCTCTCTGCAAGTATAAGGGCTAGTACCCCAAGTATTGTACTGACAGATCCCTGTAATATCGGCAGACCTAGTGCATATAGGCATTCTCTGACTTTTTCGTCTGGTGTTTTGGCTTTGGAAGACATGTATGCGTAACATATGTGCGCAGTAAAATCGACGGAAAATCCTATGCACATTATTAAGTTTATCATTGAGATGGAGTCCAAGTTTACTTTCCATAAGGCCATGTATCCAGCAACTCCTACTTCTATGGAGATTACACTGAAGGCTACCCAAAGTGAACAGAGAACGTTTGGTATAAAAATAAATGAGACTATCATCATTATGAAGGCACCAACTACCATTGATTGGATTGAAGTTGGACGTACTAACTCGAACTGAAAAAAAAAAACATAAGTTAGTTGTGTGCGCATTATGCTATTGCTGTATGCTATATACTAAGAGAGCACCCAACTAGCAAGATTATTAAACTGCAGATATTGCAGGATTGTCTCGTAACTTGTAGTGGTGGGGGTAAATAGAGAGACTACGCGTCATCCGTATGCTAACGGGACGTCAGTCTTTGTTTATCGTATATGTTTTCAAAATTTTCTGAACTAAGAACATCAGTTTGACGCTCCAGTGCCTATCAAACTTGTTCCATCATATTTTTTTCAATACGTTTATTTTCAGTGGCAAAATATTATTTAAATTTTAATACAGCATTAAGCAGCAACTTCTATTTAATGGATAGTTATACATCATTTTACATAACATTACTCCCTTAGTAATGTACCTGTACTCAATTTATGGTATTTTTAAATGGCAAATTAACAAACTCAAGTTTAAGTACTTTAGTAATTAACAAAAGATACATTGGTAATTATGTACAGATTTTTTGTTTCTTGCAATTGTTATGCAGTTAATTTGACTTACACAATAGCAACATGCCTGGAGCAAAATTAGATCCTACAAATATACCACTTATTTTAAAACTGATAGATTATTTTAAAAAATCAGCTGTGGCCACCACAGGACCGACCACCATAACAAAATACTTGTTTAATTACTTGCTGCTTTATCAAAATATCTGAAATAAAAGTTGTTAAATAAATTTTTTCGAAATATTTCTCTGTTGTGAAATATTCGCAAAAATCTTAAAACCGACATGAGTAAACTACCATTTTTTTTTTTTTTTATTATTTATTGCTTTATTGGCCGTTGGTCTTTCGACCATATTAGCCAAAACTCCCATTTCTAGTTGACCGATTTTTACCAAAAGTTGATCAACTCGTGCCATTGATGTCAAAAGCTTAAATATGAAGTTTCATAAAAATCCTTTTAACCGATTTTACTCTGCACGTATACACGGACCGACAGACAGGCCGACTTTTTGTAATTTTAAAAATTCATATCTCAAAAAAGGTAAGAAATAGAGACTTCAGGTTTGAATTTTTGGAATTCTCACACCTTATTTTGTCTAGACAAATATAATGTTTGGTCCGTAATGACCTAAAACTATTAGGGAAAATTTTGAAACTTTTTGTAATTTTAAAAATTCATATCTCAAAAAAGGTAAGAAATAGAGACTAGATGTATGAATTTTTGGAATTCTCACACCTTGTTTTGTCTAGAAAAATATAATGTTTGGTCCGTAATGACCTAAAACTATTAGGGAAAATTTTGATTTTTTTTTTTGGAATTTTAAAATTTCATATCTCATAAAAGGTAAGAAAAAGAGACTTGAGGTTTGAATTTTTGGAATTCTCACACCATGTTTTGTCTAGAAAAAATTAATGTTAGGTCCGTAATGACCTAAAACCATTAGGGAAAAATTTGGAAAAATTTTTTAATTTTTTTTTTTTCGTTTTATCAAAAAATATCTCAAATAAAAGTTGTCAGTTATTGCTTTTATAGCAACTTTTGTTCAATATTTGTTTTCGAAATATTTTTCTGTTGTGAAATTTTTGCAAAAATCTTAAAATCGACACGAGTAAACTACCATTTTTAGTCAACCGATTTTTACCAAAAGTTGATCAACTCGTGCCATTGATAGCAGAAGCTTAAATATGGAGTTTCATAAAAATCCTTTCAGCCGAATTTGCTCTGCACGTGTACACAGACAGACGTACGGACAGACAGACATCATGCTAAAAATAGTCAAAACATTATGTAGGGACCTCAATTCGGAGGAGATCCATTGAAATCTCGAAATTTCAAAATCGGTATGATCACAATACCTCCCTTATATATGTTGGCGGTCGGTAAAAAGAGAAGTTTAATAAAAGCCCTTTAATATCTGTGAACAGTGTGCAAAAAAGTGTAAGTGAAGCACTGCAAATAAGTGACCGCACCGTGCAACGAATTGTAAATGCAGAAAAATCAAACGTTCCACCGACGCCAGTGATAAGAATAAGGCAAAAACAAAAAACTGAAGATAAGGAAGAAAAAAAAACTGCTTGTACTGTGGAACTGCCGGAACTGTGTGTACGATGTGTACAAAAATAAAAGGCACATCACATTAAGTACTCTTTTAACTTGTATACGAAAAAAAAATAAAAAAATGCTACCATTGGTCGCAGTAGTTCAGCAAAACTTCTCAAGTGCATTGGTTTTAAATTTGTCAGAAATTACAACAGACATGTATTATACGAAAAACAACGCATAATTTATACTGTATATTATATTTAATTTAAGATATATCATAAATATCGTGCAAGTTTATTATGAAAACAGGCGATCAGTTACTGATTATTTCCTGGTCATGTTATCTCTCAGAGGGGCGACATCAATTGGCCAGCGAGGTCTTGCGATCTAACCCCATTAGACTTTTTTCTCTGGGGCTATTTGAAGGAAAGGGTCTATGTCAACAAACCTGCTACGATTCCAGAACTAAAAGAGAACATCAGACGTGCAATTGCTGAAATCGAACCGCATTTATTGGAAACGATTACGGCAACTTCGCTAAAATAATGGTATCGTGTCAGCGGAGTCGTGGAGGGCATTTGGCCGACATCATATTTCATAAATAATTGCCAAGTCTGTACTTTACGCCAATAACAATAAAATTCGGATTTTTCCAATATGTTGTGTTTTATTCAAAAAACAAATCCTAGAGTCCAAATTGGATCACCCTATAAGAACTCAACTGCACTAAATTTGTTCTATTGTTGAACGAAAAGTAGGTGTGTTTTAAGCTATTGCCGAAAGATGATGTTGGGTATATTAGCAGATTTTTTTGGGGCCCATATTAAATGCAGTGCCCTTCATAATAAATGCTAATATTAGGACCTTCTCTTCTACTTTTTGATTAGTTATATAGCAGCGACTTTTTATCTGTTTTCTAAAAAAATTGGGGCATTAAAGGATTAAATTTTTGCAACTTACCTGGTCGAAAAATACAAAATATGGATGGAAAACAGTGACATTCAATGGTGAATCGTGACAAAGGTGTCGCAATGCTCGAACCATTTCCTTTTCATGGTTGGTATCAGTGATATTGACTGCTTGTACCAAAAATCTTGAAGCTAATATCCTATCACCAGCTGCATTATACTTCACGTCAAGAGAGAATGGATTACCAGGGAATAACCACAGCTAAAATAAAGACAATATTGCAATTAATGACAATACATTTCATTATATTTTTCTACTTTCTTTTTAATTAACATTATCTATAACACTGGTCAACAAATTTAAACTTTTTTTTGTTCACTTAGATCTGATACTTGTTTTTAACTAATTTTGGGGTGCTGATTTCAAAAATGTTAACAGTTTCTGCCTATCACGTCAAATTTTTGTTCTATCGTATTTTGACTTTTTTCACCTTTTCACGTTCTGATATACGTCTACTTTAATTTCAAATTCGTTCTTGTTGTCCAATATATTTCGTAGGAACGCCTTACATGCAGGTACTTGTTATAGACCTTTTTACAACTTAGATCTTAAAATGGTAAACTTTTTACTTGGCCAACAAGGTGGATTCACAAAATATCCATGTTTTTTGTGTTTGTGGGACAGCAGAGCAAGAGATAAGCATTGGACTTATCATTGGATAAGCATTGGCCGATGAGAATAGATTTAAATGTTGGAGACCCAAACATAATACACGAACTTTTGGTGGAGTTAACAAAAATCATTTTCCCCCCTCTTCATATTAAACTGGGTCTAATGAAGCAGTTTGTAAAAGCGTTGAACAAAAATGGTGACTGTTTCAAATATATATCTGAAACATTTCAAAGTCTCAGTAATGATAAGCTAATAGCTGGCATTTTTGACGGACCACAAATTAGAAAATTAGTAAATGATCCACATTTCACTGTACATATGGATGATATGGAGAAGAATGCATGGCAGTCTTTCGTGGCGCTCATCAAACATTTTCTTGGGAAAGCCGAAAACTATGTGGAGGTCGTTGAAAATTTGATTGAAAATTATCATCATCTGGGGTGCAACATGAGCGTGAAACTTCATTTTTTAAACAGTCATCTTGACAAATTTCCTGTCAATCTTGGAGATGTTAGTGATGAACAGGGTGAACGTTTCCATCAGGATTTAAAAGAGATAGAGAGACGTTATCAAAGAAGGTGGGATATTCACATGATGGCTGACTACTGTTGGAATATTAAATGAGATTTATCGGGAATGGTGCACTCCAGAAGATCTTACAAACGACCATTTAATCCTTAAATTATTTTGTATTTTTATTTTAACACTCCAATGCATTAAAATGTAATTAAAACTGTTCTCATTTTCTTTCTTTCACTATAAATAAAATTTTAAGAATATTTTCTAATTATTTAGTCCTTATTGTTCGCCAAATTTGTACCAATTACAGTATCGACGTCTAAAATTAAACGATAGAAGCATTATTTGGCCGAAAATATTTATTTGTTGTAGAGCAAAAATCTGATGTGATACGCAAAAACTGATGTGATATTTGAGTTCAGCAGCACCAAATTAGTAAGAAACAAGTCTTAGATGTAAGTCAGCAAAAATTGTGTTGACCAGTGTAATCAAATTTGAATGAAGATATTTTTGTTACCTTCTTTAATGCTGCAATGAAGTCCACTTCAGTGTCTATAGAGACGTTTAGGTAGTCTTGATTTCTATCTATATATTGAAGGAACGATCTGAGCCAAGATTCTGTGTAGAGAGTGTTTGAAACATAGGATGTATTCTCGAGTACTTGAGTGAAGTTTTCTATCTGCGCCTGCGTAACGGGGTCTGAGTAATTGTAGTCACCAGTTATCACCACCTGTAAAAGATAATCTTGGATGAATTTGATAACAATGACACTGGAAAATGCAAGGTGTGCATCTTGATAAAATTACGATTATCATGAAGGCAAGTACAAAAGAGGGTAAATGGCATTGAAAATTAACGCGAAAATCAGCTAAAAAGTTAAGGATTACCCAAAGAGACATGGAAAGAGAAAAATTGACTTATGGATTAAAAAATTGGTGTACAGTGTGAATTTTCACACATTTCAGAGTTTTGTAGGTATTTAGTCAGTGAATGATGATTATTAGAAGGCCAAACGATGAATGCCTGTCACTACATAACACAATTACAAGTTTTGATTATAAATCCTTTAAATCAATAGGCACGGCAAGAAGGTTGCAGTTAGATTTTTTCTACCTTGTATTAATTACACTACAACTCCTCTAATTTGGTGGTCATATATCTCTAATAATACCATAATATATAATTTAACGCATTTTTTATTTATTTTTTTTTGTATAATTGCCAAAATATCATTCAAATTCTGACCTGGCAACATTGCGATCTTTTGTCACGCAAGAGCATAACGCCTACAGAGACATTGTTTATATTGCGACTATATGAAAAACTAACAGATTCTCTACTAGAAATGGAATCCCAGCAACCGGCTAGTTATTTATTTATTTTCTTAGTCGATATTTGCAAAATAAATTTACGTACCTCTTCTCTACCCATATCAAACCGTATCCCATGTACGTATATACAAAGATATTAAACGAAAATATTTGGCAAAATTTAGTCAAAATGAAATGTACCCAGCAAACATTCAACTAACGGCCGAATGCTGGCAAACTGCTTTTATGCTGGTAAATTACTGGCACCAATAGTAAGTGCAACGCCAGTATTAATAATGTACTTCACATTTGTATTTCGCATTCCGCCTATACGAAGTACTTTACCAGCATTTTATAAGCACTCTTCTTCACTCATACTTTTTACTTAAAACCATCAGAAATAAATCTTGCAACTAATGCGATTATTTTGCACTTTACCGTTGCTGGGCCGGCAACTGATACATCAATGGGCCAGTAACGGCCACGGGGACACCGGGGTACTGGCCCATTACTTTCAATGCCGGGGAGTATGTGCTTTACCAGTACTGGCCCGTATAAAAATGTTTGCTGGGTATTTTAAAAATCAATTACCGTTCCTTAATCTGCACATAACGAGCTTCCATTTCATATCCCCACAATAAAATTTAAATTAACAAAAATTCAGATTTTTGATTTAACCTCTTAGGGTTAAAGGTGTGGGACACTGATTTTTTAATACTTTTTGGAAAAAAATCGCATTAAAATAAAAAAAATAAATAAATAAAAAACTACTTCCCGTTCCTTTGTCTACGTCTTAAGAGCTTTCTTTTGATACCACACAATAAATTTTAAAAAAATACTTTTTTACGACACAAAAAAATCAATATTTTGCGAAAAACCAATCTGATTAAAATTTCCTGTTGAACTATTCCGGTTCCCATCACTGTACGTTATTGAGATTTTTATCAGATATTTAGTTCAACTCCTCTGGAGAGATAGGGTGGGGGACAAAAGTTTTTTGCCATTAGGTTGACAAAAACCCCATAAAAAAAGATTTTTCAAAAATAAAAATGTGTTTGTCCATCCACGCATTAAGAGGTTTCATTTGATATCCCACTCAAAATTTTAAAAAAATATTTATTTTTCCATTAAATACATATTTTTTTATATTTATCCCGCGCTGTATTTTTTTGATCCCTCTATAGTTTTCCTATATGTGGGTCAAAAAGTTGTACATGTATGCCAAATTTCAAGTTTCTATGTTCAACCGTTTGGTTACAATTTCTACCGTACAGACAGACAGACACATAAGTATCACAAACTTACTTGAATTCTGTAAGGAAATTCTCTGAAATACAAGTCTTCTCGATCAAAGAATTCAATGGAGTACGAGTCTTCTCTGGCTATTTTTCTTCTTTCAAGTCCTTCCTGTATTTGTGTAAGACCATATCCGGCACCAGCGAGGTAGCCCGCGAATACAAGTATGATGAGTGCCTTGACATAGCCCTTGTTGAGGAAGGGCGCCAAGTGGTCCCTGAAGAAGGCCATCAGACCGTGCTCTTGGTTGTCGATTGGATTATCTGGGTCATCTGGATCTACACCGCCAGTGCAGAAGATACGGTACATCCAAGAACGGTTAGCTGCAAAAAATAAATAAATAAATAAACAAATAATAAATTGATGTGAAGTGTGAATTTTCACACATTTCAGGGTTTTGTAGGTATTTAATAAATGTAAGAAGCCAACATAATATTGGATGTCTAGGAATATTTATTCTACAATCACATCAAAATCAACAACTGATTATTAAACCGTGTTTCCATAAAAATTAATTACGTTATGATGCATTTTTACATCTTAAAAATTGTTGTGAAAAAATTGTTTTGCAGATATATTGCAAATGCAATATTCGAGAAGGGACGATATTATTGACAGACCGACAGACAATATGCTAAAAATATTCAAAACGTTATGTACCCAGCAAACATTTTTATACGGGCTAGTACTGGTAAAGCACATACTCCCCGGCATTGAAAGTAATGGGCCAGTACCCCGGTGTCCCCGGGGCCGTTACTGGCCCATTGATGTATCAGTTGCCGGCCCAGCAACGGTAAAGTGCAAAATAATCGCATTAGTTGCAAGATTTATTTCTGATGGTTTTAAGTAAAAAGTATGAGTGAAGAAGAGTGCTTATAAAATGCTGGTAAAGTACTTCGTATAGGCGGAATGCGAAATACAAATGTGAAGTACATTATTAATACTGGCGTTGCACTTACTTTTGGTGCCAGTAATTTACCAGCATAAAAGCAGTTTGCCAGCATTCGGCCGTTAGTTGAATGTTTGCTGGGTAGGGATCGAAATCTCAAAATGTCAAAATCGGTAAGATCACAATACCTCCCTTATATATGTTGGCGGTTGGTAAAAATTGAAGTGAAGTGTGAATTTTCACACAGTTCAGGGTAGGTATTTAATAAGTGCAAGAAGCCAACATAATACTGGATGTCTAGGTATATTTATCACATCAAAATCAACAGTTTTTTTGATAATTACTTTTATTCGTTATTTGAGTACTAAGAGCTTCCATTTAATTTTTTTCAACAAAATTTAAATTATTTGCCAAAAATCGTTTTTTTTTTGTTTCCTATTCAAGTAAACCCTATAAAAAAAATATTTTTCAAAAATAAAAATTTGCTTGTTCGTCCACGCATTAAGAAATTTTGGCACTCAATATTTAAAAATCAGCTGTGGCCACCACAGGACCATCCGCCATCATAAAGTACTTGTATAAAATACATTCTAGCAGCAGAGTAGAAATAACTTGGCCTAATATTTTCTAACAGAGATATTATTTATCATGACCATGGAAACGTTACATGTAAGTATGAAAAAATTCAGACAGGCTGGGCGGGGTTATGCAATTTTCAAAATCTTAATGAACCTTGCTATATATAAAAAAAATACTGCACATATTTAGAAACCTAAATAATGGTATTAGCCATTCGAATTAAAATTTTTAAAAAAAATATTTTAACATAGAATTTATTTTGGCATTCCAAATAATCATCATTCACTAAATAAAACCTGCGAAACCCTGAAATGTTGTGAAAATTCTCACTTCACATCAATTTTTTAATTTTCAATTTTTTGTACTTTTCGACAATTTTATTTGCTGGCCTATTAATAAAGTTGTGTGCTAGCCACTAAATCTTCAATTTTTTTCTAAACTATTTAAAGTCTGAGGATTTCAAAAATTCAAACCGCAGATCTCTATTTCTTACCGTTTTTGAGATATGATTGTTTGGAAAATTAAATTTGGCATTTCCATATTTAAAAAAATGATAAATACATAATAATATTAAAAAAAGAATAAATAAAATAATGTAAAACTATGTTTGTTAATAATAATAATAAAAATAATAGTTTATTTATTTAGCTAATGCTAGTAAGATCCATATTAACAAACATATAATATTATAATAAACATTCAAATCAAATTTAATCCTTATTTTGTCAATTTAAACCATTATTTGTCCACTTAGTTCATGAAAAACGTGATTTTTATCAAATTTAAATATCGATTTTTCGTAATTTAGCGCTTTAAAATTTTAATAACATATTTGAATTAATTGTTTGGGACCTTAAAAATAAGTAGGTCGTAAAATTAGGTTCCAAACTTGTTGCAAATTGGTTTGTAATGTTTTCTACAATAATTTCAAAACTGTATTACTGTGATAAATCATATTTTGAATGTTATCTTCTCAAACATTTTTAATATCAGCCCTGCCTACGAAATCCTGTAAACTATGAAAATTCACAGTTTATATATTTTTCAGATAAACAGGTTTCGTCGCATAAATGTTTACGTAAATCCTGCTAATGATATAAAAATAAAATTTCCTTATCAACTTATTTAAGAGGATTAATTATTTTTTTAATCCCATCTTATTCATTTGTGGTTAACAAAACATAGAGATAACATTAAAATGTCTTTCTTATAAATTCTAAGTTATTTTTTGAACGCATTTTAACATTGAATATATTGGGTCTCGTGAAAGTGTAGTTATTTTTGGAAATTTGGGTATTAAATCTAAAGCTATATCTCAAAAATGGTAAGAAATAGAGACCTAAGGTTTAAATCTTTAAAAAAATTAGTTTTACGATATTTTTTCAGTAATATTTGGTCCGTAATGACCTAAAACTAATTGGTAAAATTTTGATTTTATTTTGTAAATTTCAAAAATTCATATCTCAAAAATGGTAAGAGATAGAGACTTGAGGTTTGAATTTTTGGAATTCTTACACCTTGTTTTGTCTAGAAAAAATTAATGTTTGGTCCGTAATGACCTAAAACTATTGAAAATTTTGATTTTTTTTGTAATTTTAAAAATTCATATCTAAAAAAAGGTAAGACATAGAGATTTGAGGTTTGAATTTTTGGAATTCTCACACCTTGTTTTGTTGAGAAAAAATTAATGTTTGGTCCGTAATGACCTAAAACTATTGAAAATTTTGATTTTTTTGTGATTTTAAAAATTCATGTCTCAAAAAATTTTGGTGATAAGAGTATCATAATTCACTGTAGTTTATGGGTACTATTTTCACGAAAAAAGTGCTAATAATTGCAATATAATTAAATAGGTGTGGAAAGACAGAAATGAATGGAGAAGAATGATAAGGAACAGCGACCCCATATGACATAGGTGTGGAAAAAAATATTTATTTTTTTATTAAATACATAATTGCTTATATTTATCTCGGGATGTGTATTTTTGAACTTTCAGTATTTTTCCTATGTGGGTCAAAGAGTTGTATAAGCATACCATATTTCAACATTCTATGTTAAGCCGTCTGGCTACAATTTCTACCGTACAGACATACAGACACATGAGTGACGTTATAAGAGTATTTTGGTGGTCATACCTAAAAAATCAAACTATCTTATAATAGGGTGACCACTCGTCCCGATTTTTGCGGGACAGTCCCGCATTTTGATTGGGTGTCCCGCTTTAAGACATGTCCCGCAAAAGTCCCGCATTCTAAATTTTGTGTATTAGATTTCTTGACTTGTATTTAAAGAAATGAGGACCTTTTTTTTTGCTCTTCACTTGGATTCGGGATGTGAGGACCTTTTTTTTGCTCTTCACTTGGATTTGGGAGGTGAGGACCTTTTTTTTTGCTCTTCACTTATATTTGGAAAGTGACGACCTTTTTTAGGGTTTTGTAGGTATGACCAAAAAACCCTTATACCGTCATTTTGTCGTTTGTCTGTCTGTCTGTCTGTCTGTTCGGTAAAAATTGTAGCCAAACCGCTAAACCTAGAGAGTTGAAATTTGGCATGCTTATACAACTCTTTGACCCGCATATAGGAAAAATACTAAAATATCTAAAAAACATATCCCCCTAAAAATATAAACAAATATATGCTCATGGAAAAAAAATACAATTCTGTGTAGGGTATCAAATGAAAGCCCTTGGTACCTGGATTAACGATCAAAATTTTATTTTTGCAAAATAAATTATTTTGACGCGATTTTCGCCAAAATTGTGCAAAAAAAAATTGTCCCACACCCTGTAGCCCAGATGGTTTAAACTAAAAATTTGAAAAAATTCTAAGTAATGTACATTGGTGTGAACCGAAATAGTACAACAGGAATTTTTGATCAAATTATGTTTTTCGGAAAATAACGCATTTTTTGTGTTTTTAACTAAAATATGTAAAATATTTAATCCGCTATTTAACACAGTAAACGAGTGAACGTACGTAGTCCAGTGGTAACGTTCTCGTTTCGTAAGTTGCAAGCTACTGTTCGATTCACGTCAATTTTATTTTTTCTGTTTTTTTTTTTTGCATTTTTATTTTGTGAAAATCCTAGTTATATTTTGGCAAATGTTGCATTTAATTTTTAAAAGCGTAAATTTAATAACCAGTGGGAAGTGTTGAAATTATAATTTAATTCTATGTTTGAATGTATACGAAATCAGAGGGGCGGAGTTTATGACTTAAACAACCAATGGAAGCCATAGGCGTAATTTTCAAAATATTAATGAACCTTGCTATATAAAAAAAAATATGCAAATATTTAGAAACCCAAATAATGGTAATAGGCATTCGAATTAAAATTAACAAAAAATATTTTAACATAAAATTTGTTTTGGCACCCCAAATAATCACCATTCACTTACTAAATACCTGCGAAACCCTGAAATGTGTGAAAATTCACACTTCACATAATTTTTTTTGCTTTTTCCCGCATTGCCTTCTTAAGAAAATGGTCACCCTATCTTATAATATTAACGTATTGTTACTTGGCTACAATTTAATTAGACGTATATTTTCTTTTGAACATTTATCTTAGGCATTTATTATTTTGTTTTGAAATTGCCAATTCATTTAATTAAAAGTGTTAAATGTGTATTGGTTTGTCCCTCGGGCTATTAAATAAATTATTATCATTACAACTATAGAGTAGAATTTTCTCGGGAAGAAAAATTTAGTTAAAACCTGTCTTGTGTAACGACTGATAAATTATATATTTGTGTCATTGTATGCAAATAAGTTTTGAAAAACTTTTACCAATTTGTTTGTAAGCGCGCCCAGACAATACAAGAAATACCATATATCCGCTCTATTGCTTAATTATATAGTTATCTATAATCAAATAAATTTGTTACTTGTGATTTTGAAAGAGAAAATATTTGGGATGTGACATTTTTTCTTAAAAGTCTGATGTCATGTTGCATTTACTTTGGATACATTCACATACAGGGTGTAACATGAAATGTAGGCCATAGACATTTATCACGGCAAATTTGTTTTTCATTGCGCAAAAATAAACGTATTACTTTAGAGAAGTATTTCGCAAACTTTTACGGAATAACCCTCCCTTTTAGGCAGTGGCGGATTAACGGGCGGGCTGACCGGGCGACCGCCCGGTATGTCAGATTTAGAGGGGCGCAAAAATAAGAAACGGACAATATAAATAAATTGCATTTTAGGTATATTTAGGTATTATGTTTTATATATAAAATTATTTGTTATTTATTAATTTGGCAATGTTTTTATTCATTCATATTAATAGCATACTTATAAAATAAAGGCTTCTTATCTTTTGAAAAATAAACTGTAACCAAAGAATATGAAAAGAAAGTGACATGGTATACAATTTTTTGTGAACGCCGTGCCGCGGAAAAAAGCGCAGGGCGAGGAGTAGCGAGACACTTCGTTGATAAGGGCGCACCTAAGAAGTCATTTGCAAAACTAGGATCATATCGTCGGTTTAAAGGTAAAAGTCACTAAGTACACTTTTTGTGAAAAATGAGTTGGATATACCAAATTGACAATTATTTGATATTTTTATCATATAACACACTTATTAAGTGCATTACTATTCTCTACAATAGAAAAATATAAAAATAAATTTCATTATTTGCGATATAATATATTGCTTACAACATCAAAACACCCTAAGTTACTTAATGATTTTTTTAATAGGTTATTCCGGTTATTTGCTACAATACGTACTTAATGATTTCCATGGAACGCTATAAAAAAAAAAATCCGTTTATAATAAACGTGTTTAATTTCATATAGTTTCGTCAGTTTTTGTTATATTCTGCTAGTGACAACAGGCATATATTTCGAAATGTGCAAAACTAATCTGTTTATATAAAAATTATCGTACTTTTGTGTTTATTTTTTTTAAATTATCTTTTCATTATCAGTTATTATATCTGAAATTTATTTTAATAACATTTTTTACATTTTATAAACTTAAAATGCATGTTCTAATTATTAAACTTTTTGCAGTAATTTGGAATTTTCGACACATAAAAAATTATCTGGATCACAAAACCGTAAAAGAAAATTGGAAAGAAAAAATGAATTTTCTAAACGTGCAACATATCTATCCAACTATCTGC
Organism: Liopterus haemorrhoidalis; assembly: GCA_963971575.1. Lineage (NCBI taxonomy): Eukaryota > Metazoa > Arthropoda > Insecta > Coleoptera > Dytiscidae > Liopterus > Liopterus haemorrhoidalis. Next base: position 3,683,964 of record OZ020612.1, on the reverse strand, counting down.
AATCAAATGTATCTTATTCAAATTTGTTTAACAATGCTTTTGGAGAAGGTACATCACAAAATGCAGATGTTAAAAATTTGAGTGCTATTAACTCAAACGAAACTAAAGAATTATCATTTTAATTATCAGATGTTAGAGAAATGATAATTTTCGAAAAATTGACAAATACTGAGGAAAATGTAGACTACATTTCTGAAAGTATTTTTCAATATAATGATCCAGATACGTGGCCTTTTCCTTTGCCCTCTGCTTTTCGCGATCACATTTTATCTTTCAAGAAAAAATTTATTTGAATAAATGAATTATTATTACCTACCTATTAGATTTTTGAGGTGTATCGCCCGCTTAGAAATAAATCAATATTAGTGAAATAATTATTTTTTGTAATTATTAAGTTTTGATTTTTTGTTTTTTAATACTTTTGTGAATAAAAATTGATTTATTAATTATTTTATTTTTTATTATTTTTTTTATATCAACCAATTTTAGAATCTTGAAAAATTTTAGGGCGCCAAAACAAAGAGTTCGCCCGGGGTGCAAGATTGCCTCGGTCCGGCACTGCTTTTAGGTCATATCTTTCATCGTCCCCCTCCTCACTGTAAAGTCATTTATTAGGGTTTTGTAGGTATGACCACCAAAAAAACATTATAACGTCACTCATGTGTAGGATTGCCAACTTTTTCTGAGATAATTCCTGGACATATTGCTCAAAACTTAAATATATGTATAGGTATAATAAGTATATTAGGTTATTCCGTTCCAAACAGAGCCGCAGTAAGGAGGGGCGGAGGAGGCGACGGCCCCTAACGCACTAAGGAAAAAGGCGCTGACGGGCTTGTTAAGGGGCGCCATTTGAGAGGTGAAGCAACTTCAATTCCTGGATAATCCAGGACGATCCTGGACGGTTGGTAACCCTAGTCATGTGTCTGTCTGTCTGTCTGTACGGTAGAAATTGTAGCCAAACGGCTGAATATAGAAAGTTGAAATTTTGCATACTTGTACAACTTTTTTACCTACATTTTTATATTTGAAAAATCTTATTTTATGGGGTTTTTGTCAATATAATGTTAAAAAACTTTTGTCCCCCACCCTATCTCCCAGAGGGGTTGAACTAAAAATCTGAAAAAAAATCTCAATAATGTACATTGATGGAAACCGGAATAGTTCAACAGGAAATTTTGATCAAATTGGTTTTTCGCAAAATATTGATTTTATTGTGTCGGAAAAAAAAATGATTTTTTAAATATTTATTGTGTGGTATCAAAAGAAAGCTCTTAAAACGTAGATAAAGGAACAAGAAGTTTTTATTATTTTTTTTTTTTTTATTTTAACACGATTTTTTCCAAAACTGTACTAAAAAATCAGTGTCCCGCGCCTTTTATCCCTAAAGGGTTAAATTAAAAATCTGAAAAAAATCTAAGCAATGTATATTGCTATGAACCGGAAACGTACGAGAGGAATTTTTTATCCAATTTCGTTTTTGGAAAATATTACAGTTTTTGTATTATTGATTTTTTTTTAATTTAAATTTTATTGTGGGGATATTAAATGGAAGTTCTTTATGTGCAGATTAAGGAACGGTAATTGATTTTTGAAATACATTTCATTTTGACTAAATTTTGGCAAGTATTAAGATTTTCGTTTAATATCTTAGCTAAAATTAAAAAAATATATTTGTATATACATGGATACATTTTGTTATGGGTAGAGAAGAGTAAATTTATTTTGCAAATATCAATTAGGAAAATAAATAAATAACTAGCCGGTTGCTGGGATTCCATTTCTAGTAGAGAATCTGTTAGTTTTTCATATAGTCGCAATATAAACAATATCTCTGTAGGCAGAGCCGCAGTAAGGAAAACTTGCGCTAGGGGCAAAACTGTGTTTTGGCGCCCTTGGCAAATAAATGTAAGTGATAAGCAAAAACAAGGTTCTTACCTCCCAAAATCTAAATGATGAGCAAAAAAAGGTCCTCACCTCCCAAAATCCAAGTGATGAGCAAATAAAAATGTTTCACAAACAAAAAAATCTAATGTTTCATTTCTCAAGAAATGAGAGAAAACTTATTTTCTCGAGGATTCTCGAGAAATCTCAAGAAAAATAATTATTAAAATATATATGTATATTTTTTAATATTGAAAATATTGTAGAGGATAAAAAAATGTTAAAATTATAGTCAACTTTAAAGTACTAAAGTATTCAATAACCGCTGTAATCGGAATGGACTTCGTCGTTTATTATTATTTTCTCACAGTAACTGTTGATTGATTTTCATGGTATGTTTTAATAATATCAACGCGTTGTTGAATAGTAAAATGCTCCATAAAAAAATGGCCACGTCTACACTGCTCGACTATCAAACATGAACTGTCAAAATTGGACCAAACCAAAAAAGCGGTTGATATGAGTTGTAAAGATAATTTTTGGCCATTCAGTGTTTCACTAAAAAGTCATACTAATTATTTCAGCTAAATATTACATAAGTAAAAAATAATTTTTTTCCCTCTACGGATGTAGCTACTTTTGTGAAAGTCTTTTCATAGAAAGTAACCATTTCTTACATACTCAATACACTAAGAAATAAATTTAAAAAATCCATTTGTAATTGTTACAGACAGGCCTATTACGATCTTAATAAATCTATGAATTCCAATCTATTATCTAACCACGAAAGTTTAATAGGCGCTTCTCAAACAGTTTTTAACATCTTTATAATGAATGCTATAAATTCTTAATGATTTATTAAAATTGTTAACGAATTAAAGTCACACTTTCAGAACAGTTAAGGCTGGTAAGAAATCATTTATTAAAGGTGTGGAGTAGAGATGGCCTACAGCAATTAATTTATTGCTCAAACTCACGATATTAGATTGATAAGAAAGTTTATGTTTTTCTAAATGAAATATTTAAATATTTATATCAATATTTTGTTCTAAATATAAGGTACTATTATCTGTCTCATTTTGTAATACGTAACTATAGATCTGGTAACTTTGGTAACTGTTGTGGTGTAAATAGACTTTTATGGAACCATGTGAACTTGTAAATCAGGCTTTAAAATTTTTGGTTAAGTTTCATTATATTAAGGTTATTTATGTTCACTCAAAAACTACATGTCAGACCAAAATAACATGTCAAAATTGCAATTGACATGTCAAAATTATGATTGACATGTCAAATAATTTGAAAGACGCCGGGGGATAGGTCAGAATTTTCACCCTAAGATGATATTATAAATATGAAACATAAAAAAGGAAGTTTCCCTCTTAGTTACGTATTACAAAATGAGTACATTTTTTGCTGTAATACAAATAATTTCAAGATTCTATATGACGTTCCCCGTAACTCAAATATTCATCCAAATTAAAAAATGCAGAAATCAAAAAATGTTTGTGTTCTTATTCTAAACATTTTTTGGCACACATTTTTCCTGTAAGGTAAATAATAAGCGAGATATTTCAAGATTTTAGTTAACGTCGTCCCGTACGTCCTCAAATATTCTTCCAAGTGAAAAATGCATAAAATTGAAAATTGGCTATTGTTAGTCCTAGACATAAAGATTTGGAGAAATAATGGAGAGGCCTATGTTCAGCAGTGGTCGAATTGGATAAATTAACGCCAAAAATGATGATGATAATGATTTCAATTGAAATCTAAAGTACTAATAATTCTAACAAAACCAAAATGTTGCAAAATGCAAAACTTTCAAATCATATAATTTTTCTTGAAATCTTCTATGTTTTTGTTATAATTTCCTCACGAGCAAATAATTTTCTGCTGCAACACTAATTTTAATCTAATTATTGAATTGTTTTTCTAGAAACTGAGATTATAATTTGCAACTAATTTTGAAATTTTGCGACAGCGATATTAGAAAATAAATTTGTGGTCAAACTAATTTGAAACGCTTCGATTTATTCGGAAATCAATATTTCGACATCTGATTATTACACCGTGTTTCCAGAAAAATTAATTATGTTATGAATGATTAATTTTATATTTCAAAAATAGATATGATGTGTGAAATTTCACACGTTTTAGGGTTTCGTAGGTATATAGTACGAGGATTATCTTTTATGTTTTTACAAACGACCACTAGATGACAATATTGAAATGTGTCATTACTATATTCGTAAAATCAGACATTTGTTATTGTGAAATCAGTAGCAGCTTATAAATTGACCGAGTAGTTTGTTGACAGTGAGCGTTAAAAAAAACAAGTTTGTGAAAAAATGGATATTACTCGTGAAGGTTTTCTTTGGATGATTTTTTTATGATTTTAGTAAAGGCTTAACTCAATAACAATGCAGAGATTCGGTTCGTTCAACTTTTGGTAATGAAGCACCATCAGAAAAGACCGTTTACAATTGGTTTGAATTTCGTCGTGGTCGTTCGTCCGTTAGTAATGAATCTCGTGAAGGTCGACCAAAATCGGTTGTGATTCAAAAAAACATCGATACTGTGCGCAAAATGATTGAAAAAGATCGGCATGTGACTTACCGTGAGATAGAGGCATCCTTTGGTATATCGCAGACTGCAATACATTCGATTTTGCATGAACATTTAGCTGTGAAAAAGATCTGTTCCCGATGGATTCCGCATAATTTGACGAAGCTTAAAAAAAGACTCGTGTTGATTGGTGTAAGGGAATGCTAAAAAAATTCAACCTAAGCACTGCAAAATCCGTATACAACTTATTCAAATGAACCGGAAACTAAGCAATAATCCACTGTTTGGGTCTTCCAAGATGAACCGAAACCCACAAAAGTTGTTCGTTCACGAAGCACTTCCAAGAAAATGATCACTTGTTTCTTCGGTTGTACTGGACATGTTGCAATCATTCCTTTAGAGCAAGGGTGTCAAACTCATTTCAGCCTCGGGCCATTTTTCTAACAAGTAAAATTTACGCGGGCCGCACGTTATGTACAGGCTATTCCAAACGTTTAGGCGGAACTAAATGGGAATTTCGTTCTTTAAGGTTGTCACGAGAAGGAGCCTTGCTTGGATAATTTCAAGTTTAACGTTGGTATGTGAAAATTCCAACAGTGAAACCATAGAGACGATGACATTTATTAAAAATTTGAATACATTTTCACATATTTTGAAGACAAAAAAAAAAATAATAATAATAAATAGGAAATTTTTATTAAGAATGACAAAAAATTAAAATTAAATGAAACGGACATTTTATAATAATAATCAATTTAATCTAGAATTTGCAATGTGAGTATGATTTACAAAGCTTAAACAAAATGACCAAAAGTCCAAATTAATAGATAAAAATTACTAGATTTCAAAATCTAGTTCCATCTCAACGTTTGGAATAGCCTATATTTATATTGTTACTTATTCTGTTTTTTATTCTCCTCCATTTTTCTGAATATTTATTTGAAGGAAGTAAGGAAATAACATTTAAATAATAACAATTAAATTTTGCCAAAATATTTGCTTTATCGAACAACAAAACAAAAACGGGTTGAAATCAGCGTAGTGGTACTGTATACAGCAGTTGCACCTATAGAAAAGTGGCATTTGAAAGCTCTGCTTACGAGAGTATTATTTGGAATCACGGGGAATCGCTGATCTACCGACTATCGCACGGCTAACTGCAATAGTTATTGCCTGACTATTGGGTTTCCGCCCTTCGCCGAAGTCTTGACGCCGCAGCCCGGACAGCTTCTGTCACTAGGCATTTTCGTTCAAATAAATGTTTATACTGTATATAGTATAAAAAATTATTATAGTATAAGAAGTCGTTACGGGCCGCTAAAATGCAAGTATTGGGCCGCATGCGGCCCGTGGGCCGCGAGTTTGACACCCTTGCTTTAGAGGATCGGAGAACAGTTAATGCTGAATGGTATACAGCAATTTGTTTACCAGAAGTCATCAACAAAATCAGGAAAAACAACCAAAAACTTTGCATCATTCTTCATCATGACAATGCAAGCTCCCACACAGCACGTGAAACAATTGATTATTTGAACAAGAAAAACATCGAATTAATGTCTCATTGTCCGTATTTACCTGATTTATCCCCTAACGACTTTTTTTGTTCCCCATTGTCAAACAAAAAATGCGTGGACAGCGATTTTCATCATCTCAAGAAACTGTTGAAGCCTTCGAAGACCATGTTTTTGAGATACCAACTTCAGAGTGTAAAAAATGTTTCGAAAATTGGTTTGAACGCATGCAAAAGTGTATAAATCTTAAAGGCGAATATTTTAAAAAACAATAACACAGTTTGTTTCGAAATGTTGTGAAAAAAAATTCTTTCTTAGTTTTTTTTTAAAACTTAAAAGGTAGCCCTTGTACGCACCTGTGTAAAGTAAACAATTTATAAGAGTACAATTTCCAGAAAAACTGTTTTATGTTTTACATAAATTTATTCGCATATAGTACGCAAACTAGTTATTGGATGAGGTAAATCAGTAAAAAATGTGCGTATTATACGCGAGATTTTACGGTAATTGTTCTAAAATTTCAACAGAATCTGTCATTTCCTTTTAAGTTAATAATATGTTATAAAATCTTATCTAATAAATATAAATTTTATTAGTTATTTCGATCCAGTTTTAATTAAGCTAAATATAATTTTGTAATTTTAATTTATATTTCAAAATGTACCCCAATTAATGCACAGAAGGAACTGAGAGATTGACATTATATAAGTGATGTTAATTGTTGCTTATGTAAGGTATATATTTTCATGACTTTACTGAGAAAGTTAACTACCATTATAAAATAACAACATAAATTTGATATCAACTGTGAAAATGCGTAATAAACAATTAGAGAAATATATTTTTACTGCTAACATTGTAATATTGTTTTTTATTGTTTAATAAAAAAAATCATATTACAAATCTTTGTCTTGTATGTGTCGTAATTTGACATTTTGGACAATTTAAACAATATTTACTTCCGTATGAAGAAGACTTGATACAAAAGAAAATCTGGTAGCGCAATGTCGAAGAGACATTCGTTTTAGTCAGTAACGTTTTGTGACAGTGTAGTTTTTTGACAGTGTAGTTTTGTGACAGTGTTTTTGTGTGTAATAAAAAAACAATGGTTGGCAACGAATATAATTTATTTTGATAAATTTCATTCGTTTTTACATAGGTTTCGTGGTGGAAATACTAGCACTAAATTTACTCAACACTGCGGCGGAAAAAAATAAATATTTTTATAAATTTTGAGTTGGGTATCAAATTAAACCTCTTAATAAATCGTTAAATATTTATTTTAAAAAAATAAATATGAGATTTTCGCCAAAAATTAGTAATGCTATTTTCCAAAGTGATTATTCTAAAAATCAAGTTCATCAGATTAGTTTTTCGAAAAATATCGATTTTTAGGGTTTGGTATGTATAACCAATTGTCTGTCTGTCTGTACGATAGAAATTGTAGCCAAACGGCTTAACATAAAAAGAAATTTGGTATGCTTATACAACTCTTTGACCCACATATAAGAAAAATACTGAGAGTTCAAAAAAGCACAGATCTAAATAAATGTAATTAATGAAAAAATAAATATATTGTTTTTAACTATGAGTAGGTACCAAATAAAACTTCTTAATGCGTGATGACAGACAATGATAGACAATCAAACAAAATTTTATTTTTGAAAACTAATTTTTTTTATGGAGTTTTGTGCCCCGCTCTATCTCCCAGAGGGGTTAAACTAAAAATCTGAAAAAAAATCTCAATAATGTACATTGATGGGACCCGAAATAGTTCAACAGGCAATTTTGATCAAATTGGTTTTTCGCAAAATATTGATTTTTTTGTCGTCGAAAAAAAATATTTTTTTAAAATTTATATTGTGGTATCAAAAGAAAGCTCTTAAGACGTAGATAAAGGAACGGGAAGTAGTTTTTTATTTTAATACGATTTTTTCCAAAAAGTACTAAAAAATCAGTGTCAAAAATCTGAAAAAATTGTACGCTATGTATATTGCTATGAACCGGAAACGTACGAGAGGAATTTTTTATCCTATTTCGTTTTTGGAAAATATTACAGTATTTGTGTTATTGAAAAAAAAAAAAAAAAAATTAATTTAATTTTTATTGTGGGTATGTTAAATGGCAGCTCTTTAAGTGCAGATTAAGGAACGTTATTTGATTTTTGAAATACATTTCATTTTGACTAAATTTTGCCAAATATTAATATTTTTGTTTAATATCTTAGCTAAAAATAAAAATAAAATTAAAACATATTTGTATATACATGGATACATTTTGTTATGGGTAGAGAAGAGGTACGTAAATTTATTTTGCAAATATCGACTAGGAAAATAAATAAATAACTGGCCGCTAGCTGGAATTCCATTTCTAGCAGAGAATCTGTTAGTTTTTCATATAGTTGCAATATAACAATGTCTCTGTAGGTGTTATGCTTTTGCGTGACAAAAGATCGCCCGCAGTGTTGTCAGGTCTAAATTGAATGATATTTTTGTAATTAAAAAAAAAAAAAAATGCGTTAAAATATATATTATGGTATTATTAGAGATATATGATACACGGTAGAAAAAATCTAACTGCAACCTTCTTGTAGTGCCTATTGATTTAACCCCTTCAGTAATCATTAAAAAAAATTAAAATGGAAAAAAAAAAACAATTTTTTTTTATGAATGTATTTAATTTTCTGAACATATATATCCTTCATAAAAGCCATTTAGGGCCCAAAATGGGATTGAAAGTTGATATTATGGTGCATAGTGTGGGTCGAGAAATAAAAGAAATGCATAAAAAAAAATATTCATTTTTATTTATCATAATTAATAAATTATGCCTTTTTAATGCAAATAATTCCACATACCATGAATCGTATTTATTTTCGCCCGAGTACATTCGAAAAAATAATCTCAAAATTTTGAGATCTTTTCTGCAGGTAAAGCTTGCCCGAGTTATCTCGGGTGTGGGAATTTTCTCACATAATAGCCGCCCGAGCATACTCGGGCGTAGTCCTTAAGCGGTTAAAGGATTTAAAACCAACACTTGTAATTTTGTTATGTAGTGGCAGGCATTCATCGTTTGGCCTTCTAATAATCATCAGTCACTGACTAAATACCTACAAAACCCTGAAATGTGTTTTCACTTCACGTCAATTTTTTTGGTTGTGATGTTCCGCAGAATCCGCAGTAAGAGCTTTGGTGTACCGCGGAACTCTAGAAAGAGTTTTGGTGTACCTGTCAGATCAGTTACGCTTGACGGAGGGCTAATGAAATCCAATTGCATAATCGAATGTATCGGAGAGAGAAATGCATGCGGAAGATATCGCTAAGGTCAGAGAGAGAGAAAGAACTTTCCATTCTTCCGATAATGCGCGTGTAGTTAACTGACAAATTCTAAGTAAAGAACTGTAGCTTGTTACGTCACATTAAATTGCAAGTAACAGTGAAAGCTACAGATATTTTCATTGGCCACGTAATCAGAGAAGTTAGTTCGTTCGTATATTGATTACATCATTTGTACGTATTTACTTAGTAAGTACTAACACGTCTTCATGTCTCGAAGAATAAACGCGCCTAAAAATGACCTTGTGCCTCTTTTATGTAAGCAGTTTGTCAACAGCTATTTCATATGTATTTCATATGCAGATTGTTTTACATAATATTAAATTAGCTCTCGATACATAAATTGCTCTCGGAGGAAATGAACACAACAGATCTATCAAAGTTCAAATATGTTAAACATACTACTTTTGTAATAGTTTACTCTTTCAAACTATTAATAAAACTATTTCCTAAATAAACATTGCGACTTTGTTACTCGTCCACAAAGTAAAGAATTTTTTGCGCCCGCAAAAATAAACCCTGGGTGTCATTTAATGTCTAGTCGGCTTTAATGTGGCCACAGTATGAAATTTAAGCCGAATTCAGAGCTATAAATTAATGCGCTGTGCGTATTGAGTTGTTCACTGTAGATGTCACTAATCAGATTGTCTTGCTGTATTTCGGAGTTCGGTTTACCCTGTGATAACTCCAATATTATTGATCTTTGATTAGGGTGACCATTCGTCCCGCTTTTTGCGGGACTGTCCCGCATTCTAACATTTTGTCCCGCATTAAGATGCGTCCCGCAAAAGTTCCGCATTTTAACATTTTGTAACTTGTATTTGAGGAAATGAGGACCTTTTTTTTTTGCTCTTCACTTGGATTTCAGAGCCGCAGTAAGGGGGGGGCGGAGGGGGCGACGGCCCCTAGCGCACTAAGGAAAAGGGCGCCACATTGGGAAAGTGAGGAACTTTTTTTTTTTGCTCTTCACTTGGAATTTGGGAAGTGAGGACTTTTTATTTTTTTTGCTCATCACTTGGAATTTGGGTAGTGAGGACCTTTTTTTTGCTCTTCACATTTATTTGGCAAGGGCGGAAAAACGCAATTTGCCTCTAGCGCAAGTTTTCCTTACTGCGGCTCTGTTGGATTTGGTAGATGAGGACCTTTTTTTTGCTCTTCACTTGGATTTGGTAGATGAGGACCATTTTTTTTGCTCTTCACTAGGATTTGGGAGAAGAGGACCTTTTTTTGCTCTTCACTTGGATTTGGGAGGTGAGGATCTTTTTTTGTGCTCTTCACTTGGATTTGGGAGATGAGGACCTTTTTTGTTTTTGCTCCGTCCCGCATTGCCTTCTTAAGAAAAGGGTCACCCTATCTTTGATGCATAGTGTTAAGTATATTATGATTCTACGTGAAATGCTCTAATTTATTATTCTAAAATAATTGATACATTACTATAAAACTCCGATTTTATGCACCCATAAACTTTATAATACAAAAATTACGTTTAAAAACAGAAAATTGCCCAATACACGATATCGGTACATGATAGGTATATGCTTTCGCGATCTTTTTTTTTAGATCTAGTTAAGATCTAAATTTTTTGTCTACGTTATATCGATATATCTATTAAGCCTAGGGTGACCATTCGTCCCGCATTTTAACATTTTGTCCCGCATTGTCCCGCATTTTGGATTGGGAGGTGAGGACCTTTTTTGCTCTTCACTTGCATTTGGGAGGTGAAGACCTTTTTTTTGCTCTTCACTTGGATTTTGGGAGATGAGGACCTTTTTTTGCTCTTCACTTGGATTTGGGAGGTGAAGATCTTTTTTTTTGCTCTTCACTTGTATTTGGGAGGTGAAGACCTTTTTTTGCTCCGTCCCGCATTGCCTTCTTAAGAAAATGGTCACCCTAATTAAGCCTGTAGTACACGATGCAATTTCTCGATTTAAATTTCGTACGATTTGTCGTACGATAATTATTGCACTGAGAATTTTGTTCAGAATTATCGGATGTAAAATTATTGTAGTATACCATCCAATATTTATCGCTTTGAATCTGTACCACTTGATGCGCCTACGTCTATTTTTGTAAATTGACAGAATTCAAATAATTGTACTTAACCTAGAATGGACAGATAATTTACCAATTTTTGAAGATAATATTAATCTTTGTCCCAAACCAGTAAATCTCCTGGATTCGCAAAGTCGTACCGTTTTCTGTTCTAATTTATTGCATTTGAAATTGAAGGGAATTATTATTTTATTTATTTTTTGTTATTATTATTTTTGACTATAAAACTACGATTTTTCTTTATCAAAAAATATTATTGTTGTCATTAATATCGTTATAAAATAGTTTAAAGAAAATAAAAACATATTATATTAATAAAGATTTCGTTGAATTTGTTTTATGCATAACACCCAACTTGAACAAATAAATGAGAAGTATAGAAATTGTAATCAAGAGTAGTTTGTGGAAAAGAAATGTTTAAAAACAAATCTACAAACATAATCAAAAAAATAAATTAATAAATAATTTCCCCGGTACTGTTTTCCCGGATTGGAATGTTTAATGGTCACCTTAGATAAGTCACTAGTTAAATATGTTGGATAATAAGATGTTGAATAAATCCAAACGTATATATATAAATGTCCTAAGAATGTGAACAGCTAAGTCCAATCTATTTTAAACAAAATAAGAAAAAATATTGCTAAAGTTGATACTAAATAATCTCGAAATATGTTTGACAGATGGTCAGTTGTTCGCTACGGTCACATGAATAGGCGCATCTTATACTGCGTTTAGCCTGCGTAATCAATTTAAATTGCACGGAGGGTGAAAAATGATGGTTTCCCCCCATAACACCCCCTAGGTGAAATTTGGCGAAAATTGGTCCATCCGTTTGGATTTGCATAAGGACAAACAAACAAACAAACAAACAGAAATTGATTTTTATATATAAAGATTGTTCATGTACTGAGACCATATGGTCATTATAGCCACAGCAAGTATTAAGTAATTTAATAATATTAAACTTTCATATGATCGGGGTAAACCCAATATTAATTCTTGACGCAAGTAAGATTTCTCGAAACATTAAATTGTACAACAGCCGTAATTTCACTGCAATTAAATATTTTTTGGCCTCAATACCCATAACACTTTCTGACCAGGCGTGGACAGTAGTGTATTATCGTTCAAAAAGTATCTGGTTCGAATCAGGCAGCTCTCTTAGGACTGTCTTAAAATAGGGAACACTGTCTTCACCACTTTTCTTCGGTAACAATTTTCAATGTTACAAAGTAGCTTAAGAACCTTTTATATATGAGGTGTGGAAATTAAGTAACCGAATTGGCAACATAGCGTTTGATCTGGCAATATTTGGGACGCGGAACATGGAGAGGCGGCAGGTGGACATGTGATACGCCTTCAGTACGAGTTTAAACTCGCTAGAGTAATTTTGTTGTCTGTAGCGATTTTTTTCTTGAAACAGTGTTTTCTAGTGCGTTCTAAAAATGAGTGACATTCATTTCGATCAAGGGTGTGCTATCAGGTTTTGCTTCAGACTTGGGCACAGTGCAACGGAAACTTTTGCAAAACTTGGAGCCTACGGAGACAGTGTTTTGTCATGGACCCAGGTTTTTTGGTGGTTAAAGACATTTTCAGAAGGAAGAGAGTTGATTGAAGATGAATCACGCAACGGATGGCTTTCATCTTCAAGAACGGATGAAAATGTCGACAGAATCCGGGATCTTGTGCGTTCAGATCGTCGGTTGACAGTCTGATCGGGGAAGAGTTGAATTTGACTCATACTACCGTTCTTCAGATTTCGACCAATGAATTGGGTATGACAATGCGCCTTGTCACACAGCAATTTCAATAAACGAGTTTTTGGATAGCAAAAACATTCCTGTGTCTTCTCAGCCTCCTTATTCGCCTGACTTGAGTCCTTGTGACTTTTTCCTCTTCCCAAGATTGAAAAATCACCTCAAGGGACGTCATTTTGGGACACTCGAAAACATTCAAACGTCCATAACAGACCAGCTGAAAGCTATTCTAGTATCCGAGTTCCAGCACTGTTATGAGAATTAGAAAAACCATCTCCAACGCTGTGTGGCTTCCTAAGGAAATTATTTTGAGGGAGACAATATTGTATTGTAATTCTATTCGAATAACAAAATTATAAAAAATCAGTCCGGTTACTTAATTTACACACCTCGTATGTAAAAAGGTTTTATATTTCTAGATTTATTTTCACAATCGACTATTAATTATGACTAGACAAGTTACATATTTTGTAACAAAAATGTTTGACTTCCTATCAGTGGTAAAAATGAAATGGGCGTTTCTATAACATTTAAAGAGGATTTAGGAGTGTTTTAGCCTTAGGTATTTATTAGTTAGGTAAAAATTGTTATTATATGGTGAAATTTCGTGATAAATTAAGCCATAAAAAGGTAGCTGCTGATTTAGATACCATATTAACAGTTCCGTCTTTTCCATAAGGGCACATGGGGCACGAGACCAGGGTCCCCGGCTTATTGGGGGCCTCAAAATGCCGATGACGTCGTTTACACGGAAAAAAGAGCTAATTTTTACTACAATTTTTCTACTTTTATTAAAAAACCTTGCAAATGAATCGGTGGACATGAGTATCTCAGCCTTACATACTCTAATAAAAGCAGATAAATTAGAAGAAATTTTCCCGAATGTGGAAGTTGCTACAAGGATATTTCTTTGCTTAATGGTCACCAATTGTAGTGGAGAGCGCTCATTTCCACGGCTAAAAAGAATAAAAATGAAGTACGAACGACTATGTTACTAAAACGACTTACTAATTTGTCAATCATGTGCATAGAAAGTGATATCCTTCAAAAAAGATTGAGGACATAATAAAAGATTTTGCACAACAGAAATCCCGGAAGAAACCCTCAACATTAATGTAAGTCCAATTCTCAAAATAGTAATCACTTCACTTATATTTGATTTGTATAAAGCTAACCATAATTAGAGCCCTGCAAATCCGCGGGTATCCGCGGATATCCGCAACTTTTCTGCAGATGCGGATAAATTATCATTTAAACCATGCGGATGCGGATCGGATGCGGATTCAATGTCATATCCGCTTATCCGCAATATCAGCGTGAACATTAAATCTTCGGTTACTTTCGGAGAAACAAGCAATTGTGTTCTGAGTACGCAGTCCTCGGTTATTTTCGGTTGTCTGTATATACATGATATTTTGTAGCATTCAATCTCACTTTATGTTATTTTTATTAAGACAATTGTCCATGATCAAGACTGAGTTGAGACAATCAACTTAACTTTCTTTTTATTATTGAATATATTATAGAAAATAATATTTTGGACAAAAGTTTCCTGGTACACTTTCGACGTAATTCTTCCTACCTCTGCTCTAATTCTGGCTTTAAATCTGATAAAGGTTTTTTTTTTAAATAAAACTGATTAGTAAGTTTTATTTAAATACCAAAATTTACCTACATAATTTTTTCTCGAAAATTTTATTATGTAACCTGCCAATTTTTTTATACTACCCGAAGTAAAAAGTCTTGCAGATCCCAAAAATTTGAAAAATGACACATGTTGCTATTTGAAAAAGTTGCAACGCCATGCGCGAAATTGCGTAAGAGAATTACTTGATCCTAAAAATATGAAGCACCTTCTATCAAGTAACTTTTCTGATTTTTTTTTTTAAATTCAATATTTAAAAAAGCAGCACGCCACCTACTCCCTACGAAAAAGAACGCTTAGGCCCCCCAAAAGTGTTATCTCTCTCTAGATTTAAATTTAAAAAGTTAAAAATTAAAAAGTTATTAGCGCATCTAGGCCTTAAAACTTTTGGGGTCCCTTAGGTTAGGTAATAAATAAGTAATAAATAAGCTGGTAAATCCAAAAATTTTCAGTAACGTTTTAGAGCAGAGATTACCTAAACAGGCGAAATATGTTAGTTCTTTCCAAACTGACAGCAAAACCTGTAGTGCGGATAGTGCGGATATTTTTGCGGATGCGGATCGGATGCGGATTTGTTATTTACAAAAGCTGCGGATGCGGATCGGATCCGGATCATGGATGGGCGGATGCGGATCGAATGCGGATACAGAAAAGCTTATCCGCGCAGGGCTCTAACCATAATAACCAATAAAGTCACTAAATAAAAGTACATACTGATGTTTTCATTCACATTTTTATTTCACTTTCTAAAAGGGCCCCAAATTCTGTGTGCCCAAGCATGGCCTAAGACGGTCCTGCATATTAATAATTAAATTAGAAGGTCCTACCAAAATTCAAAAGTCGCGAAAAGGTAAATTGCAATAGTTTTAAAATAATGATTGCGAGTCATCATAACATAAATCACGGCAATCACAAGAATAGGGTCAATGAGATGACAATAAATCAAGCGTCCACAGTGAATCAATCAAATAGATCAATCAGTGGAGGCTCCTGAGTACGCGCTGCGGAGCTGCAGCTCTTACTTCAAATTAATAAAAAAAAAATCTTTTTTTTGAACTCAAAATGCATTTAACATAGTAATTGTGGTGTGAAAATGCTTTTTTTAAATAAATATATTTGAACATTGAATGATATTGTTTCATAAATATTTACAAGTTTCTTTTGAATAAGTATACGTCGCGCTGCTTATATCCTAGCGTCAAGGAAAGTGCAAATGTAAGCTTGTAAAGGGGTAGCGGTGCGTAGGCAGTAGTGATAAACTGGTGGGGATCGGAGCTAGAATGCTGTTAGCGTCACAATAACAGTGATCACAGTACTATGAAATTATTAAATGTATTTATTTAAGTCGTAACTGAAATCGCTATACCTATATTATCTCTAAAAATTTATTGTTTAGGTAGGTATTAATAATTAGTATTTTCTAACTTTTTCTTTTAAATTTATATAAGTATCTTAGCTTAACAAATACGTTTCGTATTTTAGATGATAAAACAATAGGTTTAAAAATGAATACTGTCAAATCATTATTGGAAATTCCATTTAACAGACGAACGTTAGAAGAAATAATTGATATTAAAAAATTGGAGCGACACACACCAAATTTAAATATTTCGGAAAGTGCAAAACGTAAAAATTATAATTATAAGAGGCAATTCAACAGAGTCTTATATGATAAAACGTCGTGGTTAAACACTTAAACCTATCCTTGTATGTATTATAATTTGCAGCTCTGAGTCCCAAAAAGTCATGAGACATATTGTAGTAAAATTCATTATTTAATTTAATTTCTTTGTATGATAGTCTAAACGCCAAAAGGGGCGTTTAGACGCCGTAGGGGAAAATAAAGAATATATTGTCCCTTATCTGTATAGCGTCATTTAAAATACAATTTTACTTTTAATTATACCATGAGAACTTATTAATTCTCACTGATATACAAGGTGTCTCAAAAGAAATTTTATATTTAGTGGATCGATTAAAAAAAAAGTAAGCCGTATATAGAAAAAATGTTTATTAATTATTAAAATACACTTTTTGGGGATTTATTTCTTAAAAATAATATCGTCTAAATGTAGACCCTCGCATTCTCGGCACTCATTTAATCGAACAGTAAAATTACTTATGACGTCTCGGCAGGTGGACTCAGGGATGCCATTTCGTGACGGATATTTTCTTTCAAATGCGCCAGTGAAGTCGGTTTATTGGCGTAAACTTTAGATTTAAGATAACCCCTTAGGAAAAAGTCCATAGGGGTTAAATCTGGACTGCGTGGAGGCCAATTTATGTCACCACTCCGGGAGATCAATTTGCCTGAGAAAATTTCACGAACACGTGGCAGAGACATATTGGACGTGTGTGAAGTTGCTCCGTCCTGTTGGAACCATGTTCTTTGGTTATAGCCAGGAAAGTTTTGCAGTTCAGGTACCAAGAAGTTGTCTAACATCTCCACATAACGCTCTGAATTCACTGTAACTGCACGCCCCCTTTCGTCTTCAAAAAAGTAAGGGCCGATAATTCCTCGCGCCGACATCGCAGCCCATACGGTCACTTTAGGCGAATGTAGGGGTTTCTGTTGTTTGCGTTTCGGATTCGTTGCACTCCAGTAGCGGCAGTTCTGCTTATTTACGTGGCCATTAAGATGAAAATGAGCTTCATCCGAAAACAAAATGTTGGTAAACGTTGAAAATCGCTCAATCACCTGATTTACGAAATTAAGCCTCTGACTGGCAACTTGGGGCTTTAATTCTTGCACCAATTGAATTTTATAGGGGTGCAGCTTTAGGTCTTTGAGATGTAATGATGATCTATGCACATTTAAAGCACTTGCGCGCTTCCGAATTGAAAGGTTCAGGTCGTCACGAACAGACCGATTAACATGCTCCACGTTTTCTACCGTTCTTGATGATTTTGATTTATCCAGCGTTGTACCAGTTTCTTCAAACTTTTTAACCCAATGTCGAATGAGAGGAATGCTTGGCGCATCATTTAAGTGGCGATAACCTCGAATACTGCAGAATTTTCTACGCGCTACAGTCGCCGAATCACCGTTTTTGTAAAACTCTCGCACGCATAACGCGCGGTCTGCTCCCGAGAAACGCTCCATAGCGACTAAATTCCCAAGAGCCAGGCTACCGATTGACATAACCTCCGCGCCCCTCAGATACGTTGCGTTCACGCAGTAAGCTAAATAAATATAAAATTTCTTTTGAGACACCTTGTACTAAATATACGGCTTAGAAACAACGAGGATATAAAAACTACATAATTAGAAATGCCAAATTTAAATAATGCTAGTTTGAAAATCGTCTATTTAACATGATAGTTTATGGCTCTAGCAGTTTGTAATACCTCCAACACACGAGATGGCGTCTTGTGGACCACGTGATTAGACGGATCTATTGAAAAAAAATATTTCACTCTGTACCACATTGACTCTATACATAATAAAGATGTTCCAAAAGGAATCTTCCAAGCAAAAGTATATTACATAAAGTTAATATTACTAAACATGTTTATTAACAAATAATTCTATTGATAATTTTCTTAGCTTGTCAAAATATCAAAATGATTAGTTATAATCATGTTTTACAAAACATCAAATTTTTCATATCAAGTTTTATGATTTCACACATATATTAATTTTGAAACAAGTGGAACAAATTTAATATTTTCACTTTAACATGTTAAAGTTTATATATAACCTGATGACATTATGATATCTATTTTTATCGGACATTGCTGTAGGTAAAATGGCTGATTAATATGCAAAACATAATTAGACGATTGAAATAATGACACGTTAAAACTGCAATGGGTGTAATTAATTTTATTTCACGGTAAATAAGATGTACAAGGTTAAATCATGTCTATTAAATTTGAAACGACACACTGGGGCCTATGGGACCCCAACACTGGGGTTTACAAAAGCTTAAATATGCTTCATAAAAATCCTTTTAGTCGAATTTGCTCTGCACGTGTACACGAACCAATCAGTGGCGGATTAAGCCTTTACCGGGCCCAAGACATTTTTGATTTACGGGCCCTCAACTTATGATTTACGGGCCCTCAACGTATGTTTTTTTAAAAAAACAAAAAAAGGTCCTCACCTCCCAAATCCAAGTGAAGAGCAAAAAAAAAGGACTTCACCTCCCAAATCCAAGTGAAGAGCAAAAAAAAAAGGTCTTCACCTCTCAAATCCAAGTAAAAAGCAAAAAAAAAAAAAAAATGTTCCTCACGTCCCAAATCCAACTGTAAAGCAAACAAAAAAAAAAGGTCCTCACCTCCCAAATCCAAGTGAAGAGCAAAAAAAAAAAAAAAGTCCTCATCTCCCAAATCCGGGCCCTTGAAAATTACGGGCCCGAGACAAATGTCTTTTTTGTCTAAGGCGAAAGTCCGTCATTGGAACCAACAGACAGACAGACATCATGCTAAAAATAGTCAAAACGTTATGTAGGGACCTCAATTCGTGGAGATCCATCGAAATCTCGAAATGCCAAAATCGGTATGATCACAATACCTCCCTTATTAGGGTTTTGTAAGTATGATCAAAAAACCCTTATACCGTCATTTTGTCGTCTGTCTGTCTGTCTGTCTGTTCGGTAAAAATTGTAGCCAAACGGCTAAACCTAGAGAGTTGAAATTTGACATGCTTATACAACTCTTTGACCCGCACATAGGAAAAATACTAAAATATCTAAAAAACATATCCCCCTAAAAATATAAACAAATATGTGCTCATCGAAAAAAAAAAATATTTTTTTTATAATTCTGAGTAGGGTATCAAATGAAAGCCCTTGGTACGTGGATTAACGCTCAAATTTTTATTTTTGCAAAATAAATTATTTTGAAGCGATTTTTGCCAAAATAGTGCAAAAAAAATTTGTCCTACACCCTGTAGCCCAGATGGTTTAAACTAAAAATCTGAAAAAATTCTAAGTAATGTACATTGTTGTGAACCGAAATAGTACAACAGGAATTTTTGATCAGATTACGTTTTTGGAAAAAAACGCATTTTTTGTGATTTTTGGCTAATAATGTAGACAAGTTATAGCTTTGTAACACGCTTCAATGGAACGTGTATGCTGGTGTAGTGGTTTTGGCGCTGGCGTTTCACCCAAGTAACTCGATCCGAAAGGGATCGAACCCGGCGAGAAGAGACAATATTATTTTTTGTTTTTTTTTTTTTAATTTTTATATTGTTTAAATTATTTTTTCAAAATTCTAGTTATATTTTGGCAAATGTTGCTTTTAATTTTTAAAAGCGTAAATTTCATAACCAGTGGAAATTGTTTAAATTATAATTTAATTCTGTTTCAATGTACACGAAATCAGAGGGGCGGAACTTATAACAACCAATGGAAGCCATAGGCGCAATTTTTAAAATTCTTAATGAACCTTGCTATATAAAAAAAAAATACTGCACATATTTAGAAACCTAAATAATGGTATTAGGCGTTCGAATTAAAATTTTTAAAAAAATATTTTAATATAAAATTTGTTTTGGCATCCCAAATAATCATCATTCACTTACTACCCAGCAAACATTTTTATACGGGCCAGTACTGGTAAAGCACATACTCCCCGGCATTGAAAGTAATGGGCCAGTACCCCGGTGTCCCCGGGGCCGTTACTGGCCCATTGATGTATCAGTTGCTGGCCCAGCAACGGTAAAGTGCAAAATAATCGCATTAGTTGCAAGATTTATTTCTGATGGTTTTAAGTAAAAAGTATGAGTGAAGAAGAGTGCTTATAAAATGCTGGTAAAGTACTTCGTATAGGCGGAATGCGAAATACAAATGTGAAGTACATTATTAATACTGGCGTTGCACTTACTTTTGGTGCCAGTAATTTACCAGCATAAAAGCAGTTTGCCAGCATTCGGCCGTTAGTTGAATGTTTGCTGGGTAAATACCTGCAAAACCCTGAAATGTGTAAAAATTCACACTTCACATCAATTTTATATGTTGGCGGTTGGTAAAAATATGTATTATAATTTAATTTTTATTAAAAAAAATAAAAAGTTTCCATACTTATGGCCAACACTGTTTATAACCCCTGATATTTTTTTAAAACATCCATATGTTAGTGAAACTTTCTAGAAGTGCAGTTTGTCTTATAGTAAAGTGCATAAAAGTGCATACTTTCAAATAAAATTGCAGTTGTTTGCACAATATCGTCCTTGTATATGTATTATAATATATTTGATTGGCTCACTGAATGTCTAATAGCTGGGCTCATAATGCTTTCTCCGATGGATTACATATGTATAAGTACACGAACTTCCTATTACCCAATAATACTCATTATCTTTGCTAATGTATTTCATTTATTTACTGTACATATTTTCTAGGTCATAACTTAACAGGTTGATTATCGCCGAAGCTAAATTCCGAAAACGGAAAAACAATCTTGAATACTACGAGAGCTACTTTTTAAGTTTTTACAAAAACTAAGATAGAAAACATTTTTTACTTGCCCGACCTTAATATATAAGGGGCAAGTATTGTAATCGCGAAAATTTTCGATGTCGAGATTTTGACGGATGACCACGTTTCATGGTCCAGGGAATCCAAAAAAACCTATTTTCGAAGTGCCGTCCGTATGTGTGTGTGTGTGTCTGTGTGTCTGTGTGTATACACGATAACTCAAAAACGGTTTAACTTAAAGAGTTCGTTCTGGTACTAAAAAATTCTCCTAATAATTGGGAAGAACCCTATTGTTTTTTATTAAAATCCGAAACCGGAAACGGAAGTTATTAAACTTTAAAATTTAAAAAAATTCGTAACTAGTAAACCAAGCCTTGGACAAAAAATTGTATAGAAAATAAATTGATGTATTTTTGAAGATTTGCCTAAATATTTTTTTAAATAAAAAAAAAATATATGTATTTTTTTTGTTATTTTTTTTTTTTTTATGGGAGGGCAAGTCTAGCGGAGGTCTCCCTTCGCCACTGGTTTTTTTTTGTGATCAAACTGTTGTATTACTTTTCAAAATATTTGCATTTAAGATTTATACACTTTTATATGCGTTCAAACCATTTCTCGAAATATTTTTTTCACTCTGAAGTTGGTATCTCAAAAACGTGGTTTTCGAAGGCTTCAAAAGTGATGAAAATCGCTGTCCACGCATGCTTTGTTTGACATTGGGGAACAAAAAAGAGTCGTTAAGGGATAAATCAGGTGAATACGGGCAATGAGACATTAATTCGATGTTTTACTCCTTCAAATAATCAATTTTTTGACGAGTGGGAGCTTGCATTGTCATGATGAAGAATGATGCGACGTTTTTGGTTGTTTTTCCTGATTTTGTCGATGACTTTTAGCAAACAAATTGTTGTATACCATTCCGCATTAATTGTTCTCCGATCCTCTAAAGGAATGGTTGCGACATGTCCAGTACAACTGAACAAACAATCGACCATTTTCTTGCAAGTGCTTCGTGAACGAACAACTTTTGTGGGTTTCAGTTCATCTTGGAAGAACCAGTGGATTGTTGCTTAGTTTCCGGTTCATATGAATAAATCCAAATTTCGTCACCTGTATCGACGTTATATACGAATTTTGCAGTACCTAGGTTGATTTTTTTTTACCATTCCCTTACACCAATCAACAAGAGGTTTTTTTTTTAACTTGAGTCAAACTATGTGGAATCCATCGACAACAGATCTTTTTCACAGCTAAATGTTCATGCAAAATCGAATGTATTGCAGTCTGCGATATGCCAAAGGATGCCTCTATCTCAGGGCAAGTCACATGCCGATCTTCTTCAATCATTTTGCGCACAGCATCAATATTTTTTTGAATCACAACCGATTTTGGTCGATCTTCACAAGATTCATTACTGACGGACGCACGACCACGACGAAATTCTGCATACCAATTGTAAACAGTCTTTTCTGATGGTGCTTCATTACCAAAAGTTCAACGAAGCGAATCTATGCATTTTTGTTGAGTTAGGCCTTTACTAAAATCGTAAAAAATCATCCAACGAAAACCTTCACGAGTAATATCCATTTTTTCACAAACTTGTTGTTTTTTAAACGCTGACTGTCAACAAACTACTCGGTCAATTTATAAGATGTCACTGATGTCACAATAACAAATGTCAAATTTTACGAATATAGTAATTACATAGTGAACTTTTTACTTTTTTTATATGAAAATTTTAATCAAACTGAGAATAAACAATTTAACTTTTTTGCTGTGTATATGGAAATCAATTTCCATTAGAATAAAAAATTGTCTAATTTAACATTACGAATATTTTTTTTTATTTTGTAATGTAATGTTTTGTGTGCATAATAAAGTTTATAACTACTAAACTAAATAAAGTTTTGCACTGTAAAATTTAAAATTAAAAATAAATCAAAATTTTTCTTTCATATCTCGAAATTTAAAAAAAAATTGTTTCGAATATATTTAGTCTATATTTTACGGTTCCAACAAATACAGGTTGATTTATAAATATTAGCACTTTTCCCTCTTCCTGCAAGTTACTTCGAGGTGGGGGAACTTTCGTTCACACCCCCCAATGACGTAGTAAGACTACCACACCCCGCAGGCAACGATGGACTTCTACATTCAGCTCTTAAAGACATTGCTTAGTCAAGCCTCGTTCTATCTGAAACAATCTGTATATCGTTCCACTTGACAGGAAATTTTGATGGAATGATATTCATAGAACCCCAAAATACCACGCAACATCAACAATATATTTTTAAAACTATTTAATTAGGAAAATAAAATTAAGTTTTTATATATCACAGAGTTCATGAACTCTGCTTCATGAACTCGATGCTTAAATACATGTAGGTGAACTTAAACATGCAAGAGAAATTAAAATGAACTTACTTGATTTGGAGAGAGGTTCCACTTTGATACAAATGACAGAGTGCAAGTTCTTCTGTTCACAGTATCCGGATATGGCGAGACAGGAAGCAAAGAACGTTATATGCCAGACGAACGTGAAGAACACCGCAAAACCTGTACCAATTAACATTACCGTCAACTAAACTTTAAAAATCTAATAAACTTTAAGTTATCTAGATGGCACTGTCATTCAAACAGTCTCCCTAAACATGTTTTTAAGTAAATTACAGAATTTTTTACCTGAGTATGTGCAGAATATTTGTACTGAAGGGAAAGGACTGAGTATTCCGATCCAAAATGAAATCATATCCGTGACAGAGGTGATTGTTATTGAGACTGCTGCTTCAGATAACATCTTCCCCATGCGCTCTGGAACACTGTGTTTTATGGATGTTCTTCTCCAAGCTGCTAACATCACGAAGGTGTCATCCAAACCGATACCTAAACAAATAAATATAATATTAAAATACAATTTTAAAATCCAGTGGATTTTTAGGGAACTGAAATCATTGTATTAACGCATTCATAATTTTAAATCTCTATCTCTAAATACGAGGCCATATATTGCGTCAACTCACGACATGTATCTGCGGTGGCGAATATAACTGGTTAAGATCAGTTTATTCCTACTGATAAGTTTCTAGTCCTAACTGATAAGTTTCTAAGTCTTAAAATAAGTTTAAATTTACACCTTAATAATTCAATAAAAAAATTATTCAGAATCTGATAACGGAAGATTTGCAGACGACGTGCTAGGTTGAGGAGAATTTTGTTTAATTGGCTTGAAGAATGCGTCCAATTTTAATTGCATTTTCGAAGATTGTTGTTTGGTAACAATAATTTCCCTAAATTTGCGAAAATGAGAGTAATATAGCTGCACGTCTGGGTCTGTCGATGAGTCAATAAACGAGATTAAATCGTCAAGATGACTCTTTACTTGGCTCAGTTTAATTTTTTTAAGTGCTGGCTCTTCTTCTTCATCCTTCTCGTCGTCCGTTATATTTTGACCCATAACTTCTTCAGCTATCTCACTTTCCAACATTATTTGACAACCAGTATCACCCTTGTCATACATAATTTGTTGAAAATAACTGTGAGTTAAGAAAAAAAATAATAATTTTTGAGATCTGAAAATTTTGTCCGTTAAATCCGAAGTCCGTTAAATCGGGGTCCGTTAGATCGAGGGTTTACTGTATTAATAAACTACAGGTATCACTATTTGTTGTATTTTTTATATCGTGACTGGTCACTCTTTGAGTTCTAAGTAATTTATATTTTTCTTTTACTTTGATTTTGCTTAATTTTAAGTATAATGTCTAGGCAGTGCGTAAATAGTGGCAACACTTTTTGTTATGTATGCGGAGAGTTGACTTTTAAATCGCAAAAACGTAATTTCACCGCGCTTGAGTGAAAAGCTTACACACTTTATTTCGAAGTTAAAGTTGGAAACCAAGACAAAACATGGGCCCCCCATATATGTCGTAAGACTTGTGTAAGGTTGTTAACAGGTTGGTTGAAAGACCCAAATCGTAAAATGCGATTTGGAAACACCAATGGTTTGGAGAAAACCAAAAGGTCATATTACGGATTGCTATTTTTGCCTTACTAATATAATTGGACCAAAGTCTAAACATACTATGCAGTATCCTAATTTACCATCAGCTTTATGACTCGTCGAACATAATAATGAACTTCCTGTTCCAAAATGACCAGAATCTTGGACTTTAGATGAAGAAGAACCTGAATCCGCTGATTCTTCATGTGGTCTCGCAGAATTTGTAAAAGAAATCGAAACTGATTATTATTTAACATACCAGAATGTTCAACAGAGCCGCATCTGATATCATAGGTTGAACTTAATGACTTAGTTCTTGACTTAAATCTATCAAGAGATACCGTGAATGAAGTACTTGATGGCTACAAAGAAATGGGATGTAGAATGTCTTTAAAAAATCATTTTCTGGACTCTCATTTAGATTTCTTCCCAGAAGATCTGGGTGGAGTAAGTGAACATGGGGAACGATTACACCAAGACATTTCCGTCATGTAAAAGCGATATCAGGGTAAATGGAGCCCAAATTTGCTTGCTGATCACTGGAGGACATTAATTAGGAATGCTTCAGAAACAAAATATCGTCGTAAAAGAGCATAAACAACATTTTGAGGTAAGTTAGAATTAATAATAATGCGTCTATTGCTATATTTCGTTAGAAACCAACAATTCCCCATAGCAAAAAAATCTGTGGTAATTTTCGGCTTTTAGGTCAAATTTTACGTGGGATCATGTCATGTTCGAGTCACAAAAAATAAGTTCATTTTTGTTTAACAGTGTTATTTGTGTAAAAAGCACGTATTAATACAGTGATAGATTAAAACAAAAAAAATGTACTTGAACCTTCGTTTTAGGAATTGCACCAAGCCAGAATTAAGCCGATTCTGATATTCGCACCCGCTCTAAGTCGGCTACGACTGTTTTTCTTACTAAAAAAGCAGCGGGTATACTGCTAATTTTTAAATCAGATAAATATTTGGGGTGCAAATGAGAACGCCAACACATCAGTTCATAAATAGCTTAGAACTATTATTGAGTCCTTAAATAAATCAATAAAATGATTAAACCAATAGTTAACTGTTTATAATTAACTTGGTAATAATAGTTATATAGGAACATAAACCTGCTTTTGCAAATGATGGAAAATTTATGTAGTAAACATAGTGAAAGATTGAATCGACAGCGAATGGGTTAAACTACTTGTCGGCAAACACTGACACACATATTATGTAGTTATTGAAGTCGTGCTGCCACCAGGCCTGCCTGCCATTCACGGCAGCCAGTAGCCAGCCAGCAAATACAAATATTGAAATAACTAAACATATTAGCAATCAAATATTTGACTACTTGTATGGAAGAAATCGAAATTTTAAAGACCAGTAGATATTTGTTCATTTTATTAGGGTTTTTATTTTATTAAATCCTTTTAGGACCGGGTTTAGGGAGGGGTGAGCGAGGCACTTGCCTCAAGTTGAAAGTGAAACGAGCGCCAAAAGACAAAAAGTTTTTTTCGATATATTTTACTATTTGTAAAACGAGATCTGGACAAAAGGCCGACAGACAGAAGATCGACACGGACAAAAAGTCTACAGATAAAAATTGGACAGACAAAAGGACGACAAAGACAAAAGGTCGAAACGGACAAACACCGACAGACTAAAGGCTAACAAATACAAAATTCCGACAGACAAAAAGCTGACACGGACAAAAAGCCTACAGATAAAAGTTGGACAGACAAAAGGCTGACTAAGACAAAAGGTCAACACGGACAAACACCGACAGACTAAAGGCTAACAAATACAAAATTCCGACAGACAAAAAGCTGACACGGACAAAAAGCCTACAGATAAAAGTTGGACAGACAAAAGGCTGACTAAGACAAAAGGTCAACACGGACAAACACCGACAGACTAAAGGCTAACAAATACAAAATTCCGACAGACAAAAAGCTGACACGGACAAAAAGCCTACAGATAAAAGTTGGACAGACAAAAGGCTGACTAAGACAAAAGGTCAACACGGACAAACACCGACAGACTAAAGGCTAACAAATACAAAATTCCGACAGACAAAAAGCTGACAAGGACAAAAAGCCTACAGATAAAAGTTGGACAGACAAAAGGCTGACTAAGACAAAAGGTCAACACGGACAAACACCGACAGACTAAAGGCTAACAAATACAAAATTCCGACAGACAAAAAGCTGACACGGACAAAAAGCCTACAGATAAAAGTTGGACAGACAAAAGGCTGACTAAGACAAAAGGTCAACACGGACAAACACCGACAGACTAAAGGCTAACAAATACAAAATTCCGACAGACAAAAAGCTGACACGGACAAAAAGCCTACAGATAAAAGTTGGACAGACAAAAGGCTGACTAAGACAAAAGGTCAACACGGACAAACACCGACAGACTGAAGGCTAACAAATACAAAATTCCGACAGACAAAAAGCTGACACGGACAAAAAGCCTACAGATAAAAGTTGGACAGACAAAAGGCTGACTAAGACAAAAGGTCAACACGGACAAAAAACCCACAGACAATAGGCGGACAAATACAAAAATCCGAAAGGCAAAAGGCCAACACGGACAAAAAGCCTATAGATAAAAGGTGGACAGACAAAAGGCCGACAAAGACAAAAGGCCGACACAGACAAAAAGCCTACAGATAAAAGGCAGACAGACAAAAGACCGACAGGGACAAAAAGCCTACAGATAAAAGGTGGACAGATAAAAGGCCGACAAAAACAAAAGGGTGACACAGACAAAAAACCGACGGACAAAAGACCAACAAAGACAAAAGGTCGACAGACAAAAGAACGACACGGACAAAAAGCCTACAGATTAAAATTGGACAGACAAAAGGCCGACAAAGTCAAAAGGGCGACACGAACAAAAAACCGACAGAGAAAAGATCGACAGACAAAAGGCCAACAAATACAAATGTCCGACACGGACAAAAAGTCTACAGATAAAAGTTGGATAGACAAAAAGGCGACACGAACAAAAAACCGACAGACAAAAGGTCGACAGACAAAATGTCAACAAATACAAAAGTCCGATAGACAAAAGGCCGACACGGACAAAAACCCTACAGATAAAAGGTGGAAAGACAAAAGTCCGACACAGACAAAAGGTCGACAAACAAAAGGACGACACCGACAAAAAGCCTATAGATAAAAAGTGGACAGACAAAAAGCTGACAAAGACAAAAGGGCGACACGAACAAAAAAAACAGACAAAAGGCCGACAAAAACAAAAGATCAACACGGACAAAAAACGACAAATAAAAGTCGACAGACTAAAGACCAACAAATACAAAAGTCCGATGGACAAAAGGCCAACTCGGACAAAAAGCCTACTGAAAAAAGGTGGATAGAGAAAAGGCCAACAACGACAAAATACCGACAAACAAAAGGCCGACAAAGACAAAATACCGACAAACAAAAGGCCGACAAATACAAAAGGCCAACAGATAAAAGGCCAACAGACAAAAGGCCGTCAAAGGCAAATCAATCATACTATTGTTTTATCACAATATTTATGATACTAAATATTTTCTCCACATGTCGGCCTTTTGTCCATATCGACCTTCTGTCCATACCGGCCTTTTGTCTCTATCGGCCTTAAACGGAAAAGATAAATTAGATACATATTCGTGGGGGGTGCTTTATAGAATGTTCCATTTAAAAAAATGTTTTATGAATAACTCGTAAATCTAATACTCTATTATTTCGACGTTTTCACCATAGTCATCTCAGTAAAAAATACTACTAATTTATCCATTTAATCGCAATCGTAGCTCTGCTAATAACATTGGTGCTAAATTAACTTTGAACACCTTGTATTGTCTTATTACTATTATAATTTATATTTTTCCAGGCGTGTTAATCTATCAAATTTTATTTTCCATTAGATATGTGCACGCAAATAATTATCAGTTAGGTTATTAACGCGAATTTCCTGATTAGGCATCAACCTAATCGAAATCTACAAGGATCAAACTGTCCGATGGCCATCTATTATACATTATTCATACTACATCAGTCTCGTGCGATTAGAATCACAATATGTTTCAACACTTCAATTTGTTTAAACAATGCAAGCATTTGGTGACGTAAAACTGGACATGTACTCATTTATATTTTATTATGTTGTAGATTTAGTTAATTTAAAAAAACAAAGGTTTAAAAAATGATTTATTTATATTATATTATGATATATTATATTATATGTATTTAGCATTATTTTTTTACAGATGTCAAGGTTTCCTATAGTCCGTTCAAAAGTAAGAATGCAGTACAGGGCAAATGGAGTATTCATTTTTAGGGTTTTGTAGGTATGACAAAAACCCTTATTCCGTCATTTTGTCGTCTGTTTGTCTGTCTGTCTGTTTTAAGTTGTAGTTAAGCACGTTAGTTTTAATAAAACGCACTGTGTATCCAGTTTTACGTCTGAGTACTTATCACAAATCAATACAAACGAACTAAGCTAAGGACACCAACTGAAATTCACTAATACATACACACTAAACCTCGCTGCTGTTGCCCTTTCCTGTTCATTTTTAGGGTTTTGTAGGTATGACCAAAAAACCCGTATACCGTCATTTTTACGTTTGTCTGTCTATCTGTCTGTCTGTCTGTCTGTCTATCTGTCTGTCTGTCTGTCTGTCTGTCTGTCTGTCTGACTGTCTGTCTGTCTGTCTGTCTGTCTGTCTGTCTGTCTGTCTGTCTGTCTGTCTGTCTGTCTGTCTGTCTGTCTGTCTGACTGTCTGACTGTCTGTCTGTCTGTCTGACTGTCTGTCTGTCTGTCTGTCTGTCTGTCTGTCTGTCTGTCTGTCTGTCTGTCTGTCTGTCTGTCTGTCTGTCTGTCTGTCTGTCTGTCTGTTCGGTAAAAATTGTAGCCAAACGGCTAAACCTAGAGAGTTGAAATTTGGCATGCTTATACAACTCTTTGACCCGCACATAGGAAAAATAATAAAACATCTAAAAAACATTATCCCCTTAAAAATATAAACAAATATCGGATCATTGAAAATAAAAATATTTTTCTTAAATTCTGAGTAGGGAAATGTAATCAAATGAAAGCCCTTAGTACGTGGATTAACGATCAAAATTTTATTTTTGCAAAATAAATTATTTTGAGGAGATATTTGCCAAAATTGTGCAAAATTTTTTTTGTCCCACACCCTGTAGCCCAGATGGTTTCAACTAAAAATCTGAAAAAAATCTAAGTAATGTACATTGGTGTGAACCGGAATAGTACAACAGGATTTTTGTGGCAATTAGCCAGGGCAATTTTTATTTGAGAAAATTTCCATGCCTGAACGGTATTCGAACCCGAGACCTTCGTAACTCAGAGCACATGTGTTACCACTACGCTACGCCGGTCGGCAGGAATTTTTGATCAGATTATGTTTTCGGAAAATAACCCATTTTTTGTGTTTCTTGGTTGACGATGTACAAAAGTTATAGTTATGTAACACACTATACTAGAAGGCGTATCCTGGTCTAATGGTTAGCTTGCTCCCTTGCTACGTAGCAAATTAGGGTTCCCGGGCAGAGGAGACTTTTAGGAGAATTATAGTTTTTTTTTTTATGTTTAAATTATTTTGTAAAATTCTAGTTATATTTTGGCAAATGTTACATTTAATTTTTAAGAGCATAAATTTAATATCCAGTTGGAATTGTTGGAATTATATTTTCATTCTATGTGTCATATATACGAAACCAGAGGGGCGGAGCATATGACTTAAAACAACCAATGGAAGCCATAGGCGCAATTTTCAAAATCGTAATAAACTTTGCTATATAAAAAAAAAGAATACTGCACATCTTTAAAAACCTAAATAATGGTATTAGGTATTCGAATTAAAATTAACAAAAAAATATTTTAACATAAAATTTGTTTTTAAAGCTCCTAGATTAACAGACGATAAATTATTTTAAAAATATCGTTAATTTTGCCGCGATTACTACAAAGCAAAATTTGTCCTACACACTCAGCCCGTCTTCACTTATTATATATCTGCGAAACCCTGCAATGTGTGAAAATTAACACTTCACATCAATTTTTTAAATTCATAATTTTCACAAATAATGTAAATTATGCCATTAAAATAAATCGGAATGTCAAAACGCGTTAAACGATTAAAACCCCAATTTTTTTCTAGACTTACGGCTAGTTTTACAATCGGCTGTTAACTCTCTGGCTATACTCTATCTCAGAAAGACTGATTATGTTTTTGTTTGATACTGTTATTGTTTTTTCACACAGAAGCGGCAAAACAAAAGCGACAAAATATGAATAGTTCGAAACGAAATATTGTTAAAAACAACCGAGTGTGCCGCACATATACGATGGGAATTATATGGGAATACGAACTAGGGTTAAACACAATACACCATCAAAATTTGACCCTAAAACTTTATGAAAAAATATGGTCACAGGGGTGTGTTTAATGATATGACAAATATAGTCACAGGCGCGCGTTTAATAAAATGATAATTAGTAATATAGAAATACACAAAACCAATTTAAACGTGTTTCGCGAACCAACAGGTAACTATGAATGGTAAAACCGGCCCTAAATAAGCTACGGATAATCCTGGTACAACCTGTAGAGGTCTTAAGGTGCGTACTGACTTGAGCATTTGTACGCGCACGGATTATGTGTGCGTACAAATGCTCAGGTGAGTACGAGGTATAATTTGTGTGCGCGTACAGTAATCCTTCCACGAATGCTATCCGTAACTTGTCGGTCCCACCGATAAGATCAAAGAACTTGTGCGCTCAGTGTGTACGGGTTTATACAATCATATAATTGTGCGCGTAAATTTAAGTAAACACCAGTAAATATTCAACATGGAATGGAGTAAAAATGTATTGTATGCTGGTAAACGAATCCCCAGTTGCAAAAAACGTAGGGTTATGGCTAATCGTTCTTTCGCGGGAACAGCCGTTATAAAACTTGTCTTTCTCCCAATTTTGTGACCAACTTTATTAACGAGTAGTTCAAAATCTGCCGCTGACATTCGAACAAAATTTTGAAATTGTCCACTAACCTCTTGCATTTGCAGTTCTGCTAGCAAAGTTAAACTATTGTATATTTCCCTGCTTCTATATAGTTGTGTCATGCACCACCGTTTTTTTTTTTTTTACTAAGTCTACTATGGCCACATTCAGCAGACTCAACAGTGAGTTACCGGTTGGTAAATTTTTTTCCTGTATGCCTACGTTGATCTACCAGTGAGTTACCGTACTTACTCACCGGTCGCCATTTTATTCACCGGATTTCATTAACGATTAGTTGCTCACCGGTGGACATTTTGACAGTTATATCTATAGTAACAAAGAATCAAGCACAAAGCAAGTAAAAAATTATGGAATTGAGTGTTAAGTCAGTTTACTTAGATATTGAGGAGACGTATATAAAGCACATGTACTTTTAAAATTACTGTAAAAGCTTACATTCAAAATTTACTGTCATTACAATCTGTCATTGTTTAGATATTGTAGTTTTCATATACGCCGTTCGACAACGCTGTCAAAAAATGTGCATTTAGTCAAATTCACCGGTAAGTTTGTACCGGTAAGACACCGATGAGTCTGCTGAATGCGACTTATGTACGCTACACTTGTTAAACCAACAACATTTCTTTCCGACATCGTTGACACTACTTACTTTAAATAAATATGTGCGTGGATATAACTGAAATACACGGAGCGAGATTTTACGCGCACAAATTAGAAAGTTGTGTGTGCAAATTTTTTTACCCGCACGAAAATCCTATCGCGCACGAAAATCCGTGCGCGTACAAATGCTCAAGTCAGTACGCACCTTTACATAATTATTATTTAATTTAGTCTCAAGTCTCAAACTTACCAATCATAAGAAACGGCGCCGCTAAATTAATCCCGATAAACTCCACTCCGATGTAAACACATGCCCCAAAAGCTGCTGCGGTAGCCATCGCCGCGGAGAGATTACCGAGGAGTCCAAGCCATGGTTTAGACCTAACCCAGTCCGTCATCATGCAGGTCACCACCGAGAAGAACCCCATGATGATGAAAGTCGAACTGAAGTATGGAACAACGGTCCGAGTGTTTTTCTCTAGTTCGTGGTCGAGGGTTCGAGAAGAGAAACGGGACACTGAGAGAAACTGGAAGACGCCAGATTCATCTGCTTCACCTATAGCGTCCAAGAAGGCGTCTTCCCAAGCAGCGCCCCTGAAAAAATGACAATTACCTGATTGAATTATAAGCAGATGATGATGGTGAATAAACAGAAGCAATAGAGCATCAGATTTACGAGTTCAGGCGCGCACACATGAGGGGGTCGTTGGGACTGCACGTTTTTAATCATTTTAATTCCAAAAAAATACACGCACTATCTTAGATATAAATACAAAAAATCCATAACATTATTAGCCATAATAGGGGATAGGCATGATTTTTTTTTTATTTTTTATTATATTCCTCTTGTTGCATATAAACATAAAAAACAGTTTTTATTTATTTTTTTGTAATTTGAAGGCTTAAAAAAATCATAAATGTATGTAGCGCGCGAAAACGACGTGTGACGTCATACTCCTTCTAACTGACGTATGACACTACTAGCTTACCGGCGTACATAGTCTGTTGTGAACTTATTTGTTTGTATAACTTTCATAGGTTATGTAAAGTTAGAGTGATTTTAGTTAAAATAAAGTTTAATTCTATAAAAACAATTTATACATGTTTACCGAATTAAATTTTATATTAAAATAGATAACTTATATTGCAGTATTTCAATTATGCCTCTAACGTTTTGTAACTTCATGTAAACAATGTAGTAAAATTCTGACATCTAAATTACATAAATATTTACATTTTACAGAGTTGCAGCGTTTGTTTACATAAAGTTATAGAATATAAAATAAAAATTACTTTGACACCACGTATTTCCTCAGCACTGTAGCATTCATTATTTTTCATATATTCCATGAGCATAAATGCATCAATGTTGGGTAAATTATCACTCTGAGCCCTAACAAAATCTTTATCTGCCATTTTAATAATAAATGCGTGAAAAATTGCTTAAAAACAAATACAAAACTCTCGAACAATACAATACACACACGTGTAAAGATTATGTTGTAGCTGTATCTGTGATGTGAAACCCCTATCGTTTGACGTCAAACTCAGTCGTTTTACTCGGCAACCGTCGCTCCGTGGTCGGCTTATTTCAAATTTACAATATTTTAATTCAAAAATTTGGCTATAATATTAATTAAAATGTAATTTTTGTTTTGTTAAGTGACATAACTAACATTAACATATCAAAATAATATAGTTTTAAGGAAATACAAATTTTATGCGTATCCCCTATTTAACCATGAATTAAAGAAATAATAAATTTTTTCAACAACATAAAAACTGCCATATTTTCCAAAAATACAATCTGATCAAAAGTTCCTCTCGTACGTATCCGGCTCAGATCAATATATGGTACATTACCTATAATTTTTTCAAATTTTTTGTTTAACCCTTTTTTGTAAATGTGCAAAAGTTCTTGTCCTGCACCCTGGACAAGAACTTTTGCACATTTTTGACTAAATTCGTGTTAAAAGAAACGAATTTTAAAAAACTATCTATCGTTCCGTAATTTACGTCTTAAAAGCTTTATTTTTCAAAAAATTTATCTGATCAAAAATTCCTGTTGAACTATTTCGATTCCCATCAATGTTCATACGGAGATTTTTTTAGATTTTTAGATCAATCCCTTTGGGAGATAGGGTGGGGACAAATGTTTTTGACACATTTTTGGCAAAAATAAACTAATAAAAATGATTTTTCAAAAATAAAAATGTGTTTGTTGATCCACGCATTTAGAGGTTTAATTTGGTATGTCACTCAAAATTTTAGAAAAATATTTATTTTTTTTATTAAATACATATTTGTATTATACTCGTTGTATTCTTTTGAACTCTCTATAGTTTTCCTATATGTGGGTCAAAAAGTTGTACAAGTATGTCAAATTTCAACTTTTTATGTTCAGCCGTTTGGCTACAATTTCTACCGTACAGACAGACAGACAGACAGACAGACACATGAGTGACGTTATTTTTGGTGATCATACCTACAAAACCTTAAAAAGTGGTGCATTTGGTAATGTAACTTTAGAATGGATAGCTTACTCATGTCACTTTTATGTAGGTATTAAGGGAAGGGGGTCGAAAAAGTTTGAGAAACACTGGTATAGATAACACTTTAGTGGAATTTTAGTTAATAGTCGTGACTTTATATAGTAAAATAAAGTTATTATTATTCCAGAAAATACATAACTGTGTTTAACATGCAAGACGTTCAGCTTTGAATGCAAAAAATTTTAATGCAAAGAATTTTTATTATAATTCGAAGAATTGTTACACAAAACTAATCTGATTTAAATAGTTTTTTTAAAGAAATCTTTGCATTATTGTCAATTAAATTTTAATTTCTATAATAAAACAAGCTTTTAACATACTTTAAATATTTAAAATTTTCTTGAGTCCATTGCTTTTTCATCCAAAAATGAGACAAGAAGGGTCTATGTCAGGGATGGCGAACCTTTGGAGGAGTGGGTCAAATTTTGTTAATTATTTTTCTTAATACTAGTCCGTGGGTCACTGAGTCAATAGATGCCACTTAGAAGGGGGTGTGGTAAAAGGGGTACCAATAATTTGGAACACCGAAAATTTGTTTACAGAAAAACTCGACAGTTGACCCTTTTTTTTGGGACTCACTTTTAAAATCACTAAAAAGGTTTACGTTTCTTTTTTGTTTAAAATTTTTTACTTTTGCAAGAGAAGAGCAACAAATAAAGGTCGATGTCAAAAAGCTGACATCAATGGAGCAATACCATAAATTATCGCACCACTGCACTAAATATTTGAATGAACACGGAATAAAGAACATCACATACATATATTATGAAGTATTCTTTATTATAAACATAGTTACAGTTATTTGTATATATAATAAAGTTGATAAAAGTATATATATTTAATGTGAAATCTGTTGTTGCTTATTTTCAGATAGTTTCTT
Organism: Liopterus haemorrhoidalis; assembly: GCA_963971575.1. Taxonomy (NCBI): domain Eukaryota; kingdom Metazoa; phylum Arthropoda; class Insecta; order Coleoptera; family Dytiscidae; genus Liopterus; species Liopterus haemorrhoidalis. Next base: position 3,647,724 of record OZ020612.1, on the reverse strand, counting down.
AATATTAGGTTCATAATCCGTATTCATTAGTTTGACGCATTTCGCTGTCAATTTATTTCCAAGTTTATTTCTGTTGGAGGATTTTACAAAATTCATTGAGGAAAACAATTTTTCGCACGAATATGTGGACCCAAAAATCATTAACAGAGCATTTGCAAGCTTTTTCATTGATATAAAATTGTTTGGTAAAGAATCCTATACGTTTAATATAATATTTTCAATTTTTAGTTTGGGATCATTATTGTCTGTAGTACTTTCAGAAAATTTTCCTTCTATTTCCGAAACTAAGTTTTCAAATTTATTTTTCCACACTATGCTGCTTTGAAATTCAACTAATTCCCTTTCTAAATCATGGATACCTAGCCACATAAATCCGGTTAATTCCATTGTTGCAAATTCTGTTTTGTATGTATATAAAATAAAGTGAAATATATTTTCCAAACTTTTAAATTGATTGAATCTCTCCTGAAAAGCTTGTTTTATTTCCTGTATAATAATTAAATATTTTTTAATTGCATTTTTTGAATATCAAGCGTATTTTCAAAAATATTTTCAAAACTAAAAAATATTTTTTGTTATTGTGTTTTGAAAATGTTTTTGTAATTGAGGAAAATATTTCATCATTTTCATTTCCAAATCTTTTGTGAAGATGTTAAGTTTCGTCATAAATGTTTTAATATTTTCAAACATCATCAATACAACTTGTCCATTTCCCTGAAGTTTTTTATTCAGTTCATTGAAATGCTGAGTGATGTCATATAAGAACATTAAATCATTTAACCAATCTATATTTGAAAATTTTATGGCTCACATACAGGCACATTGATACCATAGAAAATCAGTTAGTCAACGTCCACTTGGATTTTTTTTTTTTTTTTTTTCTAAATTCGACATTAGATATTTATTTATACTTTAATTTTTTAATATTTTCGATTGCCTGTTCTCTCTTTTATGCTATTATTAATTTTTTTTTTAATTCAACGCGTGGGTCAATTAAAAAGCCTTCGTGGGTCAGTGTCTGACCCGCGGGTCATAGGTTCGCCACCACTGGTCTATGTAATGGATTTAAATACTACAAATATTGGTTGATGAACTATATTACACTTTTCTTGTATCCTTGCACAGGGCCTAAGCAATGTTAGGTACGGCACTAACATTGATTAACACCGCACAAAGTTTTAAAAAAATATTCATTTTTTCATTAAATACACATTTGTTTATAATTATATCGTGGTGTTTTTTGAACTCTCAGTATTTTCCCTATATGTGGGTCAAAGAGTTATGTAAGCAAGCCAAATTTCAAATTTTTATGTTCAGCCTTTTGGCTACAATTTCTATCGTACAGACAGACACATGAATGACGTTATAATGGTTTTTTGGTGGTCATATCTACACAACCTTAAAAATGCCGCCAGGGGCGGACCGCCCCTTCGCCCTTCTTTTGTTTTGCTACTGTCTGAGACAGTTGTGAAATTTTTTTCATAGAAATTTATTATTCATGGTTATTTCAATCTAACCGCAACTTAACCTATTGCATATTAAACAACTAGTCATACTAATTTACAGTTAATTAATAACAAATAATTACCTTTGTTATTTCTTTATCTTTAAAGGGTTGGGCGGTAAAGCAAAGATTCGCGGTGTTAAATGAGTTTTATTATAAGGTATGCAATATAAATTTCGTAACTATACAAAAGTCAATGACTTACTTTGCGTCTTGTCTCTTGGAGTCTGCTGTTACGAAATAGACAAGTTGGACGGAAGGAGCACTGATGATAATGCTGTCGTCGCTGACTTTTGTGCCCCCGAAATAAACAGGAAAAGCATGGGCATCCCACGTCACTGGATTGAACATTACTGGGAAAGTGAGATTTAGGGTCCCTGCTTCTACCTGTAAACAAAATAAATCAATGAGAAATTTCACATATTTCAGAATTTCGTAGGTATCTAATAAGTAAAAGCGGGCAACGTAGGGCGCTTGCATTTAATACCCTACATAAAATTCTAATAAAAAAAAATGTAATAAAAAAAATAATTCAAACAATAGGGCGAAATGACGTATAATAGTGAGGGGGGCTTTAATACATGAACGCTTCACAACTTGCATTACATAATCGATTTTTTGAGCTACACTACGCTCAGAAATTCGATTATCAACTGTTTAATTTGTTATTATATTTTTAATTAAAAAAAGAAGTACACTACCTTAGTCATAAATACAAAAAAAAAGAAAACTTTAACATTCCCAGCAAACATTCAACTAACGGCCGAATGCTGGCAAACTGCTTTTATGCTGGTAAATTACTGGCACCAAAAGTAAGTGCAACGCCAGTATTAATAATGTACTTCACATTTGTATTTCGCATTCCGCCTATACGAAGTACTTTACCAGCATTTTATAAGCACTCTTCTTCACTCATACTTTTTACTTAAAACCATCAGAAATAAATCTTGCAACTAATGCGATTATTTTGCACTTTACCGTTGCTGGGCCAGCAACTGATACATCAATGGGCCAGTAACGGCCCCGGGGACACCGGGGTACTGGCCCATTACTTTCAATGCCGGGGAGTATGTGCTTTACCAGTACTGGCCCGTATAAAAATGTTTGCTGGGTTATTAGCAATGAATTAAAAAACTAATCAATATTGTTAACACAAAAAATGCGACATCTTACAAAAATAAAATGTAAAAAAATCCTGTTGCAGTATTCCGGTTGACATTAATATGTATCTCTTACGTATTTTTTTTAGCACACTTTTAGCAAAATTCGTGTAAAAATAAAAAAAAATAAATAAATAAAAACCACTTTTCGTTCCTTAATCTACATCTTACGAGTTTTTGTTTATACAACACAATATTTTTTTTAAATAATTATTTTTTTCAACGATACAAAAATTTTGATATTTTTTGCAAAACTAATCTGATCAACAATTTCTGGTGAACTATTGAACTATTCCGGTTCCCATCAATGGGACATTATTGAGATTTTTTTCAAATTTTTCGTTCAACCCTTTTTTTGGTTGATGCCTTTTTTGGATTTCAATCCTGCTTTTTCAAAAAATATATTGGTTTATCCACGCATTAAGAGGTTTCATTTCATATCACACAAAAAATTAAAAAATATGTCTACTTTCGTTGAATACATATTTGTTAATATTTTTCCCGCGATTTTTTTTTTTGCACTCAATATTTTCCTATTTGTGGGTCAAGAGTTGAACAAGAATACCAAATATAAATTTTGTAGGTCCAGTGGTTTGGCCACAATTTCTATCATACAGACAGACAGACAGAGAGACAAAGAGATAGAGAGATAGACAGACAGACAGACAAAGAGATAGAAAGATAGAGAGACAGACATATAGACAGACAGACAGACACAAGAGTGACGTTATAAAGGTTTTTTTGAATTTTCACATACATATATCAGAATTTCGTAGGTATCTAATAAATGAAAGCGGCCAAGTGAGAGCGATTTCATTTAATACCCTACATGCAATTTAATTAAAAAAAAAATGAAATAGTTTTAAACTGCTGTATTTTACGAATTACTTATAACATGTTGAAATTTGACATCAAATAGAAAAAGGTGGTGACATTTTTTTGAATATTTTTACATAATAATAAAAGAAAAAAAAAGTAACATAGAAAAGTAATAATTTGACATGCATATGTACTCTTTATCATACTACAAAATTAGCACTCATTTTTCTGATTTGTTTGACAGCTTCCGCGTTGTAATAAGATTTGCAACTCAATCTATTTACATATTTTAAAGTAATGCTATCAGAAATTAATCTGCTCTGAACCGGAACTGGTTCCGGGTTTACCCGGTTTCGGATACTAGACCCTACAACCGAGCATTCGTAACCGAGTAATAAGTGAAGAGCTAACATTGCACTCCTAAGAGAAAACAAGAACAAAAAAAAATCAAATCCACTTGTTGAACAAAAAAAAAATGGTGTGAATTTTTACACATTTCAAGGTTTTATAAGTATTTAGTATAAAAAATAATAAATTTCGATAACTTTTGAAATAATAATCCATCTGTTACCACCTACACAGCAAAAAAATCATAAGTGTAAAAAAAAGTTCATTTCCAGTTTGCTTAAAATTTTAGTGTTAAAATTTTCAATTAAACAAAGTAAAAAATTCACTATTTTTAACAAAATCACCGTGTAAATCTTCATTTATTCAGATAGCGTTATTTTTATAATGCGAAATTTCGCTTAACACGATCATGTCCAGAACGTATCCCCCGCATTAAACGGGGGTAACCTGTATATTATTTTTTCGTTCCCGGGGGGACTGGACCTTAGGAATTCCCCTTTGCTACGAGCCTGGGTATATAAGATACCTAAAAAGACTTAACGCTTCACAAAGTAAAATATATTGGCATATAGCCTGATCGAAATCCAAGAACTAGCTCTAGAATTTCGGAATTTCTTTCTTAAAACAGTTGTGTAACTATTGTGAAATTTAAGATGCACTGATAAACATATAATTTATTGTTTTGACTTCCGCTTATCAAATAAATTTTAAGATATCTGAATTTTAAATCATATACATATTTCCATAAATGGAAATAAAAAATTGTATAAATCTTACCAAAAAAAAAAAACTTTCTTTGTTGATAAAATAAAAACATTGAGCAAGATCATTTTATATTTTTTTTGGTTAGGTTAAGGTTATGGTTTTAGCCAGGGGTTCTCAAACTGTAGGAACATATCCTCTGCGTTATCCGAGATCTGGCTATGCAGAAGCGTTGCAAGGGGGGGGGGTCCGCCCCGGGCGGTACTTCTGGTTTATTGCAACGAAAAAATCTCTACGCTGCTGTGACTATGCTTGCATATACCACGACTTTCATTTAAATTTCATAAACAGTAAAATTCATTAGTTTTAATGGTAAAATTTCCCTTTAGAAAATCACTTGTTGATTGTAATCTTACCTCGTCTATAATTTTGTCTAGATTGAGTATATCGTTGGTGAAACATTGTTCCATCCATTTGGCACAGATGTCTCTATATGTGAAAGTTTCTTCATCATAATACGCTGTTGTATTTTGTATTATGTCGTCCAATAATCGTAATTCCCGCCATACATCAGCTCGTAAGATGTTTGGGTCTTCATCTTTTGTCGTTACAATTACTCGTCCAAAACGACCTGTAACAAAGAAATAATGTTTTAAAAACTACATTACACCCTTAAGCTTTTTTCTTTAAATTAGTTGATTGTTCACTGTGCGTTGATAGTGATTCTTCTCGAGAAAAAGTTTTAATTCTCATTTTTCATTTTCGAGAAATGTAAAATTTGTTCGACGCCTTTACTTTAGTACTTTAAAGGTGATTATAATTTTAACATGTGTTTATCCTCTACAATATTTTCAACATTAAAAAAGATGTATATTCTAATAATTATATAATTATTTTTCTCGAGATTTCTTGAGAATTCTCGAGAAAATAAGTCTACTGTCGAGAAATCAGAAACACTAGTTGTGGATATGTTTGGTAGATAGTTTCAACATTCAAGGCAACATTTACAGTTAAGAAAATTAGTGTGTTACGAATAGTGCGACATCTATGTATCTTTAAACCAACTACGGTGGCTTCGTAAAATGTTTATTATCTATTATCGTTTTTTTATTCTGCTGTTCTAGATTTTTACTAACTAAACCTAACCTAATTACCTAAATTGATCAAATTTACTGTTCGTCTTTGGATGCGAGCAGTGGCGCAGCCAGGATTTTGTCTTGGGGAGGGCCGAATCAAATTTCGAGGGCACGCGGGCCGCATATGGCCCTCAACTTCTTGTGGCCCTTGAAGCGATCAAAATCACTTGAGCTTATTTAGGGGAAAAATATATTTAAAAATGTAAAATATACTCTCTTCCCCTTTTCTGTTTATAAAAAAAATGTCAAGAAACCCTTCGGGATATTTAAAGTTCCGTCACTGCTTATCATTTTGTATGTAAAATAGACTGCGACCCAAATCAGTTCGACACCCCTGCTGTTGGATATTGATGTTGATATCAAATAATAATTCCATTATTTGTTAAAAAAAATTCATTTTTAATCCATGTATCAAAAACTTTCACTTGATTTTTTCTTCGATAAATACATATTTATTTATATTTTTCGCGGGATATAGAAGCCTCAATATTTCTCTTACTTATGTTCAGTTTGCTAAATCAGCCGCTTGGCCACAATTTGTACCGAACGAACAGACTTATGTGACGGAATAAGGATTTCTTGATTATACCTACGAATGCTAAAAATAACATGTAAATATGCATTTTCTGTACACTAATCATAATAAAATATAGCTTATTATTGTTGTAAAATGTATTGTTGTATTATTGTCTTAGCTGCACCACTGGTTGTGGTTAACAAATTTTGAATCCAACTCCCCGAGCAGCGCCGTCTAATCTTCTGGTCCTGGGAGGGGCCCAGGCCCATTCCCCCTTGGCTGCGCCACTGGGCACAAGTAATTTTGAGCGAGATTTGTTGTAATCGGTGCGATGACATTTTGTTAGGTTATGTTAAGGCATACAATGTAAATGTTCTCTCCGATGTAGACTTAGATAGCCAAAGTCTTTATAAAGGCCTTATCACACTAGAGTTATTATTCAAGTCTAAACTTGGAAAATTAAAGTCTTTGCATTCGAATCGAAGTCTTGTGTGTGTGATAGCATGACAAAAAACCTAAGTCTGAGCAAATACATCGAGATATATTTCCCCTGTCTCTAGAAGACAGACGAAGTCCAAATCTTCAAACGCGCGTGCGCGGTCTCTCCCTCTCAGTTAAGTATGTCTCATTAAAACAACTCACTAACTACAAAGTTTGGAAAACTATCCACAATCGACAACGTATAACGTATTAAATATAGAGCTCTGAACGGTTGCACGCCTTACTATATGACAAACTTGGTAGTGATAATCAACAGTGCACAAGCCATTCTATTAATTTAAGAGTTCTGAACGCAGCTTAATGCCGGGTTTACATTGGTAGAGTAAAAGAGCTAGTAACTAGCGCAATTAACTAGGAACTAGCTACTATCCCTGTGTAAACAGTTGACAATGTGACTAGTAGAGTACTAGCTTCTAGTAGTTGGGCTAGGATAGCAGCTAGCTCGTCGACCTATTTACTAGCTACTATCTTTTCCCTCATTACGCAAAATTGATTCATTTCAAATTGGCGGCAAGCGGTAATCTGTCATAACAAATATAAAAAAACCATATCAGGTAAGTTACAATTTATTTACATAAATTGCGTAACATTGATTTATTAATTGATGATTTAATTCAAATTTTATTCTTGCTGGAATCGCATCCCTCATTAGTGTAACAGTTCGTTGTATTAATGGAGTAACTAAATTTAATAGCCTATTAAAATCATCTGGTGTCATTCTTAAACACAGTCTGTACTCCTTGTGATCTTTCACAGCTAATCACGAAATAGAAGGGCTGATGCGCCATGGGTAGTTCTTCTATCAATCCATTTTTTAACCCATTTTCGTTTAGGCTTATATTCTGTACCGATTTCTTCAATAAGACAATCAGTTATTTACTCCACAAGAAATTATGTAATACAAAATACCATTTTTTTAATGGAATCACGTCGGCGACGATGTATATTCATATTCATAAACTATTTTTTGCAAAAAGATAATTTCACAACAAAATCACAGAGAAGATGTCAAATGTGTTTTGACACTTACTATCCAGAAAATAAGATAAGTATGTCAATTGTGTATGAACACCTACTATCTTGAAAATAAGATAGTAGAGTAAAGCGCCTAGTACAAGATGCCTCAAAAGAAATTTTATATTTAGTGGATCGATTAAAAAAAAAGTAAGCCGTATATAGAAAAAATGTTTATTAATTATTAAAATACACTTTTTGGGGATTTATTTCTTAAAAATAATATCGTCTAAATGTAGACCCTCGCGTTCTCGGCACTCATTTAATCGAACAGTAAAATTACTTATGACGTCTCGGCAGGTGGACTCAGGGATGGCTGCCATTTCGTGACGGATATTTTCTTTCAAATGCGCCAGTGAAGTCGGTTTATTGGCGTAAACTTTAGATTTAAGATAACCCCATAGGAAAAAGTCCATAGGGGTTAAATCTGGACTGCGTGGAGGCCAATTTATGTCACCTCTCCGGGAGATTAATTTGCCTGAGAAAATTAAGCCTCTGACTGGCATCTTGGGGCTTTAATTCTTGCACCAATTGAATTTTGTAGGGGTGCAGCTTTAGGTCTTTGTGCATAATGCGATGTAATGATGATCTATGCACATTTAAAGCACTTGCGCGCTTCCGAATTGAAAGGTTCGGGTCGTCACGAACAGACTGATTAACATTCTCCACGTTTTCTACCGTTCTTGATGACCTAGGTCGCCCGGATTTTGATTTATCCAGCGTTGTACCAGTCTCTTCAAACTTTTTAACCCAATGTCGAATGAGAGGAATGCTTGGCGCATCATTTAAGTGACGAAAACCTCGAATACTGCAGAATTTTCTACGCGCTACAGTCGCCGAATCACCGTTTTTGTAAAACTCTCGCACGCATAACGCGCGGTCTGCTCCCGAGAAACGCTCCATAGCGACTGAATTCCCAAGAGCCAGGCTACCGATTGACATAACCCCCGCGCCCCTCGGATACGTTGCGTTCACGCAGTAAGCTAAATAAATATAAAATTTCTTTTGAGACAGCTTCTACTTGCGCTAGTTACTAGCTCTTTTACTCTACCAATGTAAACCCGGCATAAATCTTTCTGAGATAACATGCATGCGGAATTTACAGAACAAATTTGTGTATACTTGACAAATTAATTATATTGTTTTTTAGTATTTTTTGTGCTTGTCTAAAGAGGAAATCATAAATCATAGATTGTAGGCGGGAGACTTGAGTCTATTATAACACCATAAAAATCCCATAAACTAGCTGAGCTAACAATCAATAGTTTTTTTGACTATCCTATTTTTTCAAATCAGTTGCATAACCTAATATATAATATAACACATTGCCAAACCAATACAAATAAAATATATTATTTATTTGTTTATCATTTCCGTTCTACATATCATTTGGTTCTTGAGCTGATTTAAAGTTCGAACGATGAACTGCGAGGGAGTAACACTGACCCAAAGAGAAGAAAGAATTTTTAATGCTACAAAGACAGAGTACAAAATTTTCTTTTTTGTCAGCTTTACAAGCTATTAGTGTTTGAAAGTGACAGATTGTTAATAGTATAAAAATATAACTAATAGTAATTATGTTAATTAAGAAATAATTAATACAGAGAAAAATGGTATAATAGTAAAAGTTAATAAGATAGTGTTTTAACTTTCTGAGATGACTCTGTGATATATGAGATGAAATCCATCAGTTTCTAATCACTATTTCCGGAAAACATTAAAGAGAATGCTTCATATAACATTTTCAAATTTGCTAATTAATTTATGTTAACAATAAAAAATTATATCTGCGGAATCCTTACAGATTTTCACTGCAAATTCAACCTTTTGCAAATCAAGATAAACATTCTTCTACAAACTGTTTTTGAAGTTTCTTATGAATCTCAGTCGCTTTTACACCTTCATTGAAAAGAAATTTAATAATTACACGTTGTACGAGGGTTGCCATTTATTTTTTATAAACGACCACAAGATGGAAATATTGAAAAGTGTCATTACTATATTCGTAAGTACTATATTTATACTATATTCAGTGGCGGCTGAGACAGGGAGGCGCTGGGACAGTGACCTCCTAAAAGTAAAAAATCTAAATTCAATACTTTATTTTTACTTCTTTAAAATTGCATTAAAGTAGCTAGATATATCTGCATATTTTTATTTTTATTATTTCTTATTCAAAGATTTTTCATATAAATGTTAGAATTAAAAAATTTAAATCAAGATAACAACGCTCTTCCGACCGTTGTTGGACACTCCACGGAGTGTCCCAAGATACAGCGTTGCCACATACAATATCTAATGTTCTTATCTACATATGTAGCAAAAATTTACTAGTAACGGCAACAGCGGCGAAGGTTAGTGTTGTATGTATTAGTGAATTACGGCCGGTGTCCCGTAGCTTAGTTCGGTCGTTGGGATTTGTGACAAGTACTTAAACGTGAAAATGAATCGAATGAAGCACGTTAGTTTTATTAAAATATACTGTATATTTTAATAAAACTAACGTGCTTAACTATGAAATAAAATTATTAATAAAAAATCAGCTGTGGCCACCACAGGACCGACCGCCATTATAAAGTACTTCTATAAAATATATTCTAGCAGCAGAGTAGAAATAACTTGGGCTAATATTTTCTAACAGAGATATTATTTATCATGACAATGGAAACGTTACATATAAGTATGAAAATTTGAGACTTTGAAAAAATTTTACAAAAATTTACGACAAATTTTTCGTTTCATCATAAAACATCTCAAATAAAAGTTATTAGTTATTGCATTTATAGCAACTTTTGTTAAAGAATTTTTTCGAAATATTTTTCTGTTGCTAAATATTCGCAAAAATCTTAAAATCGACACGAATTTTTTTAGTCTCCCATTTTTAGTCAACCGATTTTTACCAAAAGTTGATCAACTCGTGCCATTGATGGCAGAAGCTTAAATATGAAATTTCATAAAAATACTTTTAGCCGAATTTGCTGTACACGTGTACACAGACAGACAGGCGGACAGACGGACGGACAGATGGACAGACGGACGGACATACAGACCGACAGACTTCATGCTAAAAATAGTCAAAACGTTATGTAGGGACCTCAATTCGTGGAGATCCATCGAAATCTCGAAATCGGTATGATCACAATACCTTCCTTATATATGTTGGCGGTCGGTAAAAATATGAGTCCTCATCGGCCAAAATTGAATATTTCCCAACAGGATAAAAATGGAAATAGAACATTTAGTAGAAAGTTTAGTGAAAAACAATATTTAAATACAAGTTGGTTGTGTGGATGTGATAAATAAAATGTTTTTTTTTTTTTTGTTTCGTGTGTTTGTTTTGCTCATCAGACGCATATGAAATAAAGACAGTAATAGTGTTAAAGATATTAAACATTTCAAAGATAAAGTTCTTAAACATAATGTGTCTCATAAACATATGCATTATTCGGTCAAATTTGCCATGCTGGGATCGGTAAATATACGATTTCAACTTGATACTGCGTATAAACGTTCAATTAAAGAACATAACGAAAAGGTTAAATCTAATATTTAAATACATGTGAATATGTGTAGGTATCTGCTTAATTAATAACCAAAAATATATTTTTCTAGTTGCAGAACATATTTTCAGGTATTTTTTATTTATATACTTTTTTCTCGTGTAACTATATTTTAATAGATATATGTATATGGGGAAAAAGTGTCCCCCAAATATTTTACTCACCAGCCGTTACTGACTATATTTATAGTTGCAGCTTATAAATTGACCAAGTAGTTTGTTGATATTGAGAAAATGAGATATGTGAAAAATTCACACTTCAAATTAATTACTTTGATCAATTTAAAAAGCAAGTTAAGATTATATTTAACATAACAGACAAATTATAAATGCCAACTTTTTTCTATTCTATTTTTTGTTCACGAAAGAACTTAACCTAATTCACAAATTTTATATAACAATTTATATAATTTCCACAATTAAGTTTAATAAATTCAAATGAATTCGTCACACAATGCACCTGATTCCGCTCCTGAACAATATGAATCAATTTTAAATTCTAGTTCGCAATTACTATAAACTGACTTCCTTTAATTTCACCTACATTGAACCAAAGACAGAGAGGCTCCGACTTAATTCGATAATGACGTTTGACTCGGTTAAAAACGCGTGGGATCTATCAGATTTGATGTTAATCAACAATAGAAAACCTGGTTACCGTTTTATCTGTGACAAGTGAAATTTACATTGTTGTTAGGAATAAATTTCACTCTATTTTTGACAGCTACCTAACACTTTATACCAGCGTTTTTCAACCAAAAACGCACCGCGGACCAGTATAATATATATATTTTTTTAACGCGGACCAGTAATAATAATTGTTGGTTCATTTTTTTGCAAGACAACAAATATATTTAATATGCTTCTAAATGCATTTATTTTATTTATAGAAAATCACAGAAAGTTTACAGAAGATAAAGAAAATATAAATTATTTACATAAAAATGTGCATACACATTTTTAAAAAACTGAAAAAAACACATAAAAACTTTCGCGGACCACTAAAATTTTTCTGGGGACCACCTGTTGAGAAACACTGCTTTATACCATAACAACATAACGAGTTTGTTAATAGTATTTTTAGATAAATTCGTCACTATGCACGAGGATTACTACTTCTAGTCCAGAAATACAAGAGTTACCTTTATGTTTTTACAAACGACCACTAGATGGCAATATTGAAATGTGTCATTAATATATTCGTAAAATTTGACATTTGTTATTGTGAAATCAGTGGCAGCTTATAAATTGACTGAGTAGTTTGTTAACAGTTAGCGTTTCAAAAAAACAAGTTTGTGAAAAAATTGATATTACTCGTGAAGATTTTCGTTGGATGATTTTTTTGCGATTCCAGTAAAGGCCTAACTCAACAACAATGCATAGATTTGCTTCGTTCAACTTTTGGTAATGAAGCACCATCAGAAAAGACTGTTGACTGGTTTGCAGAATTTCGTCGTGGTCGTGCATCCATCAGTGATGAATCTCATGAAGGTCGACCAAAATCTGTTGTGATTCAAAAAAACATTGCTGTGCGCAAAATGATTGAAGAAGATCAGCATGTGACTTACCGTGAGATAGAGGCATTTTTTGGCATATCGCAGACTGCAATACATTCGATTTTGCATGAACATTTAGATGTGAAAAAGATCTGTTCCCGATGGATTCCGTATAATTTGACCGAAGCTCAAAAAAAGGCTCGTGTTGATTGGGGTAAGGGAATACTAAAAAAATTCAACCTAGACACTGTTGTATACAAAATCCGTATACAACATCGTTACAGGTGACGAAACTTGGATTTATTCATATGAACCGGAAACTAAGCAACAATCCACTGTTTGGGTCTTCCAAGATGAATCGAAACCCACAAAAGTTGTTCGTTCACGAAACACTTGATCAAGAAAATGATCGCTTGTTTCTTTGGTTGTACTGGACATGTCGCAACAATTCCTTTAGAAGATCGGAGAACAGTTAATTCTGCATGGTATACAGCAATTTATTTGCCAGAAGTCATCGACAAAATCAGGAAAAACAAGCTTAAACGTGGCATCATTCTTCATCATAACAATGCAAGCTCCCACACAGTAAGTCAAACAATTGATTATTTGAAGGATAAAACATCGAATTAATGTCTCATTGCCATATCACCTAATTTATCCCCTAACGGCTTTTTTTGTTGCCCAATATCAAACCCAAAATGCTTGGCAGCGATTTTCATTACCTCAAGAAGCTGTTAAAGCCTTCGAAAACTATGTTTTTAAAATACCAACCGAGGGGAAAAAATGTTTCGAGAATTGGTTTGAACGCATGCAAAAGTGTATAAATCTTAAGGCGAATATTTTAAAAAACAATTAAACAATTTGTTCCAAAACAATTTTTTTTTTTTCCTTAGGTTTTGTAAAAACTTAAAAGGTAACCATCGTATTCCTTTGGTTAATCCGCAAAAAAAAATCTTATCACCTCTCCATATTAAGATTAGTTTAATAAAGAACTTTGTGGAAGCAATGGGGAAAGTTAATTCTGGATTTCAGTACTTGGTAAATAATTTCCAAAGATCAGTGCATCAAAACTGAATGAAGAAATCTTTCAGACCAATTCTGTAACTCAGTTACTATGATAATAGTAACTAAATCTGTCACTATGAACAAGGTCAGTTACTATCATGAATGAAAGTCATTATACTTTTTATAATATTTTATCTTGTAGTAACGTTACTATACAGTAATTTTTTACAGAATTGATCTGATTGTTGAGCTGCAAATTCGGAGTCTTGCAAGATGCTAACTTCAAAGATTCTCTCAACGTTGAAGAAAAAGAAGTTTGGGAGGCCCTCGCATGGATTTGTGAAAACTTTCTGGGCAACAACAAGTCTTCCTCGTACCTACGAAATCGTAAAAACGAGATTATTCTAGATCCGGAAGTGTAAACAATATTGAGTAAATAATGTAGTATTTAATTTAATAGTTGTAATTATAATTATGTGGGAAATGTGAATTATAATCCGATGAAGTTATTATGGTAGAGCGGCCGTGTGAGTGAGTAATTTAGCGGCATTCTGTAGTATTCTGCGGGCCTGACACTGACCTACTGAACCCGGGTATTGTTAGCATGCGCTTCCTTCCTTTAATTCAGTACATGCTTGTTTTCTTTTTGCATTCAAATACTTTAGATTCTGGTTTTACTTTTTGTGAGAAACTGGAACGCTCAAAGTTTTCTGTGTTAATGGATGGTACATATTGTTTTATGGATTCACATGTTCACGAACGTATTAGGATGATTTAATTATAAATATTTAGAAGTAGCATTATGAGTGCTGTTTTCAAACCTGTAGTCTCCCGATTTTCATAATTTTGCTTATACGACGATGTTGAATTTATATCTAGTATCCCTATGTTCGGTTACCCCTTGTTAAACCTTCATTTTCAAGGTCTGTCCAAGACACTCTTAAAATATGCGCGTACTGGGGGGGGGCTCACGGGCTTAAGCAACAAATTTTTATATCTCGTCTTCAACAGACGTTCACAAGAAACTAATATTTTCTACAAAAGTATAGTCACTAAACATTAAACATTTTATTTTCGCCAGTTAAATTATTTATAATACGTATTTTATATCCGTATTATCCGGGGGGTCGCTCATTACCCCCTTATCCATCCTTAGAGCACTAAAAATTTTCGTCCACTTACGGCAAACTTGTGTCTATAGGATAGATTTTGTTCGTTTCATCTCCTTAATAACATTTAAATGGCAAAAATCACAATATTACAGAAATTCGAAAAGTCCCCCTAATTGACAAAAATCGTCCTAAAAAGGCTCGTGCACCTGTGGCGGGCTTGTATTCATTCCTAAGGAAAGATTTTGTTTCGTCCAATCAAATAATATTTAAATGGCAAAAAACACTATTTTTCGGAAAACCAAAAACTACTCTACAAAAACAAAAGGCTCGACAAAAACTAGCTCAACATAAACCGGCGTGATTTTAACGCTTATCGTGGCTTAACGCTATTTTGTGGAATCCCAGAGAATAATTGTTTTTCTATTTTTATGAACATTTTCCAGATTTGTCTTTTATTTTTTCTAAAAAAATATGGTTACTGTAATTATTACAGAATAAAAAAGATCAAAAATAAAAATATATATAAATATATTATTCTAATGACAATTATTTTATTGAATAATAAAAATCAGCTGTGGCCACCACAGGATCAATCGCCATCACAAAGTACTTGTTTAATTTATGCTGCTTTATCAAAAAATCTCTCAAATAAAAGTTGTTAGTTATTCCTTTTGTATCAACTTTTGTTAAATAAATTTTTTCGAAATATTTCTTTGTTGTGAAATATCCGCAAAAATTAAAACCGACACGAGTAAACTCCCATTTCTAGTTAACCGATTTTTACCAAAAGTTGATCAACTCGTGCCATTGATGTCAAAAGCTTAAATATGAAGTTTCATAAAAATCCTTTCAGCCGAATTTCCTCTGAACGTATACACAGATCGACGGACAAACAGACAGACAGACAGACAGACAGACAGACAGACAGACAGACAGAAAGACAGACAGACAGACCGACCGACCGACAGACATCATGCAAAAATAGTCAAAACGTTATGTAGGGATCTCAATTCGTGGAGATCCATCGAAATCGGTAATGTCAAAATCGGTATGATCACAATACCTCCCTTATATATGTTGGCGGTCGGTAAAAATTAAACTAATCTTAACTAGGTTAAATATTAAATATCACTAGATTTTTACTAGAAATTATCAGTGCGATTTTGGAAATTATCTCATTGCTCAAATAAATATAAATGTAAAATTTCAGGCAATGTATGATACATTTACTATTGTGCGTATAGTAAATTGTACAATAATCTCAAACAACAGTTGAAAAAAACTAAATTACTACTTATCAAAGTATTAATTAAAATAAACAATAACAGAAGTGTCCTAGGTTCTTTCGTCCTGCGCCTTCCAATTAAATTGTATTAGTATATAGGCAGATCTAATACATAGTTTATAAGAAAATATTGGGGATGAGATTTAGGAACCAGTGCAATATTAGCAATCTTTCCCTATGACAATTATTTAATTTTCTTACCTGCTCTTGTTATTCTTCCAACATTAAATCTACTGGTGTAATTGACTTTGAAGTACTGCTCGACGATCGCTCTTTCAGTCTTACCTTCTCCCCGGACCGGGGAGAAGAGGTACTCTGGATCTATCTCATACTTGATCCTCTGGAAGCCCGTTATACAGAGGAGGGTGAGTAGAACCGGCACTATTAGAAAATACCCTGGATGTTTCCCCACTAGTACGCCCAATTTGTAAAATGATCTATTTAAGGCGTCATCTACGCATGTTAACCCGCAACCCATCTGCAACAAAACAATAAATAAATAAATAAGTAAACAAACAAGCAAACCAACAAACAAACAAACAAATAAACAACAAACAAACAACAAACAAACAAACAACAAATAAACAACAAACAAACAACAAACAACAAAAAAACAAGCAAATAAATTAAATATAATTATAAAATTGATATAAAAACGTTGGGACGTGCTTATAGGCTCCAGGCTTAAACAATTTCGTAATTTAAAAAAATAAAATAAAGAACATTTTCCTCTTATTGACATTCAAAGAGGCATTTTGCAGACATTTAACAGGTATTTAAGTGTTTAAGGGGGTTAAGGGGATAACCGGTAATGGTTAGTTAGTTAAAATTTTTGGTGCATAGCAACGATGGTTATTTGCGCCTAACACGGCTCATCTTTAAGACTGGAATACTTATTTATTTATTTAATACATCCGTCCCAACAGCATAGCCAAAATCGGACAGGAACATAATTTACAATATTAGGACTTAAACTATAAGACAAAAGAAAATACAATACACAAGAATGAGAAATTACTAGAACAGTTCAATTATTTTTGAGGTTATGTTAACGTGAAGATGTAATAATTATAAAATAAAACACTGTATCTTTTCTTCACTTTTTTTTATTAATAATACTAGATGTACATTTCGACAGCTATGCTGTCATCTTCAGTAGTATGGTATTCTGGTCATAATATGAACACATCCTGTTCAATGGGAATTTATGGAATAGATTGGTATGTGCCTGGGAAAGATAAAAAGTGAGGAATGCCTTGTATGGAAAGATGGGATGTGGAAATTTAATTGTTGAAAGGAAACTGGGTCGTCAATTAGATTTGATGCTAACTTTTTCAGATAATTTATGGAGCTTAACTCACGACGCTAACTTACAGATTTTGTGGAAAAAATATTAAGAAGGGTATGAGAGATCGAAAGGGGGTAGGATGCCATAACTTTAAAGTAGATGAACTTGAAGAATTTATGTTGCATTTTTTCAGTAGCATTCTTTTAAATCTCATAAATTGGATCTCACACTATTGAACAATATTCAATTTTAGAGCGAATGAATGCATAGTAAAGTATAAAGCTTTTATATTTGAAAAAGTGCGTGAATTCCTGATAATAAATCCAAGTATTTTATAGGAAGAAGAACCATTCTTATCTATATGCGAATTAAAAGTAAGTCTACTATTAAACTCGATGCCCAGATTCCAATACAGTAAAACCTCGATATAACGGACCTCTATTTAACGGACTATAACGGACAAAAAATCCGGTCAAATGTAAAAAAATGAAAAACGTCCTGTTAATATTACACATAATTAATATAGTTAACAATATGATAGCGAAGAAGAAGAAACAAAACTGCCAAAATGAAGTTATCAGTGGTAAGATCGCATCTCGACGATCTAATAACATTTATTGATTATTCGTCAGATAACGAAGTTCAACTATATTATACGCATTTTCGTAATTTTAGAGAGTTGATTATAAAAAAACAGCAAACTTCAAAAGTGCAAACAAAACTTGATTCCTTTTTCAAAGCAGGATTACCGAAACCAAGCGCGTCGATATCAAACAGCAACGTCACTTCACGACGAATGTCCTTCAAGACAATTAAATAGAATTTTGTTTGTGTTTTGTATTTTTTATTAATATCAAAATACAGTGTATATATTTTCAAAAAAAAGTTTTTTGATTTATTTTAAACCTATTTTTATATAACGGACTTTCGGCTTTAACGGACACCCCGTCCCCCCAATTAGTCCGTTATATCGAGGTTTTACTGTATTGTTAACTTAGCATAAATATAAAACAGTAAATAAATATATTTCTATGCATGTGCATATACAATAAAAGAAACCTTGCACGGACAAACACAACTAAATTAGTTTAAAGCCTGTTCGAAAAATTGAGCAGACGTAGGATGATGGTAAGAGGCTGTAAAAGGACTCTTAAGGATAACGGAATAAGGAGTTAAGAAGAAAAGGGGTAAGGGTGTTTTTTCCCAAAATAGGGCGCGGGTGAATGAGACTTTTTTTCGAAGGACGCTATTTTTAATGAGACACTACATTTCCAAAATGTGGCCTTTCGGGCATTTTTTTATCCCAGCAATTTTTTTTCGTATACCTATAGTCGTATTGTATATAGTTGCTACAAAGATAATCAATTTGTCCACAATGTTAATATATCCATTGAATAATGTGTGCTACTTTCTTCAGCGCTTAACAAATGTTGAAATACCATAGATATTAAATAGCATTATTACGGATAAACCTATTTGAAATCACGGTCAAACGTAATTAGTTCAAAGATCTTTGAAGATGGATTGAAGGTTCTGATGATATTTATAGATTTCATTGGCAGTAAAGATATATAAAACCAGTGATCACCAAACAACACAACGTTTATCTCTGAAATCCTAACTATTTTCAAAGTAAACTGTCTTTATAACAAATCCTTAACTTCATCGGTTACCAGTTTCAATGTATCATCAATATAAAGCAAAAGAGACAATTTCCTAATAAGAGAAGTAAATTCTTTGCAAAGCTGTCAAAAAATTATTGAAAGGGCAAGAAGCACACTTATGTAAAAACCAATAAATCTCTGGAGAAAACAGAATCTAAACTAAATAATAATAATAATAAAGTTAAGCTTGTGGTCCTGATAGTTGTAGTTTTGGGTGGTTTAAAACCTCCTATCGAAGGGAAATCGAGTCCATTCCCGCCTGCAGATCTTCTGCTACCTCTTTGATCTACAGGATGCAGATAGCTGTGTTGCTCGGGTCACTCCGCATTGCGCGGGCACTGGATCTGGTGTAATTTCCGCATCTGCATATCGCCAGATTTTGGGATGCCGCAGTGTATTTAGCTTCACTAGTTTCTAGTATGACGCGGCTCAAAAGGTTGCTGAAGTAAGCGATTAGTGGACGCTTGTCAAAATCTGACAAACCCCAAAAAATAAGCCCACCTATTCTAAATAGCTGAGTCCACACTGTAGATTGTGCCACCACCATCCTGAAACTATTCTGCACATTCTGTCTGCTTGTCCATCTCTTGTAGCGTCGGGCTACGTGTGACATAATGCTGCTCTCCACGTGCTCTACTACCATCTTAGACATGCCTATGGTACTGATCCAATGCTGTATATACCGTACGTCTACTTCTGACGTAAAATCGGTGGTGGAAAATTCCAAGTGCCGCATTTATTGTAATTACTCCTTTCCTACATCAATTTTACTAATAACCACAAAGCCGGATATAACCCTCCTAGATATCGAGAGCAAACAGATATTTGTGATCGAATTTTTAAGTCCTGCTGAGAAGAATATCTCTCTCAAGGAGGAGGAATAGAGGTCCAAGTATATGGATCGCTCGTCCGAGCTTAGAAAGCTGTATACAGGATATAAAATTAAGCTTGTAGTCCTTATAGTTGGTGTTTTAGGTGGCATGAAAGCCTCCTATCGAAGGGAAATAGAGTCCTTTACCGCCTGCAGATCTTCTGCCATCAAGTCGCAGCAATTTACTAATGATGTGGGCTGTTTTGCATATCGAAATATTACATCCAGTATTAATATGAATAAATTATTTGATGGAAAGTTCACTGTCATTATTTAATAAAATAATAGTCATGAAATTACTGCAGAGGTCTGAGATTAAAGTCTAAAATAAGGCCAGATAAGTAGTTTTCAAAACGTGTAGCCTAGCAAACAGATAGTAGAGAAAAAATCAGAAACATCAGTCAGAAACTTTAATCAGTCCGGTTAGTAACATAGTTTAAAAACTGCTGAACCAGGTAAACTTGAAATAATCTGAATCACTTGTATTTTTTTTTTTATTACATAATTGAAATAAAATATAGCTATCCTTTTTCTATGACACAAGTTTCCTGAACATGTCTGACGCGTAAGGTCAAACACAAGTACATTATAGATTATGATTTAGTTCAGAAATCTGTCAAAAGATGACTACCAGCCGTAAAAAATACAAATTGATTATATGTTATTTAGTTCAAGAAATTTTTTAAAGGTGGTGTGGAGCAGTGTTTCTCTACCGCCGGTCCACGTAGCGCTACCAGTCTGTGACTTAACCTATACCATCCGCGAAAATATTTAAAACATGTACAGGATGATTATATCGTCAAGAGCCATGACGTTAGCGATTTTATCGTGCCTGTGCCATATTTTAAAAGCTGTGAAACTTACTAATGTAAAACTTGTAGTGCAATCTGTTGATGAAAAATTGAACTAATTAACTTTCAAAAATAAAATATTTCAAGTTAGGTTGTACAAAAATAATGTAATTTTCATAATATTGCATGGAATTTTAGAATTGTAATAGAAAAACTAAAAACCTGAAATCAAAACTTTATGATTATGAAATGAATATATTTAAAAAGGTAATCTGCAACTTACCACAAATAAAGAAACTAAACGCAAACTAAATAAAACGATTATGTGTGTAAAATATTAAAAAAAAAAAAAAACGTAGAAATAAAAGCAAGCTCGCACAAAAACACATGAATACAACGCAATGAAAAAATATGATTTTTAAAAGTTCAATAGTTCAACTTTTCATCAAGAGACGACACAAGTAAATGTTTGCATTAGTAAGTTTTATTGAGAACTGACACGCTCGGATACGCAGTTTGGTGGTAAAATATTGTACTACGCGACTGTAGTAGTATTTGAAATTATTACATATGTTCTGGTGTTGATTTTTTGTTAGAAGGTCGATAGATACATTTTCATAAAATAAAAATGTACTGTGCTTAAATTAACCTGTTCCCTGTTAGCATATTGACAGCTGAATACTAGACAATTCAGCCATTTTGCCATGAATTACAGCGCCGCCAACGGTAATGTCACTTCTCAATAAAATGATGTTTGGAAGGAGGCACAGTAAAATCGTTGAATCGTTTAAAATCTACCCGATCTGCTAAAATTTTAATAATAGTTATTTTAAAACTACATAAATTTAAAAAATATTTATCTAATAGAGTAATATTTTTTGTAAAATAATTTACGGCTAGTAGAAATTGTGCATAACATAATAAATTTTTACTTGTACTAATAAATAAAAAATATTTATTTTTTAATGTAAATTTACAGATCCGAGTAAAAAATTAAATATTTTACCAGTACACGTAAAAAAAAATGTCTTTACCAGTCCGTGGTAAGATTTGGGTTGAGAATCACTGGTGTAGAGCAGCGGTTCATACCCGGGGGGTCCCGAAAAGACATTAGGTGGTCCCGAAATTAAAAGAAAAAAAATTGTTTTACCAGTTTTTGCTTTTAAAATTACAATAAACTTAATTATTAAGAACATTTAAAATATTATTTCAAAAAATATTTTAGGCTAGTTGGGGGTCCCGAGTATAAAAAGGTTAAGAACCGCTGGTGTAGAGGATTGTGACGTAATTATGGGCCCACTATGTCAGCAATCGCGGGAAGCGAAGTCATTTAAGTGCCCATCAAAACTTCTAAATGATGTTTTTTTTTTGTCTCTTCGTCTCACTCGACACAATTGATAAACCTAGTAGGGATCCAAAGAAAATTTTGAGGGGGGGGGGGGTCAAAAAATGAAGTCACGCCTCGACACTAGTAGAGAACTAAATAATACATGAGAAAACTAATTCAGTACAGTGCAAAAAGAAGAGAAATTCATTATTTTGAGGTTAAGTATGGACAGGAAATGAAAAATCTAAATTATAGTTTCAAAGTTATTGTTGGGTGCAGAGGTGACAGGTTAAATAGTACCTCAGGCGTTCAGAGATTCGCCGCGTGAGAATCAGACTGACTTACACCAACATAAGTTGGTAAATATGCCAAACCTTTCTATATGATTAAATACATCAACTGTGTATGGTCCTTCTTCCCATCATAGAAGCTAAGTTAATTCAGTTATTTTAACAATTTTAAAAATGCGTATTCAGGGCCATCCTTCTCCCTAAAGGAACCTGGGTGCAAGTAATTCTCTGAGGCCCAAATATGTTTTCTATGAAGAAAATTATAATAAGAAAGAAAATAAAATAAAATAAGTAAACAACTTTCAATACAATAAATTTTCATAAGTTAATATCGGACAATAGATCAGCGAGGGACAAAAAGCTCTCGAGCACTTGGAGAACGGGGGGGGGGGGGGGGGGGCAGAAAATAACTCTCGGACAATTGTTAAGCGGGGTAAGATACGGTAGAAATATTAGCCAAACGGCTAAACATAGAGAGTTGAAATTTGGCATGCTTATACTTTAATCCACATGTAGAAAATATATTATTATTATTATGGGGTTTGTCAGGTCTTGACAAGCGTCCACTAATTATTATTATTATTATTATTATTATTATTAATAAGTATACTGAACAAAGCCAAAGGCTTGTATGTTCATACAGATTGATACAAAAATATTATAGAACATACAGAAATAAATATAAATATAAATATATATTTAATACATCTCAACATAAATATAGTAATATAGCAGATCATATCAGTAGATAGCAAAATTATTATTAAGAATTCAAAAAACACATCGCGAGATATATAATAATAATAAATCTCTTTGTTGGCAAGGTTCAGTTTACACTGCTCTACCACCTAACCTTAAAGTTATTTTACAATTGAGTACATACAATGTTTTATGTTAATAAATAATAGCATTGTTTACTAAGTGCAATATGCAGTCTAATTGAACACGGATCGATCCATTTAGCTCACATTGGGACTATTTGCTGGCGGAGTCGCTTTTTGAATTGGGCAATTTTAAGAGTTTTAAGATCTTTCGGAATGGAGTTGTATATCGTGGCAGCGTTATACGAAAATGATTTTTTGAATAAGGTTGTTCGGTGTTTGAGAATATGTATCATGTGAGAGTTCCTAGTATTTTTACTGTTAATTTTTTCGACTAAATAGCTCGGTTCGTTTGTGCTTAATATTTTGTGAATGAAACATGCGTAATGCAAGTGTCTTCTTTCAGACATGTTTAACCATCCTAACTTCTTCAGGTGTTGGGAAGTAGGTTCCCTTTTCTTTAGTGTTAATATGAAACGTACACAGTAATTTTGCACTTTTTGAATTCGCCTCGAATCGAAATACGACAGGGAAATATAAACAAATATGTATCTAAAGAAGTTATACATATTTTTTTAAATTATGAGTGGGGTATCAAATAAAATTTCTTAATGCATGGATAAACCAGCAAATTTTTATTTTTTAAAATCATTTTTTATAGGATTTTCGACAAAAATATGTCAAAAATATTTAAAAACACGTTTTTTTTTCCAAACGTGTACTAAAAAACTTACTGTCTCGCACCCTTTAACTAAAGGGATTTAACTAAAAATCTGAATAAAATCTAAGTAATGCACATTGATCTAAAACGGAAACGTAAGAAAATTATTTTTGATCAGAATGCGTTTTTAGAAAATATTGTTTTTGTGTTTTTGACAAAATTAATTATTTTTTTAATTCATGGCTATTTTATGGCTTATAATGCTATGGATTTATTTGTATTTATGGCGAAGATAGTGAATGTGTTCTTTTGAAACTAAAAATTTTATAAAAAATTTTAACAGCTGAGAATCGAGTTCATGTATTTCCACCTACCTATTGTTTGAATTATTTTAGTTTTTTGTTTTCAAGATATCAAAGAGAAATAACTCATTTATAGTAATGAAATACTTATAAAGCAAACAACACATTATTAATAGTAATAAATACGTTTACGAAATAGAAAAAAATGTAGCCATTTACCAATATATTTCTTTTTAATTTAATGTAAACTTAGATACGAAGCAAATGAAAACAAATAAGCTGGGATTTTTAAATTTTATTATTACGAAATATTGGCAAATTATTTAAATATAGTTTAAAAGTTTTTAGGACTCACGAATAAAAATTATTAATAAAAAACTGTTGATTTTGATGTCACTATAGAGAAAATATTGTCCTAGACATCCAGCATCCTGTTGGCAATTTACATTTACTAAAAACCTACAAAATCCTGAAATGTGTGAAAATTCACACTTCACATCAATCTTTTTGACACAACTCAAGGTTCAGGTTTCATTCCACCTTATTGCCCGCCCTGAATGTGTGTCTAAGTATTAACTAACACTGATGATGACTATCTTGCTGAAATTTGCACCATAAATCGTCAAAATATCCTGATCAATATCAAGTATATAATTTAAATAAATTAGCTTTAAAATTATACATACTTGTATTTTATTGAAGTATGAAAGTGTTATCACAATTTCCTATGTTATTAATTATGACTATGTCTAAAACCTGAATAAAATAGAAATAACCATGTCTAAATCATTATAATTAAACTTTTAAAACCTAATTTAAAAACTGTTTATTTATTAATGGATATAAATATGAGTTACGACTAAAAAATTAAGACATTGTCAGTGAAAGAAAGTTAAGTATTTTTCATAATTTATTGATAACAAGACTTAAAAAATCAGCTGTGGCCGCCATCATAAAGTACTTGTATAAAATACATTCTAGCAGCAGAGTAGAAATAACTTGGCCTAATATTTTCTAACAGAGATATTATTTATCATGACCATGGAAACGTTACATGTAAGTATGAAAAAATTGAGACAGGCTGGGTGGGGTTATGCAATTTTGAAAATCTTAATGAACCTTGCTATATAAAAAAAATAATAATACTGCACATATTTAGAAACCTAAATAATGGCCATACCAATTAAAATTAACAAAAAAAAAATATTTTAACATAAAATTTATTTTGGCATCCCAAATAATCATCATTCACTTACTAAAACCTGCGAAACCCTGAAATGTTGTGA
The DNA here is from genome assembly GCA_963971575.1 of Liopterus haemorrhoidalis. NCBI lineage: Eukaryota > Metazoa > Arthropoda > Insecta > Coleoptera > Dytiscidae > Liopterus > Liopterus haemorrhoidalis. The sequence goes on along the minus strand of OZ020612.1, from coordinate 3,622,265 downwards.
AAATTCACACTTCACCAATTTTTAATTTTCAATTTTTGGTATTTTTCGACAATTTTATTTGATGGCCTATTAATAAAGTTGTGTGCTAGCCACTACCTCTTCAATTTTTTTCTAAATTATTTAAAGTCTGAGGATTTCAAAAATTCAAACCGCAGGTCTCTATCTCTTACCGTTTTTGAGATATGATTGTTTGGAAAATTAAATATGCATTTCCATATTTAAAAAAATGATAAATACATAATAATATTAAAAAAAGAATAAATAAAATAATGTAAACCTATGTTTGTTAATAATAATAATAATAATAATAGTTTATTTATTTAGCTAATGCTAGTAAGATCCATATTAACAAACATAAACATATAAACATTATAATAAACATTCAAATCAAATTTAATTCTTATTTTGTCAATTTAAACCATTATTTGTCCACTTAGTTCATGCAAAACGTGAATTTAAATATCGATTTTTCGTAATTTAGCGCTTTAAAATTTTAATAACATATTTGAATTAATTGTTTGGGACCTTAAAAATAAGTAGGTCGTAAAATTAGGTTCCAAACTTGTTGCAAATTGGTTTGTAATATTTTCTACAATAACTTCAAAACTGTATTACTGTGATAAATCATATTTTGAATGTTATCTTCTCAAATATTTTTAATATCAGCCCTGCCTACGAAATCCTGTAAACTATGAAAATTCACAGTTTATATATTTTTTCAGATAAACAGGTTTCGTCGCATAAATGTTTACGTAATTCCTGCTAATGATATAAAAATAAAATTTCCTTATCAACTTATTTAAGAGGATTAATTATTTTTTAAATCCCATACTAATTCATTTGTGGTTAACAAAACATCGAGATAACATTAAAATGTCTTTCTTATAAATTCTAAGATATTTTTTGTACGTATTTTAACAATGAATATATTGGATCTCGTGAAAGTGTAGTTATTTTTTGAAATTTGGGTATTAAATCAAAAACTATATCTCAAAAATGGTAAGAAATAGAGACCTAAGGTTTAAATCTTTAAAAAAAATAGTTTTACGATGTTTTTTCTGTAATATTTATGTAATAATATAATGGTCCGTAATGACCTAAAACTAATTGGTAAAATTTTGATTTTATTTTGTAAATTTCAAATATTCATATCTCAAAAATGGTAAAAGGTAGAGACTTGAGGTTTGAATTTTTGGAATTCTTACACCTTGTTTTGTCTAGAAAAAAATAATGTTTGGTCCGTAATGACCTAAAAGTATTGAAAATTTTGATTTTTTGTAATTTTAAAAATTCATATCTCAAAAAAGGTAAGACATAGAGATTTGAGGTTTGAATTTTTGGAATTCTCACACCTTGTTTTGTTAAGAAAAAATTAATGTTTTGTCCGTAATGACCTAAAACTATTGAAAATTTTGATATTTTTGTAATTTTAAAAATTCATATCTCAAAAAAGGTAAGACATAGAGATTTGAGGTTTGAATTTTTGGAATTCTCACACCTTGTTTTGTTAAGAAAAAATTAATGTTTTGTCCGTAATGACCTAAAACTATTGAAAATTTTAATTTTTTTGTAATTTTAAAAATTCATATATCAAAAAAGGTAAGACATAGAGATTTGAGGTTTGAATTTTTGGAATTCTCATAAAGACTTTAAAACAAAACGATTTTTAAACATGCCTATATTTATAATTCAAGTATCCAGTCCTAAGCCTGATAAAAATGTGAAGGAATGTCATATGAGTATATGCAGTTCATTCCAAACAGCATATAAGAAAACAAGTTTATTTTAAAAAAAAATATTACGGTCATGGCAACTATTTTTAACAGAACCAAAAACTCAGCAGGTATAATGGTTATACTGCCAGTCATTATTGGAATCAAAAAGTGAGGGTGACCATATCATGTTGGAAATACTATACCTATACATTTAATATTTTGTAATATTAAAAATATTTTAAGTACAAGAGTTTGATTTACTGAGTACATTACTCCTGATCACCCTTATATTTATTTGAAACTAATAACATACATTTGAATGCGTAATTTCGAGGTAGAAATTATTATTATTTATTGACTGTTATGTCATAGGCAAAGTGAAAATACGTAATATTAACTATTAAATTTAAACCGGATTTCTTCAGTTTAAATATCCTGACCTGCGTCAGTATGTTATTAATCTAACTCAGAATTAAAGTGAAAATTATTTAAAATTTATCTGCGCTATTTAACAACAATTTATTAATAAATGTTCATTAATAACTGTAAATAACTGCAAATTATATGGAATAAGAACAAAATCGTTAAATTTACATTTTTAAGGATTTTTGAAATTAGACCTAGTTGCAAAAATTAAAACTAGATTTAAATAATTCTAATGTGAATTTAATTTGGTATTTACTTTATTTTTTCTACGAATTTTTTATAAAATGAGTTACTTTGTGTATTTAGAATACTCCCCTAAAAGACATGACCGTCAACATATATAAGGGAGGTATTGTGATCATACCGATTTTGACATTTCGAGATTTCGATGGATCTCCACGAATTGAGGTCCCTACATAACGTTTTGACTATTTTTAGCATGATGTCTGTCGGTCTGTCTGTCCGTCCGTCCGTCTGTCTGTCCGTCTGTCCGTCTGTCTGTGTACACGTGTAGAGCAAATTCGGCTGAAAGGATTTTTCTGAAACTTCATATTTAAGCTTCTGCCATCAATGGCACGAGTTGATACAACTTTTGATAAAAATCAGTTGACTAAAAATGGGAGTTTACTCGTATCGATTTTAAGATTTTTGTGAATATTTCACAACAGAAAAATATTTAGAAAAAATTTATTGAACAAAAGTTGCTATAAAAGCAATAACTAATAAATTTTATTTGAGACGTTTTTTGATAAAACGAAAAATTTCGAATAATTTCTGTAAAATTTTTCGAAATTTTACAGAAGTAGTCTCAGAAATAGTCTCAATTTTTTTCATATTTATATGTAACGTTTCCATGGTCATGATAAATAATATACTATATGATACTCTGCTGCTAGAATGTAATTTATATAAGTACTTTATGATGGCGGTTGGTCCTGTGGTGGCCACAGCTGATTTTTTTTTTTATTATAAACAATTTTTGTTGTATATATTTTTCTGCTAAGTCAACAATAAGGGAGATATTTTAAGTTTTTTAATAAACAGTTTTAATCCCGAAATACCCCCCTAGAATACATTTTATGAGATGCCTTATCAAATTCTGGTTTTACACTATCATCATACCAAATTTTGTAAAATCAGGACCAGCTGTTTTTGCGTGAATCTCGGACAGACAGACAGACAGACATACAGACAGACAGACTGACATAAAACAGATTTTTTTCGAATATTATTTTATAATAACCTGAAACGTGTAGAAACCAAATATGAGTCCGAAAAAATTTAAAAAAACAGATATAACCTCCAATTTTATTAATATTGATTTCCTGTACACTTGTATTCCATCGGAAATACTTCCTAAACGCCCATTCTGAAATATGTAAAACATAACAAATTATAATATTGCAATATTTCAATTATATAACAATAAAAATGACTTTTAAACATATCTGTTACGTATAATGAACCCAGATGGCTAAAGAAATATTATGACTTCAATACATTTACATCTTTATTAGATCTCGATTTAGATTAATTTAGTAGTGGTGTTATTTATTCATAGATTTAAATAGATACTGTTATTTCGTCAATAGATTTATTGATTAATAATAACTTGTAATTTTAATCAATGGTTAGTAATATTTCCTGCTGTCAGAGAAATTATTTCTTGGTACAAACTAATTTTCACGTGCTAAACTATCGATAAACTAACCGGTTTATTTGCAGTAATAAACTTAATGCTAATATTCACGACTCCAAATAACAGTGAGACATCTGGTGGCGGCTTGGTAAATTAAACAGAAGCGTATATTTGTATAATATTTGTAGTGTGTTGTGCTGCACTTTATGTGAATTAAGACGTATTTTTAAATATAGTGACTTAAATACAGTACTTTTTTGCCGAAATATTGTTTGATCAGATAAATATTAAGAAAAAACTTCTGTCATATACCTACGCTTCTCGTCGGCCATCAACGGTCGTACGCAACGCCGCCAACGTTAGTTTGAGTCGCGAATATTTGAAATTAATACGAGGGTTACCTTTTATGTTCTTACAAACGACCACTAGATAGCAATATTGCAATGTGTCATTACTATATACGTAAAATTTGACATTTATTATTGTGAAATCAGTGGCAGCTTATAAATTGACCGATATGTTGACAGTGAGCTTTAAAAAAAACAAATTTTTGAAAAAATGGATATTACTCGTGAAGGTTTTCGTTGGATGATTTTTTAAGATTTTAATAAAGGCCTAACTCAACAACAATGCATAGATTCGCTTCGTTCAACTTTTGGTGATGAAGCACCATCAGAAAAGACTGTTTACAATTGGTTTGCAGAATTTCATCGTGGTCGTGCGTTCGTCAGTGATGAATCTAGTGAAGGTCGACCAAAATCGGTTGTGATTCAAAAAAACATCGATTTTGTGCGCAAAATGATTGAAAAAGATCGGCACGTGACATACCGTGAGATAGAGGCATCCTTTGGCATATCGCAGACTGCAATACATTCGATTTTGCATGAACATTAAGCCGTGAAAAAGATCTGTTCCCGATGGATTCCGCATAATTTGACCGAAGCTCAAAAAAAAACTCGTGTTGATTGGTGTAAAGGACTGCTAAAAAAATTCAACCTAGGCACTGCAAAATCCGTATACAACATCGTTACAGGTGACGAAACTTGGATTTATTCATATGAACCGGAAACTAAGCAACAATCCACTGTTTGTGTCTTCCAAGATGAACCGAAACCCACAAAAGTTGTTCGTTCACGAAGCACTTCCATGATTTTCCAAGTCTATAATAAGGGAGATATATATAGATTTTAGTTTTTTATGCCCCCCTCCCCCCGCCGTAATTCCCGAAATATAAATCTAATTGAAAAAATGCGTTAAACAAGGTTTGGCTTCTTATTATAAACAATTTTTTATTAAGACATTAATAAGATAAATATTTTAAATTATTTAATAAACAGTTTTAACACAAAAACATCCCCCTAGAATAAAAATGCCTTATAGCCTATGTTCGAATCCTGGTTTTACTCTACCATCATACCAAATTACATGAAAATATGCCCAGCCATTTTTGCGTGAATCTCGGACAGGCAGACAAACAGACAGACAGACAGACAGACAGACAGACAGACAGACAGACAGACAGACAGACAGACATACAGACATAGAGACAGACTAACTGACTTTGGTTTGGGTAAGCAGTAGGAATTTTCAAATAAAAATAATACATGTTTTAAATATTATTTTTCGAATAAACAGTTGCGTAGCTAGGGGGGGCAGGGGGGGACATATGTCCCCGGGCGCCCCCCCTAGGGGACGCCAAAATGAGTATTAAAACTAATTATTTAATTTTATTTTGATGTAAACTAATGTATCCCAAATACGTTTGCAAGATTGAATTTTGGAGCTCCACAAATATCTTCATTACAAACTAGTTGGCAAGCATGATTTTGGCGCCCCCATTGAGCATTAAGGGGCGCCATTCTACTCATAAACAAATGACACATCCACAATGGATGATTGCTGATGGCGTTTTTTTTTTTTTTAAACAAAGATCAGTTCGGGTTCAAATATTATTCTTCATATACTGAAAGACGATACATATACTGAAAGACGAAAAAATAAAGACGATAACTGTCGTTTCGATCTATCAGAATTCCACCACTGGTTTATACTTAACTTATTAATTTGTTATTACATATAAATGTAGCAAATAAGTTGTTGTTTTAAATAATATTTTAAATCTAGCTAATTTTTTGGTAACTATATTTTATTTTACTTGTATTTACCTTTCATACTTAGTCAAGATTTTATTAAATATTTTTTTAAAATAATATTGGCCTCAAATTATAATATTTTATGAAGTTAATAACAATTATTACTACAAAATATTTAAAATATCTGTCGTATGTTAATCTTACTTTGTTCGCAGTACTTATGAATTTTTATGACTTTTTTTTAGTAAAGTATAGACATAACATTATTTTATAACTTTTAACTGTATATCTCTTACAAGTTTCTTGTAGGTTCTTTCAGTGGCGTAGCGATGGGGGGTTAGGGGGACAAATTACCTGGGCGTCGCCATTCAGGGGGCGCCAAAATTAAGAATTATAAGGTGATTTTCAATTATGGGCGCTGATTTACCTGGTTGTCCCCGGGCGCAGGAATACCACGCTACGCCAGTGCGAATAAACCGGAACAGAAATCTGAATATATTTCAGGAACCGGAACAATATTTTTAATAATGTCATGAACCAGAACAATATTTTGTATAATTTTACGTACTAGAAAACCGTTCCGGTTTGATCCAGTACATTTCAAGCCCTGACAGTATTATAAAAGTGATAATAATTAAAATGTAAAATATTTTTTTATTAATTTATACCTTTAATTTTTTGTTCTCGTACTTTATTGCTGTTAATTTATTTTGTAATTTATTGAGAACATTATTAAGTACATAAAAAACTGATATAAATATATTTACTAATATTTAAATCTTGTATTACACCATGTAGTAATTTGTTAACCTGACCGAGTTATTAGTAATAAATATATATTATATTAAATATTTCTTAATTTGGTTAGAAAAATTGTCTACAATACTGTAAATTTTTTAAATAATTTTATGAAATATGTAAGATCGGGTTTCACTACAAATATTTAATATTTTGACATCATCCGTAGTATTTTAATGTGAGCAATAGTGAACGTAAATTATTTCTTAAAAAAAAGTTATTTACGTATGTTGACTTTTGGATCGACATAAAACTATTTATAATGTAATGAAAATGATCTGCAACGCATTTTGCAACCAGACTGACGTTTTACTACTTTGTAATCTAAAATAAGATAAACTAATTAGTTAGAGATCTAACATACATTTAAAACATAATTGAGAATTTAAATGCGAAAACTTGACTGCTACATATCTAAAGTAAGTTTTACACGGTTCAATTTATTGATCAATAAATTGAAAAAGTGGACCTTCAATTTATTGATGTGTGTAAAGTTATTAAATTATTCAGTTTATTAATGAAAAAATTGATCAATTTATTTTGAAAATAGAACAAGTTCTATTTTTCATAATTTTTTTAGAGAATTCTAGGTATATTTTTATCTGTTTAGTTATTAGTGCCAACTGTTTAGTTGTAGCATAACCTAGAAATGTATAGGTTATGTGTTTCGTGTTTAAATGTGACAGAACCGCATACGTTTTAATTCACCATCATCTAGATTATTTCTTTTGTTTTTTTTCACAGCTCGTAATTTTGTAAAGATTTTTTCCATATTTTTATTTTGATAAATATGTCAACATAATGTAAAAGTTAAAAAAAAATTGATGTGAAGTGTGAATTTTCACACATTGCAGGGTTTCGCAGGTATATAATAAGTGAAGGCGGCATGCCGAGTGTGTAGGACATATTTTGCTTTGTAGTAACCACGGCAAAATGAACGATCTTTTTAAAATAATTTATCGTCTGTTAATCTCAGAGCTTTAAAAACAAATTTTATGTTAAAATATTTTTTTGTTAATTTTAATTCGAATACCTAATATCATTATTTAGGTTTCTAAATAAGTGCAGTATTTTTTTTTATATAACAAGGTTCATTAAGATTTTGAAAATTGGGCCTATGGCTTTCATTGGTTGTCTTAAATCATACGCTCCGCCCCTCTGGCTTCGTATAAATGACACAGAATGAAAATATAATTCCAATTGGTTATTAAATTTACGCTCTTGAAAATTAAATTCAAAATGTGCTAAAATATAACTAGAATTTTAACAAATTAATTTAAACATAATAAATATGAAAAAAAAAAACAAAAAATAAAATTGACTCCACAATCCAGGAACGAACCTGTATAGTGAATAACGATCCTGTGTGGTTGTCGAGCAACTGAGCCACTAGACCACCAAACGCTTATCTACTTAGTGTGTTATAAGAGTATAACATGTATGCATCGTCAACCAAAAAACACAAAAAATGCGTTATTTTCCGAAAACATAATCTGATCAAAAATTCCTGTTGTACTATTCCGGTTCACACCATTATACATTACTTAGAATTTTTTCACATTTTTAGTTTAAACCATCTGGGCTACAGGGTGTGGGCCAAAAATTTTTTTGCACAGTTTTGGCAAAAATCGCCTCAAAATAATTTATTTTGCAAAAATTAAATTTTGATCGTTAATCCACGTACTAAGGGCTTTCATTTGATACCCTACTCAGAATTTAAAAAAAATATTTTTTTTTTCGATGAGCACATATTTGTTTATATTTTTAGGGGGATATGTTTTTTAGATGTTTTAGTATTTTTCCTATGTGCGGGTCAAAAAGTTGTACAAGCATGCCAATTTTCAACTCTCTAGGTTTAGCCGTTTGGCTACAATTTTTACCGAACAGACAGACAGACAGACAGACAGACGACAAAATGACGGTATAAGGGTTTTTTGGTCATACCTACAAAACCGTAAAAAAGGTAAATAAATTGGTGTGTGTAAAGTAATCAAGGCTATCAACAAATTGTTCAATTAATTGACAAAAAAATTGATCAATAAATTGAACTGTGTAAAACCAACTTAAAACGTATAAAGATTGATACTTAGCATCAATGTTACGTTGTCACAAGCTATGATTTTGATTAATTATTTTTATTCTTCTATAATTTTAACAGTAATGATAAAACAAATTGCAAAACCGTTTTACAATCAAAGACACTTAAATTGTTAAAGTTAATTGGAGATTTATCAGGTACGGTTTGTTATAAAAATTACACAAAAATGTGAATTTTTCACGCAGTGATATGGAACAGGTGTTTAGTAACAGTACCTTTCTAGGTCATAATAAGAGCTTCGTTTTGCTCAATCAATTAGTGGCATTAATTAAAGAGTGAAATCTTGCAAGCAAACAGCTATTTTACGGAATACATCTAATGTTTAAAATTACCGTTAACTATACATGTTTAATTAAACCACAAGAGTAAAATAATATTAATAGTTCTGTTTTAGAACAGATTGATAATGATTTAGAATGGACGACTGAACATGGGTGGCATTATCATTTTTACGACCAAATATAAACGAAATTATCAAAAAACATCAAGCTCAAATTTCGCATTAAATGTATTCTTATAATTAATTTGTAATTAATCACTCAATAAACATTCTGTTGTACTTGTAGTCAGTGCCGGCTCCACACGGTAAGCAAAGGATGCGTCGCATCGGGGCGCCTTGCGCTAAGGGCGCCGAAATTGCCTTTCGGAACACTTTTATAATTAAAAATCTGACGGCACGCCAAAAATCTGATAATAGAATTATATTTTAAACAAGTCTACTCATATAGATATATTATAATCACAAGTGAATAAAACTTTAATTTGCGCTAGTTTAGTTTTAACAGTTATGCCATAAACTACAATCTTAAAGTCATAAACCAAAGGACGCCACAATTAAGGGGCGCCATCGCAACGAACGATTGAGCGGCGCCGTTTTTATACTGGCGAGTTAAACAAAAAGTCTTCGACAATTTTTTCTTCACAAAGAAATTTTAATTTTTTGAAAACGGGGCGTCATTTTTATTTTCGGGGCTCCAGGTACCTATACGCATAAAACTAATGCTTATTCGTATCGCTTGTGTGACGTATAAAACTTAGAATTCAGTTGCATAAAATCAGTGAATTAGTTCAGATCAATTCCTGTTATATATCGATGGTGATTTGCTAATTTGGTGTATCTCAAAATAGCGAATATTCCAATTTCCACTTACTACTGACACCCCACAAGGGCAAATAATAAATGTTTTAAATAATTTTTTATGATCGCCTTATGTTTACAAGTTAATGGTGGTATTTTTGAACATTTAATTTAGATGATTTTTTTTGTTGTGTTTGTATTAAATAATTGTATTTTCAATGTATTTTCAATAAAAAATGTTTAGCCTTTTCAATGAATATTTATCCCTATGTTGCAAAATAAATGGAGGGCAACTTGCTGTCAAAATAGTTTATCGTTACTAGGGAAACCATGCATTATAATAATTTCAATGTTGCCGAAAAAAGAAATTCACCGTATTATTATATGTATGCGTACTATTTACACTTAAAAATAAAATGTAATACTTATAAGCACTTAAGTATTTTATTATTACCTGTTTCATAATTTCTAATGAAAATATATTGTGTCAATACAGGGCCGCGCCAAGCGGGGGTGTTAGGGGTGCACAGAACCCCGGTGGCAGGCCTTAGGAGAGGAAAATATTGGCAAATAGGGGCGGGAGAACAAACAAAATTCTGGTTGACTTTCTTAAAAGATATTAAAACCAGTGGCGAAAGGAAACCTCCGCTAGACTTGCCCTCCCATAAAAAAAAAAATTTTAAAAAAATGTAAACTAAAAAAAAATTTAAATATTTAGATAAATCTTCAAAAATACATTAAATTATGTTCTATACAAATTTTTGTCCAAGGCTTGCTTTACTAGTTACGAATTAATTATCATGACCATGGAAACGTTACATATAAGTATGAAAAAATTGAGACTTGGAAAATTTTTAAATAATTTTACAAAAAATTTTCGAAATTTTTCGTTTTATCAAAAAACGTCTCAAATAAAAGTTATTAGTTATTGCATTTATAGTAACTTTTGTTCAATAATTTTTTTCGAAATATTTTTCTGTTGCTAAATATTCGTAAAAATATTAAAATCGACACGAGTAAACTCCCATTTCTAGTCAACCGATTTTCATAAAAAACAATAGGGTTCTTCCCATTTAATAGGAGAATTTTTTAGTACCAGAACGAACTCTTTAAGTTAAACCGTTTTTGAGTTATCGTGTATACACACAGACACACAGACAGACAGACAGACAGACAGACAGACAGACACACACACACACACACACACATACGGACGGCACTTCGAAAATAGGTTTTTTGGATTCCCTGGACCATGAAACGTGGTCATCCGTCAAAATCTCGACATCGAAAATTTTCGCGATTACAATACTTGCCCCTTATATATTAAGGTCGGGCAAGTAAAAATTTAAATTAAACCATTAAAAAAAAAAAAACTTTTGGTCGATTTCTTTTTTTTAGAGAACAAGCGAATTTCTGGGTGACTTCTTTTTTTGTGTAGAATAAACAAATTTCTGGTCAACTTTTTTTTTAAGGGCGCCAATCAATCTTTGCATCGGGGCGCCATATGTTGTATATTGACAATACATTTATAATATTGTCATAGTATTGGTTCATATGGATACGCCAAAGTCTGTTTACACCACAACAGTCACCAAAGTAACCAGATCTAGTTTCGTATTACAAATTGGGACGGATTATATGTATTTTTTCAACAATAAAGAAATTAATTCCTTCTAAACTATTTTGGTTTCCACCAATGTACATTACTGAGATTTTTTTTCAGATTTTTAGACTAACAATTCTGGGAAATAGGGTGGAAACAAAAGTTTACTTTTTTTTGTGAAACCAAAAATTTAGGTTAGAGCGAGTAGCTTCTGGAACATTATAACTCTTTTATTTAATAATAAACTTAATAAACATTATTCTGGTTCTTTTTAGAAGTACATTTAATAAAAAAAAAAAAAAAACAATACATATATTTAATAACAAGACATTTTTATTATAAATTGTTTGGTAATTTCTACTGCGTATAGATGGCAGCTAGATAGATTTATCTATTAAATATGTAGCAGAAAATGGTACGTTTGTGTTGTGCTTAGCCACTAACATTATGCTATGAATTAAGCATTACCTATTAAAACATGAGCTCATTCATAGCTTTATGGCTCAGTTACACGATGCAAGTAACTTGCACCAGTAAGTACTTGCACCAGTTACTGGCATCGTGTAAACGTACATGCAGTACTGGCGTACTGGCACAAGTATCTCATGCAAGTCAAGTGAATAGAAACCGTTCCTATTTACTGGCACAAGTAGCCAGTGACTTAAAAATGGCCGCCATGAACAGCTGATGTATTTTCGCGGTTACAAAAACAAACTTTTTCACACCTTTTTTTAATAAATGTAGTTTTTGGCGCCGATTCATTTTTGTTTAGATAGACGTACGCATAAAATACATAAAATTAGCTTAGACATCGAAAATTGGCGCGTTAAAAAGACGGTTTTACGCATAAAAAATAATTGGAAGCATCTACATTTTGCAGTGTGTTTCGGGTTCTTTGCAAGGTTACTTAAATAAGATACTGGAATACGTGTAAACGACAAAACGACTTGTGCAAGTACTGGCACAAGTACTTGTATCAGTACTTGCACAAGTTACTGGCATCGTGTAACCGGGCCATTAGTTGACTGGCACGGCTGTATTGTATGCATGATCAATCTCGAAATTTGACTGCAGTTATATGAAAGATTATAGGCTTTCAAAACATATGGTCGTTATGCGTGCGCTATTCCATCTTTTAGTTCGTTACAGAAACTTTCCGATCACCCCTCGTACAAAAATATTTTCAATATATTCAATAATTTCACGAACCAGAAGAATATTTTCTATAATTTCAAAATCGGAAACGATTCCGGTTTTCCGTTTTTTGCTAAAAAAAAAAACAAACAGACACGAAGGTGTTGGTATAAATATTTTTTGGTTATATACAAAATCTTTTTGGATATTTTTCTAAATGAATTACTTATATCACTTTTGTATAACATGTGGTTTTTCTTCCTGCCATGTGACTACATATCGTTGCTACCATATTGGCAACTGTTATTTTTGCCACATTAATAGGAAATTTAAAATTTCTCTAATGGTACGATATAGTTCCTCATTCAGTTATACATGCCTAGATCTTTCTATCTAATTAACTAATTAGTTTGTATGTTAATCAGGGTCATAAATTTCAAGTTTTCTATATTCTACGAATGTTGAAAAAATACTTATACCTAATTAAAAATTATTTAACAATTTTGAGGAGAAAATTCATACTTAAAGCGCGAATATGACCACCAGAACACCAGGAATATTCCCAGTGGGCCGGTGCCAAGATTATTAAAGTAAAGGTTGTCTCGTAACTTCTCACCAAACAGAGCGTGAGAGGGAATATGTCACTTGTATGCGTAGTTCAAACTAGCATACAAAATTAATACAGATGTTGCATGTTTTTAAATATTTTAATTGACTACATTCATAATAGATATTTATTTCAAGACAGTTATACTAAATAAATAATAAATAAAAACCTAAGGAAATTTTATACTGATTTACAATATAAAATTTAAGGTGATGTGTACTTGTATTATAATTGATAAATAACAATAAAATATACATTACAACGAATACAAATATAATTTTAGGAATATTTAAATAAAAATAGAAAAACAAATTGCTATAAAAATATAGTGATTAATAAAATTGGAGGTTAAATCTGTTTTTAAAAACGGTTGGACGTATTTTAATGAAATCTTAGAAATATAGAAACAATAGAAATCTCAAAATTTTCTTTCTTAGGGGGTGTTTCTGAGTTAAAACTGGTACTAAAAAACTTAAAATATTTCATTTATAAACAGAAATATCTTAACAGAAAAAACTAGGTATACAATCAAAATTGTTTATAAGAAAACAAATCTTATTTGTTCTATACATTTTTTCAATTTGCTGAATATCAGGGTAGTTCGGGGGAATTCACTTCACGTCAAAAATGAATGTAAGAAAATTTATTTTGACGAAGAAACTTTCTTTCGAAGAATAAAGAAATTAAAACAAGTAGAAAATCAAAAAATTAAACGATAATTTTATATCTATAACCAAAAATCAAACTTCACGTGAATATAACATATACGATAAACAAAGACTGACGTCCCGTTAGCACGCAGATGACGCGTAGCTTCACTAGTTACCCCCACCACTACAAGTTACGAGAAAACCAAAAAATTCATCTCGGCTAAAAATGGAATTAAATCGTGAACATTTTCGAGCGATTATTTTTTACAACTTTCGACGTGGATTAACCCAACAACAGTGCATCGATGAACTTAATTCGACTTTTAGCGATGAAGCACCATCATGGACTACTGTTTATCGATGGTTTGCCGACTTCAATCGTGGCTGTAGTTCGTTTAAGGACGAATTTCGTGAAGGTCGTCCAAAATTGGTTGTTATTCCTGAAAACATTGATGCTGTGCCTGAACTAATACTGCAAGATCGTCATGTGACTTACCGTGAGATTGAGGTATTAGTGGGACCAGTATACATTCATTATTGCATGACCATTTGGCCACCAAAAAGATTTTTTCGCGTTGGATCCCACATAATTTGACAATCGCAGTGGAAAAAGCCTCAATTGGAGTGGAAAAAGTGCTTCGAAAATTGGTTCAAACGCATGCAAAAGTGTAAGTATAATCTTCATGGAGAATATTTTAAAAAACAATAAAGCCACTTTTGTTGATAAATAATTGTTTTTGATCTCAAATCCCGAAATTCTATATTAAATAGATAAAAATACTTATTTACTAAAAATAAGTATAAATATGATACAAAATTACAATTTTAATTAATTAGAATGATTTTATTTATGAAATAGTTACAAATATTTAGTAAAACAAAGAATAAAACAAAAAGTTTTAATTTGACAAGGACGTGGCTGTCTCCACAGCTTGTATGGAACATTTGTAATCGTCCCTTTCGATAAAGTTTTGCTTTATTAATGTGCGGAATCTTATAGGAATTCCCTCCTTTTGCTAACATGGTTGCTTATAGACAAGTTTGCAATGTGAGAATAAAATTATCAAGGGTTTGTATGTTTAATGCATTAAATGCATTTTGTACGCATTCAATCAGTCGATTGTATTCGGTGAAGCTGTATGTTGTAAGAATTGTATAGAATTGAAAAAACAAGATGCAATACATTAAAATCTGGACCATTTGACGGTTGCGATTTAAGTTGATTTGGAACTTTTTCCTTGCGATTCAACACCATTTTGATCAAAATTCGCCATGTTGTTAGAACAGCGGGTGTCATTTTAATTTGTCTAATGCACGTGTTTTTTTTTCGTACCATACGGGCCGTTATAAAAATTATAAATCCGTCTCTGAACTTACTTAAGTTCTTGTAGAATAAACTGGTTCAAAATATGTTTACGCCCTAAAAATTAACCATCACTTTTACAATTTAATAATAACGAAAATAAATTATTAACTTTTTATCTATAGAAAGTGCGTAATAAATTTACCATATCGTGCTGAAATCTACCTTTTCCAAAACAATTACTTGCGTTTATATCAAATTCACCCTTTCTAACATTTAATATTCCGTTTAAATGTCAACACAATGCAACTTTAATTAAGTAAATTGCAAAAATAGGAAATAGCAAGCACATGTTTTCTGTTCCACATTTGAATAATATTTATAACAGTAAATTGCTAAGTTGTTCTTATTGAAAAGTACTTTGTACAAGGTCATTAGTCCAATTACTTAAGTATTGTTACTGTTAGTTCTTACTTAAAACACGTTTAATATTTACTATAAAACTAAAAATAACATCAAATTACCGTATTAGCCTGTAGAACGCGATATTTTTTGACCAATTCTTTTTTGTGAAAAATTGACTCGCGCTAAATTCGAGGTCTAGGTCAGGGGTCGGCAACCTGCGGCTCTTTTAGAAAATATTGTGGCTCTTTGAAAATTGGCTGGTTTTTATTTTAATATAATTTATTTTTTAATTTTCAACTTTCTGCCTGTACTATACAGGTTTTGTATTGTTCAGGATGTTTTACGGTGCAACTCACGCCCGGTAATTCCCCAAGTTACTGCATATTCCCTTTTAGAAGAAGTAATTTCTGATGAATGATATACGTGCAGAAACATTTTATCAATTTTCAAAAACATAAGGACAATAACAACGTTATTAATGCATTTTTTTTGCATACACTATTGTTAACATGCAAGAGGCTTTTGGAGAAATATTTAAAGAGTTTAGAAAATATAAAGCTACACTAGCTCTTTTGACAAAACCAATTGAAGCAGATATGCAGCAATTACATTTATCGCCATTCCCATTGATTAATCAGGTACAATTTGAACTTCAATTATTGGATTTGAAATCCAAAGATTTATGGAATAATATATTCTTAAAACTTAACTGGAAAGTTTAGAAAGAGAAAAGTTCATTTTATCCAGCATAAGTGGACCGAAATTCGCAATTTTCAAGATGTAGATAAAGTTGTTTTCGAAGCTTGGAATTGTCTTCCAGAATCGTTCAGTCATTTAAAAAATTATGCTTTTGGACTTTTCACATATGAAATTAATAGTCAGTTAAGAAGTAATATTACTGACCTGAAACTTGAGTGCTGCCTTAAGTTAAAGATTACTGAATATTTATCCAATATTGAAGTCTTATCGAACACTATGCAAGTAGCAATCGTCCCAGTAAAAAAAATATTATATTGTAATATACTGGCAAGTGCAATAGGTATCACAAACTAAATGTATAAGTAAATATTAATTTATTTATACATTATATATTAATAACAATTTTTACGTTTTTTTCTTAAATATAGCATATATTTTTTAGCGGCTCTTCCATGTTATTGTTTTTGTTTTCAATATAGATTTGGCTCTTTGTCACTGAAAGGTTGCCGACCCCTGGTCTAGGTAATGGAATGTAATATAAACAACCCTTCTTATTAGTACGCGCAGGTATTAACTCATCTATCCATCTATGGTTGGGTCTTCCCACGAGTTTGTATACCAAAGAAAGACAAAAATGATAAAATTTGTAAATTATTTACAATAGAAACTCGTCGTGCGTAAAGAATTTCTAGTAGTCGAAAACATGCAAATTTTATCCACAAAAAAATTAATTTGAATATTTATGTCGTTGACCTTAAAAAATAAACAAAAATTGAGAGAAATTATTTTAAATATATCTGACATAATAATTGACGTGTGTTAATGTAAATTCAATTAAATATAATTAATTAAATTTAATAAATTATCACTAAAACCAAAGAAATTTGTTTTATTAAACATTGTTAAAGAATATCGCCAAAGGCTAAACAAATTGACAATGTACAAAAAATGAGGGGGGATTTGGACAGTAGGAGAAGAGGACGGAATGGTAAAGGAGATATGATAATTATAACACACCCATAGGCTAGTGGCAAGACTTTACATAAGATGCAGAAATTAGATTATTTCGCCATTGTTCATCTTTCCTGCGAGGTGTGTAAATTAAGTAACCGAACTGGCAACATAGCGTTTGATCTGGCAACATTTTGGACGCAGGACTTGGAGGAGCAGCAGGTGAACATGTGATACGTCTTCAGTACGAGTTTGAACTCGCTAGAGAAATTTTGTTGTCCGTAGCGATTTTTTTCGTGAAACATTTTTTTCTAGTGCGTTTTAAAAATGAGTGGCATTCATTTCGAGCAACGGTGGGCTATCAGGTTTTGCTTCAGACTTGGGCACAGTGCAACGGAAACTTTTGTAAAACTTCAGCAGGCCTACGGACACAGTGTTTTGTCAAGTACACAGATTTTTTTGTGGTTTAAGGCATTTTCAGAAGGAAGAGAGTTGATTGAAGATGAATCACGCAGCGGAAGGCCTTCATCTTCAAGAACCGATGAAAATGTCGACAGAATCCGGGATCTTGTGCGTTCAGATCGTCGGTTGACAGTCAGTATGATCGGGTAAGAGTTGAATTTGACTCACACTACCATACATCAGATGACCAATGAATTGCGGATTTTTGGCCAGTAAAAACATTCCTGTGGCTCCTAAGCCTCCTTGTACCAGCAACATTCTGTTCATTTTCACTCTCTATACTATCACTCGTCTCGTTAATGTTACTGTTCGTATTATTTTTGTCTGAACTATTGTCAATCTCTTCAAAATCCAAGTCATCTTCGATACCATCCAATGCGTTGCTTATACCGTAGTTCTTAAAAGACTTTATAATCGTCGTTTCTTTTACAGCTTCCAATGAATTTTTTACCCAGATACTTCTGTAATTGTCTGTTTTATACGCCTGTTGCTAACATCGTGATTTGGCTTTATCATCCGTTTGTTCCACTCTTCCCGCATAAAATTATTAAATGGTTTATTAATCGACCCAAGAGTTGTCGTTGACTTGTAAGGCTTCCAGAAATTACTAATTCTGTATTCATATCTATCCCAGCAAACATTCAACTAACGGCCGAATGCTGGCAAACTGCTTTTATGCTGGTAAATTACTGGCACCAAAAGTAAGTGCAACGCCAGTATTAATAATGTACTTCACATTTGTATTTCGCATTCCGCCTATACGAAGTACTTTACCAGCATTTTATAAGCACTCTTCTTCACTCATACTTTTTACTTAAAACCATCAGAAATAAATCTTGCAACTAATGCGATTATTTTGCACTTTACCGTTGCTGGGCCAGCAACTGATACATCAATGGGCCAGTAACGGCCCCGGGGACACCGGGGTACTGGCCCATTACTTTCAATGCCGGGGAGTATGTGCTTTACCAGTACTGGCCCGTATAAAAACGTTTGCTGGGATTATATTTTCTTGCTTGATTCTGTTTTATGCGCTCTGAATTGATTCCACACTAACATCACACACTTTTTAAACGTACCTTTACATTCGGACCATAAGACGCACCCCAATTTTAAGACGATTTTTCTGCGTAAAAAGGTGCGTCTTATGGTCCGAAAAATACGGTATATGTATATTGAAATCATAGAATTTATCAAACTGTAGTACACTGAAAAAGTCTATATTAGGTCTGTTCGTAGTCATTTCGAACGGTTTATTATCATTACCCGCAAGCACACCGTAATTTTAACACACACGTATAAAAACTGCGCGTGCGGCTGATGATAATAAACCATTGAAAATGACAAGCAAACCTAATAAATGAACACTTTTTTCAATGAAGAAAATATTTGACATTCTAGATCAACTTTTTTTAATTTTTCACCACATGTTTTGGTCCAATAATTACGAACATTTCTTTAAAATAATTAAACTTATTACCCAAAAAGTTTTTATGAAAACAGTGGTTATCAAACATTATTTATTTAATGTATTTATAATGTTATTGGTTTAAGTTTGAGATTCACTGATGTGGAACTGTTTTTTATGCTATTATAAAATTTTCCACTTACGAAATATAACTATGAAAGTGTGAAATATACTAATTTAATTATTGGTAAAAGTGTAATGTAAATATTTACACCGGTCCTGTTTTTAGGTTTTCGTAGATACGGTCAAGAAACCCTTATACGAGGGATACCTTTTAAGTTTTTACTAAATAAGAAAATATTTTTTTTGAATTAACTGTTTTATTGCTTTTCAGAATATTCGGCTTTAAGATTTATATTATCTGTCTCAATTTGTGCAGTCTGTTTCAAACGCTTAGGCGGAACTAGATTTTGCAATTTAGTTACTTTCATCGCTTAAATCGTGCTTTTCGGCCGTTTTGTTTAAGCTTTGTAAATCATACTTACAATAAAAAATTTTTTGTTAAGGTTAATATCATTTTAAAATGTCATTTTCTTTATATTTTGATTTTTTGTGTAATTCTTAATACAAATTTCCCATTTATTTATTTTTTTGTCATTAAAATATATAAAAAAATAATTTAATTTTGACATAGGTCATTCGTTTCCATGGTTTCATTGTTGTAATTTTAAATTTTGACATTCCAACATGAAAAATGAAATAACCCAAGAAAGGTCCCTTGTCGTGACAACCTAAAAGAACGAAATTCCCATTTAGTTCCGCCTAAGCGTTTGAAACAGACTGTAATACGAAACTAAGAGGAAAATTTCATTTTTTATGTTGTCTATTTAAAATATCATCTTAGGGTGGTACTGCTGAAATGGCACCTTTCAAAACATTTGACAATTCATATTTGACATTAAATTATATGCCAATTTATTTTTTTAATTGAAAAGTATTTTAATACAACCAAAATAAGAACATAACATCAGAAAATATGCATAAGAGACAACAATTAGATAAATATACAAAAAAAATGGAACAAAATTAAAAAGAAGCGAAATTATAGACCTTGTGGCAGATATTTTTTCAGTAAATCTTGGTATCCTTTTTGTTGTGAAATATAAAATAATTTACCCATTTCAATTTCTTTAGATTTCTGAAGGAGAAGTAAGAAAAATTTTAAATGAAGGTGTAGAAAATTTAAGACCGATGAACACGGGAAGAGGTAATAATCAGAAAACAGATAGAACCACAGACTACATGTTTCGGAAAGATTTGCAGAGAAAAATTTGGGATTTACATTCAAAAAATGAATATTTTTGTTTAATGTTATTAAATTTTGCAAAACAAGAATTAGATTTTAAGGGCAGCAGAATAAAATGATAAATTATAATTATATAATATGTATGTTTGTTTTTTATATTTTATCACGATATTTCATTGATAATCGTAATATCTTTTTACTATTCTACGAGTAATAATCGAAAGTTCGATGAAATAAATATGTATTGAAAATATGTGATGAAAATAATATTAATATATACATTCAAAATATTTGACATGTCAATCACAATTTTGACATGTCAATTTATAATAATATAATAACCTCAATATGATGAAACTTAACCATACTTTTAAAAGCCAGATTTACAGGTTCACATGATTCTACAAAAGTCTATTTACACCACAACAGTTACTAAAGTAACCAGATCTAGTTTCGTATTACAAATTGAGACAGATTATACACTTTTGCATGCGTTCAAACCAATTCTCGAAACATTTTTTCCACCCTGAAGTTGGTATCTCAAAACCATGGTTTTCGAAGGCTTCAACAGCTTTTTGGGGTGATGAAAATCGCTGTCCACCTATTTTTTATGTGACATAGGGGAACAAAAAAGTCATTATGTGATAAATCAGGTGAATACGGGCAATAAGACATTAATTCGATGTTATTCTCTTTCAAATAATCAATTGTTTGACGTGCTGTGTGGGAACTTGCATTGTCATGATGAAGAATGAATGATGCGACGTTTTTGGTTGTTTTTACTGATTTTGTCGATGACTTCTGGCAAACAAATTGTTGTGTACATTCAGCATTAACTGTTCTCCAATCCTCTGAAGGAATGGTTGCGATGTCCAGTACAACAAATAGAAACAAGCGATAATTTTATAGGAAGTGCTTCGTGAACGAAAAACTTTTGTGGGTTTCGGTTCATCTTCGAAAACCCAAACAGTGGATTGTTGCTTAGTTTCCGGTTCATATGAATAAATCCAAGTTTCGTGCCTAGGTTGAATTTTTTAACACTACCTTTAACACTACTTTTTTTTTAGAGTATGACGAATTAAATAAAAGCTCTTACTACTTAAATTAACAAACATAAATAAATTTTCATTCTGTGTTTGAAAATGTATGTTTGAAAATTCATCATGTTTGTTTATCATAATCCATATTTATTATTTTCCCATATAATTCTTTTCCTGTTTCGCCTAATAACCCAGTTTCGTCTGCCCACGCGCTGTACACATGAATAATTCTCAAAAATAGTAATGGAATGATATCAACGCCAGTGAGGAGAGGAGTAACAAGTGTTCCTTCTTATTATGTCAGAAAGCAGGTCGCATGATCAAATATATAATTCATACGAAGTAAACAGACTGTAAATTACAGTTATGACTTAAATTTAATTATTTATTTGTGTAAAATAACGCTAATTCCACTGTTTTTGTACAAATAAACTATATACAATATTAATTACGCATTAAACTATTAAGATTTAGGTTATGATTGTATTTATGTATAAATATATGCAGTTGAACAAATGCAATGGCTAAAGCTGCAATATGTTTGCAAATTGAGATAGGTAGAGAAAAAATTTATGTGAAGCGTGAATTTTCACACATTTCAAGGTTTTGTAGGTATTTAATTAGTGTAAGAAGCCAACAGAATGCTGGATGTCTAGAAATATGTTTTCTATAGGGAAATAAATTTAACATCGTAGCGCCGCAGTGGTCAATTTTCAAACGTAGGTAGAGGGTACTTATGTTATTGTTACATAGCTGTGAAAGTAAAATTATACCAATAAATATATTTAACCTGTTAAACTATTTTATCAACAAATAAGTATATACAAATGTTTATAAAGCTATTTTTTAGCATGACATTTCTAAAAAAAATTAAAAACTCTATTTTGTGATTGTTGTAGGTTATGGCGATAAAATTGTCGTAGTCTTGAATTTTTAAATAAGTTTTCTGAGAAAAAATTCGTGAATAAAAAAATATAAAAAATTAATTAACCTTCCTTAAGAAAGCTCTTGTGTGGATCCAGGGTCTTATTTATAAATTATTGAAAGTTAAAACTCCAACATACCTCTTGAAAATTTTAACATCTTTTTTGAAAAATAGAAGTTTCCAAGTAAATATTAATAACACCTTATCAGAAATTAAAAACATACGAGTAGGAGTCCCACAGGGATCAGTCTTAGGCCCTGTTCTATTTAACGTATTTGTGCACGACATGCCCGTTCCAGCAGATGCAAAAATGTTTGCAGATGATACGGCAATTGTTACAAAAAACGAGGTTCAAAACAGAGCAGTCAGTGATCTATAAAAAAACCTTGACATCACTACTGATTATTTTAAAAAATGGTGCATTAAACTAAATACAAGTAAATGCGAAATAAAAATGTTTACGCGAAAAACTAGTAACCTGCCAAATATAATTATTAACAATAACATTATTCCATGGAACCCGCCTAACCAAGCAATAAGATATTTAGGGGTGAATCTCGATAACAGACTAACATGGAGACACCACATTACGAAAAAACTACGAGAAGCCCAAACTAAATTAGCGATGCTCTATCCATTAGTGAATAGGAAATCAACCCTAAAAAGAAAATGTTCCCTCTTAATATATAAAAGCATACTAAGACCTACCTTGACCTACGCGTGCATGGTATGGGGTGCTGCACACCGAACACACATTAAAAAATTGCAAGCTTTTCAGTCGAAAGTATTATGGATCCCAACCAACAGCCCGTGGTTTATCAGGAACAGCCATTTACACGAGGAACTGGGTATAATGACAAGAAAAATTCATGAAAAAGCTGTCAACAACATTTTTCCACAGAATTGGACAGTACTCCGGTGCCACACACTATGAGCAGGGCAAGCGAAAAATCCACAGAAGATTAAAGAGATAATTACCGCAAGACACTATAATAGACAGTGACAGTGATAGTGCGGATAGCGAACAATCTAATTAAACATTAGTAGCGAATTAACAAACATAAAATGAAGTGACAGGGGAGTTCTTCGAACCGACCCCACAACGTGACAAACCCTGACAAACACTGTATTATCAAAACTATGTGTTAGATCATGTATGTAGATCTAGTTAAATAAAGAGTATTAATAAAAAAAAGAATGTTCTTAACACATAGATTAAGGAACGTAAAGTAGCATTTTAAAATTGTTTCTTGAAGGAGCACCACGCAGACGTATTCAGGTAAACTCTAGCGGTTTTTTTGTTCATCAGCTAGATTCGTCTTCCTGCTTTTGGCTAATCACTTCGACCGTCTTTCTTTTTTTTGCTTATTAGCTAGTTTGGGTGTCATTTTTGTTGTACTCCGTCCTACGGTGGCTACTGTCAGACAGAGTATGATTTGCTTTAGTTAAACTTTGGTCATATCTATCTCTATAGTTGATTTTATGTAAATCTTTCATCAGCACAAGAGTCGGAACTTGATATAACGGAAAAGTAAATTTATAAGGAAATTTGAACATTTATTTTTTTGAGATCCGTTGCATTGTTATCTAAAAAGGAAATGTTGGAATTAGTAGAAAGTTTTTGAAAATTATTGATCCCGTTGTCGTCTCTTTAAATTATTAGAGAAAACATCTTATCCATAAAAAATCTAATACAGAATCTTCTATATAGTTCTCTTTAACATAAAACCAACTACTAACGAAAATGTATTAATTTGTAGTTTATAAAATATTTCGAAATTAATACGTAGATGTAAATACGTATATTGATAAGTAGGAATAACAACTATTTTAGCAGTTTAACCAGTTTTAAGGGAAAAATGTTAGAGAACGCCTTAAACAACTTTCCTATAATATTAATAACAAAATAAAACAAAGCTCTCGGTATTATAGTCGATTATATAATATTTAACCCACTTTTACCGATTCTATCCAGGTAGGACATCTGATACTATTTTTTTCATAGTCTTTATTTATTGACGCTCTGATTACAGGACCTTTACCGTCATTAATATATTACACTAATTAATAATAATAGTACATTTTTATTATAAAACGGAAAAATTTGATTACATTTATGATTGAAATAATGATATTATAGTATTTAATCTTAGTCTCCCGGAGAGGTGACATAAATTGGCCTCCACGCAGTCCAGATTTAACCCCTATGGACTTTTTCCTATGGGGCTATCTTAAATCTAAAGTTTACACCAATAAACCGACTTCACTGGCGCATTTGAAAGAAAATATCCGTCACGAAACGGCAGCCATCCTTGAGTCCACCTGCCGAGACGTCATAAGTAATTTTACTGTTCGATTAAATGAGTGCCGAGAACGCGAGGGTCTACATTTAGACGATATTATTTTTAAGAAATAAATCCCCAAAAAGTGTATTTTAATAATTAATAAACATTTTTTCTATATACAGCTTACTTTTTTTTTAATCGATCCACGAAATATAAAATTTCTTTTGAGACACCTTTTATAGGAAATAAGAAATATAGGAAATATAGGAAGAAATATTTGGAAGCTCTGGGCGATTATCTAATGGACTAACCTTAATTTCGTAAGTTCAGATATTTCATTTAATTTTTAATTCTCCATATATACATTTTTTTTTTGCTTCACTGTGTTCATATAACTTTTGTTTTAATTAGGCCCAACCTAACATAAAATTAAACAATACTGTTGCAAAATATTTAAATATGATACAGATAATTGATTAATAGATTCGTTGTTGATATATGATTATAACAATTTAATAATCTTAATAAAGAAAGTTTGGACTACAGGGGACCACACCTAAAAAATATAAATATTAAATTAAATAAACTAAATCGCTAATTATGTCAAACAAACAAGCATGATAGAATAAATTCTGATAACCTAATAATTTATCGAATTGAGTTAATTAAAATAAATCGAGTCATAAATAAGTTTTTGTATGTTAATTTTATTTTGCAATAAAAAATGACAATGCCACCTTATTCTATCATCTACTCGGTTATGTGTAGGCAGTGGCAGCGCTAGGGAAGTCCGGGGGGGGGTATTCTGACATTTAAAACCAATGCACCGTCGCCAAATATAGCATAAGAGGCAATTTCAAATATAAAAAAACTTCACTGGGAAACGGGATAGCTTTAAAAATCCGGGACAATTACTCATGCGGGACAGAATAGTTCTTATGTGACCTGTAAGAAACTAAGGATGTCCATAAAATATAATTATTCAAAAGATCGAAAGTTTATTTTAAATTATTTAATTAATGTTATTTCATGTTTATAGTACATTAAAATATTGGGTTATTTATTTTTGCACTTTCTTGGCAACGAAACTTTTTACTATTGCAACTGCTCTGCATTTTCGCAATACAAGTAAACTTCAACGCAACGTTTTTGCGCAAACAATATCGAAAATATTTCTTTCGCTGCAAAGAAGAGGCTTATTATATGCTTCTCCTCTTACTTTGCGAATTCTGCTTTCTACATCTACATCCACGTCGTCCTCAATATAAGTTAACATAAATATAACATTTTTCAATGTAAGTTTTTCCTAAAGAAAGCTAAAGATCCAGGAAAACATCCATGATGCCATCAATCGGGGTACAGAAATAGAAGTCATGTGGGTACCGTCCCATATCGGCATCCAGGGAAATGAAAAAGCAGACGCCGCAGCAAGAGAAGCTGTAACACAACCAGCCCTCTCAATGCCATGATCAATACAGGACTTTAAAGTTATGATAAAAAAGAAAATGAAAGAAAATTGGAACCTTTAATGGCTCGAAACTCAGAACAATAAGTTACGAACAGTAAATGAAAATACAATACAATGGCCGACACACTACTCCAGAAAGGAAGAAATAATCATCACAAGATTACGAATAGGGCACACAAAGTTAACCCATCAATATCTGCTACACAATATGGAATGCAACATATGTGAAGAATGCAATGAACAAATCACTGTACAACACATCGTTATAAATTGTCCAAAGTATTCCGTACAGAGAAGAAACAACAACGTTGCAGGATCTCTGAAAGAAGCATACAAAACATATAAAATAACATGCATAATCATATTAAAAAAAAAAAAAACGAATCATTAATAGTGTATTCGACTGTAGTGTTATTACGCAGCAGACAATATCAAATTGTTTCGCCAAATTTCAAACAGGTAACTTAAAAACCAAACAAAAAAAAACCTGGTTAATCGATCACAGCAGAAATATACTGCAACCAACTGGACGAAATGATGCAAAAACTTAAAGAAAACCAGCCTAGATTGGTCAACAGATCGACTCCTATCTTATTGCATGATAAGGCTAGACCACACACTGCACAAATGACCGTGGTAAAACTACAGGAATTGGAGTTGGAACTTCTTCATCATCCTCCATACTCACCAGACCTAGCCCCACTGACTACCACTTCTTCCGCAATTCGGACAACTTTTTTATAGGAAAACAGTTTAATTCACTGACTCTCGTTCGCCAGAGTTTTATACCACTGGCCTGGACAACCTGCCGCTTAAATGGCAAAAGTGTATAGACAATATGGGTGCATACTTTGATGAATAAAATATTTCCTTATATTTGTAAGTTATCAACCAACTTTGCCTTTTTTCTACAAATTTCATCCGAAACGACCTGGTAGTTATATTGGCGAGGTATAGCTTGCATTTTAAATTAAGAAGAACTTTTAAACAGCTTTATTGTACGTCGTGTTTCTGATTTCTCAACATTAGACTTATTTTCTCGAGAATTCTCTAGAAATCTCGAGAAAAATAATTATGTAATTATTAGAATATACATTTTTTTTTAATGTTGAAAATATTGTAGAGGATAAAAACATGTTAAAATTATAATCACCTTTAAAGTACTAAAGTAAAGGCGTCGAGCAAATTTTACATTTCTCGAGAAATGAAAAATGAGAATTAAAACATTTTCTCGAGAAATTCTCGAGAAGAATCACTAATTGTACGTCATCCCCGTAGAGCGACGATCAGTCATCAATATATCATTTATTTGATTGTTTAAAACAGTGTTTCTCAATCTTTTTACTCTCGTGTCACATTTTCCAAAGAAGACAAATTTCGCGGCACACCTACTTAGTAATAGAAGAAGAAATTTTGAATGCAGACGGCCCCTGTATTCAGGATATGTCAATTTCAATTCGTCATAAAAAGATCCTTCGTGCATTTTATTCTTATTAATGATATTTACGGACATTGATGTTACAATAAAAACGACGCTAGTATTTTTTTAAAAGATTTTGCGGCACATTTGGAAACTTTTACGGCATACTAATGTGCAGCGGCACACCCTTTGGGAAACACTGGTTTTAAGTTTTAATTGTTTCTTTTGTAATAAAAACCAAATAGTAATTAGAGTTTTGCTAATATTATTTTCGTATAATGTAATACATCAAGCGCCACTGTGTGGTTGTCTGCCACACGTGGATATCAACACCGCCCAACACCTAGTTAAAAGTGTTAAAGTTTTGAGAATAAACATTCCCTATAGAGGCGCTGTTGTCGCTTACAAAATGGGGATTGGAATAGGATATTTTTGACTTTTGCCATTTGATACACAACAATTCACATTGTAGTTAATTTTCTGTTGCGATTTTATTAAAGAAGACATTTTATTAAAGTTTTCTTTACTTTAACACATACAAACAATGCAATTAAATGAGCCACATCCAACAAAATCCTATTCCGTTAAGTTCCAAAATATTCCGCTAGGCGTCACTTCAGTTATTGTCAGTTCTCAATAGTGATAGTTTAGCTTTCCCTATATCCAATAATCGTTTAAACAACTAAATTGCAGGAAATATGTCATTTTTCGTCATTTTCTTAGAATTTGATATTTCGTAGTTGAAAGTGAAAAGATCAAGTATATCACTGGGTCCCTGAACCGAAGATCAAGACAAAAAAATATTGTTTACCAGATGGGTTTTTTGTTCCTACCAGTATTAAGTATGACATATATTGTAAAATTGTCACATGGATGGATTTATCAAGTGGATTTTGAACTTTGTTACTTGTCTTTTTTTTAATTGATTGTCGACGTAAATATTATTATTGACAAAAATAACTGATAAGACATTATTAGTAAACATTGCATAGCCTTATTTTAGAATACAAAGGAGAAAAGAATTAGTCAAATATTAATTAACAGTCGATGATTTCTTCGAAATATTGTTATGCGATACCAATTATAACAAGATTTTGTTAAGATTTTGCGTATTTATTAGAATAGACCAGTGGTATTCAACCTGTGTTCCGCGGAACCCTAAAGTTCCGTGTAAACATGCAGCTTATGAGCAAAAAGGACAAGAGTTTAGTTCTGAAAATTGTTGAAAAGTGTTACTTTCTCATTAAATACTAGAAAGAGAAAACTTAAACAACAACTTAACAAATATTTTTAAATTAGTGTTAAATAAATGTATTTGCTTACTAAATTTTCACTTTGTTCCACGATATTAAGCATGTTTAACATAAATAACTGGAATACAGATAAGATTAAGTGAGAATTAAATATCCCTACTAAACCGCTCGTCGTAGAGAGTTTGCAGACTCTATAGAGAGGTACGGAGATGTAAAGGTGCAACGTCTGTAGCTTTTTTATTAATACATATTAATAAAACAATAATTACTTGTGTAGCGACAGAAGTTGTGAAAAACTATAAAAGCAGAACAAATTGTAATGTTTTTTGCTGTCATTCAAGAAAGGATAAAGATAGGCATCTTAGTTTTTTACTTTTGCTTGAAAAATGGAGGAAAAGTTAATATTAAGTAAAGATGCATCGAAGCATTGTTTGTCCGAATAAACGAATACCGAATATTCAGCCGAAGCATATTTACATAGAATATCTTATAATAATAAAGAATAATTATTTAAATTTTATAATTGAAATTAAATTTTGCTAAATTATGTTGTATGAAAAGTAATTGCTCGGCATTTTTTTGGAAGCAACCTTTTCTTTTCTTTATAAATATTTCCAGCCTCTAAAAAAATCTTTCACTGTATACGCTAGTAGCTGGTGCTGAAATAAATTTTATTGTAATTTTACTTGAAATGGGTAACATGGATTTCCATTCTTGCCACCACAATAACGGGTCATCGGTTCTTTTTAATGATTGCTTATGAAAATATATGCTGATCTCCTTATTCATGTTTTTTTGCGGCTTATATTCATTTTGGCATAGAGGCGATGAAATAGTAGAAACGATGTCGCCTAAACACTGCCATAATTGCCCTATTTTGTATTTCTTCTTGATTATTTTTAGATATTTTCATCACTTTTGACAGAGGCTTTCATTAAGTAAAAGATTTTTAGCATAATCCATTTCAATTTTATTCGGCTTGAAAAATGCTAGCTTAAACCTCGGATCTGAGATCATAGAAATAATATAATATTTATTTTCAAATATAGTATCAAATCTCCTATTAATTTCTTCTTAATATTTTTCGCTTCGGCCGGCCGAATACCGAATATTACTACTGTTTCGGCTGAAGCCGAATATTAAAAAAATACGTCAAAACAGCAGAATACCGAAGCTTCTGTGCATCTTTAATATTAAGTCCAAAATTTTGCGATGATACTGTTACACCTCAATACTTGTGTAGCGGTTAAAAATTCAAAAATGTCCAAAAATTTTTACTCACATTTTAATGAAATAAAATAGTATATTATTATACGAGTTTTATAAGACGATGTATTTTCACACGAGTTGTTTGGAGTGCAACGAGCAGAGCGAGGAGTGCTCCAAAGTAACAAGTGTAACAATACCTCGTATAAAACGAGCATAATATCTATACTATTTTTAGGGTTTTGTAGGTATGACCAAAAAACCCTTATACCGTCATTTTGTCGTCTGTCTGTCTGTCTGTCTCTCTGTCTATCTCTCTGTCTGTCTGTCTGTTCGTTTGCCAAACGGCTAAACCTAGAGAGTTGAAATTTGGCATGCTTATACAACTCTTTGACCCGCACATAGGAAAAATACTAAAACATCTAAAAAACATATCCCCCTAAAAATATAATCAAATATGTGCTCATCGAAAAAAAATATATTTTTTTTTAAATTCTGAGTAGGGTATCAAATAAAAGCCCTTAGTACGTGGATTAACGATCAAAATTTTATTTTTGCAAAATAAATTATTTTTACGCGATTTTTGCCAAAATTGTGCAAAAAAAATGTTGTCCCACACCCTGTAGCCCAGATGGTTTAAACTAAAAATCTGAAAAAATTCTAAGTAATGTACATTGGTGTGAACCGGAATAGTGCAACAGGAATTTTTGATCAGATTATATTTTCGGAAAATAACGCATTTTTTGTGTTAACTAAAATATGTTAAATATTTAATTCGCTATGTAACACAGTAGATAAGTAAGCGCTCATAGCGTAGTGCGTTTCGTCGTTGCTTTGTAATTTGCAAACTAGAGTTCGATACCTGTCAATTTTAACTTTTCTGTTTTTTTTTTTGCATTTTTATTTTGTTGAAATTATTTTGTCAAAATTCTAGTTATATTTTGGTAAATGTTGCATTTAATTTTTATTATATAATACAAATTGTATTAAATAAACATTTTCAAATATTTCAGATTATCAATGATACGCCTTAGAGGAGTAGTACTGCCAATCTCTTAAAGTAGAAAGTCATCAAAAACAGTTTAACAATAACTTCTATTGTTAAACTGTTTTCAGTGTAACAATGATATTATTGTGAACGCAAAGTATAAAAACATATTGTGCTTAAATTAACCTCTTCGCTATGTGTAAAATAACGGCTAAGTAATACTTTCGTCAATCATATTTCTTTCGATCACAACGCCGTCACCGGCAATGTCACTTCGCAATATCTCATAATGATTTGTATTTATTTAATTATTGAGTTGAATAGGTTACAAAACTGTTAATTCATGCTTGTCATACTGGATTTTTTTTTATTTGTCATATTTCCCCGATGATGTTAATAATTTGGTGGTTTTCTGCTAACGGTACCGATGTCTTGTCGCATTCCTGAGACAGCGAGATTGACCCACTTATGATCGAGTCGCGACTACATACTTTCCACTCATTCATGTTATATACTATATCTACCTGAACTACCTGTTGCTTTTTGTTTCATTTCCAACTGATCTAGTTACATATTTCCGAGGGAAACGAAAAACACTCCAGAAAAACATATTTGGTAACACAACTTTTTATTCAACTACCAAATTTAAACAACGTTTTATTATTATATATTATCAGTTTATAACACTTTACGATAGTGGTTCTGAACCTTTTCCCGCGGGTAAAGGGCGCCTGCATATCTGGTCAGAGGTGGCCGTGATTTTAATTTTCAATAATGTGAACTTCAGAAATATCAAAGGTTACCAATATACTAGAATGCATCGAATAGGAATTTCGCAAGGAAAGCAATGTTGTTCAACTGTTTATATGTTATGGACCAACGACCAACTGATTAATCCAGGCAGTATTCACAATGCCCTGACATTATTAATAATGCCCAAAACAAGATAATAAATATGTATCTATGAATGATATTTTATCACATTGTCTGGTCATTATAAATAGTGCTGAGCACTTTAATAATGTTGATGATTATTAGTTTCCGATAAGCATTAAATTGATAATACGCAAGTAAAGGTTCAATACGTAAATAAGAGTATTAAATACAAAAAAATAATGCCAAATAAAGTTTTAATATTGTGGGGAACTCTGGTATATAAAAATATAAATGAAACGGTTGGCTGATTTATTTACTTCATTTGTACTTACTCTGTACATCCCTCAAATCTAGGTCTCCCCCACATAATGAGTATCCAGACTTGCGAGCGGATCAAGTCTGGACCCCCCCCCTTATGGTCCGCTAGCTGGTTGCTATGATTCTTGGAAGGCTTAAGGGTTTGATGAATTAAAGTCAACATTTTAGCTAATCTACTTTAATTATGATAAGGTTTAAATATTTACACTAATTACACTAGACTTACAAATAGGTCGATACAGCTAAATCCAAAAAGACACAGTCACACACATTAGGCACACTACACCAAACTAACGAACACTACATTAACGTAAATACGAAATTACTTGGTTACATTTTACTTGTCCGACCGAACACACTAACTGTCCCTAACCCATGACTCTTAAAAAAACCAACTCCAAGACATGACTTAACCCTACGACGGTTTAAGTTCCACTCTTAAAACGCGACTACCCTGAAAAGCTTACATCGCCCAACTGTTTAATATCATTTCACACTCTTTTGACTGTTCGTCTTGTACTATCTTAAAATTCATAATTTATTGGTGATAACTTAGATAAGTATCCCATTAGAAAATAACCCCAACATAATATTTATATTTCAGACAAAATTAATTATTATTTATGTGCTTATGGTTGACGTATATTTTTGACACAACAATTTACGATTCATTTTTCATGTTACATTTACAAAGTCTCAAGTTACAATAATAAACAAGTCTACCCTTATCTTGAATGCCCTTTCTAAGAAATAGATTATTTTTTGTCATTTAACATTTTAAATATTTTACTCTAATTGAATGATTATAATGAATTTATTTATGAAATTATATTTATGAAATATTACCAAAATTACCTCCCTTACAATATGCTCGGTTTTATTGTTTTTAAATTTCGCGAATTTATGTACCTAGTCCTCCCATAAATACTGTTACGAGGGTTGCTTTTTATATTTCGGGATTTGAGATCAAAAACAATTATTTATAAAGAAAAGTGGCTTTATTGTTTTTCAAAATATTTTCCATGAAAATTAATACACCTTTACATGCGTTTTAACAAATTTTTTAAGCACTTTTTCCACTCCGATTGAGACATTTTCCACTTCAGTTGTCAAATTATGTGGATTCCAACGCGAACAATTTTTTTTGAGGGCATTAGTGAACAAATGTTCATGCAATAGTGAATGTCTGCTGGTCCCACTAATGCCCAAAGGATACCTCAATCTCACGATAAGTCACATGACGATTTTGCAGTATCAGTTCACGCACACCATCAATGTTTTCCGGAACAACAACCGATTTTGAACGACCTACACGAAATTCGTCCTTAAGCGAACTACAGCCACGATTGAAGACGGCAAACCATCGATTAACAGTAGTCCTTGATGGTGCTTCATCGCCAAAAGTCATTAATCATTGACCCAATCATTATTCATTCATGTTTAGGGTTTCTTTTTCAATTTCCAAACTTCACTGCTGTATATTGTAATAATCTTAACAGTGGTGTTGATTCTGTGCTTGGTTTCTTTATGCTGCGTTCAGAACCTCGAAATTAGAAATTATAATTAAAGTTAAATTAGTATTTAGCATTAAATTTGTACGTAGAAATTAAGTAGTGTTCACAAGGTGTATTAAGAAATTAAGACACTGACAGCGTTTTATCGGTAAATTTCTATACATTTCCACTTTATCGATATTTGACAGCTGTTTATATTCGCTAATGAGGTTTTAAGTATTTCATAGTTTTGAACAGAATTAAAATAGAGGGAAAATTTGTATCTATGCTCATAGAAAATAGAAAAATATGGTTAGAAACAGAGGAGTATGGTCATAGAAATTTTCAGGTTAAGACAAATGGTTACTGCGCATGCGTCAATTATAAATTAACGTAAGGGTTTGTAGCTAGCAAACTCTTAATTTTAATTTATGTATGTATAAGCATTAATTTAGCAGGTTGTGAACGATAACGTACAGTTACGTATAACAAACATTTACGTTAATTCTAAGTACTAATTCTAATTTATAATTGAAATTCTGAATGCAGAGTAGTTTCTTCTAGTATGAGTGCATTGTTTTTGGGTCGTTTTGCCTAGAATTCCTTGGGAGATGGAAATTTGTATTTTATTTTATTTTTTAATTCGACTTTTTGAGTTCTGTTATCAAAAAAATGCATTCGTGTCTGGAATTATTATATTCAAATATTGTATTGACCCGTGAGTTGCCATTTATCTTCTATTTTCTTTAAAAATATAATTAGTCAAGCATGTAATTAGGAGTTTTATTTACATGTGAAACAATAGTTTTTAATGTCAACGTGTCTAGAATTAATTTGAAGTAACAATTGCTAAGTGTGTCATGTAAGAAAAGCGCGTACAAAATTTGTTTAAATGCTTCTAAATCTGTGTAACACTTTACATGCAGATGGAGTTTCATGATGTAACTCTAATTTATGTCACAAACTGTACAGAATAACAAAGATTTTTAAAACTA
Organism: Liopterus haemorrhoidalis; assembly: GCA_963971575.1. Classification (NCBI taxonomy): domain Eukaryota; kingdom Metazoa; phylum Arthropoda; class Insecta; order Coleoptera; family Dytiscidae; genus Liopterus; species Liopterus haemorrhoidalis. Next base: position 3,587,623 of record OZ020612.1, on the reverse strand, counting down.
TGATGAAATTTTGTTTAATTCTAATTTAATTGTTATTCTGAAATTTACATCAAATATACCGCTTACATAAACCAGAAAAAGAAAATATTCATCTAGTAGGTTCAACAGGAATTGATCGTTAGGAAATTTTAACGTAAGTAGATCGATTTTAATGTATGGCTAAGCTCAGACAACAAATTTAAATATTTAGCTTTCTTTTCCTCTTTAAGACAGATGTTTTCCTCAGCAGGACAGGATAGTTCGATGACAAACAATTTATTATTTCGACAAGCATCTACTAGTCGAAAATTTCAGTAGTTTTGAATCATCCTGGACTCAAGTGGACCTAAATATATAAGACTCAAGCCAGAATTATTAGAGAATAAGACACATGGTTAATAAAGATGTCCCAAAATTAACGCAAGATTTGAATTTGACACCATTTGTACAGTAAATTGTTGGCAACCCTGAAAAAAAAACAATTTGACAGCTGAGAGTTTAGGGTTAGTAAAAATGGTTTCAACAAGACGGTGCCAAATGCCATACAGCCCGTGAAACAATTCAATTACTGCATGAGACATTTCCTGGTCGTGTACTCTCTCGTTTCATTAGAGGCAAGAAGGATTGAGATTGGGGAAGGATAACAGGAAGGGGTAAAGGAAGGAAGGAAGGGGCTGAGGTTACCTGGAAATGGGGAGGAAGGAAGGGAGATAGGAGGAGGGGTGAAGAATCGGTTGGAAGGGAAGAGAATGGAATAAAATAAAGATGGGCGAGAGAACTGGAAGCAAGAAGGAAGGAGATCGGAGAGGGAAACCAGAATGAGAATAGGAAGAAAGAGAGGGAGACTGGAGCAAGAAGAAAGAAAGGAGAAACAATATTGTAAATTGAATTGGATTGTATTGTACATTATATATTTTTGATTGTTTTGATTGTTTTATTTCTATTTGTAATACTTTGTAATAATAGTTAATACCCTGAACACCGCAAGGCCTAGGGAATAAAGAATATATATACTCTCTCGTTTCGGTGATCAGAATTGGCCCCTAGATCGTGTGCCACCCGTGCATTACAGGAGGAAATTAAACGCTGCATCAACGAAATTCAGCCACATTTATGCAAAATGGTCATGGAAAATTTCGACAAAAGAGTACGTATGTGCCAGCAAAGCCGTGGAGGCCATTTGCCCGATGTGTTATTCCATAAATAACCCTATCCTATGTAGTTTATGATTCAATAAAAAAATAACAATCTAAAGACTAAAAACTGTGTTTTCTATTTAATTCAAATCTTACGTTAATTTTGGGACACGTTTTATTTTTCAGGATTTTATTACCGTATTTTTTGGAACATAAGACGCACGGGACGATAAGACGCACTCCAAATTTATGAGACAATTTTTAGAAAGAATATTTATTATTACAATAACTTGTACCAGCAACATTCTGTTCATCTTCACTCCCTGTACTATCACTCGTCTCCTAAATGTCATTGTTCGTATTATTTTCGTCTAAACTATTGTCAATCTCTTCAAAAACCAAGTCATCTTCGATACTATCCAATGCGTTGCTTATACCAAATTTCTTAAAAGACTTTATAATCGTCTTTTCTTTTACAGCTTCCCATGAATTTTTTACCTAGGTACTTTTCAAATTGTCGTCCGTTTCATCTGTTGCTGTAACATCGCGATTTGGCTGTATCATTCGTTTGTTCCACTCTTCCCGCGTAAAATTATTAAATGATTTATTAATCGACCCAAGGGTTGTCGTTGACTTGTAAGGTCTCCAGAAATAACTAATTCTGTATTCATTTCTATTATATTTTCTTGGTTGATTCTGTTTTATGCGCTCCGAATTGATTCCATACTAATATACACACTTTTGAAACAACGCACCTGTATCTTTGGACCATAAGACGCACCCCAATTGTGAGTCGATCTTTCTGTGTAAAAAGGTGCGTCTGATGGTCCGAAAAATACGGTATGTTCAAAGTTCCCTTCTATAATAACACAGTTGGCCTTTCTTTCCTTTTACTTCTTAAAAGCTCACAACAAATTTCGGAATCATCATAATCCTTCAGTTGTTCGAAAGCACTGCTGGATATAGGCCTCCTTTAAAAATTTCCAATTTTGTCTTGAGTGTCTTGTAGTCAGTTCATACATATACGCCTTAGGTCATCAGTGCAACGAGTGGGTGCTCTTCCACGGCTACGTTTATCAACCCATGGTCTCCACTCGAGAATCCGTTTGTTCCATCTGTCCTCTATCGTTCTATCTAAATGGTCTGCCCGTTTCCATTTACTTTTACAAGTCCAGCTACTTTTACAAGGATGTCGATTAGCTTCGTCTGTTGACAAATTTAAGTATTTGATATTTTATCACTCAGCGTTATACCGAGCCTAGATCGTTCCATGGCCCTCTGAGTTACTTATACCCTTTTCACACTAAATCTTTAAGACGAGTGAACTTAAAGTTCACCGATGTTTAAGATCGGTATGCTTTCACACTTGTTGTTTAAATCTCTGGTGCTGTCATCAGCTACAGTAATTTTGTCCTTAAGTTACCGTCATGAAATTACCAGTTTTGAACTGTCTGCGCAGACGCACATTTTGAATTATTATAAACAATTATGGATATTTCATTTCATTCTACAATAAAGAAACTACAATAAAGAATATATTACATCTGTATTAACATGTTAGTCGATACATTTTATCTCAATTATTGTAGCTCTGTATTTTATTAAACACATTATTAAAATAAATAATTTTATTATAACAATAAGTATAAACTTCTTATAACGTCGATATAATACAGTATTCTTGTTTATGATAATATAAAATGTTGACAGCACAAATTCAAGGAGTATTTTTTTATAATAGAAATTAAGTTGGCAATGCGTACGAAGTTTAAGACGCAGATCTCTGTCTTAAACATCGGTCGTGTTTAGACGAGGCTGTACGGTTTCACATTAGCGTTTAAAGATACATTCACTTTAACATCCGATCTTAAAGATCTAGTGTGAAAAGGGTATTACAGCTTTCTAGCAATAGCTTTAGTCAGTATTAGGGTGTCCACCCTGTAATTTAAGACAGGCATAACACAGTTTGTAAGTTTTATTTTTAAGGCACATTGGGATATCATTTTTTAAAATATATTGAAGTTTACCAAGTGTTCCCTATCATTGTGATATTATATTGAAGATTTCGCACGTTTGATTGTCTCTGTCAATTCGTATTATGTGCCTAAGGTACTTGTATCAACATGTTCAATGTTGGCATGGTCGATTTTCAGCGCATCACTCAATACAATGTTTGTCATTATTTTGATTTTTTGTTTGTTTATCTTAAACATGTTTAGCTGCCTCATTTAGTTCCTGCATTTGGAATGCTCCTGAACGCAGTCTGATACGGGAACAGTATCATCGGGGAATCTCAGGTAATTTAGGCTCAAACCATTAATTTGAATATCCTTGTTTTCCCAGGATAGACTTTGGGACAGCTACAATAAAACTGAAGCAGTTTTGAGGAAATCTCCCTGTCTCACTCCTCGTTCAATTTTTATTACTTTTGATCTATCATAAAATATAATACTAGCTGTAAAAGTCCATGTCAAATTTACTGCCCTTCTAGCTTTATTTTTATATTTTGTTTTTTTTTTTTTGCTTTTTTTAAAAATATTTTCAAAGTTATAAATAAAACATCGTGATTGAAAAAAGTATTGGGTCAAAACTGTAAAAGATAAGTTGAATTCAGGTGAATTGAAGCCGGGTCCGCCTGGGGGTACAGGTCAGCAGTTCTATCTCGTGCTCGACCAAAACACCACGCTCCACACACCAGTTCGACACAACCACCTCCATACACCAGCATAAACCGCATACCGCAGAAACACCAATAACATACACATTTTTTAACACCTAACTGTTTTGCCATTTTCCAGTTATACGTGTATGAATTTTAATTTAAAATTAATAGTTAAAAATAATGTTTGTCTCTTTTTCTTTAGGTGCTCTGTCCTACAAAAATATTAACAGGATGGTTCCTGGGTTTTTGACCGCCCAGGTGCAAAAACGATGTCCCTTATTAATTAAATATTGTTTAATTAAGAATTTGATATATAATGTTTGCTTTTATATCTGTATATACAAAGTTTTAAATATTTATCAGGCAAAAATATATAGTTTTTAATTTTAATTTTCATAAAATCAAATAAAGATATTTAAAAAAAAGATTTTATTTAAGTTGAATACATAGTCATTCGATATATAATAACAAAAATATTAATAATAACAAATACAACAATTAAATATATATAGTACCGGGTGAATTATTTAAGGAGCAACATACATGTTTCACATATAATGTTAATGAAGTGAGTTATTTCAAAAGCCATAGCACATATTTTAAAGCACATATTTTAGAGCACATAGCCATAAAATAAATGCTTATCGTATCCATAGAAAGGACAAAATAACATTTTTTAAAATATTTTTTGTACTTAGCTACTTAGGACATAATTATTTTTGTTTGTATGTAAATATAAACAAACTAATAAAAATTCATTTATTGTTTCTAATTTACTATTTTTTAGCCGTCTAGGAACTTTATCATGTCAAATAACTATTACAGTCTGTTCCAAACGCTTAAGCGGAACTAGATTTTGCAATCTAGTTACTTTCATCGTTTAAATCGTGCCTTTCGGCCGTTTTGTTTAAGCTTTGTAAATCATACTTACAATAAACAATTTTTGGTTAAGGTTAATATCATTTTAAAATGTAATTTTCTTTATATTTTGATTTTTTGTGTCATTCTTAATACAAATTTCCCATTTATTTATTTTTTTGTCATTAAAATATCTAAAAAAAATATTTAATTTTGACATATGTCATTCGTTTCCATGGTTTCATTGTTGGAATTTTAAATTTTGACATCCCAACGTGAAAAATGAAATATCCCAAGCAAGGTCCCTTCTCGTGACAACCTAAAAGAACTAAATTCCCATTTAGTTCCGCTTAACCGTTTGGAACAGACTGTATATCTAATCACCATTGCATATCTGTCGCCATGGATATGAGCTTGCTTTCATAATTTTCTATGTGTGCAAATGAAATAACTCACTTCATTAACATTATATGTGAAACATGTATGTTGCTCCTTAAATAATTCATCCGGTATATATATATATATATATATGTTTTTTTGTAGCCTTTACTGCTTTGGCAATTAGCCAGGACAATTCATATTTTTATGAAAATTCCATGCCTGAAAAGGATACGAACCCGAGATCTTAGCAACGCAGAGCACATGTGTTACCACTACGCTACGCCGGTGGGCCAATTAAATATATTGAAAGTGAAATAAATTATTTTTGACTAATCTAATTTCTCGCATAAATCCTTTTCTCTTTAAACAATAATGTAATATTAGTTAGCCTTTCATGTGACATCGACGATCTGAGGTAATTTTAATTTAGAAAAACTCCTTTCCCCTGGGGCCACAGTTGCAGACAGAACTAAAAAATTCTTGAAGCTATAAGAAATTAAGAAATAAAGATATTAATTCATTGTCTATTACGCACTCCAAAGTAATGAAGGGTTTTATAGAGGTGGGAAATATTCCCTAAAACCTAATATTTCGTTAAATAATTCAAGTCCATTCAGATTATTTGCCCCAACACAAACGATCTACAGCCCAGGTACAGGGGTACATTTTGCATCACCGCCAGGAACAGCCTGGAATATTAGCAATCCATGATTTGCATCTGGATTTTTTAAAAAGAGATTTATACTGGTCAAAAATTATTGGCAAAGGTTCTTTAGTTATAATGTTCTTCATTATCCAGCTTTTCTTTTTCCTTCAGTTTTGCCCAGTGTACCAAAGAGGATGACTCATTAAATATCCGGAATATATACAAAATATATTAAAGCGTTGATAGAGATTTAATATCTTGTACAAGCTTGAATTGATGTACGTGGTTCTGATTTTTGATTCAACCAACGCCTTCAGTTGGTCGTTATGATGAAGGACGTAGCGACCTTCTTCATCTTCGAAAGCTCTCGCCCCAATGAGAAATTTTTGGAACCATCATTGCACCGTACTTTCCTTAATACCCTTTTCACGCTAGGTCTTTAAGATCGGATGTTAAAGTGAATGTATCTTTAAACGCTAATGTGAAACCGTATGGCCTCGTCTAAATACAAGCGATGTTTAAGACAGAGATCTGCGTCTTAAACTTCGTCCGCATTGCCAACTTAATTTCTATTATAAAAAAATACTTCTTGAATTTGTGCTGTCAACATTTTATATTATCATAAACAAGAATACTGTATTATATCGACGTTATAAGAAGTTTATACTTATTGTTATAATAAAATTATTTATTTTAATAATGTGTTTAATAAAATACAGAGCTACAATAATTGAGATAAAATGTATCGACTTACATGTTAATACAGGTGTAATATATTCTTTATTGTAGTGTCTTTATTGTAGAATGAAATGAAATATCCTTATTTGTTTATAATAATTCAAAATGTGTGTCTGCGCAGACAGTTCAAAACTGGTAATTTCATGACGGTAACTTAAGGACAAAATTACTGTAGCTGATGACAGCACCAGAGATTTAAACATCAAGTGTGAAAGCATACCGATCTTAAACATCGGTGAACTTTAAGTTCACTCGTCTTAAAGATCTAGTGTGAAAAGGGTATGACAGTACCAAAGCATTTGCCTAGTTTACAGGCAGTTTCTGCTTCTTTAACACCCGTTTTGAACTCATACAAAAACTACTCGTATTTGCTTCTTTTCCATCTTTAATTAAGAAGTCGATATTACAAAAATACAAGCCGAAGAACGTACTTTAAAATGAGATTAACATGAACACGATGAAATAACATTTTCATTGAAAAAAATTAAGTTTAGAATTCAGAAAACTGCAATTATATTCTTATCAACTTTGATAATTTCTGTTTCTTTACTTACAACTAATAATTTGGTTTTAGTTTGTCTTTAGGTATCAGAATAATACAATTCACTTAAAGCCGGTTGCTAAAGTAAGAATTTTCCCTAACTCAAGTTAAAATAATTTGTTTTTGTATGTTGTAACATATAAAAACAAATGATTTTAACTTGAGTTAGAGAAAACTCTTACGTTAGCAACCCGACATTAGAGGTTGGGAAGTTATGAACGTCTAGAAAATTGTAGATTTCTAGAGGGTTGTGAAACTATAGAAATTTGATGATCTATAGAAAATTATGGACTTCTAGAAAATTGTTGAACGCTAGAAAGTTGTGAACCTCTGGAAATTTGTGGACTTCTAGAGGGTTGTTGAACTTTAGAAAGTTGTGGAATTTTGGAAGATTATGGAGCTCTAAAAGGTTATAATACTCAAGGTTAGCGCTATTCAAACCGTGATTTCATTTTTAGGATTTCGTAGGTATAACTAAGATACACTTATACCGTCACTCATGTGTCTGTTATATATAATAATATGTAATAATATATATATATGGAATTGGAGCATGCATATATAGTTCTTTTTCTCGCATATAGGAAAAATACTTAAACTTCAAAAATAAAACGCGAATCTCGGAAAATATATATTTAAAGAGAATATAAATAGTTTTAAATTGTTGGTCAGATCAGTGGCGGACTTAACGGGTGTCGGACCTGGCGCCTGCCAGGGGCCCAGGGGATATTTTTTTATTTAGCACAAATTAATATATTGGAGAAACGGGGAAGAGGGCCCCGAGGGTAGTAAGTCCGCCTCTGAGTCAGATATCAAATAAAATATCATAATGCGTAAACAAACGAGATACATTGCATTTTTGAATTTTTTTCAGGTGGTTCTTACCAAAAATATTTCTCTTTTTTTGTCAATTCGGCATTAACCTGTAGCGCAAAATTTGGAAAGGCGGAAAAATGTAAATTATAAATCCTGAAACAAATCCGTTGTTTAATTTTGTCACCAGAGCGGAAAACAATTTTGCCTGTGGCAGCCAAAAGTCTAGCGCCGGCGTTGATTGTGGTACATTAAAAGATAAGTCTTAAAACGTAGATTAATGAACAAATGTCATTGTTTTAATAAAATTTGTAATAAAAATGTGCATTTTTGTACCACACTCTTTAGCCCAGAGGGGTTTATTTAAAAATGTGAAACAATTATAAGTAATGTTCATTAATGTAAACCGGAATAGTTGAACAAGAATTTTTGATCAGATTATTTTTTTGAAAGATTGGTTGTTTTGGATTTTAAAAAAATTACATGTAAGGTATTTAATGAAAGCCTTTACTAAAAGATTCCCAGACGATGTATGATTTTCAAATTATTGCTTATTTTGGAGCGGTTGCAGCATAATTTTTGGTTCCAAAAATTCAGCATAAAATCCATTGACCGCCATCTCTTACTAGATACCTGCGAAACCCTAAATTGTGTAAAAATTCGCACTTTCCATCAGGCGCGCACCCATGATTTATTCTTAGGGAGAGCTCAAAAGGCAAAAACTTTTTTTTCTCTTTTAAATATCTTTAAAAATTTTCAAGATGAAAAGATGATCCATCTTTGAAAAATATAATGTAGATGTTCGTGTAGTGTTTAGGAAAAGAGTCAATCGGAAAAAATGTAGTGTTTCAGGGGAGGGGGGTTAAAGCTCTTGAGCTATCCTTCAGGGTTTTCCCCTGCTTCACATAAATTTTTCTCCAGTGTAGAAGTGGCATAAATCCAAAAGTTAATTTGACATTCAGTATCCAGGAAGCGAAAAAATATATTTAGGCAGATGACTCAATTGATAAAAACCAGGGAAGTATTTTTGTAGAGTATTCTAAACAATAAAAAACTAACAATTATTAAATAATCCTAATTATTTTATAATGTTAGTTTGTGTTACATAATTTTGTTAAAACATTTTCGTATTATGTTTACGAAATGTAATCCAATTTTGACGTGAACATGGCGAAATACAATGTATGTATTAGTTGGCTTTCATAATTTCATTACATTATGTACGTGCCAGCCAGGACTCTTCCTTACATTTTATCATTGTGTGAAAGAAAGCAGACGTTTTGCAATTATAATTATGTCGCTGAAAAACTTACGTTTTTAGAGAATGAATTTTTTAATAATTGGCTAATTGCTAGGTGATATTAGATTCAATACACTCCAGATTATTCAAGTTAAAATAAGTTTTCAACTATCACTCTAACCCAGAGGTCGACAACCGGCAGGTGGGACGAATACGGCCCGCCAAACGATTTTATGCTGCCCACCAATATGAAAATAAGAGGGCTACCTTTTAAGTTTTTACAAAAACTAAGAAAGAATAATTTTTTTTTGGAACAAACTGTTTTATTGCTTTTCAAAACATTCACCTTTAAGATTTATTCATTTTTGCATGCGTTGAAACCAATTCTCGAAACATTTTTTTCACTCTGAAGTTGGTATCTCAAAAACATGGTTTTCGAAGGCTTCAACGACTTTTTGAGGTGATGAGAATCGCTGTCCACGCATTTTTTGTTTGACATTGGAGACCAAAAAAGTCGTTAGGGGATAAATCAGGTGAATACGGGCAATGAGACATTAATTCGATGTTTTTCTCCTTCAAATAATCAATTGTTTGACGTATTGTGTGGGAGCTTGCTTGTCATGATGAAGAATGATGCGACGTTTTTGGTTGTTTTTCCTGATTTTGTCGATGACTTCTGGCAAACAAATTGTTGTATACCATTCAGCATTAACTCTTCTCCGATCCTCTAAAGGAATGATTGCTACATATCCAGTACAACCGAAAAAACAAGTGAACATTGGCTTCGTGAACGAATAACTTTTGTGGGTTGCGGTTCATCTTGGAAGTGCCTTCGTGTACGAATAACTTTTGTGGGTTGCGGTTCATCTTGGAAGACCCAAACAGTGGATTGTGGCTTTGTTTCCGGTTCATAAACTCCATTCACGATATATATGAGAAGACGTCACACCTGGTTAATATTATTACCAATGTCATAATGTAAATTAACCAACATGCCTTACTTAGTTGTTACATTGACTTGCAAAATTGAATGTATTGCAGTCTGCGATATGCCAAAGGATGCCACTATCTCACGGTAAGTCACATGCCGATCTGTTTCAATCATTTTACGCACAGCATCGCTGTTTTTTGAATCACAACCGATTTTGGTCGACGTTCATGAGATTCATGACGGACGCACGACTACGACGAAATTCTGCAAACCAATTGTAAACAGTCTTTTCTGATGGTGCTTCATTACCAAAAATTGAACGAAGCGAATCTATACATTGTTGTTGAGTTAGGCCTTTACTAAAATCGTAAAAAATCATCCAACGAAAACCTTCACGAGTAATAGCCATTTTTTTCACAAATTTTGTTTTGTTTAAATGCTCACTTTCAACAAACTCGGCCTTGGTAGCGTAGAGGTAGCGCTCCTGCTTCACGAGCCAAAGGTCCCGGGTTCGAATCCCGGTCAGGGCATGGATGTTTGTAAGCCACAATCTAATTGGGACATTTAGTCCTGTTCAGTGGTTTAAAAAAAACTGCTTGATCAATTTATAAGCTGCCACTGATTTCACAATAACAAATATCAAATTTTACGAATAGAATAATGAGTCATTTCAATATTGTCATCTAGTGGTCGTTTGTAAAAAAACTTAGGTAACCCTCGTATAGTGCACTGCTTCGAAATATACGAAATGTTCGAAAAAAATGTTGAAAGGACTTGAATAAATAGTTTTAACGTCAGAATTTGTTCCAAATATTTCAATTATTGATTATGACACCTTCACACAGTCTAGTATTAATTTCAGCCTGAATTTCATAGTTAATAAGTGCACGAACCGTATTAGTGCTCCGCGCGTAGTAGGTACCTACAACCAGGCTAGACAATGTGTCATACGCAATAAACTTTGAAGCAAAAAAACTTAACCTAACATTCACTTTCATAACCAGTCTGATATTATTAATTTCATGGAAATATCGCAACTAATGTCATTAAGTTATCGAGTTTACTGTTGATATAGAACAGAAATAGTTTTATTACGTTTCGATAAATTTTATAAAAAGTTTATAACAAATTGTTTTTAAATTTGTCACGCATTTGTCTGTTTGAACAGAATCAAACAAAATACACAGGATGTTTATGATTTGAGACAGGATCATTGGGATTTCATAAACTATAAAAGGTACAAGATCCTTTAAGAGAATCAACTACCCAGTAAAAAGTGACGTCAAATAGGGTTCCAGAATTCATCGATTAACTAGTCGATTGCATTGAAAATCTATCAAACCGTTTCTTAGTTCACCGATTTATTTAATCCACGGATTTCTAAATTCATCGATGTAAAATACGATTAGCAATCGGTTCCATCTAGTGAAAAGACCGATTAACTGATGGATGTAAGACCAACTCTATCAAGAAGTAAAGTTGGCTATGATAGAAGCGTAATTTAAATGAAATATATCCCGCCATTTATCAATGATTAACGTGTAATGCTAAAATGTTTCTGGGAATATATTTCATTGAAATATTTATCCACTTGCATATTTATTCGCTACTTAATTGATCACTTTACGGTGTATTGTTTTGTCACCTATTAAAATAATTATTCATCTGAAACATTTAATTCATCAGAATCAAACGCAGAGGATGTATCATTTTGCACTTATTTTAAAAATAATAACAGCGTCATGGCGTTAGCAATAATTTAATGTTAGGTAAATGTTGCACAAATCAACAAATCGTTCGATTTCAACAGAGCCGCAGTAAGGGGGGGGCAGAGGGGGCGACGGCCCCTAGCGCACCAAGGAAAAGGGCGCTGATGAGCTTGACTAAGGGGCGCCACATTGCGAAAGTGAGGATCTTTTTTTTGCTCTTCACTGGGAATTTGCTTATCACTTACATTAATTTGCCAAGGGGCGCCAAAACACAGTTTTGCCCCTAGCGCAAGTTTTCCTTACTGCGGCTCTGGATTTCAATGCTAATTATATTGCATCAGTTCCATCGATTTCGTCATTGATTGAACTAATCGATTAATTTGCTGATGAATTCTGGAATTTTCCCATTGGCTATTTTATATCCCATATTTTTTTACATTTTCCAATTTGTGTTAAGAAAGAACTAAAATGCAACTTATTGGAAGCACATTTTGAATTTGCTAATTATTTTGTTAATTACAACTAGTTAAAAATACACTTTTCGTAAAACAACTATGACACACTACAGAGATAAAAATCTGCAGATGTATTGCCAGGAAAGTATAATTTTACCAATGCCAATCTATGACTTCAAGAACTGGATTAAATACAAAATTAAAGAAGACTGGGACCTAGAATGGAGACTGACGAACAACAATAAAACACGACATATAAAACACGACACGAAGAAATGGACCCTAACCAGAAACCGACGAGACCAAATTATATTGACAAGACTACGAATTGGATATACGGCGATTGCACACCAATATGTATTCCACAGACTGCAACCACCCATGTGCGAAGAATGTGCCACAGAACTAACAGTTGAACATATCCTGATAGTCGGTTAATTTTTCGCCAACGGTTATGTTTGACAAAGGGCAGAAATTCAGGAACTTGTTTAACACGCAATGAAACTGGAGAGGTAGAGTTGGCAGCCCTGTCGGGCGCACAGAACTGCAAGAAATATAGTAACGAAAAGAAAACACATAAAATTCCCCCTACATTACAACAAGCCCTGGCTAATGACAACAAAACAATAGAAACTCTACTTAAATTCATATCCATAAAAAAACAAAACTATCTAACTATCCTAAAAACCGAAGTGAACAATACTTTAAACCCAATATATATTTTTTTCCAAATGTACTATTAATAATGTTAAACATAATATAGAATTATAAAAAAGTACTTTAATATTAATGGTCTTAGTTGCCGAAGTATTTTTTGGTAAATAAAAAAAAAGTATAATTTAAAGCTTCTTAAATTTGGTTGATTTATGATTTATAATAAATTCTATAGAATGGCACACAATGGGTGCGTTTTGTTGGTGGCTGGTTAGAAGTACTAGAATTGATGCGCAAGAAAAATGTGAAGTAAACATGGAATGACATTTACATGGAGGTTAAGTCATATAGTTGTCGATAACGAACATATTTCACCTAAATGGATAATCTAAATAATAAATTCAGAATAAGAAAAATTTATATGTATTTGAAGCAAATATTCTAGAACGTAATGTTTTAGAACGAATAATTGAATTGTAAATACATTTAAGTTTAGATTTAACAAAACTATATTAAAATCATATAGGTATATATTTATTTTAGGACACAAAATGAGAAAATAGCTAAAAGTAAAAATAATTTTGAAGCAGTAATACCAAGATTTAATTCTAAAACATTTCAAAACCAAATGAAAACAACTGCATTCAAATACATATTACTTTTCATCCCCACCACACTTATTCATTCCAGTCATTCGACCTCGAGTCATCGAATGAGTAGAATGAATAGAACGAGAATATTGTCGCAAGATAACGCGTATTCTGATTAAACCGAAACCAGAATTGGCACAACAAAACGCACCCTATTTGTACTCGACTTGTCATGAGCTCTCTTTTTAAGGATTTAATAGGAATTTGGCTAAACAAGATGATCAAAAGAATCACTTAATCTGTAAAAATTACTAGAATTCAAAATTTAGTTTGCTTAAACCAAAGAAACAGGCTGTGACATCTACAAAAAATCTTCTTTGCCTTAATTTCAAAATCTAGTATTTTTTGAACTCGCTAGAGTAATTTTGTTGTCCGTAGCGATTTTCTTTGTGAAACAGTTTTTTTTAGTGCGTTCTAAAAATGAGTGACATTCATTTCGAGGAACAGTGTGCTATCAGGTTTTGCTTTATATTTGGGCACAGTGCAACGGAAACTTTTGCAAAACTTCAGCAGGCTTACGGAGACAGTGTTTTGTCAAGGACCCAGGTTTTTTGGTGGTTTAAGGCATTTTCAAAAGGAAGAGAGTTGATTGAAGATAAATCGTGCAGCGGAAGGCCTCCATCTTCAAGAACCTATGAAAATGTCGACAGAATCCGGGATCTTGTGCGTTCAGATCGTCGGTTGACAGTCAGAATGATCGGAGAAGAGTTGAATTTGACTCACACTACCATCCATCAGATTTTGACCAATGAATTGGGGATGAGACACATCAATTGTCACACATCAATTTCAATAAACGAGTTTCTGGCCAGTAAAACATTCCTGTGGCTCCTCAGCCTCCTTATTCGCCTGACTTGAGTCCTTGTGACTTTTATCTCTTCCCAAAATTGAAAAATCACCTCAAGGAACGTCATTTTGGGACACTCGAAAACATTCAAACGTAACCGACCAGCTGAAAGCTATTCCAGTATTCGAGTTCCAGCACTATTATGAGGATTGGAAGAACCGTCTCCAGCGCTGTGTGGCTTCCCAAGGAAGTTATTTTGAGGGAGACAGAACAGAATTGTCATTCTAATCGAATAAAAAAAAAAAAAAAATCAGTCCGGTTACTTAATTTACACATCTCGTATTTCTTTGAAGCATTATGAAATTTTCAAATCAAAATACTAACCGGATCTCTTAAAAAAACCCATTGCACTTTGTTTAATGAAATTTAATATCGAAAATTTAACGATTAATTTTGGCAATTCGGTGTCAATGGCAATAAGTTATTTATTCAACCTCAATTTTTGCACCTACCTACTAACTATGCAAATCAGTATTCAATATGCCAAAAAATAATAAAATTAAGCAATAAAATGACTAAAAAATAATGAATTACGAAATTAAAACTCATCGTAGAATACCTTGAAACTATTTTTTTGTAAAAATTTAAAATGTTTAAACAATTTGTTACAAGTATAATTTGGTGCATTTTTGATCATTCAAAAGATTTGTTAGTCGACCTTGAAATAAAAAAATACAAGAAAAACTTAAAGAATCTCTATTAAGCAGTCGTTAACCTTGTTTAAGTAAACAAAACCAAAAATTCTTACACAATTTTATGAGATAATTAGTGGTAAAACAGCTAAATATGGGTCAAAAGTGGACATTTTAAAAATCATTTGAGGTTATGTTGAATCTTTTTTTGTACCTGGCTGATTTTTACAGATTTATATATTTACAGTTGTTTATAAAAATGTATGCCAAGTTCAGAGCTCAGACCCTGCGTTGCAGGGGGGGGAGCTGTGTTCAAATTTTTTGGATTTTTTTTAAACTTTAAATATATTTGTGTTATAAATAGACCATATTAGTGTGTCGTCACATACATGTATTGCCATCTGAGAGCTGCGTCCTTTGGAAATTTTTGACTGATTTAAAATACATGTGGCATTACTTTTGTTACCTTAATTTTATGAATATCTTCAATTTTGGAGCAAAAGATATATTTTTTTGATAAATATACAGGGTGTTTGTTTGAAACGGGGCACCCGGAAAATCTCCTTTATTTGTAAAGATACAAAAAATCTTCAGAACAAAAGTTAAACTAGACAAAAAGGCCCATCTAAAGGTTACTATAAGAATTCTGAGGCACTTCCGGCTTCACTGGAAATGATGTCAACTTTTGATCTAGCATAGGGAATCGATAATTTTATATTTTTTTCCTAAAAGTACATTAAATTAGCTTTACAATGACACCAAAAAATCATATTTTTATGTTAACCATTTCAAAATGGCGACCATTTATTTACAAAATAAAGTTTTACAAAGTTGAACGTAGCAAGCTTTGAAAACAATAATAAACCAGTGAGAGTGAAAAAATCAAATCTCAATTCTGATTTTGATTTTAATCATAACTAAAAATTTAATCATGATAATGAGTAAACATTTAATTTAGTTACCAGTGTGAATAACTGCATTATGAGTGATGTACCTTACTCATTAATCAAGTCTTGAAATTAAATTTTTAATCTCAATCCTCAATCATTAGTTTGATTGCAATTTGCCCAACTTTGGATATCAGTTTGCCAACGTTGTTGGCAACGGATCTGCTAGTTATTTATATCGACGTAAGAAATAAACTTTGAAAAATCAAAGTTCGATAGAAATTTGACTTAAGACAGTATTTTTCTCACGGTTCCTATCCAAAATACCTTTAGATAATAGTTCAAAGAAACCATATTTCTGTTACAATCATAAAATGTCACCTAAAAAGCCTTTATCTAGAAGTTATCCTAAAGTGAAACCTAACACAGCTGTCATGAACAAATGAAATCACTTTCAAGGAAAAAAACACTTGTTCAAAGAAAACTATAACAATACCATGTTTAACACGAGTATTATCACGACAGTACCCTATTTTAATATCTCGATTTCAAAGCTAACTCACCGTAAAAGTTGACAATGGCTAATGGTTCAGGTGCTACAAAAGTATAAAGAGAAAATTCGCGGGGCAACACAAGTTTTACCTGAACCTAAACTAACCTGTGCAACAGCTGGTGTTTATTATCAGACAGGTAGAGAGAGATTCCTAGAAGCCACTCACGTTCAACGGATTACATCACAGGTGGATAACATCTACCAACAACCA
Organism: Liopterus haemorrhoidalis; assembly: GCA_963971575.1. NCBI lineage: Eukaryota > Metazoa > Arthropoda > Insecta > Coleoptera > Dytiscidae > Liopterus > Liopterus haemorrhoidalis. Next base: position 3,571,100 of record OZ020612.1, on the reverse strand, counting down.
CCTTACTAGTACTAGAAGAATACAGGGATGGGGAGTCGACAGAAAAATTATCGACTCTCGACTCCGGAGTCGATATTTTTGAAAATCGACTCCGACTCCGACTCCGACTCCCGACTCCTTTCACTGGTAAATTGTAAAGTCTATTCCAAATGTTTAAGCGGAACTAAATGGAATTTTTATTTTCTCAAATTATCACGAGTTTACTTTTTAACTATCAAAGTGGGCTTTTGTGAAACAAAATTATACAAAACTTCATTCAATCCTTAAAAGTTAGTAGATTTCGATATCTAATTCCGCTTAAACCAAGCAAACAGACTATACTTACATTAAATATTTTGGGTTGGGGCGAGCTGTTTTTATAAAATGTCATTTTCATTTCATCTTGACTATTGAATCATTTTTAATACAAATTTTCAAATATATTAGTTTTAAAAAAAAAATTGTTTTGTATTTTATATAAAGTCTGTTCCTTTGGTTTAGGCGGAACTAGATTTTCAATACTAGTTACTTTTACCGTTTGATTGAAGCTTTTGATCATTTTGTTCAGGAAAAGCCAACTTCAATATATAAAAAAATAGCTAATGACAACTTACAAAAATGAAAATTCCAGTTAGTTCCGCTTAATCGTTTGGAACAGACTGTACTTTGTTTTTCATAACATGTCACTTTTTTCTTTTGACATATAGATTTTAGCTGCCAACATGAAACATAAAATAATCACAAAGCCCGTTACAACTTGAGAAAATAAAAATGCAGTTTAGTTTCGTTTTAACATAATAAACAAAGTATACAAAAAAAATTAGATATTACTAAAAATTAACTAAATTTTTAACTGAAAAGCATGAAGGAAACCGGAATTGAATATTTTTAATTTCATTTTCGTTCATGAACAGAGAAAAAATGTCGTTCCTGTTCCCATTCTTTAACAAATTCTGGTAGTATGGTATTTTGCTTTCGCTTTCGGATTGTTCTCATCCTTGATAAATATGTAGTCAAAGAGTCGGGAGTCGATAACTTTTTCCGACTCCCGACTACGACTCCGACTCCTCCAAAAAGCTTCGACTCCTTGACTCCCGACTCCCGACTCCGACTCCGACTCCCCATCCCTGGAAGAATATATGGATTTAAGTTTAGCGCCAGTAAATGCGCCTCTGATGTCAATCCCTGAACTAATATAAGTAAGGCTGCGAACTTTTCAAAATATTTATATAACTACTTCACTACTTCATATATTCAATCTTGCTATATTCAAATTTGCTATCAAAACATGTACTTTTCCTCCTGCATGGAAAGTTAGTCGAGTCACACCGATTCACAGGTCTGGCGACAAGAGCTTAATTAGTAATTACAGACCAGTAACTGTTCTCTCAAATTTTAGTCAAATATTTGAGGGTATTATTTACAAGACCATTTATCTCAATATAAATAACTATCTGTCTTTTTCGCAGCATGGTTTCATTCAACGTAGATCCACAGCAAGCAATCTATGTTCTTTTACGCATTATGTTTCATCTGTTTTAGATAATAAAGGTCAAGTAGACGTTGTATATACAGACTTTGCCAAAGCCTTTGACACTATTGACCATAATATTATCGTACAAATACTTCACAGCTTTGGTCTGTCTCCTTCCCTTGTATCATTGCTCACATCATATCTTCTAAATCGTTCTTTGTTTGTTAATTTTCTTGGCCACAATACTCCTCACTTTCCAGTTACTTCCGGCGTACCACAGGGCTCAAATCTTGGTCCTCTTCTGTTTCTAATGTTCATCAATGACATCAACGATGCCATAGCTAGCGAACGTTTACTCTTCGCTGATGATCTAAAGATTTTTTGTTCTGTATCTTCTATTAATGATTGCTATAATCTTCAAAAAGATCTATCTAGTTTAAGCACCTGGTGTAGCATAAATAAACTTCATCTTAACCTCTCCAAATGTAAAATAATTTCCTACACTCGCAAAACCACGTCTATTATTTTTCCATACTCTATGTATCAATCTTTGTTCCGGTCTGAAAGCACTGTGGATCTGGGTGTAACATTTGATTCAACGCTAACATTTAATCTTCACTTAGATAAAATTTACTCCTCTTCTCTTAAAATGCTTGGCTTCAATATTCGCAACTCTCGCACCTTCTCCGACATCAGTGTAATCTTCACACTCTATTATTCTTTCGTGCGATCCAAACTAGAGTACTGTTCTATAATATGTAATCCTATTTAAAAAGGCTATCGAAAAAATTCCATACAAGTTTTTAAAATTCATCTATTATAAAATCATGGGCTCCTATCCCCCACTTGACTTTCCATATAATACCCTTAGTCAAATATTTTATATGAAAACTTTAAGTGAACGTCGAGACTTAAATTCACTTAACTATTTAAAAAAACTTATTTCTAGCAATATCGACGATCCCATCTCTTTACAAGAAATTAATTTTCATACCCCTCTTCTCCGTACCAGAAATCCATCTCTCTTCTACCTCCCGCATGCTCATTCCAATTTATTTCTCAAATCTCCCATAAACCGTATGTCACATTATATTCCAAATGAGTCTCTTATAAATCTTTTTTGAATTAGTCATATATCAATTATCCTAGGATGATTAAGTAAAGGATGCGCTATTCGTGTGTAAAATGTGTGGAAACCCTTACTGAGTGAGAAAGATATATATCGCGGTACTGCGTACACAGGTAAGACGCTATTACTGTGCTAAATTGTTATATATACACAAGGTGGCGAAAAGAAAAATGTTCAACAGACTTGTGATATTTCAAAACGAATAAAAATATGTGTATCTATTTGCGTTATATATTTTATTTCCATACTTTCATTTAATCAATTATCGCAACCAAATAAAAATTATCAAACCATCCCTTATAGGTAAAGATTAGAATATTTCTATGTAATGTAAAAAAATATATATCAAAATTAACCCCTCTACACTCCCTCCCCCATATATTTCATTTTGTACAACCGTCTATCAATCCTTCATTAATCGAACGATAAAAATTAAATTAATTTCTGGTTTGTGGGGGGATACTCAAAGGATGTGGCCCTTCAACGTCTTATCGGAATATTTGAAAAGGACCCATAGCTAGCCACCTCTGGTATTTTGCTTTATCATTAAATTTAATAGAGATTCTTGCAATCGGGCCATAGTCATGTAATTTTCGCAACAAGATGTTTGGGTAGAATTATTTAGCACTAATATTTTTCAAGCTTATTTTAGTTTATTGTAACTACCACTTTATCCTTTAACTGACTGATTAAATTCATAATACTGCCTCCTTTATTGGCAGCCTTTAATTTTTAAAATACCATTAAAGATTGTTTTAATGACAAATAATAATATTTTAAAATGATTAGATAAATTTTAAATACACATTTATACAGTTTCAGGCCCGTTTGACACGATACGCAGAAAATTAACACCGTGTTATACAAATTTCTCAAATATGTTATAAAATTTGCTGTGAAATTACGAGATTTTAGAATAATTTCTAAGAAATTCCATAATTATTTTCATTTAAAAATACGCTTATTTCAAATTCAAATGTAGCACATGCGCATTACGTAGTTGCAGTGTGCACAGTACAGACATATATTGCCTTCTTTCTCAACAGGGGTTTCCACACAATCGTCAAAGTTGTTACTTTTGTATATATATATTTTTTTTTGTAAACTACTAATTATTGCTGTGTTTATCACATTTATATGTTCGCTTAAATTGTACCTGTCCATTTATTGATTAAATCTGTTGGACAGCACCTCAAGATCTATTAATCCCACCAATTTCCAAAACTCCCAAATAACTTTCTCCAAAACCACAGTTTTAAACAGCAATTTCCTGGACTACACATGGATGTCGGTATAAGGCTTTTTGGGTCATGCCTAAAACCCTAAAAATTGCATCTGTGAATACAACCCGTAGCAAAATTACGCGAAAGCATAAATAACTCCACGTACAATACTGCATTTACACTTCAAAATACAGATGGAAAAATGCAAAGTAAAATATTGCAGTTGCATTTGAAACCTGAGTAAACTAACAAACAAAGTGCAAGTGTTTTACAAATCCTATTACAATATTGCATATATTTTTAGACGCGTGTCAAAATGTACACTTTCTATGACTTTGAACGCTGAATTCTTAATTTTATCGGACTAATTTCGCCACTTATTTCACAGAAGCTTATTTTGGCAATCTTAATTTCTCTACGATAACCTTTGATTATAAAATTAAAATTTAAGTAATATTTAATCTAATGTTGCTTCTCTAGTGCTGTAAATTTATGATAAATTTTATCAAAATTTACATAAAATATTTAAAAGAATCATTATTTATAAAATTCTTAAAAGCAATATTTTTTTAATGTTTGTTTTAAGTGATTACAAAGAAAATTTGTCTAAGTAGTTAGTTAACTCATTAGTAAGATGCATTTTTTGTATATTATATTTTATTTCACAATAACAAAATTTATGTGAAGTGTGAATAAGATTATTGGTGATTATATAACAAAAGTAGTAGTTTTTTTTTTTAATTTTCGGTGGAAATAAAAAAAAAAACCATAATTATATATTGATTTTGATTTAACTAAATAACAATTTTGGTTATAAAGTGATAGTGGTAGATCTTCTAGAATCTGCTTTTTCTTTGAAAAAATGACAAGGTCGCTGCATGTGTTAGATTTTGTTAAGAGCTTTTAAAGACATCAGCATTGTTCCTGTATTTAATACTTCAAGAAGTTTATGAGTCATATCTTATCTATGTATATATAGTAATGAAAACAATTAAATATTATTTGTGAAAGTATATCAAATAATGTTCTTTTCGTTTTATATTTTTCTTTGTGTCATTTGTGTAAGTTTATTTTATTGAGTCATTCTGCACGTCAATGTTGTGATACGTACGTACATTCACTTAAAAATAAAAATCAATGATGTTCTTTCAAAGACTTCCTTTCCATATTTCCTCATTTCAAATTTTCTCAACAGTTTTATTTTGAAAAAAAAAAAAAAAAAGTTAATCCATACATACTGTCATACACATTTTTTTTCACTTTTTTAAGTTGAAATACATATTACATTTTTTATAACACTGACATAGCAATCCTAATATTAATTTTACACTAACATTACAATATAATAATCCTAGTAATAGTTTTATTAGTAAATAAATTATTATTAAAATTTTCAATACGGTAATGCCAGGGATGGAGGAATAACAACTGGGAAAGTGTCAACAAGACTCAAAAAGCAACAAGTTTGTTGGCGTCGTTGGTCGTTGCATTGTTTGCAAAAATTAGAAGTTTCTTCTTATTTTTTTCTTATTCTGCTAACTGCTAAAAAGAATAAGAACTAATACTATTAGTATTGTTATATCAATATAGATGGCGCTTATATTTTATGTACTAATATTAATAAAAATTAAAATTTGAAGATTCGAGCGCTCTAGCGGTAGTTTCTGAATTTCAAAGTTTAAACATCGACATCGGTAGTAGACATCGATGTTTTATCGATACTATCGCCATCTGACCATCGATGGTAAAAACATCGATGTTTTTAAAACAAACATCGATGTTTTCGATGCATCGATGTTTTTTCCCATCCCTACTGTACAATACATTTTTGGCAATACAACTAGGAAAGTCATTGATACTCCGTAGTATCGATGCTTTTTCCCTATACCAATACTGGTATCGATACTGCGGAACGATACCGATACTGATACAAAGTATCAATATCTACAATCAATATTTACATCCCTACTCACGAATTAATTAATATTCCTCATGGGGCATATCTACTAGTTGTGTTATTACCTTTGAATAATAATAACATGGACTGAAAACGAATAAAATACCGTTCGTTTCCGTTCGAAACGAAAGCGAAAATACAGTTTCCGTTCTTTTCGTTCTCTAAAATTGGTTCTAACCAAAATGAAATACCGGTACAACATAATATTATTAACAATTAGAAAACGAAACTATGTTTGTAGTACATAGTATTTATTAACTAATACATAAGTGAAATTTCTTAAATCCGGGCCTATCAATTGGTAAAAAGATAAAAAGGAAATGTTGATAAAAGCTTTGTAAAATCACGAGATGTATTAGTGTTAGTGAGAGCATGTGGCTTAATAGTAAAGTCCGAAAATATTCACATTCAAAGGTTCAAATGAAATCAATTACGCTTATAATTCCGCCCGCAGCTGCGGGTGTAGAGGGCCCACAGTTGCGCCAAGGCGCGCACCTAGGATTTATTCTTAGAAGAGAAAAAAAAAAATCTTTTAAAAATTTTCCTGCTGCAAATGGCTCTTTGACCTGCTTCCATCTTTGAAAGACGGTAGATATTCGTGTTTAGTGATGTGAAAACAGTCCAAAAAAATTAGTGCTTCTTGGGGGGGGGGGGGTTAAGCTTGTGACTCTCCTGTATTCCCGTACGAAGAAACCTAGTATAAAGGATTCCACACACCAAAGCGGCCGCGGTGGCGGCCACGGTAGCGATACGACTAGCGATCAGGTCTCCTCACACTAACGCGGTGGGAGTGGCGGTAGCGGTAGCGATCAGTTAGTGAATCACGGTATATAGTTGTATGATAATATTGATTGCGAGAACACAATAGAATAATTAATTGTATGTAGAGGAAAAATAATAATCTACTCACATTCTGTTTCAAACAGTTAGGCGGAACTAAATGGGAATTTCGTTCTTTTAGATTGGAAAAGGGACCTTGCTTGGGTTATTTCATTTTTCACGTTGGAATGTCAAAATTTAAAATTCCAACAATGAAACCATGGAAACGAATGACATATGTGAAACTTAAATTAATTTTCTTACATATTTTAATGACAAAAAATAAAAAAATGGGATATTTGTATTAAGAATGACACAAAAAATCAAAATATAAAGAAAATGACATTTTAAAATGATATTAACCTTAACCAAAAAATGTTTGCTGCAAGTATGATTTACAAAGCTTAAACAAAACGGCTGAAAAGCATGATTTAAACGATGAAAGTAACTAGATTGCAAAATCTAGTTCCGCCTAACCGTTTGGAACAGACTTTACTATCAATTTCCAAAACTTTTCCTATTTCGTTCCACACTTTATTTGTTTTCCTAATATTCTTGTAATCAGGATGTGCTGTCATACAAAATTAAATGATCCTTTACTGATCTATGATTTTTTTCTGTTAAATTATCTATTTTCAACATTATTTTCTTAAAGATATTCACTCTGTGGTATATAAACAATGAATATCGCGCGGCCTAACGCAACTTGTCGAGTTCGGCCGCCAGTGTTTGGTGATCGCTAGACTGAACGCTGCATTCGGTGGCGTTCTCAGATAGCTGAACGCTTGTATGTGCGTGGTCTCATTGTATTGTATAGGTTGCGTTAGGCCGCTGCCGTATCGCTACCGTTGCCGCCACCGCGGCCGCTTTGGTGTGTGGAATCCTTTATGTTTTGTATTTGCACTTTTAGACAAAAAAAAATCATACTTTCCAAATTCATAAAATTTAATATGTTTAACGCATGTATTTCGTGATATCTTCTCATAATAATTGTAACAGTCGTTTAACAATGTATTGTAAAAAACAAGTAAGTTATAATCATACATTATTGTGTTGAACAATAAAGTTTTATGTTTAATTTTTTATTTTCCATTATTACCAAAAGCGTGAGTAAAAGTGTTGCCAACCTAGTTCTAATAATAAACCAGTATTAAATATAGTACTAAGAGAACGAATCAGTTATCTGGAGTAAAAGGAAGTGGTTAGTTTTGTGCTATTTCTCCGCGTGGAAATAAGGAAAGGCCGAGAACGTTTGCGAGTCCAAGGGCGCCTTCTTCTACAGACTGCACATTCACTCGTTTGATAAAAATGATAACAGGACATAATTTTTACTGATTTATGCACAACTACTTCTTGTTGATATTCTAAAAGGTAACAAGTAGCGACCTTAAAATCTCAAAAAGCAAATAAAAATTTCTTCTGGCTTATCAACTTTTACTTTTACAAATATATACAGTATTGGCCATAAAGATAGCAACTTTTGATAATCCTATTTTATTTTTATTCTATTCAATATTTTTAAAGTTAAAAAAATGTAATTCTTACCTTTAACAATCCTCTACATATATTATAGTAAAAAATTAAATTTTAATAGTAAATTCTATTTTTTTTTTATAATATTTATTATTTTTACCTGGACATAAAGATAGCAACTACTCTTAAAAAAATCTTTTTTTTTATTAATTAAGAAAATGAATTATTATTAACAGATCATTTTTAATATTTTGTATAGTAACCACCAGTATTTATAACTTCCCGACATCTTTTCGCCATTGATTCTAATAATTTCGTCATCATTTCATTATCAATATTAGACCAGGCACCCTGCAAAGCTTTAAACAATTCTTCAATATTTGAATGTGTTTTGTTTCTAATCTTTCTGTTGACAATCTCCCAAAGGTTTTTATTGGATTTAAATCGGGTGACTGTGACGGCCAAGTCATTACGTTAATTTTTGAATCCTCGAACCATTTTTTTACCAACTTCGAAGAATGTTTTGTGTCATTATCATGCTGAAAAATATGTTTTAAAGGCATGAACTTATCAGAATAAGGTTCCATAACATTTTGAAGGATGTCTATATATTTAAATCGATCCATTATTCCTTAAATGTGGTATAGAGGACCCATACCATATCACGAGAAACAGCCCCATACCATCACACCGCCTCCGCCATGTTTAACTGTTGGCCAGGTGTATTTTTGAACAAATCTTTTATTAGCAGGCCTCCTAACGTAACTTACACCATCACTTTTAAACAAATTGAACTTAGATTCATCACTAAAAATAACTTTTTTCCATTGATCCACAGTCCAGTCAATATGATTTTTAGCAAATTTTAATCGGGCCTGCACATTCTTTTTGGATAGAAGTGGTTTTTTAGCAGGAAGACGACTAAAAAGATCCTCACTAACTAATCTTCTGCGAATAGTTCTTGTTGAGATGTTTTCTTGATCCATTTGTGGCAAAAGGCCCAAAATTTTCTCCGATGACAGAAAGCGGTTATTGGTAGATAAATAAATAATTTTTTTATCAGTTCGTTTTGTAGTTTTTCGTGGCCGTCCTGGAATTTTTGAAACTTCAAACGTACCTTCTTCTCAAAATCGTTTTATAATTCGCGACACAGTAGATTTATGAACATTTAAATTTTGTGAAATCACATTTTGCAGCAGCCCGTCTTTAAAACCAGAAATTATGAAGTTTCTAATTTCACTTGAAACAGTTTTACTACGACCCATGATTGACAAATATAAACTGAAATATTACTTGTGCACAACATATTATTTATGTATAAAATCTGCATATAACAAGAAAATTCAAGTAGTTGCAATATTTTTGTCCAAGCAAAAATGAGGAAATAATTTATTATTAATCTGTAAGTCAGATTATTTGATTATTGATTGATGTAACAAACAAAATATGATTAAATTATAGAATTAAGAGTATTTATTTTCCAATATTATTATTAAAATTTGAAAAATTGAAAGATGTTAAAAGTTGCAATCTTTATGGCCAATACTGTATATATATATATTTTTTTTTTCGTAATATAAATTCCAGTCTTGTAAAAGACTGTGTAACTGTAGAAAACGCAAAGAAAAAGGAAAAAAACAAAGCCAAATAAACAATAAACGAATTACCGTATAAATACAATAATAACATTGGTCAACAAATTTAAACTTTTTTTTTTTTAGATTTAGATCTGATACTTGTTTTTAACTAATTTTGGGGTGCTGATTTCAAAAATGCTAACAGTTTCTGCCTATCACGTCCAATTTTTATTCTATCGTATTTTTACTTTTTTCACCTTTTCACGTTCTGATATACCTACGTCTACTTTAATTTCAACTTCGTTCTTGTTGTCCAGTATATTTCGTAGAAACGCCTTACATGCAGGTACTTGTTATAGACCTTTTTACAACGGCGGGAGTTGCAAGGTCAAGGATCACATGTTTTTTGTGTTTGTGGGACAGCAGAGCGAGAGATAAGCATTGGAAAAATTGGCCGGTGAGAATAGATTTAAATGTTGTAGACCCAAACATAATACACGAACCTCCTGGTGGAGCGAACAAAAATCATTTTCCCCCCTCTTCATATTAAACTGGGTCTAATGAAGCAGTTTGTAAAAGCGTTGAACAAAGATGGTGACTGTTTCAAATATATATCTGAAACATTTCAGTCTCAGTAATGAGAAGCTAAAAGCTGGCGTTTTTGACGGACCACAAATTAGAAAATTAGTGAATGATCCACATTTCACTGTACACATGGATGATATGGAGCAGAATACATGGCAGTCTTTCGTAAATATGTATTTGTTGTAGAGCAAAAATCTGATGTGATACGCAAAAACTGATGTGATATTTGAGTTCAGCAGCACCAAATTAGTAAGAAACAAATCTTAGATGTAAGTCAGCAAAAATTGTGTTGACCAGTGTAATTATTCGACAAAAAATTTCTTTTTTTCAACATAATACGGTGTTTTGTCTTTTTGTCTTTGAGTAGTAAAAGTACTACGTCTGCAGCAGAATAATTAGTGGTTAATTAGTGATGAGCAAAAAAGGTCCTCACGTCCAAGATGCAAATGATGAGCAAAAAAAGGTCCTCACCGCTAAACTAAAAACCCGGAGATTTTAAAACAAAACCCGGAGCCCTGAGAATCTGGTCGGAAACCCAGAGACCTGGTCATCCTGCTTGTAACCCAAAAAAAAAAATCAACAAAATAATAAGAAATATCTTAGTAAAATAAGGGCACAGATAAAAGAGACCTTCTGGCCATCATAGGTTAATTTAACCTCAAAATTCAATCCGTCATGAAATATCTGGTGTTGGTCTTTAATTAACATTACTTCCGCTTCTAAGTTAGGATTCATTGAAGCATGACTCAAGTAAACTACATTAAATTGATCTCAACTCTGCAATTCTGCATTGTAAGGGCGTTAACATTTTACACCAAGTGACATGCAATTAATAATCACTCGTGACTATGTTAACAAATAAACTAAGGAAATGATTCAGATAAAATAACAATAAAAGATAAGTTAAGAGTACCGTTTTATGTAAGTCTTAACATTTTTATGAGTGATAACATATTTTAAAGAACAAGAGAAGCAATTCTAGCCATGAGATTAGTGCTAGATAAGAGAATCAAGAAAAATCAAAATACTTTTATCGCCTTTACAGACTTAGAAAAAGCATTTGATAATGTCAACTGGAACATTATGTTCAAGATTTTCAAAAAAGCTGGAATCGTTCATAAGTATAGGCATTTGATTTGGAATCTATATAAAAATTGATGTGAAGTGTGAATTTTCACACATTGCAGGGTTTTGCAGGTATTTAATAACTGAATGATGATTATTTGGGATGCCAAAACAAATTTTATGTCAAAATATTTTTTTATGAATTTTTATTCGAATGCCTAATACCATTATTTAAGTTTCTAAATATGTGCAGTATTTTTTTTACATAGCAAGGTTCATTAAGATTTTGAAAATTGCGCCTATGGCTTCTATTGCTTGCTTAAATCATTAGCCCCGCCCTCTGATTTCGTATACATCAAACAGAATTAAATTATAATTTCAACACTTCCCACTGGTTATTAAATTTACGCTTTTAAAAATTAAATGCAATATTTACCAAAATATAGCTAGAATTTTTACAAAATAATTTAAATAAAAGAAAACTGCAAAAAAAAACAAAAAAATTAAAATTGACAGGATTCGAACTGTAGTTTGCAAGTTAACTGTGTTTAGCAAATTAGAAAACCAATGACTAACCACACATCGCTATCAGCGCTGACGTTTGAACTTGGTTACATAGCGAATTAAATATTTAACATATTTTGGTTAAAAACACAAAAAATGCATTATTTTCCGAAAACATAATATGATCAAAAATTCCTGTTGTACTATTCCGGTTCACACCAATATACATTACTTAGAATTTTTTCACATTTTTAGTTTAAACCATCTGGGCTACAGGGTGTGGGACAAAATTTTTTTTGCACATTTTTGGCAAAAATGGAATCAAAATAATTTATTTTGCAAAAATAAAAATTTGATCGTTAATCCACGTACTAAGGTCTTTCATTTGATACCCTACTCAGAATTTAAAAAAAATATTTTTGTTTTCGATGAGCACATATTTGTTTATATTTTTAGGGGGGTATGTTTTTTAGATATTTTAGTATTTTTCCTATGTGCGGGTCAAAGAGTTGTATAAGCATGCCAAATTTCAACTCTCTAGGTTTAGCCGTTTGGCTACAATTTTTACCGAATAGACAGACAGACAGACAGACAGACAGCGACAAAATGACGGTATAAGGGTTTTTTGGTCATACCTACAAAACCCTAAAAACGAAACTGGTATTATTAAGATCGGCAATACAATAAAAGAAGCCAGGGTCCGGAAAGGTGTAAGACAGGGCTGTCTTTATCGCCAATTGTATTTAACGCCTACATTCAAGAAGCCATAAATTCCTTGCGTAAATAAATACATTAGAAATTGCATGTGGCAACACTGTACCGGGACCCTTACGTGTAGTGTCCACAGCATTGTTTTCTAGATCTAAATTTTGAAAACCTACATTTATATGAAAAATCTTTGAATTAGAAATAATAAAAATAAATATACGCAAATATATTTAGCTAGTTTAATGCAATTTTAAAGTATAAATAAGATTTTAAATTCAGTTTTCCTTATTAAATTTTTTTAGAAGGACACTGTCCCAGTGTCCTCCTGTCTCTGCCGCCACTGCTGCCGACCAATCTTAGGATTGTAAACTTTAAGACAAGAGAACATTTTTATTTCTTAAATAACAATAATAATATTAAGCAATTTAATTTTATACACATTTTTATGATCGAATTTTATTGTAATATTTTATTTAGCTATTGGTAATATTGCAGTTTTGTCAAGTATTGTACTTAGTATCTAATAAATTAGTGTTAACGTGGTAAAATTAAGATGCATAATTAACAGTTAAATTTATATGTGACATTTTTAAACCTAACCTTCAAACAAACAATTAATATAATAATACAACTTCTTGAAAAAAGATATTACTATAGTAATAACAATATTTTATAGTGTATGACTAGTAGAAAGGTAATTACCTACTTCGTTTTTTATATCAAAGTGCAAGATTTTTTTTCCTACAACTATTATAACTTCATTTGACATATTTTGCAATTGTAATTATTTAAAAAACAAATTAAAATATATTTACTGTTATTTTAAAGATTTATTATTACTAGGGAATGGACGTGCTTACGCCCAGAACGTGAGTTAAGTTTTCATAGACGTTTTTAAAATAGGGGAAACTTTTTAAGATTGCAGCGCCATATGTGGCAAAAGCTGGAACACTTGACAGTGACATTAAACTGTCGCTTGTATATTTGTTTACATGGTGAAAACGAACACGAGTTTGTGCACTTTTTATGCTTTTTTTACCGACCGTCAACATATATAAGGGAGGTATTGTGATCATACCGATTTTGACATTTCGAGATTTCGATGGATCTCCACGAATTGAGGTCCCTACATAACGTTTTGACTATTTTTAGCATGATGTCTGTCGGTCTGTCTGTTGACATCAATGGCACAAGTTGATCAACTTTTGGTAAAAATCGGTTAACTAAAAATGGGAGTTTACTCGTGTCGGTTTTAAGATTTTTGCGAATATTTTACAATAGAGAAATATCTCGAAAAAATTTATTATTTACAAAAGTTGCTATAAAAGAAATAACTAATAATTTTTATTTGAAACATTTTTTAATTATTCATCATTTTTTGGTCGGTCTTGTGGTGGCCACAGCTGATTTTTTTTTTTCTATCAGATCAATTATCCGAAAAAATCATTTATCCGAACTACCCTTGGTCCCAATTAGTTCGGATAATTGATGCTCTACCGTATTGTAATAGTGAATTAATTCAAGCCTTTAAATCATAAATTTCAATTAATATGGTATTAATTTTCACTATCAAAATTAATGTGTCTGTTTTATATTTCCCATGTAGCAATTTTACAATCCAAATGTCAACAAAATCTTAAAATATATTCAAAAAGAGAAATTAAAGATTTTCGTGTTAAAGGAAATATTGCAAAATTGTCGGTTTCAATTTTGTATAATTTTAATTTTTAAATCAAACAATATTTGAATTTTGTTGATTATTATCATACAAATAAAAATATTGTTTAATAATTAAATATACATTTTTAGGATATATATTTTATATTCATAGGTATAACAAAGAAACTGTTAAGGCCTTATCACACTAGAGTTATTATTCAAGTCTAAACTTGACAAATTAAAGTCTTTGCATTCGAATCGAAGTCTTGTGTGTGTGATAGCATTACTAAAAACCTAGGTCTTTAAGTCTGAGCAAATACATCGAGATATAAAAGGTATCTCAAAAGAAATTTTATATTTAGTGGATCGATTAAAAAAAAAGTAAGCCGTATATAGAAAAAATGTTTATTAATTATTAAAATACACTTTTTGGGGATTTATTTCTTAAAAATAATATCGTCTAAATGTAGACCCTCGCGTTCTCGGCACTCATTTAATCGAACAGTAAAATTACTTATGACATCTCGGCAGGTGGACTCAGGGATGGCTGCCATTTCGTGACGGATATTTTCTTTCAAATGCGCCAGTGAAGTCGGTTTATTGGCGTAAACTTTAGATTTAAGATAACCCCCATAGGAAAAAGTCCATAGGGGTTAAATCTGGACTGCGTGGAGGCCAATTTATGTCACCTCTGCGGGGATCAATTTGCCTGAGAAAATTTCATGAACACGTGGCAGAGACATATTGGACGTATGTGAAGTTGCTCCGTCCTGTTGGAACCATGTTCTTTGGTTATAGCCAGGAAAGTTTTGCAGTTCAGGTACCAAGAAGTTGTCTAACATCTCCACATAACGCTCTGAATTCACTGTAACTGCACGCCTCCTTTCGTCTTCAAAAAAGTAAGGGCCGATAATTTCTCGCGCCGACATCGCAGCCCATACGGTCACTTTAGGCGAATGTAGGGGTTTCTGATGTTTGCGTTTCGGATTCGTTGCACTCCAGTAGCGGCAGTTCTGCTTATTTACGTGGCCATTAAGATGAAAATGAGCTTCATCCGAAAACAAAATGTTGGTAAACGTTGAAAATCGCTCAATCACCTGATTTACGAAATTAAGCCTCTGACTGGCATCTTGGGGCTTTAATTCTTGCACCAATTGAATTTTGTAGGGGTGCAGCTTTAGGTCTTTGTGCATAATGCGATGTAATGATGATCTATGCACATTTAAAACACTTGCGCGCTTCCGAATTGAAAGGTTCGGGTCGTCACGAACAGACTGATTAACATTCTCCACGTTTTCTACCGTTCTTGATGACCTAGGTCGCCCGGATTTTGATTTATCCAGCGTTGTACCAGTCTCTTCAAACTTTTTAACCCAATGTCGAATGAGAGGAATGCTTGGCGCATCATTTAAGTGGCGAAAACCTCGAATACTGCAGAATTTTCTACGCGCTACAGTCGCCGAATCACCGTTTTTGTAAAACTCTCGCACGCATAACGCGCGGTCTGCTCCCGAGAAACGCTCCATAGCGACTGAATTTCCAAGAGCCAGGCTACCGATTGACATAACCCCCGTGCCCCTCGGATACGTTGCGTCCACGCAGTAAGCTAAATAAATATAAAATTTCTTTTGAGACACCTTGTATTTCCCCTGTCTCTAGAAGACAGATGAAGTTCAAGTCTTCAGATGCGCGTGCGCGGCCTCGCCCTCTCAGACAGATCAAGTGATATGGGTGTATTGTTAACGTTATGTACGCAGACGCAAGTTACTTTTCCCTGCTTCACGTGCGATAGCTGAAGACGTGAGGACTTGAATCCTGGAAGAAGACTTACAAAATAAAACTTGGATATCGTTCTAGTGTGAGTAGCAACTTGGCTTGAAAATTTTGATTTATGGTCGCCTCCGAATAGAGTACGAACGCGCCTTACAGAGGATGCTATAAGATGCTTACAGAGGCGGACTTACACCCCTCGGGGCCCCTGGCGCTAAACGCATTGGGGCCCCTTCCCCGTTCCTCCAATATATTAATTTGTGCTAAATAAGAAATTATCCCCTGGGCCCCTGGCAGGCGCCAGGGACGTTAAATCCGCCACTCTTCATCACTGCTATCAAATTTTCCTAAAATATAATTTTTCTATTACCTTTTGTTAAATACACTGCTATAAATAATGTTATCGGTTTAGTTGCACCTAACATATAATCATCGAAGCGTGTTTATATGTCAGTAAATAACAGTGTAGCGCCTAGCTCTCAGCCGAAACATACTTTCATTGATTCAACACGGACGGTAGCAGTTTCTCTTCAGCAATTTTAACTTTCCATAAATATGTAACATAAGGAAACAAATTGTACGATATTGGGTCAAAAAATGAATTAACACTGGAGAAAATTAGAATCTACTAATTCTTGATTAATCAAATTTGGAAAATTTTGTGGTATATTTGGATAATTTTACCGCTCCATTTGCTTTGTGAAGCTAATGGTGGTCCACAATAGCACAGAATTCATGTCATCAATAAGAGATCAGCTGTGGCCACCACAGCACCGACCGCCATCACAAAATACTTGTTTAATTTTTGCTGCTTTATCAAAAAATGTCTGATATAAAAGTTGTTAGTTATGGTTTGAATAGCAACTTTTATTAAATAAATTTTTTCGAAATATTTCCCTGTTGTGAAATATTCGCAAAAATTTTAAAACCGACACGAGTACATTCCCATTTCTAGTTAACCGATTTTTACCAAAAGTTGATCAACTCGTGCCATTGATGTCAGAAGCTTAATATAATAGTATCGCTTAAGTTTCATGACTTTCTAGATTGAAGCATACCGTTTTTCTGTCGGGCGTCAGTCAAGTAAATCCTCCTCAACTATAGCCGTAAATCATATTACAAAAAATATTATTTTCAATTTTAAAATTTTCGCGTACCAATTAGATATCGTCTTGATCTGAGGTCCAGCGGTTGAGAAACACTGGACTATACAACAAGTTTCATAAAAATCCTTTTAGCCGAATTTGCTCTGCACTTGTACACGGACCGACAGGCAGACCGACAGACAGACAGTTTTTTAAAATCAGGTTCAACTAACTGATGATATTTCATTGTTAATATATGTATCTTTTTTGGCATTATTAACCGCATTATTATTTTTTTTTCCGCATATCTCTAAACGAACAACGCGTACCCCCCGGTTGGTAATCACTGTTCTAGATCCATCCGTTCAGCGACAATTTTTACTGTACCTATCAATTAACTGTCACTAAATTAAAAATAACATAAAAATCATCTTAAACTTGATATAATTTCAATAAATTCGTAATTTATATTTTAAGTTTTATTTGTCCCAAAAAAGTCTGGTTATAGCAACCAGTTTTTATTTTTTCACTAAGTTGCATAAAAATTTGTAATCTTTAATGTACTGCTCAACATAATTATATCATAAGCAGTAAAAAAGACATATGGTATTAGAGAGGAAAAAATAAATCTTATGAAAACATATGGAAAACAACTAAAAACTTGACCTAAAAAGACTAACATCAAGATGTTTGAAAATTCTTTTTGTTTGTACAAATATTGTGTACTGTATAGCAATACAGTATAATATTTCCAAAATGAAATGGCCACTCTTGTTAAGAAGCTTAACAAACCGGTAATGGGTTTATGGCTGTAATCTTAATGCCGGGTTTACATTGGTAGAGTAACAGAGCTAGTTACTAGCGCAAGTACTAGGCGCTTTACTCTACTATCTTATTTTCAGGATAGTAGGTGTTCATACACAATTGACATACTTATCTTATTTTCTGGATAGTAAGTGTCAAAACTCATTTGACATCTTCACTGTGATTTTGTTGTGAAATTATCTTTTTGCAAAAAATAGTTTATGAATATGAATATACATCGTCGCCGACTTGATGCCATTAAAAAAATGGACTTTTGTATTACATCATTTCAAATTATATTACTCTAAAAATTATGTAAAACTAGTTATAACGTCTTTAGCTAAGCTACGGCTATAATATTAAGAATAGATTGATAACAATTATGTACGTGTCAAATATAAATATTACTTACGTTTACAAAACTCTTATAGACGGCGTTACAGCAATAGCACAATACAAAAAAGAAAAAATAGTGAAAAAAATAAGTGAAAACTTTGGCACACCAAAAATGTTGGATTGGAGATGCGAACACTTCAAACGAAATATTTGCAATGACTGAATGATTACACAATTCGTAAAATGTCCCATATTTCCATGTGTTCTAGGAATTTTGGTTAACCCTACCTCCGAGCCCTTGTTCCAAAATTAAAAAAAGTTTAAAATGTATTTTTGGCAAAGATTAAAGCATTAGACCTATTTATGGTTTAATCCCTTTTGAATATGACCATAAAATTTTACAACAAATTTCCTGTCTATATTGTGTTTTGCATAAAATTATTAACAAATGTGAAGAATGAATTTACACACATTTTAGGTTTTCAATTATTAAGGTTTTTTAGGGTTTTGTAAGTATAACCACCGAAAAACCCTTATAAGAAAAATAAATGTATATTAAATAATTTTTTTTAATAAAAATAAATATTTTTAAAAGAGTTTGAAAAGGTTTCATATATCACATGGTATTGTTAAATTGAAAAGAAATCATCAAATAATACATCAATGTTACAAAATTTATGTAAACAAATAATAACTTATTTGATATGTGTTGTTTTCTATTTGTTATGACAGGTTACCACTTGGCGCCAATTTCATATGTATCAATTTTGTGTACTAGTGGCAAAGATAGTAGCTAGTAAATACGTCGACGAGCTAGCTGCTATCCTAGCCCAACTACTGGCAGATAGTACTCTACTAGCCACAATGTCAACTGTTTACACAGGGATAGTGACTAGTAGCTAGTTACTTGCGCTAGTTACTAGCTCTGCTACTCTACCAATGTAAACCCGGCATAAGACTTATTACTGTAAAAAGAATATAAGGGGTATGGAAGTAGTGATTCTTCTCGAGAATTTCTCGAGAAAAAGTTTTAATTCTCATTTTTCATTTCTCGAGAAATGTAAAATTTGCTCGACGCCTTTACTTTAGTACTTTAAAGGTGATTATAATTTTAACATGTTTTTATCCTCTACAATATTTTCAACATTAAAAAAAGATGTATATTCTAATAATTATATAATTATTTTTCTCGAGATTTCTCGAGAATTCTCGAGAAAATAAGTCTAATGTCGAGAAATCAGAAACACTAGTATTAAGGGAATTTTAAATTTAAATCGAATAGATGCAACACTAGTTCAATTGAAGTTTCTTAAAAACCATTAAGGATATTTTCCAAATTTATAATCCTATTGTTTCTTAATTTTAGGGGTTGTTATACTTGTTTGTTAAATAATTTTCAACGTTCATACCGTGCATACATTAACAACATGGCTCTTTGGCGACCATTTGATTTTGAAGAAATTCCTAATTTCTGTAGTGAAAATAGTGAATCTGTGCAAAGTGATTTGGAGTGCGAAAATATGGACGTTGACGTGTAATGTGAAAATGTGGACGTGGCTACTAAAGAAAAATGTTATTTGTCAGAAGATTGCAAAGTTCTGATACTGAACTTTTATAAAAAGTTAGTTTCGGAAGGTAATGACAAACCTATACTTAGAACTGTGGAATTAACTAGTGTTAACAGAACAATTCAACGTATCATTGTTCGTGTTTTAAACTCTATAGAACTAATATGGAGCCAATTAGAAGGTAATGTAAGCCGGAAAAATACAACACCTACAAAAAGTGACACTGTAGTACAATTAATTAAAGACGAAATAAGTGCAATAAGTAGTGATTTGTGGAAAAAATGTGTAGAACATGTAAAGACAATTGACACAATTTTTTTTATAAATCCACCAAATAAATCTTCAATAATTATTAATTCAAATGACAGTGGTAGTGACACAAACTCTGATAGTGATATAAACAATGATAATAGTGATAATGATTAATATATTAATAATTTTAAATTACCATACATTGACAAGTTCAAAAAAAAAAGATTTTTGTTTGGTCAAATTTGAAGTATTTAATATAGACTATAAAGACTTTAAAACAAAACGATTTTTAAACATGCCTATATTTATAATTCAAATATAGCCAGTCATAAGCCTGATAAAAATGTGAAGGAACGTCATGTGAGTATATACAGTTCATTCTAAATAGCATATAAGAAAACATGTTTATTTTAAATAATTATTACGGTCTTGGGAACTTATATTAAGGGGGGGGGGTATGGTCAGAGCAGCACATTTTATACCCATTTTCAAGATTTTTTTTTAGAAAACTGTTAATAGTAACTTGATTGGCATAATACCTACAGTAAAGAACAACCTTTTAAGAGTATCCAAAAAAATTTTTATTGAAAAATATCGAAAATTAAGCTCGTGACATGAATTTGAAATTTTCGTTCAGGACAAAGAGTTGATTTGCGGTGAGACACATAAATAATGACTGGATCATCTAAAACAAAAAAACCAAAAATATTTCGTTAGTTTATGAGTTTCTTGAGGTAACGCTGTCTCATTGAAGAAAATTTTTCAAAATTGAACAAAATTTTTCTCATTGAAGAAAAAGCCTTGTATGTAACACGTACGGAAATTGGGTCATTATACTACTCGCCTTCGACTCATTTTGTAAATCTCCTAATTTACTAAAAATTGTGAAAAAAAGTTAAAAAGTTCCGAAAAACAAATTGCTTAAAAAAATATTAATTTTAAATAGTTATTTGTGTACCATAACCAAAAAGTGGATCTTTTTCGTCCGCGTCTAAATTTGATGGCCGAGAAGCAGCCGAGGCCTTTTTTGCGTAAATAGCCATCGTTATGTGTAATTTTTTTTATCTAATTAATTAACTTTTCTTTCTTTTTTTATTTATTTGATTTTATATGTTTTACAATAAAATGTTCACAGTAAAATGTTAAACAATACACACTATACAGCCAATTTAGGTTATTCACAACAACTGTCAGATGTTTCCGTATAACTTAAAAAATTGATGTGAAGTGTGAATATTCACACATTTCAGGGTTTCGCAGGTATATAATAAGTGAAGGCGGTATGCTGAGTGTGTAGGACAAATTTTACTTTGTAGTAATCACGGCAAAATGAACGATATTTTTAAAATAATTTATCGTCTGTTAATCATATAATAAGACTGGTTATTAAATTTACGCTCATAAAAATTAAATACAACATTTGTCAAAATATAACTAGAATTTTGACCAAATAATTTCAACATAATAAAAATTAAAAAAAAAAAAAACAGAAAAAATAAAATTCACTCTGTACTCGAACTCGAAACCCTTCGTTTTCCAGCCAGTTTAATAGTGCTCTAACGCATGTAGCCATCGCACGCCATGCATGTGAGTGTCTTACATTGGTATAACTTTCGTACTTTGTGAACCAAAAACCACAAAAAATGCGTTATTTTCCAAAAACATAATTTGATCAAAAATTCCTGTTGTACTATTTCGGTTCACACCAATATACATTACTTAGAATTTTTTTAGATTTAGAGTTTAAACCATCTGGGCTACAGGGTGTGGGACAAAATTTTTTTTGCACATTTTTGGCAAAAATCGCATCAAAATAATTTATTTTGCAAAAATAAAAATTTGATCGTTAATCCACGTACTAAGGGCTTTCATTTGATACCCTACTCAGAATTTAAAAAAAATATTCTTGTTTTTGATGAGCACATATTTGTTTATATTTTTAGGGGGGTATGTTTTTTAGATGTTTTAGTATTTTTCCTATGTGCGGGTCAAAGAGTTGTATAAGCATGCCAAATTTCATTTCTCTAGGTTTAGCCGTTTGGCTACAATTTTTACCGAACAGACAGACAGACAGACAGATAGACAGACACACAGACGACAAAATGACGGTATAAGGGTTTTTTTGGTCATACCTACAAAACCCTAAAAATGGCACATACATATAGATGGCTTGAGCATAGAGCGGTTAGAAAAGTAAGCGAACCGACCTAGACCGGAAAAGATTTACTTTTCGTCTAGTACTAGATCAGCGGTTCTTAAACTGTGGTCCGCGGACCCCTGGGGGTCCTCGTAGCCATTACCGGGGGTCCGCGAAACAATTTTGACATTAACTTTACATCCCTTAACTTTTCGCTTTTATTCAAATAACTCATTTAATAAAAATCCTATATGGTCAAGACTTTTTGTATTTGTTGTTATCTAACTAGTTATTGACATAACTCAACAATAATTAGTGAAAATTTAATTATTTTTATTCAACTGCAAATTATTTACAGAAAACATAATTTAATAAAATCTATTTTGACCAATATTTGACCAAGAAATGTTTGTATGAGTTTAACGTATTATAATTTGTAACTTTTTTTAATTCTTTTTACTACTATTTTTATTATTTTATGTTTTTTATTCAATATGCTATTAAAAATGTTCCTCTATAAATGCACAAGACCATTTATTAAAATAACCAGCGATAGATTTTACCAATATTTATTACAACGTAGTGCTTATGAAATTATTGAGCCAGAAATTAAGTCTCAAGAACGACGTAAAATGCCTAGGGTTGGGATGGGGTCCGCAAAAATAATGTTGTTCAAGAGGGGGTCCTCGGACTACATAAGTTTAAGAACCCCTGTACTAGATGATAAAAAAGAACCTTGTTACGGTCCCCAAAAAAAAAAGATCATTTGGGCGGGGTGTCAAATAATTTACAATGGATTTACGAAGAATTTTTTAATGCAGACCTTTTAGCCTAAACTTATTTTTATCAATTCTTGATAAACTAAATCTATTCTTTGAATATTCTTTTTTTGTACTTTGTCGTTTTTTCGGCTTTTACGTCTAATGGCCCCAAAAAGTAATTAAAAAGATAATTTCGTAAAATACTTGATAAAACATCTCTTTAAACATAAAATTACAATTTCTGAATGCATTGTTACAACCGTAAAAATCAGTTGAAATGACTTTTATCGAATTTATTGTTTCCTACATTATTTAACAAAAAAAATTAAGTTAATTCTTATCCCTAAGCCCAAAATATATTAGTAAGTAAAATAAGGTCCCTAGATTAAATTTTAATATTATTTTTAGTACTACTATTTCGTAAGTGTCCAGTAATTTAGACTACAACTTTTAGAAGTTACAACTACAAGCTACAACTTTTAGAAGTAGACAGTAAAATTTTAAGTAATTTTCCGCTATGTAATAACTATCTTTTAAAATTAGCATATGTATTTGAACTTAGTAAATTGGCGGTAATAGCCATAGATGCTGTCCGGCATGAATTTTAGCAAACTAATATTGTTTTAAGAATTAACTACCGCACACTTTCTTCAATCAATAAATCTTTTTAAAAGTTAAAAAGCAGAACTAATTGGATTCTTCATTAATTAGTTTTTTTAGTAGTTGAAATTCCTTCCATACCAGCCTGATTAAGACACGTGACTGATAATATTTGCCTATAGGGGAAAAATTTTAAGATCGTAGCGCCACGCGGATTTTTTTGAAACCATTCTAAATCAGATACCACTTGACATTTACTAGTAAATAATAGCGAAAAGTGTATCAAAAAACGACAAAAAATAAATAATTGTTTGGTATTTTCTGATTTTGTGAAGTGACATTACTTGTAAACATCTAAAATACTACATTTTGTGATCTGGTTTTAAGTTATGGCGGTTTTCCATTGTCGATTATTTTAACTATATTGGGGGAAATAATAATTCCCGTGTTGTTTACCAAGGGGTAGAAATCTACAATGCTGGGCATATAATATTGTGTGGAGTCACTGAAAAAAACAGAGAGTTCATAAAGATTTATGCATTATGCCTACAAACTTGTGCATTACAAACCCACACACAATAACAGGAATTTTCAAGATATGCGATAATAAATACAAAATTGAAAATATTTTTTGTAGTCACTATCATTAAAATGTAATGAGCAAACTTTGATATAAGGGCTCACTTTTTTTCCAATTTTTAAATTGTTTATCTAAACATCGCGTCGATTCCTAACCTCTTGCTTTCCCAATTTTGTTTCGAACCGTACGGTGTCTGATATTAGTGGAAACAAATGAAACGATATTTCCGGGTTTCTTCTTTTCAATGAATTGCACATAGGCACACAACAATATGTGTTATACATTTTTCAATGATTATAATAAAACTTTAAAAACAAACTTCATACAAAACCAATACACAAAACGAAATGTTATCTGATGTACACAAGTTCATGAAACGCTCACCAGATGGTAGGGTGCTTAGCTGCAAATCCCTATAGGGTTTCGTAGGTATAACTAAGACACTCTTATTTCATCACTCAAGTGTCTGTACGGTAGATATTGTGACCATATTACAAAAAAAAAGTTAACATTAAAAAAATTGAAAAAGGAACTACGTCACCTCATTTTCTAATTCAGTTTCTGAAGTCTTTAGTTCGGGAACAGCGTTCCTCTACATTTCTTTCTAAGTTCACATTTTTGTAAGTTTTGATTTTTTTTAATAATTGCTTAAATTACACTGGTCAACAAATTTAAACTTTTTTTTTTGCTGACTTAGATCTGACTTGATCTCTACTTGTTTTTAACTAATTTTGTGGTGCTTATTTCAAAAATGTTAACAGTTTCTGCCTATTACGTCAAATTTTTGTTCTATCGTATTTTCACTTTTTTCACCTTTTCACGTTCTGATATACGTCTACTTTAATTTCAAGTACGTTCTTGTTGTCCAATATATTTCGTAGGAACGCCTTACATGCAGGTACTTGTTATAGACCTTTTTACAACGGAAAATTAGTGAATGATCCACATTTCACTGTACATATGCATGATATGGAGAAGAATGCATGGCATTGTAAATTATCATCATCTGGGGTGCAACATGAGTGTGAAACTTCATCTTGACAAATTTCCTGTCAATCTTGGAGATGTTAGTAATGAACAGGGTGAACGTTTCCATCAGGATTTAAAAGAGATGGAGAGACCTTATCAAGGAAGGTGGGGATACTCACATGATGACTGACTACTGTTGGAGTATTAAAAGAGACTTATCGGGAATGGTGCACTCCAGAAGAGCTTACAAACGACCATTTAATCCTTAAATTATTTTGTATTTTTATTTTAACACTCCAATGCATTAAAATTTAATTAAAACTGTTCTCATTTTCTTTCTTTCACTATAAATAAAATTTTAAGAATATTTTCTAATTATTTAGTCCTTATTGTTCGCCAAATTTGTACCAATTACAGTATCGACGTCTAAAATTAAACGATAGAAGCATTATTTGGCCGAAAATATGTATTTGTTGTAGAGCAAAAATCTGATGTGATACGCAAAAACTGATGCGATATTTGAGTTCAGCAGCACCAAATTAGTAAGAAACAAGTCTTAGATGTAAGTCAGCAAAAATTGTGTTGACCAGTGTTATCTATAAATTTTATTTGAATTTTTTTTTCTTATATTTGAATTATTTAACAGTTATTCATGCTTATAAATTTCGGACCGAAGTGTTTTTTTATTAGTAATTGGTAAGTTATGAAATATTTAAAAGCTATGGTGATACCAGTAAATTGTACCTTAAAAAGACAACTTGTGTCTAATTTAACATACCTTGTATCTCTTATAGTTTAAGACATCCGAATGGTGAAACAAAAAATATACACTCATACGTATTAATCAAAAATACAAATATTTTTTTAAACTTGGTTTGAGACATCAAATTAAGAGTTAAGTATCATTCACAGCTCATGTTTTAATAGACAACGCGTAATTCATAGTGCATAATGTTAATGGATAATGTTAATGGCTAAGCACAACAGTTTGGTACCATTCATAGCTCATGTTTTAATAGATAAATCGATCTAGCTGCCATCTACACGCAATAGAAATTACTAAACAATTTATAATAAAAATATCTTGTTATTAAATATATGTATTGTTTTTTTTATTAATGTACTTCTAAAAAGAACCAAAATAATATTTATTAAGTTAATTATTAAATAAAATAACTATAATGTTTCTGAAGCTACTCACTCTAACCTAACTTTTTGATTTCACAAAAAAAAGTTAACTTTTGTTTCCCAGAAGTGTTGGTCTAAAAATCTGAAAAAATCTCAATAATGTACATTGATGGAAACCAAAATAGTTCAAAAGGAATTTTTGTCAAATTTTTTTATTGTTGAAAAAATACATATTTTATTTTAAAAGTTCATGTATTATTTTAAGGAAAAGCTCTTAGTACATAGAATTACAAACGGTACATTATTTTCAAAATATTGTTCATTTTGACTTGATTACCGCAAAAAAAAAATAATAATGTTCCACACATATACAGTCTGTTCCAAACGGTTAAGCGGAACTAGATTTTGCAATCTAGTTACTTTCATCGTTTAAATCGTGCCTTTCGGCAGTTTTGTTTAAGCTTTGTAAATCATACTTACAATAAACATTTTTTGGTTAAGGTTAATATCATTTTAAAATGTCATTTTCTTTATATTTTGATATTTTGTGTCATTCTTAATACAAATTTCCCATTTATTTATTTTTTTGTCATTAAAATATCTAAAAAAATATTTAATTTTGACATATGTCATTCGTTTCCATGGTTTCATTGTTGGAATTTTAAATTTTGACATCCCAACGTGAAAAATGAAATAACCCAAGCAAGGTCCCTTCTCGTGACAACCTAAAAGAACTTAATTCCCATTTAGTTCCGCTTAACCGTTTGGAACAGACTGTAGCTGCTTTAACTTGGGTACTAGATACCTAAAAAACACTAAAATATGTGAAAATTCACACTTCACATCAATTTTTTATTAGATTCAACACATTTATTAATTAGTACATCATAAACTGCAGCCACAAGTCTTTTTAGAATTTCCTGTATAATATATTCGTCTATTTTGAAATGTATCACTGTATACCTGCGAAACCCTGAAATATGTAAAAATTCTTACTTCACATCTATTTTTCAATATTAGTTTCAACATTTTTACTAATAATTATGTCACAAGCTGCATCCACAAGTCTTATTCGAATTTCAAGTATAATATATTCCTTCATTTTGACAGTTGTCAGTGTTTTAATGTTAATGTTAATGTTAAAAGTTTGAGATATACAAACTTCTAACATTATGCGTTAAATATTTTCTTACGCTTATCTACTAAATTGGAGCTATGAATGCTTATACGGACTTGTGTAGAACTAACATTCTTATGCGTTAACATTAAAGTATCATTCACAGCTCATGTTTTAATAGATAGTACGTAATTCATAATGTTAATGTTAACGCATAAGAATGTTAGTTCTACACAAATCCGTATAAGCATTCATAGCTCCAATTTAGTGGATAAGCGTAAGAAAATATTTAACGCATAATGTTAAAAGTTTGTATATCTCAAACTTCTGACATTAACATTAACATTAAAACACTGACAACTGTCAAAATGAAGAAATATATTATACTTGAAATTCGAATAAGACTTGTGGATGCAGCTTGTGACATAATTATTAGTAAAAATGTTGAAACTAATATTGAAAAATATATGTGAAGTGAGAATTTTTACATATTTCAGGGTTTCGCAGGTATACAGTGATACATTTCAAAATAGACGAATATATTATACAGGAAATTATAAAAAGACTTGTGGCTGCAGTTTATGATGTACTAATTAATAAATGTGTTGAATCTAATAAAAAATTAATGTGAAGTGTGAATTTTCACATATTTTAGTGTTTTTCAGGTATCTAGTACCCAAGTTAAAGCAGCTATATGTGTGGAACATTTTTTTTTTTTGGGTAATCAAGTCCAATTGAACAATATTTTGAAAATAATGTACCGTTTGTTATTCTATGTACAAAGAGTTTTTCCTTAAAATACTACATGAACTTTTAAAATAAAATATGTATTTTTTCAACAATAAAAAAATTAATCTGACAAAAATTCCTTTTGAACTATTTTAGTTTCCATCAATGTACATTATTGAGATTTTTTTCAGAATTTTAGACCAACACTTCTGGGAAACAAAAGTTATCTTTTTTTTGTGAAATCAAAAAGTTAGGTTAGAGTGAGTAGCTTCAGAAACATTATAGTTATTTTATTTAATAATTAACTTAATAAATATTATTTTGGTTCTTTTTAGAAGTATATTTAATAAAAAAACAATATATATATTTAATAACAAGATATTTTTATTATAAATTGTTTAGTAATTTCTATTGCGAGTAGATGGCAGCAAGATCGATTTATCTATTAAAACATGAGCTATGAATGGTACCAAAGTTTTGTGACTAGCCACTAACATTATCCATTAACATTATGCACTATGAATTACGTACTATCTATTAAAACATGAGCTGTGAATGATACTTAACACTATGAATTACGTACTATCTATTAAAACATGAGCTGTGAATGATACTTTACAGTAGGGAAAACCAAAGAAAAGCTGACATATTTGATGGCGAATAAAATAAAGGAATTTTATCTAAAAAAATTACATGAGTAGGTATGTATTTAAAAAAAGTAATAAACTTGATGTTAAACATAAATTACAGCTGAATGATTTTCTTTTTCTACGTACCATTTTATTATTTATGTATAAATATAAAAGGTATTTTATTTTTATATTAATGACAGTCAAAGATTGAAACAACAAAATATAAATCACCTTTACATTGTTCAATAAATTAATAATGTTTGAAAACTGTCAAATACTTTATTTAGATAAGTATTCAATGCGCAATCACTGTTTCATATACAGTAACTAACTATTATGTTGAATAGGGGATACGCATAAAATTTGTATTTCCTTAAAACTACATTATTTTGATATGTTAATGTTAGTTATGTCACCTAACAAAACAAAAATTACATTTTAATTAATATTATAGCCAAATTTTTTAATTAAAATATTGTAAATTTGAAATAAGCCGACCACGGAGCGAAGGTTGCCGAGTAAAAACGACTGAGTATGACGTCAAACGATAGGGTTTTCACATCACAGATACATCTACAACATAATCTTTACACGTGTGTATATTGTATTGTTCGAGAGTTTTGTATTTGTTTCTAAACAATTTTTCACGCATTTATTATTAAAATGGCAGATAAAGATTTTGTTAGGGCTCAGAGTGATAATTTACCCAACATTGATGCATTTATGCTCATGGAATATATGAAAAATAATGAATGCTACAGTGCTGAAGAAATACGTGGTGTCAAAGTAATTTTTATTTTATATTCTATAACTTTATGGAAACAAACGCTGCAACTCTGTAAAATATAAATATTTATGTAATTTAGATGTCAGAATTTTACTACATTGTTTACATGAAGTTTCAAAACGTTAGAGGCATAATTGAAATACTGCAATATAAGTTATCTATTTTAATAAAAAATTTAATTCGGTAAACATGTATAAATTGTTTTTATAGAATTAAACTTTATTTTAATTAAAATCACTCTAACTTTACATAACCTATAAAAGTTATACGAACAAATAAGTTCACAACAGACTATGTACGCCGGTAAGCTAGTAGTGTCATGCGTCAGTTAGAAGGGGTATGACGTCACACGTCGTTTTCGTGCGCTACATACATTTATGATTTTTTTAAGCCTTCAAATTACAAAAAAAAAAAAAAATTTAAACTGTTTTTTATGTTTATATGCAACAAGAGGAATATAATAAAAAAAATTAAAAAAATCATGCCTATCCCCTATTGATCAGGTACATATAGGGATTTAATATGTAAACACAGATATATGCATTGATGGTATCCTACCGGTTAGGCCAGGTTCGCGCGAACCGTTTCTTAAAATTATTGAAACCTTAGGGAACCAGTTGTTAGAATTATAAAAAATAAATGAATTACTCTGACTTCAGTTTTGAATCGTACGCCGTGTCCTGGATATATGCGATATCCTGCTTCCTCGTTAGTTATACAGAAAAACATTAAATTGTTCAGAATTTTATTTTGAATTTAATAAATTCATAAAAACTAAATTTAATACTCATTCAAAATAAATATTTTAATTTAAAGCTAATTTTTTTCTGCTAAATTTTAACTATGGTGTGCCACAACATTGGAGCTTTTGTTTAACAACTGAGACTATCAAAATTACTTTAAAAAATCAGCTGTGGCCACCACAGGACCGACCGCCATCATAAAGTACTTGTATAAAATACATTCTAGCAGCAGAGTAGAAATAACTTTGCCTAATATTTTCTAACAGAGATATTATTTATCATGACCATGGAAACGTTACATATAAGTATGAAAAAATTGAGACTTAAAAAAAAATTAAAAATTTTTCGAAATTTTTCGTTTTTTAAAAAACGTCTCGCTAGATATGCTTGATATATGTAGATTTAAGTTTTTGGGTGTCCCCCCGTAACTCCCCAAATATTCATCTGATTGAAAAAATGAATTGAATAAAAAGATCTGTTTTCTTACTATAAACAATTTTTGTTTTATATATTTTTCTATTGTCAATAATAAGGGAAGTATTTTTAGTTTTTAGTAAACAGTTTTAACCCTGAAATATCCCCATAGAATAAAAATTTTGAAATGCCTTATAGCCTAAATTCGAATTCTGGTTTTACTCTATCATAATACCAAATTTCGTAAAAATATGTCTAGCCGGTTTTGCGTGAATTTCGGACAGACATACAGACGGACAGACACATGGACAGACAGACAAAAATTGATTGTTTTACGGGTATTTTTTTATAATCATCTGAAACGTGTATAAACCAAATATGAGGCCGAAAAAATAAAAAACAGATATAACCTTCAATTTTATGAATATAGATTAAGTGATTTATAGATGTTTAAGTGTTCTAGACCAGTGTTTCTCAACCAAAAACGCACGGCGGACCAGTAAAATATATAATTTTCTAACGCGGACCACTAATAATAATTGTTGGTTCATTTTTTGCAAGAAAACAAAAATGTTTAATGTGCTAGTAAATACATTTATTTTATTTGTAGAAAATCACAGAAAGTTTACAGAAAATAAACAAAATATAAATTATTTACATAAAAAATGTGCCTAAAAAATAACAAAAAAAACTGCGAAAAACTTTCACGGACCACTAAAATTATCCTGCGGACCACCTGTTGAGTAACACTGTTCTAGACTGTGGTACTCGAAGGTAATTGGCTCCTTTACAGCTTCTTATCATCACCCTGCGTCTGTTCAATTTTTCTAACAGACTGTTTATCTTATTTATTTGTGTTTGTCTGTACAAAATTTCTTTTATTGAGTATGTGTATTTTTATTGATTTTATTTATTTATTTATTGTTTTTAACCCTTTATCGCATAGTATGCCATATATGACACATTCCGATTTTTATTTTTTATTTTACTTTTAAAACTGAATCAGAACGTTACTTCATGAATGTTCATATATGTCATATACACAGCAATGGATCCTGCGGTATCTCAAGTAATGGGCTGCAATAGATTTGAGGATATCAAGCGGAATTTGCACGAAAATTCTGAATTTATTGAGAAAGGACAACTAGAAGATGCGACCTTTTCTTTCAAAAATTCGTGGGCGACTGCTTTTAATCCATAATGAAGAACAACTAGCTATTGACGAGCAAATAATACGGAATCATTTTCTTTTGTAACATAATGTAGAATCATAATATTCCATGTATGGTACAAACCCTAAATTATTATTTTAATTATTATTTTTTCATAAAAATAATAATTAATATTTTAAATATATTATTTGAATTAATTTTTCTATCAATAAGAACCAATTTCTAATGCTCATGAATTATTTCAGCCAAAAATAAAAATTCATGCAGTAAAGGGTTAATATGTACAGTAGGTGGCCAAATTATTAGGGACAGTACACTTTTTTTTTGTAATTTTCAAGTTTAAATGCATTTTGTGAGAAAATAAATTGTTTTTAAATCATTTTTCTTCTATATTCTTGTTGCTGGTATCATTATTATTTTAAAAAGCGGGAGATCGCCAAAGAAATCATCACTACCAAGCAGCAATTTATAGAAACCCTTATCAGAGAGTGGCATCACAACCCCAATCTCCGACACAACGCAAAAGTCTGCATAGAAAGCATGCCCAAACTCCTGGAAGCCGCAATCGCAGCAAAGGGTGGCTTTACAAAATATTAAGATTTTACTTAATTTGTTAAATTAACACTTTTTATACAAAAATAAATGGTTATGAATAAGCAATTATATATTCTAAATAAAGCACTCTAATGAATAAAAATAAATACGAGACCCAAAGCCACTTATTTTCTCATTAAATTCATTTGAAAATTACAGAAAATTTGTACTGTCCCTAATAGTTTGGCCACCTACTGTAGTATAGTCTTTTAGACGGGCTGCATTAGACGGAAAAAGCCTTTGTTGCTGTGCGCCAAAAATTTTAACTAACTAACTAATAAATTTATAGATGTGTACACTTAATTGCTCAGAAGCCTAGTGTCATACCGTGATGATAGCTTAAAATCTTTCTAGAATAAGTTTCAATAGTTTGGGAAAAACCCCATCAACATCGGTTCAGTCATTCTTGAGCTTTAATGTAACATACATCCATATACATACATACATGCCATCCGTTCCCTTTTATAAATTTATAGATAATTAATAAAATAAAATGAAATAAACATACCTTAAATTAATATAACCCCGTTTAATCACTGGTAAAATCACTATCACTAACACTCACGTCTTAAATTAATAAATAAATTAAATAATCTAACTGAAAGAAAATTTCACCTGAACACGTAAATACTCATATTGTAAACACTACACTTCACTGTATATGTTGTAGAGTAGAGAGAGCGACCTGAATGTCTTCGGCAGAGTGAACAGTTCATTCGGAACTGGATGCCTGTACTGGAGGCATGCATTGGAAGGCAGACTTTCTGATCGCGCTCAGACCACGAGCCCCACTCACTAATATCCTTCCTCATTATGGTCCTGCACTGGCTGTCTCGCTCCTCACCCCACTAACTGTCTCTCAACTGTCTCTCTTAACACACGTTTCTATACCTACTTTTACGGGGTTTTAGGCAGGTGTTTATACAGGTATGTACTTGTACATTTTTGGAAATGGGGTGGATGTTATAGTATTTCCAAAATGAAATGGGTTACAAACAAAACGGTAATGGGTTTATGTCAGTAATCCTAAGATTTAATGCTGTAAAAAGAATATAATAGGTATTAAGGGAATTTTAAATTTAAATACAATAGATGTATAATTAGAGCAAGCCTGTAGCTGCAAACGTCAAATCGTCTGTACCTGCTACTTGACCGCTGAGCAAGGGCACGGACGTGAGTTCAATTCCTGCTTATGTCAAATAATTTGCTTAAAAATATTTATACAAATTACAGGTTCTGCTTAGCCATTCGCAACCGGCTTTAAACTGTAGGTGCCTTTCTGTGTACGCTAAAATGGACGTAATACTGACAATATTACTCCTGAATGTACATAGATTGAAAACATGGTCACAAAACCTGGAAACAGGAGGCCTTGGCTAATTTCGAGCTGGCGCTCCAGTGATGATGAGATGTGTAATTGAATTATAACAGTAGTCCAATTGAAGTAAAAACCATTAAAAATAATTTCCAAATTTATAATCCAATTGTTTCTAAATTTTAGGGTTTTTTTATACTTGTTTTTTAGTTAATTTTCAACGTTTATAGCGTCCATAAATTAACAACATAGCTCTTTGGCGACCATTTGATTTTGAAGAAATTCCTAATTTCTGTAGTGAAAGTAGTGAATCTGTGCAAGGTGATTTGGAGTGCGAAAATGTGGACGTTGACGTGGAATGCGAAAATGTGGACGTAGCTATTAAAGAAAAATGTCATTTGTCAGAAGATTGCAAAGTTCTGATTCTGAACGTTAATACAAAGTTAGTTTCGGAAGGTAATGACAAACCTATACTTAGAACTGTGGAATTAACTAGTGGTTCCATACAGAACAATTCATTCAAGAACGTATCATTGTTCGTGGCAAAAATCAGCAGCGAAAACGATCCGGTTTACATGTTTTCAAGAAAATAGATAGTTTTATGTCTAAAACAATATATAAAATATACGACCTTTATTCGAAAAATATAGTTCTTACTGTGCATCTTTTAATTAAAAAGTTGGAAGAAGACGGAATAGAATTTGCATACAAAGTTAGCCATATGTATAATTATTTGAAGTTGCTAGGATTTATTATTGTTGCAAAAAAAAAAATGATTTTGTTTGTGCAAATTTGAAGTATTTAATATAGACTATAAAGACTTTGAAACAAAACGTTTTTTAAACATGCCTATATTTATAATTCAAATATAGCCAGTCCTAAGGCTGATAAAAATGTGAAGAAATGTCATGTGAGTATATACAGTTCATTCTAAATAGCATATAAGAAAACACATTTATTCTAAATAATTATTACGGTCCTGTCAACTACTCCATAGCAGAACTATAAACTCAGCAGGTATAATGGTTATACTGTCAGTCATTATTGGAATCAATAAGTGAGGGTGGCCATTTCATTTTAGAAACACGATGCTCAAACTGTCATTTCGGGAATTAAATTTTTGACACAGCAACTCAAACCGTCGTACGTTTCAGTTCGATTTTTGACAAATCAGCTGAAGCCAGCATATTTTTGTTAAAATTCATACTATAGACCAGGGGTGAAACTTTTAGACGTTGAGGGTGACTTTTTTAGTGAGATAGTACCCGCCGGCGACTACGTTTTTTTTTTTTTTAGAAGATAATTACAAATTGGTGTTATTTTAAGGGATTTTTTAGGTACTCACAAATTGACAATTTTGGTGTCTTTTTTTTATGAAATTTTAGATACTTACGAATTGGTGACGTTTTTAAAAGATACTTACGAACTGATGATGAAGAGATTTCACTATGAGTACTATTAAATTACATATACGAGCGCTACCTTTTAAGTTTTTACAAAAACTAAGAAAAAAAAAATTATTTTTTTTTGAACTGATTTATTGCATTTTAAAATATTAGTGGGTTTTGGTTCATCTTGGAAGACCGAAATCAGATCAGTGGATTGTTGCTTAGTTTCCGGTTCATATAAAAAAATCCAAGTTTCGTCACCTGTAACGAAGTTGTATACGGATTTTCCAGTGCCTAGGTTGAACTTTTTTAGCATTCCCTTACACCAATCAACACGAGCCTTTTTTCTGAGCTTCGGTCAAATTATGCGGAATCCATCGGGAACAGATCTTTTTCACAGCAAAATGTTCATGCAAAATCGAATGTATTGCAGTCTGCGTTATGCCAAAGGATGCCTCTATCTATCTCTTCTTATCCTGCCTCAATATTTCTTCTCTACTTACCTAATTTTTTTTATCATTTTTCTATAGAAGGTTGCGAAGCCTAATTCCTATATAACAAAAAATTGATGTGAAGTGTGAATATTCACACATTTCAGGGTTTCGCAGGTATATAATTAGTGAAGGCGGTATGCTGAGTGTGTAGGACAAATTTTACTTTATAGTAATCACGACAAAATGAACGATATTTTTAAAATAATTTATCGTCTGTTAATCATATAATAAGACTGGTTATTAAATTTAAGCTCTTAAAAATTAAATACAACATTTGTCAAAATATAACTAGAATTTTGACAAAATAATTTCAACATAATAAAAATGCAAAAAAAAACAGAAAAATAAAACTCACTCCGTCCGTACTCGAACTCGAAACCCTTCGTTTTCCAGAGAATTTTAGCTTCCGACACCAGCGCACTAACGCGTTGCGCCATCGGACGCTTAGCGTATCAGTGTCTTACATTGGTATAACTTTTGTACTTTGTGAACCAAAAACCACAAAAAATGCGTTATTTTCCGAAAACATAATCTGATCAAAAATTCCTGTTGTACTATTTCGGTTCACACCAATATACATTACTTGGAATTTTTTTAGATTTTTAGTTTAAACCATCTGGGCTACAGGGTGTGGGACAAAATTTGATCGTTAATCCACGTACTAAGGGCTTTCATTTGATACCCTACTCAGAATTAAAAAAAAATATTTTTGTTTTCGATGAGCACATATTTGTTTATATTTTTAGGGGGGTATGTTTTTTAGATGTTTTAGTATTTTTCCTATGTGCGGGTCAAAGAGTTGTATAAACATGCCAAATTTCAACTCTCTAGGTTTAGCCGTTTGGCTACAATTTTAACCGAACAGACAGACAGACAGACAGACAGACAGACAGACAGACAGACAGACGACAAAATAACGGTATAAGGGTTTTTTGGTCATACCTACAAAACCCTAAAAAGGAAATGTCAACAGTCTTATTTATAAACAAAGAGAAAAACATGTGTGACAAGTATATGATAGTGTTGGATAGAAGTAGGACGAGGGGGAAAGAGTAGGTCGCAAGTTCAAAGTTCGCGCAAGTGAGTCGCGAGTCGCGAGTCGCGACCCGCGGAGGTTGCACAACTGACGGAAGTGACAGATCACTTAGTTTTATCAACACTATCAGGCGGGCCACGGACATAGATCAACATTATCACACTTATGACCCTGTTCATTAAACATTATTATATTATTACAAATATTTTATATTTAAATTAAATTAAAGGCTATCTGTTTTTTTTTTTTGTCTTCATCCTTCATTTCGACACTTTTACGTGATTATAAGATGATTGCACAAAAAAAACAAATCTGTCTGTTTGATAATTTCTGGCTATAAGTGTATCTATCTGTCTATTTCCTGCCGATCGGTATGTTTGTATTTCTAAATAATCATCTATTTATTTATGAATATTTATATGAGTTCTCAACTGTCTATGCGTCTGACTGTCTGCTTGTTTGTCTAGATCAGTATTTTTGATGATTTTTTTTCAATTTTTTGTCATTAGCTTATTCGATGGTATTAATCTTCAAGAGTATCCCATTAAAATTTCAAGTTAATCGGAGCAAAATTGACTGAGAAATACTCATTTTAATACTAGTACCTATTATTTGTTTTTTCGCGCCTATCGTATGTATATCAGCTTTATCAGGCTTTAATATCGATATCAGCTGCTTTATACTCTTAGAGAGGGGACTCGTGACGAATATCTTTGATACATATATTGAAATATACTTGTATATAAGCTATATATGTGTGTTGTACCGGTATATTATTTTTGAGCAGTTATACACATTCTTTATTTTTTCTGAAACGCGTTTTCTGAAAAATAGCGTTTCTTTGATGCGGTGTACATCATAACTCAAAAACTAATGAATGGATCTCTCTGAAATTTTGCACATTTCTTTATAAATCATTTTACTAGGTAGTGACGTTGAGTTTTTGCTTTTATTTTGAATATTTTTTTTTATAACCATTTTTCCGATTATCAAACACGATTTTTTACGTTTTTTTCGATTTTTTGACTTTAAAGTCGTACCAAAAATTTAAAACTCAATTTAATAAAAAAAACCTCGACGTCACTACCTGAAGAAACTTTTAAACTAACCAAAACTTTTTGAATTATATGTTTCATGATTGTGTCACTAGATATCGTGTACACCGCAAAGCTTTTTTTTTGGACTGTTTACTAAAAAATGACGCCAATGGCTCATTTTTCAATATTTTTCAATAAAAATTTAACGCAATACTCTTCAAGTGTTGTTCTTTAAGATAGACTTTCACCCATTTAGCTTACCTTTACCAGATTTCCACAAATCGTTCTTAAAAATATGCTTAAAAAATGCAAAATTAATCATACCCCCCCCCCTTAATACAGACAATTATTTTCGTAAAAAAATATAGGGGAAACTTTTCAAGATCGCAGCGCCATACGCGACAAAGCTGGAACACTCGAAACTGACATTAAACTGTTACTTGTGTATTTGTTTACATCGTGAAAATGAAGACAAGTTGTATTTTTCCTGTTTTTCCAAGCTTTTTTTTTATTTAAAGGTAATCTACGATTTACAAGATATGTAATTTTAACTAAATTACAAGGAAATTTTTAGTTTTTCATTGTATTTTTAATTCTTTTTGACTGTGTGTCAATATAAGAGCAACAAAAATATACTAAATATATTAGTAAAAATTAATATCTCTGCCTGAAAAAGTAGAAGGGCGTTTTAATATATCAACTGATGATTTAGGCAAATTTTGGGTCGAGTAATTGCTTTTTTCAGTCTTTTTTTGGACGTAAAAAATCACTTTCCATAAAATGCAACGAGCAAACATGCATGCATGGGTTTGGATTTTTGCCCATTTTTAGTTTTTGGGTCCATAAAAACCTACCCAGCAAACATTGAACTAACGGCCGAACGCCGGCAAACTGCTTTTACGCTGGTACATTGCTGGCACCAGAAGTAAGTGCAACGCCAGTATTAATAATGTACTTCACATTTGTATTTCGCACTCTGCCTATACGAAGTACTTTACCAGCATTTTATAAGCATTCCTTATTTGTATTAATCCAAGGTTATTTCTAGCGGGCCAGTGCTTATGTTTATAACTTTTTTTTAATGTAATAATTTGAAAAGTCTGACCGTTCTTAGTCATAAAACACCCTAATGGCGTGGCCTTCGAGGGTCGGTACAAGTGATATTCTGTTAGTATAAGTTCGGACGTGTTGGTGAATAGTTTTTAAAGATGTGTATTTGAATAGTTATTGATTGTGACCATTATACAGTTTTTTATTGTGATTTGTGTGTGTTTTGTTAGATTTAAGGACGTAGTTTACACAAACTATTTCATATTAAATTGTTTAATTTTTAGTTTAGTTCAATCATAGTTTTTTCATGTAATAAAATTTTCAATTATTAATAAATCTGATACAAGATTATAAATATGTCATTTAAAAAATATAATTTGTCATATTTCATTTTGAATAGTGACATCTTAAATATTTTGTAAATATAATACTAACCTAAAATAATACAAACTTAATCCAAAACTGTAAAGCTTTTTTTACAATATAACCAAGTTTCTAAAAGTCAGTAATACACTATAAAAATCACCAAAATAACCAGATCTAGTTTGTTCTTACAAAAGTGAACAGCTTATAGCATTAATGCTTATAAAATTTGTTTATTGAATTTATTTTAACAAGTATGATTTCTTTAGGTTGGCACTCTTCAAGTCAGGGGGAAAAGATGTGGTAGATAATACAAGACGAATATTGGCGAAAATTATTAGTCACCCCTTATCTTTAGGATGAAATTGGTTTGACCGAAATGGCAGAAAACCATTTTCTTAAAATTCTTCATTAAATTAATAAATTAAAGAAACTAATTCCTGTTATTCCTGAAATTATATTTATTTAATATTTATAAATAAATCAATAAATTATAACTGTTAATTCAATTTACAATCGGCTAGTTTTACCATCGTTGAATAAATTTATTTAACAACTTAAGTTAACAATATCGCATCATTCTATTGACAGCAATGTTAATTTCTTCATTAATAGTTTAAAACCGATGCGATATTGTCAACTTTACTTGTTAAATAAATTTATTCAACGATGGTGAAAATGGCCAAATGAGTATTTATTTTGCACCTAACCATTAATTTATTTTAATACTGGGTAAGTACACATATATTACATTTGAAACACTAGAGAGTGGGTATAATATAAGCACTAGTCTGTCAGAAATAAATCTTGCAACTAATGCGATTATTTTGCACTTTACCGTTGCTGGGCCAGCTAACGGCCACGGGGACACCGGGGTACTGGCCCAGTGCAAAATGCCAGCACTGGACCAATGCGAAATGCCAGCACTGGCCCAGTGCGAAATGCCAGCACTGGCCCATTACTTTCAATGCACTTTACCGTTGCTGGGCCAGCAACTGATACATCAATGGACCAGCTAAGGGCCACGGGACACCGGGGTACTGGCCCAGTACGAAATGCCAGCACTGGCCCATTACTTTCAATGCCGGCGAGTATGTGCTTTACCAG
The DNA here is from genome assembly GCA_963971575.1 of Liopterus haemorrhoidalis. NCBI lineage: Eukaryota > Metazoa > Arthropoda > Insecta > Coleoptera > Dytiscidae > Liopterus > Liopterus haemorrhoidalis. The sequence goes on along the minus strand of OZ020612.1, from coordinate 3,530,980 downwards.
TACTGGTCCGGATAAAAATGTTTGCTGGGTACGATCCACTTTTTTTCTGCCTCCAAACTTCGTTTTAATTGATATTTTTTTCGATTTAGGTAAATTATGAAATGTTATGTGGGATTCTTCCTTATTCACGATTTACATTGCGGCACACAACAAAATTGATTGTTTTTTTGCCATGATTCACAAAAATTTGAATTAATTTTTATCTGATTATCTTTAATTAAGGTACCTATATATGTATAATTATGTATTTCATATTTTATTATATAGTTGCAGATTTGGGTTCGTATCTTTCGCAAATTGTCATCAGATATCAGACGGTTTGGAAGTTTCCCCTATAGTTTTATTTTTATAAAGAATAAAATTTCATTTCACTATTTTGCTGGTACCTGATACTACAGTTGAAGAAAAGCCTTATATTTTTTAATGTTATATAAATTTCTTTGGATTTGGCGACCCCGAAACATTTTCTCGCGACCCCTCTGGGGGTCGGGACCCACGGTTTGCACACCACTGGTCTAGATCAGGGGTCTGCAACCTTTCAGTGACAAAGAGCCAAATCTATATTGAAAACAAAAACAATAACATGGAAGAGCCGCTAAAAAATATATGCTATATTTAAGAAAAAAACGTAAATATTGTTATTAATATATAACAATTTATATTAATATATGTATAAATAAATTAATATTTACTTATACATTTAATTTGTGATACCTATTGCACTTGCCAGTATATTACAATATAATAATTTTTTTTTACTGGGACGATTGCTACTTTCATAGTATAGACTTCAATATTTGGTAAATATTCAGTAATCTTTAACTTAAGGCAGCACTCAAGTTTCAGTCAGTAAGATTACTTTTTAACTGACTATTAATTTCATATGTGAAAAGACTTGCTCACAGTAATGTGTGGATCCGAAAATTGTCAGTAGTCCAAAAGCATAATTTTTTAAATGATTGAACTATTCTGGAAGACGATTCCAAGTTTCGAAATCAACTTTATCTACAACTTGAAGATTGCGAATTTCGGTCCACTTATGCTGGATAAAATGAACTTTCCTCTTTCTAAAATTTCCAGTTCAGAATTAACTTTTATAAATATATTATTCCATAAATCTTTGGATTTCAAATCCAATAATTGAAGTTCAAATTGTACCTGATTAATCAATGGGAATGGTGATGAATGTACCCAGCAAACATTTTTATCCGGACCAGTACTGGTAAAGCACATACTCGCCGGCATTGAAAGTAATGGGCCAGTGCTGGCATTTCGTACTGGGCCAGTACCCCGGTGTCCCGTGGCCCTTAGCTGGTCCATTGATGTATCAGTTGCTGGCCCAGCAACGGTAAAGTGCATTGAAAGTAATGGGCCAGTGCTGGCATTTCGCACTGGGCCAGTGCTGGCATTTCGCATTGGTCCAGTGCTGGCATTTTGCACTGGGCCAGTACCCCGGTGTCCCCGTGGCCGTTAGCTGGCCCATTGATGTATCAGTTGCTGGCCCAGCAACGGTAAAGTGCAAAATAATCGCATTAGTTGCAAGATTTATTTCTGACAGACTAGTGCTTATATTATACCCACTCTCTAGTGTTTCAAATGTAATATATGTGTACTTACCCAGTATTAAAATAAATTAATGGTTAGGTGCAAAATAAATACTCATTTGGCCATTTTCACCATCGTTGAATAAATTTATTTAACAAGTAAAGTTGACAATATCGCATCGGTTTTAAACTATTAATGAAGAAATTAACATTGCTGTCAATAGAATGATGCGATATTGTTAACTTAAGTTGTTAAATAAATTTATTCAACGATGGTAAAACTAGCCGATTGTAAATTGAATTAACAGTTATAATTTATTGATTTATTTATAAATATTAAATAAATATAATTTCAGGAATAACAGGAATTAGTTTATTTAATTTATTAATTTAATGAAGAATTTTAAGAAAATGGTTTTCTGCCATTTCGGTCAAACCAATTTCATCCTAAAGATAAGGGGTGACTAATAATTTTCGCCAATATTCGTCTTGTATTATCTACCACATCTTTTCCCCCTGACTTGAAGAGCGCCAACCTAAAGAAATCATACTTGTTAAAATAAATTCAATAAACAAATTTTATAAGCATTAATGCTATAAGCTGTTCACTTTTGTAAGAACAAACTAGATCTGGTTATTTTGGTGATTTTTATAGTGTATTACTGACTTTTAGAAACTTGGTTATATTGTAAAAAAAGCTTTACAGTTTTGGATTAAGTTTGTATTATTTTAGGTTAGTATTATATTTACAAAATATTTAAGATGTCACTATTCAAAATGAAATATGACAAATTATATTTTTTAAATGACATATTTATAATCTTGTATCAGATTTATTAATAATTGAAAATTTTATTACATGAAAAAAACTATGATTGAACTAAACTAAAAATTAAACAATTTAATATGAAATAGTTTGTGTAAACTACGTCCTTAAATCTAACAAAACACACACAAATCACAATAAAAAACTGTATAATGCTCACAATCAATAACTATTCAAATACACATCTTTAAAAACTGTTCACCAACACGTCCCAACTTATACTCACAGAATATCACTTGTACCGACCCTCGAAGGCCACGCCATTAGGGTGTTTTATGACTAAGAACGGTCAGACTTTTCAAATTATTACATTCAAAAAAAGTTATAAACATAAGCACTGGCCCGCTAGAAATAATCTTGGATTAATACAAATAAGGAATGCTTATAAAATGCTGGTAAAGTACTTCGTATAGGCGGAGTGCGAAATACAAATGTGAAGTACATTATTAATACTGGCGTTGCACTTACTTTTGGTGCCAGCAATGTACCAGCGTAAAACCAGTTTGCCGGCGTTCGGCCGTTAGTTCAATGTTTGCTGGGTAATTGCTGCATATCTGCTTCAATTAATTTTGTTAAAAGAGCTAGTTTAGCTTTATATTTTCTAAACTCTTTAAATCTTTCTCCAAAAGCTTCTTGCATGTTAACAATAGTTTGTGCAAAAAAAATGCATTAATAACGTTGTTATTGTCATTATGCTTTTGAAAATTAATAAAATGTAAAAATTTTTCTGCACGTATCAGAAATTACTTCTTCTAAAAGGGAATATGCAGCAACTCGGGGAATTACCGGGCGTGAATTGCACCGTAAAACATCCTGAACAATACAAAAACTCTATAGTACAGGCAGAAAGTTGAAAATTAAAAAATAAATTATACTAAAATAAAAACCAGCCAATTTTCAAAGATATATAATATTTTCTAAAAGAGCAGCAGGTTGCATTTATCCTCTCTCCGCATTTATCCTCTCCATTTAATCCGTCTACATCTCTCTCTCTCTCTCTCTCTCTCTCTCTCTCTCTCTCTCTCTCTCTCTCTCTCTCTCTCTCTCTCTCTCTCTCTCTCTCTCTCTCTCTCTCTCTCTCTCTCTCTCTCTCTCCTTATTTCTGTTGCATTCTCTTTGCTTCTAAGTTTTATTATACTTCGGGAATTTTGTTCTTTTCGGATCCAGTGAAGTAAGATTTTAAAATATGTGTCTGTAAGTCAGAAAATGTAGACATATTATAATTCCAGGAACTTACCTGACCTCTAGGTATCTATTAATAAGGTACCCGTTATAAGGTACAACCCTTATTATAACTTACAACCCCCAATCCTAAAAACCAACAAGTGAAAGCCACAGGTGTCCCCGAACCTGCACAACAGGCACGGCTTTCAAATTATTAACTTCAGATTTACTTCATACGACATTGGGCGAAAAACGTAAAATAACGAACAAACATTATTTATTAAAATATATTTTAAAGCTATATTTCTCAAAAATCTGTCAAATAAATTGTACTAAAAATATTTTTATTTTGACGCTAAATTACCCCTGTAGCACATCCTGATTGGACCAACATTGGCTGTAATATTGCCCGATTATTGGCAAGGATAGCAGGGTTCTATATTCAAAGACAGCCAATATTGTAAACATGTAGGATATGTATAGTAACAACTAATATTCGCTACAAAATTGTTGTACCATATTGTACATATATAGGTCATAAATTGGGCAAAATATCAAGATTTAGCCAATGTTCAATATAGCTTATATATTGTCTCTATATTGGCTAACCATTTTGTGCTACAGGGGTAGCTTTTCACATACTATTAAGTATTATTATTTTCTGAAAATTGTGATTTTTAATATACAACCGCATGAACTTTTTTGGACACCTGAAATATGTGAAAGTTCACTCTTCATATCAATTTTATTGTTAGCATGTAGCAATATGAATACAGCACTCTCCCTCCCCCCCTTCTCTAATAAATCTCCTCCATTGTTTAATGGCTCTTATTATCGTCAAAGATATATTTAGACTTGTTGTGTTCAATTGTTTAAGTCCAAAGGGTTCAGTCCACGAATTCACTGAAGATTCATCACGCAGGTTTGTGCACTCAACCTTTCATCTTCTAATAAAATATGTGCGTAAATCAGCGCTTCTAAAACTTGTACAAGGTTTACCTTTTATGTTTTTACAAACGACCACTAGATGGCAATATTGAAATGTCTACAATATTCGTAAAATTTGATATTTGTTATTGTGAAATCAGTGGCAGCTTATAAATTGACCGAGTAGTTTCTTGACAGTGGGTGTTTAACAAAAAAGTTTGTGAAAAAATGGATATTACTCGTGAAGGTTTTCGTTGGATGATTTTTTATGATTTTAGTAAAGGCCTAACTCAACAACAATTCATAGATTCGCTTCGTTCAACTTTTGGTAATGAAGCGCCATCAGAAAAGACTGTTTAATAATAATAATAACAATAATAATAATAATAATAATAATAATAAAGGTTGCTGAAGTTTGAGATTAGTGGACGCTTGTCAAGACCTGACAAACCCGATAATAATAATAATAATAATTGGCACAACAAAGTGGCCACCGCAGTACACTGGAATCTCTGCAAAAAGTACGGGTTACCATCTGGCAACAACTGGTGGGACCATATTCCAGAAAAGGTAGCTGAGAATGAGCAGGCTAAAATACTGTGGGATTTTCGAATCCAAACCGACAAACACCTCGAGCACAACACACCAGACATCACAGTAGTGGAAAGAAAACGAGTCTGGATCATTGATATAGCGATACCAGGAGACAGCAGAGTACGAGATAAGGAGCTGGAGAAGATCACGAGGTACAAAGACCTGCAGGTTGAAATTGTGCGACTTTGGGAAAGGAAAACCAGTGTAGTTCCCATAGTAATAGGCGCCCTAGGAGCAATACCACCTAATCTCCAGAAACACTTGGACGCGTAAGGGCTGCAACGGATTACAACCGGACAGTTGCAAAAGGCAGCCCTGTTGGGAACAGCACGAATTTTGCGAAGATACCTTTGCGACTCTTAGGTCCTTGGTTAGGACCCGATTCGTGAAGAGGACATTTTTTCTCCCAGTGTTTTACTGTGTAACATAACTAATAATAATAATAATAATAATAATAATAGTCTCTAGTATGACGCGGCTCAAAAGGTTGCTGAAGTTTGAGATTAGTGGACGCTTGTCAAGACCCGACAAACCCCATAATAATAGTAATAATAATAATAATAATAATAATAATAATAATAAAAGCTGTATCCCGGGTATAAAGTTAATCTTGTAGTCCTGATAGTTGGTGTTTTGGGTGGCATGAAAGCCTCCTATCGAAGGGAAATTGAGTCCATTCCCGCCTGTAGATCTTCTGCCAACTCTTTGATCTGCAGGATGCAGAAAGCAGTGCTGCTCGGGGTCACTCCGCATTGTGCGGGCACTGGATCTAGCGTAATTTCAGCGGCTGTATATCGCCAGGGTTTGGGATGCAGCCGTGTGTATTTAGCTCCACTAGTCTCTAGTATGACGCGGCTCAAAAGGTTGCTGAAGTTTGAGATTAGTGAACGCTTGTCAAGACCTGACAAACCCCATCATAATAATAATAATCTTTATTAGAGTAAGACATTTATACATGCATATCATCGTCATCATAAACTGACAAAGCAGTAAATACATTAATTTAATTAAAAATAATAATTTACAATATTTAGTTGACAAAACTAGTAGATACATTACTACAAAGAAATTCTTGCATAGTGTAATAGCAGTGCTCATGTAGGAGATTACTAATAATAGTTTTAAACTTAACAACTGGAAGATCTTTGACGTCCTGCGGTAGTTTGTTATAAAATATTGGTCCCCAGTAGTCGGGGCTGTGCGTGGAGCCTGCTAGTCTTACTTGTTTGGTAACTAGGTGGTATTTGTGTCGCGTATTATGAGAGTGTATGCTAGCATGAGTGGAAAATTTATTAATTTGTTTCTTTGTGTGGATTAGGCAGTAATATATGTATAGACATGGCAATGGTAATATTTTTAATTTTTTTAATAAAGGCTTGCAGTGTTCTGTCAGCCCGCTTTTTGTTAAGATTCGTATAGCTCTTTTTTGAATTATAAAAAGTCGTTTGCTATGTGGACTTGAGCCCCACAATAATATGCCGTACCGTAAACGACTATGAAAAAGTGCGAAATACGCTTGTTTTGCTGTGTCCTCGGTTGTCAATAGCATTAGTCTTTTTAGAGCGTAGAGCACTGAAGATAGTTTAGTGCTAGTTTTAAAAATATGGTGTTTCCAGTTTAGGTCTGTATCAAGATATATGCCCAAAAACTTGACATTAGCTTTCTTTATAGGTAAATATTTTTTATTTGTTATAAGAAGGTTCTGGGTTTTATTTTTATTTAATTTTAGTTTATTTGCAGTAAACCAGTTTTCCGCAATTTCAATCGTGCGTTGAGTCAGAGTGGTTATCGACTCTAGGGTGTTTTCAGCGCATAAAAACGTAGTCATCTGCAAATAAAATTGTTTTCATCGGTATATTGCTAGGCAGGTCGTTAATATAGAGCAGGAATAGGATTGGGCCGATTACAGAACCCTGGGCTATTCCTGGGTTTACAATTGGTTTGCAGAATTTCGTCGTGGTCGTGCGTCCGTCAGTGATGAATCTCGTGAAGGTCGACCAAAATCGGTTGTGATTCAAAAGAACATCGATGCTGTGTGCAAAATGATTGAAAAAGATCGGCATCCTTTGGCATATCGCAGACTGCAATACATTCGATGTTGCATGAACATTTAGTTGTGAAAAAGGTCGCTAAACAACTTAAGCCGCTTGTCTACAATTTCTACCGTACAGAGAGACAGACACATTGGTGGTCATACTTATAAAATCCTAAAAATAGCAATACAATTAACTTCAAGATAATGTAATTTAATTTAAAATAGAGAGTACAATTCTAGGGAATGATATTTGGCTTTTGCATGAAGGTACGATGTTTACTAGAGTCACTCCTGGCTAAGTCCTTAATCGTTAGGTGCTCCAGTAATTTGTCTGATCCAATCCGAGACAGATGGTATACTCGTATAGACTCCAGGATGGCCGGGCAAACCACAATCTCGCCCAAATGAGACGATCCCTACTAGACGACCATTCTCATAATCAATCAAAGGACCTCCAGAATCTCCAACGCAAGAATCCTTTCCACCTGACCAATCTCCAGCGCAGAGCATCCTGAAAATAAACAGTCTTCAATCATCATACATACTGGGTGGAACCATTAAAAAACAGTTTTTAGGGTTCTGTTCGGTAAAAATTGTAGCCAAATGGCTAAACCTAGAGAGTTGAAATTTGGCATGCATATACAACTCTTTGACCCGCACATAGGAAAAATACTTAAATATCTAAAAAACATATCCCCCTAAAAATATAAACAAATATGTGCTCATCGACAAAAAAAATATTTTTTTAAATTCTGAGTAGGGTATTAAATGAAAGCCTTTAGTACGTGGATTAACGATCAAAATTTTATTTTTGCAAAATAAATTATTTTATACCATACAATAATGTGACAATCAACCTTAATCCGGTCGTTAATCCTCCGCAGGTAGTCCCGTCCCTACCCATACCTGATCCCAACCACCCAACCAATAGCAACACACCTATAACCGGCTCCCACTCTTACAATACTCGGTATAAAAACTCGAAGAAAATTGAAATGATCACTTCTCGTGATCGCTGAAGACGGAAACAGATTGTTGAGCAGTTTCCGAAACGTCCGAATTTATTTATAATATACTCATGAAGTATTAAGTATATCGTTTTGATACTAATACTCATTATATTGTACTATTCTAGCCTAGTACTATCAGCAATGGCAAACGTCCAAAATAACGGTGTCCGCATTAATATTGGACCATTGCAAAATAATTTCAAAGATATTACCGTGTATACTAAACATACCTGGCAGATATGGGCGTCCTGTATTTTTTAAAATATGAATTACATCGGTTGAAGTTCAGCATTTTAATTTTTACTACTCGTAATGCGTCGGGAAAACTTGTCTGTATATCCAATACTATACCTGGCACCGTATTGCCCCAACCTGCAAAAAAAGTTATTTATATTGCTAGATGCCTAAGTAAATTTTTTGGTCGAGATGTTGTAAGGGCCGAAGCTCATAAAGCCTTTGAGGACAAAAAAATAACTACTGTATACTATACCTAAGACATACAGTAGCGTATTTTCTTTTGGTACAAAATATGACATTCTTACTCTCTGTTGTTTATCAAATTCAATTCCTTGGTGGATACGAAATATTGGGTATACCTACAACAATAAAATTACAGTCTGTTCTAAACGGTTAGGCGGAACTAAATGGGAATTTCGTTCTTTTAGGTTGTCACGAGACGGGACCTTGCTTGGGTTATTTAATTTTTCACGTTGGAATGTCAAAATTTAAAATTCCAACAATGAAACCATGGAAACGAATGACATATGTCAAAATTAAATTATTTTTTTTGCATATTTTAATGACAAAAAAATAAATAAATGGTAAATTTGTATTCAGAATGACACAAAAAATCAAAATATAAAGAAAATGACATTTTAAAATGATATTAACCTTAACAAAAAAATGTTTATTGTAAGTATGATTTACAAAGCTTAAACAAAACGGCCGAAAAGCACGATTTAAATGATGAAAGTAACTAGATTGCAAAATCTAGTTCCGCCTAACCGTTTGGAACAGACTTTAAATACATTTAATTTTCAAAATATTGACTATTATTTTCGACAAATTTGATTTAGGCCCGGTATTTCGAACCATAGATAAAATTGACTATAAGCTGTTCACTTTTGTAAGAACACACTAGATCTAGTTATTTTGGTTACTTTTATGGTGTGTTACTGACTTTAAATGTCAATTAAAAACATTCCTTACGCTGTAAAACCGACTTTAGGTTGATAAGGTTATGATCATTATAATTAAGATATCATTTTTCAATATGACATATGTCAAATGGATCGACATTTTAAAAAAGTGACATTTTTTAATACCAACATGACATACAGCTTCAAAGGTGCAAACTATTGAAAACAAAATTACCTCTTAATTTGTTCTTACAAAAGTGAACAGCTTATATCTATCTACACCACAATAATCACCAAGGGTACATTCGATTTGACGCTCCGAGCGTTCCGAGTACGCTCTGTACACTCAAACGTGTTCGATTTGACGCTCGGAGTACACTCAATTGCATTCGTTTTGCGATCGAGCGAGCATTTAGAGTCGCTCTATGTGTTCGGGCTTTTAAGACCGAGCATATGGAGTATGACGTAAAAAAGTGGGGGAACGGCGGGAAAGAAATGAAAGTTTAAAATTAAATTATAAATAAAATAAAAATAAGAGCCTTAGACAAATAACAATAGACAAATAATATTGTTATTTGTCTATGGCTACAGAGTACCTACAGCCATTTTATGTATTTGTGACGTTCTGTAAACAGCAAAAAAATTATTAAAATGCACCGTGCATAAAATTAAAATGTAAAAAATTCATTAAATTAAGTCATTAATTATTATTTAATTTTTAATTAATTTTATTTCTTCATCATTGAAAAAAAATCAAGGAAAAACCGAGGTATATAATTTTGATTCATGACTGACGTGAACTAACCTAAAATTGTAGGGTTAGATTTTATAAACATTACGTCACAAGAACGCTCGCTCCGTTAGTGCTCTATTCATGACGTCACCATCAACTGTTCGCTCAGCGCTCACTCTACTCTGTACAACTCGAATGCACCCCAAAGTAACCAGACCTACTTTCGTATTACAAATTGAGACGGATTATATGCCTAATATGTACATATAAGCTGTTCAGTTTTGTAAGAACACACTAGATCTGGTTATTTTGGTTACTTTTATGGTGTGTTACTGACTTTAAATGTCAATTAAAAATATACCTTACGCTGTAAAAGATATCATTTTTCATTATGACATAAGTGAAATGGATCAACATTTTAAAAAAGTGACATTTTTTAATACCAACATGACATACCGCTTCAAAGGTGCAAACTATTGAAAACAAAATTCACTCTTAGTTTGTTCTTACAAAAGTGAATTGCTTATACAGTCTGTTTCAAAGGCTTAGGCGGAACTAGATTTTGCAATTTAGTTACTTTCATCGCTTAAATCGTGCTTTTCGGCCGTTTTGTTTAAGCTTTGTAAATCATACTTACAATAAACATTTTTTGGTTAAGGTTAATATCATTTTAAAATGTCATTTTCTTTATATTTTGATTTTTTGTGTCATTCTTAATAAAAATTTCCCATTTATTTATTTTCTTGTCATTAAAATATATAAAAAAATAATTTAATTTTGACATAGGTCATTCGTTTCCATGGTTTCATTGTTGTAATTTTAAATTTTGACATTCCAACTTGAAAAATGAAATAACCCAAGCAAGGTCCCTTGTCGTGACAACCTAAAAGAACGAAATTCCCATTTAGTTCCGCCTAAGCGTTTGAAACAGACTGTAACTAGAGTTGGAAATACAGAAAGCAATTTATCCTAGTGACTATCAAGAGAATAATATTATCCCATTGATAGTTATTCTTATAGATAGCAGTAAGGTGGAAATACCGGGCCTTAACTGGGTAAAGTCTGTTCCAAACGGTTAGGCGGAACTAGATTTTGCAATCTAGTTACTTTCATCGTTTAAATCGTGCTTTTCGGCCGTTTTGTTTAAGCTTTGTAAATCATACTTACAATAAACATTTTTTGGTTAAGGTTAATATAATTTTAAAATGCCATTTTCTTTATATATTGATTTTTTGTGTCATTCAAATGAAAATTTCCCATTTATTTATTTTTTTGTCATTAAAAATTGTAAAAAAAATAATTTAATTTTGACATATGTCTTCGTTTCCATGGTTTCATTGTTGGAATTTTAAATTTTGACATTCCAACGTAAAAAATTAAATAACCCAAGCAAGGTCCCTTCTCGTGACAACCTAAAAGAACGAAATTCCCATTTAGTTCCGCCTAACCTTTTGGAACAGACTGTAGTTTATCTTACCTGTAAAACAGCTATGTCATAGTCTATATCCAAGCCTACTAATTTAAAATGTGGGTGTATTATAATTCTATTTATGCGATGAAGGTATCCACCACGTTCCTTTACAGTCGAGCCAGCACGAACGTAGAATCTAGCAGCTATACTGAAATTACAATAAACGATCTACAACAGTCAAAATGGTAAAAAAAAAACACTAATAGAGCTATTCTGAACAAGACTTGCGCTAAATTAACACTGAGTGTAAAAAATCGCAAAAATCTTAAAATCGACACGAGTAAACTCACATTTCTAGTCAACCGATTTTTACCAAAAGTTGATCAACTTATGCCATTGATGTCAAAAGCTTAAATATGAAGTTTCATAAAAATCCTTTTAGCCGAATTTGCTCTGCACGTGTACACAGACAGATAAACGGACGGACTGACGGACGGACAGACCGATAGACAGACAGACAGACAGACAGATAGACCGACAGACAGACAGACAGACCGACAGACATCATGCTAAAAATAGTCAAAACGTTATGTAGGGACCTCAATTCGTGGAGATCCATCGAAATGTCAAAATCGGTATGATCACAATACCTCCATATATGTTGGCGGTCGGTAAAAATTTATTTAACAAAAGTTGCTATAAAAGCAATAACCAACAACTTTTATTTGAGACAATTTTTGATAAAGCAGCATACATTAAACAAGTACTTTGTGATGGCGGTTGGTCCTGTGTATGTAGGTACTTTCCCATGGGGTTTTCGTAAATACAAATTATGAAATTGTCAACGTAATATAATACGGTAATCAGACCAATTCTGTAACTCAGTTACTATGTTCATAGTAACTAAATTCGTCACTATGAGCAAGGTCAGTTACTATCATGAATGAAAGTCATTATACTTTTTATAATATTTTATCTTGTAGTAACGTTACTACACTGTAACTTTTTACAGAATTGATCTGATTGTCTTTTACAATAATAACTACTCCGCTGCGTGATGGCGGTCGGTCCTGTGGTGGCCACAGCTAATTTTTTTTTCACTATTTCCATCCAGATACCTTTATCAACTAACAATATCGAAATGAAACAATTCCATAGTAGTCGTAGAAAAAACATTATTTACCCTTCTAAAAAACAGTGTGCTGCAGTTATGGCCCAATTATAAGTCAATATTGAAGCTCCGCAAATTTGTGCATATCTCCAACTATATTTTTTTTCCAATGACAACTGGAAACAGAAGAGGTTATTTTATTATTATTACTATACCTTTTCAAGTTCAAATTGGCACTAATCAAAATAAAATGACAATTAACAAAATCAAAATGACAATTAACAAATTCAAGTTGTCATTAAATAATTTTAAATTAGCAGTATCATACGATTAAATAGTAATAGTAGTAATAGTAATAGTAATAGTATCATAATATAAAAATTAGTGGAACAGAAATTCAATTGAAAAAATATATAGAACAAAAAAGTATGGTTTTTTTATTTTAAACAATTTTTATCAAGCAAATTTTTGCTGTTAAATCAATAATAAGTAATTTTAAATTAGCTTGTTTTTTACTTTACCCAATATGTGCTTACCATAAACGGCCAATTATTGATTTTAGTTTCCCATCCACCTATAATTCGAATGTGGGTCGCACCTCTTGATCCTAAAAAAAGAAAATGTTAAATATTATGCACCAAAATTCAAAATTTTGTAAGAATGCTTTTCTTAAAATGAATACATATACAGCAGTTTGCATCTAAGTTGGCAGTTCGCAATTAGATGCGCTGTAGACTCGATAAATATCGTACGGAGCTCATTCCATACTCGACCGTTGTACAGATACTACATAAAGCATAGTTGGAACGTGTTTTGTTTCTATTTTTTTTTTTTGATCCGGTAAAAATTCTCCTTCAATTGATACAATTACGGAGCTTGTGTTACCCTTTTCACACCGGATGTTTAAGTTTAGATGTTAAAGTGAAGGAGTGTTAAAGTGTTGGTATGAAAGCGTATGTCCTTGGTTTAAATCAAGCAAGCTTTAGTACGTAAATCTGCGTGTTAAACATAGTCCGCATTGACAACATAATTTCTATTATAAAAAATCAGCTGTGACCACCACAGGACCGACCGCCATCAGAAAGTACTTGTATAAAATACATTCTAGCAGCAGAGTAGAAATAACTTGGCCTAATATTTTTTAACAGAGATATTATTTATCCATATACCATGGAAACGTTACATATAAGTATGAAAAAATAGATTTTTCAAAAAAACAATCGTTTTATCGAAGAATGTCTCAAATAAAAGTTGTTAGTTATTGCTTTCATAGCAACTTTTGTTAAATACAATTTTTCGAAATATTTTTCTGTTGTGAAATATTCGCAAAAATCTTAAAATCGACACGAGTGAACTCCCATTTCCAGGCAACCGATTTTTACCAAAAGTTGATCAACTCGTGCCATTGATGTCAGAAGCTTAAATATGAAGTTTCATGAAATCCTTCAAGCCGAATTTGCTCTGCACGTGTACACAGACAGACGGATGGACAGACAGACAGACAGACAAACAGTCAGACGGACAGACGGACAGATGGACAGACAGTCCGACAGACATCATGCTAAAAATAGTCAAAACGTTATGTAGGGACCTCAATCCATCGAAATCTCAAAATGTCAAATTCGGTATTATCACAATACCTCCCTTATATATGTTGGCGGTCGGTAAAAATACTGTTTTAATTTTTGCTGTCAACATTTTATATTGTCATAAACAAGAGTACTGTATTATATCCACGTTATAATAAGTTTATACTTATTGTTATAATAAAATTATTTATTTTAAAAATGTATTTAATAAAATACAGAGCTACAATAATTGAGATAAAATGTATCGACTTACATGTTAATACAGGTGTAATATATTCTTTACTGTAGCGTCTTTATTGTAGAATGAAATGAAATATCCATATTTGTTTATAATAATTCAAAACGTGCTTCTGCGCAGACAGTTCAAAACTGGTAATTTCCTGACGGTAACTTAAGGACAAAATTACTGTAGCAGATGACAGCACTGGATATTTAAACATCAAGTGTGAAAGCAAACCAATGTTAAACATCGGTGAACTTTAAGTTCACTCGTCTTAAAGTTCTAGTGTGAAAAGGGTATTAGTTAATATTGGGAACAGCAATCGAAAAAAATATAGATTTCAATGTTATTCTTCTATATTCCGCTGAATTATATGCTTTATTAAAATGGACCGCAATTAGAAAAGTTTAAAAAACACTGGCATACCATTATTTTTCTTTACATTTTTTCGTAGACTGTCTTCATTTAATTTTTTACATTTCTTATTCTGTTTAATTTTTTCTTTTATACCTATTGGTTCAAATGCATTACCGTTTGGGCTAAATTTATTTGGTTTTAGTTTATTTAATTCTGGTTCAATCTTGTCAGAATTAAAAATATAATCTATTTCTTGTGACGATGATTCACTAAAATTATGATTAAATAGCAACGTGTCTATGGAACTAATATTTTGTAAATGATTATTTTGTAATTTATGGTGTAAATAGTTTAAAATCATTTCATTTTCATCAATTTGTAAATGTAATAGTTGGTCTGGTGTCAGTAATTTAAGAATGTCTATACTTAAATACATCCATGGCATCAATTTAAGCTGTATTTCATCTAATTTTGTTATTACTTCTTTTATTTGATTCGCGGTTAAACTTCGTATTTGTTCTATTGTAAAGTGCTTCACTCTATCGGCGTCCAAGCCAACTAAAACTCCATTAGATATATATCTCACATAATACGGATTAAGAACACTTATTAATTCTGGTTTTATGGTATTTAATACGCGAGTTGTAATTTTCTGCATGTGTTTTGATTCCCATTCTTCTACTTCTTCTTTTGTAATTTTTATTAAAGTCTCATTACTCGCTAGTGGGAGTTGGTCTGGTACCAAAAAGGCACTAGACTCAAAAATTCCTATTTAGGTAAATAAAATAATTTATTAGTGAAATTTTGAAACTATCAATCTGAGTAAATATTGTTAATAAATAAAATGTTACCTAATATAATATAATTTGTTGTGAATATTAAGAAAAATATTAATTTCATTTCATTAATGTACAAAGACAGTTAGAACACTAAAAAATATGTATTGCAAAAACGCATATAAATAATAAAATTTTAATTATCTTTTGTATTTTTCTAAGATCAGTCCGTAGAAAATTATATATTGTTAATGTACAATCGAATATTGTTAAAAAGGACATGCTTGTTAATTTATTAATCGAAAAATTAACTAAGCGATTATTGCGACTAAAAATATTGAAAAAAATGTATTATTTTTGCTGTAAAATCATTAGATATTTGTCATTAAATTATACAGTTAGGTATATCGTGGTTTCAATACTAATTAAGGAAAAAAAAACAAAAAGTAAAATGTGTTCAAGCAGAATCAGACGTATAGTCGGATTGCTGATAGGTGACTGTTACATGTATGTATCAACTAGTGCATTCATATAATAATCTAGTTACCATTTTTCAGCGATTTTAAAAATGTTTTTTGTTATTTATCTTAGCTGTCAGTGTCTGTTAATAATATTAATTAATAGAGCTTGCGGCCAATTATTAAATTCACAAACTTTAATTTTAAATCTGCTGGAATATTTTAATTCCGAAAAAGAGGACAATGTGCCACTTATTTCTCTATCTTGTGTCCATCAAAGAGTAGCAGCTGCCTTGAAGATTTCGGAATCAACAATTCGTAGAATTATAAAATGTAATAAATCTGAACTTCTCACTAACAAAATCAGGAAAAACCGAAGGGAATTAAAATCTGAACCAGTTTATTTTATTGATACATTGGCAGAAACGTATGGTCATGAAGTACTAAGATTACCTCCTTATCTCTGCCAGTTTAACCCCATTGAACTAATTTGGAGTATAACAAAAATTTATTATGATAGACATATTGGTCAAACGGATAAAGTGATAACGAAGTTTTGAAAATGTGACAAGTAGCCTGTGATCAAATTAGTTGAGAAACTTGGGCAAAATCTGTTAAAAAAATCGAAAAATTAATAAATGAATGGTGGGAAAGGGAAAGGATTGTTGATGATATTAATCCAATAATAATAAATACAAGAAATGACAGCGATAGTTCAGATGACGACGATATCATGCGTAATGCATGATATCGTCTATAGTGACAAATTAAAAAAAAAAAAAAATAAACATTTAAATACAACTTGTAGCAATATATTATATGAATAAATAAATTTTTACTTAATCTTTTATTACTTTGTACTTAGGGGAAACATAAAAATTTAATTTAATTAAACAACAAATTATAAAAAAGGTCCTCACTTCTAAAATACATTTTTCCCCAAGCAATTCTGGAGGGGGGGGGGGGGTGGCAACTGGGGGCCAGAGAAATTTTTGGAGGGGTCCGGACCCCCCTTCTGCATTGCCACTGCGCTGACCTCTGCACACTTCTCGTCACAACAGCCATAAACAATTGATTTCTTTTCATTATTCTTGTTAGATTTTTGAAAAATATTATATGTGCTGCCATCTATTGACTTTCTAGAGTAGTGAATAATTGGTTATTTCTCCGCTAGTGGTTTATTGGCGCTGACTGACAACGTATATGTTGCATATTGAAATTAGATCTGTTGTTACAAAGTCCTCTCTTATAAAACACAACTGTACAGGTTTTTATCCATTCAAATCCTCTCAAATTTGTACTTTTATTAGTTAAAATTACTAAAAATAAGTTTTTTTAAAGTTTTCTATATATAATTTTTCGATAAGTTTAGTTCGGTTAAAATCCGCCTCGCAGCGCTGTTAATTTGACATTTGTGTTAGTTTGTGTGTGATTTTCATGAATGAATTGGGCCAATTGATAGATTAGAATTATTTTACACAGCACTGGGGAAGGTATTTTTAATAATAATGTGATATTATATAGCTTCTTGTATTTTTTTTGCTTTATCTAATATGTTTTTAGGTATCAAAATAATATATTATTGGCAGATAAATATATTTACATGATTTGTTCTGTTCTTTTTTTATATTAGGTTAGGTTGGTGGTGTTTTTTCTTGTAGTATAAAATAGGTTAGGTAAATAAATTAGATATTTTCATACCAGGTTGCATTAAATTACTTATTTAATTATTATATCATCTTTGTTTGCCTCTTGATTTTTTTCTAGATTAGATTAAGTTAAATATTAGGTTAGGTCTGTATGTTGTAATATTTCTCTATTATTTTAAATTAACTATAGTCTGTCCCAAACATTTAAGCAGAACTAGAATTTGAAATATAGTAACATTCAGGGCCGTCTTAAGAAATTCGGCGCCCGTGGGCTACTAAAAATAATGCGCCCCTCTTCGTAAGAAAATTCACAGAATAGCAAACGGGGAAATAAAAATTCCCCAAAAATCCCCCGCCCAAAAGGCTTGCGCCCTGGGGCTATAGCCCATTTAGCCCTGTGGTTAGGGCGGCCCTGGTAACATTTAACGATTCATGCCTCATTTTCATGCGGGTGTTGGAAGTGTGGAACAAAAAATTCAACCAATAGGATCGCTCTATTTTGAAAAAACCCGTACCATGGTATCGTAGGCGCGGTGTTACAAGCGCGGTGTCGCAAGTTCAGAAATTTCAACTCTAGCGCCGGCCGCACCGTCGAAACCATAGAAACAGATATATTTTGTCGCAATAAGTCTAAATATGCATAAAAAAGAGCTAGACGTCTCCTTCGATTTGACAACATATTAAATGAAATTGAATAACCGTTTACTCCAAACACTTGTATAAACTTTTAGGTTAAATTTGGGTTATATACAAATGTTGTCAAAACCGAAAACGCGCCCTTATCACGCCTCCAACCCCACCATGAAATTCGAACTTGTAAATATAACACCACGCCTCTCACCCCTGTCACGCCTTTGACACTACCATGAAAATGAGGCATTAATCGCACTTTGACCATTTTGTTATAACATTGTAAATTAGGGTGATCATTCGTCCATTTTTAACCCCAAAATGTAAAATTTAAATTACTCCCTTATTATTGAATTAATTAATTATTAACAATTATTGTTAGGAATAAGAAGACAAATCTTTTACCTAAGTGCATTTTTTTGATTGGTTAAATATTTGGAGAGTTATGGTGGAAAAACCCCAACAATTTAAAATTTAAATTACTCCCTTAATGTTAACTTAACACCAAAAACTTATATGACAAGTATTGTTAAGAATAAGAAGACAAATCTTTTATCTAAATACATTTTTTTGATTGGATAAATATTTGGAGAGTTATGGCGGAAAAACCCCAACAATTTAAAATTTAAATTACTCCCTTATTATTGTCTTAACAGCAAAAACTTATATGACAAATATTGTTAAGAATAAGAAGACAAATCTTTTACCTAAATGCATTTTTTTGATTGGATAAATATTTTCGAATACATCGAATGTATTGTGTCGATTTTTCGAGGATTCAAACAGCGATCATCTGATTACGACACGTAAACGTTACCGTTGAGCTATTTTGGCATTCATTTTGGAACAGCAGCGAGTATAAATATAAATAAAAATAATAACTATGGTACTTTTTAGTATTTTTTCATAAAATTCAAATAGTCAACTATTAAACATACAAAAAAGTGTAACTCTAAAACAATATTGGTACTTTTCCGCAAAGAATAACAAATTCTTGCCGAATTTCATATTATACCCTGTATATGTGACCCCCCGATAAAGTTCTAGTGCGCGCCTTCTTTTTTGTATCTCTGCCAGTCTTTCACTCTTATCTATCTCTTTCATCGCTGTTTCTTTCGTTGTCTCTATAAATTGTCTACATTGTTATAATATATTTTCCTTTTCAAATTGTTTGATGTTTACTACGATTCCTGGCCCTGAAAGTATCAGATTCTACTAAATATCATGTTACTAGGTGTAATGTTAAATTATCCTTTTGTTAAAGTCACTTCAAAGTACTCGCAAATAGTTTTCAACAAGTAACAAAGTTGTCGACCTTAGTAATGCATTTGGTACCCATTTTTTCAAAACTTAACAAGAACAAATATAAACTGCGAGGGATTTTCAATAGGTAATAGTTATTTATGCACCAAGGGTGTTACTAAGTTGATTTCGCCCGTTTTTATTCTTTTGGTTATACAAGGTGTCTCAAAAGAAATTTTATATTTAGTGGATAGATTAAAAAAAAAGTAAGCCGTGTATAGAAAAAATATTTATTAATTATTAAAATACACTTTTTGGGGATTTATTTCTTAAAAATAATATCGTCTAAATGTACACCCTCGCGTTCTCGGCACTCATTTAATCGAACAGTAAAATTACTTATGACGTCTCGGCAGGGGAACTCAGGGATGGCTGCCATTTCGTGACGGATATTTTCTTTCAAATGCGCCAGTGAAGTCGGTTTATTGGCGTAAACTTTAGATTTAAGATAACCCCATAGGAAAAAGTCCATAGGGGTTAAATCTGGACTGCGTGGAGGTCAATTTATGTCACCTCTCCGGGAGATCAATTTTCCTGAGAAAATTTCACCTGATTTACGAAATTAAGCCTCTGACTGGCATCTTGGGGCTTTAATTCTTGCACCAATTGAATTTTGTATGGGTGCAGCTTTAGGTCTTTGTGCATAATGCGATGTAATGATGATCTATGCACATTTAAAGCACTTGCGCGCTTCCGAATTGACAGGTTCGGGTCGTCACGAACAGACTGATTAACATTCTCCACGTTTTCTACCGTTCTTGATGACCTAGGTCGCCCGGATTTTGATTTATCCAGCGTTGTACCAGTCTCTTCAAACTTTTTAACCCAATGTCGAATGAGAGGAATGCTTGGCGCATCATTTAAGTGGCGAAAAACTCGAATACAGCAGAATTTTCTACGCGCTACAGTCGCCGAATCACCGTTTTTGTAAAACTCTCGCACGCATAACGCGCGGTCTGCTCCCGAGAAACGCTCCATAGCGACTGCATTCCCAAGAGCCAGGCGGTACATCGGGAGATTGACATAACCCCCGCGCCCCTCGGATACGTTGCGTTCACGCAGTAAGCTAAATAAATATAAAATTTCTTTTGAGACACCTTGTACTCGGTTACAATATAACAATCCCATAAATAACCATACCAACCATTTTCTAACTATTTGGTTATAGTTAGAACTAGGCTTTCAGAAACCGGCCTTAAATAGTATATAACACTCTTGGTAATATTCCACAAAATATTTTATTAAAACTTGTTTGGCCATCTTCAAAAGAATGGTTAACATTAAAGTTAACATAAAAGTTTTATTTTTTTCTAAAATATACTTTTTACGCAGTTTTTATGTTCTTAAATGTCACACTAAAGCTGCATTAATGGCCTGACCTGACCTTTTCTGAACTAAATTTATTGATTATCAATTGTGCTTTGTGTCAGAGCTTTCAAATAACTTTATATTACAGCTTTCAGTTATCAATTTTTATTTTTGTAAAATTATTTGGTTGATGTATACATTTTTAACGTTTTACTATTTATTCACGTCCAAGCTACCGAATTTCTGCATGTTTTAAATCAAAAAAATGTCAGAACTAACATCAGAAGAGGGATTAACTCACAAGATTTTTAAATAAAATACATTAGTGCTATATTACAATTGTTTAAAAAAAAAATCTTGATCCAAAAACGTTTGATATAAGCAATATATATATATATTTTTTTTCTTAATATTTTCGATATTTCTAAGTTTCGCGGTGGTCTGCAAGTTTTCTATAGTGTCGCAAATCTAAAGGAGTGCAGTTCAAACCCGTGTTTCAATTGTCAGGAGAATAGACTATTAGTTTATGTATTTTGTTTATTTAAATTAAAATACTATTCAATTTATTAAAAATGCTACGAACTTATGAAGTTGCTAAATACCAGAAACCTGAAGCTGAACCCGAACCGAAAACCCATATTAGGCAGTTTATTACTTTGTTTTAATCGGAAATAAACGGGAGTTTCGTTTTCCTAAGTTGTCACGAGAACTGAGTTTGCCTAGGTTATTTATGAGTAGTTAAACAAGGAGAATTCTGGACCAAATTGGTCCAGAACTCCCCTAGTGGTCCAGAACTCCTCCCGTGTACTAGTATACTAAGGAGAATTCTGGACCAAATTGGTCCAGATTCGACCAATTGGGTCAATTTGGACCAGTTTGGACCAATTTGGTCCAGATCCGAAGGGTCATGCGAATTCTCGACCACTTTGGTCCAGAACTCCCATTGTGTTTCTAGACCGCTAGGTGAGTTCTGAGCCATGGGAGAGTTCTATAGCACTAGGGGAGTTCTGGACAATTTGGTCCAGAACTCTCCAGGTTTAACTACTTTTATTTTTCATGCAGAATGTTGTCATGCCTTGGAAACCTATTATTTAAAATATGTAATAATAGCCATCCCCAAAAATTTGAATTTAATGTTTGAATTTTATTTATTTGCAGATTCCAATTGGAAGACTATTGGGAAAACTACATATCATTTTACTACTCTTAAGACTGATTTAACTTCGTCAAACTTCGAAAAAACTTCGTCAAACTACATAACTTCATTGAGCTTCTTCAAACACTAACTTAAGACAACTTAAAACTTCGCTGATCTTCATAGAATTTCGTTAATACATCTTTGTTCTTCGGATAATCTTCATTCAACATGACACAATCTGCAAGGATCATCTCTGAACTCAAGACAATCTGAAATACTATAGATAAAAATTGAAGCACATAACTCGTCGTCATTTGTGTTAGAATAACCTCATACAGACAAAAACTTTATCACCATATTACAAAGTTTCAGCAACATCTCCTAGATAATATAATTCGAACTTAATCATCAATCTTAAAACAACTAAGTTGGACAACATTTTTTACTACGAGTTTTACTAAATTGAACAACATTTCTAGGCAGTAAATGAAGAAAAAGCATCTAAAACACCTAAAAATTCGGCAGCTAAGCAGATTAACAACACTCCCAACAAGTAAACAACGATTTGAGAGATTTTGCCAACATTTGTAAGCGATAAATTAATGTGAAGCACCTAACAACTCAAGGTAGATAATTTGGCACCTTGACAACTTACCCACACATTCGAAGAACTAAACGTACTGATTTTCTAGTTTTGACTGGTATTAAGTGAATAATTTACAGCAAATAACAACTCACCAACATAATTAAGCACCTAGGCAACTGACACATCTGAATAACTAACTGTCGATAATATTCAGTGGAATGTAACTTCTAAAATTCTAAAATTCACAGAAAATGACACCTTTTAAACTTTATTTCTTTTTAAATAAAGTCTATTGATATGTAACCAAATTTTTCTTTACTTTAAACATAAATACTTTGCTACTCTTCTCTATTTTAGTATATTGTTTCAAATCTAGCGATTTTGTCTCACTTTTCCAAGTTCCCAGCACGCCTTATACAATTACGGCTCAACAAACCAAACACTAACTAAACCACTTAGTGATTTACTAAATTTGGCTAATATTAAACGATAAATTAACGTCAAGCAAGTAACTACCCCAAATAACAGTACCTAGGTAACTTACCAAGCTTGCAGCAACTAACAACTCACTAGCTAATTGGTCACTTAAGTTTAGCAAAACTTCCAACAATTAATCCACGAGTAATTTGTAAGATTTGGCCAATATATTTAAGCAATAAATTATCGCCAAGCACTCAGTAACTCAACAAATTAACACCTTGGTAACCTAAGAAGTTTTACAATATTTCCAATAATTTAACCACGAATGATTTGAAAGTTATAGTCAGTTATCCAATAAATTCACTTCAAATACTAACCAATAAATTGCCAAGCACTCAACAACTCACCCAAACAATTTAACACCTTGGCATTTTAGCTAATCAGTCACCTAAGAAGCTGAACAACATTTCAAATAATTTAACCACGAATGATTTGAAAGACTAGCAACTAGTCAGTCCAATAGAACAGTAAAGATACTTCCAGCTTTTAACTAAACGTTTTGTTGCTTCAAAAACATCGCTGTGCAATAAATTCACTTCAAGTACCTGAAAATTGACCGTCAATTAAGTCAATAATTCGAACATAGTAAAATTTTTAAAGCTTAAAAATGTCATCAAAAAGTGAATTAAAAAAGCTCTCCGAAGAAAGTTTAACGCGTCAACCTGAAGAAGTATTCGATATAATCTGCAAACTTGGGGAAGGTTCCTATGGAAGTGTATACAAAGCTCTTCACAAGGAATCAGGCCAAGTTTTAGCCATAAAACAAGTTCCTGTAGACACAGATCTTCAAGAAATAATAAAAGAAATATCCATAATGCAACAATGTGACAGCCCATACGTAGTAAAATATTACGGCAGCTATTTTAAAAACACAGATTTATGGATCGTTATGGAATATTGTGGAGCTGGATCAGTATCAGATATAATGCGACTACGCAAAAAAACACTATCCGAAGATGAAATAGCTACTATATTATCAGACACCTTAAAAGGTTTAGAATATCTACATCTTCGCCGAAAAATACATCGTGACATAAAAGCTGGAAACATATTACTAAACTCCGAAGGTCATGCTAAATTGGCAGATTTTGGTGTAGCTGGTCAACTTACTGATACCATGGCAAAAAGAAACACAGTTATTGGAACTCCATTTTGGATGGCTCCAGAAGTTATCCAAGAAATAGGTTACGATTGCGTTGCTGATATCTGGAGTTTAGGAATAACAGCTTTGGAAATGGCAGAAGGGAAGCCACCTTATGGAGATATTCATCCAATGAGAGCTATTTTTATGATACCAACTAAACCACCACCATCATTTAGAGATCCTGATAAATGGACTCCAGAATTTATTGATTTTGTTAGTGTTTGTTTGGTTAAAAATCCAAAAGAACGAGCAATTGCTTCGGATTTGTTACAACATGTATTTATAGGAAATTCGAAACAACCAAGTATTTTAAGTACAATGATTGCTGAAGCTTGCGAAATAAGAGAAAACAGAAATTATAGAAACATATCTTACAGATCAATTGCTAGGCATACACAATTTAATGTTAATATTCCAGAGGAAGAAACGAAAAGAAAGGTGTCATATGCTGATGAATCATTTGTTCCTGATAACTTAGAAAACACGTTAGTTCCGGCAGAAACTCTCGTTCCACAATCCCAAAATAACACGATGGTGGAACTCCAATCTGACTTAGGAACAATGGTCATCAATTCAGATGAAGAAGAGGATACTTTGGCTCGTCCTGAACCTGGCGAAATCTCCAAGAAATATCGTCCACTCTTCTTAGATCATTTCGATAAGAAGGAAGCTGAAATTAAAAACCAAAAAACACCAACAACCATTGAAAAAGAACCAGAAATACAAACTCAACTTCATGTAGAATATGATGTTCCAAGCAACTCGAACGATATTCGTCATGCGAGTTTTCAAAGATCGTTTATAGATAGTGACTTTGAATTTTTGAAGTACGTTAGTTATGAGGAATTGCAGCAAAGAATGGCTAGTTTAGATGCGGGAATGGAAAGAGAAATTGATGAATTAAGAAGAAGATATTTGATAAAAAGACAACCTATTACAGATGCACTGAATAAGAAAAGGTTAAGGCAGCAGAATTTTTAAATTTTTTATAAGAAATTTAAGCTCGACTGTGATTTTTCGAATTTATATACAGACCGAAAGTATCTTTACATTTTTAGGGTTTTGTAGGTATGACCAAAAAACCCTTATACCGTCATTTTGTCGTCTGTCTGTCTGTCTGTCTGTTCGGTAAAAATTGTAGCCAAACGGCTAAACCTAGAGAGTTGAAATTTGGCATGCTTATGTAATTCTTTGACCCGCACATAGGAAAAATACTAAAACATCTAAAAAACATATCCCCCTAAAAATATAAACAAATATATGCTCATCGAAAAAAAATATATTTTTTTAAAATTCTGTGTAGGGTATCAAATGAAAGCCCTTAGTACGTGGATTAACGATCAAAATTTTATTTTTGCAAAATAAATTATTTTAAGGCGATTTCTGCCAAAATTGTGCAAAAAAAATTTTGTCCCACACCCTGTAGCCCAGATGGTTTAAACTAAAAATCTGAAAAAATTCTAAGTAATGTACATTAGTGTGAACCGGAATAGTACAACAGGAATTTTTAATCAGATTATGTTTTCGGAAAATAACGTATTTTTTGTGTTGTTAACTAAAATATGTAAAATATTTAATCCGCTATTTAACATTCTAAATGAGTAAACCTGCGTAGTACAGTGGTAGCGTTGTCGCTTCGTGAGTTGAAACTACTGTAAGAAACTACTGTTCGAATCCCGTAAATTTTTATTTTTTGTTTTTTTTTTTTTTTCATTTTTATTTTATTTAAATTATTTTGTCAAAATTCTAGTTATATTTTGGCAAATGTTTGAATGTATACGAAATCAGAGGAGCGGATTTTATGACTTAAACAACCAATGGAAGCCGTAGGCGCAATTTTCAAAATATTAATGAACTTGCTATATAAAAAAAATACTGCAAATATTTAAAAACCCAAATAATGGTATTAGGCATTCAAATTAAAATTAATAAAAAAATATTTTAACATAAAATTTGTTTTGGCATTCCAAATAACCATCATTCACTTACTAAATACCTGCGAAACCCTGAAATGTGTGAAAATTCACACTTCACATAATTTTTAGGTTTTCGTAGGTATGACCAAGAAGCCCAGTGGTTCTTAACCATTTCGAAATCGTGAAACACTATATAGAAAAATGATTTCAAAAAACTGATTTTGACTATGGCACTTTTTTACTTACTAAATACCTACGAAACCCTACATCATATAAATTTTTATATTCGACGCAGTATAAAGATACTTTCTGTGTTCTGTAGCTGTGATTTTATACAAAAATATGTAACAAATTTTGTACTTAATATTTTGGTAATTTTGTATGTACTTTTAAGAAATTCTGTATATTGTTTTCAGTTTTATATTAAATATTGCTTTTTAAAATGTGGGTTTATAAAAAGTGTGTTCTTCTTATTGCCTAAAAATAATCCTAACTATCCATTTCAAATTTGTTAAATAGTAACTTGTGCAGGTTTCTTATAATTACGCGATAACTAGGCTAGGTCACAGGACCGGCCGCCATCATAAAGTACTGGTATAAAATACATTCTAGCAGCAGAGTAGAAATAACTTGGCCTAATATTTTCTAACAGAGATATTATTTATCATGACCATGGAAACATTACATATAAGTATAAAAAAATTGAGAATTGAAACCAAAATTTTTCAAATTTTTTTCGTTTTATCAAAAAATGGCTCAAATAAATGTTGTTAATTATTGCTTTTATAGCAACTTTTGTTCAAGACATTTTTTCGAAATATTTTTCTGTTGTGAAATATTCACAAAAATCTTAAAATCGACACGAGTAAACACCCATTTTTTTTACTCCCATGATCACAATACCTCCCTTATGGCTGTCGGTAAAAAGTCGAACAGTCCAACATAGCAGAACACATGATCACCAATAATCATAACCTTTCCATAAATGACTTCAAAATTTTACACATTCATAATAAAAGTTATAAACTGAACCTTTTAAGTGGGGAACAGAATGCAACAAGTTCTACGGCGCGTTGACGGCGTTTGGACGGCGCTATCTGTCAGAGGAAAGTTAAAATCAAGCTGTCGTACGCAAGTGCACAGAATGAGGAACGTCCTAACGAAGATCTACGCCGTTAATACTGAATGTTCGTCAACTTCCAACTTTTGACGCCGTTGAACGTTGACGTAGAACACCTAACCTCAGTTTTTACTGAATGGTAAAGTGTTTGTATGTATAAATAACTTGCATACAACATAAATAACATCACATACAAGTCTTCATCATCCATTATAATTTTAATAAAAGAAAGCGCACGTATAAACACAGATATAGGTTGTCACGTGACACTTTGACGGCGTTAAAAATTCTTGCATTGTGTGCAGGCGAAAATTCACCGGCGTTTTCAACGGCGCTAACGCAACGCCTTCGCAAATGACGGCGCGCTGACGGTGTAGCGCGCTGTGCATTCTGTTCCAGTCTTTAGAATATCAAGAAATTTACAAAAATATCAACTCTGGAATTCCCTTAATGAATGACCAGATTGATGTTTACAACTCACCCCTAATAAATCGGTTAAAAAAAATCTCTTATCTACTAATTTGTTGACACTTGTATTCCCTACCGTTAATATTTGTTCCCACTGAATGTATCTGTTAAAAATAAGTTTAGTTTGTAATTTCAACTCCTGTAGATGGTGTCTGCCGAAATACATATAGAGTACATTAAACTTATATTTGTGAAACTTACCGAGTGCTTTATTCAGACCCGCAGTAAGGGGGGGGGCGAAGGGAGCGACGGCCCCTAGCGCACTAAGGAAAAGTGCGCTTACGGGCTTGCTAAGAGGCGACATTACGAAAATGAGGACCTTTGTTTTGTTTTTGCTCGTCACTTGAATTTTGGGAGGTGAGGACCTTTTTTTTTTTGCTCATCACTTAAATTTTGAGAGGTCAGAACCTTGTTTTTATTTACCAAGGGCGCCAAAACACGGCTCTGCCCCTTGCGCAAGTTTTCCTTAAATCATGAGCGGCAGTGTTGAACCTATTAAGAAAATTATATTTTCTCAATTATTGCTACGTGATAAATGATAAATAAAAAGTAAGGGTTGGCCTACTACAGATATTATTATAACTGAGGAAGGATTGTTTAATTTATGCAGCATCCCTACCTAAAAATGTCACCAGCAGCCATTGGTGTTTTATATCTGTAGTTATTATGCAGTTGCCACTGTTAAAATTCTCTCGTATATAAACTTTGAATGTACAGAACCATTGCAGGATTTGTTTTAATGGAAAATTTGATTTACATAAACTAATCCAGGTAAAAGGATTTAATCTTAAAATGTAGAAATGCTATAAATTCAATTTTATACTCAGACATTTGATTAAAACTTGTAGTATGTCAGTTTTAGACTATTTTTCTAATCTTGTGATTGCTATTACAAGTTACGCACACCAATTGCTATTATGGCTTACGAACACCAACTGCAGCGCCTCTAGATTTAATTTTATGCACTAATACGACCGATTACGTGCTATGTACAGCGGTTATAGCATCTCTATATTTCATCCTGAATACGCCTCTGATGAAACATGCCCTTAATTTGATCTCCCAGCGTGGAAGCAACAAACAAAATGATCAGGAACTTAATAATATTACCCTGGATCTATTGTTATCAGTGACACAGTTACCAAGGACTCTAGAGTGTAAACTGGACAGTCAATCACTTTGTAAGTTCACTGACCTAGAAAAGAATCCTGCCTGAACTCAATCGTATTTCCTAGAATGCCCCAGGAAAATTTTTATCAAGTGGAGGATAAAATGTAGTGCCACCGTCTTTTTACCGACCGTTAACATATATAAGGGAGGTATTGTGTCCATACCGATTTTGACATTTCGAGATTTCGATGGATCTCCACGAATTGAGGTTCCTACATAACGTTTTGACTATTTTTAGCATGATGTATGTCGATCTGTCTGTCTGTGTACACGTGCAGAGCAAATTCGGATAAAAGGATTTTTATGAAACTTCATATTTAAGCTTTTGACATCAATGGCAAAAGTTGATAATGGAAACAAAAGCAATTGTTTTTACTTGACACGAAAATCTGCACGATTTGATAAACTTTTGGTGAAAATCGGTTAACTAGAAATGGGAGTTTACTCGTGTCGGTTTTAAGATTTTTGCGTATATTTCACAACAGTGAAATATTTTGAAAAAATTTATTTAACAAAAGTTGTTATAAAAGCAATAACTAACAACTTTTATTTGAGACATTTTTTTGATAAAGCAGCATAAATTAAACAAGTACTTTGTAATTGCGGTCGGTCCTGTGGTGGCCACAACTGTTTTTTATTTTTATCTTTTTAGTAATTTGAAAACGACGTTATTTAAACGAATTCTAAGGTTCTGGAGACAAAAGAAGTCACAACGGGCCAAGTTGTCACGGGAAAAATCAGCTGTGGCCACCACAGGACCAACCGCCATCACAAAGTACTTGCATAAAATACATTCTAGCAGCAGAGTAGATATAATTTGGCCTAATATTTTCTAACAGAGATATTATTTATCATGACTATAACTAAAAAGGTAAGAAATAAAGACTAGAGGTATGAATTATTGGAATTCTCACGCCTTGTTTTGTCTAGAAAAATATAATGTTTGGTCCGTAATGACCTAAAACTATTAGGGAAAATTTTGATTTTTTTTGGAATTTTAAAAAATTCATATCTCATAAAAGGTAAGAAATAGAGACTTGAGGTTTGAATTTTTGGAATTATCACGCCTTGTTTTGTCTAGAAAAATATAATGTTTGATCCGTAATGACCTAAAACTATTAGGGAAAATTTTGATTTTTTTTTGGAATTTTAAAAAATTCATATCTCATAAAAGGTAAGAAATAGAGACTTGAGGTTAGAATTTTTGGAATTCTCACACCTTGTTTTGTCTAGAAAAAATTAATGTTTGGTCCGTAATGACCTAAAACTATTAGGGAAAAATTTTTCAATTTTTTTTTCGTTTTATAAAAAATTTCTCAAATAAAAGTTGTCATTTATTGCTTTTATAGCAACTTTTGTTCAATAATTTTTTTCTAAATATTTTTCTGTTGTGAAATATTCGCAAAAATCTTAAAACCGACACGAGTAAACTCCCATTTTTAGTCAACCGATTTTGTACACAGACAGACAGACAGACGGACGGACGGACGGACGGACAGACGTACAGACGGACGGACGGACAGACAGACCGACAGACATCATGCTAAAAAATAGTCAAAACGTTATGTAGGAACCTCAATTCGTGGACATCCATCGAAATCTCGAATTGTCAAAATCGGTATGATCACAATACCTCCCTTATATATGTTGGCGGTCGGTAAAAAGTATCTGATTCTTCATTAAAATTGGGATTATTTAAATACTTTATTAGTGATAATAAAGTTGGGTTTCTACGTTCTGAAATTTGTGTTTTAATCTCAGCTAACAATTTCTGGGCAAGAATAGTATTTTGATTATTTAAATTGTTAAACAAAAAAATTGATGTGAAGTGTGAATTTTCACACATTTCAGGGTTTTGCAGGTATTTAGTAAGTGAATGATGATTATTTTGGATGCGAAAACAAATTTTATATTAAAATATTTTTTCTGTTAATTTTAATTCGAACGCCTAATACCATTATTTAGGTTTCTAAATATGTGAAGTATTTTTTTTATATAGCAAGGTTCATTAAGAATTTTAAAAATTGCGCATATGGCTTCCATTGGTTGTTATAAGTTCCGCCCCTCTGATTTCGTGTACATTGAAACAGAATTAAATTAAAATGTAAATAATTTCCACTGGCTATTAAATTTACGCTTTTAAAAATTAAATGCAACATTTGCCAAAATATAACTAGAATTTTGAAAAAATAATTTAAACAATATTAAAATTAAAAAAAAAACAAAAAATAATATAGTCTCTTTTCACAGGGTTCGATCCCTGTCGGATCGGGTTACTTGGGTGAAAAATCAGCGTCAAATACCACAAGACCAGCATACACGTTCCAGTGTGGCGTGTTACAAAGCTATAACTTGTGTACATTATTAGCCAATAATTTAATAATCTGTGATCACTGTTATTGTGACGCTGAAAGCATTCTAGCTCCGATCCCCACCACTTTAACACTACTACCCACGCACCGAATCACCCAATCACAAAAAATGCGTTTTTTTCCAAAAACCTAATCTGATCAAAAATTCCTGTTGAACTATTCCGGTTCACAACAATGTACATTACTTAGAATTTTTTCAGATTTTTAGTTTAAACCATCTGGGCTACAGGGTGTGGGACAAAAAAATTTTTGCACAATTTTGGCAAAAATTGCTTCAAAATAATTTATTTTGCAAAAATAAAAATTTGATCGTTAATCCACGTACCAAGGACTTTCATTTGATACCCTACTCAGAATTATAAAAAAATATTTTTTTTTTCGATGAGCACATATTTGTTTATATTTTTAGGGGGATATGTTTTTTAGATGTTTTAGTATTTTTCCTATGTGCGGGTCAAAGAGTTGTATAAGCATGCCAAATTTCAACTCTCTAGGTTTAGCCGTTTGGCTACAATTTTTACCGAACAGACAGACAGACAGACAGACAGACAGACAGACGACAAAATGACGGTATAAGGTTTTTTTGGTCATACCTACAAAACCCTAAAAAGAAGAACTCCGCATTTGGACCGACAAAATATGAATAAAAATTGCAATAAACAAAAATGAAATATTTCTCGAGAAATTTTAGTAAATTTCTTGGGATATGAGTAATTAAAAAACTGCAAATTTCTCGTAAAAAAACCCTAAATTGTTAGACTTAACATTGCTTTATGCAATTAGGGCCAAATGTTTCATTATGATGCCGAGAATTTCTTTGGCAGCTTTCGTATGATGGTTACCAAACTTCAAAAGAAAACTGCGTAGATGATGAAATTATTTTAAGAAAGTTTGAAGGGCAGAATAATTAATTCGTCCCTCGAGAATGTCAATAAACACCTGACTTTGATAGATTAAGCTGCGAAATATAGATATTATGTTAGGTTAGGTTACAGAGGTTATCATCTTACTTAAGAAAATGAACTGAAAATATTTTAACTGATAGCAAGTGTGCCATCGATTTTGATGTAAAATTGAATACCGCGCATGCGTATTACCATCCATAGAGAAAAACAGAAACACATGGGTTTATAGATAGAAAAGAATGTCAGAAAAAAAAAGATTTATAGATATTGAGTAAATGGTGTGGGTAATGGAATTATGTATTAAAAGAGAAATATTGTAAGAAATATGGAAAGAGATTAAGATAAGAGAAAATTATAAATAGTCACGTGACCTGGGGGTCAACTGTCAAACCAGAACGCAAGCTACAAAGCTTCTTTTTAGACAATGCCCTGATACCACGGAAAATGATGGTGTGGTGGTCTTTGAAATGAAACGGACCTTTTACTTTAAAAGTATTAGTACGATATTGAAAACTACGGCTTGGTGAGACTATTGTGGGACGAAGAAGAGATGGTATGGTGGGTTTATCTACAAATATAGCCTCCAATCTATTGTCAACTGACAATAACTGAAGCGCCTCTAGTGAGATTTTGAGAAACTGACGGTTGTAGGATAGTCGAGTTTGTGACAAGCATGGGAATATGTTCTTAGAAGTGGAAAGAAAGTTAAAGACCATTTTAGAGTGTGTTCCCGTGTGTTTCAATAAATATCACATGAAGATACCATTGAACCTGTCAAAAATATCCTACCAAAGTCAGCCATGATGTGAATGCAGTAGCGCCTCTATCGGTAGTGTCAGATGCCAATATTAATAAAATTGGAGGCTACATCTGTTTTTCAGGGTTTTGTAGGTATAACCAAAAAACTCTTATAATGTCACTCATGTGTATGTCTGTCTGTCTGTCTTTTTTAGGGTATTGTAGGTATGACCAAAAAACCCTTATACCGTAATTTTGTCGTCTGTCTGTCTGTTCGGTAAAAACTGTAGCCAAACGGCTAAACCTAGAGAGTTGAAATTTGGCATGCTTATACAACTCTTTGACCCGCACATAGGAAAAATACTAAAACATCTAAAAAACATATCCCCCTAAAAATATAAACAAATATATGCTCACCGAAAAAAAAAAAAAAATTACAAGTTCTGAGTAGGGTATCAAATGAAAGCCCTTGGTACGTGGATTAACGATCAAAATTTTATTTTTGCAAAATAAATTATTTTGACGTGATTTTTGCCAAAATTGAGCAAAAAAAAAATTTGTCCCACACCCTGTAGCCCAGATGGTTTAAACTAAAAATCTGAAAAAATTCTGAGTAATGTACATTGGTGTGAACTGGAATAGTACAACAGGAATTTTTGATCAGATTATGTTTTCGGAAAATAACGCATTTTTTGTGTTTTTAACTAAAATATGTAAAATATATAATCCGCTATTTAACGCAGTAAACGAGTGAACGTCCGTAGTCCAGTGGTAACGTTCTCGTTTCTTAAGTTGCAAACCACTGTTCGATTCCCGTCAATTTTTATTTTTTCTGTTTTTTTTTTGAATTTTTATTTTTTTTAAGTTATTTTGTTAAAATTCTAGCTATATTTTGGCGAATGTTGCATTTAGTTTTTAAAAGCGTAAATTTAATAACCAGTGGGAAGGGTTGAAATTATAATTTAATTCTATGTTTTAATGTACTACATGAAATCAGAGGGGCGGAGTTTATGACTTAAACAACCAATGGACGCCGTAGGCGCAATTTTCAAAATATTAATGAACCTTGCTATATAAACAAAATACTGCAAATATTTAGAAACCCAAATAATTAGGCCTAATATTTTCTAACAGAGAAACGTTACAAATAAGTATGAAAAAATAGATATTTACAAAAAATTTCGAAAAATTTTGATGTGATACTAGAAAAAATATTGTCCTAGACATCCAACATTCTGTTGGCTTCCTACACTTACTAAATACTTACAAAACTCTGAAATGTACGAAAAAAAAAATTATGAAAAATTTTCATAGTAAATTATAATAATCCGTACCTGGAAAAGTGGAAATGATTGTTGAAAGCATTTTCATCTAGTCTTGCAAGTTTTCATCTGCAGCTGTTGTAATTTTTGAATCGTCTGTTTCCCCCGAGCTCGGATATGCACTGTTTAATAATCTATGCGGGATACCAGGCTTTTCAACAACACAGGGATGGAATTACAAAAACAGTCGTCAGTATCAAATCACCCTGTGTTTTTATTCAAAATTATTTTATCAAATATCGATATTTTCACTAACACAATTTCTGGCTTGATGTCTGCAGTTATGTATATGAATATAAAATGCATAAATTAAAGTGAAGCAGGAGTTCACCCAGGAGGAGGATCACAGGCTTGAGCCCCCCCCCCCTCAAACGCTCAAGAAAACGCATTTATAAGGGATACACTTTTCATTTATGTGAACGTGAACCCTTTACCCTAGAAAAAATTTTACTTCTGAACCCCTCTTAAAATTTTCTTGGCTTATATGACCCCCCCCCCCTCCCAAGAAAAAATCCTAAATGCGTGCTTGACGTGAAGTGTAAATTTTGACACATTTTGAGCTTTTGTAAGTATGTATTTAAAATATTAGCCCGATTGTTGGCTATCTTAGTCAAAACTATTGACTATGATCGCGCTTATGTTTTTTGAAATTCAATATCGATCCATTAATCTAAATAATGAGAGCTTTCAGTTAATACCCTACATTAAATTTTTAAATAAACGGTATCATCCTTAACGAAATCAAATTTTCAAATAAATGTTTTTGTTATATTTTAGCTGGAACGTAAATTATAACTGAAATATTTTATTTTCAAGTACAAAAAAAATCGTTTCTTTATTCTAATCTATAATATTTATTGTCAATAATAAAATGATGAGACGTTTCGGCCACTATAATGTGGTCATCATCAGTCTGAGGAGGTGTGTGAATGGTTTACACAGGTTAGAAACTGAAATCATTCGGAATCATTCGAGAGAAATTCGAGATATAGAAACACTTTTTGAATGTTAAATACGATATTAACGCAAACATTTTCGAAAAAAATCGAGATATAGAAAAATTTGACTTATAGAAGTTCAAATTATGGAATTTCATCAACACGAACCATGCGAATGATGATTGCCTGATTTTATATGGTTTTGTGAGGTCTTCCCACATTCCGTCGAAAGTCCAGTGATGCTGTTATATTATTTATTGCAATATATTAAAGCAGTGGCGCAACAAGGGTGGTGCGACAGGTGCCGCCGCACCAGGCGCCGGATTCATAGGGGCGCCGAATGGCCAAATTTAATTTTTTTTAATATTATCTTTTATGATAATAAACTATAATCAACACAAATTTGATTTCATAATCGAAAGTTTCAAATGGCAGGCAAGATCATTAATTGATGACTGTACAACTGCCACTGCAATGCAATTATTAGAAGTGATCCACACTTACGATTTAAAAGATGTGTACCCTAATATTGGCATTGCGCTGCGCATATTTTTAACGCTCCCTGTAACTGTTGCTTCAAATTAACGCAGTTTTAGTAAATTAAAGTTAATAAAAAATTATTTGCGTTCTACAATGGTCCAAGAGCTTGTAAAATTTAGCTTTAATATCAATAGAAAATACTACAGCGCAGTCATTAAATTATGAAGACTTAATTAACGAATTTTCACAGTTAAAAGCCAGAAAAGTTAAATTATTAAAATACCTAAATATATATTATTTTTTGTTCAAATATCCCTTTTTTTGTCATTAAATATATGTATATATTTTTATTTATTTTGTTATTCAATTATGTAATATAATATTTCTTTAGCCTTTTTGTGTTTCATCTTAGGTGTTTTTCATTTTGTGTTTTATTGACCTAAAGTTAAATTTTGTCCCTTTTTATATTAGTTGATTATCATGATTTTTGAGTTTATTAAAAGATTTGTAACATAATTTGTTAATATAATCGTTACTATTGCAATTTTAACCAAACCAAAGAAAAAGGTTAGAACTAAACTAAAAAATAATACCAACGAATGTTTTTCTTTAATTTTTTTTATACATTTATTGATAAAAAAATGACTTTATAATATATATTTTTGTATGTTCCTTTACTGGTAATAAGATAGTTCCTTTATTAGGAGTAAGTGTTCCTTTTCTGGCGATTTTGTGATTTTTACGAATAAAGTTATGTTTTTTATTTTCACTTGCATCAAAATAAAACAATAAGATTTTAAGGATTCTCTATAAAATATGGTAAGTAAATATCTTAAATAACATTTTGGTGAAAAAAACAACGTAAGTAAATGTTTTAAACGTTCCCTTACTGATGCAATCACCCTACCATAAACATTTTTAAAATTGCGTAAGTAATTAGTGAGGGTGGGGGGGGGCGCCAAATAATTTTACGCACCAGGCGCCAATTTATGTTGTTGCGGCACTGTATTAAAGTATCATGTGTTAAAATAATAAATCCGTCTCTGTACTGGAAATGATATCGGTGCAAAAACTGGTAAGGACGTAGAGCGTCAGACAGACCCTCTCGGAGGGCGCGCCTCTCGTATTGATCCGTCGGCGGGCGTCCCGATGCACACGCATACAGCCCCGCTTGCGGCTGAGACGCACTAGGGCAGTGCCACCAAACCGCACACCCCACACCCCACACCCACACTCAACAACAGACCATACAATATTAACGATAACAAATCATTCAAATTATACATCGCCTACATGATATGCAACCCGCTTGCCATACATGTATATTTGGTCAACTACAATCAAATGTCTAAAAAGAATTATCTTAAATACCTAATATTACATTTCAGCGCTGTAATGAGTGAAACACTTTATGACATTTGTAAATCTGTTGGTACAAGGCTCTCTACTACCCAAAAAATAACTAGTAATTTTCAAAATAAGTTGCAAAAGTTTATTTTAGACCAACCCACCTGGGTAATAAGGAGAGAATAGTATTTTATTTAATAAGCATATAATTTGCAATTAACTATAAGGCGATGGGAAATACAGAAATCTCCAGCACTACCATCTATTGGGAAGTTCCGCACCAAATAGCGACATAAATGTACAACTTTAAACATTTCTGTGCATGCGTACACTGTGATAACTCCGTAATTATTAATGTTTGATGTATAGTGTAAAATACATTTTGATTCTAGGTGAAATGCTCTAATTTTTACCGACTGCCACATATATAAGGGAGATATTGTGATCATACCGATTTTGATATTTCGAGATTTCGAGATTTCGATGGATCTCCACGAATTGAGGTCCCTACATAACGTTTCGACTATTTTTAGCATGATGTCTGTTGGTCTGTCTGTCCGTCTGTTTGTCTGTCCGTCTGTCCGTCTGTCTGTGTACACGTGCAGAACAAATTCGGCTGAAAGGATTTTTATGAAACTTCATATTTAAGCTTCTGCTATCAATGGCACGAGTTGATCAACTTTTGGTAAAAATCGGTTGACTAAAAATGGGAGTTTACTCGTGTCGATTTTAAGATTTTTGTGAATATTTCACAACAAAAAAATATTTCGAAAAAATTTTTTGAACAAAAGTTGCTATAAAAGCAATTATTAATAACTTTTATTTGAGACGTTTTTTGATAAAACGAACATTTTTCTCAATTTTTTCATACTTATATGTAACCTTTCCATGGTCATGATAAATAATATCTGTTAGAAAATATTAGGCCAAGTTATTTCTACTCTGCTGCTAAATAAATACATTATTTTATATAAGAACTTTATGATGGCGGTCGGTCCTGTGGTGGCCACAGCTGATTTTTATACTTTGCGTTCACAATAATATCATTGTTACACTGTATTGGTGACTTTTTATTTTGAGAGATTGGCAGTACTACTCGTCTACGGCGTGTCATTGATGACCTCAAATATTATTAAATGTTTATTTAATACAATTTGTAGTTATTTCCATGTCAGATAAATATTTTTTATTATTATTAAGGTGTGGAGATGGTCGTGTCCGTAATGAGTAGAAGTGGAAAGGTTGTACGGGTATCGGACATAAATAAAAACAACTATCTACAGCTGACCAGTTTCGGAATGGTTTATTCCTTCATCAGAGCTGCTACATAAAGGAAAATCAGAATACAGTATAAGTGTATATCGTAAATGAATAAATAAATATAAATATAAGTATAAGTATAATAGTGTAAGACATACCTGAGATAATAGTATTAAGTGTTATGGTGAGATAGATAAAAACGGGTCATGATATAAAAAACAATGTGTTAAAATATAAATAAATAAATAAATAATGTAAAACAAAGTCAGAGATTAAAATAAACAATACAACAAATTATTACTATTTTTTTTTTAAATTAATAAATAGATAAAATATGTGAACACATATTTTATTTTATTATTATTAAGAAAATTCAAAAAGAAAGTTTGTTGTTTTGTATCTGTCAAATTAATGTTATGTTGTGTTATCATAGAAATTGTTTTATTATACATTGTTGCTAAGATGACCGCATTTCACAAAATTCCCTAGATTGTACTCCGATATTTTTTAATTTAAATAAAATTTTAAAACTTCTATAAAATAAGTGAAGCAAAGTATAAAAATAGTATATTATACTCGTTTTATACGACGTATCATCACACTTATTACTTTGAAGCACTCCTCACTTCGCTCGTCGTACTCCAAACAACTCGTCTGACAATACGCCGTCTTATAAAACTCGTATACTAATATACTATAATGATACCAAATTTTACATTTAAAAACTACTCCTATGAGAACATATTAAATTTAATTCAGAACCTAAGTACGTCCTAACACTAGTTATTATTGATTTAATTCTATTTAGGTAATTTCTGTTTACATATTTACGTAATCAGTAATTTCCAACATCGTATTATTTTATCAGTATTCTAATTGTAGACTTGATGTGAATTTTGGACTGTTTTATTTGTTAGGCTATCTGTCGTTGTGTGAATACATATGTTACGTAGAGGCAGTATTTTTTCCTGTTTTGCACTGACCTTCTCAATATACCAAGAAAGTGAGTTCAACGTTACTGTGTATATTTTTCCATGGCCATTCTGATAAACATAACAAACATAACACGCTTAAAAAAAAAGTTGTCTGTACTGTGTGCTATCAGTCTCAATGCCAAGCCGCTCATGTTTATCGGTGAAAAACCCATCTTTAACCCAACACCGTTGCCAACTTTTCAATCAACACAAGCACAAAATTATTATTAATTCTGTGATTTATTTATTTTCTTTACATGCCTTGTTATGTACTCCCTCCCTCCGAAAATATGGTATACGTTACTTAAAAAAATTGATGTGAAGTGTGAATTTTCACACATTGCAGGGTTTCGCAGGTATATAATAAGTGAAGGCGGCATGCTGAGTGTGTAGGACAAATTTTGCTTTGTAGTAACCACGGCAAAATGAACGATCTTTTTAAAATAATTTATCGTCTGTTAATTTCAGAGCTTTAAAAACAAATTTTATGTTAAAATATTTTTTTGTTAATTTTAATTCGAATACCTAATATCATTATTTAGGTTTCTAAATAAGTGCAGTATTTTTTTTATATAACAAGGTCCATTAAGATTTTGAAAATTGGGCCTATGGCTTTCATTGGTTGTCTTAAATCATACGCTCCGCCCCTCTGGCTTCGTATAAATGACACAGAATGAAAATATAATTCCAATTGGTTATTAAATTTACGCTCTTGAAAATTAAATTCAAAATGTGCTAAAATATAACTAGAATTTTAACAAATTAATTTAAACATAATAAATATGAAAAAAAAAAAACAAGAAATAAAATTGACTCCACAAGCCAGGAACGAACCTGTTTAGTGAATAACGATCCTGTGTGGTTGTCGGCCAACTGAGCCACTAGACCACCAAACGCTTATCAACTTAGTGTGTTATAAGAGTATAACATGTATGCATCGTCAACCAAAAAACACAAAAAATGCGTTATTTTCCGAAAACATAATCTGATCAAAAATTCCTGTTGTACTATTCCGGTTCACACCATTATACATTACTTAGAATTTTTTCACATTTTTAGTTTAAACCATCTGGGCTACAGGTGTGGGACAAAAAAATTTTTGCACAATTTTGGCAAAAATCGCCTCAAAATAATTTATTTTGCAAAAATTAAATTTTGATCGTTAATCCACGTACTAAGGGCTTTCATTTGATACCCTACTCAGAATTTAAAAAAAATATTTTTGTTTTCAATGAGCACATATTTGTTTATATTTTTAGGGGGGTATGTTTTTTTAGATGTTTTAGTATTTTTCCTATGAGCGGGTCAAAGAGTTGTACAAGGTGTCTCAAAAGAAATTTTATATTTATTTAGCTTACTGCGTGAACGCAACGTATCCGAGGGACGCGGGGGTTATGTCAATCGGTAGCCTGGCTCTTGGGAATTCTGTCGCTATGGAGCGTTTCTCGGGAGCAGACCGCGCGTTATGCGTGCGAGAGTTTTACAAAAACGGTGATTCGGCGACTGTAGCGCGTAGAAAATTCTGCAGTATTCGAGGTTTTCGCCATTTAAATGATGCGCCAAGCATTCCTCTCATTCAGCATTGGGTTAAAAAGTTTGAAGAGACTGGTACAACGCTGGATAAATCAAAATCCGGGCGACCTAGGTCATCAAGAACGGTAGAAAACGTGGAGAATGTTAATCAGTCTGTTCGTGACGACCCGAACCTTTCAATTCGGAAGCGCGCAAGAAAAGCAGCTTTAAATGTGCATAGCAGCTTTAAATGTGCATAGATCATCATTACATCGCATTATGCACAAAGACCTAAAGCTGCACCCCTACAAAATTCAATTGGTGCAAGAATTAAAGCCCCAAGATGCCAGTCAGAGGCTTAATTTCGTAAATCAGGTGATTGACAGAGAGGTGACATAAATTGGCCTCCACGCAGTCCAGATTTAACCCCTATGGACTTTTTCCTATGGGGTTATCTTAAATCTAAAGTTTACGCCAATAAACCGACTTCACTGGCGCATTTGAAAGAAAATATCCGTCACGAAATGGCAGCCATCCCTGAGTCCACCTGCCGAGACGTCATAAGTAATTTTACTGTTCGATTAAATGAGTGCCGAGAACGCGAGGGTCTACATTTAGACGATATTATTTTTAAGAAATAAATCCCCAAAAAGTGTATTTTAATAATTAATAAACATTTTTTCTATATACGGCTTACTTTTTTTTTAATCGATCCACTAAATATAAAATTTCTTTTGAGACACCTTGTATAAGCATGCCAAATTTCAACTCTCTAGGTTTAGCCGTTTGGCTACAATTTTTACCGAACAGACAGACAGACAGACAGACAGACAGACAGACGACAAAATGACGGTATAAGGGTTTTTTGGTCATACCTACAAAACCCTAAAAATCAGCTGTGGCCACCACAGGACCGACAGCCATCACAAAGTACTTGTATAAAATACATTCTAGCAGCAGAGTAATTATTATTGTAAAAGACAATAACGTATTATATTACGTTGACAATTTCATAATGTGTATTTATAATTTACGGTAACCATGGAAACGTACCTGTGTACATACAAAAAAAAGTCTCAAATAAAAGTTGTTAGTTATTGCTTTTATAGCAACTTTTGTTAAATAAATTTTTTCGAAATTTTTTTCTCTGTTGTGAAATATTCGTAAAAAACTTAAAACCGGCACGAGTAAACTCCCATTTCTAGTTGTGACACCCGCTGTTCTAACAAAATGGCAAATTTTCATCAAAATTGTGTTGAATTTTAAGGAGGAAGTACCAAATCAACTTAAATCACAACCGCCAAATATTCCAAATTTGAATGTATTGGATCTTGGCTTTTTCAATTCTATACAATCTTTACAACATACAGCTTCACCGAATACAATCTACGAACAAATGACTGATTAAATGTGTACAAAATGCATTTAATGCATTAAACATACAAACCGTTGATAATGTTTTTCTAACATTGCCAACTTCTAGAAACAACCATGTTAGCAAAAGGAGGGAATTCCTATAAGATTCCGCAGATTAATAAGGCAAAACTTCATCTTAAGGCTGCGTATAACCCCCAGAGGTTACCAGTTTCTAATACAAAACTAACAATCTGAAATAATATTAGTATCAATCTATACATCAAATTTTGCATTGAATTTTTATGTATCTTATATGATATTTTTAATTGTAGAAACATTTATTGTAAAAATATTATCGATCAATAACTTAAAATTAGACATCAGCAAATTTTAATAACATTTGAATTAATTGTTTGGGACCTTAAAAATAAGTAGGTCGTAAAATCAGCCCTGCCTACGAAATCCTGTAAACTATGAAAATTCACAGTTTATATATTTTTTCAGATAAACAGGTTTCGTCGCATAAATGTTTACGTAATTCCTGCTAATGATATAAAAATTAAATTTCCTTATCAACTTATTTAAGAGGATTAATAATTTTTTTAATCCCATACTAATTCATTTGTAGTTAACAAAACATCGAGATAACATTAAAATGTCTTTCTTATAAATTCTAAGTTATTTTTTGTACGTATTTTAACATTGAATA
Source organism: Liopterus haemorrhoidalis (assembly GCA_963971575.1). NCBI lineage: Eukaryota > Metazoa > Arthropoda > Insecta > Coleoptera > Dytiscidae > Liopterus > Liopterus haemorrhoidalis. The sequence goes on along the minus strand of OZ020612.1, from coordinate 3,488,262 downwards.
TATTGGATCTCGTGAAAGTGTAGTTATTTTTGGAAATTTGGGTATTAAATCAAAAACTATATCTCAAAAATGGTAAGAAATAGAGACCTAAGGTTTAAATCTTTAAAATAATTAGTTTTACGATGTTTCTGTAATATTTGGTCCATAATGACCTAAAACTAATTGGTAAAATTTTGATTTTATTTTGTAAATTTCAAAAATTCATATCTCAAAAATGGTAAGAGGTAGAGACTTGAGGTTTGAATTTTTGGAATTCTTACACCTTGTTTTGTCTAGAAAAAATTAATGTTTGGTCCGTAATGTCCTAAAACTATTGAATATTTTGATTTTTTGTAATTTTAAAAACTCATATCTCAAATAAGATAAAACATAGAGATTTGAGGTTTGAATTTTTGGAATTCTCACACCTTGTTTTGTTTAGAAAAAATTAATGTTTGGTCCTTAATAACCTAAAACTATTGAACATTTTGATTTTTTTGTAATTTTAAAAATTCATATCTCAAAAAAGGTAAGACATAGAGATTTGAGGTTTGAATTTTTGGAATTCTCACACCTTGTTTTGTTTAAAAAAAAATAATGTTTGGTCCTTAATGACCTAAAACTATTGAAAATTTTGCTTTTTTTGTAATTTAAAAAATTCATATCTCAAATAAGGTAAGAAATAGAGACTTGAGGCTTGAATTTTTGGAATTTTCTCACCTTTTTTTGTTTAGAAAAATATAATGTTTTGTCCGTAATGACCTAAAACTATTAAGGAAAATTTTGATTTTTTTTGGAAATTTAAAAAATTCATATCTCATAAAAGGTAAGAAATAGAAACTAATATTTTCTAACAGAGATATTATTTATCATGACTATAACTTAAAAGGTAAGAAATAGAGACTAGAGGTATGAATTATTGGAATTCTCACGGCTTGTTTTGTCTAGAAAAATATAATGTTTGGTCCTTAATGACCTAAAACTATTAGGGAAAATTTGATTTTTTTTGGAATTTTAAAAAATTAATATCTCATAAAAGGTAAGAAATAGAGACTTGAGGTTTGAATTTTTGGAATTCTCACACCTTGTTTTGTCTATAAAAATATAATGTTTGATCCGTAATGACCTAAACCTATTAGGGAAAATTTTGATTGTTTTTGGAATTTTAAAAAATTCATATCTCATAAAAGGTAAGAAATAGAGACTTGAGATTTGAATTTTTGGAATTCTCACACCTTGTTTTGTCTAGAAAAAATTAATGTTTGGTCCGTAATGACCTAAAACTATTAGGGAAAAAATTATAAATTTTTTTTTCGTTTTATAAAAAATGTCTCAAATAAAAGTTGTCATTTATTGCTTTTATAGCAACTTTTGTTCAATAATTTTTTTCTAAATATTTTGCTGTTGTTAAATATTCGCAAAAATCTTAAAATCGACACGAGTAAACTCCCATTTTTAGTCAACCGATTTTGTACACAGACAGACAGACAGACGGACGGACGGACGGACAGACGGACAGACGTACAGACGGACGGACGGAGAGACAGACCGACAGACATCATGCTAAAAAATAGTCAAAACGTTATGTAGGAACCTCAATTCGTGGACATCCATCGAAATCTCGAATTGTCAAAATCGGTATGATCACAATACCTCCCTTATATATGTTGGCGGTCGGTAAAAAGTATCTGATTCTTCATTAAAATTGGGATTATTTAAATACTTTATTGGTGATAATAAAGTTGGGTTTCTACGTTCTGACTCTTGTTTTGTCTAGAAAAAATTAATGTTTGGTCCGTAATGACCTAAAACTATTAGGGAAAAATTTGGAAAATTAGGGAAAAAAAACACTGATTTAAGCCGTCGTTCCGCTTTGTAGTATTTAGTTTCTGGTCCTAAGTAGCCCAGAAACAGCTATTCTATTTGTTCACCAAATTTTACTTGACTTAGAGTGAACAAGAAGAGAAATTTTCTGTGAAATATTTTCTGTATTTCATTTGACTTGCAGTTAAAATGAATAGCCCTATATATCTTAGCAATAATTGTTATCTCACCTCGCTATTTTGCAACATGTTAGGCGTTCTCTATGTCAGTTATCTTGGAATTCGTACAAATTATGTGATATTTGCATGCTTACCAACAATTTAACAATGATGTTAAAAAAAAATCGAATAAAATGGTAGAAATGCAGCAGTAATCCTTCCCAACTATTATACATTTTAGAGAAAATTATAATGGTAGCTAAATTTTGAGTTTACCGTTTTCAGGTAATATTTGGCAAAAATTGATTTTGAACTGAAAATCTCGATAGTAATATGAGAGTACGTATAAGCGCAGTAGGCCACGTGACTAAGTGACGCTGCAAGGACGAGAGGGGTGGTGGGGGGACGAGCTGCACCGCGACGCCGATGCCAATGACCATGGCGTTGTGCAAGTCCCAAGGGCGTCTCGTACCGACGCTAGCGTCACTCAGCGTCCATGTCAGCTATGCTAATAAATTCCCTGACAACTGCACGCGATGTTTTAAACTTTTATGGATTCATGATTAATATTAAAACTCAAATGCATTTATATATTATTTTATCAAATTATGCAATTTTATAATATATTTTATGGAATGTAAACTCTGTAATGTGATATATTATATTCGTCTATTTCTGTTGTTTTCCACTAATCAGCAAGTGACATTACTCTAACGCCAGTGAGGTATGCCAGAAACATATCACAGTTACTGTCTTTGATTAATGTTATTATTTTAAATTTACTGTCAAACTTAAATTTATTTTCAATTGAAAAATATCTTATATTTTTAGTTTCTTCTTAGCTGCTTATTATATTTATTGATAGTCTATTTATTTTATTATCTTTCTTTCTTTTTTCTTTTCTGCTACCTATCATTATTTCTTATTTTTCTTTTATAATATAAAGCAACTAATTTGTTTGTATATTCGGGGTAATCTAAGAAAGTATCGAACCAATTTGTCAAATTCTTTAGGTGGTGTATTGTTTGACCTTCCTTTACAGACTATTTTAGCAATTTTATTGGCCATGTGAGGATTTATAAAAGTGGGAACTTTCAGCAATTTTCCTTTGAGCATTAATCAGTGTGCGTTATTTTCTATGTGAGCATAATTCCGAACTTTCGTGAAAACACTTATGATTTTGCGTACTTTTCTTCGGGCATTTTTCGCGTGAGCATTCTTCTTGTGCGGATATGTCACCGAACCCAATTCTTTAGTCTTATTAGGGTTTTGTAGGTATGACCAAAAAACCCTTATACCGTCATTTTGTCGTCTGTCTGTCTGTCTGTCTGTCTGTCTGTTCGGTAAAAATTGTAGCCAAACGGCTAAACCTGGAGAGTTGAAATTTGGCATGCTTATACAACTCTTTGACCTGCACATAGGAAAAATACTAAAACATCTAAAAAATATATCCCCCTAAAAATATAAACAAATATGTGCTCATCGAAAAAAAAAATATTTTTTTTTAATTCTGTGTAGAGGAATTTTTGATCAGATTATGTTTTCGGAAAATAACGCATTTTTTGTGTTTTTAACTAAAATATGTTAACTATTTAATACGCTGTGTAACACACCACTTCAGTAGCTCTCGTGGCGTGGTTGGATTTGTCGTACGCTTAATAATGTAACTTAACTTGCAAACTAGGGTTCGAATCCTGTTAATTTTATTTTTTGTTTTTTTTTTGCATTTTTATTTTGTTTAAATTATTTTGTTAAAATTCTAGTTATATTTGGTAAATGTTGCATTTAATTTTTAAAAGCGTTGAAAGCGTTGAAAGTGTTGAAATTATAATTTAATTCTATGTTTGACGAAATCAGAGGGCGGGGCTTATGATTTAAGCAACCAATGGAAGCCATAGGCGCAATTTTCAAAATCTTAATGAACCTTGCTATATAAAAAAAATACTGCACATATTTAGAAACTTAAATAATGGTATTAGGCATTCGAATTAAAATTCATAAAAAAATATTTTGACATAAAATTTGTTTTGGCATCCCAAATAATCATCGTTCAGTTACTACCCAGCAAACATTTTTATACGGGCCAGTACTGGTAAAGCACATACTCCCCGGCATTGAAAGTAATGGGCCAGTACCCCGGTGTCCCCGGGGCCGTTACTGGCCCATTGATGTATCAGTACCTGGCCCAGCAACGGTAAAGTGCAAAATAATCGCATTAGTTGCAAGATTTATTTCTGATGGTTTTAAGTAAAAAGTATGAGTGAAGAAGAGTGCTTATAAAATGCTGGTAAAGTACTTCGTATAGGCGGAATGCGAAATACAAATGTGAAGTACATTATTAATACTGGCGTTGCACTTACTTTTGGTGCCAGTAATTTACCAGCATAAAAGCAGTTTGCCAGCATTCGGCCGTTAGTTGAATGTTTGCTGGGTAAATACCTGCAAAACCCTGAAATGTGTGAAAATTCACACTTCACATCAATTTTTTTTAAAATGCAGAAACAGCCTTTCATCTCTTATACCTTATATCTAAGTAATAATAAAAAGTGATATTTTTTTAGTTACGTAGCTGTGTGAGTAGGTAAACTAATTTATGTTTTTCCAATCCAAAGTATGACCTAAGAAGAGGACACCTGTGTCAACACGAATTAGAAATGACCAGATCTGAGCACAAGACTCAAATATTTGCCTCACCTGCTGTTGGATCAACTGTATCCAGTTACAAGAACATAAATACTCGACCAACGCCGATAAACTATTTTAATTGCAAGCCAGTACAGCTTACTGCCTTTTCAAATGCTTACATAATATTTTCATAAGATACTTGATCAGTTTATGCTATATCAGAGCACGGAACTTTTTAAAATGTATATTTTTTAATATTTTCACTAGTACGAAATATATGGCTTAAGCAGCATTCACAGCTATAAAATTAGTAGACTATACGCTAAAGCTGCATTCATTTCTCTTAAATTAGTCAATTATAGACTATGGCATTGTGTATAAAATTAGCAGATAGTTTTAACGTTTAAGAAAAGAGTTTACAGCTCTGAAAATCAATGCGTAACGAATGTTGTGACATCTAGGGCAGGGGCGCTCAGACTTTAACCATCGGCGATCGACCATAAAAGCATTAGGCGGCAAGTGATCGACTAGGTAAAAATAAAATACCAAGTTCATAAATGGTTATATTTATTAATTGCAAAGATACAACAACTAATGTTATTTTGATGTTGATGAATGGCATTGCATGTCATCTGCATACTTTTCATAAAACGGCTCATAATTACAAAGTGCCAAACGCAAGCATGAATTAAGATGTTCGTCACTGAGCCGATTACGATATTTAGATTTAATTATTTTCATTTCGGAAAACGCCGACCCGCCAAATAAGTTGACCCAAATAATGCTGTTAACTGAAGGGCTATTTGTTTCAAACATGTATATTTTTCTTCAGATAAACAAGCCCAAAACTTGTTATCTGTTGCTCTGGCTTTGAGATGCATATCTGACATAATTTTCAAGACTGGAATGAGATCTACCTCATTCCAAATAATATCTATTAAATGTTAAATCTTAAATTATCATCTATTATTCTATCAGATAGTTTAACATTTAATGTTCGTTACTAAATTAATAACTATTAAATTACAATAACTGTAAAAAAATATTTAAAATACTTTTTATAAATATGTACGCGATCGACTTAAAAACCTCTCGCGATCGACTGTTTGAGCGCCCCTGATCTAGGGGAAGCTGCTGTATAACGGGCACCTTAAGGATTACCTTTAATAAAATCTTAAGGAATACCGTAAAAAATTTCGAAATAAAATTCGTAAGATGATTTATTGTTTAATTATTACAGACAGTAAAAGAACTTAGAATAATACAAAAATAAAAGTTATGACGATATAAAAAAAAATTCCTTTATCAATCAAAAAGCACAAAAATTTTGTGTTTAAGTGGAAATGCAATTTTCTCTATGACCGGAAAGCGTGCAGGGGTTTAGTACCATCCCTTTTTTGTTGTCACAGGGTAAATATTCTCTCCTCCAAAAGGCATGCTGTATGAAATCGGAGACCAAAAACTGTCATGAGCTCCCGGTCTATATCGTAGTTGGTTTGAAAAAACATAGATGTCACAACATTCGTTATGCATTAATTTTCATAGCTGTGGACGCTGCATTAAACGTTAAATCTATGAAATTTATTCACAACGCATGGCGTATAGTCTACTAATTTTATAATAATAATAATAATAATAATTTTATTAAACAGCCCGAAGGCCAAAATAATATATACATTTAACGAAAATCAGAAACAAAAAACAACACAAATTTGGAGTTCAGTTTTAACAATTGTGAACCCAAACATTAAAGAATACATTTATAGTTTAAGTTAGTAGATATTTAATATATCAGCTGAGCTGACCAACAAGTGTGAAACGTTTTGTCAAAGCGTAGGCACTCCCAATTTTGAATCTCTGAATGCAGCTTTAGTTTCAATGAATTAACAACAAAAAAACATGAAATTCCGCATAATATTTTAGGTTTAATGACATATTTGACACTTTTAAAACATTTAGCAACATTGCTCCCATTTCCCATAAGAGCAATACTGCATTCTAGCGTTTGAACGGACTATAGATCAATCCGGCACTGCCTATAAGTAATTTCTTTGCTTTGAGCGGAACTAAATGGGAATTTCGTTCTTTTAAGCTGTCACGAGAAGGAGCCTGGTTTGGGTTATTTCACGTTTCATGTTGCTATGTGAAAATATTAAATTCCAACAGAAAACCATGCCGACCGGCGTAGCGTAGTGGTAACACATGTGCTCTGCGTTGCGAAGGTCTCGGGTTCGAATCCCGTTCAGGCATGGACATTTTCTCAAATAAAAATTGTCCTGGCTAATTGCCACAGCAGCAAAGGCCATTAAATTAAAAAAAACAGTAAAACCATGGAAACGAATGACAATGTTATAAAATATCATATATTTTTACATATTTTGCAGACAAAAATGGAATTTTTTTATTAAGAATGATATAAAAATCAAAATGTAATGAAAAGGACATTTTATAATATTTTAAATCAATTTAATCTAGAATTTGCAATGTGAGTATGATTTACAAAGTTTAAACAAAATGACCAAAAGTCCGATTTAATAGATAAAAATAACTAGATTTCAAAATCTAGTTCCGCCTAATGGTTTGGAATAACCTATATATCTACAAAATCCTGAAATGTGTGACAATTCACACTTCACGTTAATTTTTTCATTTTTGATCTAAAATAATGTTTTAGTGGCTGACTAAAATTGTTCGGAGACTAATCGATCACTGTCGTAATACGTCACAGTGTCTGTCTGTTTGTCACTATCGCTGAAACTTATTCGGTTGGTAAATATTAAGCCATGAATCTACTGGAGCACTTGAAACACCTATAGAGACGAGTTCCAACACTTTCACGATAAAATATAGCTGGAAATTTCTATTTGATGGAGCAATATATTTTCATCTTAAGGAGATTAAAATAAAATAGAAGATTCAGTGATTTGTTTAAGGAGCTTGTCTAGGAAATCTTAAAACATAAACCCGATTCATAAATACGATGGGGGACATAGTTTTTTAACACCTTATTTTTGCAAAAGTTTTTGGACATATTTTTGGCAAAAATCCAATAAAAAAATTGATATTTCAAAAATAAAAATTTACTTGTTGATCCACGCATTAAGATGTTTCATTTGGTATGCCAATCAAAATTTTAAAAAAATATTAATTTTTTTATTAAATACATATAAACAGTTCACTTTTGTAAGGACAAACTAAGAGGAAATTTTGTTTGCACCAGCTTGCACCTTTGAAACTGTATGTCATGTTGGTATTACAGAAAAATAATTTGAAAAATCAGATTATAAATATGTCATTTAAAAAAATATCATTTGTCATATTTCATTTTGAATAGTGACATCTTAAATATTTTGTAATCATAATACTAACCTAAAATAATACAAACATATCCCAAAACTGTAAACCATTTTTTACAATATAACCAAGTTTCTAAAAGTCAGTAATACACTATAAAAATCACCAAAATAACCAGATCTATGATCTATTTCAAAGTAGAAAAATGTGTGTAAGAAGATAGGAGCTGTTTATCCTTCGGATTGGTTTAGATCGTCATCCCAATTACACTGTTAAAATATTGTTTTTAATCCAAGTTGACAGATGTTCAATGTCGTACATTGGAAATATATATTATTTATATTATTTAATTTTTTTCATATATTTTGTTATTATTTACATATTTATATTCTTGGCGTAGATTTTATGGAGAAAATTCTCCATGTAATTTGTTTTTACGCAGTTATATATTTTTTAGGTTATCTGACATATAAATATTTTTTGACACTTGACAATTAACAGATCAAGAGAGAGGACTAATGTGAGGCCAAAAGACAGCCCAGCTGATTGTGCCCAAAGAAGAAGTTATTGAAATAATTTTTAGACCTTCATATATACATATATTTTTAATTTTTATTTACAGTATTTATATAAATAAGAAACTTTAGCTCTGAAGATATATTGTTTGTTTTATTGCTTTATTTAAACTCTTTTAGCCATAGTTTAAACTCTTTATCTCTCTTTTTATACATAGTACATAATTTTTAAAATTAATATTTTTTTAACTTTTTTCAAATTTTCCATTAAACTAAATTTATATCGTATAAATAACGTAAGAGTATTATCTGCCTTGTTTATTTCAATATCTTATTAACCTTTTTTAAATTTAAAAAAAATCACTTGCTAACCCAGTTACTAGGCCCATGCCCTAGTTGTAACATATTTTAAATTTTCCGCTATACTGTATTTATCCAGTGTAAATCGTACTCGGTTCGCAGCGCTATCTACTTTTGTAGGGTTTTGTAGGTATGACCAAAAAACCCTTATACCGTCATTTTGTCGTCTGTCTGTCTGTCTGTCTGTCTGTCTGTCTGTCTGTCTGTCTGTCTGTCTGTCTGTCTGTCTGTCTGTCTGTCTGTCTGTCTGTCTGTCTGTCTGTCTGTCTGTCTGTCTGTCTGTCTGTCTGTCGGTTCGGTAAAAATTGTAGCCAAACGGCTAAACCTAGAGAGTTGAAATTTGGCATGCTTATACAACTCTTTGACCCGCACATAGGAAAAATACTAAAACATCTCAAAAACATATCCCCCTAAAAATATAAACAAATATGTGCTCATCGAAAAAAAATATATTTTTTTATAATTATGAGTAGGGTATCAAATGAAAGCCCTTGGTACGTGGATTAACGAATACATTTTTATTTTTGCAAAATAAATTATGTTGAAGCGATTTTTGCCAAAATTGTGCAAAAAATTTTTTGTCCCACACCTGTAGCCCAGATGGTTTAAACTAAAAATCTGAAAAAATTCTAAGTAATGTACATTGGTGTGAACCGGAATAGTTCAACAGGAATTTTTGATCAGATTAGGTTTTTGGAAAAAAACGCATTTTTTGTGATTTTTGGCTAATAATGTACACAAGTTATAGCTTTGTAACACGCCACACTGGAACGTGTGTGCTGGTCTAGTGGTATTTCACGCTGATTTTTCATCCAAGTAGCCCGATCCGAAGGGATCGAACCCTGGGAAAGAAAGAGACTTAATTATTTTTTGTTTTTTTTTTTAATTTTTATATTGTTTAAATTATTTTTTCAAAATTCTAGTTATATTTTGGCAAATATTGCATTTAATTTTTAAAAGCGTAAATTATAATTTAATTCTGTTTCAATGTACACGAAATCAGAAGGGCGGAACTTATAACAACCAATGGAAGCCATAGGCGCAATTTTTAAAATTCTTAATGAACCTTGGTATATAAAAAAAAAATACTGCACATATTTAGAAACCTAAATAATGGTATTAAGTGTTCGAATTAAAATTAACAAAAAAAAATATTTTAATATAAAATTTGTTTTCGCATCCAAAATAATCATCATTCACTTACTAAATACCTGCAAAATCCTGAAATGTGTGAAAATTCACACTTCACATCAATTTTTTAAATTTGAAATAGACCATAGTTTGTTCTTACAAAAGTGAACTGCTTATAATTATTTATATTTATCTCGGGATGTGATTTTTGAACTCTCAGTATTTTTCCTATGTGCAGGTCAAACAGTTGTATAAGCATGCCAAAATTTCAACATTCTATGTTCAGCCGTTTGGCTACTATTTCTTCCGTACAGACAGACAGACCGACACATAAGTGACGTTATAAGGGTTTTTTGGTGGTCATACCTACAAAACCCTAAACAGGTATTGAATATGCCTTATATGGTAAAGGCATAACGCCGACCACGTTGCTTTATTATAGTGCCAGAGGTTAAGTATCAGAGTACTTATCTTCCCAATGCGTCACTTGGTCGTTTTGAATCTATTATTATAATGTGTTTTGGTCCAGACGGCGGATTGAATTGTTACGACCTCGACAGTGACATTGACCTGTCTACACATGCACCCCCACCCCCAAACAGACGCCAGCGACGCCGACGCCCGCCGCCGTTTTACGCATTGATTATACTATTCTACTACAGCATCATTAGCGTGAAAAGTGTATAAAGGTATCGAGGAAAGTGGGAGACGAATCGATAACAAACAAGATAGTTTGTACAACGCTTTACCAAAATCATACAACTCTAACACGACAATATTTAAGGCTGGAATTCAAGGGAAGATGTTATACGAACAACTGAATAGAAGATAAACTGGAAATGTAAATTCAATAAGTGAAATAGAATGTATTTTTCCAAGTCAATAATAGAAATATTTCAAGTTTTTAGTTAGCGTGCCCCCCTCTCGAAACCTTTCTTAGTATAAACATTTTAAAATGCCATATTGTCTACGAGGTTCGAATTCCGGTTTTGTTCAATCTCGAACATACAGATAGACAGACAGAAAACAATATTTGGTTGATATCAGAGCAGCGAATATTTAAAATAAAGTGTTTTGATTACTTTTTGGTATTTGTAATATTGTATTTCAAATATTTCGAAAAATGCTCTTGGTATCAGGGCCGGCCCTAGCATTTGCGGGGCCTGAGGCATAACTGGAATTGCGGGGCTTCAAAACTGGATTTGCGGGGCCCCATCTATATATATTTATTAAATAACGATATTTTCTTTAATATTATTAACTATTAACAAAGTACACATACTTATATTCAATGTAAATATAATTTTTTTCCAACTATTTATAAAACTTGGAATAATATTTTTAATGTATTTTGTTATTTTATTACTTGACGGTCGAAGCGCAGGGCCCTTAAAGGCGCGGGGACTGGTGCAGGTGCCCAACTTGCCACCGCCTAGGGGCGGCCCTGCTTGGTATTTAGAATTGCAAATACTTTCATCGTGGAATTTGTATTTGAATTTTTCCCTACCATTTCAAATATTTCCCTAGTACTTATTTTAAATATTTCTTCATATTTCAAATATTTCCTTAAAATTTTAAATATTTCTCTAGCATTTCAAATATTTCTGAAGTACATATTTCAAATATTTCCTTAAAATTTCTAATATTTCCTTAGTATTTCAAATATTTCCCTAGTAGGTAGGTACTTATTTCAAATATTTCCTAGCATTTCAAATATTTCCCTAGTAGGTACTTATTTTAAATATTTCTTAGTAAGTATTTCAAATATTTCTGAAGTATATATTTCAAATATATCCTTAAAATTTTAAATATTTCCCAATTATTTCTAATATTTCCTTAGTATTTCAAATATATCCCTAGTAGGTACTTATTTCAAATATTTCCTAAGAATTTCAAATATTTCCCTAGCATTTCAAATATTTCCCTAGCATTTCAAATATTTCCCTAGTATTTTAAATATTTCCTTAGTACTTATTTCAAATATTTCCTAGTATTTCAAATATGTTTCTATCATTTCAAATCTTGTTGGAAAAGTACTATTTGTAAAATCTTATAATGGTTACTAAGGTTGAAAAATAAATATATATACATTAGTTCCTACAACTCGTCAAGAGTTGATGCGCTTCTGGGCTATGGACTTGATTTCACCCCACGACTTTCCCATTTTGCGCAATTCTTTCTCCATTGTGCGCCTCCATGTATTCTTCGGTCGTCCGATCCCCCTTTTTTCTTGCGGGTTCCAATGAAGAGCCTGTCTGGTTATCTGGGCTGAGTCTCGTCTAAGTATGTCTCCCAACCATCTCCATTTGCGCAAGCGTATCTCTTTTCCGATTTCTGACTGTTTCGTTATTCGCTAGTTCTTCGTTGCTGTATTCTTCGGTCGTCCGATCCCCCTTTTTCCTTGCGGGTTCCAATGAAGAGCCTGTCTGGTTATGTGGGCTGACTCTCATTTAAGTATGTCTCCCAACCATCTCCATTTGCGCAAGCGTATCTCATTTCCGAACTCGGACTGTCTCGTTATTAGCTATAGTTCTTCGTTGCTTATGGTGTCAGGCCAATGGATTCCCATTATCCTTCTTAAGCATTTGTTAACAAAGATTTGTAGTTTATTAGTGAATGCTTCGTTAACTAACCATCTCTCACAGGCATATAACACTACAGACTTCACATTGCTATTAAATACTCAGATTTTCGTTTTCTTGGTTGGAATGGAAAATAAATGGAATTGTAAATATACTTGAAATATGTTAAACCCGAAGGAAATTAGTAATAAAATATAAAATGAGAATTTTCAAGTTCAGTTATTTCAAATACTTTGATCGGTATTTGATATTTGGTATTTGAAATATTTTTACTGAGGATTTGGGACAGCTCTGGTTGATATACATCTTATAATCACCTGAAACATGTATAAACGAAGTATAAAGAAAAAAATATATATATAAAAAAACAGATATAGCTAGGGATGGGAACGATATATCGATATTTCGAAAATATCGATACTTTAGAAAAATATATCGATATTTTTATATCGATATTTGAAATGCGATATATCGCGCAAAATATCGATATTCGCACAAAATATCGGTATTTTTGTATATTTTTTACATTTAAATATATGTTGTTCACTTTTGTAAAAACAAACTATAGGCTATTCCAAACGTTTAGGCGGAACTAGATTTTGAAATCTAGTAATTTTTATCTATTAATTCGGACTTTTGGTCATTTTGTTTAAGCTTTGTAAATCATACTCACATTGCAAATTCTAGATTAAATTGATTGTCATTATAAAATGTCCTTTTCCTTGCATTTTAATTTTTTGTCATTCTTAATAAAAATTTCCCATTAATTTATTTATTTTTCAGTCTTCAAAATATGGAAGAACATATTAAAATATTTGATATGTGTCATTCGCTTCCATGGTTTCACTGGTGTTAGTTTCAGTGCATTAAATTTTCACATACCAAACCTGAAACATGAAATAACCCAAGCAAGGTCCCTTTTCGTGTCAACCTAAAATAACGAAATTTTCATTTAGTTCCGCCTAATCGTTAAATTAAGACGAAATTTTGATTTCAATAATTTGCACCTTGAAATTGTATGTCATGTTGGTATTAAATTTTTTTTAAATTTTCACTTTCTTAATAATGGTCATAACCAATAAATCTAAAGTCGGTTTTACAACGTAATGAATACTTTTAATTAACATTTAAAGTCCGTAATACACTATAAAAATACTTTTACTATAAGTTGTGTTGTATCCGTGTGAACCAATACTATGATAATATTATAAATGTTTTGTAGATATACAACATAAAAAATGAACTTTCTCTGTTAGTTACGTATTACAAAATGAGACAGATAATATAAAAAAATATATTTACTATAAAAGTAACCAAAAAGATCTGGTTTGTCCTTACAAAAGTGAACAGCATATATCTATTTAATTATAAGAGCAGTTAACTAGAAAAATATTGGCAAGTTGGTTGGTAGCTGGGTGAGTACCAACTTTAAAGTGATTGTCTGTCAAATGGCGACTTCTTTTCCCGCCGAGCCAACAAAAAAAAAACTGTAATTTAAATATCTTACATGTTACGTGTTCGTTATTTCGATATATCGAAAATATCGATATTTTTACTTCGATATATATCGAATATCGATATCACACTTACGATATATCGAATCGCGCATATATCGATATTCAAAAATAAATTCCCATCCCTAGATATAGCCCCCAATTTTATTTATGCAGATTTAAACGAAAACCTCTTGAGAATTATTTTGTTGAAATATATTTTGTTCGAATAATAATTTTCTTGTTTATCTTGTTTTGTTCAATGGAGTGAAATTTTCTTTATGAAATGAAAAAGCCAATCAAGTATAAAAGAACGTATATTAAACAGGTGTATAATTAATAAATAACATTGCCCCTTTGTATTTCAATTACTCTTCAGAAATCAATTTGCCAATTAAAATTAAGGAAATACAATTTTTATTTAATTTATTTAGTTATCGAGAGCTGATTGCCATTCTGTTTGCTTTTGTTCTCTTTTTAGGTACCACCAGTCGAGTTGAGTTGTCACCACAGTGATACCGTCTATACCAGCCCAATCTTTTTGTCTATGAGAAACACTTAGTTTTACTACAAAAAAACATTAATACACAATAATTCTAATAAATATGTTTAATGACTCTAAATTAAATTCACAGCTCTTAAATTAGTCGACTATAGACAATGACTTGTGCACTGTTGATTGTTACTAACAAGTTTTACATGAGTTAACGTGAACCACCGTTCACAACTCTAAATTTAATGCACTATGCGTTGTAGATTGGAGTTAGTGCGTTGTTTTAATGAGACCAGTGGCGCAGCCAGGATTTTGTTTTGGGGAGGGCCGAATCAAATTTTGAGGGCACGCGGGCCGCATACGGCCCTCAACCTCATTTTTTGTGGCCCCTGAAGCGGTAATCAAAATCACTTGAGCTTATTTAGGGGAAAAATATATTTAAAAATGTAAAATATACTCTCTTCCTCTTTTCTGTTTATAAAAAATGTCAAGAAACCCTTCGGGATATTTAAAGTTCCGTCACTGCTTATCATTTTGTATGTAAAATAGACTGCGACCCAAATCAGTTCGACACCCCTGCTGTTGGATATTGATGTTTATATCAAATAATAATTCCATTATTTGTTGATAAAAAAATGTAATTGTTAATCCATGTATCAAAAACTTTCACTTGATTTTTTCTTCGATAAATACATATTTATTTATATTTTTCGCGGGATATATTTTTGAAGTCTCAATATTTCTTTTACTTATGTTCAGTTCTCTAAATCAGCCGCTTGGCCACAATTTGTACCGAACGAACAGACTCATGTGACGGAATAAGGATTTCTTGATTATACCTACGAAAACCTAAAAATAACATGTAAATATGCATTTTCTGTTAATTTTAACACTAATCATAATAAAATATAGCTTATTATTATTGTAAAATACATAAGTTATTTTGCTGTACGATTATGATAAATTTGTTAAATTTTCATTTCATTGGACCTTCAGAAGGGGCTTGTGCCCCCCCCCCCCTTGGCTGCGCCGCTGAATGAGACAGACATATAAACACACATTAGCTATTTCACTTTACATAACCATAATTAAAGTTTTAATTAACATTGCATAAATTAATAAATTAAGAAATGCAATTCATTACTTATCAATACTTTACAATAAGTTGGAAATCTCGTCGCTGTAGGGGAATACCCGTGACTCATTTGCAATCGGACGCAGGTGCTTAGTCATAATTTTGTCTTGGGAGAAGTTGAGTCAAATGCTGAGAAATTATTTTTTAACATTTTTATAAAATAAACGTACAGATATAATTTTTGCTATGAAAAAAAAATGTATACTGAAACTAAACCCTTCAAACATTTTCGAGGGTTTCCGGCTGTCTATACCAGTGGTTCCCAAACTTTTTCGGTTCCCAGTGCCCTTAATATACCAGGATTTTTCCGACGAGCCCCAAGTCAAACATTGATCTAACTGACAAAGTTGGAGGAACATTGGAATATTTTCCCGGCGTCCCCAGATGCGGCCCCCAGGGCGCCGTGGCGCAATTTTAGGGAAACGCTGGTCTTTACTAATACTTTGTAAAACTTTATGTACAGCACATTGAATGTTGTAAAATATACATATAGGTAGTTGGTTATAAAACAGTAGATCATAATTTTAAACTAACTTTATTTATGTATAGACTTAGAATTAATGGCGCGCTGTACACATAACATTTTGTTTACTTAAGTGGGTTAAACTCTGAATGTACACATTCACGCGAATATAAAACAAAGTCATATTTTGAAATATTACATAACTTTATAGCTATTCTGACCCAGTTGGGTCAGAATGGCTTTCCAGATTTTACATACAACTTTTTATAAATGGTGGAAATGGTGTTTGAAACTGTAGTTTCCTAAATCTATTACAAATAATCCAAACAATCAACATATACACGTGATCATTAAAAGATATAGGGTAAGTCGGGGTAATATGCCACCTCGGGTAATATGCCACTTGTCTGTAATTCCTTACTAAAATAACAGAATGCGTTGCACTTCACTCAGTGATATTCCATTGATGCTAATGGCCGATTTGACAATAACTGTCAGTGAAATCTCACCAGAAATTTTAAATAAAACAGGAAAGTTTAAAAATTACTGTTAAATTAGCATTTCAAAACTACATTTAAACTCAAAATATTCATTTACGGAAATTATTTTGTAATAAATCAATTGATTTATATCATTTTCATATCATTGTGATTTTATAACCTCTGGAGTGACCGTTATATTTTTGTTGTTTTATTTCACTATCGTCATTTGTATTTCTAGAAGCTATGTAGGGTAATATGCCCGTGTTTTACTGGTGTAATATGCTATGCATTTTCGTTTGCTGAAAAGAATAATTTGCCAAATCCAAAAAGAATAATTTCCCAATTCTGATGTTAAATAAATAATGGCTCTGTTGGCTTTAAAGCGTGTGGAATTTTTCCTTTCGACAAAAATGCTATTCCAGAATACGCATTCGCCATATCTGAAAATGCAAAAGAGGTGGTTGAACCAATATCTTCCACTAGTTCACCTGACGAACAACAATTTATAACAGACTCAAACTCTACTGCTCATGATACTTCTGCCGAAAATTCTGCAATTGCTCAAATTCAAAAAGTTACACCGACGACATCAGAGCTCGTCAATTTTATAAACATTAACCCAATTCCGACATTGGTTAAGCCAAAACTTGCCAGTAGAAAACAACATGCGCTAATTTGAACAAGTCAAGAAAACATTGAAACCCTCAAAGTGTAAAACAAAAAGAAGGAGATCCAACTAAAAAAGGAAAACAATTAAAACCTCAAAAAAAATCTCCGACAAAAAGAAGCTTTGTCGTGTATCATCCTCAGATTCTTCGTCAAATTTAGAAAATATTTAGAAGAAGAAGAAGAATTTTTAAGTTCTAAACTCTCCAATTTAAACAGTGGCATATTAGACCACTTCTGATGGCATATTGCCCGCATGGTCGGGTAATACGCCATTTTGCAAGATATTGTTTATTAATTTTTATATCTAAAAGTACAAATGTTACCAATTGTAACTAACCAAAGAATAAATGTTTACTAATTTCCTTATTAAATGCGTTTTTTTGTTTGCTATTTACAACAATATTTTCAGAGAATTTTTAAAGTTAGCTGTGGCATATTCACCCGACTTACCCTATACCATGAATTCAAAAAGAAATGGGTTGACTATGGGAAAATAAAATAATGTCTACTGCAAGCTTAATATAACAATTGACTAACGTTTAGGCACAGCCTTTGTAATCAATAAAATTGGAAATTAAAACTTTTTGATTTCACAGGTACAGAAAAATAAATATAAAAAACTAAAGAAGCTGTTCAAAATGTCCACCGTTTTCCTGCAGACACAAATTTACTCGTCTTTTCATATTATTAAAAGCATTTATAAGAATTTGAGGAGTTATATTGGCACACTGTTCGGTAATTCTGTTTTGCAGTTCCTCGATATTGTTAATAGGAGTCTTGTATACATTATTTTCGGATAAGGGAATATAAAGTAATCTAAAATAGTCAAGTCTAGTGATCTAGGTGGATATTCTGGATTTGAACGTAAACTAATTATTCGATCGTCAAAAAATTCACGAAGGTAGTTGATGGTCTCTTGAGCGGTGTGGGCAGTCGCGCCATCCTGTTCGAAGTAGCCTTGCTGGAGCTCATCTTCATGAAGCTGATTAATAAATTCACGTACAATATTCTGGTATCTCTGAGCAGTAATAGGAATAATATGGGTCCGATAATTCGTCTTCGAGGCACAGCAATCCAAACACCAACTTTTAACGGGTGAAGGGGAGTTTCGCTAAAAGTATGAGAATTTTGAGCACTCCATAACCTCATATTTTGTGAATTTATACACCCCGAAAGGGTAAACCAGACCTCGTCAGAAAAAAACGTTAAATTTAACCAATCATTATTAATTAAATTTTGTTGGAACCAGTGGCAATACATAATTCGCCTACTGTGATTTGCTGGCATCAACTCATGTAAAGCAAGAATTTTGTAGCATTAAATCTTTTTTGACAATAGTATGGCAAGTTCCTAATGATAAACCAGTCTCTTGCGAAAGTGTACGTAGTGATGTAATGGGTTGCTCGTTCATACGTTGACGAACATCATCAACTGTATTTTGGGTAGGAACTCATGGCCTTCCAGTTCTATCTCTATATGTAATCCCTGTATCTCGGAATAAATCAACACATCTTCTAAGTGCACTGTAAAAATCTCCTTCAAGGAAAGCAATAGCTGGAAATTGTAGCCGAAATTCCTCTAAATACGGCACCGAACTGTAAATCCATTCGCCGTTCACTCGAACACCATTTCGAAAATATGATTCAATCATAATTTTTTTGTGTTCTATTGTAAAAACCATTATAATTGTAGCTTAATTGAATTTTCAATATAAACTTGATAACAACAACAGTGATGACAGTTAATTAATTCTAAAGTTTGCTGTTGACATTACTTTTATTTTCCATAGCCAAACCTTATATGTAATATCTTTTTGAACGCATGGTACATGTGCAATGAAACAAATATTTGAAATAAGTACAGTGCCCTCCTCCGGGCCGTTCCTGGGAGGAAGGGGGGGGGGAGGATTTCAAAAGTTGCCCTCGCACCTGAGCAACCCAGGGGCGACCAGTTACAGATCTGTCTTTAGCCATCGATCCTGTCTTGATAGATGCTAACCTTCTCATGTTCAACATTGTACCGTAGGTAATCGAAATTAGCTGAGTTGAAATAAAATAGTTCCCATCCTGTGTGATAATCACATATGTGTTTCTAACCTCGACTTAAATAAGTGATATCAGTTGTGCAGCACAATAAGTAAACACGTGGCGTAGAGCATGGTTTCTAAGTAAATAATGCTTGACTGATAACAGATAACACATAATTTCAATGTCGAACATATACGTACATTATTATTACTATAGTTAGAATACTAAATAAAATATCAGAAAATGAAACATTTTTTTCAATATTTTTTTACTCATTTCTAGTATGTTCTGTAGGGTTTTGTAGGCACCAAAAAACTCTTATAACATCAATCATGTGTCTGTCTGTCTGTACGGTAGAAATTGTAGCCAAACGGCTTAACATAGAAAGTTGAAATTTGGCATACTTACACAACTCTTTGACCCACATATAGGAAAAATAGTGAGAGTTCAAAAAAATACATCTTAAATACATAAACAATTATGTATTTAATAAAAAATAAATATTTTTTTAAAATGATGATTGGAATATCAAATTAAAGCTCTTAATGAGTGTGATACACTCATTTTTTACACAAGCAAATTTTTATTTTTGATTATTTTTTTTTTTTTAATCGGATTTTCGCCAAAATTATGTCAAAAAACTTTTTTCGCTCACAGAGGGTTTGATCTAAAAATCTTTTTTTAAAAAAAACTCCATTATGAATAGAGATGGGAATTTCGGCTCAGTTTGCGGAACCGGATCAGTGGAGGTCGTTCAGTTTGTTGAGCCGGTTCATTGATCCGGCTCAGTGATCCGGTTAAGTAAACATGTCTCCGAAACACAGGACGGTCGTTAGTTCGTAGGTAGAAAGTCGCTTAGAGCCGGTTCTTGCAATATATAAACTGTAAATATGATCCCGAGACACAGGTCGGTCGGTTGTTCGGTCGTAGGTAGAACGTCGTTTACACCCGGCTCTTGCTTAGAGCCGATTCTTGCAATATATGAACTGTAAACATGATCCCGAGACGCAGGTCGGTCGGTCATTCGGTCGTAGGTAGAATGTCGCTTAGAACCGACTCTTGCTCAGAGCCGGTTCTTGTAAACATGATCCCGAGACACAGGTCGGTCGGTCGTTCGGTAGAACGTCGCTTAGAGCTTAGAGGTAGAACGTCGCTTAGAGCCGACTCTTGCTTAGCGCCGGTTCTTTTAAACATGATCCCGAGACACAGGTCAGTCAGTTGCTGGTCGTCCGGTCGTAGGTAGAACGTCGCTTAGCCCCGACTCTTATCTAACATTTTTGAAACAAGCAATTCACTTTATGTAGCTACTGTATTTTAAACCAGATGTGTTAAGTTTATGGCGATGTTTATTGCCCTTATAAATCGGACATCTGGGATTTGGGCAATATTTTTATATAGTATGGTTGTAAGAAAATACAGACTAACCCTATTAGTTTCAAATAAAGTGCCCTACAAATTGATGACAAAATACACTTTATGATAATACATTACAAGCCAAGTTCTCGCGAAGTTCAACATGACATCGATCCAGATCCGGATCACTCCGGTCACTGTTCACAATCGCCCGACCAATCGTATCCTTGAAACTTGAAACTATACAGTGAGCCGTGAGCCGGCTCATTTCAATTTGGTGAACCGTGTCACTTCGGTCAGTGTACTGAGCCGGCTCAGTGAGCCGGTTCGTTCATGAACGACCCATCTCTAATTATGAATATTGATGGGAACCGAAATAGTTCAATAGGAATTTTTGATCAGATTAGTTTTTCAAGATATGCCGAAAAAATGTGTTGTTGAAAAAAATATATTTTTTAAAATGTATAGTGTTTCAAAAGTATAGTGTATCAAAAGAAAGGTCTTGACCTAAGAAACTTAAAGAAACTTTTTTTAAATTCGTCACTTTTAGCCAAAAATGTGCTTAAAAAATTCTTGTCGCGCATCCTTTTACCCAAAGGGGTGAAACTAAGAATCTGAAAAAATTATAAGTAATGTATATTGAGCACGGGGGCGCTGGGTTCGTGCACCATGTGCCCTTATGAACAGTGGCGGATTTAGATCAGTAAAGGCCCCGGGCGCAGTAAGAATATTGGGCCCCTCAATTAGAAAAAAGTGTAAAGTTAGGTTTTTGCGGAGCCCTTTATAAAATCGAAGCATGAAATTCTAATAGAAAAGCGCTCAATTTTGCAAGATATATTCATAAATATATGACATTTATATTCATTAAAATATACCTTTTAAACTTAAATAAAATAAATTATACTTATTTTGACAACCAATTTAAACTAATTAAAACGGTTCGCGTTGGAGGTACTTCAAGTATTTTCAAGTAGGTACGACTTGAACTTGCAATATTTTTTGTTATGCTCCGAGCTACTGTTAGCTAAAGAGTAAGGATGCGAAAGTGTTCAAAATGGAAAGCAACTTGGAACAATGGAATACTTGTAATCAAAAATACTTGCAAGCCATTATCGGTAATCGTAACAGATATTAAAAACATGTTTATGTAAAGGTTGTTTTTTTTCAAAAGTTTATATAAAAAATCGGTTTATGCCGAAAATTTAAATATTACCATCCAATTATTTGGGTAAACTCTGGTCACCAAATTTTTTTCCCAACTTGCTCACACATGTTTCCTCTATCTTGATACACCTTGAGATCCCTCCCTCACTCTATATATATATTTACAAGACCGGCGGTTGGGAAACACTGCTCCAGGTAACTATCTGACAGATAAGGTTATATGATACTTTCTATGCTGAATAAATGTCATCCCGTCTTTCAATACAAATGTATCTATCCGATAGTTATCTAACGGATAATGAGACTGATGTATTGAATTCACTGCTTGGTAATGACATTTATTCAGAAGATAAAGTTCCAGATAACATTATCTGTTGGAAACCACTAGTTACCTAGTGGTTTAAATTAAGGTGGAAAGACCGGACCTTAAGATCGTAATGCCCGGGGGGTGAGGACACCTTAGCCCTGCAAATGAACCCGTAAATAAAAAAATTAACCTGTATAAAATTCTCGAGAGATAACTCCATTATACTTCCAATAGTACTTTTCATCCCTTTCTGAGATTTCAGAATTATCATTGATAGCCCAAAAGTCATCCTATTATCACCTCTGTCCTCCCATTTTACCATATAGGCCGTGTCCCAACGCTATGGCTCTGAAATTTTAATAAATCCTCAATCAAAATGTATAACTATTTATATAAATATACAAAGTAACAAAATATAAACTATTTTAGATCATGTAGTACCAAGTAACTTCCAAATTTAACGTTATCTTCAATAATAAAAAAATAGTGTATTGGGCCCGGTAGTTCAATTTCAACCACCTGTATAATATTGATAAAATATTAATATATGTGTTTATTCTCATAAAGAATTATTTTAAGCAATTCTGTTCCTTATTTATTAATTGTTAATGACTATATTCCTTAATGAGCTTTATCAGGATTAACCATCTTGATATGTAGTGATACGTGATTTTTGCAAGTGGCGTCTTCATTTTTTTCTGACGTTTTTAGTTATTTTTAAGTGATAAAAGTGTAGAAAATACTTGAAATAGTGTGTTATAGTGTAGACTTTAGTGTTTGGACTCCATGCAGACCAAAATTGGAGTGACTGGAAAGGTATTTATAGAAATTTTTGTTCATTTTATAATGTAAGTCATTGTTATGTAGAATGTGCTACTATGGACAATATGGAAATACATATATGCATACATTATCGGCTATAACTAGAGAAACAAAACTATTTTTTAAATTATTTTCATAAATCCCGATTATTGACTAAATGAATATTGAATTATATTAGTATAGCAACAACAATTTATAAGTTAGAACCTGCTCTTAAAAATATTTGTTGTACTGGTACAATAAATAAAATAATTAACTTTCTGCTGCAGCAGACCATCTACATATTTCTTTTGTAAGACTTAATAATAAAACAATTTTTTGTGGTTAAATTTTTTCCTTTGCCCCAGAGTAAAAGAGGGGGGAATTAAATATGTCGTAGTTTTATTTTATATCATAATAGTTCGATATATTTATCTCCCGATAACATTTGGATTAAATATTTTGTGATAAAAATTGATAGTTATCATTTTTTTGTTTGCTTAGTATAAAAGGAGTCGTTCAACGACCCTTTATCACCGTTGTACGTCGGTCGATAGCGGCTGCATTATTGCATGTCCCTGATAACAAATGCATTGATTATAATATTTGAACAACGGTTCTCGTGATATTAGTGTTGGCCAGAAACATGTTTTCAGGTCAAATTTTCTTATTGATCCGTTTTACCAATAGATATTATCACTCTGTTTTTAAATGTCTATTTGGACAATGTCATAAATTTCCATTTATATTTTCGATTTATTATTTGAAGATAATAAAATACTGTCACAGGATTGGAAGTAGCTAAAAAATAAAGTCGAAATACAGCCGCTGTTTTAGCTGAAAATTAAGTCGAAATACTGTTGAGCCTATATTTTCGAGGATCCACTAATAATATGCATAATTTAAGTTAAACTTGAAGCAAGTTTAAGATTTTAATGAACTGTAAACAAACTAATTCATAGGTTTGTCACATCATTTATTGCTATGTTTACTTTGTAGACCTGCGTTTCCTAATATTTTTTATTGGCGGACCGGTAAGCGACCTAGAAAAAATTCGAGGACCGGCAAGTTTAGAAAGTAATGTGTATCGCACATTTTTTATTGCACTAATTACAACGATTTTTTTAACCCTTTCTAAACTAAAGGTAATAAAATATACCACTATAAGTCTATCTCAGAAAAAGCGATAGTAATAAATCTTTTTGTCAGGCAGTTACCAGTGGCGTGCACATTTTAAACATGTTTAAATTGGTTTTGTGTATTTCTATATTACTATTTATCATTTTATTAAACGCACGCCTGTGACCATATTTATCATATCATTAAACGCATGCCTGTGACCATATTTTTCTTCAAAATTTTAGGGTAAAATTTTTATGATCTATTGTGTTTAACCCTAGTTCGTATTCCCATATAAGATGTGTGGCACACTCGGTTGTTTCTTAACAATATTTCGTTTCGAACTATTCATATGTTGTGTGCCGCTTCTGTGTGAAAAAACAATAACTTTTTACAAATAATAAATTTTATTACTATCGCTCTTTCTGAGATAGACTATAACATCATGTTTTTGATATATGTATCGTTTTTGTGGAAAGTAATCATTATTGTATTTTGTAAATTAACATAATTTTCTGTTTTAAAAGCTTGCCCATAAAAATAATTCTGCGGACCGGCAAAAAATTTCGCGACCAGCAGTTGGGAAACACTGTTGTAGACGAAATGCAGTTTACTTAAAAAAAAGATATACCCATGTAAAAAAATATGTTAATTTTCATACATTTCAGGGTTTGTATTAACAGACGAAGAAAATCATTAATCGTTTGTTGATCTATTACTAGAACTTTCACTTAACACCCTACATGAAATTTAAATATATATATATATATAAATATTTTTTTTTTCATTTGATAATAATCTAATCAAAAATTCCTTTTGAACTATTCCACTTCATATCAATCTGCATTACTTATATTATTTAAAATTTTAAGATTAACCACTCAAGGTTTCAGTATGTGGGAAAAACTTTTACCACATTTTTTGGCAAAAATCGTTTTAATTAAAGATTTTTTAAAAAATGCTTTTTATATTTTCAGTCTGTTTATTATATAACCAACTTTTCATGCCTGCTAAACGGGTTGCATAAGTTTAATCTTAACAAGTATTATTTATCCAAAATCTACATTCAGTTCGGGTCGATTTAGTCGAATATTTTATAATTGTCGGTAACGCAGAGATAATTGTACTTCTTCGCGTACCAGGGGCGTAGCAACTGGCAGTGCGAGTGACCCGGGCACGGCGCAAAATCAAAGTTATAAGGTTATATAAGGCGCCGAATTCATGAAAAATTTCAAACTACTACATTAAAAATATAGTACGGATTTAACAAATGCATTTCTTCAGCAGATATTAAGTTTTCAATCAGCATTGTTGGACAAAATTAAATTATGTTCCAGTACAAGAGAACTTGCCAAAATATTTTTAATAGACTAGAGCATCGGTTCTTAAACTGTGGTCCGCGGACCCCTGGGGGTCCGCGAAACAATTTTGACATTAACTTTACATCCCACAACTTTTCGCTTTTATTCAAATAACTCATTTAATAAAAATCCTACATGATCAGGACTTTTTGTATTTGTTGTTATTTAACTAGTTATTGACATAACTAAACAATAATTAGGAAAAATTTAATTATTTTTATTCAACTGCAAATTATTTATAGAAAACATATTATAATAAGATCTATTTTGACCAATATTTGATCAAGAAATGTTTGTATGAGCTTAACGTATTATAATTTGTAATGTTTTCTAATTCTTTTTACTACTGTTTTTTATTCGTAATGCTAATAAAAATGTTCAGCTCTATAAATGCGTAAGAACATTTATTAAAATAACCAGCGATACATTTTTACCAATATTTATTATAACGTAGTGCCTATGAGATTACTAAGCCAGAAATTAAGTTTCAAGAACGACGTAAAATGCCTAGGGTTGGGATGGGGTCCGCAAAAAAATGTTGTTCAAGAGGGGGTCCTCGGACTACATAAGTTTAAGAACCCCTGGACTAGAGTACAATTTTATCCAGTTTCGACGATATATGCACAGTTTTTATGCTGTTTTTAATACTTCGTATAACATCTGCGTGGTGTTGAAAACGATTGTGCAAGATCAATGAATTATCTAGATTTAATAGACATTTTTGAGGAAGCCAAAAGTCGAAAAAAACTGTTTTAAACACTAAGGCCCGGTTTTTCCACCTTCAGATAAAGTTCCAGGTAACTATCTGACAGATAAGGTTATTTGTAACTTCATCTGCTGAGTAAATGTCATCCCTTCTTTCTATACAAATGTATCTATCGGATAGTTATCTAACGGATAATGAGACTGACGTATTGGATTCACTGACTGGTATTGACATTTATTCAGCAGATGAAGTTACAAATAACCTTATCTGTCAGATAGTTACCTGGAACTTTATCTGAAGATGGAAAGACCGGGCCTAAATGTATACCAATAAATCTCTTGGTAAGTTTTTTAATATTATTGTTCGCTTATTTATTTTTTATTCTTAAGTATTGCCAATCTTAGGGTCGTTTGAAAAAACATAAAAGGTAACCCTCGCATGTCAGGGTGCCGTCAGCTAAAAAGTTTAGACAGATATTAATGAAAAAAAAAAAAGCTGTAGTTTATGAAAAACAAGAACAAATTTTAGCCTAGTACAAGATTTCCTTTACTTGGAAGTATATTTTTTTGCTAGAGGCGGTTTGTTAAGTGTAAAATGTTCTCAGAAGACTAGAGTACACATATGATAACTTTATCAAGTTAAAAAAATCATGTGTGCTCAGTAGTTTACTTATATATTAACTGGATACTCTTCAGTAACATGTCAATTTTTTACTTAGCATCGCAAGCAGCATTCCCTTCAAACTACCTACAAATATTTGCTAGCACAACATCACGACAGCACGTTCTGCTTCACGAGTTTATATCCCGGACCAGTGCCGTACGTTATCAACAATCGTTTTACCGAACTTCTAACCAGGATATTAATGGCAATTTTAAGTATCATCTCAGGTTACCATATTTCTATTTTCGTTTTTATTATTTGCTTTTTTTGCAATACTTGACTTGTTGACACCTACATTTATTTGCTTAAATATTCACATATGGACTTTGTTTAAGATGTATAGGTGGACTGAATAAATATGTATGGATCAGAGGCGCAGCCAAGGGGGGAGCCAGGACCAGCAGATTACACGACGCTGCTCAGAGAGTTGAAGATAAAATTTGTTAACCAAAACAGTAGTTTATTTTTCAATTACTTCATTGAAAACAATATTATTTTTTTTCGTATAAATAAACATTTTTTTAACCCTTTACTGCATGAATTTTTATTTTTGGCTGAAATAATTCATGGGCATTAAGAATTAGTTCTTATTGATAGAAAAATTAATTAAAAAAATAATTTTAAAATATTAATTATTATTTTTATGAAAAAATAATAAGTAATATAATAATTTAGTAGTATGTATGGCACAAAGCCATACATGGAACATTATGATTCTACATTATGTCACAAAAAAAAATGATTCCGTATTATTTGCTCGTCAATTGCTAGGTGTTCTTCATTAGGTACTAAAAGCAGTCGCCCTCGAATTTTTGAAAGAAAAGGTCGTATGTTCTAGTTGCCCTTTCTCAATAAATTCAGAGTTATCGTTGAAGTGGAAATTCCGCTTGATATCCTCAAATCTATTGCAGCTCATTACTTGAGATACTGCAGGATCCATTGCTGTGTATGTGCCATATATGAACATTCATGAAGTAACGTTCTGATTCAGTTTTAAAAGTAAAATAAAAAATAAAAATCGAAATGTGCCATATATGGCACACTATGCGGTTAAGGGTTAAAGCATCCTCACATATATGTATTTTCTGAAATATGGTCATTTTCTGTCGGTTTTTTTGAATTTAGGCAAAAACGGTAAACCGTAGCTTGTAATGGAGATTATTTTTTTGGACATAATTATTGTTTAAGTGAAAATACATCACGTTCCAAATATGCTCCAACGAATTATATGAAGGGGAGCGTTTATCCTTTTCCCCCTGACACATGAACTAATATATTCGCCCAGTCAAATGATAAAACTGTTTTAAATAACTAATTACTCGATTCAAATAAGATAAAGAGGAAATCTGACTTCGGTATAACCTTCAGAATGTAATTTTAAAATGACACCTCAAACGTGAAATAGAGTAGAAATAGTAGAAATATAATAAAGAGATTAGTTTTGGAGACAATCGCGCTCTTAAAATCGGTATTTGGTTTTATTTTGTAGATAAATGTGAAAATCAATATCGTCTTAGGTATTTTTGAAAATATTATGTTTTACACACAAAAAGGACTGATATAAGTTGTACTGAACAACAGTGGCGTATTCAGAGGGGGGCACAAGCCCCCTCTAATAGTCATTCGCCTGTCCTCTTTCAGTAGGTCTTCGACGGCAGTAATGTTTCTTTCATTTACCGACGTGCTTGGGCGCCCACTGCGTGGATCGTCTTCTAGTGATGTTCTACCGGTTTTAAAACGATCGACCCACCGATAAACAGTACTTTTGGATTCTGCAGATTCACCAAATATTCCTCGCAGACGCTGAATAATTTCTGATGTTTTCACACCTTCTTTCCACAAAAAGAAAATTCTTGCTCTTTGAGATTTTGCTGCGTCTTCCATGGTTACAAAAACAGTACTATGAAATCGCGTCTATATCAGTCGAACACCTAAATCAGACTGAACAATATTGCACTAGATAGTTGCAGAAACATGTCAAGACTTGTCTGGCACCAATAACATTGCCTATAAGTTCTGCGTAATTTAATTATAGCACAATTCCCAGAATTTAGGAAACATCCCTCGTATTTATTAATTTTTTAGAAATGTTTGTTGGACAAAGTTAAAGATTTGATTCAAGATTTTTTATTAATTTATTTGACTATTAGTACGTCTTATGTTTTTTCCATTTTATTGTCTTCATATTTGTATTTTCAAATTATAATTTTTGTTGTTGTTTTGGTAATGCTCGAATGAGCTAAACTAATCAGTTAGTACTACAATAAAGAACATAGTAAACTTACTACCAGGATCGTCTTAGGCCATGCAGGGGCCCTTGGGCACACAGAGTTTGGAACCCTTTTAGAAAGTCAAAAAAAAAATGTGAATGAAAACATTAATATGTACTTGTATTTAGTGACTTTATTGGTTAGCTTTATACAAATCAAATATAAGTGAAGTATTACTATTTTCAGAATTGGACTTACGTTAATAATGATGGTTTCTTCCGGGATTTCTGTTGTGCAAAATCTTCTATTATGTCCTCAAAGTCTAATTTTTGAAGGATTTCTATGCACATGACTAACAAATTAGTAAGTCGTTCTTGTAACACAGTCGTTCGTAATTAATTTTTTATTCTTTTTAGCCGTGAAAATGAGCGCTCTCCACTACAATTGGTAACCATAGTCTCATCTGGTTTTCGATTTACATTTAAATTTATAGATTTTAACGGCAATTCCTAGTAAAATTGCACTAAAAATTGAGCTCCTTTTTTCCGTGTAAACGACAACCTCGGCATTTTGAGATTTCCATCAAGCCGGGGGTCTTGGGTTCGTGCCCCATGTGGGGCATCAATACTTTATTCAGTGGCAATCCAAAAAAAACCCTCCAACTCATATTATACAAACCACCAATAATCTTATACATTTAATAGACAACAACTTTGACATTTTGTAATTTGAAATCTAGAAGAGATTTAATATTTTAATGTTTTGATTTGTATTTTCTTGTAACTTATTTTCACTAATAATATGGGGATGTCTTGTCAATATCGATTCAATATCTTTTTAGTTCAACGCAATACCTCTAAATAGTGTCTCTCTTATGTTCATTTACCTGTTGGTTAAAAATACCGACCACTTTTGTATGTCCAACTGTAAGATCCACCTCTGCATCATCTATTATAGACCGGGAGTTCATGACATTTTTGGTCTCCGATTTCATACAGCATGCCTTTTGGAGGAGAGAATATTACCCTGTGACAACAAAAAAGGGATGGTACTAAACTCCTGCACGCTTTCCGGTCATAGGGAAAATTGCATTTTCACTTGCACAAAATTTTTGTGTTTTTCTCTGACTTAATATTGCATGCCCTTTTGTCAAAAGAAAGTTATAACAAATTTAAAGTCTTTTAATTATAGGCATGCTGTATGAAAACGCGGAAAATCATATTTTTTTATTACAAGATCACATGACCGTTTGAGTCCTTTGGGACCCTCCGAATCGCATGCATATATTTAAAAGACTTTAAATTTGTTATAACTTTCTTTTGACAAAAGGGCAAGCAATATTAAATCAGAGAAAAGCACAAAAATTTTGTGTTTAAGTGGAAATGCAATTTTCTCTATGACCGGAAAGCGTGCAGGGGTTTAGTACCATCCCTTTTTTGTTGTCACAGGGTAAATATTCTCTCCTCCAAAAGGCATGCTGTATGAAATCGGAGACCAAAAACTGTCATGAGCTCCCGGTCTATTAGTAGTTAATTCTGTTGAATGTGATCAGTAATCATCACTAACAAACATTGGATGTAAAATTGTTTAGGGGCAAGGTTTAATTAGCGGTTAGCGCATGTTTGATGTTGTTCTAATGTTTGGAGTATGCTGTATGCTGTATGTTGGGTAGGTAGAGTGGCAGAGTCGCTTTGCATCGCTACAAGGTGAATTGCGGACGGATTCGGATAATCGCGGTGTTTGATGCAGTTAGCCGCGGGCAGAGATCGTGGGTGAGGAGGGGAGAGGGGACCGGGCGGCACAGACTGAGTGCACTGTGTTTCAAGGCCAGCGGGATCACGCATCTCACCGCCCGCGCTAACACACAGTGGCGTCACAACGGAAAATACAAACACATCCCAAAAACAACACCAATAATAGTGGATGATTTTAAAGATTGTTATTACATTACATCATCATCATTTTTCAGCCATTGACGTCCACTGCTGAACATAGGCCTCCCCTTTGCTTCTCCATGTCTCTCTGTTCTCTGCCACCAGCAGCTAATTACCGACCAGTCTCTTAATATCATCCGTCCAACGGGTAGGAGATCTGCCTCGGTTCCTTATACTATCTCTAGGCCACAATTCCAGTATTTTCCTGGTCCATTTATCATCATTTACTCTGGCAACATGGCCTGCCCACTGCTACTTCAGACGTGAAATTCTTCCAATAGGGGATACGCATAAAATTTATATTTCCTTAAAACTACATTTTTTTGATATGTTAATGTTAGTTATGTCACCTAACAAAACAAAAATCACATTTTAATTAATATTATAGCCAATTTTTTTAATTAAAATATTGTAAATTTGAAATAAGCCGACCACGGCGCGTTGGTTGCCGAGTAAATACGACTGAGTATGACGTCAAACGACTGGGATTTGACGTCACAGATACAGCTACAACATAATCTTTACGTGTGTATATTGTATTGTTCGAGAGTTTTGTATTCGTTTTTAAACAATTTTTCACCCATTTATTATTAAAATGGTAGATAAAGATTTTGTTAGGGCTCAGAGTGATAATTTACGGAACATTGATGCATTTATGCAGACAACATAAAGTTTACTTTTTTCTGAAATATCGGTTTTATTTCGCCTCATAGCTTTCAGCCACAAATTTCGCCTTTTCTGTTGTTTTTATTTATTTATTTATTTATTAACTTAAGTCTATACAGGATAAAATTACCTAAATTACACAATATTAAAAAACAACAAAAGTTACAAAAAACATATTAAAAAAACAAAAATGCTAAATAAACAGGACTAGAGTAAACGGTTAAGATTATTTTTAAAAGCAATGTAAGAAGAGCACATAATATCCAGATCCGGGGCCAGGTCGTTGTAGAGCTTGCACATTCTGTCCAGGCTGGAGTTGAGTCCGTAAGATGTTCGGCGCCTGGGCAAGTGGAATAAATCCACGTTCCTTGTTGGGTAAGGTGCAACTCTCAGTCCAACTTTAGCGAGGATGTCAGGAACGTCAGTGGTACCGTTCATTATCTTATGGAGTAGGCATAAGTCGAAAATCCGACGCCTATCTTGTAGAGGTTTCAAATTAAGTGCGGATAGTTGTTCAGCTCTCGGTACAGCACTGTAATAAATACCCGATTTATAAAGTGCATAATTACAAAATTTGATTTGCACGTTTTCCAGTCTGTTAATCAAACTCTGTTGGGTTGGAGACAATATAGATGTGGCGTATTCTAACTGACACCTCACTAAAGAATTGAACAGGACTTTGATAGTATGTAAACTTCTGAAGCTGACAGACTGTCTTTTTATGAAGCCCAACATGCGTAATGAGTTGCTGATGATTGTGTTGATGTGGGCAGTAAAATTAAGGTCGCTACTAAATAAGACGCCCAAATCCCTTATATCTTTGGTTTCCTCTAAAGGTGTATTGTCAAGTGAATACACAACGTTCGATGGTTCTCGTTTTCTAGAGAAGTTGATATAATTGCACTTGGCGCCATCAGATAATGATATAAATTGTTTTTTTGGATTTCTATTTGAACAATTTGTGCACATCGGTACTAAACAATATTTTCGACTATGTTTCGAAGTACTGGGGCCTAGATCTTCCATATTTTATATACTTAATATAAAATTTAATTCGGTAAACATGAATAAATTGTTTTTATTTTTTATAGCGTTAGTGTGAGGAGACCTGATCGCTACCGTGGCCGCCACCGTGGCCGCCACCGCGGCCGCTTTGGTGTGTGGAATCCTTAAGGCTTTAGTCGAGTTACTTATTTTCTGGTGTTGTTCTCCATACTTCTTTCCATCGTGTTCTGTCCTTTGTATATTTTCTTATCTCCTCCCACTTTACTCCTCTCTTCGTTGCAGCTTCTTTTGTTTCTTGGTGCCAGGTTTTTCTCGGTCTTCCTGGTCTAACTTTACTCACTGTTCTTGCGTTAAAAACTCTTTTTACTATTTTGTCTTCACTCATTCTGTGTATATGTCCCAGCCATCTTAGCTGTCCTTCTATTATAGTCTCTACTGGTTTTGTGCCTAGTTTTCCTCTAAATACTTCATTTCTTATTCTGTCCAATATTGTTTTACCTTCGATTTTCCTTAAAAATCTCATTTCCGAGCTTCTTATTTTAGACCTGTGCGTCTTTGTAGTGGTGTGTTAGGCATAGGTGTGATAATTATTAAGAAAACACAAATCAAGACAAAAATATTAATAAATTCTTTCTAAATGTCAGATTACAACATATTGTCCATATGTCAAAAAATTGTTATTGTTTATTAGTTTATTTAGTTGTTAGTTGTTATTGGAGTTTTGTAGTTTGTAGTTCGCAGAAAATTTGTTGACGATTATAACTCTTAAATCTTGCGAAGGACACCACTGCCCTCTGCATGCAATTTTGCAAACCACGGGCGTCACAACGGGTAGGATGATTTCTTGGCTATTTATTAATATATTAAATTTATTTCTTATTTATTCCACTTTGTAAGATGATGAATAGGACAGGTTGGTAACAAAAAGGTGTCGTAAATTACGACCATGTTGTCAGTTCTTAATTCCAATTATTGCAGATCAATAACATTATTGTTATTTATGTTTCGAGAAGGCAAAATATGAATTATGTTCCTCCGTCTCTCTTTTTAGGCACTGCAAGTTGAGTTGACATTTGACTTCACTCACACAAGTCTACTACGAGAGTTGTCTTTTACATTTCAGGATTTGAGATCAAAAACAGTTATTTATCAACAAGAGTGTCTTTATTGTTTTTCAAAATATTCTCCATGAAGGTCAATACACTTTTGCATGCGTTTGAACCAATTTTCGAAGCACTTTTTCCACTCCGTTTGAAACTTTTTCCGCTGCGATTGTCAAATTATATGGGATCCAACTTGAACAAATCGTCCTGACGGCCAAATGTTCATGCAATAGTAAAGGTATGCAGGTCCCACTAATGCCGAAGGATATCTCAATCTCACGATAAGTCACATGACGATCTTGCAATATCAATTCACTCACAGCATCAATGTTTTCCGGAACAACAACCGATTTTAGACGACCTTCACGAAATTCGTCCTTAAGCGAACTACGGCCACGATTGAAGTTGGCAAACCATTGATAAACAGTAGTCCTTGATGGTGCTTCATCGCCAAAAGTCAAATTAAGTTCATCGATGCACTGTTGTTGGGTTAATCCACGTCGATTGTCTCTGTCTCAAGTACAGGCGGACAAACTTCTCGTGGCCGGGCGTGGCTTATGGTTCATATAGAGAGGGCACTATGAAAGACAGAGACAGATACAGAGAACAGTCAAAGAAACAAGTTCACATTCTTACACGTGTACATTATATTTATCAGTTAGGTACATCTACAAACACAAGTTCCGCCCATCACAGTCGAACAACACTACTATAGAAACGTAGCTGCTTGATTTAAGTGATTACTGCATTTGACGTTCACTTTGTCGACTTGTTTATTGGCCAGAGCACTCCCGTCCCGCGTCTTTTTCCAAACTCCAGCAATTTCAAGTAGATTGTAAATAATATAGGCTTACAAAAATCAAGAACATTGCTAAATATTTCTCGACTTTGACTATTAATAGCACGTCCACCTAGTTTGCTTTTTGTCTCCATGATTTTAAATATTTAATATATTTTGAATGTTGCGCTTATGCACTTGACTGTAATAGCGTGTGTAGGAAATAATGCAATTCGCCAAAGTTATAATCCCCACTACAAAATTCACGCGCATGTTTCACGCCCGGCCACGAGAAGTTTGTCCGCCTGTACTGTATCTAGAATTATTGCTCGAGAATTTCTCGAGAAAAAGTTATATTTCTCATTTTTCATTTCTCGAGAAATGTAAATTTTTCTCGACGCCACGTTCAACGCATTGTACTTTTACAAAACTATTTTTTTTAAATATAATGTTAGTTAGTCACTGAATATAATTTAATTTTGATAAAATTTGTCTTCTATCTCCCGCAACGCAACTGTGGCAACAAATAAGAAGCGCTTTATAATATTTAGCTAATAAGCATTTATTGTTACAATATTTTATTTTAATTTAGTGTATTATTTATTATAATCAATTACATTTCATTTTTAGTTCAGTTTAAAACTGTTAAATAAAATAATTATTACTATTATTATTAATTTTTTAATTTTTTTAAAATTTCTCTATACGTAATTATTATCAATTAATATGCAATTACGTGCCATTTTCGTAATCATTTTTAAAGCCCCGTTATCCATTTGTTCAATGTTACTTAAATGAATACTTTAGTACTTTAAAGTTGACTATAATTTTAACATGTTTTTATCCTCTACAATCTTTTCAACATTATAAAAAGACATATATTCTAATAATTATTTTTCTCGAGATTTCTCGAGAATTCTCGAGAAAATAAGTAATTTTTCACTTCTCGAGAAATGAAAAATGTGTAGAAATCAGAAACACTAACTGTGTTTCAAGAAATATCTCAACTGCTCTTCAATACTCCATTTACGTCATTTCTATACAATTTCTTGAACTTGCGTTTGCTGCTCCTAGGCGTACGCATATACTCGGTTAAAGGTAAAACTTGCCCTGGTTTGGGATCCCAAATAATTATCTACACCCAGTTCCCTTTTCTGGAGAAAACCGGTCCTGCTATGAAGCGTTTTTGATCTCAAAAGGTCAAAGTATCAGAGCGATACGTAAGTATACAATGTTCAAAATAATATTTTAAAATTCTGAGATTCTTTATACTCTTTATGATTGTTTATGTTTTGATTTTTCTTTAGAAAACTGTAAATTTTCACAATTTTCTCATATTTTGCCTTCATGTGTTGCTTTATTCAAAGATCGAGTATGTGGTAGCTTTTCAAATTCCTTATTTTTACACATGAATTCTGGTTTCATTCTGAAATTCATGTACTTTTATAGATGACATAAATCTTTACATTTTCTTGATAAAACTACATGAGATTTGAAGTTGAAAATAGACAACAACGAATGATAAAATAAGAATATACATGGGCGTTCATTTTTATTTGTCCACTATTGCTATCTCGAGAAATATAAAAGCCACGAGGTTAGTTAAATTAGGCTACAAGTTTAGACAAATTGTTGTCATGCTGTACAATTTTTTTAGATTATTCTAAAGCCTTCGAAACTGTCGTTCACTCTTTATTTTTGTCAAAACTGTAAATATACTGTGTAAGAGGTATTCTCATCTACGGCTCTGAAATATGGGGATGGAAGGAGTAGGAAGAAATAGAGAGAATACAAGAAAAGTACATTAAATGGATAGTGGAATTAGACAGACAAACATGAAACTATATAGTTCTAGCAGAAACGAAGAGACAAAATGAAGCTATAAACCGGAACTCGAGCTGTAAATTACGAACAAAAACTACAATTTTGCAACAACGAAATCCTGAAGGAATGCTGGAAAGAAAGAGAAATCAATACAAAAACAGAAAAACAAAAACAAAAAATTAGAAAAACTGAAATACTATGAGAGGAACAGCTACGGCAAGGACGAAATAAGAAGAAGGCAGGACGAAGGAGCTGCAGCTGGCAAGATAAGTATAGATAGAGATAAAGAGGTACAACTGCAGAACCATCAGAATAAGATCGACCAGGCCAGGTATCTTCAAGAATATGGGAGCATATAAATACAATGGGTTCCACAATATCTGCAAGAAAATAATAAGTTCCAAAAATCAATAGTAAGATTTAGTTAAGTCTTTTTGATGTAACTGTGCCTATTCTGGTCTTAGAAGCTCTCAGAATCTAAAATTATCGTGGATGTTATCCATATGTGGAGTAATTCTTCTCTTAAGCATGTCCCACACATGTTCAATCGGATTTAGATCCGGTGACTGTGCTGACCATGGTATCGCATCAATACCTTCATTATCCAGCCAGTTCGACGCACAATAGGTTGAAGAATATTATCCAAATATTGTTGTGCTATTAAAAATCCATTGGGAAAAACGAGATCAGTTCTACCTCCAATGATTATCCCACCTCATACCATAACAGTACCCCTGTACCACTGTAGCTGTGAACTTCCTGAACGTGCCTCAAACGTTCCAAATTACTGGATCTTCTCCATACCCATGTTTGACGATAATCTGGATGAATTCCAAATCTGGACTCGTCAGTAAACAAAATTGTAGCCCAATCATTATCACACCAATATTGAAAATTGTGACACCAGTCTAATCTTACTCTGCGATTGCCTCTAGACAGGGGTTGACATCTGATTGGTCGTCGAGATAGAATATTAGCTTCGTGGAGACGATTTCTTACAGTATCGCGACTAATGGTTAAGTTATGCGTTCGCTGTAACTCCCTTACCAATTCGGGTGCTGTAATAGTAGGTTGTCTTTTAGCAGTTAAGACTGTCTTGACCTACTGTTGTACAGCGACCACTTCCCGGATGTTGTTCGGTCGGACTCCCTGTTTCCCTGTAACGCCTCCATAACCGACTGATGACACTTTGAGAAACTCCTATTCGCTCGGCAACATCAACTTGCCTGAAGCCAGCTTGGAGAAGTCCCACCGCACGATTCATCTCGTGGATAGTTAAATGCTGTCGCTCTATTATTAAAAAAGAATGCCACTACATAAAAACACTGCAATTATTAATATAAGAGTTTTAAATCGAATTTAAATGAAACATGTGATCAACCTACGGATCATATACTGAATAAACTTTGTCAAATTTGTATTTGTTTTGTCTTGTTGGTTATTGTTTTTACTTGTTTTCCATAGTCAACTACTCATAATTGCCTACTTTAATTGAAATACAACATTAAATGTACAATAAGCAATAAATTTTCATATTTTTCAATATCCCTACACTTTTCCGATGTGTGTATATATCTATCTACTTCCAAAGTAGCAGAACTCGTATATTTCATTGATATTTATCTAATCCAATAGTAGGTACAAAACTACAATAATTAAGATAACCAAACTCACTACCACAAGCCACTAGAAGTAGACGATTCCGCGATGAGGATGAAAATTGCTTCTTGCAGTTTTGATAAAGCTTTTTGAATTCTTTGGCCCAGTGCCCTATTTAAGTATGCACAAAAAGTTGTATGAAAAAACCTGTAATGCGATATGTTATGCAATGAATGGGTAATGCAGCTTAACCGGAAGTACTGGTGATGCAGTTCCGGGAGTGCATGGCTATGCATTGTTCTCAGTGCATCAAGGATACATGAATTAGTACCTGCATAATAAGTACCAACTGCACTCTACCAACGTAATGAGAAAAAATTAGATTCCATTACTTTTAATATAAAATATATTTAACGATAATTAAGGATTTGAAATTAAGATTGTTGTTGGAGTTTAAGTTTTTGAATTTCGTCTCCTTGTTTTCACTCCTTAATTTAGGCCTGTTGTTGTCAGCATCTTTATGCGATAGTGGTTTCTATATTTTGAAGTCGCGGAACACTTGATTATAAATCAGTTTTTGCCGAACATGAAAATCTATAACGTCTATGTAATGATATTCACTATCAAAATTTCGTAGGACAATTGTAACAAGTTCACGGAACATCAGTGTTTCGTGGAACAATATTTAAGAACCTCTGGTTTACCTGGTGGCCTTCTATATATATATCTACAAGACCGGCGGTTGGGAAACACTGCTCCAGGTAACTATCTGACGTATAAGGTTATATGATACTTTCTGTGCTGAATAAATGTCATCCCGTCTTTCAATACAAATGTATCTATCGGATAGTTATCTAACGGATAATGAGACTGATGTATTGAATTCACTGCTTGGTAATGACATTTATTCAGAAGATAAAGTTCCAGATATCATTATCTGTCGGATAGTTACCTAGTGGTTTAGATGAAGGTGGAAAGACCGGGCCTTAAGGTCATAATGCCCTCCAAATAAACCCGTAAATAAAAAAATTAACCTGTATAAAATTCTCGAGAGATAACTCCATTATACTTCCAATAGTAATTTTCATCCCTTTCTGAGATCTCAGAATTATCATTGATAGCCCAAAAGTCATTCTATTATCACCTCGGTCCTCCCATTTTACCATATAGGCCGTGTCTCCAACGCTATAGCTCTGAAATTTTAATAAATCCTCAATCCAAATGTATAACTATTTATATAAAGATACAAAGTAACAAAATATAAACTATTTTAGATCATGTAGTACTAAGTAACTTCCAAATTTAACGTTATACGTCATCTTCAATAATAAAAAAATAGTGTATTGGGCCCGGTAGTTCAATTTCAACCACCTGTATACTATTGATAAAATATTAATATATGTATTTATTCTCATAAAGAATTATTTTAAGCAATTCTGTTCCTTATTTATTAATTGTTAATGACTATATTCCTTAATGAGCTTTATCAGGATTAACCATCTTGATATGTAGTGATACGTGATTTTTGCAAGTGGCGTCTTCATTTTTTTCTGACGTTTTTAGTTATTTTTAAATGATAAAAGTGCAGAAAATACTTGAAATAGTGTGTTATAGTGTGGACTTTAGTGTTTGAACTACATGCAGACCAAAATTGGAGCGACTGGAAAGGTATTTGTAGAAATTTTTGTTAATTTTATAATGTAAGTCATTGTTATGTAGAATGTGCTTATATGGACAATATAGAAACACATATGTACATGCATACACTATCGGCTATAACTAGAGAAACAAAACTATTTTTTAAATCATTTTCATAAATCCCGATTATTGACTAAATGAATATTGAATTATATTGGTGCACAACAACCATTTATAAGTTAGAACCGGCTCTTAAAAATATTTGTTGTACTGGTACAATAAATAAAATATTTAACTTTTTGCTGCAGCAGACCATCTGCATTTCTTTTGTAAGACTTAATAAACAAATAAAATAAAACAATTTTTTGTGGTTAAATTTTTTCCTTTGCCCTAGCTCCCGGTTTAGAGTTTCATATACACATATACATATATATATATATTTGGATATTTGGTTCTTGACGAGTATTATATGAAATAAAACGCAGGTTCTCTTTTATTCGTCAGTTTATTAAAATGTTCTTGTCGATTTATAAAATATGAAACGTTTCGTGCATGGGTAGTATGCACATCTTCAGTCAGTCAATCAGATAAAATAAAATTACCACGTAGTCAACTCGAAGTTAAAAACTGTGTAGTCACACAGTCATATTTTATAAATCGACAAGAACATTTTAATAAACTGACGAATAAAAGAGAACCTGCGTTTTATTTTATATATATATATATATATATAGGGGGGCCGCCGACAATATTTAAGTTATTTTGGGGGGTCCCATGCCAGAAAAGGTTGAGAAACACTGCTGTAAACGGTACGTAGAACGTTAAAACAATGTATAAAAACATAAAGCACAACGTGACAACGAACAGTCTACAACGTGTTAATTTAATGAGACAGTACCACAGTAGTCGTAGGATAAAAATATTGTGCGAACCACTGCGGGAAAATGGTTTGCCGAGCCTCAAGAATTGGACAATTTCGCCTGGGCCTCATTTGCCCATTTCTACTTTTTGCCCGGCAAACATTCACTTTACCGTTGAAGTACACCAACTGCTCTTGTACAATATTTTCGTAAAATGTATTTTTTTTCAGGTTAATGATATCGAAATATCATATGGCGTTCCTCTGACATTTGAATATGTCTGAACTATGCGAAATGTCACACATAAATCTTGGAATACTATAAACCAGTTTTTGCAGGTATAAGATCGACTGAGAGTCACAAACTTCTGCCAAATTCCACAGATCAAATTTAAAGGTTACTAGACTTCCAGTTCTACCTAGTAGTAGAATCTATAGTAATAGAGTCATTGGACTAAAATAAACGGGTCAAAATTCTAACATGTTAAACAGAAGTCTACGAAAATAGCTATTTATGCAACTAGTACGGAAATAAAGATCGTTATTTTGGAATTTGAAATTTACAAAACGACACGATGCCGAGTTCGAAATATTTCTCTGTTGTGAAATATTCGCAAAAATCTTAAAACCGACATGAGTAAACTCCCATTTCTAGTTAACCGATTTTTACCAAAAGATCAACTCGTGCCATTGATGTCAAATGCTTAAATATGAAGTTTCATAAAAATCCTTTTAGCCGATTTTACTCTGCACGTGTACACGGACCGTCAGACAGACAGACTGACTTTTTGTAATTTTAAAAATTCATATCTCAAAAAAGGTAAGAAATAGAGACTTGAGGTTTGAATTTTTGGAATTCTCACACCTTGTTTTGTCTAGAAAAATATAATGTTTGGTCCGTAATGACCTAAAACTATTAGGGAAAATTTTGATTTTTTTTTGGAATTTTAAAAAATTCATATTTCTTAGAAGGTAAGAAATAGAGACTTGAGGTTTGAATTTTTGGAATTCTCACACCTTGTTTTGTCTAGAAAAATATAATGTTTGGTCCGTAATGACCTAAAACTATTAGGGAAAATTATGATTTTTTTTTTGGAATTTTAAAAAATTCATATCTCATAAAAGGTAAGAAATAGAGACTTGAGGTTTGAATTTTTGGAATTCTCACACCATGTTTTGTCTAGAAAAAATTAATGTTTGGTTGGTCCATAATGACCTAAAACTATTAGGGAAAATTTTGATTTTTTTTTTGGAATTATAAAAAATTCATATCTCATAAAAGGTAAGAAATAGAGACTTGAGGTTTGAATTTTTGGGATTCTCACACCTTGTTTTGTCTAGAAAAAATTAATGTTTGGTCCGTAATGACCTAAAACTATTAGGGAAAAATTTTTCTATTCGTTTTATCAAAAAATGTCTCAAATAAAAGTTGTCAGTTAATGCTTTTATAGCAACTTTTGTTCAATATTTTTTTTCGAAATATTTTTCTGTTGTGAAATATTCGCAAAAATCTTAAATATTTCGAAAAAATTTTATTACAGATATTTTTTGATAAAGCAGCAAGTAATTAAACAAGTATTTTGTTATGGCGGTCGGTCCTGTGGTGGCCACAGCTGATTTTTTATTTTAAAATCGACACGAGTAAACTCCCATTTTTAGTCAACCGATTTTTACCAAAAGTTGATCAACTCGTGCCATTGATAGCAGAATCTTAAATATGAAGTTTCATAAAAATCCTTTCAGTCGAATTTTCTCTGCACGTGTACACAGACAGACAGACAGACGGACGGACGGACAGACGGACAGACAGACAGACGGACGGACAGACAGACCGACAGACATCATGCTAAAAATAGTCAAAACATTATGTAGGGACCTCAGTTCGTGGAGATCCATTGAAATCTCGAAATGTCAAAATCGGTATGATCACAATACCTCCCTTATATATGTTTTTTTTTTTAAATATGTTTGGACTTGGCTACTAAGGCCATTATCCAGTAGAAGCAATTTTATTTTGAAAATGTTACAGAATATTACAATGCACATTTTTTGGACAACACAAAATACCCATGCCATAACCGGGATTTGAACCCGAGCCCCCCATGGCCCAGCAGTTAGTACACTGCTACGCTAACCACTGCGCCACGGTGACCGGCCTTATATATGTTGGGGTCGGTAAAACAGATATTGCCTCTAATTTTATTACTGTAGATAGAAATGAGTTAAGTAAGTAGGTATGTTACCACCATAAAAAAATCATAATTATGTTCTGTACATAATTAATAACTTAATTATAAATTCAATTATAAATCGGAAATGTAATTGGTCGGCTTATATGTTTATTAATTTCAGTGTAAATACATTAATGAAAATACCCGGTGCGGCATAGTTCTGCAGTTTTAGCATTCTTTGTCCGATGAAAGTATTGAGTGCAGCGTTCAGCGTACAGCGTGCAGCATCTTCTTATCTTGTGACGATGCATTATGCCCAGAAGGGGAGCAGACATACATGAAGTGTTCTTAGCGATTTGAAAATATCGATCTTCTTGAAGTGCATCTGATGCACAAAGGAAGTAGATTTACGTCACAGCTAGAGAACTCTTATAAAACGAACGCGCTACAGAAGATCCTTTAAATATTAAGTTGGAAATTCAGATCAAAAACTTATTAAATCTGGAGAGTTAGATTTGCTTTAAGAAAATACTGCTCGCTAGAAATACACGGCATTTTATATTTTAAGTGTGTAA
The DNA here is from genome assembly GCA_963971575.1 of Liopterus haemorrhoidalis. NCBI lineage: Eukaryota > Metazoa > Arthropoda > Insecta > Coleoptera > Dytiscidae > Liopterus > Liopterus haemorrhoidalis. Next base: position 3,445,196 of record OZ020612.1, on the reverse strand, counting down.
ATTAAGTAACCGGATTGGCAATATATCGTTTGATTTGGCAACATTTGAGACGCGGGATTTGGAAGGGCGGCAGATGAACATGTACTACACCTTCAGTACGAGTTTGAACTCGCTAGAGTAATTAGGGTTTTGTAGGTATGACCAAAAAACCCTTATACCGTCATTTTGTCGTCTGTCTGTCTGTCTGTCTGTTCGGTAAAAATTTTAGCCAAACGGCTAAACCTAGAGAGTTGAAATTTGGCATGCTTATACAACTCTTTGGCCCGCACATAGGAAAAATACTAAAACATCTGAAAAACATACTCCCCTAAAAATATAAACAAATATGTGCTCATCGAAAACAAAAATATTTTTTTAAAATTTTGAGTAGGGTATCAAATGAAAGCCCTTAGTACGTGGATTAACGATCAAATTTTTATTTTTGCAAAATTAATTATTTTGATGCGATTTTTGCCAAAATTGTGCAAAAAAAATTTTGTCCCACACCTGTAGCCCAGATGGTTTAAACTAAATATCTAAAAAAATTCTAAGTAATGTAAATTGGTGTGAACCGAAATAGTACAACAGGAATTTTTGATCAGATTATGTTTTCGGAAAATAACGCATTTTTTTGTGGTTTTTGGTTCACAAAGTACAAAAGTTATACCAATGTAAGACAATCACGCTATCGCATGCCTTGCAGATAGCGTAATGGGTTAGAGCACTGGTGTCGTAAGCTAAAATGCGCTGGAAACGAAGGATTTCGAGTTCGAGTACGGAGTGAATTTTATTTTTTCAGTTTTTTTTTTTGCATTTTTATTATGTTGAAATTATTTTGTCAAAATTCTAGTTATATTTTGACAAACGTTGTATTTAATGTTTAAGAGTGTAAATTTAATAACCAGTCTTATTATATGATTAACAGACGATAAATTATTTTAAAAATATCGTTCATTTTGCCGTGATTACTACAAAGTAAAATTTGTCCTACACACTCAGCATACCGCCTTCACTTATTATATACCTGCGAAACCCTGAAATATGTGAATATTCACACTTCACATCAATTTTTTTATAGTCCGTAGCGATTTTTTCGCAAACAGTTTTTTCTAGCGCGTTCTAAAAATGGTGACATTCATTTCGAGCAACGGTGTGCTATCAAGTTTTGCTTCAGACTTGGGTCCAGTGCAACGGAAACTTTTGCAAAACTTCAGCAGGCCTACGGAGACAGTGTTTTGTCAAAGACCCAGGTTTTTTGGTGGTTTAAGGCATTTTCAGAAGGAAGAGAGTTGATTGAAGATGAATCACGTAGCAGAAGGCCTTCATCTTCAAGAACTGATGAAAATGTCGACAGAATCCGGGATCTTGTGTGTTCAGATCGTCGGTTGACAATCAGAATGATCGGGGAAGAGTTGAATTTGACTCACACTACCGTTCATCAGATTTTTCAATGAATTGGGGATGAGAAAAATCTGTGTAAAAATGGTTCAAAAAAACTTTTCAATAAACGATTCCTGTGGCTCCTCAGCCTCCTTATTCGCCTGACTTGAGTCCTGCTGACTTTTTCCTCTTCCCACGATTGAAAACTCACCTCAAGGGACGTTATTTTAGAACACTCGAAACATTCAAACGTCCGTAACCAACAAACTGAAAACTATTCCAGTATCCGAGTTCCAGCACTGCTATGAGGATTTTAAGAACCGTCTCCAGCGCTGTGTGGCTTCCCAACGAAGTTATTTTCAGGGAGACAATATTGAATAGGGAATAGGCATTATTTTTTAAATTTTTTTATTATATTCCTCTTGTTGCATATAAACATAAAAAACAGTTTTTAATTTTTTTTTTTTTAATATGAAGGCTTAAAAAAATCATAAATGTATGTAGCGCGCGAAAACGACGTGTGACGTCATACCCTTCTAACTGACACATGACACTTCTAGTCTACCCAGCGTACATAGTCTGTTATGAACTTATTTGTTTGTATAACTTTTATAGGTTATGTAAAGTTAGAGTGATTTTAATTAAAATAAAGTTTAATTCTATAAAAACAATTTATACATGTTTACCGAATTAAATTTTATATTAAAATATATAAAATATGGAAGATCCAGGTCCCAGTACTTCGAAACATAGTCGAAAATATTGTTTAGTACCAATGTGCACAAATAGTTCAATTAGAAATCCAAAAATATAATTTATATCATTACCTGATGACGAAAAACAACAGAAAAGCTATGAGGCGAAATAAAACCAATATTTCAGAAAAAAGTAAACTTTATGTTTGTGAAGACCATTTTAATGTGAGTACATATATTTTATAAATTATTTTAATAATAAATGCGTGAAAAATTGTTTAAAAACAAATACAAAACTCTCAAACAATACAATATAAACACGTAAACATTATGTTTTGTCTGTATCTGTGACGTCAAACCCTGAGAGTCTCAGTCGTATCTACTCGGCAACCTTCGCGGCGTGGTCGGCTTATTTCAAATTTACAATATTTTAATTAAAAAAATTGGCTATAATATTAATTAAAATGTGATTTTTGTTGTGTTAGGTAACATAACTAACATTAAATTATCAAAAAAATGTAGTTTTAAGGAAATATAAATTTTATGCGTATCCCCTATTGTAACTCTATTCGAATAAAAAAAATAAAAACAAAAAAATTAAATCAGTCCGGTTACTTAATTTACACAACTCGTATACATGCTCTTCACTAAAATCTCGCGAAAATTAACAAGACATCATTTGAATTTCAAAGTTAAGAGCTATGAAAATGTTTTTATTTTGATCTCCATCAGAATAATGCTGAATATTTTCTAATTAGAGCAGAATTTCTAATTGTTTACTCATTAATTTTTTGCTCCATCCTAACTCCGAGCATGACCTTGCCTGTCAATTATAATTAATTTCTAATTTTTTCTTTTGACAGTGTAATTTCCTTTTAATACCAACTTAAAAAACTGCACTAAAACTTCGGTTAAAGCTCAAGATACATTCCTAGAATTTAGTTAAACGTAATTATGTTAAACGGAGTCATTTTAACGTAAATAGGGATAGTTGCTATCGTAGCAAGAACACTGTGGGCTACGGTCGAATATTTTAAAAAACTGCAACCAGAGCTGTGCCAAATAGTCAGTAAAAGTATTTCAAATACCAAATACCGATCAAAGTATTTGAAATAATGTATTTCAAATAATTTAAATGTATTTGAAATACTAGAATCATTTGAAATAATAAGGTAATATTTGAAATAATAGGGAAATATTTGAAATATGTACCTACTAGAGAAATATTTGAAATATGTACTAGAGAAATATTTGAAATAATAAGAAAATGTTTGAAATACTAGAGAAATATTTCAAATATTAGGCAATATTTGAAATAATAAGGAAATATTTGAAATACTAGGAAATATTTGAATTAATAGGGAATTATTTGAAATATTTGAAATACCAGGAAAATATTTGAAATATGTACCTACTAGAGCAGGGGTTCTTAAACTTATGTCTTCCGAGGACCCCCTATTGAACAAAAAAGTTTTGCGGACCCCATCCCAACCCTAGGCATTTTACGTCGTTCTTGAGACTTAAGTTGTGGCTCAGTAATCTCATAGGCACTACGTTATAATAAATATTGAAAAATGTATCTCTGGTTATTTTAATAAATGGTCTTGCCGACCGGCGTAGCGTAGTGGTAACACATGTGCTCTGCGTTGCTAAGGTCTCGGGTTCGAATCCCGTTCAGGCATGGACATTTTCTCAAACAAAAATCGTCCTGGCTAATTGCCACAGAAGCAAAGGCCATTAAAATTAAAAAATAAAAAAATAAAATAAAAATGGTCTTGCGCATTTATAGAGATGAACATTTTTATTAGCATTACGAATAAAAAAACATAAAATGAATAAAAACAGTAGTAAAAAGAATTAGAAAAGTTACAAATTATAATACGTTAAGCTCATACAAACATTTCTTGGTCAAATATTGGTCAAAATAGATCTTATTATAATATGTTTTCTGTAAATAATTTGCAGCTGAATAAAATATATTAATTTTGTCCTAATTATTGTTTAGTTTTGTCAGTAACTAGTTAGGTAACAACAAATACAAAAAGTCTTGACCAAGTAGGATTTTTATTAAATGAGTTATTTGAATAAAAGCGAAAAATTGGGGGATGTAAAGTTAATGTCAAAATTCGCGGACCCCCGGTAATGCCTACGCGGGCCCCCAGGGGTCCGCGGACCACAGTTTAAGAACCGCTGTACTAGAGAAATATTTGAAATATGTACTAGAGAAATATTTGAAATAATAAGAAAATATTTGAAATACTAGAGAAATATTTTAAATATTAGGCAATATTTTAAATAATAAGGAAGTATTTGAAATATTAGGAAATATTTAAATTAATAGGGAATTATTTGAAATAATTGATATACCTGGAAAATATTTGAAATATGTACTTACTAGGGAAATATATGAAATATGTACTAGAGTATGTACCATTTTCTTAAGAAGGCAATGCGGGACAAAGCAAAAAAAAGGTCGTCACTTTCCAAATATAAGTGAAGAGCAAAAAATTGATGTGAAGTGTGAATTTTCACACATTTCTGGGTTTTGCAGGTATTTAGTAACTGAACGATGATTATTTGGGATGCCAAAACAAATTTTATGTCAAAATATTTTTTTATGAATTTTAATTCGAATGCCTAATACCATTATTTAAGTTTCTAAATATATGCAGTATTTTTTTTATACAGCAAAGTTCATTAAGATTTTGAAAATTGCACCTATGGCTTCCATTGGTTGCTTACATCATAAGTCCCGCCCTTTGATTTCGTCAAACATAGAATTAAATTATAATTTCAACACTTTCCACTGGTTATTAAATTTACGCTTTTAAAAATTAAATGCAACATTTACCAAATATAACTAGAATTTTAACAAAATAATTTAAACAAAATAAAAATGCAAAAAAAAAACAAAAAATAAAATCAACAGGATTCGAACCCTAGTTTGCAAGTTAACTTATATTATTAAGCGTACGACAAATCCAACCACGCCACGAGAGCTTCTGATCTGGTATGTTACACAACGTATTATAAATAGTTAACATATTTTAGTTAAAAACACAAAAAATGCGTTATTTTCCGAAAACGTAATCTGATCAAAAATTCCTGTTGTACTATTCCGGTTCAGACCAATGTACATTACTTAGAATTTTTTCAGATTTTTAGTTTAAACCATCTACAGGGTGTGGGACAAAAAATTTTTTGGCACAATTTTGGCAAAAATCGCATCCAAATAATTTATTTTGCAAAAATAAAATTTTGATCGTTAATCCACGTACTAAGGGCTTTCATTTGATACCCTACTCAGAATTAAAAAAAAATATTTCTTTATTCGATGAGCACATATTTGTTTATATTTTTAGAGGGATATGTTTTTTAGATGTTTTAGTATTTTTCCTATGTGCGGGTTAAAGAGTTGTATAAGCATGCCAAATTTCAACTCTCTAGGTTTAGCCGTTTGGCTACAATTTTTACCGAACAGACAGACAGACAGACAGACAGACAGACGACAAAATGACGGTATAAGGGTTTTTTGGTCATACCTACAAAACCCTAAAAAAAAGGTCCTCACCTCCCAAATCCAAGTAAAGAGCAAAAAAAAGGTTCTCATCTCCTCAAATACAAATCAAAAGTTAGAATGCGGGACTTTCGCGAAACGTGTCTTAAAGCGGGACAGTCCCGCAAAAAGCGGGACGAATGGGCACCCTATACTAGAGAAATATTTGAAATAATAAGAAAATATTTGAAATACTCAGGAAATATTTGAAATACTAGGAAAATATTTGATATAATGGACAGATATTTGAAATACTTCTAAAGTATTCCAAATACAGACATTTTCAGACAACAAATATCAAATACAACTACCACGGAAAAAGTATTTGCAAATTCAAATACCTAGAGCAAATACCAAGTATTTGAAATAAAATATTTCAAATACCAGAAAGAAAATTAAATACTTTTTCAAATACTTTATTTTAAATATTCCCAGCTCTGATTGCAACCAACTCTTGGGCCCCAAAACTGTTGTAAAATACATTTTGAATTAATTGTTTCCAAATTAAATTAAAAGTTTTAAATAATAAGATTCATTTCATTAAATTTGATTTGACTTTTATAAAAACTTTTGTAAAAAAATCAAAGATAAAATAGTTGCCCGTGAATTCATGCGGGACTCGTAGTTCTCACTAAATTGATCCGTATTTTTAAATACCGTCCTAATCGATGTCGGACTGTACTGCATCCAATCTGATACTTTGAAATGTCTGTTGTAAAGTTTTCGGCAAGTTAGCTTGGACCTCAAAGTATGTCAGTAGTCTCTGGTAGTTTTAACAGTGAGTGTACTCTCTTCATGTATGTTCGCTGTCCTTTCTGTTTCGTCCGACCTTGAAACAGCGCCAAGGTGCTGAAAAAACTTGGCTCGGAACTGCAACCGCTCCGTCCCCTGCGTCTCGCCGGCATTCGACTCCTTGCTCCTAGCTGTTGCATGTAAGCACACACGTGCAACAGACTGAGACAACACATCGTTGAACAGAGCTGCTGACATGGAGGTACTCAATATGTTATGGAAGGGTTAACTGGATTTTATTTACTTATAAACTTAATAGCTTCAGTTATATTTTAAATATTTCAATCTCTTAAATGCATTTGATAAAGTTGAATAAGGAATATACGTATGCGTATTCCAGTAACGGCTGTTGCAGGGACGTCGCCAGGGGGGGAGGCATAGGGGGCATTTGCCCCCCCCCCCAGGATAGTTTACCTTATATAAAATATAATTTAGGTTGTTAGAAGTTTTCTTCACCGGAGGTGAAGAAAATTTCTAAATTTACCAGACTTTTATTATTTAATATACAAGGTGTCTCAAAAGAAATTTTATATTTATTTAGCTTACTGCGTGAACGCAACGTATCCGAGGGGCGCGGGGGTTATGTCAATCGGTAGTCTGGCTCTTGGGAATTCAGTCGCTATGGAGCGTTTCTCGGGAGCAGACCGCGCGTTATGCGTGCGAGAGTTTTACAAAAACGGTGATTCGGCGACTGTAGCGCGTAGAAAATTCTGCAGTATTCGAGGTTTTCGCTACTTAAATGATGCGCCAAGCATTCCTCTCATTCGACATTGGGTTAAAAAGTTTGAAGAGACTGGTACAACGCTGGATAAATCAAAATCCGGGCGACCTAGGTCATCAAGAATGGTAGAAAACGTGGAGAATGTTAATCAGTCTGTTCGTGATGACCCGAACCTTTCAACTCGGAAGCGCGCAAGTGCTTTAAATGTGCATAGATCATCATTACATCGCATTATGCACAAAGACCTAAAGCTGCACCCCTACAAAATTCAATTGGTGCAAGAATTAAAGCCCCAAGATGCCAGTCAGAGGCAATTTTCTCAGGCAAATTGATCTCCCGGAGAGGTGACATAAATTGGCCTCCACGCAGTCCAGATTTAACCCCTATGGACTTTTTCCTATGGGGTTATCTTAAATCTAAAGTTTACGCCAGTAAACCGACTTCACTGGCGCATTTGAAAGAAAATATCCGTCACGAAATGGCAGCCATCCCTGAGTCCACCTGCCGAGACGTCATAAGTAATTTTACTGTTCGATTAAATGAGTGCCGAGAACGCGAGGGTCTACATTTAGACGATATTATTTTTAAGAAATAAATCCCCAAAAAGTGTATTTTAATAATTAATAAACATTTTTTCTATATACGGCTTACTTTTTTTTTAATCGATCCACTAAATATAAAATTTCTTTTGAGACACCTTGTACTATAAAAAACCTAGAAGAGAGGTCGGTAACCTGCGGCTCCTTTAGAAAATTTTGTGGCTCTTTGAAAATTGGCTGGTTTTTATGTTAATATAATCTATTTTTTAATTTTCAACTTTCTGCCTGTACTATACAGGTTTTGTATTTTTCAGAATGTTTTATGGTGCAATTCACACCCGGTAATTCCCCGAGTTACTGCATATTCCCTTTTAGAAGAAGTTATTTGTTTCGAAAAAAAGTTATCTGTATTTGTGAATAATTTACGTGCAAAAACATTTTTACATTTTATTAATTTACAAAAACATATTATTAATGCATTTTTTTTTTGCACAAACTATTGTTAAAATGCAAGAAGCTTTTCGGGATAGATTTAAAGAGTTTAGAAAATATAAAGCTACACTTGCTTTTTTGACAAAACCAATTGAAGTAGATATGTAGCAATTACATTTATCACCTTCAATTAGTGGATTTGAAATCCAAAGGTTTATGGAATTATATATTCTTAAAACGTAATTCTGAACTGGAAAATTTAGAAAGAAAAAAGTGAATTTTATCTTCCCAGCATAAGTGGACCGAAATTCGCAATCTTCAAAATGTAGATAAAGTTCTTTTCGAAGCTTGGAACTGTCTTCCAGAACGGATTAGAATCGTTCAATCTTATCGTTAAAAAATTATGCTTTTGGGCTATTGACAGTTTTCGGATCCACATATTACTGTATGCAAATCTTTTCACATATGAAATTAATAAAGAGTCAGTTAAGAAGTAATCTTACTGACCTGAAACTAGAGTGCTGCCTTAAGTTAAAGGTGACCATTATACAAAAGAATATCCTTGTAGCAACTTTCGGGAAAATTTCTTCTAATTTATCTGCTTTTATTAGAGTTGTAAGGCTGAGATACTCAAGTCCGCCGATTCATTTGCAAGGTTTTTTAATAAAAGTAGTAAAATTGCACTAACAATTGAGCTCCTCTTTTTTCCGTGTAAACGACGATCTCGGCATTTTGAGGCCCCCATCAAGCTGGGGGCCCTGGGCTTGTGCCCTATGTGCTCTTATGGAAAAGACGGAACTGGTTATTTTCTACCAATTTAATCAAAAATCGATTATAAAATTTCGATTAATCAAATGATAAATAAATCGATTAATTAATTTTTATTGCCATCTCTATTTGTGACCCTTTCGTAGAGAAGTTATTCCTGTTTTGATCTTTGTGTTAAAACTAAAATTTACGAAGTGAACCAGTGAATACGTTTCACGAAGATTAAATTGTTTAAGAGTGGTGTGAGGTGTGGCATTAGTTCACAAGTTGAGAGCTAGGTGTCGTTAGTCCAGAGTTCCGGAAATTTCCAGAATTCCAAGTATCTATTGTGGAGATTTCTCAACACCTTTGTGAAGATCTTCATTGTTATAAAACTGGTATCCTTGACAATGTGTATACAATATACCATATTGTCAATTTATTGACAGATATGTTAAACTATTCGCGTTCTATAACAAAATGGAATGTTCAAGCCGTTCATTTAGAGAATGAGATAGATACATCATTACGAGTACATCAAACATTCATAGGACAGTGGCGTGGAAAAGATGTTTTTAGGGTTTCTAGGGATCTCTTTAGATATAACCAAGAAAATCTAAAGCTGCGTTCACAACCCTAAATAAGTAGACTATACTCTAACAAAAGAAGTTATAGAGCACCTCGCGAAGAGGTGTAGAGAAATGACAGTTTGTCATTTGGTAACGCAAGCGACCGTTCACAGCTCTAAATTTAATGCACTATGCATTGTAGATAGTTTCCAGACGTATCCAGAATAGGGGAAACTTCCTAAACGCCCTGACATCTGGTGGCAATTTGAGGAAGGTACGAAAATTACATTGTTTTGGTTTGTTCAATGGAGAAATATGTTTTTTTGTTGTTTGTGTTTTATTTTTGTGAATCATGAAAAAAGCAATTAATTTTGTGTGCCGCAATGTAAATCGTGTATAAAGAAGAATCCTACCTTAACATTTCATTTTTCTAAATCAGAAAAAATATTAATTGAAACTACATTTGGAGGTAGAGAGAAAGTGGATCGTAGATCTCTATGGACCTAAAAACTAAAAGTGGGCAAAAATTCAAGCTTATGCATGCGCATTTGCTTATTGCATTTTATGGAAAGTGATTTTTTACGTCCAAGAAATGACTGAAAAAAGCACTTATTCCACCCAAAATTTGCCTAAATTATCAGTTGATATATTAAAAGGCCCTTCCACTTTTTCAGGCAGAGATTTTTATTTTTTACTAATATATTTACCATATTTTTGTTGTTATTATATTGACAGACAGTCAAAAAGAATTTATAATACAATGAAAAACTAAATTTCCTTGAAAGTTTTTAGTAGTAGTAGTAGTAAAGATTTATTTTTCACCTTGCGGTGTTAAAATTTTCATACATTTACATTTTCTAGTAGCAAACAGTGTGCAATTATTATATGTACAGTACATTTTTTTAATTTTGTCATTTTTTAAATAAATTTAAATAAAAGACTATTTATTTAATATGTTCTTCATCCAGGTTTCATCCGGGTTTTCGTCATTGAGTATTTGTATGGCTGATTTCGGGTTTCTCACTTCTTCCTTGCAGTCACGTATTAGATGTTCTATTGTCTCTTCATTCCTCTCACATATTCTGCACTTCTTTTCTTCTTTTTCTCTCCAATATTCGTTCCTTCTTTCTTCGTTTCCTACTCTGAATCTGGCTATTATTTTTTGGTTTTTTGATTGTTTTCTTAGATACATAGGCATGCCTATTGTTTCTAAGAACCTGTATCTGGGGTTGTATTTTGATATCTGTATCTTCTCTCTTCGTTGTTGCAGTTCTATGTCCTTTTCCCTTCTCACAATTTCTTCTTTTAAGCTAACTCCCATTCGTCTTCGGTTCTCTACTTCTGTTGTTGAATAGCCTTTTCTTTCGTAATACTTTGTGCGTTCTAGTTCCCAATCATTCTTTTCTAGTTTATTTTCTTCTTTTCTTCTTATCTGCTCCCAGCATGCAAAAACCAGTTCTTTCCAATTCGATCTTCTTGTTTTCTCCTCGTATATTATTGCTCTTCTGCCCGTTTCAACGCATAGTTTATGCCTCTTCGTTTCCTCGTGTAATATGTAGAGCGGTGTTCTTTTATCGATTGAAAGTGTCCATCGTAGGTATTTGTTGTGGATTTTCTCTATCTCTTCTTGCTCTTTCCATCCCCATACCTCAGCTCCATAGTACAATATGGGTGCCACGAGTTTATCGAAAAGGAGCATTCTTAATCTAAAGTTGTTTCTGAATTTTCTTTGTCCAATTCTCCATATCTGCGAAAGTGCTATGTTAGCTTTCCTTGCCATCTCCTTCATATGCCCTTCCGATTTCCCGTTTCTTTGGAAAGTGTATCCTAGGTATTGGACTGATTTTACTTTTTCTATCTCCGTGCCTTGCCATAGCCATTTTTCATTTGGTTCCCTGCCTCTGGCTTTACTGAACCTTACTATTTTTGTTTTAGCCGTGCTTATGGTCATGTCCTTCCTCTCCAAGTACTTCCTACACCAAGGAAATTTTTTAGAATAGTATATTATTACATATCTTGTAAATCGTAGATTACCTTTAAATAAAAAATCAGGTGTGGACACCAGAGGACCGACCGCCATCATAAAGTACTTATAGTATAAAGTACATTCTAGCAGCAGAGTAGAAATAACTTGGCCAAATATTTTCTGAGAGATATTATTTATCATAATCATGGAAAAAAAATCGGTATGATCACAATACCTCCCTTATATATGTTGGCGGTCGGTAAAAAAGCTCGGAAAACAGGAAAAATACAACTCGTGTTCATTTTCACCATGTAAACAAATACACGAGTAACAGTTTAATGTCACTTTCGAATGTTCCAGCTTTGCCGCATATGGCACTGCGATCTTAAAAAGTTTCCCCTATTGGCCTCTTCAGTCATGATCGAGCCCACTGTCAATAAAATTTGATGTCGTCGATTCGATTTAAGGTTTTACACAGTTCAATCTATTGATCAATAAATAGATCAATTTTTTTGTCAATTAATTGAATAATTTATTGATAACCTTGAAAATAAAACAACGTGTTTTTTAGCACACCCCCCCTCAAGTCAGTGCTGTAGTCGTGAAATCAATAAATTTTATACTGTACATATATCGTAAAAACCAAAGGGTATACGGTCTCGAATATACTCGTTTAACGCATCGAAATTTCAAAAAGCATATGGTATACATATTTTGTTCGAAACAGAGCAAAAGGTATGCGCCGTATGCCGTTGTATACCCTCTACTACAGCACTGGCTCAAGCCCGTGAGCATCCCACCTCCTGGGTGCGCGCATGTTGATTGGCACGGAAAGCAAAGAGGCAGAAAGTGAGATAGTTTAACAGCAACGGGTGCGTTAGTGTGTGTAAAATAAATTATTTATAGTTCTGGCATTCTTATTAATAAAATCTTATGAAGCTAGTCCCTGAATTTTTTGATTAAATCTCATATGTAAAAAACTATATTATGCATTTCAAAAAAATTTGTAGGTCAAATTGAGCTGTTTTTTGTAGGTATATAAAACACAGATTCCATCGACCTTTGGCAGTGAACTCATAATCTCGACATAAAAACAAAAATGTTAAAGTTTTTCAAAACAACAAACGATTAATTTATGTAAGAGTTGCCAAAACTACATATTATACACAAAGTTGCTTCTTTCTAATACCACAGCTTTGCATAGCAATTTATAAAATAACATATAATAAATCTAACAAAACAAATTGCTGCTTATTTATGTCTCAAAAAACTTATGTACAAATGATGTCAAGTGGGAATTTTTACACAGTTTAGGGTTTTGTAGGTATTTAATAAGTGAAAGAGGCAGAGACGTATCTAACTTTTTTTGAATCCTTCGCAATGTTGCAAAAAAATGCAAAAAAGGTAATCCACAGTCTGACTTGGGCCCCATTAAACCCTTAACGCTTTGTTTTATTTTAAAAAAGACGTAAAAAAAATTATTATTTTTTTTTCATTAAATAATTAAACTAATTTATTATTTATATATAATTAAGTTGTTATATATGAAATTTATTGATAAAAAATATAAATTTCTCTAAAAATTCAATTCTGTGGTATATTTTGAAGCATGGTATAGCACACAATCCAACATTGCAGGCTGAGCAATAACTTCGGGTTTCCTTTCTTTTCTTTTTGCTTTCTCTTCTTTTTGCTTTCTCTTCTTTTTGCCTTTATCATCTCTTTGATTACAGCAAAATGCACACAATCTCGTGGGATTATCTTTTTTTCAGTGGGGGGAATATATTCGTGGAAATGTCTTTCTGAAAGTCTCAAAGGTCCTGGTTTTTTTGGTCGGCCGGGTTTCCTAACATTTGAAGAATGGGATTCATCAATCAATTTCTCAATTAGACCTAATCTAAATTCTAAATGATTTTTATTATATAGGACAAATGCGTTCAAAACACAAAATTCCAACAGATGGAAAAAAAATTCTTATAATCAGTTCTCACAAATTACGACTTTATTTATTATATTTTATTATAAATAACTAATTAAAATTTAACTTATAATAAATCAAGTTGACATAAATAATACTTTTTTCTTAAATTTTAAATTATTATACATGCCCGAGTTCAATTCGGGTACGTAATGTTTTTGCGTACGAAAATTCACGTAGCCCGAACTGGACTCGGGTCTGGTCATTTTTGCAAGTATAGTATGTCCGAACTGAGCTCGGGGCTGGGCGTTAAGGGGTTAACGACTTTCTGACTCTCGTTCGCCCTGGGCCCTGGGCCCTGGGCCTGTGCCTCTTCCTATTATAGTACGTTCAAATTAACTTCATCACAGCCGGATATATCCAGGTCCCTTGCGCAGAAACCAAATTTCGTCTACTACATTTTCTACAGTTAGCTTGACACATTTCAGTGGCGTCACTTACTTTGATTTGTGTTTGACTACACGTATTGTGCGATGTTGTTTGTTTATTTCCGTTATTATTATTTATTTCTCGTACGTTTCAAGGTATACCGTGTACTAAAATGAGTAAAAATGTATTTGAAATACATGATTTTGTGTGTTTGGTTTCCACAACAATTGTTTAAAACCCTAATGTACGTCAATGTGGTCAGCTGTTTTCTCGCGCAGAATTGGTGACGTAATTTATGATACCCTGTGATGAAGTTAAGATGAACCTACTCTAGGTGTGTGAATTAATTCGGTCCATCTGGCGCTCAGTTGCTGTACTATATAATTTTTTCACCTCTAATGCCTGCAACCGGCTTTATGCTTTAGTGTTGACATATGGCAATAATATTCAGTTGATAAACGTTTGGGTCTGTAACAATAACATCGTGTTTATCTGATTCGAAAATGTCGAAATTCGAGCCAAAAAAACATCATTTTCTGGTTTAATTTGAAGAAATCAGCCGCTGAAGCTCATCGAAATCTCGTAGAAGTTTATGGTGAAAGTGCTCCCACCGATAAATCATGCAGAGAATGGTTTCGACGTTTCAAAAGTGATGATTTCAGTGTCGATGACAAACCTCGTCCAGGTCAGCCAAAGAAATTCGATGACGAGGAATTGCTGGCGCTAATCGATGAAGATCTGTGTCAATAGCAACATGAGCTCGCGCAATTGTTGAAAGTTGATCGATCAACAATTTCTATGCGTTTGGCAGCCATGGGAAAGATTTAGAAAGAAGGAAGATGGGTGCCGTACGACCTGAGAGAAAGAGACATCGAGAGGGGCAAAACCATGTCTGAAATCTTGCTTGCCAGGCAAAAAAGAAAATGTTTTTGCATCGTATTGTGACTGGAGACGAAAAGTGGATATATTTCGATAATATAAACGAAGGATATACATTTTTGACCCAGGAAAACCATCCGCATCGAGACCTAAGCGGAATATTCACGGCAAGAAAGTAATGCTCTGTATATGGTGGGACTAGAAGGGTGTAGTTTATCATGAGCTACTAAAGCAGAACCAAACCATCACTGCCGAACTTAACCAACAACAATTGCTCCGTTTACGCAACGCATTGAAGAATAAGCAGCCGGAATATGCAAAGAGACACAACAAAGTGATCCTCCAGTATGATAACGCTAGACCACATGTTGGAAAGATTGTGAAGGCCACCTTGGAAGCATTTGGCTGGGACGTTTTACCTCATCCGACATTGCTCCATCAGATTATCATTTGTTAAGATCGATGGTACATGGGCTTTCGCGTCAGCACTTTAACAATTATGAAGAAATAGAGAAATGGCTCAATGAATGGATCGCTTCGAAGGACGAGTCGTTTTTCCGTCACAGAATACAACAACTGCCAGACAGATGGGAAAAATAATAGCAAGTGATGGCGAAAAAACGGACCGAATTAATTCACACACCTAATATGTCCTTTTTCGAAATCTCCGTATTTTTAAACAACAATATAAATCCTTTTTCGATAAGTTTTTGTTGGTAACTAAATATGTAAAGCGCGATGTCCAGCGGAACAAAGTGCGGATACAGAAGGTATGGAGCATTCGGATTATTGCTATCATCGGTTTAGGCAAAGTCCGGAATAATGTGGCTCTGTATATGAATTTTATTATTTTTTTTAGTAAACACAATTTGTTTTTTTTTAGTACACTGTATTTTTTGAAAGTCTCAGTATTTTCTTTCTACCTGGGTCAAAGAGTTAAAATTTTAAATGCATATATCAAATTTTACCTCTAGGCCAAGCTGTTTGATTGTAATTTCTATCGTACAGCCAGATCATGAGTGATGTTGTAAAGGTCACTTGGTTATACCTACTAAACCCTAAAAATAATTGACGCCACCACCAAAAGCCACATTATCAATCAACATAATCATAATTAATCCAAACATTCAGCGGTAATTTACCTCTGTTTCAATTAATGATATGTAATAATCGGACTACTCGGGAAACTAACAAATTGATATACGAGACCATATATAACACTAATCAGGATTACGAACAGACCAACAGACGAACAGACCGATACTAACAAATAATATGCTAAACATGACAATTTAGGTTATCGCAAACACAAATTTTAAATTGTTTTATATTCTATACCAATGGTTCTCAACCCAAATCTTACTATGGACGGCAAAAAGGCTCTTTTTACGCGGATCGATAATAGAATATTGTGCAACTAGCGTGGAATGCAATATATTCCGCACGAGAATGAAGTTTGCAAACGAACCGGAGGCGAGCTGACCCTTCCCAAATTTTACTTAGAACTTAGCATACATAAAAAGAATGAAACAACAAGGGAAATATACGAAAAACTCTTTCTTGAAATGGATTCAAAATTTCATAACTGTCAACGAATATTCACCGACGGGTCACATAACCATCATAAAACCGATGCTGCTTACGTCATCAATGACGAGAAATACATATACCACCTCCCCGATACAACAAGTAATTTCACTGCAGAAGTCTGCTAAAAGCCACCGAATACATGAGCAACAAGGAAGACAGAAATTATATTATATATATATTGGTTCACGCAGTATACTCGACGCAGTTAAAGTACTGTATTCACGGGACACATTGATCCAGAAGATACAGGAAAACTTCCATAACGTGGCCCTCCAGGGGGAAAAGGTAACCTTGGTGTGGGTTCCCTCACATGTGGGAATAACAGGGAATGAACGTCTGTTCACATATGGTCTGTCTGACCTAGGTCTGTCTGACGTAGCAGCAAAAGAGGCAGCAAACCTCCCAATAACACCGATATTCGTACCTACCAGCAACATTAAATCCAACTTATGGCAAAACATAAAAGAAGACTGGAAACGACAATGAAACAGTCTAACGAACAACAAACTTCGCCATATAAAAGAAAACACCAAACCCGGGGCTCCAGTGGGCAACAGAAAAGAACAGAGAGTTCTTACAAGACTCAGAATTGGCCACACATTCATTACACACCAACATCTAATGAAACGAAACAGGTGGAAAACTTTGACAACTGCAATAAAACTGTAACCGTAGAACATATAATCCTGGAGTGCCAACTATATGAAGAACTCAGACGGAAGCACAAAATACCAAACAACCTGAAAGAAGCTCTAAGCCCAGAAAATGAAAACATTTTATTAGACTACCTCAAAGAAGCAGATCTGTTCCGTAAAATTTAAATCCCAAATGCTCTATTATCTCTAAATTATCTAACTTAAATGTCTTATCATAAAATTGTAAATATGCCTCATTGTAAATTGATGTGAAAATTCATCTTTGTAAATCAATGTAAATTACTGTAAATGTACAGGGGTGCTAATAACCACAGCAGTTGAAGCGCCCCCAAAATATATCCTAAATAAAAAAAAAATAAATAAATAAAAAAAGACGATAAAGCCTTTTAAGGAATGCGGTATAAGCAACGCATTGGATAGTATCGAAGATGACTTAGTTTTTGAAGTGATTGACAACAATAGTTCAGACGAAAATAATACGAACAGTAACATTACAAAAATAAATGCGTATTTCTTCCTTAAGTATCGCACGTCATACTGTTATTTTTTTCCATTATTTTTCTTATATTTAAATCTTGATACGTGTCAGTGACTACGTTGTTACGCATTTTGATGAAATTCTTATTCGTAAAAAATACGTGAAGGGTACAGTGTCCTTTTATTTAAGGACAATGGAGCGTGGGAGTGAAGTCGTATTAAAGGACAAAAATAAGAGAAAAACATTTCAGTGAGCCTTGGCATTGAATTTATTGGATATATTGTTAAAAGCTTTCTCCTGTGCTAAAATTTTTTCATTGATTTATTTCTGTAATGGATTTATAAATTATTTTTTGTACAAATAACAATAAAATATATTTGAAAAGCCAAATGCATATATCATATTTATACTGTGCCTCATAGATAGAGGAAAAAAAATATGTGAATTGTGAATTTTCACGTATTTTAAGGTTTCGCAGGTATTGAGAAAGTGATTGTGGCCAATAGGGGCCTACACAAACTTTTGAAAATTATGAATCTGGCGATAAAAAGAAGTTGATTCCTTCTAGACTGGCAAGTTGTTATTATAACACCCATATATCTGAAAGGCGACAGTAGAGAATGCTCAAATTACAGACGAATAACCCTGCTTAGAGCAGTAGGAAAATTATAAGCAAGAGTACTCGAGCGAAGAATCAGTAACGAACTAGAAGCAACTCTGGAAGACTTGCAATGTGGATTTAGGTATCTTTGACCTAAATCCAAAAGGTGCAAGACCCAATATTCACGTTACGGCAATTAAGCGAGAAAGCACTAAAAACAAATAGCCAAATCCACCTATGCTTCATAGACTTGGAGAAAGCTTTCGACCGAGTGAACAGAGAAGATGTCTGGACGACACTTAAAAACAGAGGCATTCATGAAAACACCAACAGAAATATTAAAAGTCTGTATAATGATAGCAAGAATTATGTCAGAACACGAAATGAAGTATCGAGATCTTTTATAACTGAAAACAGAGTCAGACAAGGATGCGTACTCAGTCCGCTACTGTTCTCATTGGTACTAGACGACGCTATAAAAGAAATAAGACAAAATATTAAAGAATACTTTGTGGGCTACAGGAAAATGGAAAATGTGAAAGTAGCAGAACTTTGTTATGTGGATGACGAACGAATACGAACTACAAAACAACTTGAACCAATACAATAAAGAATTGAAGAAAATAAATATGAAAATTAGCACACAAACGACAAAAACAATGGTAATAAGCAGGACACAAATGCAACACGAAATAAAAATAAATGACAAAATAATAGAAATGGTAGGAAAATTCAAATACCTAGGCACAGTTTCCTCGGAAGATAGAAAAAGGGATGAAGAAATTATGGAAAGAGTAGGCGCAGCAGGAAGAGTGTTCAACAGCATCAAAGCATCGTTCCTAACTAAAAAAGAAATACCAACCAACATCAAGGTAGAGATCTTCAAAAAGTGACAGTACTAATTTTGACATACACCTCAGAATCCTGGACCCTTACAGAGACGCACAGGTCCAAAATAAGGAGCTCCGAAATGAGATTTTTAAGGAAAATTGAAGGTAAAACAAAATTGAAATCATGAGAAATTGAAACGGATGAAAAAAGTATAACTGAAACTCAAAGCTAGATAACCAGGTTGCAAGTTGATAATGATATTTATATGGTGGATATTAAATTAGAAAATATTACTAAGGCCAAAATAATTGATTCTAATGTACCCTCGTGTTCGGAAGGATATGTGCGAAAAAGAAATTTACAGAATAGATGTCGTAGTTCCTTAATAATGTTTTAAATCAATTAAATATTGTTGAAAATACGTTGGGTCTTGATGAATGTGCGAGGTATTCAGTTGTTATGGTATCTGAATGTTAATGAAACTGAGATGTTTGCACTGAAGCAAGGTTGAAATGTCAATGTTGCGATTATACATATTATAATTTTATTCCCGACGATTTATATGTGACTCGGCTCTTACATTGAATAACTTAAACATTTATATTTAAAATTATAATACAGAAGTCTGTAGCAACAATTAATACACTTTAAACAACTTGCTACATCTGTACAACACTAGAAAAGTCAGCTTTTATGAACGGGCAACTTTTTATTTATACTCGACAACAATAGTAGTTGGCTGGTAGTTGATACCGACCACTCCTCAACTGTACACGAAATGTGGGCCATTCGTTTGAATTCTCTACATCGGGTGGGATCATAGATATAGAGAGAAGGTAAACTGGGTTTATTGGCATCTGACAATACCGATAAAGGCGCCACTGCATTGTACATCATGGCTGACGCAGATAGAATATTTTTGACAGGTTCAATGGTATCTTCATGTGATATTTATTGAAATTAATTTATTATTCATTATGAGGGTTGCGTTAAATAAAATTTTCCGTTTTCTTAGTGCCCAAGTAACCTCTAGGGTTATAATTGAAGGTAATAAGGCTTTTTTGCCACGTTTCGGAACACGATGAAAACTTAGGTCTCTTTCACGACCTACTTTTGCATTGCAAAGATAAGCACAACAATTCACGTTGCATTTAAATTTTTCTTGCAATTTTAAAGACGTTTTTTAAAAACTCGCAAAAATAATAATTTATTTTTTATTTTAAACAAAAGAAAACTCTAACTCTTATAGTTATGGCCCCAGTTGTCAAAAGCCCCAATTGTGAACGGCCCGAATTGTCCATCACTCCAGTTGTTAATGGCCCCAGTTGTGCAAAGCCCCAATTTTGTACGGCTCGAATTGTCCATCACCCCAGTTGTTAATGGCCCCAGTTAAGAAAAGCCCCAATTGTGAACGGCCCGAATTGTCTTACGGCCCCAGTTGTCTGGTTACCCCGAATATATACGATAGGTACACGAAAAACAACAGACATAGAGGATTATTATATAAGATTCAAAATGAAAAATACAGTCTTTTATAGTCAAGCCGTGGAGTTTTCAAATGACTCTTATAATTTATAATAATAGTCAAAGAGGAAACGATCACATTCTACACTAGCGCCTCTAGATAAATGACAAATGATACCAAGAAACAAAAACCAAAATCAGTGCAAATTATTTGCTTAAACAAAAGCTATTTCTAAGAAAATTACAAAGTGAAGTTAGTAATTTTATATAGTCCTGAGTTGTAGTAACCGCAAAATTTTATTAACTATATTTTAGAATTTTATGCGTTATGTAAGAAAATGGTTGATGGTTTAACCACAAGCGAAGGTTGTGTTGGTAAGAATGCAGAGGGAAACACACATGGTTGCCAACAGAACGCCGCAGATTGTTTCACCTACAAGGTGAAGTATTTTTACATTCAGAGCTCAACGGACGTCCTATGTGGGTGATTCCACAGGCGTACCACATTTTATTACACACGTCACAGCTGAATCAAAGCACAGTTTATCACAAAACGGGCGAAAAAAGGTGAACGATGTAAATTTTGTAGATGTAACCGCGAAAACCAAATATCAAGAGTCAAGAAGCGAAATGTGAAGTCTTATACAGTGAATTTATTTTTTAATGCAACATGTACTTTGTCATTACCATGGATACAGTTTTTGACAGCAATATAAATCGTGTTCATTTTAATTTGCAACATAGACAATTAGTGTGTATACTTTTGCTCATTGCTGATTTAAAAATTAATCAACATGAATACAGATGAAGAAAAAATAATTATGGTAACTTGGTATAACTCCCAAATGAGTTTAAGAGAAGTTTCTGCTGTATTTAGTGCAACTTATCCAGATCGGCCAATACCAAATCCCTCTACAATTTCAAGACTAGTTAATAAATTTCATCGCGAAGGATGTCTTAAGTCAAAACATAATAAAAACAGAACAGCACACGTGCTTACAGAAGAGAAGCAGTTGGAAATATTATTACAAGTGGAAGAAAACAATCAAAATACTTTAAGATCAATTGCACAAACCGTTGGTGTCAGTATTGGATCTGTTTTTAACTTCTTAAAAAAAGAAAAGTTTCGATCATACAAATTTCAAAATCATCAAGAATTGTTAGAAAGGGTTTTGAAAAAATTAATTCCGACACAACAATCCCAGCAAACATTGAACTAACGGCCGAACGCCGGCAAACTGCTTTTACGCTGGTACATTGCTGGCACCAGAAGTAAGTGCAACGCCAGTATTAATAATGTACTTCACATTTGTATTTCGCACTCTGCCTATACGAAGTACTTTACCAGCATTTTATAAGCATTCCTTATTTGTATTAATCCAAGGTTATTTCTAGCGGGCCAGTGCTTATGTTTATAACTTTTTTTGAATGTAATAATTTGAAAAGTCTGACCGTTCTTAGTCATAAAACACCCTAATGGCGTGGCCTTCGAGGGTCGGTACAAGTGATATTCTGTGAGTTCAAGTTGGTACGTGTTGGTGAACAGTTTATGTGTATTTGAATAGTTATTGATAGTGAGCATTATACAGTTTTTTATTGTGATTTGTGTGTGTTTTGTTAGATTTAAGGACGTAGTTTACACAAACTATTTCATATTAAATTGTTTAATTTTTAGTTTAGTTCAATCATAGTTTTTTCATGTAATAAAATTTTCAATTATTAATAAATCTGATACAAGATTATAAATATGTCATTTAAAAAATATAATTTGTCATATTTCATTTTGAATAGTGACATCTTAAATATTTTGTAAATATAATACTAACCTAAAATAATACAAACTTAATCCAAAACTGTAAAGCTTTTTTTACAATATAACCAAGTTTCTAAAAGTCAGTAATACACTATAAAAATCACCAAAATAACCAGATCTAGTTTGTTCTTACAAAAGTGAACAGCTTATAGCATTAATGCTTATAAAATTTGTTTATTGAATTTATTTTAACAAGTATGATTTCTTTAGGTTGGCACTCTTCAAGTCAGGGGGAAAAGATGTGGTAGATAATACAAGACGAATATTGGCGAAAATTATTAGTCACCCCTTATCTTTAGGATGAAATTGGTTTGACCGAAATGGCAGAAAACCATTTTCTTAAAATTCTTCATTAAATTAATAAATTAAAGAAACTAATTCCTGTTATTCCTGAAATTATATTTATTTAATATTTATAAATAAATCAATAAATTATAACTGTTAATTCAATTTACAATCGGCTAGTTTTACCATCGTTGAATAAATTTATTTAACAACTTAAGTTAACAATATCGCATCATTCTATTGACAGCAATGTTAATTTCTTCATTAATAGTTTAAAACCGATGCGATATTGTCAACTTTACTTGTTAAATAAATTTATTCAACGATGGTGAAAATGGCCAAATGAGTATTTATTTTGCACCTAACCATTAATTTATTTTAATACTGGGTAAGTACACATATATTACATTTGAAACACTAGAGAGTGGGTATAATATAAGCACTAGTCTGTCAGAAATAAATCTTGCAACTAATGCGATTATTTTGCACTTTACCGTTGCTGGGCCAGCAACTGATACATCAATGGGCCAGCTAACGTCCACGGGGACACCGGGGTACTGGCCCAGTGCAAAATGCCAGCACTGGACCAATGCGAAATGCCAGCACTGGCCCAGTGCGAAATGCCAGCACTGGCCCATTACTTTCAATGCACTTTACCGTTGCTGGGCCAGCAACTGATACATCAATGGACCAGCTAAGGGCCACGGGACACCGGGGTACTGGCCCAGTACGAAATGCCAGCACTGGCCCATTACTTTCAATGCCGGCGAGTATGTGCTTTACCAGTACTGGTCCGGATAAAAATGTTTGCTGGGATGCTTCAAAGAATTTTATTTACTGACGAAGCAACGTTTACTCTAAATGGTGAACTGCACAGACAAAATTTTAGGTACTGGAGTCGAGAAAATTTAGATTTGTTTCATTCCTCCCGAACTCAAAGGCCGCAAAAATTAAATGTTTGGGCAGGGATAATAGGAACCAATATTATAGGGCCTTTTTTTATTGACGGTAACCTTAATGCCGCAATATATCTAGCCCTTTTGCAAAACCGAATATTACCTGCGTTGCGAAACCTGAATATTAATGGACAAGTATGGTTTCAATATGATGGCGCACAAGTCCATTATTCTAGAATAGTTAAAGAATATTTACATAGAACTTTCCCAAATAGCTGGATTGGAAGAGGAGGGTCGATGAATTGGCCAGCGAGATCTTCGGATTTGGCACCCAATGATTTTTTTTATTGGGGATATTTAAAGGCCAAAGTATATAATGAAGAACTTAGGGATGTTGCCGAACTGCAAGACACAATTATTCAAGCATCCAAAAATATACCTCAAGAGCAATTGCTGAATGTTTTGAATCATTTTTATGATCGCTTAACTTTTTTATATGCAAGTAAACGGAGAAACTTTTGAACATTTATTATAATTTTTATTATTTATTTATTTATTTATTTTTATTTTTTTATTTGTATTTTCAATAAAATATTTTGATTTTGCTAGTAAATATGTTTTTTTCTATGTTGCAAATGAAAATGAACACGATTTATATCGCTGTCAAAAACTGTATCCATGGTAATAACATAGTAGATGTTGCATTAAAAAATAAATTCACGGTATCAATGAACAATGTTTTCAGTGTCAGGTCCAGGTCTCTTTTATACTAATTTTTGAATTTTTTAGAAAATGTAGAAAAATACGTAATTCTCGGAAGGATTTTGATTTGTGAAGAAATCGTGCAGCATGTTAAAAATTAAAATGTATCCCCGCATTTCAATTCAGACACGAAACACTTAGTTTGTCTACTATTCTACCTTCATGACTTATTCAGCTTTATGAAAATTTGATTTACGGATATTGCTTGAGAATAGTTCCGATAGATGACTCTGACTTGCATACATTGTCTACAACAGTGATTCTCAAACCCAGAATCAGAATATAAAGGTAGAAACTGCGATCTGAAAGTTTAGTGCAGTGCTCCGCAACCAATGTTTTGCGGTACACTGGTGTGCCACGGGATGCTGATAGCATGCCTTGGCCAACCGAAAGAAAAAATATGTCTAACAGAAAATATTTAAGAGGACGAGAACCTATTTTGAGAACCACAGTAGCGCGGGTTCGAGTACAGGGCCGTACGACCATGTGCCACAACCAGGGCGGGATATTCATGAGCGTAAGCAGCAGGGCTTTATTGGAGGGTATACGGCGGTATACGGCGTATAACCCTGTGCTTATTGAAAAATCACAACATACGAAGATATTAAATTTTCAAATACTTAAATATTTTAAATTATAAATATTTGCTTTCAAACTTTTTATCTTTAACTGTAATAACCAAATACAATAATATGAGCGGCGGTGAATCATTACTGACATCGTGTATTTTTTGATTTGTGCGAGCTGGATTCTCAAGATGCAGAACATACCGAGAACAAACTCTTAGCGACCCTAAAAATACACGGTTTTCACGAGGATTATTTGAAAAATAACTGGATTGCAATTGATACTTATGGGATTGTTATATTATAACCGAGTTTAACCAAAAGATTAAACTCGGCTAAGTTTTCAGAAACCGGTCCTAGTAGTTGTAATTAACAAAGAAATTAGCAAATTCAAAATGTGCTTCCAATAAGTTGCATTTTAGTTCTTCCTTAACAAAAATTTGTGTTCAAGAGAGACGCACAAAATAGCTTATTTTACGTAACTTTGTACTGGGTAGTTCATCCTCTTTTCTTTGTATGGACAATTTTATTTCATTCACGCACAGTGGCATGACCTCCATAAACACAAGGGATGCAGAACATCCTTTGCATCTCACGCCGTCTCACAGAAAAAAGGGTAGCTCGTCATATAACACTTTTAAAAATACCAACAAATTGTATTTCCAGAAAAAGACGTTACAAGTTTGATGACTAAGCAGATAAATGTTATAATAATAATTTATGATGCGAATAATTAATTAATTCCTCTAGGGTTTAAACCCCAATGAACAAGATAAAATGTCACCATATCCCCTAGAGTCACTACTTGAAATGTCAACCAAACATTGTAGTCATTTAGTCATTTTGTCAATTTAACGCCATTATAAATAAAGAAGATGGCTAGATTTTAAAAACACCAAATCGCTTCATATAAGCACGATAATAATCGAAACAATTTAAGGTACGAACATTTAGAAAGATTGTTACTAGAGCTGGTTTACTGAAATTTACTGAAACTAACAACCCAAAGGATAAGGAGTGCGAGACCGAGGAAAACCAAAGAAGAGATGGCCATCGGAAAATACTATATATGAGCGATAAAGGTTCTTTGAAGTTAAAATTTCGATTTTTAATTTTCATGACACTCTTACTACCAGACCCGCAATAAGGAAAACTTGCGCTAGGGGCAGAGCTGTGTTTTTGGCGCCCTTGACAAATAAAAAAAAATCCTCATCTCTCAAAATTCATGTGATGAGCAAAAAAAAGGTCCTCACCTTCCAAAATCTAAAAGATGGGCAAAAAAAGGTCTTCACCTCTCAAAATCCAAGTGATGAGCAGAGAAAATAAAGTTCCTCGCCTTCGCAATAGTGCCCCTTAGTCAAGCCCGTCAGCGCCCTTTCCTTTGTGTGCACAGGGCCGTCGCCCCCTCCCCCCCTCTTACTGTGGTTCTGCTTACTACTGTGCTTCCACTTTTAGTTTTTGAGTTATGAAAAGTAAATTTAACCAATTTCAACAATTTTCAAAATGGTCTCTGTAATAAAAAGCTTTAATTTAAAAGGTTTTAAATATTTTCTCTCAATATTTCTCATAAACCAGTTTTCACCTATAAACCAGTTTAGCATTATACATTTTAAGCTGGTTTATATAAGAACCGGTTTAGTTTGTGTTAGAAAAATAATACTATGCTTGTAATATCTTTGAGAAAATTGTTTTTTTTTTATTACATATTGTTTCCAAAATTGTTGAAAAGAGTCTCTAAAAATGTGTGTCAGAAGTGGGATTCGAACCCACGCCCACAGAGTGGACTGCGACCTGAACGCAGCGCCTTAGACCGCTCGGCCATCCTGACATATATTCTTCTGTTTATTATTATTATAATTTTTGATACAGTTGTCTAATAAAAAAACAAGGTAGCCATCTTGTATTTCTGAATACAACTGTTTGTGTTACACAGGTCCTTATTAGTGTAGCGTATTGTAAATGAATATTTAACATTAATAATAGTTATTTATTTAACTAGGCAGAAAAGTTGCAGATTTATATACCATATATACATATATATACATAAAGTTGGAGGCTCTGTTTGTGCATCGCGTACCTCGCTTATCGAATTCCCGCTCTAAAAGACTATTATGTAAATTTGCTATTTAACAACCAATCCATTTGTATGTCCATCACTCTGTTTCTCTGAACTCTTATGCAAGACGATAATACTTTTCATGTGCACATCTCGGTTAACGAATTCCTGCTTTAAAGAAATATTTTGTAAATCTGCTACAAGGGTTGCCTCTTATATTTCGGGATTGCGCTAAACTGTGCTGCCATCTGGCAACTGATGCTTCTATCGTAAAGTTTGACATTTTTGACGACGTACTCAGAATAGTAACTTGAAAAATTCATCTCGGCTAAAAATGGAATTAAATCGTGAACATTTTCGAGCGATTATTTTTTACAACTTTCGACGTGGAATAATCCAACAACAGTGCATCGATGAACTTAATTCAACTTTTGGCGATGAAGCACCATCAAGGACCAGCATACATTCACTATTGCCTAAACATTTGACCGTCAAAAAGATTTATTCGCGTTGGATCTCTCATAATTTGAAAAGCGCAGTGGAAAAAGCCTCGATCGGAGTGGAAGAAGTGCTTCGAAAATTGGTTCAAAAGCATGCAAAAGTGTATTGATCTTCATGGAGAATATTTTGAAAAACAATAAAGCCACTTTTGTTGATAAATAATTGATTTTGATCTCAAATCCTGAAATATAAAAGGTAAGATGAGGACCTTTTTTTGGTCTTCACTTGAATTTGGGAGCTGAGGACCTTTTTTTTTACTCTTCATTTACTTTTGGGGAAGTAAATTTTTTCAATTTACTTAATTTGCTAAGGGCGCCGAAAACATTGCTACTGCTCTGCAAGCGAGGGTACTTCTTACGGGTGTACGCTTAATGAATTCTTCTTCAACAAAGGTATTTGTAAATCTACTGTTTTAAAACCAATATAAGACCTGGTTATTTATTTTATAATCAACTTAATTGTGTTTATCCTACCCAAGAAGGTCTATTCTGCTAGTTTTAATAATATTTTTAATGAATTTTGGTTTTCACCATTGTCAAACCATGGCAAAAATAATTTTTTTTTCATTTCAAAAAACATTTTTCATATATTTATATCACATGTTTAGGTATGCTGACATTTTAATATAAAAACAGCTGACTTTTGCAAAATAATAATGCTGACTCTGTTATCTTTATTATTAAATATATATCAAACAAAACGCATTAATGGGGTCAAATGATATTTGATTTTTAACGTTTTTCGGTATTAAAATTCGGTTATTAATATTTTTATTATGGTATTTCTTTCGTAATATAACTTATTTTTAAAGTTAATTTCTTTATTTTTTTATTTTTTGTTTATTTTAATGTTAATAACAAATTTAGTTTGTAAAAATTATGGTTGTCAGAAGTGGGATTCGAACCCACGCCCACAGAGTGGACTGCGACCTGAACGCAGCGCCTTAGACCACTCGGCCATCCTGACATATAAAGATTTATCCCGAGATGATATTTATAAAGATAGACCGATAAATACAAAGTGAAATTTCTGAAATTGTTAACAAGGTTTTTTATTATTAAAACATAAAATTGTTTATTAAAAATATATGAATACGAAACAATTTTTTTAAAGATTGTTAATATCATTCTTATACAGGCATGCCCTATTATTATGTGTTCCTTTTCCTCTTCCTATTTGTAAGATTTCGTAGGTATGATCTATTTCTATGGTATGATCAATAAACCCTTATAATATCACAAATGTGTCTGTCTTTTCGGTAGAAATTGTAGCTGGAGAATTGTCATTTGACATGTAAATGCAGTTCTTTGACCCTCATATTGGAATAAAAACTGAGACTTCGAAAAAACACCGCGCGAAAGAAATAAACGACTATGCATTTGATGAAAAAATAAATATTTTATAGAAATTTTGAATGGGGTATCAAATAAAACTTCTTAATTCCTAGGTAAACGAGCAAAATTCAATTTTTAAAATAAATACTTTTGAAATTCATACTGGAGTCAATCAAGGAGATGCCACATCACCTTTGCTGTTTAACACGTTCGCGGACAGTACGGCTATAGCCGTCAAATATTTTTCCTAGCTCAGGTCATGACGGTCTAAATCGTCCTACTTTTTTATTCAAATATACAAATGACGGCTGGGGCAGGTTTTAATTCCATTTAAGTATATGAAAACTAGTTTAAACTGTCCTATCAGGAACATACCAAACACAGTAAATGTCCTATTATAAACAAAAATCTAAAAAAGTGACATTTTTGGTACATCTCATTGGTACAAAACTGTC
The DNA here is from genome assembly GCA_963971575.1 of Liopterus haemorrhoidalis. Classification (NCBI taxonomy): domain Eukaryota; kingdom Metazoa; phylum Arthropoda; class Insecta; order Coleoptera; family Dytiscidae; genus Liopterus; species Liopterus haemorrhoidalis. The sequence continues at coordinate 3,416,306 of OZ020612.1, read as the reverse complement.
CGCTAACATGTTAACATCGTACTAGAGATGGTGTTACGGAAAGCCACAGCGATCAAGTGGTGTTACCAACCACTGTGATCTATAGCAGCAGTTCTCAACCGGTGGGTCCTGACACCCCCCCCCAGGGGATCCCGAAAAGACCTTGGCAGTCCCGAAATTAAAAGAAAAAATTTAATTTTTACCAATTTTGCATTTAAAATTACAATAAACTTGATTATTAAACAATTAATTATTAAGAATATTTAAAATATTATTTCAAAAATTTTCTTAGGGGGTCCAGAAAATATTTTAGGCTAGTTAGGGGGTTCCGAGTGTAAAAAGGTTAAGAACCGCTGGTCTATGGGTCAATGGATCACAAAATTCAATTGATACCACAAAATTTTAGGATATGCAGATGATTTAGATATTATTTGAAATAGGTTGAAGACGTAAAATGTGTACCTAATTAACCTTATTGATGTTGAAGCTCGTAAAGAAGAATTCATCAGCAATAATGAAAAAACACAATATCTCACTGTTAGTAGATGCAGTCATGAGAACCCGACCAACGTAATGGCAACACTTTTGAGAGAGTTTATACTTTCAAATACCTGGACAGCATGATAAATCAGGTGAATTTGATACAGCAGAAAATTACGAACAAAATTAAAACTGATAATGCATCGTATTTTGCAATTGGTCGTTTCTTTAAAAAGAAACTCCTATCTAAAAACACCATAATCAAGTACCAAGCTATAATACGTCCCGTACTTATGCATGGTTTCAAAAAATGGACCTTAACAAACTGAGATAATTACTAATAGTAGGCAGGAAATATTTGAAATCATTGATGACCTAAAAAAAAGGTCCTCACTTCTAAAATACATTTTTTTTTCAAAGAATTGGGGGGGGGCAACTGGGGACCAGAGAAATTTTTAGGGGGACTCCCCCGGACTGATTACGCTGAATCTTTGGTCGTATTTAAACTAATGGTGAATGAATCCCCAAGAGCAAAGATATCCGAGAACTATACACAAGGCCGAATATCACACAAGAACTGAGAGGTAGACGATTATAGTAGATACGACACGTGATGAGGTTAGGGGGGGACAGAATGGTTAGGAAGATATGGGAGAAAAGTTATTTTGCAATTGTCTAATATTAATGTCCAATAAATATTTTATATAACTCATGAAGTATTATATCTTTTTGATGCTAATACTCATTATATCGTACTATTCCTGCCTAGTACTATCAGCAATGGCAAACGTCCAAAAAGGTGTCCGCATGGAAGAGAAGATTGAACACACTCGATAAGACCTCGTAAAAGAAGGAGAGATCAGCTAACCGAAGAACTAATTTTGGTATAAAGGACACATGGAATGAGCTGACAATCAACAGATCAAGATAGATGACTTACGAGAGTGAGGTCAAAAGTCAATCCGACTGACAGTGCACAAAGAAGAAATATTACGTGATTTTCCCCAGTAATTCATCAAAAATCTTTTGTCCCAAACTATATTATCCAGAGGGGGTAGTCTAAAAATCTGAAAAAAATCTCTTGGAAGGAGATAGAATATGTTTGACCTTACTTTTGATTGGTTTAGCGCGTAGCCATATTTACAAGTAAATAAATATGCTTGTATCAATGTTAATGCTTATTGAAATTCTGTCATCGTAGTCAGATCGTAGCGCTAACTACTCCCGTTACGGGCCGTTTTAGGCCATGCAGGGGCCCTTCGCCACACAGATTTTGGGGCCCTTTTAGAAAGTCAAAAAAAAATGTGAATGAAAACATCAGTATGTATTTTTATTTAGTGAGTTTATTGATTATTATGGTTAACTTTATACAAATCAAATATAAGTGAAGTGATTACTATTTTAAGAATTGGACTTACGTTAATGATGATGGTTTCTTCCGGGATTTTTGTTGTACAAAATCTATTATGTCCTCAAAGTCTAATTTTTGAAGGATATCACTTTCTATGCAATGATTGACAAAATAGTAAGTCGTTCTTGTAACATAGTCGTTCGTAATTCATTTTTTCTTCTTTTTAGCCGTAAAAATGAGCGCTCTCCACTACAATTGATGACCATTAAGCAAAAGAATATCCTTGTAGCAACTTCCACATTCGGGAAAATTTCTTCTAATTTTTCTGCTTTTATTAGAGTATGTAAGGTTGAGATACTCAAGTCCGTCGATTCATTTGCAAGGTTTTTTAATAAAAGTAGTAAAATTGTAGTAAAATAGTAGTAAAATTGCACTAAAAATCAGGGCTTCGAACCGGAACTGAACCGAAAACCGAAAAAAACCGTTATTTTTATCGGAACGAAAACCGGAACTGAACCGAAAAAAAGTATCGGTTTATTTCGGTTCAGATAATGTTTATTGAGTGAATATAAAATACATTTTATTTAACATTATTTTTTAAACTGATGAGCAGAAAAAAAAATCGTAATTTTTTTAACTGATAAGTAAAAAAATGCGCTTCTATTATTTCGGGAGGGGAGGGGGGTGAACGCCAAGAATCCCCCCCTGGCAGCGGCCTTGGTATGATTATTACAAAATAAGGAATAAAATGTTCTAAATTATAGTAGAAAATAAATTTCTAATACAAATACAAGCATTTACAAATTTATCACTCGGAACTGAACCGAAAACCGAAAAAAACCGTTATTTTTGCCGGAACGAAAACCGGAACCGAACCGATATATATTTTTTTAATTGAACCGGAACGAAAACCGAAACGAAAAAAATTACGGTTCGAAGCCCTGCTAAAAATTGAGCTCCTCTTTTTTCCGTGTAACCGACGACCTCGGCATTTTTAGGCCCTGGGTTCGTGCCCCATGTGCCCTTTCGGGAAAAACGGATCTGACTATATCCTTATTTGAAATGGATTATAGATATTATGCACGGTTGTTGGCCGTCATTACTTATAAAATATCTACGAAATCCTTAAATATGTGTCAACTGACCCTTTACATCAATTTTTTAAATTTATTTTAAGCGTGTGTGCACTTAAATATCATTTCCAGTATTTTCTATTATTGATTTGACTATACCCCAGACATATACCTAAATAATTGATTGTTGATGCATTTGAAATCTCCACATTCTGGCGGCAAGTCATGACATGCGCGTTATATGTCTACCGCTGCTGAACGATAAATCGGCGCGCGCATCTCACAGTACTTTCCATACCAGTTTGCCGGTAGATGCTGAGTATAGCGGATGTGTTTAGTGTTGTTATAATTCAATCCCGTTTCTGTTTGTTGTTGAGTGCTGGATCTTTAGTGAATTAACTTGTTAAATGTGTAATTTATACTGTATTTCATATTGCATACTGGAATAACTGCGTTTAAAGTAAGTAAAACTATTTAACGAATACGCCTAGGCGTATTAATTTGATGTGCAGTTGTAAGATTGGACTTTCTATACGTTTTAAACTACTGAAATAGAACGTTTATGTTCATACTACAACTAAACTATCTTGCTTTGATTATAAATACTTAAGTGGGACACTGTAAATAACTAAATTTCTCTATTTTTATAACTGGAACGAATTATATTATTTTTTTTAAGTTGAAAATTATAAAAGTGGGTCGTTGAAAACAACATTTTTTTGTAAGTTTTAGTTGTTTACTGTTTTTGATTGGCTGATATGATGTTGCGTTTGGCCTAATCTATCAATGAACTAATTTATTAAGTGGGTCTTGGTCTAACACTGCAACCAAGCTTATGTATGCATTACTGAAATTTTTACATTTAGCTGCAGGAATTCTATCATTTCTCTTCCCTAATAAGTGAAGTTTGTTGTAATTTTTGGCTGATAACATCAATGGCTATTAGCGCAATAAGTGAAATTTGTTTTGTATTATAAAATAAACATTAACTATTAGTTATTTGTGTTGAATTTCGTATTTTTAACTTTCATATAAAGTATTAAATTTTTTATTTAATTTCTTAATTATGAAAAAACTTTTGAATAGTTTATTAGATGTTTTTATTTATTTATTTTAATATAGTTTATTTTACTTACACCTCTATTACGAAATATTGGGTCACAGACTGTTGTGGTACCTCCAATTTCATTGCAAACTGAACCATTATCTGTAGGGTTTCGTAGGTATGATCAAGAAAATGTATGTCAATCATGTGTTTACGGTAAAAATTATGGCCAAACGGCTGGATTTAGAGGTTTGAAATTTGGTATGCACAGGGCCTATAGTGGAGGGTGTACGGCGTACATGCTTTGTTTCGAATAGGGTATACCCTAGGTTTTTTTAAATTTCGATGCGTTTAACGAGATTATAATCCGAATACCCTCTAATTTTTACGTTATATGTGTATACCCTATGTTGATTTTACGGCTACAATACTGGGTATGCATGTACAGACTTTTGACTTATTATAGGAAAAATACCGAGATGAAAAAGAAACGCGCGAAATGAAATAAGCATGCCAAATTTTAAATTTCTATGCACAGCCGTTTGGCTACAATTTGTACCGTACAGACACATGACGTTATGAGGGGCACGTGACCCCCTAGAAAAAAAAGAAAATAAATTACTTGAGTCTCATAAGAAAAATTCTGGGTTCTTATCTGGTTTATATTCTTTTGCCTCTTTCGTATTTTTCTTGTCCAGACTATATCTGTGGTATTTACGCTATTGTTTTTAGTGGTCATACCTAAAAAACCCTAAAAAAATATTGTAAAATATATTTTTTTGTGTGGGCTATTAAATGAAAGCTCTTGATACGTGCATTATAGCATACATTTTAATTTTTTTAAAAAACTGATGCAATTTGTGACAGTGTAAAAAAATCCCCCCATGCTATTTCCCAGAGGGGTTGTTTTAACACTTGGAAAAATTTAGAGTAATGCATACTGATATAAAACCATGCCCGGATTCTTTGATCAAATTATTTTTTTTGTAAGTTATCGAATTTTTTGTTTTCGAAAAAATAATTATTCTAAATTTTATTATAAGGCATTAAATTAAAGACCTTAAATCACAGATTAACCAACAAAATATTTTTATTGAGGCGATTTAAAAAATTATATGTTTTTTTGTATGGGGTATCAAATGAAAGCTCTTATGCGTCCATTATAGAATAGGTACATTTTAATTTTTGTAAAAAACAATTTCTGACATAAAATAACCCCCCCTATTTCCCAGAGGGGTGTGTTATAAAAATTGGAAAAATTTAGAGTAATGCATATTGATGTTGAGACGTAATACTATGCTCGGATTCTTTGGACCAAATTATTTTAAGTTATCAAATTTTTGGTTTTCGAAAAAATATTCTAAAATTTATTATGGGGCATTAAATTAAAGATCTTAAATCACAGATTAACGAACAAAAATATTTTATTGAAGCGAATTTGCCAATATGTCAAAAATGTTGTCATGCCTGAACGGGATTCGAACCCGAGACCTTAGCAACGCAGAGCACGTGTTACCACTACGCTACGCCTGTCGGCAAGTAGAAATTGTACGTTCGGAATTTTTGATCAGTTTTTTTTGTTAAGATATGAAATTTTTTATACTCAAATATATAAATAATAATATTTGGGGGGGGGGGGGGGTACATTAAACGAAAGACCTTGAAGCGGAGATTAACAAACAAATTTAAATTTTAATCTTTTTATTTTCATGCAATTTTTTCCATCCATCATTCTGTAACACTTATTTCACTTAATTTAATGCCTACGAAACCATGAAATGTATAAAAATTTACACTTTACATTAATTTTGTTCTTTTAATATGAGTTCATGCACTAGTAGCCTTAGATGTTTATCAAAACTGCAAGTTACATTACAATATTATTTGAGTATGAATATTTTATATTGTTAATTAAAATTTGTTTTTCTTCAGCTTATAAAAAATGTATAAAAAATGTCTCCCTTCATTCATTGTAGGGATACAGAAATAAAATATTTAGTACGATTTCTGCACGCTTTTACGAAAAATCAATATTCCATTGTATAACTGGAAGTCTGACGGTATTTATAAAACGTGTTTTTATAGAATTTTACGTTTTTATTTAATTATTTTCGTTTAATTGCTAAAATTATATGCCTTTGTATATTATTATTAATTTATAATAGAAAAGAAACATTAAAATGGGTTTTAAAATTAAAATTAGCGCGTATTTAAAAACATACAGTGTTGTCAACCTTTATGTTTCAGCGGGAATTTTAAATTTGGTTGATTCAATTTTATATTAAACTTTTAGGTCTCGTTTGGTGTGAATTTGAACTGGGGTCGGCAACGTATGAGCAAGGGTGGAAAAATTTAATGTATATTATATACTCCTTCCTTCCGAAAATATGGTATACATTTTAATTTTTTTCTTACCCGAATATATGATCTACATTTACATTTTTTAAAATTAAATTAAATATATCGTAAATCGAAATCAAAATGTTAATTATAATTTTATTATCAGCAAAATATTTAATAAGCTTAGTAACTATTTAAAATTTAATGACATAAATTTAAATATTGTTAATTATAAAAAAATATATATATATTGGAAAAGAGATTACTATCCTATGGATACCCTTTCACTTGGTATCAAATTAAATGAAGAAGCAGATCAGGCAGCAAAATTAGCTACAAATAAAATTTTTATAAATATACCAATTCCACATATACCCTTTTCACACTAGATCTTTAAGACGAGTGAACTTAAAGTTCACCGATGTTTAAGATCGGTATGCTTTCACACTTGATGTTTAAATCTCTGGTGCTGTCATCAGCTACAGTAATTTTGTCCTTAAGTTACCGTCATGAAATTACCAGTTTTGAACTGTCTGCGCAGACGCACATTTTGAATTATTATAAACAATTAAGGATATTTCATTTCATTCTACAATAAAGGCACTACAATAAAGAATATATTACACCTGTATTAACATGTAAGTCGATACATTTTATCTCAATTATTGTAGCTCTGTATTTTATTAAACACATTATTAAAATAAATAATTTTATTATAACAATAAGTATAAACTTCTTATAACGTCGATATAATACAATATTCTTGTTTATGATAATATAAAATGTTGACAGCACAAATTCAAGGATTATTTTTTTATAATAGAAATTAAGTTGGTAATGCGGGCGAAGTTTAAGACGCAGATCTCTGTCTTAAACATCGGTCGTGTTTAGACGAGGCCGTACGGTTTCACATTAGCGTTTAAAGATACATTCACTTTAACATCCGATCTTAAAGTTCTAGTGTGAAAAGGGTATTATGGATATACATATTTATTTTCATATGATTGTATCATTATTATTATTTTTGGTAAGAGTGTACTGTATCAATATTGAAATAAATATTATTATTATTACTTTAATTAATTAGAATAATTTTATTTATGAAATAGTTACAAATATCTTTTTGTTTAATGCATTAAATGCATTTTGTACGCATTCAATCAGTTCGTCGATTGTATTCGGTGAAGCTGTATGTAAGGATTGTTTAGAATTGAAAAAGTCAAGATCCAATACAATCTGGACTATTTGGCGGTTATGATTTAAGTCGATTTGGAACTTTTTCCTTGCAAATCAACATAATTTTCATAAAAATTCGCTATTTTGTTAGAACAGCGGGTGTCATTTTAATTTGTATAAAACACGCTGTATCTTTTTTCTGTGAATTACTTTTGCTGTATGCAGAACTATTTGCGCGCCATTTGTTTATTAGTTGCCTAGCCACCATTTTTTTACAAATAAAAACAAAAAGATCAAGATAATATTACTTTCGGTAATCCCAAATTTTTTAAGTGTACATTGCTTTTAATGACCAGATATACACGATGGCGCCCCTTGTTTAACCTCGTGCCCCTGGCAAGTGCCCCAATGCCAACCCGTTGCTACGGCTCTGCTCACGGGTTTGATTCCCTCACTAAACACTCAAAAAACGTTTTTAAGGGATACATTATTCTTTTTATTTTATGTGACCGCCCAGAAAAAAATTGAGTTCTGAATCTTCTAAGAAAAATTCTGGGTGCATGCCTGGTATATATTTTTTGGCCTCTTTCTTTTTTCTTATTTTTTTTTTTTTGTCCAAACTATATTTGTGGTATTTTAGATATTGTTTTTTCCTTTATTCCTTTGTGTATAATTATTTTGCGGTTAATAATTTATCAGTAATTTAATTCAATTTTACATAATATTTAATGTAATGTTGATATTATCTGGGTTATTTTAATAACCGCTGTGTTTATACAGTTATCATTAAATAATTAATTCTCTGTTTATTTGTTAATTTATTATATATCAGGAGTAAATCAATTTTACTGGAAGGGATGATAAGAAATGCAGTATCCTTAATAATTGGAGATCAGTTAATTGGGTTTTTGTATTGGTTGAATTAGCTAAAAAATATATATTGTTACAATGTGCAATTTAGCAAACTGCGTCTTTTATTTGATAAAAATAATTTATCAATTAAAAGGCACCAGCAGTGGATTAGGCATTGAAAAGGGAGGATTTAACAGAATCTAAATTAAAACATGTGTTTGTTTCTGGTAAACATTTTATTTCATGTATGTTATTAAAGATGCCAGGTACAGTGCCAACCATTTTAATTTACTTATTTAATAAATCAATAAATAAAAGTCTCACTTAAATTATTGAAACTACTGTGGGAAAACCGTCTAATATTGAAGATATAAATAATCCAGACTGGGTACCATGTTTAAATCTTGGTTACACAGGGGCACCATTTAATAAAAACCAGAAGATAATGAGCGACAGTCTCGTGTTGCTCATCGTACAACTAAAAATCAACTTTATGATAAATAAAAACGATAAATTCACAAAAATGGCAGTATTTCTACTCCACTTTGCAATTTCTAGACTTAATATAATCAATATACTATCACAATATATAGTCTAAGAGCTAGCAACGTCACAAAAAAGTTTATTTTAGGTCGGCTGGTTTTTCGATATTTCTCTTTCTTATTGAAGTTAGGTAGGGATGCGGTACGTCTGGCACCTAGGAGCGGTTGCGTTTACCTGTGCGCAACTCGCATGTACAGGCAGTTTCGTTGTTGCTAACATTGCGCCAGATCTAATTTAAGTATTTAAAAAATAATATTTTTCAAACCATTTTAGTATAGCTGTAATTTTAATAGGATATAGTTCTGTAATCAAAGAATACAATATTAATTTGCCAGACGGAAATTCCGTTGTTTAACTAGGAACCAGACCGATTTAAGTCCCGGGGAGAATAGGTGAGTTAGAAGAGATAACAGTAAAACAGTCACAGCTGCTATTTTTTAAGTTGGCGTCTTCCACATGAGTGTTTATGTTTGCTTGTTTTTATAAAATAAAATAGAAGCAGAATTTTATCGTGATGAGTGAGGAAAAAGAAAAATGTGTTTTTTGTTCAAAAAAAAGTGGTAAAATAATAAAATTTAAAAAATAATAATAATTTAATTTAATTTTTTTTAAATTTTTTATTTTTATTTTTTTTTTAAAATTTTTTTAACAGATACTCGGGTCATTGCATTGTGACAAAATTATTCAATAAAAATACTGAATTACATTTTATGTTTAATTTCCTACATATTTAAAATAAATGATTTGTTTTATTTTGCTAATAATATTTTTTATCAGTTGTTCTCATCTCATTTTACTTTAATTATTATTTTGCTCTATTTTTTTATGAAATTCTAACCTATATAACCTGTCTCTCTCTAACGCCCTCTGTTGCAGCTATCTCTCTCTAACGCCCTCTGTTGCAGCTATCTCTCTCTAACGCCCTCTGTTGCAGCTATCTCTCTCACGCAACCAACGAATAAGCTGCCACACTCTTCTAACTTACCTATTCTCCCCGGGACTTAAATTGGTCTGGTTCCTAGTTAAACAACGGAATTTCCGTCTGGCGAATTAATATTGTATTCTTTGATTACAGAACTATATCCTATTAAAATTACAGCTATACTAAAATGGTTTGAAAAATATTATTTTTTAAATACTTAAATTAGATCTGGCGCAATGTTAGCAACAACGAAACTGTCTGGCAACTATAAATTTATAATGCTAAAAAGACATAGAAAATTATATAAAATAAATAAAATGTCTTAAAATGATTTCAAAATATCCCCAGGCGAGATGCGCACAGGTAAACGCAACCGCTCCCAGGTGCCAGACGTACCGCATCCCTACCTAACTTCAATACGAAAGGGAAATATCGAAAAACTAGCCGACCTAAAATTCTTTCTCGAAAACGTTGCTAGCTCTCGGACTAATAGAATATGATTCATTAAATGTTTATGCACAACTCACAAAAATCACATAAAACACTAAATGCCTATGTCGCACTTGCTAAACAACTTGTTTGCTTGCCCTACCTCTGACATTTTTAAATGCTACAGGTCACGTGATTAAAATTTGTCTCTGTTTTGGTGACCGAGGATATACACTGGGACATTTATTATTATTTAAAATTCTAACTAATGCCAGCGATAACATTCAACTCATAAACCTATATTTTAATATTTACTTTAAGAACGATAACCTTATTATCACATAACCGTTATCAAAACAGAAACTAATTTGATTATGTTATACACGACATTGTGACCAAAAAACATAAAAACCACATTATTAAAAATAGAAAAGTTGTATAATATCAAATATATTATCTAAATTAATTTCTTGGGATGTAAACTATTGCAGTGTTTATGACATATATTGATGATGAAAGATAACAGAATAGAGAATAGAGATAACAGAAAAGTGGAAATTGAAGGATTAAACATCCATTGACAAATATGGAGAGGCCAGGAAATAGTAGTTATTTTATTACATTTTGTATTACATTATCCATACATAAAGTTCAGTTTTTTAAAGTCTGTTCAATGACAATTTTATTTAGTATTAATGACAAATGAACCAACATTTTTTTTTTATGTTTATCACTCGAGACATGTGCGAGATATATTTAAAGCATCCTCACATATATGTGTTTTTTAAAATATGGTCATTTTCTGTCGGTTTTTTCGAATTTAGGCAAAAACGTAAAACCTGCGAAACCCTGAAATGTTGTGAAAATTCACACTTCACATCAATTTTTTAATTTTCAATTTTTGGTACTTTTCGACAATTTTATTTGATGGCCTATTAATAAAGTTGTGTGCTAGCCACTAAATCTTCAACTTTTTTCTAAACTATTTAAAGTCTGAGGATTTCAAAAATTCAAACCGCAGGTCTCTATCTCTTACCGTTTTTGAGATATGATTGTTTAGAAAATTAAATTTGGCATTTCCATATTTAAAAAAATGATAAATACATAATAATATTAAAAAAAGAATAAATAAAATAATGTAAACCTATGTTTGTTAATAATAATAATAATAGTTTATTTATTTAGCTAATGCTAGTAAGATCCATATTAACAAACATAAACATATAAACATTATAATAAACATTCAAATCAAATTTAATCCTTATTTTGTCAATTTAAACCATTATTTGTCCACTTAGTTCATGCAAAACGTGATTTTTGTCAAATTTAAATATCGACTTTTCGTAATTTAGCGCTTTAAAATTTTAATAACATATTTGAATTAATGGTTTGGGGCCTTAAAAATAAGTAGGTCGTAAAATTAGGTTCCAAACTTGTTGCAAATTGGTTTGTAATGTTTTCTACAATAATTTCAAAACTGTATTACTGTGATAAATCATATTTTGAATGTTATCTTCTCAAATATTTTTAATATCAGTCCTGCCTACGAAATCCTGTAAACTATGAAAATTCACAGTTTATATATTTTTTCAGATAAACAGGTTTCGTCGCATAAATGTTTACGTAATTCCTGTTAATGATATAAAAATAAAATTTCCTTATCAACTTATTTAAGAGGATTAATTATTTTTTTTATTCCCATACTAATTCATTTGTGGTTAACAAATTCATTTGGGTCTCGTGAAAGTGTAGTTATTCTTTTCAACCCTAACATCAAAACCCTACAATTTGCCGATGACATTTGCATTTATGTAACTAAAAGCTCTATAACCGAAACTAAACAGGAATTAAATTTGGCAATGAAACAATTCAATCTATGGGCAATAACTAACGGCTTTAACATAGTCCCAGAAAAAACGATACTCTCAGTATATACACGCCACCGAACGCCATTTCCAGCTTATTTTACATTAGATAATAAGAACTATGACATAGTACCTACAGTAAAATTTCTTGGGGTATATATCGACTGTAAACTAACATGGAGACCACATGTTAAATATATAGTTAAGAAATGTGAGTCCAGGCTAAATGTTTTGCGAGTAATCGCTCGCTTTAATTGGGGAGCTGATCCTTCCACCGTACTCATGGTATATAGAAACCTCATCCTATCGGTAATAGACTACGGCTGCATAGTGTATGGAGGAGCATCCAATTCAATCCTAAAACCTCTTGACACCTTACAAAATAAGGCACTGAGAACTGCCATTGGCGCTCTGCACTCCACACCTATCAATAATTTATTGGCTGAAACCCGTATGATACCACTCAAATCAAGAAGAAAACTACTCTCTTATAGATTTGTAATAGAAAGACTAAGAATTAATACTGACCTACCCTTAGCTCAGCTAGCAACATATGTCTTAACTATACCTTATTGGGCAAGAAAACCTACACCTCTACTAATTGACAGTTTCACACAAGCCATCGTAACTATCACTCCTGACCAGGCAACTACAACTTTACCCTGTTTCACCCACGACTATTTGCTCTCTCTGCCAAATAACCACTTCTTGGACACGGCAGTTTTTCCAACAAATAACACTAAATTCATTGAAAGAATAGTAGAAAAATGGCCTAATGGCTGGTATCTGTTCACAGATGGCTCCAAAACTTCCAACGGTGTCGGATGTGCTTTTTTTGATTCAGCCCATAATTTTAGTCAACAATTTAAATTACCTACACATTTATCGATATTTTTTGCCGAAATGATCGCCATCCATCTCTGCCTTAACTATATTCAAAATCAAAACTGCTTCACAAACAATATTGTTATTTTTAGTGACAGCCAGAGCGTTCTGAAGAAATTAAAATACCCCAATTTTTCTAACAAAAACCCCAATATAATTTACCAGATATTAAACACTATTAAACAATTAAAGGAAAGGAATATAATTATCACCATAGCATGGATAAAGGGTCACTCAGGTATTTACTATAATCAAATAGCAGACTCACTAGCGAAAGAAGCCATAACGTCAGGACATAATTATACCACTCCACTCTCAGTAGAAGACAACAAGTCGAATTTTAAACAAAACATTTGGAAAGAATGGAACAATGAATACAAAGAATCAATCACCAGCAAAGGTCGACACTATGGATATTTATATCCTCATATACCAAACCAACCGTGGTATAATTCCAGCTTACCAAGGGGTTTAATCACCACCATTGCGCGTCTAAAATTCAACCACACCTTTTCAAAAAGCCACCTTCACAGAATCAGGATGTCCAACACAGATGTATGCGACTGCGATAGTGAAACCATACAAGACGTCAACCATATAATTCTAGCATGCCCCAAATACCACCAAAACAGATCAAACTTTCTAACAGGCATATCAAGACTTGGCCTCCAACTACCTCTAAATACCTCAAACATCCTAAATAGTAACAACATTGAAATTTACAATCTGCTCTACAAGTTCATAGTACAGAACAATATCAAATTATAACACAAAAACAGCTGCCAACCTTATCCCCAACCCTTGTATTCGCTAATTAATAACAATACTGGTTAATGGCCTCTGATGCTAAGACCAAAAATAGAAAAAGAAAAAAAAAAAAAAAAAAAAAAAGTGTAGTTATTTTTGGAAATTTGGGTATTAAATCAAAAACAATATCTCAAAAATGGTAAGAAATAGAGACCTAAGGTTTAAATCTTATAAAAATTAGTTTTACGATGTTTTTTCTGTAATATTTGGTCCGTAATGACCTAAAACTATTGAAAATTTAGATTTTTTTGTAATTTTAAAAATTCATATCTTAAAAAAGGTAAGAAATAGAGACTTGAGGTTTGAATTTTTGGAATTCTCACACCTTGTTTTGTCTAGAAAAATATAATGTTTGGTCCGTATTGACCTAAAACTATTAGGGAAAATTTTGAAACTTTTTGTAATTTTAAAAATTAATATCTCAAAAAAGGTAAGAAATAGAGACTTGAGGTTGGAATTTTTGGAATTCTCACACCTTGTTTTGTCTAGAAAAATATAATGTTTGGTCCGTAATGACCTAAAACTATTAGGGAAAAATTTGGAAAAATTTTTCAATTCGTTTTATCAAAAAATCTCTCAAATAGAAGTTGTTAGTTATTGCTTTTATAGCAACTTTTGTTCAATAATTTTTTTCGAAATATGTTTCTGTTTCGAAATATTCGCAAAAATCTTAAAATCGACACGAGTAAACTCCCATTTTTAGTCAACCGATTTTTACCAAAAGTTAATCAACTCGTGCCATTGATGGCAGAAGCTTAAATATGAAGTTTCATAAAAATGCTTTCAGCCGAATTTGCTCTGCACGTGTACACAGACAGACGAACAGACAGCAGTGGCGTAGCGATGTGGGGGCGGGGGGTGCGGTCCGCCCCGGGCGCCACTTTTTTGGGGCGGCAAAAATCCTCAATAAATAATATCTTGTAATCTGAACTAAAAATTTGAACCTTTTCTTTTCATATTTTTGTCGCACCTACAATTCGGACCAATTAAAATGAGCACAGAACTTTTTATTATTTAATCTGTGACGGAACCGGGGAATAGCCTTTCTTTAACACGTTAATCGCCACGTCGGCCATATGTGTCTGACACTAAGAAGTTCTACATGCGCCATGTCAGACATATATGTCTGACATGGTTACCTTGCGGTAATTCCCCGCGTTTTATTTTGTACTCGGATTGTTCACAACGAATATTCAGCGAAAAACGATTCTTTCATATAAAAAATAGAGTTCAATATTGTCTAATAACACCTGCAACATCAGTCGTCCAATTCACATGGACTAAATTAACTTGCTACAATTCATTATTTTCTTTAAGTGCGTGTTGTGATTGTTAAATTATTGAACATTCTCGAAACTCGAAAAATTGTATGTAATCTCAGTGGTGTAGCATAGCGGAGGCGGTGGTGGCGGCAAATTCTGTAAATTTTGGAGCCTTTTAGATTTAAATACCTAAATAAGGGGGCGGCGAAATTGGCATCCGCCCCGGGCGGCTGAAACCCACGCTACGCCACTGACAGACAGACAGACGGACCGATAGACATCATGCTAAAAATAGTCAAAGCGTTATGTAGGGACCTCAATTCGTGGAGATACATCGAAATCTCGAAACGTCAAAATCGGTATGATCACAATACCTCCCTTATATATGTTGGCGGTCGGTAAAAATGACTCAGATATATATTTACATATGATTCTCCTATTCATCATTATATTTCGCTTGACCTCTAGCTATATCTCGTGGAACCCTAGGGTTTCAGGGAACCCCGGTTGAGAAACGCTGCTATAGAATAATATAGCTATATTTTTTAGTCTTTTTTACATTTCTAAAGCTGTTTAATAAATACTGACGTAAAGTTTTTGATATATTACAAGTAAAATTAAACAAGACTTAATCGGAATTAAAAATCTGCTGGATTAACTTTGCGAAGGTGCAGTAATTAAGATGCAAAAGTTGTTCATGATCAATACTTGAACACAGACATCCTCAAACTTTTTAAAATAAACACTTAAAAAAACATTCTGAAATGATGGAGTGGAAAAATTTAAGTATCAAGGTCGAATCCTACTCTAACAATTAATACCATTATGGTGATGGATACTTGACCGATTTCAATGTTAAACTATTAACCTACACAGCCAAACAATAAAAAAAAAACTAAACTAAATTTATCAAAAAGACAATAGAAAACAGCAATTTTACAAGGATTAATTTACTTCCTTTTTCGATCTCCTTGGATTTGTAGTGTTTAATTTTTGTCTAACTTCCACAATTTTATCTTCTGTTAAGTGTCAGGTCTTTTCAAGTAGCATCATCATTATCTACTAGACGAATTTACTAATTGCTGCACAAAAGCCATTCTATTGTTTCTCCAAGCCTTTTTGTCTTTAACTACAAGGTGTCTCAAAAGAAATTTTATAATTAATGGATCGATTAAAAAAAAGTAAGCCGTATATAGAAAAAATGTTTATTAATTATTAAAATACACTTTTTGGGGATTTATTTCTTAAAAATAATATCGTCTAAATGTAGACCCTCGCGTTCTCGGCACTCATTTAATCGAACATTAAAATTACTTATGACGTCTCGGCAGGTGGACTCAGGGATGGCTGCCATTTCGTGACGGATATTTTCTTTCAAATGCGCCAGTGAAGTCGGTTTATTGGCGTAAACTTTAGATTTAAGATAACCCCATAGGGGTTAAATCTGGACTGCGTGGAGGCCAATTTATGTCACCTCTCCGGGAGATCAATTTGCCTGAGAAAATTTCACGAACACGTGGCAGAGACATATTGGACGTGTGTGAAGTTGCTCCGTCCTGTTGGAACCATGTTCTTTGGTTATAGCCAGGAATATATATATATATATTTTGCAGTTCAGGTACCAAGAAGTTGTGTAACATCTCCACATAACGCTCTGAATTCACTGTAACTGCACGCCCCCTTTCGTCTTCAAAAAAGTAAGGGCCGATAATTCCTCGCGCCGACATCGTAGCCCATACGGTCACTTTAGGCGAATGTAGGGGTTTCTGATGTTTGCGTTTCGGATTCGTTGCACTCCAGTAGCGGCAGTTCTGCTTATTTACGTGGCCATTAAGATGAAAATGAGCTTCATCCGAAAACAAAATGTTGGTAAACGTTGAAAATCGCTCAATCACCTGATTTACGAAATTAAGCCTCTGACTGGCATCTTGGGGCTTTAATTCTTGCACCAATTGAATTTTGTAGGGGTGCAGCTTTAGGTCTTTGTGCATAATGCGATGTAATGATGATCTATGCACATTTAAAGCACTTGCGCGCTTCCGAATTGAAAGGTTCGGGTCGTCACGAACAGACTGATTAACATTCTCCACGTTTTCTACCATTCTTGATGACCTATGTCGCCCGGATTTTGATTTCTCCAGCGTTGTACCAGTCTCTTCAAACTTTTTAACCCAATGTCGAATGAGAGGAATGCTTGGCGCATCATTTAAGTGGCGAAAACCTCGAATACTGCAGAATTTTCTACGCGCTACAGTCGCCGAATCACCGTTTTTGTAAAACTCTCGCACGCATAACGCGCGGTCTGCTCCCGAGAAACGCTCCATAGCGACTGACTTCCCAAGAGCCAGGCTACCGATTGACATAACCCCCGCGCCCCTCGGATACGTTGCGTTCACGCAGTAAGCTAAATAAATATAAAATTTCTTTTGAGACACCTTGTATTATTCTATCTATTTTAATTTTTTATTCCCCATACTTCGTTTCTGTAATTATAGGTATTATGTTTCGGGAAATTATAGGATGATATCCACTAAAAAATTGATGTGAAGTGTGTATTTTCACACATTTCAGGATTTCGCAGGTATTTAGTAAGTGAATGATGATTATTTGGGACGCCAAAACAAATTTTATTTTAAAATATTTTTTTTTGTTAATTTTAATTCGAATGCCTGATATAATACCATTATTTAGATTTCTAAATATGTGTAGTATTTTTTTTTTATATAGCAAGGTTCATTAAGATTTTGAAAATTCCGCCTATGGCTTCCATTGGTTGTTTTAAGTCATAACTCCACCCCTATGATTTCGTGTATTCAATTTCAACAATTTCCACTGGTTATTAAATTTGAGCTTTTAAAAATTAAATGCAACATTTGCCCAAATATAACAAAAAATAATTTCAGCAAAATAAAAATGCTAAAAGAAAAACAGAAAAAATAAAATTGTCGCGAAACCAGAACCCTAGTTTGCAAATTAGAACGCGAGACTTCTAACCATTACACCATGAAAGCATGCTGGTTAACTTTGTTACATAAGTTATTAAATATTTTACATGGTCAAGCAAAAAACACATAAAATGCGTTATTTTCCGAAAACATAATCTGATAAAAAATGCCTGTTGTACTATTCCGGTTCACACCAATGTACAATACTTAGAATTTTTTCAGTTTTTTAGTTGAAACTATCTGGGCTACAGGGTGTGGGACAATTTTTTTTTTTGCACAATTTTGGCAGAAATCGTGTCAAAATAATTTATTTTGGCAAAATAAAATTTTGATCGTTAATCCACGTACCAAGGGCTTTCATTTGATACCCTACACAGAATTGTAAAAAAACTATATATATTTTTTTTTTCGATGGGCATATATTTGTTTATATATTTATGGGGATATGTTTTTTAGAGGTTTTAGTATTTTTTCTATGTGCGGGTCAAAGAGTTGTATAAGCATGCCAAATTTCAACTCTCTAGTTTTAGCCGTTTGGTTACAATTTTTACCGAACAGACAGACAGACGACAAAATGACGGTTTAAGGGTTTTTTGGTCATACCTACAATACCCTAAAAATAACTAAACAAAATTTATCAAAAGGACAATAGAAAACAGCAATTTTACAAGGATTTAATTACTTCCTTTCCCGATCTCGTTGGATTTGTCGTGTTTAATTTTGGTCTAACTTCCACTATTTTATCTTCTGTTAAGTGTCAGGTCTTTCCAGGTATCAACAAGAATCTTGTAATATCTTACTTATTATTTACTTAGAAACAAAATGGACAAGTAACGAAAAACCTGCCGAGTGCTGTTACTTCAGTTTGTGCAGAATAAAATGTTGGAATACGTTGAATCTATTTTAACTTCTGAGTAATATCAATAAAATCAATCAGAAATTATTTGTTATATAATTCGTTTCACAACTGTCTTTCAAGAATTGATTGATCAATTGTTAACAAAGCGTGAGAATCTTACTTAGGTAACTTTTTTTATTTCAATTGCAAAGAGAAAATTATTTCTTAGCCACCAACGTGGCGCACTGATTTACAATTAGTTATAATACTTTATCTTGAAAGGTCTGATACTTAAGAGATTCTACTTGACTAACAGCAATTTTTTTCTTTCCTGTCTTGAAATGATATTCTAAATTTCTGCTCTCCCGTTTCTAATATAGTTTTCCGAAATTTTGCCATCTGCACTGATTTATTGAGTTTACCTACCCCGCGCTGTCAAGTGATTTTGACTTAAGTTCACTCGGTTCTCACTTATCTTTTTGAATTTCTACACCCCTGCTCTTCAAGTGATTTTCTTAAATTCTACATTCCGGTCTTCAAGTGATTTTCGAAATTTCTGCTCTCCTACTCCTGAAGTATTGTTCCAAATATCTGCTATTTGCAGCATTTTTGCATCCCCTCCCCGTTTGTTAAATGATTTTCTGTCTCCTAGTCTCATGACCCTGTTAAAATACTCACATTTTTATTGTCTCCCAATCAACGGCGGTGAAAGACAGGGGCCACAGGGGCACAGACCCAGGACGCCAGCTCTTATGGGCGTCAAAACAAATACTTAGATATACATATTCTTAGTTTTTAGATCAAAAATATAAATTTTCATTTCTATATCAGTCTCGTACATATTAAATACAAAACTGAATTTAAAGATGTACACATTTATTGATTATATAAAAATATTTAGTCATCTTTTGGACTTCTGCAAAATATATAAAGCATCACATATGCATATATTTGTACATAAATAACAAAGAAAATCCATTTTTCAATCTTCTGACTTGTTTGAAGACGCTGTTTTGGAGATAGTTTTTTAAATAATTTAACGTAGTAAGTGATCGTTCAGCAGTACTTTGTTAATGGTAACGTTACTAATATTTTTAACAGTTTTCATAGAAATATATTTGATTAACTTTCTTATATATCTGAAAACATCTATAACTGATTTTGGTGGCACATTTAGATATACAATGGAACCTGACTTACAAACTTAATTTGTTCCCGACCGCGGTTTGTATCTTAAAAAGTATGTGTATAGAAACCCAATGGGAAATCAATTAATCCGTTCTCAAACTAAATGAAGAAAATGCAAACAAATGGAGGAGTGAGAAGAAGCATTTTTTCACCATAAATGTGCATTTTGTATACTATTACATATTAATTTTTATTTATGAAATTTTCTGTTTCACATGATTAGTATGAAAATCATCTTTCTTTAAATTGTAAAAAATTAACAAATTTCTTGTGTCTGGTTTTATGGTTCAGGAGTTTTTGATTTGTTACATGTAGTAGTAGCCTGTTTCTAGTACTAGGGAAAAAAGTTAAACAAGTATAATGTAAAACAGGCTTTGAATCATTTAAAAAGAAAAACATCATGGTTAGTATTTAGAGGTCAAAATAGGATATGAAAATAGTTTGTACCTCGAAAAGTTCGTTTTTCGAGAGGTTTGCAAGTCGAGGTACCACTGTAACAGCAAATTTACTTATCCATAATTAGTATTAGGTTAAAATGTAAAAATATTTAAATTGAAACCATCTAAATCAAAAGAATATGTTTGAAATAAGATTGCCTACCCCCATTTTCGGTACGCCACTGCATATTGTAACAAAAGGGCGCAGTTTGGTGGGTTTGCCCCGGTCGCCAAAAGAGCCGGCTCTGCTGGCAATCAGTGTGTGGCGCTAGTTAGCAATCCTACTTAACCCAAGCTTGACCAAATGGGGTGTGTCACACCCCAGTATATTAATAGTGGAAATGATGTATCTATTGACAATATTTATGAATTAGTTAATATTTAACAATAATTTAATTTTTAACCGACAAAAAAATCAAAAACACCATTTACAAAAAAATATGTCTAAATTATATTTGACAACAGCGCATTTCGAACGAATTATAAATAAATAAACGTTGTTAGTATCTAATAGCAACTAATTCAAAATTCAAGCTTTGCTTGAGAAATGAGAAAGAAATTGTCCCCCCCCCCCACCAAAATACATAGACCAATCAGAGAGCTAGCTAAATTAGTATGTGTGAGAGATGGTGTGAACGAGAGATGCAATGATGTCAGTCAACACGAGACGCAACTTGAAGTATGATGCAATTTAGGAAAGAAATGGCGTGATTTTGACTTTTATTGAAAAAATTATTAAAAAAGCATTAAATAATTACTTTTTTTTTGTAATATTGTTCTATAGGCTTGACAGCATCTAACTGTATAAATTTTACCTTATTTATATTGATATTAAATGAGAAAAGCCTAGGGTATACTACACCCCACTTGGTTGGATGTGTATATTTTGTCAACTACGGGTTAACAGCATAGAGTGACCAGACGTACTCTTTTTTAGAGTATTATACTCTTTTTTGAGTAATATCCTCTATACTCTTACTTTTTATGAAAAAAAAACCTGAATATACTCTTTTTTGCTGGTCACTTGTTTTTATCCCTTCTATTTTGGAAGTGAGGACCTTTTTTTTTGCTCATTACTTCTATTTTGAGTGAGGACCTTTTGTTTGTTTGCTCATCACTTCTATTTTGTGGAGTGAAGACCTCTGTTTTTTGCTCATCACTTGTATTTTTGGAGCATACTCTTTTAATAATTTACTTGCCATTAAATATACATAGTTTGTTTTTTACTCTTTTTCTGTAAAAAAAATCTGGTCAGCCTATTACTTCTATTTTGGGAGTGAGGACCTTTTTTTTGCTCATCACTTCTATTTTGGAATGAAACCTTTTTTTTTAGTATACTCTTTTTCTGTAAAAAAAATCTGGTCAGCCTATAAACAGCACATAATACCCTTTTCACACTAGATCTTTAAGATCGGATGTTAAAGTGAATGTATCTTTAAACGCTAATGTGACACCGTACGGCCTCGTTTAAACACAAGCGATGTTTAAGACAGAGATCTGCGTCTTAAACTTCGTACGCATTGCCAACTTAATTGCTATTATAAAAAAATACTCCTTGAATTTGTGCTGTCAACATTTTATATTATCATAAACAAGAATACTGTATTATATCGACGTTATAAGAAGTTTATACTTATTGTTATAATAAAATTATTTATTTTAATAATGTTTAATAAAATACAGAGCTACAATAATTGAGATAAAATGTATCGACTTACATGTTAATACAGGTGTAATATATTCTTTATTGTAGTGTCTTTATTGTAGAATAAAATGAAATATCCTTAATTGTTTATAATAATTCAAAATGCGCGTCTGCGCAGACAGTTCAAAACTGGTAATTTCATGACGGTAACTTAAGGACAAAATTACTGTAGCTGATGACAGCACCAGAGATTTAAACATCAAGTGTGAAAGCATACCGATCTTAAACATCGGTGAACTTTAAGTTCACTCGTCTTAAAGATCTAGCGTGAAAAGGGTATAAGTTAGCAATCCTACTTAACAGCACATAAGAAGATCGAGTTTAAAGTGTGTCAAATTTGTGTTTACACTGTTGTGTACCATTGTTACATTCCATAACTTTAATTAGTTATCTAAAACTCAAAGTTTACCCCTTTGTTGTGGTCATCTGTCTGTCCCCCGAGGGAAAAAGCCGCGGGGTTCGACTAATATGTAGCGTTTTTTCATGCATAACTAAAACGCTGGGAATGATACAGCTTCTTTGGGAGGGTGACTGATCATGTAGGGGAGTACAGCTCGAGGGTTTGGGGCGAAAGGGGGATGAACATCTGCGTCTGGTGACCATGACATTGCCGTTGGTACCCCTTTCTGTGACGTCATCACATTGTCATGCAGGATGTTGAAATACTGAAATACTGAATGGAATTGACTGAAGGTCGGATAGCGTAAAAAATTTAAACAGATTTTTTGATCTAATTTATAACACGTGGAACGACAGACAGATAAATTATTTCTCGGTAAAGTTTCACTAATACGGGGGTTATATTTTAAATTTTTACAAAAACTAAGAAATTTTTTTTTGGAACAAACCTTTTTATTGCTTTTCAAAACATTCGCCTTTAAGATTTATACACTTTTGCATGCGTTCAAACTAGGAATGACGTCGGGTACCCGGGTACCCGCTACCCGACCCGTTAAGGTTCTACCCGGTTCCGAGTTTGAATACCCGCTAGCCGTTATCTACCCATTACCCGTTAACTAACGGGTAATTAACGGGTAGTGGGTAATTAACGGGTAGCGGGTAATTAACGGGTAGCGGGTAATTAACGGGTACCAGTTGAGGTGAAGACTTTTTTTTGCTCATCACTTGGATTTTGGAAGTGAGGACCTTTTTTTCTTGCACATTACTTGGAATTTAGAGGTGAGGACCTTTTTTTTGCTGATCACTTATATTTTGGAGGTTGACAAAAAAATATACTGTATTTCCAAATTTTGTAGCGGGTAGTTAACGGGTAACGAGTAATTAACGGGTAGCGAGTAATTAACGGGTAACGGGTAATTAACGGGTAGTGGGTAATTAACGGGTAGCGGGTAATACCCGGGTAATTGTGGCGGGTACCCGGTTCCAGAAATTTCTAATTCTCGTCATTCCTAGTTCAAACCAATTCTCGAAACAATTTTTCCACTCTGAAGATGGTATCTCAAAAACATGGTTTTCGAAGGCTTCAACAGCTTCTTGAGGTGATGAAAATGGCTGTCCACGCATTTTTGTTTGATATTGGAGAACAAATAAAGTCATTAGGGGATAAATCAGGTGAATCGGGCAATGAGACATTAATTCGATGTTATTCTCCTTCAAATAATCAATTATTTGACGTGCTGTGTGGGAGCTTCCATTGTCATGATGAAGAATGATGCGACGTTTTTGGTTGTTTTTCCTGATTTTGTGAATGACTTTTGGCAAACAAATTGTGTTATACCATTCAGCATTAACTGTTCTCCGATCCTCTAAAGCAGCGGTTCTTAACCTTTTTATACTCGGGACCCGCCAACTAGCCTAAAATATTTTCTGGACCCCCGAAGAAAATTTTTGAGATAATATTTTAAATGTTCTTAATAATTTATTGTTTAATAATTAAGTTTATTGTAATTTTAAAAGCAAAAACTGGTAAAAATTAATTTCGGGACCCCCTAAGGTCTTTTCGGGACTCCTCTGGGGGTCGGGACCCCCTGGTTAAGAACCGCTGCTCTAAAGGAATGGTTGCGACATGTCCAGTACAACCGAAGAAACAAGCGAGCATTTTCTTGGAAGTGCTTCGTGAACGAACAACTTTTGTGGGTTTCGATTCATCTAGGAAGATCCAAACAGTGGATTGTTGCTTAGTTTCCGGTTCATACGAATACATTTGTTTATTCGTATGAACATAATAAAATGAAGTTTCGTCACCTGTAACGATGTTGTATACGGATTTTGCAGTGCCTAGGTTGATTATTTTTAGCATTCCCTTACACCAATCAATACGAGCCTTTTTTTGAGCTTCGGTCAAATTATGCGGATTCCATCGGGAACAGGTCTTTTTCATAGCTAAATGTTCATGCAAAATCGAATGTATTACAGTCTGCGATATGCCAAAGGATGCCTCTATCTCACGGTTACATGCCGATCGTCTTCAATCATTTTGCGCACAGCATCGATGTTTTTTTGAAACAACCGATTTTGGTCGACCTTCACGAGATTCATCACTGACGAACGCACGACCTCGACGAAATTCTGCAATCCAATTGTAAACAGTCATTTCTGATGGTACTTCATTACCAAATGTTGAACGAAGCGAATCTATACATTGTTGTTGAATTAGGCCTTTACTAAAATCGTAAAAAATCATCCAAAGAAAACCACGAGTAATAGGTATCCATATTTTCACAGACTTGTCTTTTTAAACGCTACTCAAAAAACTACTCAGTAAATTTATAAGCTGCCACTGATTTCTCAATAACTTGATGATTTCTTTTATGAATATAGGAATAACACATTTCAATATTGCCATCTAGTTGTCGTTTGTAAAAACATAAAAGCCCTCGTATATTTGCCAATATATTTTATCAAGTTTATAGTCCTCAATTTATCGGTGCGACGAAAATTGTGGACGCTCTATTTTAAGAAGAACAATTTTTCCGTTTTTTTGAGAGAAGACTTCAGTGCTATAGTCTGGAGTTTAGTGTAACAGTCCTGTGTGTCTGTGCTCGACTGCAGGGGAAACCTAAAGCCCTAATCTCTGGAATGCATGTGGGAGAATGAAATTGGAGTGCTGGGATACAGTGCCGTACTAAAAATCCACAGTATGGAAGAATCAACTTATATAAATAAAAAATAAACGACACGCTTATGATTTTAGTTAATATTTCATTTAAGTTAATTGATTAAATGGTTCGAAATACCTTTCAAACTATTACAGTTTTGGCTCTCCCTGCCCTGAATAAATCTGGGTGAGCACCTGGTCGCGTAAATTACCCTAAAGGGGGTAAAATTGAAAATGTCAGGGAGAAGGTTTAATAAAAAGATTTACAGGGATAATATCGTAATACACAAATATATATTTTGGGGTAATACCCAAACAAGTTTGCCGACTACTTATGATACAGCACTGTGGCGTAAGTCATGAATGCTGAAGTGGAAAAGCAATCTTCACACTGGGTCATATGCACCAGATTGAATGCTGTCAAGTTCCACATATCACTCGTTTTCTCTAGATTGAATTTGATTTTTTTGACTTATTGGAAATTTGTCGAAAATTCAACGCGAAAAAGAAACAACTCATAAAATGTTACAAAAGATTTGTTTGGTATGGATAGTAACGTAAAGATTATTTGTATAAATTTTTATGTTAAGTAAACCTGAAATTTGAATTTAGCTGTTCAATATTAATTTTTTTTTGTGCGTCACTAAACAAAACCAAAAAATATTGATTTGGTTTTCATTATAATTTATAATTTTTTACCCAGTTTGATTAACGAAGGAAATTAGGTCCTATAATTAGAACTAAAAATTTGAGGTTAAGTGTGAATTTTCACACATTTTAGACTTTTGTAGGTATTTAATAAGTGTAAGAAGGCAACAGAATACTGGGTGTTTAGTTCAATATTTTTTCTATTATCACATCAAAATCAACAGTTTTATGATAATCATTTTTATTCGTTATTTGAGTACTAAGAGCTTTCATTTACCTTTTTTAAACTAAATTGAAATAATTTGGAAAAATTTCGTCACAATAAAATTTTAAATTAATCCCAGCGATTTTTCTGCATTTGCTTCGCATCTAGGTCTTTATTAAAGTAATAAGAAATATATTGATAAATTACTTCATTTTTTCCAATTACAAAATAGATATTCCATCACTAGTGATGGAATGAATTACACGCAAAATGCATAAGAAGATAAGTGCTTTAGAATAACATTCCAACTCTTGTGTTAGAATATTAACTTTCTGTAGTCAAAATTGATTTTAGAATTTTGAAATTCTATAGTGGTCGTGGAGAAACGTATTTCTCAATGTGTTATTTGCTTTATAAGTATATCACTAGTATAAATGATTTGTTCCTTTTTGATACCTTAAAAACAAAAAACTAAAATAGTTCAAATATTAGTTTGTATTCGTAGCTGTTAAAAACATTTTTTTAAAAAGAGACTAATTTAATCATGTATATTTTTTTTTGTCAAAAACAAAAAACTGCCTTATTGTCCAAAAACGAAATCTGATAAAAAATTCCGGTCGTATGCTCCCGGTGAAAAATGTCCATTACTTCGTAAAAAAATTTCGAAAAACTAATCTGATCAAAAATTCCTGTTGAACTATTCCGGTTTACATCAATGTACATTATTCAGTCTTTTTTTCAGATTTTTAGATTTACCTCTTTACATAGGGCGAGCGACAAAAGTTTTTTGCTAAATTTTTGACGAAATTAAAAAAAAAAAAACAAACATTAAAACTTGTTTGTTTATCCACGCATAAAGAGGTTTTGTTTCATACCCCACTCAATATTAAAAAATATATATATACTATTCATTTTTCCATTATATAGGTAGATTTAATGAAATAAAACTAATAATTTACAAAACTAATAATTTGCTTGTTTATCTGCATATTAAGAGGAGTTTTATTTTTATTTTTTCATTAAATACATATTTGTTTATATTTATTTTGTGATAGTTTTTTTTTTAACTCTCTATATTTTCCCTATATGTGGGTCAAAGAGTTGTACAAGCATGCCAAATTTCAACTTTCTATGTTTAGACGTTTGGCTACAATTTCTATAGTACAGACAGACAGACAAACACATGAGTGACGTTATATGGATTTTTTGGTAATCAACTTACAAAACCCTAAAAATACAGAAAATTCTCTTATACTTATTATTAAGTTATTGAGCTATAACATTTTTAAACAATTTTTCTACGACTGAAAATATCTTATTAGATAGATAATAATTCACTGCAATTTTTTTAATTTTATTTATTTTGTACTTAGTAACTATGGCCATTAACCAGGATACATGTCTTTTTTATTTAATCATACAATTTTAAACCTTAATCCGCATTCAGAGCTCTTTAAATTAAGAGGTTGTAGACTGTGCTTTGTTAGCTGTAAGTTATGTTTCTATGCATTCTTTTTAACGTTCCATGTACCGTTCACATCTGTTATAAATTAGTACGTTACGAATAGCCCTCCATCTGTGAATTTTGAAACCAACTAGTTAGCTTCGTAAAATATTTTATATGTATTATTATTCTTATAATTCTGTTGTCTTAGATTTTAACTACCTAATTAACTAAATTGATCATATTTACTGTCCGTCTTTGTAATTTTGAGCAAGATTTGTTAATGATGACATTATGTTAGGTTATGTAAAGGCATTCGACAACTACGGTGTCACTGATAGAATGCGATAGCCAATGTGTTATATGTCTGTCTCATTAAAACATCTCACTAGCTATAAGTTTAGAAAATTATGCACAATCCACAACAAACAGCGTATTAAATTTGGAGGTCTGAACGGTTTCACGTCTTATCATATGACAAACTCTCTGGTGACAGTGAACAGTCCATAAGCTACAGTGCATAAGCTATTGATTTAAGAGCTCTGAATGCGGCTTTAATACTACAAATACAAATATAAACATCAATACCATCACCGGGATTCGAAATCGAACCACCCTGGTCTAACAGTTAACACGCTAGTATATTAACCATTACACCATGGTGACCGGTAGATGCAAAATTGAATATTCAGATTGATACTAAATTTGTTTCAGATTGTCAGTTTTGTATAAAAACTTGTGAGAAGCTAGTTTTGTACCTCCTATTAAATATAAACCAATAGCTATTAGTATATCATCAAATGGTCGAATATTGTACTATAATCATTCTTTTCCTGGGCTCTTAATATTGAATTATAATTTGCGTGTTTCTATAAGGATGT
The DNA here is from genome assembly GCA_963971575.1 of Liopterus haemorrhoidalis. Taxonomy (NCBI): domain Eukaryota; kingdom Metazoa; phylum Arthropoda; class Insecta; order Coleoptera; family Dytiscidae; genus Liopterus; species Liopterus haemorrhoidalis. The sequence goes on along the minus strand of OZ020612.1, from coordinate 3,387,948 downwards.
GTGGTTAGTGCCTTAACTGTGTTTCTGGTGTGTTTATGAAACGCCATTTTGTGTCGTAACAAATCAATTGTCCTTCTACTTAACCTTGCGGGTAGGTGGTTGACCGACTGTCACGATAAAAAGTATAATGACAATAAAATGATATCGACTTTTCCAAGTACAATTAGTATACTATGCATATATATATATATACGCGGGTTGTGGTGGAACACACAGCGATAAGGGAAGCAAGGCAGAACGCAGGAAGGCGTGAACGGTTGAACTCGGACGACCTGGCTCGCAGATAGCCTTGGCTGATAGGCCCAGGGGTTGCTTCAAATGTTAATGGCACGCTATGAATTATGTACGTCCTACTTTCAGACATGTGTTACCACTTTAACACATATTGAACCACATACTAAACGGAACGCTTTCAGAATAAACTGTACACAATAGTGCACAAACACAACACCGTGTTGGTGGTTAGGTCAAATATCGCCTACGTTAACACCTACATCCATAATATATATGTTCCTTTGGCTCCTATGAGGAGCGTAGGGCTTCCACAAAACTCTTCCAGCGTATTCTATTGACTGAAACATGTTTGAGTAGCACGGATTTCACATTTGTGTTAAACAAGCGCAGCTTTGTGTTTGTTGAGATCCAATTCAGCACCTTAGAGGTAAACTGTATCAAGTCACATTTTTATCAGAAATGAAATTTTAGTGCCAAGTGACTTAATACTTTATAGTCCGTCGATTGGAAAATAATTTGGAACTATAGCTCTAGCCAGTTTCAATATACGTTGCTTTAAAACTGTATCAAGTCGATCAACGCAAGGAAGTAAACAATCTTAAATCATCTTTTCTGAGCTGTTTATCATTTGTGACTTAATACAAGTTACCTCTGAGGTGCTGAATTGGATCTCCAGACAGCATTTAACATAGGGAAAGCTTGCCTGGCCTTGTTCAAACGTTGCTCAATATCCAGCATTGCTCCTCCATCTTTGGCAATTATACTGCCAAGGTAACAAATCTCATCTACATCATTAATATCTTCCTGGCCAATTTTGTCTTGTGTTGGTTGTGTTTATGCGCAGGGTTTTTGTTTTATAGATATTAATCTCGAGTCCTGTTAGCTTGGCTAGTATGTCTGTCTGTCTGTACGGTAGAAATTGTGGCCGAATGGCTGGACTTAAAAAGTTGAAATTTGGCATGCTTGTACAAATTTTTGACCCACATATAGGAAAACTATTGAGAGTTCAAAAAACACTTCGCGAGAAAAATATAAACAAAAATGTATTGAACGAAAAAATAAATATTTTTTTAAAATTATGTGTGGAATCAAATAGAACCTCTTAATGCGTGGATAGACCGACAAAATTTTCTTTCTTAACTTTAACTTTTTATTGGGATTTTCCCCAAGAATGTTTCAAAAAACTTGTCCCCCATCCTGTTTCTCAAAGGGGTTGATCTAAAACTCTAAAAAAAAAGAATGTATAATGGGAGCCGGAATAATTCATCAGGAATTTTTGATCAGATTAGTTTTTCGGAAAAGATTTTTTATGTTGAAAAAAATTAATTATTTAAAATTTTTTTATTGTGTAGTATCAAAAGAAAGCTCTTAACACGTAGATTAAGGAACGGAAAGTAGTTTTTTTAAATTACTTTCTATTTAAAACGATTTTTTCAAAAATGTACTAAAAAAACTCATGTCCCACACCCTATAACCCAAGAAATATAAACTGGAATAGTACAAAAGGAATTTTTGATCGATATTCGATCTGATAATTATTATAAAAGTTAAAAATCGATTTTTTGAAACGTCGTACTTACAATATTTATCTAACTGATTGGAGCATTAGATAGCTATAGCTGGGGCTTGATGGGAGCACATCTTTAGTACGGTTGTATGTCTCTAGATATAAGCACGTATATTATTCTTACAAAAGTTATCGAAATTTATGATTTTTAATATAACCCACAATTTGTTATCACTTACTAAATGCCTACAAAACTCTCAAATATGTGGAAATTCACACTTCACATCAATTTTCGTTGAACGATATTATTTGTTAAATTTTGTTTTTGGAAGGTACAGCCACTGTATTGTAGCAGTCTGGCCAATGGTGACATCGCCACCATTATAAGTCCAAATAAATATTAGTTTCAAATGGTAAAATGAGATAATCTTTGCAGAAAGAGTAAATTTTTAGGAGTAGTTTCATATATTCTGTTTCTGCAAAGATTATTTTATTTTTCCGTTTAAATTTCTAATATTTGCAATATTTATTGAATTTTTAATGGTGGCTCTGTCACCATTGGCCAGTCTGTTACAATACAGTATCTCTAATACCCTTTTCACACTAGATCTTTAAGATCGGATGTTAAAGTGAATGTATCTTAAACGCTAATGTGAAACCGTATGGCCTCGTCTAAATACAAGCGATGTTTAAGACAGAGATCTGCGTCTTAAACTTCGTCCGCATTGCCAACTTAATTTCTGTTATAAAAAAATACTCCTTGAATTTGTGCTGTCAACATTTTATATTATCATAAACAAGAATACTGTATTATATCGACGTTATATGAAGTTTATACTTATTGTTATAATAAAATTATTTATTTTAATAATGTGTTTAATAAAATACAGAGCTACAATAATTGAGATAAAATGTATCGACTTACATGTTAATACAGGTGTAATATATTCTTTATTGTAGAATGAAATGAAATATCCTTAATTGTTTATAATAATTCAAAATGTGCGTCTGCGCAGACAGTTCAAAACTGGTAATTTCAAGACGGTAACTTAAGGACAAAATTACTGTAGCTGATGACAGCACCGGAGATTTAAACATCAAGTGTGAAAGCATACCGATCGTAAACATCGGTGAACTTTAAGTTCACTCGTCTTAAAGATCTAGTGTGAAAAGGGTATATTGGAAGGCAGATACTGCGACTCCACGACGTATAATTTGGGAACTACTGGTCTACCCTGTATAGCTATCAATGCTCTTGAAAATAATATGACCTAACCTATAAATTCTAGAACAAAATGTCTCTCAATCAAAAATCATTAAGTCATACTATCAATTATGAATCCATGTGTTTGAATGAATTTTGTTGTAATTGTTGCCAAGGGTGACGTAAGTTTACGTCTAAATGGGACAGCAGATAGTTCTGTGCTGTCGTATATCGAGCGACGAGCCGTCTATTTTTACATGCGACCTCTTTTCTTCTCAACGCATCCAGAATTATTCGTGATGGATTCCGAGGTAGAGCTCTCGGTAATACTCGTCTGCCGTGCCCTAAACAACTAGGGTGAAGGTTTGGGAAATACTTTTCTATTTTTGGATTGTGTTTTTCTTTGATAAATTAAAGTTGATAGACTAGAAATTCTGTAGGAGGGGAGGACATATTTCGGCACGAACCATATTCGTCTCTTTTATGCATTTGATACGACTATTCAAAGAATACAAGAGAGATTATTGAGTGAATTTTAAGGTTTCGTAGGTAGGTTTAGAATAGAATAGAAGTTGGGAGGAGAAAAAGTGTACTATTTTTATTTTTACATGCCTAAAAGGGAACACTTCATAACATTTAATATACTACACTTTTTTAAGAAGTACGATTAAAGTCAATTACAAATTGTATGAAGTAAGATTTGTCTGTCAAGTCTCGTGCCATTGATTCAGTTAGAATAACACTAGAATTATAAAGCTGCGTTTAGAGCTCTTAAATCAGTAGACTGTAGACCAGTGTTTCTCTATCCTTTTACTCTCGTGGCACATTTTCCAAGGAGTTCCGCAAGGAAGTGTGCTAGGGCCACTCCTATATATTTTACTCCCTCCGTCCGGAAATATGGTATACATTACTTACAAAAATGTGGGATTAATGAAAGTAATACGAGGGCCTCTTATATTTCGGGATTACATTAAACTAGTGCTGGCAACTGACGCTTCTATCGTAAAATTTTACATTTTTGACGTTATACGTACTCAGAAAGTTTTGATGTACGTGCACTATTTGTGTTTACGGTAACTTAAAACATTCATTTCGGCTAAAAATTCAATTAAATCATGAACCTTTTCGAGCGATTATTTTAAGTTTCTCCGTGGATTAGCCCAACAATAGTGCATCGATGAACTTAATACGACTTTTGGCGATGAAGCACCATCAAGGACTACTGTTTATCGGTGGGTTTCCGACTTCAATCATGGCCGTAGTTCGCTTAAGGACGAATTTCGTCGTCGAAAGGTCGTCCAAAATCGGTTGTTGTTCCGGAAAATATTGAGGCTGTGCGTGAACTGATACTACCAGATCGTCATGTGACTATCGTGAGATTGAGGTATCCTTGGGCATTAGTGGGACCAGCATAGGGTGACCATTTTCTTAAGAAGGCAATGCGGGACGGAGCAAAAAAAAATAAAATAAAGGTCTTCATCTCTCAAATCCAAGTGAAGAGCAAAAAAAAAATAAAAGGTCCTCACCTCCCAAATCCAAGTGAAGAGCAAAAAAAAGGCCCTCATCTCCCAAAATCCAAGTGAAGAGCAAAAAAAAAGGTCCTCATCTCCCAAAATCCAAGTGAAGAGCAAAAAAAAGGTCTTCACCTCCCAAATCCAAGTGAAGAGCAAAAAAAGGTCCTCACCTCCCAAATTCAAATGCGGGACAATGCGGGACAAAATGTTAAAATGCGGGACTTTTGCGGGACGCATCTTAATGCGGGACAAAATGTTAAAATGCGGGACAGTCCCGCAAAATGCGGGACAGTCCCGCAAAATGCGGGACGAATGGTCACCCTAGACCAGCATACATTCACTATTGCATGAACATTTGGCCGTTAAAAAGATTTGTTCGCGTTGAATTCCACATAATTTGCTATAAAAAGTGGAAAAAGTGCTTCGAAAATTAGTTCAAACGCATACAAAAGTGTTGATCTTCATGGAGAATATTTTGAAAAACAATAAAGCTATTTTTATCGATAAATAATTGTTTTTGTTTTCAAATTCCGAAATATTAAAGGCAACGCTCTATATTCTAGTTATTTAGATGGGCTGTGTAAGACGCAAATAGCCGTTGTTGCTGTGCACCAAAATTTTAACAAACTAACTAACCTTTCCTATCATATTGTGTTTTTATTGGAATACTTTTTCGTCGAAATTAAACTATTAAACAAAATTTATTACATACTCTGTAAGTTTTATAACTCTATAGAAAACGTAGATTTCGAAAATTTCTAATATAAATTCAAAGTTGGCGTGATAGAATGTATGTTAATAAAACGTTAGAATTATACAATTGTGCCAAATATTTTTCGTGATATTCTTTTTGATAGATCAAGTTTCACACACGTAAAACAATTATATACTACTGATGCAATTTGTTTGAAATTACCAAAGAATTCATAATTAAATAAAAAAAAGTTATTTATGTAATGAAATTAACAAATATCATCTATGAGTAATTGTAGATAAACAGTATACATAAATACAGATATAAATCTAAAAAAATGTTCCGAAAAGTGGATTAGGACATTTAATCGGTACATTTTAATATTGATTAGTACATTAGCATTTGCAATGTACTAATCAATATTAAATTATATACATACAATATTGCACAACAGATGCAATATCATCATTCCTTTCTGAAATATCGGGTTCCATGGAATCTAGAGAATACTGCTTGGCCACATTATTAGATCTTTCAAAAGCTTTTGATTGTGTCACCCATGAAATACTATTAGAAAAGTTAACCTTATATGGATTTGACGAGAACAGTAGCAAGTTAATTACATCCTACTTAGAAAATAGGACACAGATTGTTTCATTTAAAAATGTCTCGTCAAATCCCTTAACGGTTACCTCGGGCGTTCCACAAGGATCAATCCTCGGTCCTCTCCTCTTCTTGATTTATATCAATGACTTCCCCTCCTACATTGGTGGAACCAGTATTTTATACGCCGATGACACAACGTTGATTGCAAGATCGCCATCACTTGTTGATGTTACCACTATTAATAACATCGCAATGCAGAGAGCTAAGTACTGGTTCGACACTAATCGACTCTCCCTAAACCTCAACAAGACCCAACAAATTCTTTTAACACTAAAACCAAACAATTTTGATAATCCGAAATCCGTGAACTTATTGGGGGTACTAATTGATCCCAAACTCACTTGGGATCAGCATGTCAGTGTTTTAGCAAAGAAATTGTGTTCTACAATATATTTGTTAAGAAACCTGACATCCATTGTAAGTACCGACGTTCTGAGAATGGCATACTATGCATTATTCCATTCCCAAATGACATATAGCATTACAGCATGGGGTCATTCGGCAGCAGCTAACAGAATTTTTAGTTTACAACGACGCGCAATCAGAGTAATTGCACGTTCACCCTACAGAGCTGATTGTCGCAATAATTTTATTTCTTTAGATATAATGACTTTTCCATCCGCGGTCATGTACCATTCCCTAATTTCGACCCATAAAAAAATATGCAGTTTTCAAACTCATGCGGAAATACACCAATACAACACAAGAGGCAGGACGAATTTATACCCAGATTTTCTGAGACTTACTAAATCTCGTAATTGTGAGAACTTCTATGGAGTCAAACTACTTAATAAGTTACCAGTGGAACTCAGAAGTTTGGGTTATAACGAATTCAAAAAAAGGATGAAGCAGTTTTTTACTGAACATCCATTTTACTCCACAGAAGAATTATTTAAATATAAGTTTTAAAAATGTAATAAAAATCTTGAAATCATATAATAATTGTATAATTAAATGTATATGTCTTGACTGACTTAAAACAGATTTAATGTAACTAAGTCAATAAATATATTATTATTATTATTATTATTATTTGTTATAACCACGAAATTAGAAATAATCAATCAGAAAAAGCTCAGTGACCTCATTCAAAGAACAGTAATCAATAATTTACTAACCAAAAGTTACGTGTGCTGCTATTCTCATAACCTCTTTCAAAAATGCAGGACAATAAGATCAATAAGAAACAGTGACGTATTTGCCCCTAACTTATAATTATGTTTCCATCGTCTAGATCAGTGGTTCCCAATTTTTTAGCTCGCGATCCAAAAATTTAAAACCTATTGTCTTGATGATCCATTGTATCCATAGATAATACCTGCTGTATTAAAGATAAAAGAAAGAATTCGAGAAACCTAATGAGGAAAGGACACAGGATTTTAGGAAATCTAACAACCAAAATAAAGGGGATATTGAGAAACCTTAGGAAACGAATATGGAGCAAGAAGAGTATGAGAAACGCAATAAGCAAAAATAGGAGCATTTCGAGAAACCTTAGGAAATTAATTTGGAACAAGAAGAGTATGAGAAACCTAATGAGCAAAGACAAGAGGATTTCGAGATAGGTACCTTACGAAACGAAGAAACCTTAGGAAACGAATATGGAGCAAGAAGAGTATGAGAAACGCAATGAGCAAAAACAGGAGCATGTCGAGAAACCTTAGGAAATGAATATGGAGCAAGAAGAGTATGAGAAATCTAATGAGCAAAAATAAGAGGATTTCGAGATACATTAGGAAACGAATATGGAGCAAGAGGAGTATGAGAAACCTAATGAGCAAAAATAAGAGGATATCGAGATACCTTAAGAAACGAATAAGGAGCAAGAGGAATATGAGAAACCTATTGAGCAAAAATAAAGGAATTTGAGAAACCAGACGAGTAATAAAAGTAATTTGATAAAATGTATATAGCAAAAAAAAAAGATTTATAGAAACTTAATGGGCCAAGAAATCTTGTTTCGAGAAATCTAACGAGCAGAAAATAAGGATTGGCAAAAACGTAACAAGCAAAAAATGTTTTTTCGCGAAGCCTTACGAGTAAATATTTCGAGAGACCTAAGAAAAGGAGCAGAAAAAAAAAGATTTTGAAATACCTAACAGAGAAGAAAATAGAATTTTAAAAAAAGTAACGGACAAAAAAAAAAAGATTTCGAGAAACCTATGGAGCAAAAAAGAAAAATGGATTTCGAGAAATCGAACGAGCAAACAAAGGATTTCAACCAAACGAGAGAGAAAAATAAATAAAAGGTTTTGAATAACCGGGTAAAAAATAGGAGTTCGAGAAATCTTACGATAAAAAAAGGATTTAGAAATCTTAACGGGTAAAAAATTAAATTACCAGAACGAGAAAAAAAAAAAAAAAAAAAAAAAAACGAAAAACCTAACAATTAAACAAAAAGGATATCGAAAAATCCAACAGGCAAAAAAAGAACAACAATTTCGATAACGAGCAAAAAATAATAATACTAATTGAGAAAACGAACGCGCAAAAAAATAGTATTTCTAAAAATCTAATGGGCAAAAAAAAAAGGATTTCAAAAAACGTATCTATTAACCCAAATTCTACCAATGTCCTTTTTTTTGGGACGTTGATTAAATATTTTTTAAATAATTAACTGCAATTTCTAAAATAAAACCAGCAGGCAAAACAAATATTTAAAAGCAAGTACTTCATAGTTATAGATAATATTACCGCCATTTTTCCTTACTTGTTGAGAAAGTCAGTATGGAAGTTATAACTAGAGCCCTGCAAATCCGCGGATATCCGCAACTTTTCTGCGGATGCGGATAAATTATCATTTAATCCAAGCGGATGCGGATCGGATGCGGATTAAATGTCATATCCGCTTATCCGCAATATCCGCGTGAACATTAAATCTTCGGTTACTTTCGGAGAAACAAGCAATTGTGTTCTGACTACGCAGTCCTCGGTTATTTTCGGTTGTCTGTATATACATGATATTTTGTAGCATTCAATCTTACTTTATGTTATTTTTATGCAATTTGCATAAAAATATTTATTAAGACAATTGTCCATGATCAAGACTGAGTTGAAACAATCAACTTAACTTTCTTTTTATTATTGAATATATTATAGAAAATAATATTTTGGACAAAAGTTTCCTGGTACACTTTCGACGTAATTCTTCCTACCTCTGCTCTAATTCTGGCTTTTAAATCTGATAAAGGTTTTTTTTTTACATAAAACTGATTAGTAAGTTTTATTTAAATACCAAAATTTACCTACATAATTTTTTCTCGAAAATTTTATTATGTAACCTGCCAATTTTTTTATACTACCCGAAGTAAAAAGTCTTGCAGATCCCAAAAATTTGAAAAATGACACATGTTGCTATTTGAAAAAGTTGCAACGCCATGTGCGAAATGGCGTAAGAGAATTACTTGATCCTAAAAATATGAAGCACCTTCAAGTAACTTTTCTGATTTTTTTTTAAAATTCAGTATTAAAAAAAGGAGCACGCCACTTACTCCCTACGAAAAAGAACGCTTAGGCCCACCAAAATTGTTATCTCTCTCTAGATTTAGACTAGATTAAGTTATTAGCGCATCTAGGCCTTAAAACTTTTGGGGTCCCTTAGGTTAGGTTAGTAATAAATAAGCTGGTAAATCCAAAAATTTTCAGTAGCGTTTTAGAGCAGAGATTACCTAAACAGGCGAAACATGTTAGTTCTTTCCAAACTGACAGCAAAACCTGTAGTGCGGATAGTGCGGATATTTTTGCGGATGCGGATCGGATGCGGATTAGTTATTTACAAAAGCTGCGGATGCGGATCGGATGCGGATCATGGATGTGCGGATGCGGATCGGATGCGGATACAGAAAAGCTTATCCGCGCAGGGCTCTAGTTATAACCTCAAGAATTTGCAAACGCTGCGATATACCATTGCATGATAAATGCTTTGCACCGTTTCATACTCCGTAATTATATTTTTGTTTTTGTGGATTTTTAATTTTTTTTTGCTTATATTTTTGTATTACTTTCAAAACTTCAATAAAATAAGTAGTAGATAATATGTTGTTAATTTTATTTTAATAATTATTTATACCACATTCCACCAATGTCCCCAAAATAGGACGGTTCATATTTTCAGATGTGCACACAAAATAAGTTTAAATTTGGCAAAATCACTTTCTTTGGACTTAAATAAAATAAGTTAAGTAGTTATTTCCAATTTTTTTTGTTTATTTGAATTATGGCAAATAATGGGTTAAAACAAAAAGGATTTCAAAAAACCTAACAGGCAAAAAAGAAAAATAATTTTGATAAGGAGCAAAAAAAAATGAGAAACCGTACGCGCAAAAAAAAATTGAGAAACCGAATGCGCAAAAAAATAGAATTTCGAAAAATCTAATGGGCAAAAAAGTTTTCAAGAAACCTACGAACAAAAAAATAAGGATTTTGAGGAACCTTAGGAACAAAAAAAAAAAAAGATTTCAGGAAAACTGGCGAATAAAAAAAGATATTTTCAAGAAACGAGCAAAAAAAAATATATATTTCGAAACAAACTAATTGGCAAAAAAGGATTTCCAGTAACCTATTGGGCAAAAAAAGGGATTTTGGGAAATCTAACGGGTAACTCCCATTTCTAATTTCATTCCGATTTTTACCAAAAGTTGATCAACTCGTGCCATGGATGTCTAAAGCTTAAATATGAAGTTTTATAAAAATCCTTTTAGCCGAATATGTTCTGCACGTGTTCGCAGACCGACAGACAGACAGACAGAGCGACAGACATCATGCTAAAAATAGTCAAAACGTTATATAGGGACCTCAATTCTTGGAGATCCCTCGAAATTTCGAAATGTTAAAATCGTTATGATCACAATACCTCCCTTGTTGGCGGTCGGTAAAAATTGCAATCTGGGTCACATGCTACTATAAAAATAATAATACCTATTTATGAATTAACAATGATTTTCATCTAACCAGTTATTAAAATGTTTGTAATAGGACAATAGTAACCAAGACCAATTAGATTTGTGTCAGTAAACAGTAGTGGCATCTATTTTGAATATTGTAATTTGAATTGACGTCATCTAGTTTTGAATATCCGTGGCCCATAAAATTTGGTAGATCATTGAACCTAGTTGTGAATATATGTTAGGTAAAATAAGGTAATTAGATACAGGTTTTTCGTGCTAGTGTTCTTGGCCGATAAGAGAAGTTGCTTCCGGTAATCAATATAGCAGCAAGTCGCTTGAATGCACGCAATAAGGTCGTGCCACTGAAACTTTCAGGGCATATTCACCTCACACTTACAAATACCATTTGTTTATGTACTTGGATTGCGTCATACCAGTTCTTTGTACGGGATAAGTTCAATTAAGTTGATTATAAAATAAATAATCATGTCTTTTAATAATTATTAGTATGTCTAAAGAACTTCTTTGTACACAAGGTTTCTTCCCTTTTCATGTCGTTAACGTGGTCTTCTCTTTCGGCGTGCAAATGAAACAATATTTGTTTTTACTCACCCTTGTGCTGACCGTAATAAGAACAACTCCTATAGTGAATAGGAGTGTGAACGTTATGTAGGGACCTCAATTCGTGGAGATCCATCGAAATCTCGAAATGTCAAAATCACAATATCTCCCTTATACATTATGTTGGCGGTCGGTAAAAAGAAATAAGAAGACACTAAACATCCTGTATAAAAAGATTGATAAATAGTAAATAAAAATACTTTATTTTTAAGTTAATTCGTCATAGAAATTACAATTTTTGTAAGCCGTAAAAGATATTAAAAAAATGTTTAAGTAAAGGTTGTTCCTTTTCAAAAGTTCGGCTGAGGCTCATCGAATGCTTTCAAATACTTATGGTGAGGCCGCTAATAGTGAAAGAACGTGTCGTGAGTGGTTTCAACGCTTCAAGAACGGTGATTTTCACGTCGAAGACCGGCGTAACGGTGGAGGAAAGAAGGTTTTCGAAGATGCAGAATTGGAGGCATTATTTGATGAAGATTCGTGTCAAAGTCAAGAAGAATTGGCACGATCATTGGGAGTGATTCAACAAGCAATTTTACAATAAACCCTCGAATTTCGGGAAAAAAACGGCAGAAGCAATGCTATTATTATTACACCTATGTATAATAATAATAATAATTAATAAAATAAAACAATAATAATAGTAATAATAATAATTGTTTATTATGTATATCACTGTATATTGAATTTTGGTTACTAGGACCGTACTTTTGCGTTGTTAACATTATTTTATGTAAACAACCTGCGTAATACTAAATTTTTATAACATTTGCTATGCAAGTTCAGCGCAGGACAGTTGTTTATGCAGTATTTATAAAATTTCTATTCCAGTTGACACATTTCAACAAGTTTCAGTATTAAGAAATGCTTCATAGCAGGGCTACCCAACCAGCGATCTACCGGTCTATTGCGGCGTGATTTATAAAAATACACCGAAAAAAAAACATTATCTTAACATATCCTAACCAACAAAACTTAAAAACAAAATAGTATATTGTGTAATTAGCGTGGAATGCAATATATTCCACACGATAATGAAGTTTGCAAACGAGCCGCAGGCGAGTGAAGCAAATCAATCGAGTGCGGAGTATGCATTTTGCGCGTGTTGCGCACTATGCTTTTCCTCCGATTACCATTTTTCAATAAATAAATAATCAAGAAAATACAATATAAATATGATTGACAGCCATTAATGCGCGAGCAGCCAGTGCGGGAATGAAAATTCTTGGAAACTGCACATGCTCATTGCTGCAAATTTATTCTTTCCCGCACAGCACATGCGCATTGGGGTGAATTTATCTTTCCCGCATCGCCTGCGCGCGCTTGGTGGTAACTGCGAAATTAAGCTAATTTTCTGTAAACTAACATTTTATTAATATAGATTACTTTCAACTGTAGACATACGAGGTCTGTTCAAAAAGTATCGCGAATTTTGAATTTCCGCGGGTTACGTATATTCGATTTTAGATTTTTTTGTGGTGTTATGTTGGTACTCATGTCTCTCACTTATGCCGACAAGTTTGGCCAGTTTGAATGTTCAGTTAATTTTTGATAGTTGCTTTGCTTGCACGTGTTTTGGCTCGTCTTCGATTTTTGCCTATACCAAAAAAATGGATCAAAGAATCTGTATCAAATTTTGTGTGAAAAACAAAATTAAGAATGTTGACTGTGGCATATGGTGAAGCTACCTTGTACCGAAGCAACGTTTATCGGTGGTACAAAATGTTCTCAGAGGGCCGAGAAGATGTGAAATCGTTGCTTGTGCACGAATTTTTGGCCAAAAACAACACACTAATAATGCCGCAGCCACCGTATTCCCCAGATTATTCCCCCTGTGACTTTTTATTTTTCCCGAAACTGAAGAGGCCCATGAAAGGACGACGCTACGCTACGAGTGAGGAGATAAAGACGGCATCGTAGGAGTTTAGTTAGTGATAACCCAGCGGTGGGCAAACCGCGGGCCGCATGTGGCCCTTGTAGGCATTTTATGCGGCTCACCAATATCCACAAACAATTGCTTTTTAAAGTGAAAAAATTGGAAAATAGAGGCGAGATCGTGTTTTTTTCTCTGCACTTTAAAAATAGACGTGAGGCCGTTGTTTTTGCTCTTCACTTTCATATGGGGAGGGCACCAGAATATTATGTGCGGCCCGCGCCATCCTGTTATAAAGTCAATGTGGCCCGCGGTCCAAAAAATTTGCCCACCGCTGTGATAACCTCTTGTCAATGGCATAACTGTTATTGTAACTGGTTTCGAGTGTAACTGAATAAAACTATTTGAAACCAGCCATTTATTTTCTATTTCTGCAGGTACAAATATCTTCTATTTAATAAACCGCCAACTGTTATTTTTCACGATTTATACTTCAGCGTGTATTTTTCTACTTGGTATAAAACTGCTTCTTTCTTAGCGTTGTTTAACTGCATCCTAGCCTTGGGGAATATAAGTTATCTGTGCGCATGCGCTTGGATAATTATAGTTGAAAGCTGCATTCTATCTCAGATTATATGTTAGATTAGGTATCGTAAGATTACTGACGAATAACTTATTTCATTAAACCAAAGCACAAGTGCTTCAGAACTAACTCACATTGCAACTTTGATTTAATTGACTAATTCCTGATTGACTTCCATTTCCTATTTAATCTAATTGGATGTCTTATGACCTAAGTTTGAATTTTGGGGCAATAAAACTTACTTAATTCCATGTGTATTGGGCAATAATCTTCTAAGAAAACAGACTTACAGTTTTCAAAATTAACGTTTCATTCCAATAATTTTGGATATAGTTTTGAATTGCAATAAATATAGACCGGGAGCTCATGACAGTTTATGGTCTCCGATTTCATGCAACATACCTTTTGGAGGAGAGAATATTTACCCTGTGAGAACAAAGAAAGGAGGGTACTAAACCCCTGCACGCTTTCCGGTTATATGGAAAATTGCATTTCCACTTTTTTCCAAAATTTGTGTTTTTCTCTGATTTAATAATATGCTTGTCCTTTTATCAAAAGAAAGTTAAAACAAATTTAAAGTCTTAAAAATTATAGGCATGCGATTCGCAGGGTCACAAAAGGCTCAAACGGTCACGTGATCTTGTAATAAAAAAATATATGATTTTCCGCGTTTCGGAAAATTTCGGACAAATTTAGGTAGATTAAAACTTTCACAAAACTTTTCCACCCTTGAAATGCAAATATCAAAATTTTAGACCGTAAATGAAAAGTGACCATATATTTGTAATCTAAGGCTAATAATGTGTTATGAAATTAAAAAAAAAATATTGAAATTTTAGTAAAAAATCTTTTGATTCCGATTTTAGCCAAAAAATAATTTTAAGCTAATTTTGGGGAGAGGATTATGAAAAAAATATTTAAAAAATTCATGCTTTCCTAGTTTTTGGGTTAGAGCAGTTTTTTGCCTATAATTCCAAAGCTTTTGCCCAAATTTAAAAATTGACCAAATTTTGTTGATCTATGACTAAAAATACATATTTGTACAAATTTTCAATAAAATCGGACGCAAAAGCCATTTTCAAGGGTTTTGGATCACTGCCCATACAAAACTTAATAATTGGTTCATTAAAGCCAAATTTTTTTTTTTTAGATTAAACATGGTGGAGAATTTTAAAAATGCAAACCATAAATTTCTATCCCTCACCATTTTTTAGTTAGGATTAACAGAGTCCGTCTAGTTATTTTATTCTCCATATAAGTACTTTTATTAGGCGTTTGAAAGTCGGGGCTTATTTCCAATGTATTTAATGAAGATAATTTTTAAAGGTTATTGAAAAAAGTAGGCCAATCGGCCGATAGCTCCGAGTGAAAGGTATATTTCTTATAGTAATTACTTACTGATACAGACGTATATACAAACGTGTTTTCTTCGCGATTTTTAACGGTAAATTTTCCTTTCAACGACTCGAAACAGACAGTTAAAACGCCTCTGGGATATGTTGGAGCATTGATAGCTAGAGTTATTTAGGACACCCGATAATGAAACCTACCGGATTCCAATTTGATTCTTCAGATTTCTCGCAAAAGTTCCATTATAATTCGCGCTATATGTTAACCAACACCTTATTGGAATCACTTACTTATTGATCTGAACAAATGATTTAATTTATGATTATATTAAGTGGTGATAGTGGTCACCATTGCTGTATCAGCAATTCCCACGATTTTCGAAAAAAAAAAAAAAAAAAAAATGCCAGATAACACTTCTAGCCCATATATTGGACCAGACCAGATCTACATGCGACGCTATATTACATCTCATATCCGAAGCTACCGATAGCATGGAAAAAGGAAATTGCTGCCTTTCAACCTTTTTTGATCTATCTAAATCGTTTGATTGTGTTTCGCCCGAAATTCTCATTGAAAAAATAAAAAAATAGATTCGACGAAGTTAGCTCTTCTTTGATAGAATCCTTCCTTATCAACAGAATCCAATTAGTTTGTGTATGCAAGTCCAAGTCGAGTCGAAGATGAGTCATTTTCCACTCGAGATCGGTGTTCCACAAGGGCCTATTCTTGCAGCATTACTATTTATTATATACGTGAACGGCTTTCCATCCGCTGTAAATAATATGTGTATTATACGACATGGTAATATACATTTTGTACCACCGATAAACGTTGCTTCGGTCCAAGGTAGGTACACCATTTGCCACAGTCAACATTCGGAATGCGTCCGCGCACTTAATTTTGTTTTTCACACAAAAATTGATACAGATTCTTTGATCCATTTTTTGATATAGGCAAAAATCGAAGACGAGCCAAAACACGTGCAAGCAAAGCAACTGTCAAAAATTAACTGAACATTCAAAATGGCCGAACTTGTCGGCATAAGTGAGAGACATGAGTACCAACATAACGCCACAAAAAAATCGAAAATCGAATATACGTAACCCGCGTAAATTCAAAATTCGCGATTCTTTTTGAACAGACCTCGTATGCTGATGACACTAGCATAATACTTACTTACTTACTTAATCCTGAAGCCTTTCTACCTTACGGTGTAAGGCTGCTAACATAATAGTGACATCTAATTCCTTAGAAAGTACGATAAGTAAAAATAACGAAGTTGTTAGCAAAGCCAAACTGTGGTTTACATCAAACGGCCTCATCTTAAATGATAGCAAAACTCAACACCTCCTATTTGCATTAAGAAACCATAATTTTGACACTCCAGATTCTTCGTAAATTTCTTGGGTGTTCATGCGTTTTTTCTTCGGGAGAGATTAGATGACTTTTTTTTATCAAGACAGACACTTGCTTTAGAAATAATTAGATGGAAATACATACAGAAAATAGTTAGGAAGACTGGTTCAATTTAAAGGATTCCATTTATAGGTGGCTCACGATTTTATTTTTCCTCACATGACCAAGGTGTGAAAATAGAAAAAAAGAGGTTTTAGTGAATTTTCGAATGAAATTGTGTAATCGAAATTTTTTTTGTAAATTTATTATATGTTGAAACCAATGTTTTCAAAATTTCATTGTCACCCATGATTTTTTTACTCCAGCATACACCTCTAATGATAATAATAAAAATAAGGATGGCCGTTTTTCAAAACTAATTAATTGGCCAGAAAACCGATACCAACCCTATTAAAATTTATATTACTAATGAAAAGCTCGATGTACACAATGACGAAAAAAACCTGCCATTATAAATGCGTTGAAATATTTAAATATTTTATGGATAGACATATATCTTTTCAATATATTTTAAATATTATTGCAAAGAAGAAGTTCCAAATCGACTTATACCGCGAAATAGTTCAGATTTTATTTATTGAATCTTGTTTTTTTTTAAACCTAAACAATTCTTACAAAATACAGCTTCACGGAATACAATTGACGAACTGATTGAATGCGTACTAATTGCATTTAATGCATTAAACATACAAACTCTTGATAATGCTTTTCTAACATTGCAAATTTGTCAGAAACAACTATGTTAGTAAAAGGAGAGAATTTCTTTAAGATTCCGCACATTAATAAGGCAAAACTTCATCGTGAGGGACGATTACAAACAACATTAATATGTTCCTTGCTATGGAGACAGCCACGTCCTTGTTAAATTAAAACTTTTTGTATTGCACAGCCCAACAGCCATTTTGGTGCCTGCGATTTAACTGTTTCTAGGTAATTTTTGGGTGCAGAATCCAAAATAGCCGTCAGATTTGGTCTATCAGATCTAGTTTTTGAGATACGCTATATTGGCCTCTTTTAAAATAAAATCATCTTATTGTTTAACATTTCACGTTATTACCATTGGTTCCAACTGCTAGTTAAAAACAAAAAATACAAAGTAAGGTATTTATTTCATAAAGTAGATAAATATATATTCTTCATTTATCACTTAAAAATATTCTTTTATACGATTTTCTAGCATGGGGTTTACCAGGACAGTCTCGCTGAAGAATCCAACAGTAGTCGGCCATCATGTGGCTATCTCATCTTCCTTGATATCATCTTCACCGATCTTCCATAATTTTAATGTCCTGAAAGAATATTTCCCCTTTCGTCACTAAAATCATCTAGGTTTTCTGGTAACCGATGTAAGTAGTTGTGGAGATAATGAACTTTTATGCTCATGTAACAATCGAGAATATTAAAGTTGGAAAGCATATTTTCCACTAATTCTATGTAATTCTCTGCCTTATGTTTTCCAAGAATATTTTGAACTACTTGAAGAAATTAACACCAAGCATTATATTCAATCTCATTAGGTATTCAATTAGGTAAATTGTGGATCTTTAATAAGCTGCCTTATCTGAGGACCATAAAATATTCCGGCTTTCAGTTTTTCCGTGCTAATCCCAGAAAATTTACGTGTGAAGTAGCCAAAACAAAGTCCATCTCGATTTAAAACCTTCACAAATTGTTTCATCAGCCTCATCTTGATATATAAGGGTGGAAATATGTTTTTCTCTCTCGCAACCAAGTTTTTTGATTACGTTTTATTTTTCTTGAATCATGACATTTCTTAAAGCCCAATTTCTTTTAACCCAGGGCTGATCCTTAGCTCTGCTGTCCCAAAGACATAAAAAACAAGGATATTTTGTATATTCACTTTACTTTACAAGGAGGAAATTTAGCATTTTTAGATAAAAAACTAAAATAAATTAGTTTGTATCTCAAAAACTAGAGCTGCTACGAAAAAAGCCAGGTATTTTTGGAATCAGCGCATCAAAAATATCCAAAATCAGTTCTTACTTTTCCGGCACCAAGAGAAAAATTTCATTTTTAGAGTTTTGTAGGTATGACCAAAAAACCCTTATACCGTCATTTTGTCGTCTGTCTGTCTGTCTGTTCGGTAAAAATTGTAGCCAAACGGCTAAACCTAGAGAGTTGAAATTTGGCATGCTTATACAACTTTTTGATCCGCACATAGGAAAAATACTAAAACATCTAAAAAACATATCCCTCTAAAAATATAAACAAACATGTGCTCATCGAAAAAAAAAAATTTTTTTTTTAAATTCTGAGTAGGGTATCAAATGAAAGCCCTTAGTACGTGGATTAACGATCAAAATTTTATTTTTGCAAAATAAATTATTTTGATGCGATTTTTGCCAAAATTGTGCAAAAAATTTTTTGTCCCACACTGTTAGGCCCAGATGGTTTAAACTAAAAATCTGAAAAAATTCTAAGTAATGTACATTGGTGTGAACCGGAATAGTACAACAGGAATTTTTGATCAGATTATGTTTTTAGAAAATAACGCATTTTTTGTGTTTTTAAATAAAATATGTTAACTATTTAATACGTTGTGTAACATACCACATCAGTAGCTCTCGTGGCGTGGTTGGATTAGTCGTACGCTTAATAATATAAGAAACTTGCAAACTAGGGTTCGAATCCTGTTTTTATTTTTTGTTTTTTTTTTGCATTTTTATTTTGTTTAAATTATTTTGTTATAGTAGTTATATTTGGTAAATGTTGCATTTAATTTTTAAAAGCGTAAATTTAATAACCAGTGGAAAGTGTTGAAATTATAATTTAATTCTATGTTTGACGAAATCAAAGGGCGGGACTTATGATGTAAGCAACCAATGGAAACCATAGGTGCAATTTTCAAAATCTTAATGAACTTTGCTATATAAAAAAAATACTGCATATATTTAGAAACTTAAATAATGGTATTAGGCATTCGAATTAAAATTCATAAAAAAATATTTTGACATAAAATTTGTTTTGGCATCCCAAATAATCATCATTCAGTTACTAAATACCTGCAAAACCCAGAAATGTCTGAAAATTCACACTTCACATCAATTTTTTGGACAGTGTATTCTTTGTTTTACTACATATTTGTAACTATTTCATGAATAAAATCATTCTAATTAATTAAAATTGTAAATGTATCATAATTACGGACAAGAAATAAATCAAAATGTATACCATATTTTCGGACTGAGGGACTAGTAAATATAAACTGTTTTTCTGTTTTTATCAACCCTTTCCAGATGCGTCCTTTGTTTTTTCTTTAACAAAATGGCCACTGTACTTGATAGTTGTGCATCTGGCGATGTTGCGTAATAGGATATTTGCTACCTGTTTCTAAAGATTTACGATCTATTTTATTGCTAAGAATACACTTTCTATGCATATAGATGATATGGTTTTTGCCGAGTGGGACTGTCTTATGCCTATGAATAAATTCAATAAAATGTCATTAGCACAATATTTTCTTAATGTCAAATATAATCGATGTTTTATTTTTTTGTTGGTTTAATTAGTAATTGTTTAAATGTTAAGGCAGGGCTGGATTAGGAGATTCGTGGGGATCGGTTTTGAAACCAATGGTTATTGATTTCACAGTATTGTCAACATGTGCTCTGCATCAGCTCTTGTATTCTCATTTTACAAAAATGATACAAAATTTATGTGAAGTGTGAATTTTCACACATTTCTGAGTTTTGCAGGTATTTAGTAACTAAATGTGGATTATTTGGGATGCCAAAACAAATTTTATGTCAAAATATTTTTTTATGAATTTTAAATTCGAATGCCTAATACCATTATTTAAGATTCTAAATATGTGCAATATTTTTTTTATATAGCAAGTTTCATTAAGATTTTGAAAATTGCGCCTATGGCTTCCATTGGTTGCTTAAATCATAAGCCCCGCCCTCTGATTTCGTCAAACATAGAATTGAATTATAATTTCAACACTTCCCACTGGTTATTAAATTTACGCTTTTAAAAATTAAATGCAACATTTACCAAAATATAACTAGAATTTTGACAAAATAATTTAAACAAAATAAAAATGCAAAAAAAAACAGAAAAAATAAAATTAACAGGATTCAAACTCTGGTTTACAAATTAAGTTACATTATTAAGCGAACAACAAAACCAACTATGCTACTAGAGCTACTGATCTGGTGTGTTACATAGCGAATTAAATATTTAACATATTTTAGTTAAAAACACAAAAAATGCGTTATTTTCCGAAAACATAATTTGATCAAAAATTCCTGTTGTACTATTCCGGTTCACACCAATGTACATTACTTAGAATTTTTTCAGATTTTTAGTTTAAACCATCTGGGCTAAAGGGTGTGGGACAAAAATTTTTTTGCACAATTTTGGCAAAAATCGCATCAAAATAATTTATTTTGCAAAAATAAAATTTTGATCGTTAATCCACGTACTAAGGACTTTCATTTGATACCCTACTCAGAATTTAAAAAAAAATATTTTTTTTTTTCGATGAGCACATATTTGTTTATATTTTTAGAGGGATATGTTTTTTAGATGTTTTAGTATTTTTCCTATGTGCGGCTCAAAGAGTTGTATAAGCATGCCAAATTTCAACTCTCTAGGTTTAGCCGTTTGGCTACAATTTTTACCGAACAGACAGACAGACAGACAGACAGACAGATAGACAGACGACAAAATGACGGTATAAAGGTTTTTTGGTCATACCTACAAAACGCTAAAAAGACATCGAAAATTACCGCCCAACCTCAAAACTTTGTATTATTGAGAGAGTATTGAAACAGATTATTTGCAAGTATTTATTTTCTTTTGTTTAATCCGAAATCATTTTAGAACAGTATGGCTTTGTTGAGGAGAGAGGGGAGCAATACACGATATCGGTGCATGATAGGTATATGCTTTCCTGGACTTTTTTAGATCTAGTTAAGATCTAGATTTTTTGTATACATTATATCAATATATCTCTTAAGGTTTAGCATGCGTAATTAATTTGAACTGCACGGAGAGTGAAAAATTATGGTTTCCCCCCATAACGCTCCCTAAGGGGACATGGACGAAGTTGGAACCCTCACTAAAGCCGTCCTCATTATTTTACCCCCCTGTACTAAATTTGGTGAAAATCGGTCCATCCGATTGGCTTTGCATAAAAGACAATCAAACAAAAAGAAATTGATTTTTATATATAAAGATTTAATATACAATATGTAATATAAACATTATCGTTTACACTTGTTGCGTTTACTGTAATTATTGTAAATTCAATGTTTTAATAGTTGTTATTTTTGTGTTTCAGATTGTATGTTCGTTGTTAGGACAACCTAAAAGGGGTTAAAGCCCCTTGGACTCCTGTATCAAGAGAACTTCTATCTAGTTCCTAGTTACTAGTGCAATATTTTGTTATCGTGTGGTGATTTCGTGACCTCTGTCGGCCATAGAGTGAACTCTTTGAGTGACTTAAAACTTAAGTTGTCTAGTGCCTAGAACAGCTAAGGTAAAGTAACAGTTTACATAAGCTTACTTATTTATTTTATTACTGATAAGTGTATGGTAGGGCTTGGATGGATCGAGATAGAGCTATTTGATTGGGATGTTTTCTTAGGTTGGCAGAGGTTAACATTGGTTTGTCTCTCACGAATTATTACTCCAAATAGACGGGTACTGTACAACAGTTATCCAACATCAACTTACCTACTCCTTATTACCTGTTTATCATTTTTAACTAACTTATTTACTATTTTTTCATATTTAGAAGGAGTTCAGGGGTACTCTGGATGGTCAGGGACCTCAAAGAGTTGTGTTAGTTTTGACTCTGGATGGTCAATGACCTCAAAGAGTTGTGTTAGTTTTGACTCTGGACGGTTAGGGACCTCAAGAAGTTTAGGGGAACTCTGGATGATCAGGGACCTCAAAGAGCTGGGTTAGTTTTGTTTGACTCTGGATGGTCAGGAACCTCAAAGAGCTGGGTTAGTTTTGTTTGACTCTGGATGGTCAGGAACCTCAAAGAGTTGTGTTAGTTTCGACTCTGGATGGTTAGGGACCTCAAGGAGTTCAGTGGAACTCTGGATGGTCAGGGACCTCAAAGAGTTGTGTTAGTTTTGACTCTGGATGGTCAGGGACTTCAAGGAGTTTAGGGGAACTCTGGATGGTAAGGGACCTCAAAGAGTTTTGTTAGTTTCGACTCTGGATGGTTAGGGACCTCAAGGAGTTCAGTGGAACTCTGGATGGTCAGGGACCTCAAAGAGTTGTGTTAGTTTTGACTCTGGATGGTTAGGGACCTCAAAGAGTTGTGTTAGTTTTGACTCTGGATGGTTAGGGACCTCAAAGAGTTGTGTTAGTTTCGACTCTGGATGGTTAGGGACCTCAAAGAGTTGTGTTAGTTTCGACTCTGGATGGTTAGGGACCTCAAGGAGTTCAGTGGAACTCTGGATGGTCAGGGACCTCAAAGAGTTGTGTTAGTTTTGACTCTGGATGGTTAGGGACCTCAAGGAGTTCAGTGGAACTCTGGATGGTCAGGGACCTCAAAGAGTTGTGTTAGTTTTGACTCTGGATGGTCAGGGACTTCAAGGAGTTTAGGGGAACTCTGGATGGTAAGGGGCCTCAAAGAGTTGGGTTAGTTTTGTTTGACTCTGGATGGTCAGGAAGCTCATGGAGTGGGGCAAAATTAACATTATGTTTAATTTTCTCTGCTTTATTTTGCAATTATTAAATTTGGTGGGATCTGAATAAACTTATTAATAGATCATTTTAGTGTAGTTACAAATGTCAAACTGGCATTGTAAAATAGTAGTAGTTGTAGGACAACCGGTAAATTGATGTTTATGGGATTATTTTTTATACATAATGTTCGCAAAAGTTTTTTTACAGTTGCGAGTTTTGGGTGTCGTAGGTGTAAAGGTACAGTGTATTTTTATCAATTCCCAGCTATATTAAAACATAAGTTTAAAGTAAATTTA
Organism: Liopterus haemorrhoidalis; assembly: GCA_963971575.1. NCBI lineage: Eukaryota > Metazoa > Arthropoda > Insecta > Coleoptera > Dytiscidae > Liopterus > Liopterus haemorrhoidalis. The sequence continues at coordinate 3,364,432 of OZ020612.1, read as the reverse complement.
AATCATTATCGTAGTACAAAAGGCGTCAGTAATGGATCACAGCATCTAAGAGAGAAGATATATCTGAATCTAAATTAATATATGCTTTTGTTTGTAGTATTTATTATTATTTTTTTTTGAATTTTTAGGTATTTTTATATATGCCAGTGCCACTCAATTTAATTTACTTACATAATAAAGCAACTAAAAAAAGTTGACTCATTTGACAATACTCTAAGTAAGGATAAAAAAATCCCACCCAGGTACCTTGTTTAAATTTTAGGATTATGGGGACGTTTAGTAAAAAATGTGTGTGCATAAAAAAACACAAAATTGCCAAGCAACGCATTACATTGCTAGCTATTTTTGTGTTTTAGCGTAAGCTAAATCCTAGAACTAAAACTAACTAAAACTAGAAAATTAAAACTAAAACTAGATGTAAATCTAGTTTTAAGACTTATGCAACCGGACATAGATGTTTATAAAATATAAAAATCACACAAAATAATAAACGCCTATCTCCAGGGCCGTAACTAGCTTTTTTCGGGCCCTGGACACGATTTTATAATTGGACCTCCCTAAACACTATATGATACAAGTGATGTTCTAAAAAAGTCTTCACTTTTAAAATACAAATGATGCCAAAAAAAAAGTCTTCACTCAAATATTATTATTATACTTCCAATATTTTCCTTTCTCGGCCCTCCCGTCGATCTGGTTCCCGGGCATGTGCCGCTTTTGCCCCTGCCTAGTTACGGCACTGCCTGTTTAAATTTCTGCAGGTACTTGATTAAAATAATTTGCATTATCCTAGCGTATTATTACCTAGCGTTACCATTTATTAGCGTATTATTACCTAGCCCAGTGATTGGGAAACTTTAGAGGATAAAGAGCCAAATTCACCTTTTACGGCAACTGGAAACATTTTAAAGAGCCATAATTTTGTTTAGATAAATGACTTTTAGAATATTTTCTAAATTTTATTCCTTATCAATTTAATTTGAAGAGCCATACAAAGAGCCGTATGTGGCTCGCGACCCACGGTTTGCCGACCCCTGACCTATCCTAAACTAATCCAACCAAAGGCAGCCATCACTAGTATATGGCACCCTCCATACAAAAGCCAAATTAGCGCACTACTTTTCTTGCACTAAAAAAAAAAAAAAACCTTACCTTGCTTACCGCATCCCTGAATCGTAAACTAGCCAAGTCTAATCGAATATACCCATATCCTAATTTAAGTTAACCTAACCTATTCTACCATACAGCTAAAAATGTAACATCTTATAAACGATCCAAAAAAAATGTTAACCTTAAAAAAGTTAAATCTGTTAGAGCCATCTAGTCAGTCTAGTCCTGGCTTTTGTACAATTACCTTTAGTGTGAGAAGTATAATGCACTTGATCGGTCAATCCAGTGCGAATTAATTAAATGATAGAATCGGAAGGTTGTTGCATAGAGAGCATTGAGCATTGAGCATAGAACAGAGACAGTGGCTGGCTTGAATTGTGAATTGACATGCAACCTTGGTTAGGTCAATAGAACAGGCGGTGGGTAGACGAACTGCGCATATATGTCATACATACATCATAACCATTCACATCCACGGATAAACACACGCGCCATTTCTCATCATCTGCCCATACTCGAATAGTTGCTTTATACAAAATTAGGAGCGTCAGAGATTGCTTCTGTTACCTGTACATACCTATTTCTTGTACGAGGGATGTTTCCAAAGTTATGGGAATTAAGCTATAATTTTTATTATTTTTGTTAATTTTCGTCAATATTACAATGTAGTTTTTCAACATAATCTACATTTAACTGAATACATTTATCCCAACGATAAACTAATTTTTTTAAGCCGTCCTCAAGTTGACGACAAGTATCAGACATATTGAGTTTCTGTTCTGGTCCCAACAGCCTTGGCACCCAGCGCGGCGAAACCTTGCTAACGCTCAAACAATCATGCAAGATGTCATGAACTTGTCGTGTACCTATCCCTAAGCGCACACTAATTTGACGAATAGTCATTCGCCTGTCCTCTTTCAGTACGTCTTCGACGGCAGTAGTGTTTCTTTCATTTACCGACGTGCTTGGGCGCCCACTGCGTGGATCGTCTTCTAGTGATGTTCTACCGGTTTTAAAACGATCGATCCACCGATAAACAGTACTTTTGGATTCTGCAGACTCACCAAATACTCCTTGCAGAAGCTGAATAATAATGTTTTCACACCTTTACACAAAAAGAAAATTATTGCTCTTTGAGATTTTGCTGCGTTTTCCATGGTTACAAAAACAGTGCTATGAAAACGCGTCTATATCAGTCGAACACCTAAATCAGACTGAACAATATTGCACTAGATAGTTGCATAAACATGTCAAGACTTGTCTGGCATCAATAACATTGCCTATAAGTTCTGCGTAATTTAATTATAGCACAATTCCTAGAATTTAGGAAACACTCCTCGTATATATTAGTGTAAAATGTAATTTGTACTCATTGCAACTGTGAAAATAGCGTGAGCCGAAACTGCAGTCAGTAAAAATAGAAGTTCGTTAAACAAAAAATGTTTTCTTTCAACCTCTCAAGTATACAATGTTGTTTAACAATTTTTCAGAGCAAAATTCTACATAACAAAATGTTATCAATTTATAATATTGAGAAAACCTTGTTGATGGTATTTTGTCTGTTGGTTAAGGAAGCCTGCCAAAGGATAATAGATACAGAGTTGTTTACTGAATGTAAAAATAAACATGAAAGGCGATTGTCCTTTCTATGTCCGATAAATAAAATTAGGTCGCAAACATAACACCATGTTTCGGCCAACTAATATCACTGATATCTTATGCAATGTTATACTATTCAATATGGCATATAAGGCGCGAAATTTAAATTTAAACTTCGTATTGGTAAATAGTTTTTTAATATTTATACCCATAAGAAGCCTCTTTAAATACGTTTAGCACAGGAAGTTGTTATAAATATACTAATTTAAAATCTGTATTTTAGTTTTTGTATTTTTGTTTTTACTGAGATTTACAGATAGAATAGCAGATTCACACATTTAAACGTTACCTTCAGAATGTGAAGACAGAATTACACTAGGCAACAATACAGCAGTGATAGAAACACAGTTGGCCATTTGTTGCTATTTTTATATTTAAAGTAATTTATGTTGCACCTTGCAATTATTATTTGAGAACTATTGTAATTTATGCTGTTTGTAGTGTTACAAGGATCGAACCGGGGGGGGGGGGGGGATCACGGGGCTTGAACCAATTATTAAAATGGCATTATCTACTATTACTTATTCCATGACATTTGGTCATCTAGGGTTACCATACCATACGTCCCGGTTTTCAACATATGTCCCGGTTTTTTAGTATCTAGTCTTTTTTTTTTTTTTTTTTTTGCTAATCACTTCTATTTTAAGAGTAAGAACCTTTTTTTCTCATCACTTCTATTTTGGGAGTGAAGACTTTTTTTTTGCTCATCACTTCCATTTTGGGAGTGAAGGCTTTTTTGTTTGCTCATCACTTCTATTTGGGAATGAGGACCTTTTTTTTTTTTTGCTCGTCACTAGTATTTTTGGAGTCCCTGTCCCGGTTTGGCGCACAAAAAATATGGTAACCCTAGTCATAACAGTATATTAAAACAAAAGTTTTATAAGGTATATGATTTTGCCGCATGCGTCGAAGTTAGAAAACGAGTCGTGAAGCGACGAGTTTTCTAAATATTTAATATGTTATATAAGACAGTAAACCAGTATACCTTCATGGTGTAGTGCAGTGTTTCTCAACCAAAAACGCACCGCGGACCTGTAAAATATATAATTTTCTAACGCGGACCACCTATAATAATTGTTGGTTAATTTTTTGCAAGAAAACAAATTTATTTAATGTGCTACTAAATACATTTATTTTATTTGTAGAAAATCACAGAAAGTTTCCAGAAAATAAACAAAATGTGCATAAGAAATAAAAAAAACAACGCAAAAAATACTTACAAAAACTTTCGCGGACCATTAAAATTTTTCTACGGACCAACTGTTGAAAAACACTGGTGTAGTGGTTAGACATCTCGCTTCCTGTCAGAATTTTATTTTTTGTTTTGTTTTTTGCCTTTTTATTTTGTTTAAATTATTTGGTCAAAATTCTAGTTATATTTTGGTAAATGTTGCATTTAATTTTTAAAAGCGTAAATTTAGTAACCAGTGGGAAGTGTTGAAATTATAATTTAATTCTATATTTCAATGTATACTAAATCAGACGGGCGGAATTTATGACTTAAAACAACCAATGGAAGCCATAGGAGAAATTTTCAAAATCTTAATGAACGTTACTATATAAAAAAGAATACTGCACGTATTTAGAAACCTAAATAATGGTATTAGGCATTCGAATTAAAATTAACAAAAAAATATTTTAACATAAAATTTGTTATGGCATCCCAAATAATCATCATTCACTTACTAAATACCTGCGAAACCCTGATATGTGTGGAAATTCACACTTTACATCAAATTTTTTATTCGAATAGAATTACAATTCACTATTGTCTCCCTCAAAATAACTTCCTTGAGAAGTCACACAGTGCTGGAGACGGTTCTTCCAATCCTCATAGCAGTGCTGGAACTCGAGTACTGGAATAGCTTTCAGCTGGTCAGTTACGGACGTTTAAATGTTTTCGAGTGTCCCAAAATGACGTCCCTTAAGGTGATTTTTCAATCTTGGGAAGAGGAAAAAGTCACAAGGACTCAAGTTAGGCGAATAAGGAGGCTGAGGAGCCAAAGGAATGTTTTTACTGCTTAAAAACCCGTTTATTGAAATTTCAGATTTTTCTCATACCCAATTCATTGGTCAAAATTTGATGAACGGTAGTGTGAGTCAAATTCAACTCTTCCCCATCATTCTGACTGTTAACCTACGATCTGAACGTACAAGATGCCGGATTCTGTCGACATTTTCATCGGTTCTTGAAGATGAAGGCCTTCCGTTGCGTGATTCTTCTTCAATCAAGTATCTTCCTTCTGAAAATGCCTTAAACCATCAAAAAACCAGTGTCCTGGACAAAACACTGTCTCCGTAGGCCTGCTGAAGTTTTGCAAAAGTTTCTGTTGCACTGTGCCCAAGTCTGAAGCAAAACCTGATAGCACACCGTTGCTCGAAAAGAATGTCACTCATTTTAGAACGCACTAGAAAAAACTGTTTTACTAAAAAATAGCTACGGACAATAAAATTACTCTAGCGAGTTCAACTCGTACTGAAGACGTTTATGTTCATCTGCCGCCTTTCCAAGTCCCGCGTCCCAAATGTTGCCAGATCAAGCGCTATTTTGCTAGTACGGTTACTTAATTTATACACCTCGTATATATTTTCAAGGTTTTTTTCTTATTTTTTTTTACTTCTACGATTACGCGTAGCGATTGCAATGCCTTTCAGTTTATTTTGATTCACAAATTCTTGTATTTTAATAGTTAGTGTTTTTGTAGTTTTGTGTTAGTTGTACGTTGTGATCGGTACTTTGTAGTGAGATGCACGCATGCCAGGGACCTTCACTTTACGTAACTTAGCCGAGATTAATTAGCACATATCCTCGTAACCGCTCTGAAGGTTTTCCGTCTATTTACAGTCGCGCATCCGGTCATTCAGTACATACTTCAGAACACTGACTGCCTCCTTGTACAACTCCCTCTACCCCCCATCCCAGCGACTCTCCACCCCTCTAACTACGCCCATGGACATCTCAACAGGATCATAAAAAAAAAAAAAAATTGTGAAGTGTGAATTTTCACACAGTTCAGGGATATCTATTTAATAAGTGAAGGATTTATTGGGCACGTCCATATATACATACAAACGAAGGACAGGGAAACGAAGCGTCGTAAAGAGATAAAGTTTATTCTGTACCAAAATATATATTTAAAAGCGATGTTATGTTAAAGAATCTGGCTAGATTTGTGTGTTATAAGATAAGCCAAAATCTGATCTTCAATTAACACCGCCAGTAGACCTAGAATTACAATTCAATATTGTCTCCCTCAAAATAACTTCCTTGGGAAGCTACACAACGCTGGAGACGGTTCTTCTAATCCTCATAGCACTGCTGGAACTCGGATACTGGAATAGCACTGTAGTGTACATATTGTTGATATCTCTCAGGTCATCTTCTAGTACGATGTTTTTTGGAATAATTGAAACTTGATTTACACCATGTGAAACCTTTTGAGGAAGAAAAAAATCAAAGATATGGGAGTCGAACAAAATATGGTTTTAAATAGAATAACTTTATTGTACATTTTGGACTTTGTTAATCATTTAATGCGCTTTTCTATCGCCTCAGTACCGTGTGTTTCCCCCACGAGTCCTTACGACTGCAGTCATTCACATTCCCATACTTCTTATGAGGTCATCAATCAGTTCTTGGGGCAGTCTGTCCCATTCCTGAATCAGTGCGGCTCTTACCTCTTTTCTGTTTTGAACAGCTGGAATTCTTGACCAAAGTCTTCTGCCTAGTATGTCCCACACATGTTCAATCGGGTTGAGGTCAGGGGAGCACGCCAATCCATTGTTGTTATATCAACTTGATGGGCGCCCATTAACCTGCATTAGGGTGTATATTTCTCCGATATATGAGGCAAAAGGTACAACATGGTCTTGAAGAATATCTCTGATGTACCTATCTGCAGTTAACGCTCCGCCATCAATCACCACTAACTCTGTGTGAGCTCCCAAGCATATTCCACCCCACACCATAATTGAACCTCCACCAAAAGATACAGTAGTAGCAAAATTAAATGCATTTTGTTCTTCTTGGCGTCGATATAATCTTCGTTCATTGTTTAGTAGAGCATTCAAAGCTATCTAGATATAGGCTACAAAATAATAAAATTAAAAAAAAAACATAATTTTCAATATGTTCCTTTAAATTTGCCGGTGTGTGTAGTTTCGCATTTAAAATATATTCTTACAGAAATATTTCTTTCTTCATGATTTAACGTCGCTGAATTGGCTATCGCCTAGTTTGTATTACCAATTCGACAGTCCTTAAGTTGCCGTTGCCGAGTTGATTGTCGCGAAGTTGAGCATCGCCGATTTGACCGTTGTTGATTTGACCGTCGTCGACTTGACCTATTCCTACCGACCTATGGCAGTTCATTGATGAACAGAATTAAAAATCTATGTTTACAATAATGTTATTTTGAAGTAACGATTTCTAGAATGCCTTTTCCATGAGTGTTGCGATATTTTTATAGATATCAGTTGAATTTTGTTTTTGAATGTCATGTTATCGTTGTCAGACTGTCATTGCAACTGATATGAAATGAGCAATGCGTTGACCTCCGCAAGTCGCGAGATTTATTAACCTATCAAGGTCAAAATTATTTACGTCTCGACTGCAGATTGATTGGCGAATCCGTCACTGCAACTGTTGACCCTGCAACACCGACACACACACATACATACATCACTTAAAAAAAAAACGGGCCGCAAAAGTGCACATAATAAAAATAGTCATTGTTCTGGATACCTACGAAATCCTCATGTATCAAAATCCCCTCTTTTTAGTATAATTTCAATTTTAAAATCTTTAATACATTTATACATGAAACATATTATTTTTTCCTTCCCACGATTTGTAATCTTTCCTCCACGTTTAAAAATTAATTTAATTAAATTTCTCAACAAAGACAATTTCGTCTCCTTTTCTCATTAGACCTCATCATTAATTCTGGGAAAGAGTTTATTGTTTCATATCATTCCAATAAACTGAGAAAAAAAAATATTTTGTCACCAGTCTGCATTTTTATGAATTGCTTTAGAAATGATAGTTTTTTCGATCATTTTAAGTGATTATTATGTGAAGGTCTTCTTCTTTGTGCACTATCAGTCGGGTTGACTCTTGTGAAGATATTATTACGATGATTCTGACGCTATCCGATTCAGGATCGAATGCAGTGCTAGAGATGGTTCGTTCATGAACCGGTTCACTGACTCGGGTCAAGTGTAAGTTTGCCAGCTAACCAAATTTAAACCTGCATACGACTCACTGCATGATTTCAGGGATTCGATTGGACGTTTATGGGCTGTAAGCTCTGACTAGAGATGGCAATAAAAATTAATTAATCGATTAATTGATCATTTGTTTAATCGAAATGTTATAATTGATTTTCGATTACCGTAATTTTCGGACGCACCCCAAATTGATGAGACAATTTTTAGAAAAAATATTTATTATTACTATTACTTGTACCAGCAACATTATGTTCATTTTCACTCTCTGTACTATCAATCGTCTCGTTAATGTTACTGTTCGTATTATTTTCGTCTGAACTATCAATCTCTTCAAGAACCAAGTCATCTTCGATACTATCCAATGCGTTGCTTATACCGCATTTCTTAAAAGACTTTATAATCGTCTTTTCTTTTACAGCTTCCAATGAATTTTTTATCCAGATACTTCTGAAATTGACTGTTTCATTCGCCTGTTGCTAACATCGTGATTTGGCTTTATCATCCGTTTGTTCCACTCTTCCCGCATAAAATTATTAAATGGTTTATTAATCGACACATCAAAGGGTGGTTGACTTGTAAATCCTTCAGAAATGACAGCTAATTCTGTATTCATATCTATTATATTTTCTTGGTTGATTCTGTTTTATGCGCTCTGAATTGATTCCACACTAACATCACACACTTTTTAAACGTACCTATACATTCGGACCATAAGACGCACCCTAATTTTAAGACGATTTTTCTGCGTAAAAAGGTGCGTCTTATGGTCCAAAAAATACGGTAAATTGGAAGAAAAATCGATTAATCGATTATGAAATATAAAAAAAAAACATTTATAAAAAATGGGACTGTCTTAATGATGTGTCTTAAAGGCTGCTATAAAATTATTTAACTGTTTTAGGAAACTATAAGTAATGGGAGCTAATACAATGTCTGCATAAACAAATATTTTTTGTTGCTAATTAAACAGGCTATAACAATAAATAATGTCCGTTTGAACGAAGACTATTTAATATCACTGTTAAAATAAAAATTGCCATTAATTACCCATCTTAGAGATTTCTATACTCTCACAAGTCTTTTTTTTTTGAAATAAAATTAAAATGTAGCCGGAAGACGTTGTACGAGCTGCGCCATTACATGAAGATGGCCGCAGTATTGGAATATTGCTGGTGTTTTGGATGGAGCTAAAAACTCTGAACTCGAACCACAAGCTCTCAAAACGACTGATTTCTTACCCTAATTGTTCTACGCGATCGTGAATGATTCTTAACTTTTCTCGTCATTTCGAAGAAGATCGAAATTTGGCAATTTCATCATGAACTGTCCAAATATGACTGCGGAAACAAGGGCTTGTATCCAGAATTCTTGTAACTTGTCACGCTTTTCTCGAAAACTATCGAGTTGGTAGATTGTGTTTGGTTTGTGAGCATTTGAATTGACTGGGCCCAAACTTAAGCAGCATATTGTGCAGAAATAAGTAGCGGTTGAGTTTAATCCTCCAGATGGACGAGAACGAGTGTTCTGAAGGCTTAGTAAGCTAGGGACTTTATTGAAAAGAAGAGAGCAAAATCATCTTCCGACCAGTGTTTCAACAATACAACTAAGTAATTTCTTGAAAATAAAATAAAATTATCTGTTAATAATAAATTAATCGATTAATTATTAATTAATCTAAATTAAAATTATCATAGGATTAATCGATTAACTGAAACAAAATAATCGATTATTTCAATCATTCGATTAATCGTTGCTATGTCTACTCACACGGGTACTTGTATAAGGGTCGCAACTGGGACTACACGGTGATATACCAAAGAGTTTACTGTATAATCTATAGTATAAGTATAGTGCCTATTGGTATTGATTATTTTGTCCTATATTTAAAATAGTTAACACATATATTGACGGTATTTTGTTATCGTTTATTAATACCGAGATACTGTAATATCTTATCTGAGCTGGAGACGTCCCATTTGTCATTGTCTCTGCAGCTAATTTCTCTCTACAACTTTTATAAATTAAGAAAATACATAAACTTGTGTACTCTGATTATTTTTATCAAAAAAAATATTTGTTATGTTCTGTGTTTTTCATTTGATAAGGAAAATATTGTTTAAAATGCTATTTCGTGGAATATAACAAATCATAAATTTATATATCTTGGAGATGTTATGATGAACGAGTTCAAAATTTAGACAGAAGAATTCAAAGCAGAAAGCCTAAAAAAATAAGGACAGTACCTTGATTCATAGTGAAGATTAGAGATGGGTCGTTCATGAACGAACCGGCTCACTGAGCCGGCTCAGTACACTGACCGAAGTGACACGGTTCACCAAATTGAAATGAGCCGGCTCACGGCTCACTGTATAGTTTCAAGTTTCAAGGATACGATTGGTCGGGCGATTGTGAACAGTGACCGGAGTGATCCGGATCTGGATCGATGTCATGTTGAACTTCGCGAGAACTTGGCTTGTAATGTATTATCATAAAGTGTATTTTGTCATCAATTTGTAGGGCAGTTTATTTGAAACTAATAGGGTTAGTCTGTATTTTCTTACAACCATACTATATAAAAATATTAAAAATATTGCCCAAATCCCAGATGTCCGATTTATAAGGGCAATAAACATCGCCATAAACTTAACACATCTGGTTTAAAATACAGTAGCTACATAAAGTGAATTGCTTGTTTCAAAAATGTTAGATATGAGTCGGGGCTAAGCGACGTTCTACCTACGACCGGACGACCGGCAACTGACTGACCTGTGTCTCGGGATCATGTTTAAAAGAACCGGCTCTAAGCAAGAGTCGGCTCTAAGCGACGTTCTACCTCTAAGCTCTAAGCGACGTTCTACCGAACGACCGACCGACCTGTGTCTCGGGATCATGTTTACAAGAACCGGCTCTGAGCAAGAGTCGGTTCTAAGCGACGTTCTACCTACGACCGACCGACCTGCGCCTCGGGATCATGTTTACAGTTAATATATTGCAAGAATCGGCTATAAGCAAGAGCCGGCTGTAAACGACGTTCTACCTACGACCGAACAACCGACCGACCTGTGTCTCTGAATCATATTTACAGTTTATATATTGCAAGAACCGGCTCTAAGCGACTTTCTACCTACGAACTAACGACCGTCCTGTGTTTCGGAGACATGTTTACTTAACCGGATCACTGAGCCGGATCAATGAACCGGCTCAGCAAACTGAACGACCTCCACTGATCCGGTTCCGCAAACTGAGTCGAAATTCCCATCTCTAGTGAAGATATTCGAAAATATCTCTCTCCCTGCTGAATAAAACCTCGAAAGAATGCTCACTCGTAGAATTCCTAATCAGGTGCTGCTGTATAAACCAAGATGGGTGCAACACTGAGGAAGATCAAAGAAGAGATGGATGCCGGAATAAACTGCAAATTGTAATCCATAAGCGATAAAGATTCTTTTAAATTTATATTTTCATTTTTAGTTTCATTCAGATTTATTTAAACCATAAATTTCGGGAAACCTTACTACTGACTTACACAAAGGTGTCGCTATGCATCGGTTAGAAAGCACTGGTCTACAGTCCATTTTTTGGGTCAAAATTTGGCTAATCTCAGTTAAACCTTTAGCATTGTTTGCTGATACATAATTACCATATAATTTGAAATTTGGGTTAAAATTCTTTGTCTAAATTTTTAAAAATCGAGGTTATCATATAAAGTGGAACAAGAACTTTGAGCTTTAATCACTCTTAGAAAAATATACTCATTGCTGAAGCAAGCTACGACATACAACAATCGCTGTGTCCTTATCTAACACGTTGCAATTTTCGTACTTAATTATATGTTACTAGTTCAATAATGGATGATAATGCTATCAAATTTTTACATATGATTCCGTATAATTTAGCCGAAACTCAAAACAAAAGGCTCGTGTTGATTGGTTTAAAAGAATGCTAAAAAAAATTAACCTAGGCACTGCAAAATCCGTATACAACATCGTTGCAGGTGACGAAACTTGGATTACATATGAACCGGAAACTAAGCAACAATCCACTGTTTGGGTCTTGAAGGTGAACCGAAATCCACAAAAGTTGTTCGTTCACAAAGCACTTGAAAATGATCGCTTATTTTTTCGGTTATACTGGACATGTCGCAACCATTCCTTTAGAGGATCGGAGAACAGAATGCTGAATGGTATACAACAATTTGTTTGCCAGAAGTCATCGACAAAATCAGAAAAAACAACCAAAAACTTCGCATCATTCTTCATCATGACAATGCTCCCACACAGCACGTCAAACAATTGATTATTTGAAGGAGAAAAACATCGAATTAATATCTCATTGCCCGTATTCACCTGATTTATGCCCTAACGACTTTTTTGTTCCCCAATGTCAAACAAAAAATCCGTGGACAGCGATTTTCATCACCTAAAGAAGCTGTTGAAGCCTTGAAAACCATGTTTTTTAGATACCAACTAGAGAGTGGAAAAAATGTTTCGAGAATTGGTTTGAATGCATACAAAAGTGTACTAATCTTAAAGGCGATTTTTTTGAAAAGCAATAAAACAGTTTGTTCCAAAAAAAAATTTTTTTTTCATTCTTAGTTTTTGTAAAATCTTTAAAGGTAGCCCTCGTATAAGCAGTTCCAAACGTTTAAGCGGTACTATATTTTGAAATCTACTACTTTCTTTTATCGATTGAATCGGGTCATTTTATTTAAGCTTTATGAATCATACTTACATTGAACATTTTAAGGTTAGGTTGATTAGACATTATAAAATATCATTTTCATTACATTTTGTGAGTCATTTTTAATACAAATGTCTCATTTCTTAAAGCTGTATGTCTAAAAATGTATTACATATTTTATTTTTTATAATAAATTTCACTTAACACGTTCGCGGACAGTTTTGTACAATGAGATGTACCCAACATGTCACTTTTTTAGATTTTTGTTTATAATAGGACATTTACTGTGTTTGGTATGTTCCTGATAGGACAGTTTATACTAGTTTTCATATACTTAAATGGAATTAAAACCTGCCCCAGCCGTCATTTGTATATTTGAATAAAAAAGTAGGACGGTTTAGACCGTCATGACCTGAGCTAGGAAAAATATTCGACGGCTATAGCCGTACTGTCCGCGAACGTGTTAATAATAAATGCCAACATGAAACATTATTTTTCTATACATTTCTTAAGAGGACGAATATTTGCGCTTATTTTTTATGTACTTACGTAGCTGGCGTTATGTTTAATAATTTAAGATAAAGTATTATCAATAATTATCTAACCGTATGACATTGACTTACACCATGATATTATCAAATTTTAACACAATAAAATGATATTTTTTAATTGAATACTATGACCTATTATAACATTTATCAAATGAAACAATAAGATACGGAATAATATCGAATTAGAATTTTAATTTCCTTCTTTCTATTAAAATTAGTTTCTATTATTGAGAGCTCTGCATTATTTTTTCACCACGACAAATCAAATTTCTTCTCAGAATTCCACAGCACACCAAAGCTCTTTCCAAAATTTCTGGTATTTATGCTTTTTTCTTCTCTTGGACACATTGCGTCATGGCATTGCATAGTATCGTCTCATGGTACATAGGTTGTGAAGCACTGATCTAGAGTACAGTGTTGATTACCTCGATTTAAATGTGCATGTATGAAAATGAATATGAAGCAATAAGCTTCTGAAAGGCGATATGTTGGTGCAGTATCAGTATCGGTTGGCGAGGATAGAGATGCCGGCTGATGATGCGAAGAAGGCGAAAGGTCAAAGCCACTCAAGGTGTGGTGCATAATTGATATTAAATGTCATGAAATGCTGCACGATACCGCTGTTACACCTTCTTTGTTTCATGATTAATTGCTCGATCACTGCACAGATTAAAACAAACAAAGATAACATTTAAAATAATCTAATAAAGTTATTATTACGTTTGTTATTTTATTAAGAAATGGTTTTTCTACAAATTCTCTTCGTATTTCTTTGACATTTGGACTGCATGTCACTATCATCAATTACCATGAACCAGCGGATCTTCATCTTTGTGTCTCGAAAAATGAAAAGACTCAATAATAAAATGAATCTTCTCCTTTTTTGCACTGTCAGCAGGTTGAGTTTTAGCCTCTCTCATATAAGTCCTTCATCTTGATCTGTTCTTTGTCAGGTTTTTCCGTGTATCCTGTGTACCAATACTTGTTAGATCATCGGTTAGCTGATTTCTTCATCTCTTGGGAGGTATTCTCACTGGTCGACGAGTATTCTTTCCTCCCATATCTTCCCAACCATTCTGTCCTCCCTCATCCTCATCACGTGTCCTATCCACTGTAATCGTCTGCCTCTCAGTTCTTGTGTGATACTTGTTCAGGTTCCACGTCATTATAAAGTTCACCAAACTCGATATTTTACGTTGTTTCCATGTTTTCACTCCAAGGTATCCACATTTTAAAATTACTAAACATATTAACTTTATTCTTATTTATACCAAATAGAAGTAACTCAATGGTAAACTGAAATTAATCCGCATTATCTGTGAACCTGTACCTGAAGATCTGAATATTAGAAATACGGCCCATTCTAGGTAAATACCATTAATATTCATGGCCTGTTGTTCTTTTTAATAGCCACATCTGTTAATCCACTAAACTGTTAAATATTTATAGATCACCATGTCAAGTTACAATACTTTGAAAAATACTATATGAAAAACGTATCAACAAATCAGCTACGAAGAAAAGATAAGACTGACTCTCTGGAAGGAACTTGCACTCAATAGCTGGCAAGAAATACAAAGAAAAGAAGTTAGAAGACAGGGGAAAAAAACAAAACAAATGGGGACAAAACGCGCTAGTTTCTACGAAACGAAGGGCTACTCGTTGATGGAAGTGGAAAATAGACGAAGACAAGGATACAGCATGCTGCAGGAAATAACTTTAAGGGAAAAAGATATCCAAATACAGAAGGGAACTAATCCACAACTCCAACTACAATAAAAGATACAAGTTTTTAGTATCCATGGAAACGGCAGAATACCTGAGGAAAAATGACAAAAATACAAAGATGATAGCTAGGTATAGAGTAGGAAATGTAGAAAATGGAAATATGTACTGGAAACAAGACCAAGAGAACAAGTGCAGAATATGTGACATAGGAGAAGAAACATTTGAACATCTGACAAGAGACTGCACAGACGGCTTAAAGCCTTATCACACTAGAGTTATTATTCAAGTCTAAACTTGGAAAATTAAATTAATTCGAATCGAAGTCTTGTGCGTGTGATAGTATGAAGAAAAAACCTAGGTTTTGAAGACCAGGCAAATGAAACAGGATACAATTTCTCGGTCTTTTTACCCAGGTCTTACAGCTGACGCGTCTTTGTCTTTTGTTTATGTCAAAATATAACTGTCAACTGTCATAATTTCACGATGTGCGCATGGGTAAACAAACAATTTCCAAGTCTTAACTAATATTCAAATACCATGTGATATGTCAAGACCTGAAGACTTGGATCCTGAAAAAAAACCTACAAAAATAAGACTTGGATAGCGTTCTAGTGTGATAAGGCCTTTAAGAAACTCCAAATCAGCTGTACAGATACTCAGTGATTTAAGACCCAACACAAGATGGATGGAACTGTTGAAGAAGAAAAGAGGAGAAAGAACCTGAAATAGAATTATCTCTTTGCTGTGTATTGTTATATATTTATGTTATATGTTAGAATTAATGATTTTTCGTTTTGTTTGTAAAAGATTAGATAAAAACTTTACTACTACTACTTAATGATGAACGTTATGCTGACTGCAGTTTGGGCCTTAACCCTTTTCAAAACTAGTAACTGATCATTTTTTGTTAAAAGACGGTGAATTAATGATTCTGACTTGTTGAACATTTTATAAGATAAGATATGAAAGTTGTTGAAATGTAATACTGATGTAACTATTACTTTTTGACAAGATGAAAGATGCAAAAGTGCTGAGAATCATTAGAATAGATATAGCAAGCAACTCTTGTTACATTTTGTGACAGATCAGGTTTCATACAAATACAAGGCTTTATTTTCAAACAGTTGCTTATAGCATCGTAATTGTTTAGTGTTTGAGAAAATCTTTAAATAAACCCTTTGCCGATAATTAATAACGTAACCAGATACATTGGTTAATTATAAAAGATATTGGAGACGTGTAGAGAATTATTCGGTGTTGGTGTACAACATATAATAGGGCTAATGCATCGTTCCAGTTCCTGAATATGCCAATCTATTTTTCTGTTATATTGGTTTTGTCGCACAATAATTTTGAAGTGGCGTTCCAATTCGTTAATTTCTCTCTTTTGAGCCTTAGTCATGTGCACAAAAATAGTATTATTGTAAAATTGTACTCCCTCCATCCGAAAATATGGTATACATTTTTTTTTATCAATTCATCAGGTCTAAAAATGGAATTAAAACATATTCGAGCGATTATTTTTTACAACTTTCGACGTGGATTAACCCAACAACGCATCGATGAACTTAATTCGACTTTTGGCGATGAAGCACCATCAAGGACTACTGTTTATCGATGGTTTGCCGACTTCAATCGTGTCCGTAGTTCGCTTAAGGACGAATTTCGTGAAGGTCGTCCAAAATCGGTTGTTGTTCCGGAAAACATTGATACTGTGCGTGAACTGATACTGCAAGATCGTCAAGTGACTTATTGTGAGATTGAGGTATGCTTGGGTCTTAGTGGGATAAGCATACATTCACTATTGCATGAACATTTGGCCGTCAAATAGATTTTGTTCGCGTTGGATCCCACATAATTAGACAATCGGAGCGGAAAATGCCTCAATGGGAGTGGAAAAAGCGCTTCGAAAATTGGTTCAAACTAGAGATGGGAATTTCGGCTCAGTTTGCGGAACTGGATCAGTGGAGGTCATTCAGTTTGTTGAGCCGGTTCATTGATCCGGCTCAGTGATCCGGTTAAGTAAACATGTTTCCGAGACACAGGTCGGTCGTTCGTTCGTAGGTAGAACGTCTCTTAGAGCCGGTTCTTGCAATATATGAACTGTAAACATGATTCCGAGACGCAGGTCGGTCGGTCGTTCGTTCGTAGGTAGAACGTCGCTTAGAGCCGGTTCTTGCAATATATGAACTGTAAACATGATCCCGAGACACAGGTCGGTCGGTCGTTCATTCGTAGGTAGAACGTCGCTTAGAGCCGGCTCTTGCTTAGAGCCGGTTCTTGCAATATATGTACTGTAAACATGATCCCGAGACACAGGTCGGTCGGTCGTTCGTTCGTAGGTAGAACGTCGCTTAGCCCCGGTTCTTATCTAACATTTTTGAAACAAACAATTCACTTTATGTAGCTACTGTATTTTAAACCAGATGTGTTAAGTTTATGACGATGTGTATTGCCCTTATAAATCGGACATCTGGGATTTGGGCAATATTTTTAATATTTTTATATAGCATGGTTGTAAGAAAATACAGACTAAGCCTATTAGTTTCAAATAAACTGCCCTACAAATTGATGACACAATACACTTTATGATAATACATTACAAGCCGAGTTCTCGCGAAGTTCAACATGACATCGATCCAGATCCGGATCACTCCGATCACAATCGCCCGACCAATCGTATCCTTGAAACTTGAAACTATACAGTGAGCCGTGAGCCGGCTCATTTCAATTTGGTGAACCGTGTCACTTCGGTCAGTGTACTGAGCCGGCTCAGTGAGCCGGTTCGTTCATGAACGACCCATCTCTAGTTCAAACGCATGCAAAAGTGTATCGATTTTCATGGAAAATATTTTGAAAAACAATACAGCCACTTTTGTTGATAAATAATTGTTTTTGATCTCAAATCCCAAAATATAAAAGACAACCCTCGTACTTTCCTCGTTTTCTGTCTCGCATTTGGAATCTTACTTCTCCTTTCTCTTGATTCCTGTATTATCTTGTGTGTGTGTGTTTTTTTGAAAATAGTTTCTCACCATTTAGTAAAAAAAGTATGAATAATTATGTGGAGAGTTCAATTATTTAAAGTTAATGGTTTTAGAGCTGGAGTAGTTGTAAATCAGTATATGACCTCCGACTAGGCGAGTGCCACTTACCCGCAGAGAGGTGTTCTTGGTTGATGAATACAGATGAGCTAAGTATTCACCTCTACACTCTACACTCTACACTCTACATCGACACCCACTGGCATGTTCAATGTTCATGCACTCCTAATGGACAACAGTTTTTTTCAAAACTACACAACTGCAAAAAAGTGCATCTAGTAATTTTGTATCAGGTATCTGAAGATGTTCAATGCAAAACAGTCTACAATTACGTCATGGCCACAAACTTTGATGGCTTCTTAAGTGTAATTATTTTCGGGGGTAAATTTTGAGATTACTGTTTTTCTATTCTGTCACACCAGCATTCTGCCATTTCTGGAAAGAATCCAAGCATTCGTGCAATCCAAAAAATTCTGCAAGAAGATGCGAATCTGTTTGTTCCCTTCTCGATGAAATGTGTGTGTCTTTTGTTACACCAGGGGTGTATGCACCCCCAGAGGTGCGAGAAAATCTTTCTGGGGGTGCGGACAAGAGCTCTGTTTAAACGGCTTTGTTTATATATGGTAAATATAACACATTTTGACATTTTACAGGTTGTCGACAGTTGAAAAGGTTAGGAACCATTGGTTTAGCCCAGGGTGGAGAAGCTATAACAAGCGTGCCAATGGTTGCACTTAAAAAAATATTGGCAAGCAGACGATTTGAAAACGAAATGATTTTTATTGTATTTAATTAATAGGAAGCATTTTGCGGAACATTGGGCGCTTTTACCGAATACAACTGCTGAGAACAGCAATCACTGGTTTACTTTGTTATTATAGTCAACTCTTGTTACTTCGCTAAACAAACAGAAGCGAAATATTGCGATCTGTAAGTCAACATACTCAACAGTGCGTTCGCTAAATGCGTCCATTATTAATTTAAATAACAAATTATAAGAATTCAGATATATGACATATTGGATCTCTGGATCGTTATTCACTAACGTTGAAATTAGCTAGAGAATGTTGCCAACCTTAAAGAAAAGGAAAGAGGAACTAGCTAATACCATATCTTATAGCATATTATATAGAGAAACGTTGAAAAGTGAAGAGGTCCTGCAGGCGCAAATAGCCTTTGGTCGCCAAAAATTTTAACTAAATAAGAAGAGGTCATGGAAGACTAAGGATGACTACGTAGCTCGGTAACATAAGGAAGTTGTTTGCAGACGAATTCACAGATCTATTTTGGAATACCACAAAGGATAAGACCAGAGAAGAAGATTGGTACGCCATCATTTATTATATACGTAAAGTTTATATTATTTGGGGCGTGAGCACAAAAATGTTCGTAGCCCCTGGTTTAGGCTGTTTAAAAATGGTGATTTCAGTCTGACGAACAACACTCTGGAAGCCCTCGGAAGTGGGACAACGATGATTTGGAGCAATTGCTCGTTGAGAATTCGACACAAACGTAAAAAGAGCTTCCAGAACAATTAGGAGTAACTCAGCAAACCACTTCGAAACGCTTATACAAAATGGAAAAGGCCCAAAATGAAGGAAAATGGATTCGCATAAGATCCTTACATGACAACGATAGGCTACAAATTGCTTAAAGTACAACAAGACACGATGATTAATCTTGGCTGAGGCATCTTGCAGCACCCAGCGTATTCATTAGATATTGCTCCATTCGATTACCACTTGTTTTGATCGATGCAATATGGTTAGTCCGATACGCACTGGATGCAATCCGAAATTGGCTTGACGATTTCATTGTGTCTAAAAGACAAAGGATATTTCCGAGATGGAATTCATCAGCTGACTAATGAATCATTTCTGTGCAATCCGTAACGCATCCCGCAAACGATCGCAAATATCTTGCAGTAGGATCCATTCGAATTCCTTAATTTTTATAAACGTCCCAATAATTCTAAAAATAAATTTCCGCATTTTAATTGTAAGAACACATTGCAAAGGACAAAAATGGGTTTTTGAGAAATAAATAAATCTAAAGGACAACGTATCCAAATAAAGGACTGACATGTATAACAGTGTTTGTTAACCGGTGGTCCTCAGCAAAATTTTAGTGGTCCGCGAAAGGTTTATACATGATTATTTTTCAGAATTTTGTTAATTCTTTCATGATCTTTTGCTCATTTTCAGTGATTTTTGTTCTTTTTTCAGTGATTTTTTGTTACTTAGATATTATATACAGTAATACCCCGCCACTCGACGTTAATTCGTTCTGAAAAAGCGTCGAATAACGATTTCGTCGAGTGGCGAGTCGAATTTCCCCATAAGAAATAAAGGGAATCATATGTACATATATACATATGCATATAAGGAAATACATATATGTATAATTTTTTAATACACTGTTTAAAATTTTGAGTAATGACAATATAAGCATACATAAAACAATAATGTACAGTAGTCATACAAACTTTTAATTGCTTCCTTATGCTGTACAAAAGTACTGATCGTCGATCTAGGAATGCCATATCTTGTAGACAACTCAGTCACACGAATACCACTTTCATATTTGGCTATTATTTCTTTTTTCTGTTCCATAGTGATTCTTACTGTTTCCCTTTTAGCTATGCTTGCATCTCTAGCCTTCTTTGGGCCCATAATTATAAATATAAATCACTTATTTTAGCAAAAAACAAAAAGTTCATAGCAGCACTAATTCTGAGTGGTTTTCGTCAAGATATCTAGGCGCGAACTGCCATGCGTTCATTTCGCTTTGTTTACCAAAATATGTATAACGTAATTGGTACTCGAGCACGCGTCGAATAGCGATGCTTCTGTCGAATGACGAAAACGTTACTTTACGTCGAATGACGAAAACGTCGAGCTAAAAGGCAGTCGAGGTGCGGGGTATTACTGTAGATGTAGAGTCTATATATACAATAAATTTGTTTAATAGTATATTTATTTTTTGTGGTCCGCGGTAAAATATAATATTTTGCTGGTCCGAGGTATGTTTTCGGTTGAGAAACAATGCTCTATAATAAAGGACGTATGGTCAGCGTATTTATAAGGCACCTAGTATTCCATCTAATGTTAAAATATAAAACTATAATTTTTAAATCACGTATAAATTGAATATACCTAAGCGACATTTAGAAGTGGCATGAATCTCGTTGGAAATTTTAAGTTTGTTCGCGTTATTGGGTCAACGCTATGTCCTCGTTTTCACTAAATCGCCCAGAGAACTACTGTCCAATTCATATTCTGACACAGTAAGTTGTAACTCGCTTGGTTGACTGTACTTGTACCGGTGTGAGTTACACAACGTACGCATATTCAATTTTTGTTGTCTTGTCAGATAAGGACACGAAAGTCATTTTTATAATTGTTATTTTTAACATATTTTAAAAGTTCTGCGACCTCAATTACCGCACAGAATGTCTAGATATAATATTCGAAAAACTCGGCTATGTTTGCAGGGCTATTTTGTTGTTTGTGGCTACACAGAAGGCACTTGTTAGTCTAATGAATAATTTTTGGAATAGGTAATTTTGAGAAAAACAAATTTATACCACTTATAATTACTTACATTTATTATAAAATTAATACATCAAATTAATATTTTATGGATCCTCCTCCAGCCTTAATTAATAATTTTATTCTACGTGACATACTTGATACCAAATTTTTACACACATCTGGTGAAATTGCGTTCCACTCTTCAATTATTCTTTGCTTCAGCATTGTTTTTGAGCTGCATTTGTGTTTTGCAATCTTGCAATTTAAAATGTACCACAAATTTTTTATCGGGGATAGATCAGGAGACTGGGGTGGTCATGATAAAAGTGGAATGTCGTTTTTTTTCAAACCAACGCATTGCTTCGCGGGATTTGTGACACGCTGCATTATCTTGTTGAAACTGATATTCCGGAGGGTCAGTTTCTACTAATTTTAATATGGTTGGCTCCATAACTTCCTCTAGCATGTCGATGTACGTACTTCCTGGAATTCATGGGTCCTTCACACAAAAAAAATTGCCGACGCCACTGGCAGACATGGAACCCCAAATCATCTCCCTCCTCCATATTTCACAGTAGAGATCAGATATTCTTCTTGGAAAGCTTCATCGCTTCTTCTACGAACGTAACGAGCCCCAGGTTGACCGAATAACTAATAAAGAAAAAATATATATATATTTTTTTTAAGGAAGATGTTCTTTAAATAGATTTTTTTTGTATTTTACTGGATTATTATTGCTAATACATTAGTAGAATATTACCTCAACTTTGGTTTCATCCGTCCATATAACTTTAGCCCAGTCCTCGTCGGTCCAATTTTTGTATTTTTTTGCCCACGAAAGACGTAGTTTTTTATGCCTGTCAGTGAGAAGTGGTTTACGTCGTGCCTTTCTCCAATGCAAATTACATCCAACAAGTCTTCTTCTAACACTACTAGCTGCCAAATTTATTCCGTGGTCTTGCAGTAATTCGGAAGAGAGTTCTTTTGAAGTTTTCGTCTTATCTCGAAGAGATATCCGCTCCAAAATACGGTCTTGCCTTGCACTGGTTCTTCGTTTTCGACCACTTTTGGGTCGATTTTCATAAGATCCAATCTCGTTGAACCGTTTAATTGTTGTTTGGACTGCGCACCGAGAACATTTCATTTGTTTTGCAATATCGCATTGGGTGACACCCTGCTTATGCAATAACACTATCTGGGCGCGCTCGCCAACTGTTAATTGTCTTTTTTTCGGCATCTTCACACTTCAATAATTCGTTAAACCAAATTTTTTTTTAAATCAACACTTTCTCACTTTGATAAAATCTGTATTAGAACTGATTGCTATTGAACGAAAAAATCTTATATGGCATCCCCCTCCAGCTTGTTTGGAGCTTAGAATATTAAAATCATACCTTCCCAAAAGTCATTAGGGCTTCTAAGAAGCACACCTGTGTTCCTTAATTGCCTCTTTGAAACTTGAAACTTGTTAATCTGGGCTAAGTAAAATCATTAAGTGCCTAATACATATGAGCATGGCTGTATTTTAGAAGTTACGGTGGAACACCCTAAAACGAAACTTTTGAAATATCTCCCTTTTATTGACAACACCAAAAACGTGTATGATTAAAGTTGTTTACAATAAGAAAAGAAATCTTTTTTGTTTTATACACTTTTTCGATTGGATGAATATTTAGCGAGTTACCGAGAGACCCTAAATCTAAAATCTTGAAATATCTCACTTTACATCAAAAATGTATATGAGAAAATGTGTTCAGAATGAGGAAATATCTCATATATTAAAATGTACGTAACAAAATCTATACGAAGTATGGGCACACTAGCCCACCAAGTTATAATTGAGAATTTTGCTGTTTTAACTTTCCTATATATGAAAATAATAAGTATATTAGTTGATATATTTGCAAAAGTTTAATATATTCTAAATTTTATCAGTGTCACGTGACACTTTTACCAAATACCGAAAACATGAAGGGAGAGAGAGAGGAGTCATATTACGTCTAACTGGAACAAAAGGTCGTTGGCCTCTGATAACAAACACTTGTTGATAAGAGGGACCTATTTTCAGCAGGTGATGTCCTTGAGGGTCGCCCAACACACCATTCTTATAATTCAATGTGGAACAAACTTTAAAACTCGATAAATTCAGCGCGCTTACACTCGGTAGATTCAAATTTCGATGTCAAAGGAAATGCAAAGGTAGTAAGACGATCTTGGTTAATATTCTTCATTTAACATTGTTCGTTATAACACAGTTTTGATAACTACGGGCTTTTACCAAAATTAAACAATTAGCAGAGACGTCGACAGCATAACGTTAGACACGTCGTTTCAACATTTGTTATTTAAATTTGAAAAGCTTAATAGTAAATAAATCAAAATGACGTTTTATTAAAATTTAAACTATTTCTCTTATGTCTATTATAATTTGAACCAATTTTCATTTTGCTTTTTAATAATGAAACACACTTTTATTATGTTTTCGTTTATAAAGCATTAAGGGCCGGTTTCTGAATGCTTAGTAAACTATAACCAAATAGTTAGAAAATGGTTGCTATCTTTACTTATGGGATTGTTATATTGTAACTGAGTTTAGTCAAATGGTTAAACTCGGTTAAGTTCCCAGAATCCGAATCTAAATGTTAAAACTCTGGAACGCCGTTGTAGCTAGGGTTGCACCGATTAACCGGCAGATAATCGGTAATCGGCCATTTTGCCCATTAATCGATATCGGCTTTCTTGACCGACTAATCGGTAATCGGCCAATTTGCTTCTCGGTGCAACCCTAGTTTTAACATTTATATATAAATAATATAGGTATCAGACAAATTAAATATCATTTTAAAAACCAAAATACAATGGTACCAGAACTTACGAACCTCTTGATATACGAATTTTATGAATAAATTTTTAAAAAGCAAAATGAAAATTTGTTCAAATTAAAATTGACATAAGAGAAATAATTTTGGCAAAACATAATTTTAATTAATTTTCAATTAAGCTTTTTAAATTTTAAACATAGTTATTGATTTCATGTTGAATTTTTGATATTATCCTCCACGTGTTTTATATTTCAGGTCATCTTATCTATTTTTTTTTAGTTTAAATCGAAATCTTTTGATACTAGTTCAAGTTGACGAATTTTTCAGATAAGAAAAACTACAATATTTTTCAATATTTCGAGATACAAAAATAGATGTAGACATCACACAAGATGATTACGCCCAGAGAGTAACGTAATACAGCCGGAGGGCCTCTGGCCCGAGTCGCACGATGGGCTTAATCATCCAGTAACGCCAATGGTGCATACAAGATTGTATTTTTCACTTTAAATAAAAAGTAAAAATTAACAGATATTTATACCTATCTGGTAGCCTATGACAATAAACAGTTTCTAGACTAAAAGCAAATGATTTTGTTTAATCATTTAATTGTTAAAATTAATTTTACAATCACAATGAATATGTAAGAATTACCGGAATATATCGAGAAAAATGCACAAAAAGCAACAGAAAGTTTGTTGCCACTTAAATTTAAACAGAAATATGAAAAAGAATACGAAACCTTTAAACTATGGCTATCAAAAAATAAGGTACCGGTAAACGAGACTGTTGAGGGCGTTATGCATATGTTTAAATATCTCGTAAGGCTATTCCAAACGTTTAGGCGGAACTAACTGGAATTTTTATTTAGTTGTCATGAGCTCTTCTTTTATGGTTTGAAGTAGGGTTTTGAAAACCAAATTATCAAAAACCTCATTTAATCGGTAAAAGATACTAAAATTGAAAATCTAGTTCCGCCTAAACCAAAGAAACAGCCTGTATCTTAGGTATTATGACCAAATAACTGCAAAGTAAAAAATAAAAGTTTTAATATCACTGGTTTAGCTAATGCATATCTTCTTTATGGGTGGGTTGAGGAGGGTCTTTATTCATTTCGCTATTGCACAGAGTTGTATATCTCATATGCAAAAAAAACTTGTCCAGCTATGCAAAAAAAACGCGGGTCGGTTGTTTTTACATTCCACTCGCTACGAATAAATTTACAAAGTTGATGCTGGTTAGGATATGGTAATAACTGGTGTTTCGTGCACTTTTTACTTATTATCATTTATGAAATGATTTTCTAAAATAAATACATTATTTATAACATACAATACTAGAAAGAGAAACTTATAATAAATAGTGAGACAGACAACGGCAGAAGATACAGTGTTTTATCAGCTGATAAGACACGTTTAGACATCCAAATTTTTAGGGTTTTGTAGGTATGACCACCAAAAAACCCTTATAACGTCACTCATGTGTACTATCTATACGCTAGAAAAAGTTAAAGTAGAAGATCTTAAAATTATTTCAAATAAGGACGAAGTTGTATAAGGATAGAGCTCTTTTAAAGAGAACATGTACTCTATTTTGCTCAGATCTTTCTTTTTCATTTTAGGGATTTGTAGGTATGACTACCAAAAAACCCATATAAGGTGTCTCGTGTCTGTATGGTAAATATTGTAGCCAAACGGCTGAACATAGAAAGTTTAAATTTGGCATGCTTGTACAACTCTTTGACCCACATATAGAAAAACTATGGAGTTCAATAAAACATCACGATGTTTATAATAAATATAAACAAATATATAGGTATTTAATGAAAAATAAAAACCATCATTTTTTAAAATTTTGATTGGTATATCAAATGAAACCTTTTAAGGGGGGTGTCTGATAACCACATTTTAAGCATATTTTTGTGATTTTTTTTCAAATCTATGGTTAAATTTATTCATTTTCGAACTAAGTATATATATAAAGTATGTTTTGAAGAAGATACAAAAAAATTTTGAAGGCAAAATATGGCAAAATGAGCCAGCTGTGGCAAATCTTCTCAGACTCTGAGAAAAAAATTAGATTTTGCGGTGACCAGCATAACTCGTCACTGGATCATCTGAAATCAAAAATCCAAAAAGATTTTGTTAGTTTATGAGTTTGCCGAGGTAACGACGTTGAGATATTTTTTTTTTCATGTTTTTTTTTTATTTAACAATCACAAATATACTCATTTTTAGGTTTTTTTTAGGGGGAATTAATTTTTTTTGTCTTCTAAGTAACGCTAAAAACTGAAAAATCATTTTAAAACTAAAAACTCAACGTCATTACCTCGGCAAACTCATAAACTAACAAAATCTTTTTGGATTTTTGATTTCAGATGATCCAGTGACGAGTTATGCTGGTCACCGCAAAATCTAATTTTTTTCCTGAAGTTTGAGAAGATTTGCCACAGCTGGCTCATTTCGCCATATTTTGCCTTCTATCTTCTTCAAAACATACTTTATATATGTACTTAGTTTGAAAATGAATAAATTTAACCATTGATTTGAAAAAAAATCACAAAAATATGCTTAAAATGTGGTTATCAGACTCTACCCCCCCCCCCCCTTAATGCGTGGATAAATAAGCAATTTTTTCTTTTAAATCATCAGTTTTTCTCATGAGATTTTCGACAAAAATAAGAAACTTTTGTCCCATAACCTATTTCCTAGAGGGATTGTTCTAAAAATCTTTTTCTTTATGCACCTAATTATTTCTTTTAAAGTCTTCGTCTTCTATAAGGCTCTATGTTTTTGAATCTTTTTCATTTCTTGTTATTCCTACATGGGCGAGAATCCAGATTAGGTTTGTGTAGTTATTTTTGCTTATATGTGGTTCATAAATAAATATTACTTGTTGATTTTGTTGTACTTCTCCTCCTTAAGGCTTCAACCCATAGGTTGGTTTGCAGCATTTCTCCAGGTTTTCCTGTTCTCAGTCAGTCTTTTTAGTTCCACATACGTGTTGCAATTCATGTTTTCCAATATGTTTCATGTACTATAGCCTTGGTAGCCCTGTTGTTCTTTCTCTGAACTGTTCCTTCCAGTATAATTTTAACCAGTCCTTCGTGCCTTATATGCCCAAACCAAACTCTTCTCTTCAACATTCTTCACACACATGGTTCCTCTTCCACTTACCGCTATACTTTTTCGTTCGTCTTTGTATTATTTTTAAGGTTTGAAGTGGACTTTTGCTAAACAAAATGTTCAAAAGATTCATTCCATCGATAAAAATGACAAGATTTGAAAATCTAGTTCCAGTTAAATCAAAGAAATCGGCTATACATGAAATTTCGAAATGGATGGTTATATTCAACGATTCGTTTTCCGGACAAGAGAACTATTGCAAAGTAGTGCATGTTGGTATTGAGTTCTAATCTGTCCCGTCTGTTAGTTAAAAGTCTTGCAGATGCACATTCTTGCAATCCATCTAAACTAGTCGTAACTATTTGTGGCATTCAAGCAATAAAGAATACAAGTATTAATTACGCTGAGAACAACTACCAACAAACCACCAAGGCGCAGTGCTGCCTCTACAGCCAAACACTATAATTACAACGATAGCTATCAACCTATTCCTCATATGGCAATACCGCGCCATAGCGAAAACACAAAATTACAAACAACCACAACGATTTATTGAGAAATAATCAAAAATATAAATAAATATATTCATTTTTTAAATTTCAATACAAATCTATGGATCAGAAAACAAATAGGTGTATACGAGCCCTGTCCACTATCAGTTGGCCCAGCTACGAAATTTTTACTTATTGGTATTCAATTAACAAAATGCGAATATCTTACAACTATTAGAGTAAATTAATAAGAAAAAAATAATATAAAGTGAAGTGGAAAAAATAATATGGAAAGCCATTAACTTGGAAACCTATTTCAGAAGTTACCACTGAGTAACGTCACCTTTCATTTTTATAACGGAATTAATTCTTCTAGGCGTAGTATCTACAAGGTCTTGGCATTGTCGAGGAGTAAAATTATCCCATATTTCTTGAAGCTTTAGTCTCAGTTCTGGAATTGTTCTAGCCGGTGTTATACGCAATCGTTTTTTCATTTCGTGCCAAAGTGTCTCGATGGGGGATAGGTCTGGGCTACTTGAAACCCACTCTAAAAGTGGAATAGAATGATCACGGAACCATTTCAAAGATTTTTTAGACGTATGGCAAGCGGCTCCATCTTGTTGAAAAATAAAATCCTCCCCAGAGATTAATGCATGTTTCATAGTTGGCAACAGAGACTCCTCTAAAATACTTAAATATTTGGCTATCAACAATGCCATCGATAAAGTTAAGTTTTCCTACACCTCTTGCAGACATTGAACCCCATACCATGACAGATGCTGGAAATTTCGCCTTCCTTTTCAAGCAATCGGGATGATATGCGTCATGTTTCTGATGAACAACTCTGCTCGGGTTGTCCCCTACACAGACTTCAAACCTAGACTCATCGCTCCATTGCACGCTGTTCCACTTTTCACAATTCCATATTTTATGTTCTCATGCCCATTTCAACCTGTTTTTATTTTGCTTAGACGTCAACAATGGTTTTTCCTTGGCCTAAGAAAGTTTTATAAATTTCTGTAAATATACATTTAAGAGTCCGATTAAAAAAATATTACCTTATAGGTTCCAAATCCTAATTTTTTAGCTTCCTTATGACATTAGTAAACCTTGAAACACGTCTTCCAACAACATCGCTCCACAGTACACTCAATTGACTGTAGTTAGCACGTCTGTTATCCGTAATAATTATTTTCAATGCACGTTTGTCATTGTCCGTCAGTGTAGTTTTCTTCACGTACTGGGGCTTTGGGGCAACTAAACCACTTGTTTTGTACAATTTTACAATATTTCTATTACTGTATCTTGACAAACCTAATAATTTTCCGATTTAGGAATTGGTTTTTCCTGTTTTTGCCAAGTTCACAATGATTAACCGAATTTTTTCATCAATAGCTTTGCCTCTGCCCATGTTTTAAAATTATTTAGACTTTTAATACATCACAGTTTGCCGACCAGCGTAGCGTAGTGGTAACACATGTGCTCTGCGTTGCGAAGGTCTCAGGTTCGAATCCCGTTCAAGCATGGAAAATTTCTCAAATTAAAAATTTTCCTGGCTAATTGCCACAGCAGCAAAGGCCATAAAATTAAAAAAAAAAAAAATACATCATAGTCAATAAACAAACTTTGTTTTCCAACGCCTACTACGCATAGCTACCGCAAAAACCCAGTTATTTTATATACAGTACAAGAATACATGAACTCAAGAAATACGTTTGTTTTACGAATTTTATTTTTATAATCACAAATTAAATATTACGGAATAAATTTTGACCCCTTTGCTTCTAATATGATCATATATTGTCAAAAAATGTACAAAGCAGCATTTACTTTTACTTATTATTTAATAATTTCTAAAGAAACTGAAAATTTCATAGCTGGGCCAACTGAGAGTGGACAGGGCTCGTATGGAATAACACAAAACAGGCATGCACCCAGGAATTTTTCTTGTAGGGGACTCAGAAAACGAAATTGTTTTAAAGGGTAGGAAACAAGAGCTGGTTAAATGTATTTTATTTTTTCAAAATGCAAGTGTTAACCTAAAAATAACGGCATCAATTATATTGACAGCCAACGGAATTGTATAAAATTCAGACTTAATATTAATTATTTGTCTAAGATGTCAGAAGAAATTCTATTATCATTTATGAGCGTTACTATCTTCCCATATATAAATCTTGTGCAGACGTATAATTCAAATTTTACGATCTGAATTTAATTATGTAAGGTATGGAATATTAGTAATTTGGAGTACAGGTGTGTTTAGCGCCCAGCTGGGTAGATGTATCCACCTTTAATAGCCATATAAACGATTGCAATGATACTTGGAATATATTTCAAATGATTAATAACGCTGTCTGCTGTTAAATATTTCATACATTAATATCTTAGCCTTATAGATATTTTATCTCAGGGATGGACAATATCTCTGTAGTTGCAATCAGGACCGCCAGTGTGTGCTAGCCGGCCATGTACAAACATTCATAAGACCATCCTTTAATAAAATCGAAAATAAATGTTGTGGTGTGTAAAACTTTCAAAAGACCGCTCTCTACAAGTAGGGTTTTACTAAAATCGACCCCAAAATGGCACTTCTTTGATTAGTCGCTCGGCGCACACCTTGAACAAAAGCACGTAGTGAGCTTGGTTGCTTTCGAATTACAGTACGACAAAAATCTCATAAAAGGGCGGTTTTTATGGTATGCAGAGAGAGAGAGAGAGAGAGAGAGAGAGAGAGACAGAGAGCACTTTGATAGTGATAGCAGTGCCGGATTAAGATTTTCATAGGCCCTTGGCAGACTGGATAGAATGAGCCTCTAATTCTTAATTTGCTCAAGTGATGAGCAAAAAATGGAAAAATCAGGCGAAAAATATGAAAAACTAGGGTTCTTCGGTGTCCCCAAAAACGCGCGGCGCCTATTCGTATATCTGGAACTGAGTGTCATATAACAGTCAAAGAAATATGTATTCTTTCACATTCTGACACTTACACAAGCTAGTTTTTAGTTACGTCTATAAATTTAAACACTACTCATCACAGTCGGACATCAAAACTGTAGAAACGCAGCTGCATGGTGAGTACTGCACTTAACGATCACTTTATTTACTTGTTTATTGGCCAGAGGTTATTGGCTACTGCACCAACTGGTCGGATCCACATGAGGAGCTGATCCAGATACATTAATAGCGGCAATTGCAATAGCATATTGTATTGGCTACTGCACCAACTGGTCGGATCCACATGAGGAGCTGATCCAGATACATTAACAGCGGCAATTGCAATAACATATTCGTCGGCTGAATACTGCGCTCTGGAATGTACTGTAAAATCAACTCCATTTGGCTCCCGGTCCTTTCTAACATCCCTCCTCCAGATATTAGAAGGTTGAATGCAGAAAAACGGAAATAGGATAAAGCCAACTCACCGGGTTTGCACAGGAGTTGCCTTTTGCACAACAGTTCAGTATTCTGCCCCATGTTGACTTAAATCCATATTCCCAATCTGGTAATTCCGTAAAAATAACAAATATACACCTGCTATGGGAGAACCGGTGAAGGACATTACCCCAAATTCTCATTACCTGGGTTTTCTCTACCCAGAAAAACAACTCAGTCGCCTTAGAACTGGTTATTGAAGGTGTAACGCTATATTACATAAATGGGGATTAAGGGACTCGTCTGCCTGTGATTCTGGGTCTCCTCCTCAAACAATGGACCACATCATTAACATTCTTCGCGCACAGGAACGATGGCTATTTGCACCTTAGGAGATGAAAGTATCAGCAGCAAGAGGATCTGGGCCAATCTAAAAACTATTGTAGACACCACCTTCTTTCCTGTATATATGCTTGAAGAAAATTAAAAATTTTATATAAAAGCTTTTTGCTTAGTACTAACGACGCACTGGGCAAATATTTGGAGTCCTTTAAGAAAATTCCAATGTAGATTAATCAAAATAAGTAAGGTTACTTCTGAGAGCATAAACTGGCTTGTAGGACTCGATTCCGAATTTAGAAGAGTGATTTTGAAAGACCTGGGACAAAATCTCACCGAAGCACACCTCACAAAACGACTTGAAGTGAAAAATGTTCCATTTGCTTACAGGGTGTCACTTATGGAAATTTTATGTTTAGGAATAACTGTGTCTGATGGTTGGTTTATATACGGAACAAGAATATGGAATGGGAAATAAGAATAGTACACAAGAATAAAAAATATGAATCCGTTTATATCGGACATAACATTTCGTCGCTACGCCTGCGTACTTGCGTTGGCCTGTGTTTAACGGTTGTCGTTTGACAGGTTGTTGTGTTTAATATAACCTTTAATAAAATTTCGTTTTCAGTAAAATGGATTTAGAAGATTTTATTAAATTTATTTGCTTGTGTTTCACACATTATATTGTTGTTTCCAACCTTCTGATCACAGCTGGAAAACATCTGTTAAACAAATTTTATTACGGCCGACATTTTGAACATTATGCGCATGCTTATCGTCTTTTATTCTTGTAATAAGAATAAAATGTTAAATGTTACCAACTATTCTTGTGTTTAAGTTAAATTTCATTCCTACATAAACCGATATACGGCGCAGCCATGTTTTAACATCTTGTGTACTATTCTTATTTCCTATTCCTTATTCTTGTTCCGTATATAAACCAACCATAAAACTTCCATTGAATCTTTAAGCTAACGTTGTGCTATTTTCCCCAGAGTTCGAGAAAGGAAATGCTGGCATAAATGTACCAAATGACAAAGACAGCTATGTGCGGAGCATGACTGAATTTTGAAAATGGGATATGACCCGTGTTGTTATGCTTGTCTCAAAAATTGTATGTTGCCATTTCAGGATTAACCCTCCACTACTGTAGTTTGAATCTATAATTAAAAAACTGAAGTGTATTAACTATTTTACTAATATTTTGTATCTTTTTCAGGTATGTCTACTCACTGGTTTCCCTATCACTTACCGTAAATTCGTAAGTCTATATATAGTCTTTGATTTATTAGTTGTAATTATGTTTGAACAAATAAAGAGACTAGAAATGATGAAAGTAGTACCGTTAAATGGGTATTGTATGTGTGACGATGCCATTTGCCGTTTGTTCGTTCACTGTTAGTGAAAGTGTTCCATTTGATCAACCTTGACCACGTGGCACTTTCATTTAATCATGAGACCACACGTTACTATACAAGGTAATTTAGCTAATTATCAAAATTTGCTTAATGGAAGAATTCGGAGAAAATTGTACGAATTAAAATGATGGATAAATGGTAATCCAATGGAGTAACGGTAATAATGCGGTTGTAGTAGTAGTCAGCTCATTCGATTTGTAAGTGTGGGATCGTCAAATCGATTCCAAGTAGCAAAAAGATTTTCAAAATAATTCTTATCTTTTGCAACGATGAGGAATATGTCGTATCCGTAGAGTATGAATTTGGTAGGAAGTTGTACGGGTTTCGGGCAGCAGTAAAAACAACTAGATTAGCTGACAAGTTTCGAAATAGTTTAAATCTTCATCAGATCTACAATAGTATAGGACAAGTTTAAGTACTAGTATAAGATAGATTACAGCAGTGGTTCCCAAACTTTTTGGTTCCCGGCGCCCTTAATGTATCAGAATTTTTCTGCGGCGCCCCAAGTCAAAATATTGGTCTAACTAACGCAATTGGAGGAATATTGGAATATTCCCGCGGCGCACAGTTTGGGAATTGCTGATATAGATAATAAGTAAGTATTAGTTTATAAAGAAAGTTAAAAAAAGGGGGCAGGCTAACATTTCATCGGCTGTGAGCCTTATTGTAGACTTTTTTTTTTAAATTTTTTGCTGCAAATGTCAAAATTTTAGATCAAAAATGACCATATATTTGTTATCTAAGGCTAAATACATCAAATTACCAATTTACCAACAAAATTAATTTTTTTTTCTATTAAAATTTAAAAATTTTGGTCAAAAATTTTTTGACTCCAATTTTAGTCAAAATATTGTTTTAGAATAATTTTGGGGTGCGGATTATGAAAAAGATGTTTAAAAAATGTATGCTTTCCTAGTTCTTGAGTTCTAGAGCCGATATGGGTCAGTTTTTCGCCAATAGTTCCAAAATTTTTGCCCAAACTTCAAAATGGACTAAATTTTGTTGATCTCTGACCAAAAATACATATTTATACCAATTTTCAATAAAATCGGAGACAACAAAGTTTTGCTTAAAATTCACGATTTTTTTAAAGTCTACCCCTTACGATTTTTTCGATATTTGGCCATTTTCAAGAGTTTTGTATTACTGCCCATACAAAACTTAATAATTGGTTTATTAAAGCCCAATTTTTTTTAGACTAAACAATCTAGGTGGATTTTAAAAATTCAAACCACAGATTCTATCCCTAACCATTTTATAGATAGGATTAATAAAAAATTTCAAAAAATTTTCAAAAATTAAAAATTTTCCGCTGAGCCAGTAGGAGGAATATTTCAATAATTTCGCGGCGCCCCTGTAACTCATCAGCGGCACCCCAGGGCGCCGCGGCGCACAGTTTGGGAATTGCTGGATTACAGTATAGTAAATAGATAAAAATACTTATTTACTAAAAATAAATATAAATACGATATAAATTTACAATTTTAATTAATTCGAATGAGTTTGTTTATGAAATAGTTACAAATATCTAAACAAAGAATAATACAAAAAAATTTAATTTAACAAGGACATGGCTGTCTCCACAGCTTGTATTTGTAATGTTATTTGAAATCGCCCCTTATGATGAAGTTTTGCCTTATTCATGTGCGGAATCTTATAGGATTTCCATTCTTTTGCGAACATAGTTGCTTCTAGACAAGTTTGCAATGTTAGAAAAAATATTATCAAGGGTTTGTATGTTTAATGCATTTAATGCATTTTGTACGCATTTAATCAGTTCGTCGATTGTATTCGGCGAAGCTGTATGTAAGGATTGTATAGAATTGAAAAATCCAAGATCCAATACATTAAAATCTGGACTATTTGGCGGTTGTGATTTAAGTCGATTTGGACTTCTTTGCAATCAACACAATTTTGATCAAAATTCGCCAATTTGTTAGAACAACGGGTGTCATTTTAATTTGTCTAAGATACGTGTTTTTTTTTCTGTGAATTACTTTTGACATAATTTGCAAAACTATTTGTGAACAATTTATTTCTTAGTTGCCTAGCAACCACTTATTTAGAAATAAAAACAAAAAAAAAAGATCAAGATAATATTACTTTCGTTGATGCCACATTTTTTAAAGTAATGTATACCACATTAAACACGAAACACACTTGGTTAAAGTTCCACAAAATTAATTTATTAAATATCTTAATACATATATTTCGGCTTATTAGGCCATCATCAGAAGAATGAGATACAAAGAGTGCTGACAAATTATAACTAAATGTTGCTTACTAATAACAGAGAGGGGATTAGGGAATACCATTTACCAACGTCTTACAAGGTATGTATACCATATTTTCGGGTAGAAGGAGTACTAGATTTGAAAATCTAGTTCCTCTTAAACCAAACAGACCGCCCATAAACAAAGCTACTAAGTTATAATTTCAAGGAACTCTTGTAATAAATTCACGCTAGTGTTGTGTACCGTGGAACACCGTTTACGAACCACTGTCTTAAAGAGTTAAATATAAATTCTATCTTTCCTCTTTTTCTGAAGTAAATTTGTTGTTCTGAATAACAATGTCTCGGGATAAATGACTCGTTCAGTGTC
The DNA here is from genome assembly GCA_963971575.1 of Liopterus haemorrhoidalis. NCBI lineage: Eukaryota > Metazoa > Arthropoda > Insecta > Coleoptera > Dytiscidae > Liopterus > Liopterus haemorrhoidalis. The sequence continues at coordinate 3,328,722 of OZ020612.1, read as the reverse complement.
CAATTTGAGCAAATGCTCAAATCTAAATGCAGGTTAGCAACTTTGGCTAACAAGATTCGCTTTTCAGACTGAAATACCCTGACATCCGCTCTAGTTGCAACGTTGCGCAACTGTGTTTCTAGCGTCGACGCGTCTCTCAGCTCTCGGCCACTTGAATCATCGACGACCATTCACAACGCCAGGGAAATGTTAAAATTATCATACAGACACGTACTGCAATAACACTATTTCACGGATAAAGAAAATATTGAAAATTTATTATTATTCTCTATCAGACTAAATGTTAGGTGGGATTTTAGAGAACTGCAGCACGAGGGCGAGACGGAGAAGCGGTATTCTAAGAGGGATGACAAATTTTATCTGTACCCTGTACTTATACGAGGGTTGCCTCTTATATTTCGGGATTGTGCTAAACTAGTGCTGCCATCTGGCAACTGACGCTTCTATCGTAAAGTTTGAAAATTTTGACTGTATACGTACTCAGAACGTTTTGACGTATGAGCGCTATTTGTGTTGATTACAGTAACTTGAAAAAATTCATCTCGGCTAAATGTCTATGAATGTATCATTCTTACAGAACTAATAAATATTATTATTATTATTATTAAATATGGAAATGGGACAAACAAGACTGTGTATTGCCTCCGCTTCTATTTCTTATCGCCATCGATGCCGTCATGCGCGCAACAAACTCCAAACAACGTGGAATACAATGGGGTCTAATTACTCGCCTAGAAGACTTGGACTATGCCGACGATCTCTGTCTACTAACACATACGTTCCAAGATATGCAGAAGAAACTGAGTGAACTTGACTGAAGAAGACACGCGTGATATGCTGGACTCACCATAAATGTCAGCAAAACAAAAGATCTGCGCATCAACACCTCAAATACTCGAAGTCTTCAATTAAATGATGTCCCTGTTGAGCGAACATCCAGGTTCTGCTACCTAGGAAGCATCATCACGGAACAAGGAGGCACATGCGAAGATATTGCTGCCAGAATTCAGAAAACAAAGCTGGCCTTTACTATGCTGAGCACATTCTGGTCATCTGCACATATCAGCAGAAAGACAAAACTTCGAGTATTTAACACCAACGTCAAGACCGTCCTGTTATATGCCTGTGAGACTTGGCTGGTTAATGAAGCGTTAACCAGTAAGCTACAAACTTTTATTAACAAATGTCTACGAAGGATAATGGGAATCCATTGGCCTGACATAATCAACAACAAAGATCTTTGGCAGAAAACAGGGCAAACAGAAATAAGACTGGAAATATAGTTGCGAAAGTGGAAGTGGATGGGACATATACTCAGACGAGAGACGGACAACATCACGAGACGAGCGTTCCAATGGAACCCTCAAGGAAAACGAAAGGTCGGAAGCCCCAAGCTCACATGGAGGCGAACAGTGGACAGAGAAATTAAAGATATGGGAAAGATCCAGGTCTTTCCCATATCTTTAATTTAAAAATTAAGACCTTAGCCCAGAATCGGACAAGATGGCGATGTTTTGTATAAGCCCTTTGCTCCTCTTGAGGAGTTGTTGGAACCAATATATATAAATATGGAATTAAATAGTGAAAATTTTCGAGCGATTATTTTCACTTTCGACGTGGATCAACCCAACAACAATGCATCGATGAACTTAATTCGACTTTTGGCGATGAAGCACCATCAAGGACTACTGTTTATCGATGGTTTGCCGACTTCAGTCGTGACCGTAGTTCGCTTAAGGACGAATTTCGTGAATATCGTCCAAAATCGGTTGTTCCGAAAAACATTGATGCTGTGCGTGAACTGATATTGCAAGATCGTCCTGTGACTTATCGTGAGATTGAGGTATCCTTGGGAATTAGTGGGATCAGCATACATTCACTATTGCATGAATATTTGGCTGTTAAAAAGATTTGTTAGCATTGGATCCCACATAATTTGAGGATCGCAGTGGAAAAAGCCTCAATCGGAGTGGAAAAAGTGCTTCGAAAATTAAAAAATGTTTTTAGTCAGCACCCGAATATAATTTCCTACCCTTTTAAAATAATTTTAGCCCCCCCCCCAAGAAAAATGTCTGCGTGGCTAATGGACATTGATGTAAATCGGAGTACTACAAGAATTTTTGATTAGATTATTTTTTCGAAAATTATTGATTTTTTAGTCTACGCGATTATTTGGAAATTGGCTTGATTACATGCATCTCGTAATTAAGTACGCTTGTAAGTCGCTAAATAAACGTACAGTAATTTAAAAATAAAATTTAAGATTTTGCTTTGATGTTTGAATTTACACTTCATATCTTTTTTTTTTAGAATTGACGTTTTCAGTGATATTTTAAAGTCACAGACTATAAATGTTAATCGGTTGGTAACCACTGGTTCTAAATTTAAGATAAAAGCGCTGGTCGGTCACTGATGTGTCATACGTGTTGCAAAACATTATTTTACGACTTGGTTGCTGACATGCCTGTATTTTTAGATCTACGTACATTCGTCGGTCCAATGCACTAACAATTTTGTCTAATTATGTAAAATGAATTTCGGTCTAGAGATTTGAACTTTGTACCTGTTAAAACACGATTTTAGACCAGCGATTCTCAAATTTAATTTACAGGGTATTATCGGGAACTTATTTATTAATAAGGGATGGGAAGAAACTTCATTTAGGAAAAATAAAGTATTTAACTACGTAGTCAAGAAGGCATAAGCAAAACTCAAGCTACTAAATTAACATCAAAAGAGGTTGGTCTATCGGAGAAGTTACGGCAAATAGTTAAAGAAATGGAGAATAAGGGTTCCGTCTCTTCTCCACCCAAAAAATTAACATGTAAAGTTACATTTGACATATTGGAGGAACAGCATGAAAATGCTCTACGCAAGAAAATTCTTTAATAGATATTTATATAAGAAACTTTAGCTTCGAAGATATGTCGTTTGTGTTATTGTTTTCATTTAACCCTTTTAGGTAAACCTTATTTTTTAATTTATGATAATTTATAATAATTTAAAAAAATATATATTTTTTTTAACGTAAGTGTATTATGTATCTTTTTTACCGACCGCCAACATACCGGGTGAATTATTTAAGGAGCAACATACATGTTTCACATATAATGTTAATGAAGTGAGTTATTTCAAAAGCAACATAGCCATAAAACAAATGCTTATCGTATCCATAGAAAAGACAACATATTATTTTTTTAAATATTTTTTGGACTTAGCTACTAAGGACATTATTATTTTGGTTTGTATGTAAATATAAACAAACTAATAAAAATTCATTTATTGATTCTAATTTACTATTTTTTAGCCGTCTAGGAACTTGTCAAACAACTATTATATCTAATCAACATTGCATATCTGTTGCCATGGATGTGAGCTTGCTTTCATAATTAGCTATGTTGCAAATGAAATAACTCACTTCATTAACGTTATATGTGAAACATGTATGTTGCTCCTTAAATAATTCACCCGGTATATAAGGGAGGTGTTGTGATCATACTGATTTTGACATTTCGAGATTACGATGGATCTCCACGAATTGAAGTCCCTACATAACGTTTTGACTATTTTTAGCACGATGTCGGTCTGTCTGTCTGCCTCTCTGTCGATCTGTGTACACGTGCAGAGTAAATTCGGCTAAAAGGATTTTTATGAAACTTCATATTTAAGCTTCAATGGTACGAGTTGATAAACTTTTGGTAAAAATCGGTTAACTAGAAATGGGAGTTTACTCGTGTCGGTTTTAAGATTTTTGCGAATATTTCTCAACAGAGAAATATTTCGAAAAAATGTATTTAACAAAAGTTGCTATAAAAGCAATAACTAACAACTTTTATTTGAGACATTTTTTGATAAAACAAAAAAAAATTGAAATTTTTTTCGATTTTTTTTTAAGTATGCTAGCGTCGGCGAATCAATGCAGTTACGTCACACGACGTAATAAACGAATGCATTGTTCCAGACAATACAATCGTTTGTTACGTCGTGTGACGTAACAGCGTTGATTCGCCGACGCTAGTATATCTATTTTTTCATACATATATGTAACGTTTCCATGGTCATGATAAATAATATCTGTTAAACAATATTGGGCCAAGTTATTTCTACTCTGCTGCTAGAATGTATTTTATACAAGTACTTTGTGATGGCGGTCTGTTCTGTGGTGGCCACAGCTAATTTTTTAAAATTTATAAAACATAATTTAAAAAAAAATGCTATTTTTTTAACGTAAGTGTATTATTTATCTTTTTTTATTTCAATACCTTATCAACCAATTCGTTTTTAAATTTAAAAAAAAAATCACTGACTAACCACTGGGTTAGTTTACTCTAGTAACTGTACTACGCCCATGCCCTAGTTGTATCTTTTTTAAATTTATCACTGTAAAGCATTTATAAACATGAATCTGACAAAAAGATATGTTTGAAGACAAATCATTAATATAAGTATAATAGTGGCCCAAGAGACTTCCTTGTGGTACCCCATTTGTATATAATTGATTACCTCATAACGTACTATTGAATTTAATAATCTGTCTCCTGTCTGCCAAATATGACCTTAAGTATTCTAAAACAAGTTTATTACCACGTTCAGCCCCATGTGCCCTCCGGTGGGTTATCAGTACAGTAGAGGTGTGAGGCACCGGTGGACACGAGGGGCTCAAAGTGTTAAATCCTAACCTCTTCAATTTCTCTACTATTTTATTGTCTCAAAGGCACGTTTTAGGTCCAAAAGTACGGTACAGAACGATGGCGCTTATTTTCCATTGTGAGCATTGACGGAGTTTGGTGTCATTGCCCCCCCCCAAATGAACATATTAATCTTTTTAATACGTTTTTTGTGCTTATTAAGATTCTCAGGGTCAGGCTAGGACTTTGGGCCTATTTTTTCGGCCTTGTTTGTGAGTACTCTTGGGTTCAAAAGCAATTTTCCGGTTTTCTCGATTTCCCGACCAATTTTTCTTACGTTTCGGGAAATATCAAATTAAATTTTATCCAAATAATTGTCGGGAAGAAATCAAAGCGACAATACGTTGGAATTCTAAGAATTTCTTGTAATATTTTGTAAACAATACTATATTAGTAAACAAAATGTAAAGTTGCAATAAATTGATAAATTAGTTACATTTTAAGAGTTTATTTAACCAAAATGTGATATGACGTCATAAGAGCAGTAAAATAATAATTACTAAACGATTTAAAAGTAAAATGTGACTGAGAATAGACGCAGTCGTGATAAGTGGGTTATCAACAAATGACATGAAGTTGTTTGTCTACTCTTATCAATAAACAATGTGGCAACAGCGCCAGGAAAGGAGAAATATTAAAAACTTGAACTACATAAAACTATTCTTTAAATATTATGCATTTGTTTTAAAAAAAATTATCGTGGATTGTGAATTTTCACATATTTTAGAATTTATTTTTTCGAATAATACCATTGCGCATATATAAGGTGAAGCAGAGAAACGTGACACAGCCTTAACGTATTTTGTCCCGTATTGTCCCGCATTTTGAATTTGGGAGGTGAGGACCTTTTTTTTTGCTCTTCACTTGGATTTTGGGAGATGAGGACCTTTTTTTTTGCCCTTCACTTGGATTTGGGAGATGAGGACCTTTTTTTTTGCTCCGTCCCGCATTGCCTTCTTAAGAAAATGGTCACCCTACATATGTTACCACTACGCTACGCCGGTCGGCAATTGTAGAAGTTGAAACAAAGTGTAGAAGATAAAGGGGAGCATCTGCTTATAGAAGAAATTATTTTTTAAACCAGTGTGAAGCAGTTTTTTCTAATGCGTTCTAAAAATGAGTGACATTCATTTCGAGCAACGGTGCTATCAGTTTTTGCTTCAGACTTGGGTCCAGTGCAACGGAAACTTTTGCAAAACTTCAGCAGGCCTAAGACAGTGTTTTGTCAAGGATCCAGGTTTGTTGGTGTTTCAAGGCATTTTCAGAAGGAAGAGAGTTGATTGAAGATGAATCACGCAGCGGAAGGCCTTCATCTTCAAGAACCGATGAAAATGTCGACAGAATCCGGGATCTTGTGCGTTCAGATCGTCAGTTGACAGTCAGAATGATCGGGAAAGAGTTGAATTTGACTCACACTACCGTTCATCAGATTTTGACCAATGAATTGGGGATGAGAAAAATCTGCGCAAAAATGGTTAAAAAAAACCGTAATGCGCCTTGTCACACAGCAATTTCAATAAACGAGTTTTTGGCCAGTAAAAATATTCCTGTGGCTCTTCAGCCTCCTTATTCGCCTGACTTGAGTCCTTGTGACTTTTTCCTCTTCCCAAGACTGAAAAATCAGCTCAAGGGACGTCATTTTGGGACACTCGAAAATATTCAAACGTCTGTAACCGATCAGCTGAAAGCTATTCCAGTATCCGAGTTCCAGCACTGCTATGAGGATTGGAAGAACCGTCTCCAGCGCTGTGTGGCTTCCCAAGGAATTTATTTTGAGGGAGACAATATTGAATTGTAATTCTATTCGAATAAAAAAAAAAAAAAAAAAAAATAAGAAATAAGTCCAGTTACTTAACCCTTTACAGCATAGTGTGCCATATATGGCACAATCCGATTTTATTTTTTATTTTACTTTTAAAACTGAATCAGAACGTTACTTCATGAATGTTCATATATGCCACATACACAGCAATGGATCATGGATTATCTCAAGTAATGGGCTGCAATAGATTTGAGGATATCAAGCGGAATTTGCACTCTGAATTTATTGAGAAAGGACAACTAGAAGATGCGACCTTTTCTTTCAAAAATTCGAGAGCGACTGCTTTTAATCCCTAATGAAGAACACCTAACAATTGACAAGCAAATAATACGGAATCATTTTCTTTTGTAACATAATGTAGAATCATAATGTTCCATACATGGAACATTTGATGGAACTGGATTGCATACATGGAACATGGAACATTTGTGCCATACATGTTCCATGTATGGCACAAACTCTATTTTCATAAACATAATAATTAAAATTTTATATATATTTTTTTAATTAATTTTTCTATCAATAAGAACCAATTCCTAATGCCCATGAATTATTTCGGCCAAAAATAAAAATTCATGCAGTAAAGGGTTAATTTACACGCCTCGTATGTATTATATACTAAAAGAAAATTAAAATATCTTTAAAATCTTGTGGAATTTTACTGAAAACTTTGTGACAATATTTAGAGTAATACTAAATATATATTGTACATTTCTAAAATGAAGTTGGTTTCACAATAGACGGTTCCCTTAATCTAGATTAATTATTTATAATGGTGTAACATTATTTTAAACATCATTTAAAACCCTACATTTGGCTGTAATCCATTCCACGTGCCTTATATTGCTCACTTGGGTATTATGAAACTCGACTCAACGCCCATGTTCATAAAAATACTGCCACTGCTTTACAAGCGGCGGTTGTAACCGTTTATTGCACTTATTATATACACTACAAACACTGGAATATAAAAAAATTGATGTAAAATGTGAATTTTTATACAAATTATGGTTTTGTAGTTATACGAGGGTTACCATTTATGTTTTTACAAACGATCACTAGAGGGTAATATTGAAATGTGTCATTACTATATCCATAAAATTTGACATTTGTTATTGTGAAATCAGTGGCAGCTTATAAATTGACCGAGCAGTTTGACAGTGAGCGTTAAAAAAAAACAATTTTGTGAAAAAATTGATATTACTTGTGACGGTTTTCGTTGGATGATTTTTTTACGATTTTAGTAAAGGCCTAACTCAACAACAATGCATAGATTCGCTTCGTTCAACTTTTGGTAATGACGCAACATCAGAAAAGACTGTTTACAATTGGTCTGCGGAATGTCGTCGTGGTTGTGCGTCCGTCAGTGATGAATTTCGTGAAGATTGACCAAAATCGGTTATGATTCAAAAAACATCGATGCTGTGCGCAAAATGATTGAAAAAGATCGGCATATGACTTACCGTGAGATAGAGGTATCCTTTGGTATATCGCAGACTGCAATACATTCGATTTTGCATGAACATTTAGCTGTGAAAAAGATCTGTTCCCGATGGATTCCGCATAATTTGACCGAAGCTCAATAAAAAAGGATCGTGTTGACTGGTGTAAGAGAATGCAAAAAAAAATTTAACCTAGGCACTACAAAATCCATATACATCGTTACAGGTGACGAAATTTGGATTTATTCATATGAATTGGAAACTAAGCAACAATCCACTGTTTGGGGTCTTCCAAGATGAACCGAAACCCACAAAAGTTGTATGTTCCAATAGGATGATCGCATGTTTTTTCGGTTGTACTGGACATGTCGCAACCAACAATTTGTTAGGCAGAAGTCATCGACAAAGTCAGGAAAAACAACCAAAAACGTCGCATCATTCTTCATCATGATAAAGCAACCTCACAGCACATCAAGCAATTGATTATTGGAAGGAGAAAAACATCGAATTAATGTCTCATTGCCTGTATTCACCTGATATATCCCCGACTTTTTTTTGTTCTACAATGTCAAATAAAAAAAGGCATGGACAGCGATTTTCATCACATCAAGAACTGTTGAAACCTTCGAAACCTAGGGTGACCATTTTCTTAAGTAGGCAATGCGGGACGGTGCAAAGAAAAAGGTCTTCACCTCCCAAATCCAAGTGAGAAGCAAAAAAAAAGGTCCTCACCTCCCAAATCCAAGTGAAGAGCAAAAAAAAAAGTCCTCATCTCCCAAAATCCAAGTGAAGAGCAAAAGAGCAAAAAAAGGTCCTCACCTCCCAAATCCAAAATGCGGGACAAAATGTTAAAATGCGGGACTTTTGCGGGACGCATCTTAATGCGGAACAAAATGTTAAAATGCGGGACGAATGGTCACCTTATCGAAAACCATGTTTTTGAGATACCAACTTCAGAGTGGAAAAAATGTTTCGAGAATTGGTTTGAATGCATGCAAAATTGTATAAATCTCTAAGGCGATTATTTTGAAAAGCAATAAAACAGTTTCTAAAAAAAAAATCTTTCTTCTTTTTTGTAAAAACTTAAAAGTTAGCCCTCGCTATCATTACATAAAATTTGCTGTCCAAGATTTAAAACCATGTCTCTGTACTTGGTTCTCTGAAGTCCAGTACTTATACCATTTTCACACTAGATCTTTAAGATCGGATGTTAAAGTGAATGTGTCTTTAAACGCTAATGTGAAACCGTATGGCCTCGTCTAAATACAAGCGATGTTTAATACAGAGATCTGCGTCTTAAACATCGTCCGCATTGCCAACTTAATTTCTAATATAAAAAAATACTCTTTGAATTTGTGCTGTCAACATTTTATATTATCATAAACAAGAATACTGTATTATATCGACGTTATAAGAAGTTTATACTTATTGTTATAATAAAATTATTTATTTTAATAATGTGTTTAATAAAATACAGAGCTACAATAATCGAGATAAAATGTATCGACTTACATGTTAATACAGGTGTAATATATTCTTTATTGTAGTGTCTTTATTGTAGAATTAAATGAAATATCCATATTTGTTTATAATAATTCAAAATGTGCGTCTGCGCAGACAGTTCAAAACTGGTAATTTCATGACGGTAACTTAAGGAGAAAATTACTGTAGCTGATGACAGCACCGGAGATTTAAATATCAAGTGTGAAAGCATACCGATGTTAAACATCGGTGAACTTTAAGTTCACTCGTCTTAAAGTTCTAGTGTGAAAAGGGTATAACAGGCAGAGGCGTCTACAGATTTAGATCGAATGATCTAACTTTAGGTTCGAAACAAGGTTCTAGATCTCTATAAGATAAAATATGTTGTTTGTGTCGCTTTGAGGGTCTCAAATTTGATTTCAAAGAAATATAAAAATCTGAGAAAACATTAAAAGTACAACCCATAAAAAATATACATTAAATTTGTTTTCGTTAAAGTAGAAGTCCTCATGAATCTAAAAAACATTTTTACGATCTGTAATAAAACTTTGGTATTTGTTTAAATATAAGATATAAAAATGTTGGATTAAAAACACTTGTGGTTTCTTTTCTTAATTCTAGATGTCACTGGGAACGCAACAGAGCGCGCACACATTGAGAATTGACACGCTCGGATACGCAGTCTGGTGGTCAAATATTGTACTAGGCGCTCTAGTACTGTTTGAATTTATTACATATAGTTCTAGTGTTGATTTTTTTGTTAGAATGTCGATAGAAGTTGTGAAAAACTATAAAAGTAGAACAAATTGTAGTGTTTTTGGCTGTCATCCAAGACAGGACAAACATAGGCATCTTAGTTTTTTCTTTTCTTGGGGGGGGGGGGGGCGTAGGGTCTGATAACCACATTTTAAGCATATTTTTGTGAATTTTTTTCAAATCTATGGTTAAATTTATTCATTTTCAAATTAAGTACATTTGAAAAAGATACAAAAACACTGGATCATCTGAAATCAAAAATCCAAAAATATTTTGTTAGTTTATGAGTTTGCCGAGGTAACGACGTTGAGATATTTTTTTTTCATGTTTTTTTTTTTTATTTAACAATCACAAATATACTCATTTTTAGGTTTTTTTTAGGGGGATTTTTTTTTTTTTTGTCTTCTAAGTAACGCTAAAAATTGAAAAATCATTTTAAAAATAAAAACTCAACGTCATTACCTCGGCAAACTCATAAACTACCAAAAACCTTTTTGGATTTTTGATTTCAGATGATCCAGTGACGAGTTATGCTGGTCACCGCAAAATCAAATTTTTTCCCCGGAGTCTGAGAAGATTTGCCACAACTGGCTCATTTCGCCATATTTTGCCTTCAAAATGTTTTTGTATCTTCTTCAAAACATACTTTATATATGTACTTAGTTTGAAAATGAATAAATTTAACCATAGATTTGAAAAAAAATTCACAAAAATATGCTTAAAATGTGGTTATCACCCCCCCCCCACCCCCTTAAAAAAAATGGAGGGAAAGTTAATATTAAGTTCATATTAGAAAAGATTTGGTTATGGAGAGGAGGAAGGCATGGGAATATATTTTGAGTTAAAATTAACTGATACTATGCGAGTTTGTTCATTACATTTGTAGAAAAACAAAACTGCACTAATATGTTTGTACCTGCAAGTTGCATATTTAACTTTTAGCTGCTTCTGTCCAATTAAAACTAATTTTATTTCATGAGGCAATGAACATAATGCACTTGTTTACAAACAGAAGCCATATAGGGAAAAATTGCTAAGCGATATGACATCTGGTGGGATTTTAAGGAACTACAGAAATAGACATTCTATGGCGCTTTTTACATTGAATTATATGGGATAAAAACATATTTTTGCATTTTACTATAGTTTTGTTGTTATTATATTGTTATATTGTTATGTTTTGTTAAGTTTTATGTTATTTTACATTATTTTAAAAACAGTTTTAAATTGTTTTTACTGGTATCAAGTTATAATAAGCGAAAATAACCTTAAATTAAAGTGGAAGACAAGACAAAAATCATGTTGAAGTCGAACTATTATTGCTGTGTATCTGAGTGTAATTCGTGGATTAAAAGAAATCCATTTCAACCTAAAAAATAACCTAAAAGGTGGATTTCAACCTAAAAAATTCATAAAAACATATCTAAATTATTCTTATTTATTAATATTTGATGTTATAATATTTCACTGATTACCCAGCATAAAAACACGTATTAATATTGTAGCAAAATTACAAAAACCACCAGTAAACATTATTTATTGCCCATATGATTACATGTAATGAATGTCTATTTTGGAAGTTCCGAAAATGCTGCAACAGCGCTGCGATCTTAAAATATTTCCCCTATATTGTAAATTCAGATGACCGACACTTAGATGTACCACATAAAATCACGTGCCCGGCATTTAACACCTGCTCAACTACAAATTACACTTCAATAAATTTACTGAAATTAAACTTTAAATACTGCAGTTTGATGCCCACCTTCTGTTATACACCTCGATACATGGTAGCGCTTAAAAATTAAAAAATTTCACAAATATTTACTCGCATTTTCATAAAATAAAAATGTACTGTGCTTAAATTAACCTGTTCGCTATTAGCATATTGACAGCTGAGTACTAGAGACGACAGCCATATTGCCTTGGAGCACAGCGCCGCCACCGGTAATGTCACTTCTCAATAATTCGGCATGCTCAAGTTGCTCAAAATCAATTAACAGACCTTTCACAAATTTTAAAAGGATTTAAGCAAGACTTTGCAATTATAAATAATTTTTTAGTGATTTTATTAATGTTGTTAAGTGTCACCTATTCTAATTTTTTAAATGTTAAAGGACAAAATAGTGTTGGGTATGCTAATGTGTGTCTGAATGTAGAGGCGCCGCATGTCTACGGATGCAAATACCCTGACATCCTGTAAAAATAGTCTACCCAAATAGACAAGCAGCTATTTTAAGAACAGATTCTCTTTGTTAGACGCCTCAAGATTGGCATATTTAACTAAAATAATTACTGTTTCAAAATCATCCATGAACGTTCACGAAAACAGTTCATGCTATATGAAAATTGTTAATTTAAAATCATAAAAGACACAGAGAAGGAGGATATGATACCTAATAAAATAACAAAAGCAATACATATAGAAGAAGAAAAGGTAGACAGCCAAGAAGATGAAAATGTTGAACATGGAAGAACCGATTTAAAGTTGCATTCATGTATCGGTGAAAAGAATTTTCGTCAAACGATGAGGTCTTCGCCGAAACAGATGCCTATTTTGAGGGCCTTTCGGAATCTTACGTTTTTGTTGGCTTGAAAAAGTTGGAGAAACGGCTGAGCGCAGTGTATTGAGCTAAAAGGAGACTATGTTGAGAAATAATAAAAAATTTACGTCAAGTGTGAATTTTTACACATTTCAGGGTAAAGTTCCAGATAACATTATGTGTCGGATAGTTACCTAGTGCTTTAAATGAAGGTAGAAAGACCGGGCCTTAAGGTCATAATGCCCGGGGGGCACCTTAGCCCTCCAAATGAACCCGTAAATAAAAAAATTAACCTGTATAAAATTCTCCAGAGATCCCTTTTCATTTTCATCCCTTTTTGAGATCTCAGAATTATCATTGATAGCCCAAAAGTCACCCTATTATCACCTCTGTCCTCCCATTTTACCATATAGGCCGTGTCTCCAACGCTATAGCTCTGAAATTTTAATAAATCCTGAAACAAAATGTATAACTATTTATAAAAAGATACAAAGTAACAAAATATAAACTATTTTAGATCATGTAGTACCAAGTAACTCTCAAATTTAACGTTATACTTCATTTTCAATAATAAAAAATAGTGTATTGGGCCCGGTAGTTCAATTTCAACCACCTGTATACTATTGATAAAATATTAATATATGTGTTTATTCTCATAAAGAATAATTTCAAGCAATTCTGTTCCTTATTTATTAATTGTTAATGACTATATTCCTTAATGAGCTTTATCATGATTAACCATCTTGATATGTAGTGATACGTGATTTTTGCAAGTGGCGTCTTCATTTTTTTCTGACGTTTTTAGTTATTTTTAAGTGATAAAAGTGCAGAAAATACTTGAAATAGTGTGTTATAATGTGGACTTAAGTGTTTGGACTCTATACAGACCAAAATTGGAGCGACTGGAAAGGTATTTGTAGAAATTTTTGTTAATTTTATAATGTAAGTCATTGTTATGTAGAATGTGCTTCTATCGACAATATGGAAACACATATGTACATACATGCATACACTATCGGCTATAACTAGAGAAACAAAACTATTTTTTAAATCATTTTCATAAATCCCGATTATTGACTAAATGAATATTGAATTATATTGGTATAGCAAAAACAATTTATAAGTTAGAACCGGCTCTTAAAAATATTTGTTGTACTGGTACAATAAATAAAATTATTAACTTTCTGCTGCAGCAGACCATCTGCATATTTCGTTTGTAAGACTTAATAAAACAATTAAAATAAAACAATTTTTTGTGGTTAAATTTTTTCCTTTGCCCTAGCTCCCGTTCTTGTCCCGGTTTAGAGTTTCATAATTATGGTAAGCATATATACAAGGTGTCTCAAAAGAAATTTTATATTTAGTGGATCGATTTAAAAAAAAGTAAGCCGTGTATAGAAAAAATGTTTATTAATTATTAAAATACACTTTTTGGGGATTTGTTTCTTAAAAATAATATCGTCTAAATGTAGACCTTCGCGTTCTCGGCACTCATTTAATCGAACAGTAAAATTACTTATGACGTCTCGGCAGGTGGTCTCAGGGATGGCTGCCATTTCATGACGGATATTTTCTTTCAAATGCGCCAGTGAAGTCGGTTTATTGGCGTAAACTTTAGATTTAAGATAACCCCATAGGAAAAAGTCCATAGGGGTTAAATCTGGACTGCGTGGAGGCCACTTTATGTCACCTCTCCGGGAGATCAATTTGCCTGAGAAAATTTACGAAATTAAGCCTCTGACTGGCATCTTGGGGCTTTAACTCTTGCACCAATTGAATTTTGTAGGGGTGCAGCTTTAGGTCTTTGTGCATAATGCGATGTAATGATGATCTATGCACATTTAAAGCACTTGCGCGCTTCCGAATTGAAAGGTTCGGGTCGTCACGAACAGACTGATTAACATTCTCCACGTTTTCTACCGTTCTTGATGACCTAGGTCGCCCGGATTTTGATTTATCCAGCGTTGTACCAGTCTCATCAAACTTTTTAACCCAATGTCGAATGAGAGGAATGCTTGGCGCATCATTTAAGTGGCGAAAACCTCGAATACTGCAGAATTTTCTACGCGCTACAGTCGCCGAATCACCGTTTTTGTAAAACTCTCGCACGCATAACGCGCGGTCATAAGAGCCAGACTACCGATTGACATAACCCCCGCATCCCTCGGATACGTTGCGTTCACGCAGTAAGCTAAATAAATATAAAATTTCTTTTGAGACACCTTGTATATATACACCCACATATACATATATATAGGGGGGCCGCCGACAATATTTAAGTTATTTTGGGGGGTCCCATGCCAGAAAAGGTTGAGAAACACTGTTCTAGTACAATTTTGGAAAAATTCGTATTAAAAAAAAAAATAAATAAAAAACTACTTCCCGTCCCTTTATCTACGACTTCAGAACTTTCATTTAATACCAAAAAGATTTTTTTTAAATAAAAATTTGTGCATCCACGCATTAAGAGGTTTCATTTGATACCCCAATCAAAATTTAAAAAAAAAAAAAAACTTAAAATTTAAAAATGCTAATACAGTCTTTTTGTTGAGTACTTGTTTATAAAAGTGTACTAATTAGGGCGTGACGTTCTGGCAAAGCTGCTCACTTTAATTTACTATAGTATCGGAGGTCAAGCAAAAAACTTGACGTTGCTCTATGTGGCTTTGAAAGTATATTTCTCATGTTTAATTAGGTTCTTCAAGCTTTGAAGGATTTTAAAACTTTATAAAATCTCCAACATGGAATTTGTTAGCCTACTGTTATTGTATTAGCCTTTGAACCTGTTCGGTGTAAAGTTATTTAATCTAAAAATGATGTTTTCTCGATTGTGGGAGGATTGTCCGCCCACAGATGTCAGCTCCTAACTAAAATACATGGTTGAGAAACCGCTTAAGATCACGTACTCGACTGGATTTAGAATTATGGAGTTGTAAATCAAAACGAATCGACCACATATAAATTATTATATAAAATAATATTGACGTTATGGCTTTAATACCTTAGAAGGTATTAGGTGACAAAACATATACGTGACTAAAAAATGCGTGGGAAAGTTTGAAAAACTATTTCGGGCAATTTTTTTACAAAAAAAAGTGTTTTAGTTCAATTTTTGTTCCTCATCATTAGAGCGACAGACCGATATGAATCTAGGTCTACTGTTACGTGATTTCAGAACTATATTGTCAAACTGTGTACATTCAGGAGTAATATGGTCAGTATTACGTCCATATTTTAGCGTACACAGGAATCCACCTACAGTCTGTAGCCGGTTGCGAACACCTATCGAGCGGATATCGATTATGTTTTTAATTTCGTCTGAAATTTCAGTTGGACCGTGTGATATTTTTCACTGGTCTATAGTAGGGTTGTACATCGAAGGCAAAACATCGATGTTTAACATCGATGTTAACATCGGCGCTTACTATCGATGTTGAAAAAACATCGAAGGAAAAACATCGATGTATCGGAAACATCCATGTTTTATTATTATTAAAAAATTGATGTGAAGTGTGAATATTCACACTTTTCAGGGTTTCGCAGGTATATAATAAGTGAAGGCGGTATGCTGAGTGTGTAGGACAAATTTTACTTTATAGTAATCACGGCAAAATGAACGATATTTTTAAAATAATTTATCGTCTGTTAATCATATAATAAGACTGGTTATTAAATTTACGCTCTTAAAAATTAAATACAACATTTGTCAAAATATAACTAGAATTTTGACAAAATAATTTCAACATAATAAAAATGCAAAAAAAAAAAACAAAAAATAAAAAACTCACTCCGTCCGTACTCGAACTCGAAACCCTTCGTTTTCCAGAGAATTTTAGCTTCAGACACCAGCGCTCTAACCCGTTGCGCCATCGGACGCTTTGCATATGAGTGTCTTACATTGGTATAACTTTTGTACTTTGTGAACCAAAAACCACAAAAAACGCGTTATTTTTCGAAAACATAATCTGATCAAAAATTCCTGTTGTACTATTTCGGTTCACACCAATATACATTACTTGGAATTTTTTTAGATTTTTAGTTTAAACCATCTGGACTACAGGGTGTGGGACAAAAATTTTTTTGCACAATTTTGGCAAAAATCGCATCAAAATAATTTATTTTGCAAAAATAAAAATTTGATCGTTAATCCACGCACTAAGGGCTTTCATTTGATACCGTACTCAGAATTAAAAAAAAAATATTTTTGTTTTCGATGAGCACATATTTGTTTATATTTTTAGGGGGGTATGTTTTTTAGATGTTTTAGTATTTTTCCTATGTGCGGGTCAAAGAGTTGTATAAGCATGCCAAATTTCAACTCTCTAGGTTTAGCCGTTTGGCTACAATTTTAACCGAACAGACAGACAGACAGACAGACGACAAAATGACGGTATAAGGGTTTTTTGGTCATACCTACAAAACCCTAAAAAGCTATTTATTTATATTATATAGGTTTTATTTAATAATGTAAAGATAAAATACGAAAAAAGTAACACATAATACACAAAAAGCATTTATTATATTTTGAAATAGAAATATTCCTTTTTAATAGTAATTAATTTCACATTAATATTATTATACCCAATATAATAATCCTAATTTGTACCTACAATCTATTCCAAACAATTAGGCGGAACTAACCGCAATTTTCATTTTTGTAATTTGTCATTAGATATTTTTCTATATATTGAAGTTGACTTTTCCTGAACAAAATGATCAAAAGCTTCAATCAATCGGTAAAAGTAACTAGAATTGAAAATCTAGTTTCGCCTAAAGCAAAGGAACAGACCTTACTATTTTTACATTTCTAAAATGAAATATTGGATTTTATTACAATACTAATATAGTAATCTTAATGTTAATTTTATATTATTTAACATAAAAATAACACTGTCATACACAATTATTTTTATACTTTTTTAAGTTGAAATAAAGTCTGTTCCTTTGGTTTAGGCGGAACTAGATTTTCAATTCCAGTTACTTTTACCGATTAATTGAAGCTTTTGATAATTTTGTTCAGGAAAAGCCAACTTCAATATGTAAAAAAATAGCTAATGACAACTTACAAAAATCCAGGGATTGGAGGAATAACAACTGAGACAGTGTCAACAAGACTCAAAAAGAATAAGTGTATTGGCGTCGTTGGTCGTTCGCATTGTTTGCAAAAATTAGAAGTTTCTTCTTATTTTTTCGTATTCTGCTAACTGCTAAGAAGAATAAGAACTAACACTATTAGTATTGCTATATCACAATAGATGGCGCTTATATTTTGTGTACTAATTTTAATAAAAATTAAATTTTTTAAGATTCCAGCGCCTCTAGCGGTAGTTTCTGAATTTCAAAGTTTAAACATCGACATCGGTAGTAGACATCAATGTTTTATCGATACTATCGCCAGCTGACCATCGATAGTAAAAACATCGATGTTTTTAAAACAAACATCGATGTTTTCGTTACATCGATGTTTTTTTCCCATCCCTAGTCTATAGAACTGTTTTACACCTCGAAATATTTAAACCAGAATGTCAACCCGACCAATAGCGCTCAAAAAGAAAGTAAAATTGATTAATTTTTTAATTTATTTCCTTACAAAGATTTTATTAACATTCTCTTTGACCTCATTTCTCAAAAATTAATGAAAATACGACAAAGTATTCATATATTAAATAATATTTAAAAGCTAAAAGCAAAGAGCAATTATTAAAAAAAAAAAATCATTAAGATTTATGTTTTTCACACTTCCTAGAAGCTAATAGCCTCAAATGCTGCAGTAATTACCATCACTTTATCCAACAAAATCATCTACCATGTTACAAAGCTTTTTAACCGGACGCTAAAACTTTTGCACTATAAATTTAAACCAAATTTAAATATGACGCAGTGCCCAAGAATTCAAAAACAACAATGCAAGTAATAAAGCACCTGTAACTAATGTACTTTAAATATAGAATTAAATCAACGACTTAAAATATCTGCTACTCTCTGTCAGTAATGACTCGTTACTTCGCTTGGTCGGTGAAGTCACAAACATACTTTTAGGACGAATTTACACCAAATGAACAAATCTTTGTGTAAAATAAAAACCAATTTCAGCAATTTTAATAAGGAATATAATGCTAAGAAGTACAATTTGGCTTTTTTATGGTCATCATTGTCTTGTAAAAGACTTTGAGTATAATGAAAAAATTGATAATTATTGATTCACTTAGGATTTGGGAAGATTCGTTCTTTTTGGAGCCGAATACTCCGATTCGGGTCCGCGATTATTTTACGGTTCGCGTCTGAGTCCGTTATACTGCGGCATATTGCGTCTACATCCAGCATCTGTGATGGTTTGGTGAAATTTCTCGTATGAAGGGGTTACTGAGCTACATTTTTGTGCTCAGGGTGTGAGGACAAGTGCGAAATTATACCAAGATGACATTTTGGAGAAGATAGTCAAGCCTCTTAATGAGACATGTATAATTCTGGTCATTGGATCTTCCAGCAATATTCTGCTCCAGCTCAGAAGGCAAAGTCCACACAGCAATGGCTGGAAACTCACACACCGGAGTTCTTTACAGTTGAAGATGGGCCTTCTGGAAGCCTAGATTTAAATCCGCTAGACTACAAATATTGATCCGTGTTGGAGGGCATGGCCTGTAGCAGACGACATCATCCAAATTTGGAGAGTCTAAAGCAATCGTTGAAGAAAGCAGTGGCCAATTTTCCAATGGATGTCGTACGTACTGCCATTGTACAGGGAAAGAACCAGGCAAGTCAAGCGGTACAGGGAAAAAAACAGGTAAGTCAGCCTGCTAACAGCTGACAGTGCAAGTGTTTATTCTGTGCAGTGCAAACGCCGTGATTCACGTCGGTATCGTAGTGTACGTCGTTATTGTCAGTGCTTTATAAGTTGTTTTGGGCTGTTACGATGTCGACAACATCGAACAAAGACGTTAATTTGCGTATGGAGACAAAGAAAAGGGAAATAACTGGCCGCATTTCAGAATTCGGTAAGAAATTAAGGATAAGTTCACACCAAATGGGGATTTCATGATGATAAAAAATTCAAGAACCAAACTATCGCCATTTACTGTGGTCACTGTCAGCCGAGAAATCGTGTTTGACTGGAAAGGGCTACTAGATGAGAAATATGTCCTGAAATGTCCATTTAAAACCCAGCCCATTAAGGAAATATTGGCCTCATTCACTTATCCTCGTCTTCTGAACTGGCGGACAACATACAATGGGTCCATATTGTCCAGCGTAATGAAAAACCCTGCCAAAAATGCTTCAACATTAAAAAACGGAGAATTTGAGATACCTCTGCAGTGTTATATACAGTGAGTCAAAGTAAAACTCATACACTTCGCCAAATTAAAAAAATATATTTTTTTTTTATAAAATCTTTAATGATTTTGTTTAATACATGTTGGACACATATTCAGCTAGATCTAATACTGTTATAAGAAATAAAAAATAATAATAATAATTCTAAGTAATGTATTTAAGAAAAATTTATTATAAATACTGCATAAGCAACATCAAAGTAAAACTCATACATCTAATCTAGTAGTCAGGTTAAAGCCTTTATAAACTTGTCTATAAGCATTTATTGCAGTGACTCTTTATTTCAATCAATTACTCATTTATGTAGAGACTTTTGAGAGTGATATTTCAGTAAATTTTTATTGTGTTGATGATGTGTTGATGATGTGTTGATGATGAGTCGTCAACGAGGACAAACGTCTCTAACAGAAAGAGAATTAATTATTCTCCATTACAATCAGGGCAAATCTTACCGTGAAATTGGGATGATAGTAAATAGGAGTCATGCTACAGTACAGTGTGTTATACAAAGATACAAAAATGGTGAAGGAATACAAAATAAGGGAAAAGTAAGTGGCAGAAAACTTTTTAATGATCATGATGAACGGTGGTTAATAAGAGAAATAAAGAAAAATCCTATGCTAAGTGCCCCAAAACTAGCAGCAAAAGCGGAAGAAATGTTAAATAAAAAAGTCCATCCAGAAACGGTTCGTATTGTTTTACGCAAAAACAATTTTCATGGACGTGTTGCAAGAAATAAACCGTTTATTAACAAAACAAACCGAAAGCGTCGTTTAGATTTTGTAAAATTACATGAAAACAAAGATTTAGATTTTTGGAAAACGGTTATATTTGCAGATGAAAGCAAATTCAACTTATTTGGTTCCGATAGGAAGGTGAATGTTTGGAGGAAACCAAATAAAGAACTAAAATCTATTAATTTACGACCAAATGTGAAACACGGCGGTGGAAGTGTAACAGTTTGGGGCTGTATGGCAGCAAGTGGTACAGGGAAATTGGTATTCATCGATGGAATAATGGATCAAAATGTGTACCTAAGCATCCTTAAGGAAAATTTGAAAACCAGTGCTGAAAAATGTGGAATTAGGAACACTTTTCAGTACTACCAAGATAACGATCCTAAGCATAAAGCTCATAAGGGGTCCGTATGTGGTTGCTTTATAACTGCCCGAAGGTCATTGAAACACCTGCCCAATCTCCTGACATTAATGTGATAGAAAATCTCTGGAGTTATTTAGAGGTAGCTATTCGCAAACATAAAATTTCCAACAAAAATGACCTAAAGCATGCATTGTTACAAGAATGGGAAAGTATTAGCCCAGATTATTGCGAAACGCTTGTTAGATCCATGCCTAATCGTTTGAAAGCTGTTAAAAAAAATAAAGGTTATCCTACTAAATATTGAAAACGAAAATATTTAAAATTAATTCGTTGTTGTTTAAATTAGTTATAAGTGTATGAGTTTTATTTTGATGTTGTTTATGCAATATTTAGAATAAACTTTTCTTTAATACATTATTTAGAATTATAATGTTTTTGTTTTGTGTTTTATAATAGTATCAGATCTAGCTGATTATGTATCCAACATATATTAAACAAAATCAATAAAGATTTTATAAAAAAAACTTATGTTTCTATAATTTCTCGAAGTGTATGCGTTTTACTTTGACTCACTGTAAGTAATTTTTATCCTGCAGTATTTCCATTAACTTTCGTATAAAAATGACAAGACTTCTCTTATTTCCACAGGTCCTTTACTTATTTCAAAGGCTAAGCATCAGGATATAATGAGTCTCATGAAATTTTGTGGCCAAAGAGCTGTGGAGTTTTACCAGAAATTGACACATGATTGATACCCAGTGAGTTTTTATTGCATTATTTCAAAAAAAAATAGTAATTATTAATAATAAATTATTAATAATCACTATATTGGTGAAAAGCAATACATTTTAAGGAAGCTAACACGTCTGGTTTTCTCACTGTTTCAGATGACTTATCTGGTTTTTTCCTAAAAGAAATGGGAGTCCGGATAATTTTTCTGGCTTAATTTGATGTTATTGTTACTACAGGCTTCAAACGTCATTTCATTTGATTCACTACACCACAAACTCCAAGATTCCACTCAATTCAAATTTTTTACTTTATATGAAAAACATATATAACGTTTTATAATTAAAAATTCGTTTTTCTCGTTATTAAAAAAAATAACTTGCCAATTTTTTTCCCTGTACCCTTCATATGAACCTGCTGTAGAAGCCATTTATCAAAATATTTCTTATTAATTTAATGAAGACTTGGGTACGAAGTAAATGCAGAAAAAATCGCTAGGATTTTTTAATTTACATTTTCCTATGACATAATATTCGCAAATTATTTAAATTTAGTTTAAACAAATTACATAGAAGCTCTTAGAACATCGAATAAAAATGATCAAAAATCTGTTGATTTAGAAGTGACTATAGCAAAAAAAAAAATTCTTAGACATCCAGCATTCTGTTGACTTCTTACACTTATTAAACACCTACAAAACCATGAAATGTGTAAAAATTCACATTTTACATCAATTTTTTTATTATAATTCACTTTGTAACAGAATTTATGAGAGGACTAGGTACATACCGATACTTGGTAGACCTTCTGTTAGCAGATCTATCAATATAAAATAAGAGAACGCTGTGTTGGCAAAACATGTAGCAGTAGTCGACTTAAAAATATTGCGTTAGCTCGAGATTTGCAACGTCCTTTAATGCAGACGTTGCGTTTAATTTAAATGTTATAAATAGAATTTATTTATCCTGTAGCGGGTGCTGGTATGTGAATTCAAGGCTGCTATTTTTAAAAATTCGATGAACCAAGACCAAAGTGGTGAGTAAGTCGGACAGGAGTGCTCAATTGTACGCGCATTGGGCAGGTCATGGTTTGCAGCGGTTTTACCCGTACCCGCACCCGCACCCTCCCGCGACCGCAAACAGGACACTTTAACCGTGTACTGAGATCGCGACACGCCGAACATTGTTTACAAAACAACCAGTTACAGCTCAGACACACCATTCTATAATAAACTTTAATATACAGAGGCGTGCACGTATGTGCGTTAAAGCCAATGTCATTTCGACCCATTAATATCAACAGTCATTTATTAAATGAACAAAAAATCGGTGCGGTTTTCTATATTAAACAATCAAACAAGGACAGAAAGTTTCAGAAATAGTTTTATTCAAGAAAAATATCTTCACAATCTATAACACTGGTCAACACAATTTTTGCTGACTTACATCTAAGACTTGTTTCTTACTAATTTGGTGCTGCTGAACTCAAATCTCATCAGTTTTTGCGTATCACATCAGATTTTTGTTCTACAACAAATACATATTTTCGGCCAAATAATACTTCTATCGTTTAATTTTAGACGTCGATACTGTAATTGGTACAAATTTGGCGAACAATAAGGACTAAATAATTAGAAAATATTCTTAAAATTTTATTTATAGTGAAAGAAAGAAAATGAGAACAGTTTTAATTACATTTTAATGCATTGGAGTGTTAAAATAAAAATACAAAATAATTTAAGGATTACATGGTCGTTTGTAAGATCTTCTGGAGTGCACCATTCCCGATAAGTCTATTTTAATACTCCAACAGTAGTCAGCCATCATGTGAGTATCCCACCTTCCTTGATAACGTTTCTCCATCTCTTTTAAATCCTGATGGAAACGTTCACCCTGTTCATCACTAACATCTCCAAGAATGACAGGAAATTTGTCGAGATGACTGTTTAAAAAATAAAGTTTCACGCTCATGTTGCACCCCAGATGATGATAATTTTCAATCAAATTTTCAACGACCTCCACATAGTTTTTAGCTTTTTATTCCCAAGAAAATTTTTGATGAGCGCCACGAAATACTGCCATGCATTCTTCTCCATATCATCCATATGTACAGTGAAATGTGGATCATTCACTAATTTTCTAATTTGTGGTCCGTCAAAACTGCCAGCTTTTAGCTTCTCATTACTGAGACTTTGAAATGTTTCCGATATATATTTGAAACAGTCACCATCTTTGTTCAACGCTTTTACAAACTGCTTCATTAGACCCAGTTTAATATGAAGAGGGGGGAAAATGATTTTGGTTCGCTCCACCCAAGGTTCGTGTATTATGTTTGGGTCTTCAACATTTAAATCTATTCTCACCGGCCAATTTTTCCAATGCTTATCTCTCGCTCTGCTGTCCCACAAACACAAAATACGATAGAACAAAAAGTGACGTGATAGGCAGAAACTGTTAACATTTTTGAAATTAGCACCCCAAAATTAGTTAAAAACAAGTATCAGATCTAAGTCAGCAAAAAAAAGTTAAATTTGTTGACCAGTGTAATCTATAGTAGAATATATAATTAAAAATTTAGTTAAGAAGAAAGCTGTAGAACCAGATGGGATTTCAATAGAAATGATACAGCTACTTGGTGAAAAAGGACGAGAATTAATAACGAAATTAGCTAATACATATTTATATAAGAATCAAGGTCCTGACTGACTCATCATCCCCCAGTACAAACCCCTGAACCTAGAATATTTTTCTGTTGCTAAATATTTGCAAAAATCTTAGTACCGACACGAGTAAACTCCCATTTCTAGTTAACCGATTTTTACCAAAAGTTGATTAACTCTTGCCATTGATGTCAAAAGCTTAAATATGAAGTTTCATAAAAATCATTTTAGCCGAATTGCACTGCATGTGTACACGGACAGACAGACAGACAGATGGACAGACAGTCAGACAGACATCAGGCTAAAAATAGTCAAAACGTTATGTAGGGACCTCAATTCGTGGAAATCCATCGAAATCTCGAAATGTCAAAATCGGTATGATCACAATACCTTCCTTATACAGTAATACCCCGCCACTCGACGTTAATTCGTTCTGAAAAAGCGTCGAATAGCGATTTCGTCGAGTGGCGAGTCAAATTTCCCTATAAGAAATAAAGGGAATCATATGTACATATATACATATACATATACATATAAGGAAATACATTTACGTATATGTTTTCCTTTTAGCTATGCTTGCATCTCTAGCCTTCTTTGGACCCATAATTATAAATATAAATCTCTTATTTTAGCAAAAAACAAAAAGTTCATAGCAACACTAATTCTGAGTTGTTTTCGTCAAGATATCTAAGCGCGAACTGCTGGCCATGCGTTCATTTCGTTTTGTTTACCAAAATATGTATCACGTGATCGGTACTCGATCACGCGTCGGATAGCGATGCTCCGTTGACTCTCACTCTCGACATTTACGTAGAATGGCGAAAACGTCGAGTGACGGGGTATTACTGTATATGTTCACGGTCGGTAAAAATTAAGGATGTTCTGCAAAATTTTGATTTATTCAGATCACATAAAACTACCTAAGAGGCTGCAGGTTGTCTATCCCTGTCCTAACATTTACACAACACAGTAATAATTTGGAGGTAATTTAATATTTTTGACGTCTAATGCAAGCCCTGTTGCATGTTCTGGTGTAATGGCGCCTGTGGAAGATGCCAATCTGAAGATGTAGTGTCTGCTATTTAATGCTGATTGACGTTTGATGGAACACTAGCGCCACACACGGTCGTTCAAGTTCACTGCCGTTTAATTGCGTATGCAAGGAAGTGTCAGTCACAATCATATCAAATCAAAATGCATCTCATTATTTATTATCAGATTTTTTACAAACAATATTGAATACATAAAGCCAGGATTCGAACCTATGTTACCTCTGCATTGATGACAGCACTGTAGCAATTTATATTAACATACTGTTTGTTTATTTTAATTTCAAATCAATAAAACAGTTATCGACATGTGTGTTAATAAATATATTAACAAGACATTTTAATGGTCCCAAAATATTGCGTTAGTCACTTTGAATAAATAAACAATTACTTAATAACGTACATACCAGATTTAGGTTAGGTTAGGATTTGGCTATCAAAGTGTTTACATCTTATGCAGTGGTGCTCAATCTGCTGTAGCTTGAATTCTTCTGTTTCGCGAGGGTCACATATAAATGTTTTCTTGACTGTTCTCAGGGATTGAAGGTATGGCCAAAAAACTTTTATAACGTCACTTATGTGTCTGTCTGTTCGGTAGTAATTATGGCCAAAAGGCTATACTTAGACATTTCAGGGTTTTGTAGGTATTTAATAAGTGTAAGAAGCAAACATAATAGTGGATGTCTAGATATATTTATCACATCAAAATCAACCTTTTTTTGATAATCACTTTTATTTGTTATTTGAGAACTAAGAGCTTCCATTTAATTTTTAGGGTTTTGTAGGTATGACCAAAAAACCCTTATACCGTCATTTTGTCGTCTGTCTGTCTGTCTGTCTGTCTGTCTGTTCGGTTAAAATTGTAGCCAAACGGCTAAACCTAGAGAGTTGAAATTTGGCATGCTTATACAACTCTTTGACCCGCACATAGGAAAAATACTAAAACATCTAAAAAACATACCCCCCTAAAAATATAAACAAATATGTGCTCATCGAAAACAAAAATATTTATTTTTAATTCTGAGTAGGGTATCAAATGAAAGCCCTTAGTACGTGGATTAACGATCAAATTTTTATTTTTGCAAAATAAATTATTTTGAAGCGATTTTTGCCAAAATTGTGCAAAAAATTTTTTGTCCCACACCCTGTAGCCCAGATGGTTTAAACTAAAAATCTAAAAAAATTCCAAGTAATGTATATTGGTGTGAACCGAAATAGTACAACAGGAATTTTTGATCAGATTAGGTTTTCGGAAAATAACGCATTTTTTGTGGTTTTTGGTTCACAAAGTACAAAAGTTATACCAATGTAAGACACTCATATACAAAGCGTCCGATGGCGCAACGGGTTAGAGCGCTGGTGTCGGAAGCTAAAATTCTCTGGAAAACGAAGGGTTTCGAGTTCGAGTACGGACGGAGTGAGTTTTATTTTTTCTGTTTTTTTTTTGCATTTTTATTATGTTGAAATTATTTTGTCAAAATTCTAGTTATATTTTGACAAATGTTGTATTTAATTTTTAAGAGCGTAAATTTAATAACCTTATTATATGATTAACAGATGATAAATTATTTTAAAAATATCGTTCATTTTGCCGTGATTACTATAAAGTAAAATTTGTCCTACACACTCAGCATACCGCCTTCACTTATTATATACCTGCGAAACCCTGAAATGTGTGAATATTCACACTTCACATCAATTTTTTTAAACAAAGTATTAATAATATGCCAAATACACCAGCGTTTTTTTTCTGCATTTGCTTCGTATTCAAGTCTTCATTAGATAAATAAGGAATATTTTACAGTGTAGAGTGTAGTGTGGTGTGGTGTGAGTAACTCAGTTCGCAACTATAGTCCGTTCAAAGGTGAGATTGCAGTATTGGATTGCTCTTCTGGCAAATGGGGGCGGTGTTACCAAATGTTGTAAAAGTGTCAAATGTGTCAATTATAATAATTTGAAAAACTCGTATGATTTACAAAAAGCAACTCTTATAAAACTCAAAATAACACTCAACAAAAAAAATGACAATTTGTAGAATACTGCGTCTTCACAGATCAACGCGTTTTAGAGCTGTCAACGTCGACAAGCAAGAAAAGGATAGCGTCATTGTGTAAATCCATTAAAGAGCATGAAAAAGAACTACTCCATATGCCCTGTACTGCATACTCACCTTTGAACGGACATTTGAACGGACAGCGTAAGGACTATTCGCGACTGCAAATAACAGTGAGACGCCTGGTGGTGACTGGCTAAATTAAACAGAAGCGTATATTTGGATAATATTTGTAGCGTGTTGTGCTGCAGTTTATGTGAATTAAGAAGTATTTTAAAATATAGTGACTTAAATACAATGCTTTTTTACCGAAATATTGTTTGAACAGATAAATATTAAGAAAAAACTTCTGACATATACGCTTCTCGGCCGCCATTAGCTGTTGTACGCAGCGCCGCCAACGTTAGTTTCAGTCGCGAATATAAGCTGTTCACTTTTGTAAGAACAAACTAAGAGGAACTTTTGTTTTCAATAGTTTGTTTGTTTCACCTTTGAAACTGTATGTCATGTTGATATTAAAAGATTATAAAAAACGTCACTTTCTTAATAATTATCAGAACCAATAAATGTAAAGTCGGTTTTACAGCGTAAGGAATATTTTTAATTGACATTTAAAGTCCTTATTACTCTATAAAAGTAACCAAAATAACTAGATCTGGTTTGTCCTTACAAAAGTGAGCAGCTTATATTAAAAAAATATACTACTATTATTTTTTAAATATTTTTAATTACAAAAAAATACACGCACTATATTAGCTATAAATACAAAACATGCATAACATTATTAGCCGTAATTTAACCATGAATTAAAAAAATAATGAATTTTTTCAAAAACAAAAACTGCCGTATTTTTCAAAAACACGATCTAATCAAAAATTCCTCTCGTACGTTTCCGGCTCAGATCAATATACATTACCTATAATTTTTTCAGATTTTTTATTTAACCCTTTTTGGTAAAAATGCGGTACAAGAACTTTTGCAATTTTTTTGCTGAATTCGTGTTAAAAGAAACGATTTTCAAAAAACTATCTATCGTTCCGTAATCAACGTCTTAAGAACTTTCTTTTGATACAGCACAATAAATTTAAATCAACGACAAAAAAATCGACATTTTTCTAAAAATTTATCTGATCAAAAATTCCTGTTGAACTATTGCGGTTCCCATCAATGTTCATTACGGAGATTTTTTTCAGAATTTTAGATCAATCCCTTTGGGTGATAGGGCGGGGGACAAAACATTTTTGACATATTTTTGGAAAAAATTCAATAATAAAAAAATATTTTTCAATTTTTTTTTGTGCCTCCACTTATGAATAGGTTTCATTTGATACCTCACCCAAAATTTTAAAAAAGTAATTATTTTTCCATTAAATACATATTTGTTTATATTTATCCCGCGCTGTATATTTTTGATCTCTCTATAGTTTTCCTTTATGTGGGTCAAAAAGTTTCAAAAAGTACAAGTATTCCAAATTTCAACTTTCTATGTTTAGCCGTTTGGCTACAATTTCTACTGTACAGACAGATAGACAGACATACACATGAGCAGAGCCGTAGCAATGTTATAGGCGCCTTTCGCAAATAAAGTAAATTGATTAAACAAAAAAAAAGGTCTTCACCTCCCAAAATGTAAGTGATGAGCAAAAAATAAGGTCCTCACCTCTCAAAATCTAAGTGATGAGCAGAAACAAAAAAGATCCTCACTTTCGCAATGACAAAGTATACACAATGACGCCCTTAGTCAAACCCCGCGCCCTCATGTAACCTCGCGCCCCTGGCAAGTGCCCCGATGCCAACCCGTTCCTAAGGTTCTACACATGAGTGACGTTATAGAGGTTTTTTGGTGGTCATACCTACAAAACATATTGCGGAAAAATATAAACAAATATATATTTAATGAAAAATTAAATATTGAGTGAATCGGACACAATCGAAGCAGTGTTCGATTGTATCCGAGTAACAATCGTAGTGTGAAAGCATGAAATGCAAATACAAAACTAAGATGTAGGGAAAGTATTCCATCAATTAACGAACATTCATTCTTGTTTAATTATCCATCGCTAAATACTCTCATTTCAACTTCAGTATCTTATTCTAACATAATTATCGGTATATAAGTCACGCCATATTCCTGTTACAGTTTTTCTCTGTCAATAATACAAAACAAAGAGACCATGTTAAATTTAATATTTATTGTTCCACATTTATAACTCATTAATTTCGCTGTTAAAATAAAAACTAGATTATATTTATGTTTGTTTTAGTTTATTCAAGTCTCATTTTCTCTTTAAACGGGACAGTTTCTTCTTCATATTTAATTTAACATAAAAAATGAAATAAGTATTATGTTGACATTTTACCAAGCAGTATCAAAAAGGCGTCTTTGTGAGAAATTGATGTGTGTAAATTAAGTAACCGGACTGGCAACATAGCGTTTGATCTGGCAACATGTTGGACGCGGGAGGGGCGGCAGATGAACATGTGATAATCTTCAGTACGAGTTTGAACTTGCTAGAGTAATTTTCTAGTCCGTAGCGATTTTTTTCGTGAATTTTTTTTTCTAGTGCGTTTAAAAATGAGACATTCATTTCGAGCAACGGTGTGCTATCAGGTTTTGCTTCAGACTTGGGCACAGTGCAACGGAAACTATTGCAAAACTTGTGTTTTTTCAAGGACCCAGGTTTTTTGGTGGTTTAAGGCATTTTCAGAAGGAAGAGAGTTGATTGAAGATGAATCACGCAGCGGAAGGTCTTCATCTTCAAGAACCATTGAAAATGTCGACAGAACCCTGGATCTTGTGCTTTCAGATCATCGGTTGACAGTCAGAATGATCGGGGAAGAGTTGGATTTGACTCACACTTCTGTTCATCAGATTTTGACCAATGAATTGGGGACGACAATGCGCCTTGTCATACAGCAATTTCAATAAACGAGTTTTTGGCCAGTAAAAACATTCCTGTGGCTCCTCAGCTTCCTTATTCGCCTGACTTGAATCCTTGTGACTTTTTCCTCTTCCCAAGATTGAAAAATCACCTCAAGGGACGTCATTTTGGGATACTCGAAAACATTCAAACGTCCGTAATCGACCAGCTGAAAGATATTCCAGTATCCGAGTTCCAGCCCTGCTACGAGGATTGGAAAAACCGTCTCCAGCGCTGTGTGGCTTCCCAAGGAAGTTATTTTGAGGGAGACTTGTAATTCTATTTGAATAAAATTTAAAAAAAAATCAGTCCGGTTACTTAATTTACACACCTCGTAATTTCATAGGAATAGACAAATGTTTTACCTCCATGGTGCGAAATCACGTGACGAGTGACGTCATTTCGCATTGAATACTAATTAATAATAATACACAATTTCCTACGGCAGGTGCCCAACTTGCTTCGAATTTTTAGAAGCCCTTATTTAGAAGATCATCGCGAAAAAATAACTAAAAAAGAAACTAAACTAGCTGATGAACAATAAATACTTTCTGGAAAATACCCTCTATTTAAAACTATTTTGAATATCTACCTACCGCACTGCCAAATGTATCGGCTGGCAGTTTCAACAAAATTGTACATTAAATTGTCTAAATGATTTTTGATCGTGGCTGTCTTGATATATAAATTTTTAGTCTCGTTTCGATTTTCTTGATATAGCGATCTGAAATAATGTTTCCCAATCTTTTTTTTTACCTCAGAAAAAAAATGAACGATATTTGTTTTTATCAAAAAGTATACAAGAATGAATTGATATGTAAGAGGAAATTCATATCAGACCGTGGTATACTAACAGCTGTTATCAGTTAATTTTAATCTGTAGCTCAAGGTCTAGGGCAGTGATCTACTGTCGCACTTTCTACAATCAAGGTTAGGTCCCCATAATTCAACTCCTACACACTGGACGCGCTAATCACGCCAAATTGTATCAAAATAACCAACTATTGTTTGTCCTACATCATTTTCCACTTCACCACTTGCTAAGACAAACTTAAATTCGTAAATTACTGTTCATTTTTAGGGTTTTGTAGGTATGACCAAAAAACCCTTATACCGTCATTTTGTCGTCTGTCTGTCTGTCTGTCTGTCTGTCTTTCTGTCTGTCTGTCTGTCTGTCTGTCTGTCTGTCTGTCTGTCTGTCTGTCTGTCTGTCTGTCTGTCTGTCTGTCTGTCTGTCTGTCTGTCTGTCTGTCTGTCTGTCTGTTCGGTAAAAATTTTAGCCAAACGGCTAAAGCTAGAGAGTTGAAATTTGGCATGCTTATACAACTCTTTGACCCGCACATAGGAAAAATACTAAAACATCTAAAAAACATATCCCCCTAAAAATATAAACAAATATGTGCTCATCGAAAAAAAAAAATATTTTTTTAAAATTCTGAGTAGGGTATCAAATGAAAGCCCTTGGTACGTGGATTAACGATCAAATTTTTATTTGGATTTAGATTGAAAATTGTCCTATTTAATGTTACGAGTAGGGAGTAGCTGATTTACAGTTGTAACTAAATCGAGTTTTAACGCATATCCGAGTTTTAAATCTCAGTAGAAAGGTATAAAATGACAATTCATGGTTTTAGTGGCGAAATACATTGGTAAAAAGTAGCAGCTTATATTATTTTACCTTAATTATTGTAAAAAATATAATTATTGTTTTCTTTTGACTTCTTTTCGCCAGTTAATGGTTTGTGATACGCTCAAATGCGCAAACTGGTGGCCAAATTATTGTACTAAATACTGCAGTACAGTTTAAACTTATTACGTATATTTTAATGATGAATTTTTGTTACAATGTCGACAGAAGTTGTGAAAAACTATAAAAGCAAAACAAATTGTAGTGTTTCTGGATGCCATTTAAGAAAGGACAAAGGCATTTTAGTTTTTTTTTTACTTTTCCTAACAAAAATGGAGGTAGATATAGGTTAATATACAAAGTCCAAATTTTTGCGAGATGATTCTTTTGTTGAACGATTAGAGATAGAAACCTGCAGTTTTTCAAAATTTTTGAAATCTAGACTAGATTTAAATAACAATTTAAGCTCTCCTGAGTTAACGCTTTTTTGATGCGTGTAGATTTGAGGATTTGTAAATAATTCATTTTGAAAGACCGTATCTCAAAAACTAGATGAGATAGGAACCTACGGTTGGAATTTATGACATCCCGGGGTCCTGAAGGGCCTCAAGACATATTAGAAAATAACCTCCAAATAAAAAAAAAATTGATGAATTTTTTTTTTTTTTTAATTTAAAAAAAATCTAAGTTAAGAACAATAAAATTTAGGGACCTGCGATTTAAATTTTTGAAATCTACAATCTTTTTTCTACCTAGGTGAAAAATATGGTCCTTCTTACGTAACGCTTTTTTGGTCCGTGCAGTTTTGAAAATTCCTAAAAAATTCATTTTTGAAAGACCGTATCTCAAAATCTACACGAGATAGAACCCTGCGGTTGAAATTTTTGAAATCCTGAGGTCTTAAAGGACCTTAGGACTTATTTTGAAGCTACTCCAAATAAATAGAAAAAAATTGCGAAATTTTTCGTTTTTTTTACCTAACTCAAATAATCTCATGAACAATAAAATATAAAGAACTGCGGTTTGAATTTTAGAAATCTTCATATATTATTTAGTCTAGAAAAAAATTGCGAAATTTTTCGTTTTTTTTACCTAACTCAAATAATCTCATGAACAATAAAATATAAAGAACTGCGGTTTGAATTTTAGAAATCTTCATATATTATTTAGTCTAGAAAAAAATTGGGGCTTTACTAACCCAATTTTTACAATAAATACGAATCGTCAAACAAAACTTTGAAAATGATTAAAAATCGTAAGGGCTACCCTTTTTTGAGAAGAAAAAAAAAATTTTCTGAGTCACGTCAAAATGTGTATACTAATGTTTTTTGAGTCGTAGATCTCAAAATAATCTCCATTAGAAGCTACGATTTACTGTTTTTGAACAAATAAAAAAAAAAAAATGAAAGGAATTGGCCATATTTCAAAAAATTCATATGATAGGGCGCTTTAAATATATTTTTGGTTAATCGCAACCAAATATCTTGTTATTCTCTTATATTTACGGTACATACTATTACTTTAAAAAAATTAAATGCAAGTTCTTAGTACTCAAATTAACGAATAAAAGTGAAAAGTGAAAAATTAATGATTTTGATGTGATTATACTTATAGAAAAAAGTATTGTCCTACACATCCAGCATTCTTTTGGTTTCCTACACTTATGAAATACTTACAAAACCCTGAAATGTGTGAAAATTCACACTTCATATCAATTTTTAGGGTTTTGTAGGTATGACCAAAAAACCCTTATACCGTCATTTTGTCGTCTGTCTGTCTGTCTGTCTGTCTGTCTGTTCGGTAAAAATTGTAGCCAAACGGCTAAACCTAGAGAGTTGAAATTTGGCATGCTTATACAACTCTTTGACCCACACATAGGAAAAATACTAAAACATCTAAAAAACATATCCCCCTAAAAATATAAACAATAATGTGCTCATCAAAAAAAAAAATATTTTTTTTAAATTCTGAGTAGGGTATCAAATGAAAGCCCTTAGTACGTGGATTAACGATCAAAATTTTATTTTTGCAAAATAAATTATTTTGATGCGATTTTTGCCAAAATTGTGCAAAAAATTTTTTGTCCCACACCCTGTAGCCTAGATGGTTTAAACTAAAAATCTGAAAAAATTCTAAGTAATGTACATTGGTGTGAACCGGAATAGTACAACAGGAATTTTTGATCAGATTATGTTTTTAGAAAATAACGCATTTTTTGTGTTTTTAACTAAAATATGTTAAATATATAATTCGCTATGTAACACTTCAGATAAGAAACTCTGGTAGCTCAGATGGTTTCGTAACGCACTTTGTAAATTGCAGTGCGAACGTTGCAGAGTTCGAATCCTGTTAATTTTATTGTTTTTTTTTTTTTTGCATTTCTATTTTGTTTAAATTATTTTGTCAAAATTCGTTATATTTTGGTAAATGTTGCATTTATTTTTTAAAAGCGTAAATTTAATAACCAGAGGGAAGTGTTGAAATTATAATTTAATTCTGTGACGAAATCAGAGGGAGGGACTTATGATATAAGCAACCAATGGAAGCCATAGGCGCAATTTTAAAAATCTTACTGAACCTTGCTGTATAAATAAAATACTGTACATATTTAGAAACTTAAATAATGGTATTAGGCATTCGAATTAAAATTCATAAAAAAATATTTTGACATAAAATTTGTTTTGGCATCCCAAATAATCATCATTCAGTTACTAAATACCTGCAAAACCCAGAAATGTGTGAAGATTCACACTTCACATAAATTTTTTATTTCTGTCCTCTTGTTCGCGATGGCTTCTGTTAGACAGAACCCGCGTAGGGTATATACGAAGCCCTAAAATGGCACTAAGTATGTTTAAAAATTTCCAAACTCAATATTTTACTATCTTAAAAAAATCTCCAAACTTACGATACTACGAAGTGTCTGTATTGACCTTATAATCTTGTGCAAACCCTGATAAACGATGTCTGAACCAGAGATTTCCGTCTGAAGCAGTTTAGGGGGATTTTAAGCCCCAAAATCTCTTAACATATGGGCTCTAAGTTTGTTAATCTTCGTGGACCTGATGTTTACGATCGCATAAACTTATTTTTACTAATAATAAATAATAATTTTAAATGATTAGAATGACGGAATGTGGTAGTGTGTTTGATAATGAATTCATGGATGCTGGCGGTCTGTTGTTTGTTTCTAATCACATCTGTGTATATAGTGGCAGTAGCAGAGAGAGATGTTATGTGTGATAGAGCTAGCCTTCAACACATAGGAAGTGTACGACGCGACATACTGCATTTCAGTGCAGTACCGGAGTACTCTCAGCTAAGGAGGCGAAATATTTATCCTATTTTCACCGGTCCGCGGGGGCAAAAAGGTTGAAGAACACTGTTCTAGAGAACACGTCGTATTGGGATACAATAGCGTTGAATACATACGATCGTTTCTCAAATCCTGGCAATATGCTATCGTCGAATTTTTGTCAGATCTAGCATATGTATAATTTGGAGCGACGTGAGTAATATCGCTTTCTGTAACCTTCAAGTTAGGGAGATAACAGAGATAAATTATTTGACGGGATAGTGAAGAGTATCCTCATGTACGGAGTAGAGATCTGACGATGGAAGGAATGGGAGATAGTAGAAAGGGTACAAGAGGGATACATGAGATGGATTATGGGATTAGACAGAACGACATCAGGATATATAGTGAGGGAGGAAGTGAAGAAGGAAAAGCTGAGAGTGGGAGCCGGGGCGAGGGCGGCGAAGTATGAGAAATCAGAAGGGACGAAAGTAGGAAGATATTAAGAGAATTCTGGGAAGAAAGAATGAAGGAAGAACAAAAGGGTAAACTGTCGGAATGGGGAGAAAGAAGGAAAGAGTACTATTGGAGATGTGGGATAGACACAAGGGAAGCTTAGCGAAAGAGAAACGGAGGAAGAAACATAGTAGAAAAATTGATGAGGAGAGACAAGGTGGTACAGGAGCAAGAAAGAACAGTAAGAATAGACAATTCAAGGAATGTGAAAAGGTATAGAGAAATAAGGACGGTAGGAATACCTAAATATTTGAAAGGGAGGAGAGGAAAGGCAGGGGGCAGAGTTAGGAGGATTGCCATATTGAGATGTGGGAATGAAGAACGGAGTAATAGGTATTGGGCAAAACCAGAGGATAGGCTATGCAGAATGTGTAGGGAGGAGGAAGAATCCTTGGAACAACTAACAAAAAGATGTGGAAAGATGATAAAATGGGAGGAAGAGATAAAGGAGCTGTTGAGTGAAGAAGGAAAGGGAGAATGGTGGGTGAGAATACTCGAGAAAAGAAGGAAGGAATGCGGAGAGGTAAGACAGAACCGGAGAACAGGAAGGAAGAGAGAGGCAAAGGAGAAGGAAAGAAAAGAGGGAAGAGAAGCGAAAAAAGAGACGAAAGAGAGGCAGAAGAACTGGAGTCAAGAAGGAAGGAGACCAGAATTGGAAGCCGAAAAGAGAATAGGAACAAAGAGAGAGACACCGGAGGAAGAATGAAGAATAAAGAAGAAATTCATATAAAATTTATTGAAGCAAATTTGTAATAGTACTGTATTGTAATTATGTGTGAGTATTTCTATTTTCATGTAGCAGTTAAACCCCTAAACGCCGCAAGGCCTAGGGGAAATAAAGAATTTATATATATATATATATATATAGGGAGATAACAGATAATTTACAGTCGGGAATGACTTTAATTTCCATTTTAAAGGAGGCCTTAGGGCCACCTAAAATAAAGACAATTAAGACTACGAAGCCTACGAAGGCTACCTTTTAAGTTTTTACAAAAACTAAGAAAGAAAAAAGAAACTAAAAAAGCATTTAGACCCGTCATATGCAAAAATAGACCTCGAGTTTCCGAGCAAAGGGACAGCTAAACACCAAATGTTATACGAAAACGATTTCTAATTGAACTGAAATACTTGATGGAAAAATGAAAAATTGATGGAAACTCCATAAACCGCGCTAGATCAGAATTGGGTATAATTTAATAAAATGTTATGTACAGTTTCCTTAATGGCTCAATTGTGTATTATTGGTCTATTTGAGAAGAAATTGCATCTGAAATCTGTGTTATAAACAAGAAGAACCATCCTCAATCTAATCTAAAAGTAGATTTGACCATTTAACCTCGCATTACCAATAAAATTCGCATAACTTCAAATTCAGCTAATGTGTGCAAGATGCAGCGGCAGGCAGTTCTAACAACCTACGCACACATGTCTACATATGGACACAAAATACACACACACACCAACACAGTTCCCTTCCGTCTGGCGCGACAACAGCGGCGGCGCACTCCAAATATTGACCTGCTGAGAATTATCCACCTAAAAGATAAATCGAGAACTGAATATATTCGATAACAGATAAGAAGAGTCTAGAGCAAGAGTGGGCAAACGGTCGATCGCGAAAAGTTCGTCAGTCGATTGCGAACAGTTCGACAGTCAATCGCAGACATTTTAAATAATTTACTAGGTTAATTTCAAATATTTTAATTTAAAATGTGCACTAAAAATTTAGCAGGCGATAACATGAATTTAAAATTCAACCAGTATTTATTCTACAAATGACATGACTAATTCTCAAGCAGTGCTTCTACTCCATTCTACTCATTCTACTGTATGCGTACGCAGTTTGACGAGTCAACAGATATAGTTGATACTGCACAATTAATTGTTTTTATAAGAATGTTTTTTGCGATTTTTCCGTAAAAGAAGAATTTTAATAATACTTTCAATAAAGGGGTGCAGATATAATGGCAACTATGCCATTTGTTGAAAAAACAAATTTACCTTTGCATAAATTGGTTGCTATGTCTACTGACGGAGCACCTTCAATGATTGGTAGAAATCATGGATATTTAGCCCTTTGCAAACAAAATGAACAGTTTCCTGATTTCATATCATTTCATTGCATAATTCATAATAATACCTTATGTGCAAAAATATTGGATGTTAATGATATTATGGATGTGGCAGTGAAAATTGCTAATTCGATAAGAGGGCGAAGTTTAAGGAGGCGTCTATTCCGTAGTCAACTTGAAGACAATGACTCGGAATATGAAGATTTACTTCTTTTTAGGGTTTTGTAGGTATGACCAAAAAACCCTTATACCGTCATTTTGTCGTCTGTCTGTCTGTCTGTCTGTCTGTCTGTCTGTCTGTCTGTCTGTCTGTCTGTCTGTCTGTCTGTTCGGTAAAAATTGTAGCCAAACGGCTAAACCTAGAGAGTTGAAATTTGGCATGCTTATACAACTCTTAGACCCGCACATAGGAAAAATACTAAAACATCTCAAAAACATATCCCCCTAAAAATATAAACAAATATGTGCTCATCGAAAACAAAAAAATTTTTTTGTCCCACACCCTGTAGCCCAGATGGTTTAAACTAAAAATCTGAAAAAATTCTAAGTAATGTACATTGGTGTGAACCGGAATAGTTCAACATGATTTTTTGATCAGATTAGGTTTTTGGAAAAAACGCATTTTTTGTGATTTTGGCTAATAATGTACACAAGTTATAGCTTTGTAACACGCCACACTGGAACGTGTGTGCTGGTCTAGTGGTATTTCACGCTGATTTTTCATCCAAGTAACCCGAACCGAAAGGGATCGAACCCTGTGAGAAGAGACTAAATTATTTTTTGTTTTTTTTTTTAAATTTTTATATTGTTTTTATAATTTTTATATTGTCAAAATTCTAGTTATATTTTGGCAAATTTGCATTTAATTTTTAAAAGCGTAAATTTAATAGCCAGTGGAAATACTTAAATTATAATTTAATTCTGTTTCCATGTACACGAAATCAGAGGGGCGGAACTTATAACAACCAATGGAAGCCATAGGCGCAATTTTTAAAATTCTTAATGAACCTTGGTATATAAAAAAAAAAAATACTGCACATATTTAGAAACCTAAATAATGGTATTAAGCGTTCGAATTAAAATTAAGAAAAAAAATATTTTAATATAAAATTTGTTTTCGCATCCAAAATAATCATCATTCACTTACTAAATACCTGCAAAACCCTGAAATGTGTGAAAATTCACACTTCACATCAATTTTTTGTCATGTTAGGTGGCTCAGCCGAGGAAGCTTTTTGGAAAGATTTCTAAATCTTTTGCCTGAAATTATTGCATTTTTGGACACATTGGGAGGAAAACATGAATAATTGGTGGATCCAGTATGGGTAAAAAAATTGGCATTTCTTACGAATTTTATGGGCCATTATAACTCGCTTAATTTACAATTACAAGGAAATGGAAAAAATATTATTGAGTTGTTCAGTTCGGTAAATGTTTTTAAAGCAAAATTAAAACTTTTTTCTTCACAATTAAAAAGGCAAAATTTTAAATATTTTCCATATTTAGAAAAACATATTAAACTTACTGGTGAATGTAATATTGAAATGTTTTGTTCTGAACTGGAAAATTTTAATCAAGAATTTGAGAGACGATTTTCAAATCTCAATAATCTTCAACCGATTTTTGAATTTATTTAATTTCATTTTGGAGAATTCGAGGTTAGGCCTTTTCTATGACCTGTCAGTTGCTTTAGGTGACGACAGGGTACTCATGGATAGGCTGATACTCTACCTGAGAGAATCGAACTTACTGTTTTATGTGTGAAGTCTTGCACCTTATTTTAATGTGTTCCTAGTTATTGTCAGTGATATTCGATGGTAATTGGCCCCTTTACAGCCTCTTACCATCACTCTGAGTCTGTTCAAATTTTCGAATAGACATTTTATATTATTAATTTGTGTTTGTCAGTGCAAGATTTCTTTTATTAATTATGCGTAAATTTATTTTTTTATCTATTTATTTATTGTTTAATTTATTGTTTTTTAATATGTAGTGTAGTCATTTAAATGGGCTGCGCAGGCGCAAATAGCCTTTGTTGCGGTGCGCCAAAAAAAAAAAAAATACTAACTATCTAACTAACTAACTCTCTTTACCATTGTGTATATTTTCGTCCTCTTCATGTATCCGCTGTAATCGTCTACCACATATTTCCTGTACCAAAACTCATTTTATTTTAGCTGTCACAATCCGAAATGCATATATCTTTTTCGGTCATTCCGGTATTACCTAATTTCAATTTGAAATAGCATCCTTAATTTTATGTTCGAGAATTTCCATGAATATACAGTTCAAAAACAACTAACAAGTTTTATATTAAATTTATAGTTGTCACAGATAAATAAAATTTCTGCTTTATAATCAAATTTTGAGATGTAATTCTTAACTTTTGTAGAAAATTTAATTTAAACTTGTTTTGAAGAATGAATGTTTTTAGTTGAGGTAGTAAAAGACAATGCAATTTACAAGGAGACATTTTGTTAAATAGTTTGTTGTGTAGCACGATTTTCCTCAAACCATTTCGTAAAATGGCGTCCAATTTTCTACTTCTTTGAACATGGAGCATATAATTATAAATTTGATTTTATCAGATGCATAAGGAAATGTTGTTAAATTCTAGTGTCATTTTGTTAAACTTATTATACACGTGGTTCTCAACCCTTTTAAGGCGACTGCATCTTTATTTAAAATAGGAAAAATTCACATCTTACCCTCATTTATAATTATTAGATACTAACATGGCATAGAAAATAGAAATAAGTTGAATTTAACCTAAAAAGCTAAGCACTACACACAATGTCTAAAATAAAAATTTATAAGATATCTATAAGAAAATACGAGGGTCTTTAATGTTTCGGGATTGCGCTAAATTAGTGCTGCCATCTGGCTACTGACGATTCTGTCGTAAAGTTTGATATGTTTGACGGTATACGTATTCAGAACGATTTGACTTACGAGCGCTATTGTATTGTTTACAGTAACTTGAAAAAATGCATCTCGACTAAACATGGTATTGAATCGTAAAACATTTTCGAGCAATTATTTTTTACAACTTTCGACGTAGATCAACCCAACAACAGTGCATCGATGAACTTAATTCGACTTTTGGCGATGAAGCACCATCAAGGACTACTTTTAGTCGATGGTTTGCTGACTTCAATCGTGGCCGTAGTTCACATAAGGACGAATTTCGTCAAGCTCGTCCAAAATCGGTTGTTGTTCCGGAAAACATTGATGCTGTGCGTGAACTGATACTGTAAGATCGTCGCGTGACTTATCTTGAGATTGAGGTATCCTTGGGCACTAGTGGAACCCATTCACTATTGCATGATCATTTGGCCGTCAAAAAGAATTTTTCGCGTTGGATCTCATATAATTTGCTATATACTATCGGAAGCTGCCTCAATCGGAGTGGAAAAAGTGCTACGAAAATTGGTTCAAACGCATGCAAAAGTGTTTTGATCTTCATGGAGAATGTTTTGAAAAACAATAAAGCCACTATTGTTAAATCATTGTTTTTGATCACTTCTTCTTCTTTTTTGGGCACTATCAGTCAGGTTGACTTTGGCCTCACTCACACAAGCCCTCCAACTCGATCTATTCATTGTCAAATCTTGCCAAGTATCCTGTATACCAATCCTTGTCAGATCTTCGGTTAGCTGATCTCTCCATCTCTTGCGAGGTCTTCCCACTGGTCGACGAGTATTCAATCTTTCTTCCCATATCTTCCTAACCGTTCTGTCCTTTAGATATCATCCTCATAACGTGTCCTATCCACTGTAATCGTCTGCCTCTGAGTTCTTGGGTGATATTTGGCCTTGAGTACAGTTCTCGGATATCTTTGTTCTTACGGATACTCCATTTACCATTAATTTGAATGGGACCAAAGATTCTGCGTAATATTTTATTTTCGAAAACTATGAGATGTTGTCGATCTCGCTTTGTTAAGATCCATGTTTCGGAGCCATACATAAGTACGGGACGTACTATAACTTGATCTTGGTGCTCCTCGACAAGAGTTTCGTTCAAAAGTTTCAATCAACTGGTAAAAGTTACTAGATTTGAAAATCTAGTTCCGCTTAAAGCAAATAAACCGCCTATATACATGGTGATTCCAAAACGTACCTGTATCGTCAGCAATTTTACTGTGCCGCCTTGCAAACATCATTTTTTAAAACATAATAATGCAAACATTTACTTGTGCCGTCTGTTGATGAAAAGTTGAAGTACTAAACTTTAAAAACCCATATTTTTTCATTGCGTTGTTTACTAGTGTTACACAGGACACAAGCCTTTAAAACGCAGAGCCTGGATTAAACCCGAGGAGTTGACAATCCTATGTATACATCAAGTTGAAATATCGTTTGTTACAAATATTGAATGTAGAGTGTAGTTTACGTTTCAGTTTAGCCTTGTGAATACCGTTGCCCCTCGCAAGTTTATGTTAGTTGTCAGTTCATGCACGGCTGTATGTATGCATAACCGTTCAACGTACGCACACGCATGCGTACTAACAAACCAAATCAAATCAATGGAATTCTTCTAGGATTTTACAAAAATTCTATGGCTTCATGTGCAGCAGAAAGTAGGAAAAATAATCAAAAGTGGATTAATAACAAAAGGATTCTAAAATTACAAGGGTTACCTTTTATGAATTTCCAAACGACCACTAGATGGCAATATTGAAATGTGTCATTAGTATGTTCGTAAAAGTTGAAATTTGTTATTGTAAAATCAGTGGCAGCTTATTAATTGAACAGTCAACGGAGTGGCCGAGCGCATTGAGTCGTGCAGTTTGGATTGGTGAACAACAATCTGGATTGTGCGGTCGGTCGTTCGATTCTCCGTTGGTGATATTATTCGGGCGAGAATAATATGTTTACATTACTCTCATTTCACAATCATTCACCCCTCATCCAGGTGTAGGAGCTCGCCCCCTGGCATCGGCGATTAGCCTCGTTGCAGAAATAGGCCGATATAAAATAAATAAATAAATAAATAACTTATAAATTGACCGATATGTTGACAGTGAGCTTTAAAAAAAATAAGTTTGTGAAAAAATTGATATTAATAAGGTTTTCGTTGGATGATTTTTTACGATTTTAGTAAAAGCCTAACTCAACAACAATGCATAGATTCGCTTCGTTCAACTTTTGGTAATGAAGCACCAACTGTTTACAATTGGTTTTCAGAATTTCGTCGTTATCGTGCGTCCGTCAGTGATGAATCTCGTGAAGGTCGACCAAAATCGGTTCTGATTAAAAAAAAACATCGATGCTGTACGCAAAATGATTGAAGAATATCGGCATGTGACTTACCGTGAGATAGAGGTATCCTTTGGCATATCGCAAACTGCAATACATTCGATTTTGCATGAACATATTGTTGTGAAAAAGATCTGTTCCCGATGGATTCCGCATAATTTGACCGAAACTCAAAAAAAGGCTCGTGTTGATTGGTGTAAGGGAATGCTAAAAAAATTCAACCTAGGCACTGCAAAATCCGTATACATCGTTACAGATGACGAAACTTGGATTTATTCATATGAACCGGAAACTAAGCAACAATCCACTGTTTGGGTTTTCCAAAATGAACCGAAACTCACAAAAGTTGTTCATTCACGAAGCATTTCCAAGAAAATGATCGTTTGTTTCTTCGGTTGTACTGGACATGTCGCAACCATTCCTTTAGAGGATCGGAGAACAGTTAATGCTGAATGGTATACAGCAATTTGTTTGCCAGAAGTCATGGACAAAATCAGGAAAAACAACTAAAAACGTCGCATCATTCTTCATCATGACAATGCAAGCTCCCACACAGCACGTCAAACATTGATTATTTGAACTAGAAAACATCGAATTAATGTCTGATTGCCCGTATTCCCCCAATTTATCCCCCAACGACTTTTTTTTGTTTCTCAATGTCAAACAATAAATGCGTGAACAGCG
Source organism: Liopterus haemorrhoidalis (assembly GCA_963971575.1). NCBI lineage: Eukaryota > Metazoa > Arthropoda > Insecta > Coleoptera > Dytiscidae > Liopterus > Liopterus haemorrhoidalis. Next base: position 3,284,687 of record OZ020612.1, on the reverse strand, counting down.
ATTTTCATCACTTCAAGAAGCTTTTGAAGCCTTCGAAAACCATGTTTTTGAGTTACTAACTTCAAAGTGGAAAAATGTCTGGAGAACTGGTTTGAGCGCGTGCAAAAGTGTATAAATCTTTTTAAAAGCAATAAAACAGTTTGTTCCAAAAAATTTTTTTGTAAAAACTTGAACATTTTTTTTTTGCAGTAAATTCTCTTAAAATACTCCAATCAATTGTTTAATTCAGTTTTATTTAATACGTTAGATAAGTATGCGGTTTTATACGTTATTGTCAACGGTTTGAACTTAATATGAAATAAATCTCACACATCAATTTTGTCCGTATTAACTTAAAAATTCACTTTGATAAATTTTTGTTGTTGTATCTCTCTTTGTAATCTTACTATATTACATTTTTTTCATATCACGCATAAAAAAAAAATTAAAGTACTTTTGAAAATGAGTACAACAACCTCCAAAATATTATTTTCTTGTTTACTTCCAAATATTTCAAGTTTTATATTATACGTACGTAACACGCAAATTTGTTCAATCAGAGAAAATGACTTCCCGTGTTTTCAAGGACACGAATCAACTTAATGACACATTTACACAAACAATCTGAATTATATTATTATCCATAAATTCTGTAGGAAATGACGTCATAATCGGACGTACAGTTCCGGACATAACTACTGCACCACATGCACTGTTTGCTTAAAATTACTTAGTTCATTAGTCTGTAGATAGTCTTAAAATGGTCAACTTGCAGGCAAATAGCAAAGCCTTGGAAAGAGTTACACTAATGTACGGTAAAGAAGTCCATACTGAGTGGGTTTACTACCGGCGGTGTCTCCCAAGGCAGCTCATTAAGCCCATTGCTATTTTGAATCTCGCTATTGCCTCCATCCGTTGAGCTCAGGAATGGTAATGGGTACAGTTACGGACCGCCGGGCAAAAGGTAGCATAAGGGTGCCCATTTGTTCTAGATAGATGACCCGAAACTTTATGCCTCCAACCAGTGTGACCTACAAAGCGCTCTGGACGCTGTCCAAAATTACAAAGCAAGGTGGTCGGTATGAAATTCGATTTGGACAAATGTGCAGTCGTCCATACGAGGTCGAGATGTAGGTAAAGGTGCGGATGTTCAGCTGGTTGACGGGGGCCCATTATCTAGGTGCTGGAGAGACTTCCTTGTTTTGGGTTTTACCCAGAGCAGAATCCAGGACGCCCACTCTATCAAAAATCTCCGCAGCAATGATAAATCTTTACTCATACAGATCTGGTTCTCTCAGTTGTCTATGCGGAATAAGATCTCTGCCACAAATATGCTTGCTGTGGCAATACTGCCCTATGCCTTTCGCGTCCATAAGTGGAACGTCAAAGAATTACAGTCCTTGGACTTTGAGGCCAAAAAATCATGAACATCCACCGTAAACTACGTAGGTGGAAAATTCTAGATGCCGCATATATTGAAATTACTCCATTCCCACTTCTCGGTCACTTCAAGAAACAAAGCCAGACATAGTCCTGCTGGACCACAAAACATGGGAGATGTTTGTCATCGTATTTTCATTTCGGCAGAGTAAAACATTGTCTGAAGGAGGTCGAAAAGCGAGAGAAATACTCCGACTTTCTGTCTAAGCTTCGATAAATGTACCCAAAACACAGAATTAAGCTCATCATGGGCGTTCTAGGCGGAAAGAAAGCGTCCTTCAATCAGAAATTTGACATCATTTTAAACATTCAGATTAGTTTCCAACTCTTTGGTCTGCAGAGTGCAATAAGTATGGTTATTTGCTTTTCTATGCATTTAGAAGACGCACGGTGTAATGTTCTAGCCATTGTCGCACATCTTTAGGGTCTGGGGTGCGGCAGTGTGTATTATTACTCATCAGGTATTCGCGTATGACATACTAGAATGCTTTGCTGACGAGATGAGGTCAGTACGTCACCTGCGCAGAATCCAGAATTCGTACAGTCGCTTGATGGCTAAGAAACGGACGTAGAACGGCTGCAAACCGCATTGCGAATGGTTTTACGTAATTGTTTGGCGAATATACGATAACGCCTTTAGTCTCAAATGAGAAAAACACTACCTTGTGGTAAGCCTGAAGTGCACTGCATGGCGAAGGATGGTTTATCTGCTCGCTATTTTATTTTGCTCTTTCACATAATCTCTTCCTCATTCATTTGATTGACTTCGACTAACCAGCTTATTCTTCCCTATTTTTTTAAAAAAATTGGTCTATTAATCCCTATTCACAGCCATTGAATGTAAATAATTTCATCCTCTTCCACTTAACGATTGTATTGTCATATTGTCATTAGTTATTATAAATCGATACAACAGATGTCATTTTTCCGATCTAATAATATATATTTTTTAATAGAGACTCATCTATAAAACATTAATGATCTCGTGAATGATAATCAACAATGTGAGTTAGTTGATTTCATTTCGGTAAGAGGAAGACACAAATCCTTTGAAAGGAGCTTAAAACAGGACGATAACAAGAAGGATAATTCCTTGTTTACAATCAAAATGAATGACTTGCTTTAAAATAACAATCTATCAAGTTAATTGACAATATTATTTAATTTAATGTTACTTAAATATATATAATTAATTTATTGTCCAACTTGAGTTGTTTAACAAACATGTGCAGAAAAGTTTATAGGGTGAGTGGACTTTAATGGTTGGTTTATATACGGAACAAAAATAAGGAATAGGAAATAAGAATAGTACACAAGAATAAAAAATATTAAACCGTTTATATAGGACATAACATTTCGTCGCTGCGCCTGCGTACTTGCGTTGGCCTGTGTTTAACGTTTGTCACTTGACAGGTTCTGATTCATAAAACCTTTTAAAAAAATTGGTTTATTACCGTTAAAAACATTTTATTGTTGTTCACAAACCCTCTGATCACAACTGAAAAACATCTGTTGACCAAACTTTATTACGGCAGACATTTTGATTGCTGTGCGCAGGCTTATCGTGTCTTATTCTTGAAATAAGAATAAAAATGTTGAATGTTACCAACTATTCTTATGTTTAAGTTAAATTTCATTCCTACATAAACCGATATACGGCGCAGCCATGTTTTAACATCTTGTGCACTATTCTTATTTCCTATTCCTTATTCTTGTTCCGTATATAAACCAAGCATTAGACATTTTTAAATCTCTTCTATACGAGCGTTTCTGCTGCCGCCAGAAACCGCCCGTAAAACAAAAACGCATTTTACTTTGCAAAAAACAAAGTAAAATGCTGTATACCCAGTGGGGCCCGTGGTTTTGTGAGGTCTGAGGAAAGATAATAAAATTTCGAACCTTCTCTTAAGTATCCGGTGATTTATAGTACAGTTGGGTAAAAAATTTGAGGTCTTTCATCACTAAAGGCCTGAGGATTGTGCCTAGTTCGCCTCACCCACAGATCGGCTCTTTAGGTGGTTTCGGGAAGAATGCTCGGAGTCCTCTGAGTAATTCTGTTTAACTCCAGGGGTCCAATTCTTGAACTCATGCGTAACTTTACGTGTGCGAACAAATTCGAATAGTCAGTTTCGTATGCGAACACTAAAATGTGTCAAGTGGTATTCTTGAATGTTATTCGAAACTGAGTAAGTATTTCCAGATGTGTTCGAACGATAAATGTAAACATACTTTTTGCCGACCAATAGCATAGCGGAACGTCATATGTCACGTGATATATCTACGTTTAAAAATTTGATTTTAGTTGTGTTTTCAAACATTATTAACTTGTAGTTGTGAAAATTACTTCTTAAAACAATATAAAATGTCGAAGCGTGCCGGAAATGTTAATAAAGAACAAAAAGATATTTTGATCGAATTTGTTACGCGTAATCCAAAAATAATAGATGGCCGATTTAGCAATAATTTTACTTTTAAAGATAGCCAATTAAAATGGATAGAAATTACCGAAATTTTAAATTCTATTCCATCAGGGATCAAATCATAACCTACATTTGTTTGATAGCTTCCAGTGGCATAAAATCTTAAAGCAGTTAAAACCTGTAATTTTATAATATTTTGAATTGAAGTAATTGTATGAATATTCTCAAATAAATTACCTTTGTTTGAATATCAAGAGCTGAAGTCCTACTTGGTGCTACAATATATGTTTCCACTATCTATATTAATTGTAACGCAACTTGTTTAGGAAGTCTAAATAATTTTATAAATTGTATATCTGTCAATTGAAACGCATCCACTTTTTCAAATACTCTTCTATCAGTAAGAATATCATTTTCCATTTCCTCTATTGCATTAATTAAATCTAAATGTATTAAATTTTCTAAATCTGCCATTATAAAAACTAACCTTTCTAACGAAACGTCAAAATAATGCGTACACGCAAATCAGTTTCTATTGCCTACCAACCATTCGATGTGAATGCGCATGAAAAATGCGTGTTCGACCGTTCAAGAATACCAATAGGAGAATCGCATACGAAACATGTCGAGTTGCGTGCACGAAACATTTCAAGAATTGCACCCCAGAGCGTTGGAGAAAAGGTCTAAACGCGTTTCCTCGAGCGGTCTGGAGTTAAACAGAGTTTCTCAGAGTCTAGAGTTACAGCAGGGATATCAATCTCATGTGGGACGAGGGTCATTTTTCATACAAAAGAATGAATATGCAGCGACGAAATTACAAATATCCCAAAGGGCTACTTGTTTTTTTTTTCCTTATCAGCAAGCACCAAAAAAAAAATACCTTATAAGGAGGCATAGTTCCACAAATGGAATACATAGATGAAGAAGTATATTATTACTTATAATTTTTCATAGTCACCATTTAGAATACTGAAACAGTTAGGACAGATTTTTTGGATAAGTTTGTCATAAAAATTAGCCAGTTTCTCACTGTTGTTTTCATTTCGTCGTCTACCACCCAGAAATTTCTTGAAATGGGACAATAAATGAAAATCATTTGGCGCAAGATCGGGACTATATTATGCGGAAAAGTGTCCCAGTGAAATTCGGCAAGTCAAGTGTATATATTATATTTAAATGTATGGACCGCCTCGACAGAGGTCCGTCAACTTCAAAAAAATTGCCAAAATGCCAAAAATATTGAGAAACACTCATCGGTATCATCAAATTTTATTTCATTTATTATATTCGCGTACTAGCTACGTATATATGACTAGAATATGGTCCTTTTTTTTACTAATTAACAAAAATCAGCTTGATCTACTACGGGCTACGGCAAAATTTTTAGCCAGGGACCCCATGTAAGCTTGATTCAGCCTTCCTTGACGGGTCACAAAAAAAATTATGTTGCGTAACAAATGCCTGCGAGTCACCCGCGCCCCCGTTCTTATAGATAAGCATCATAATTGCCCCCCCCCCCCCCCAACCATAAGTCCTGGATACGCCACTGACTGGAATAGTACAAAAGGAATTGTCTGATAATTATTTCGAAAGTTTTCGATATTTTCCAACACCGTCCTCACAATATTTAACTTATCTGACTGGTGATGGAAGAATTGAATAGTGAAGCCGAGGATATAGGACTCCAAATCAACATAAAAAATTTATGTGAAGTGTGAATTTTCACACATTTCAGGGTTTCGCAGGTATTTATTAACTGTGTGACGATTATTTGGGATGCCAAAACAAATTTTATGTCAAAATATATTTTTAAGAAATTTTAATTCGAATGCCTAATACCATTATTTAAGTTTCTAAATATGTGCAGTATTTTTTTTTTTTTATATACCAAGGTTCATTAAGAATTTTAAAAATTGCGCCTATGGCTTCCATTGGTTGTTATAAGTTCCGCCCCTCTGATTTCGTGTACATTGAAACAGAATTAAATTATAATTTAAACAATTTCACTGGTTATTAAATTTACGCTTTTAAAAATTAAATGCAACATTTACCAAAATATAACTAGAATTTTGACAAAATAATTTAAACAAAATATAAAAAGTGTCTGCAGGTTAGACAAATTAAAAGTTGTAATACAATATAACTTTAATACAAAGATGAGACACGGACGGAACAAATATTTTGAACAAAAGAATCCGAAATTTCACGTTCTAAATTAACAATCATAATAAATATCTTTGTTATAAGACGCAACAAAGCTGTTCAACAAAAATATTTATTTTGTTTGGTAAACTTAGTTCAGTTCTTAACAGGTTTTTCATTTTTATTTCATTGTTATATTATTTATACATTATTATTTTCTAAATTCATGTGAATGTTCCACATTTTCGTCACCTAGAAAACAGAAAGAAAGAAGTGAACAGAAAATATGAAATATAAAAAGTAATCCATTAAATTGTGGAAAAAATTAATATTTTGATGAAAACTTGTGTTTCGTACTGTACAGTCCAAGCGCTCGACCCTCTCTTTCTTTCCGAATGCGTTCTTCCTCTGCGCGAAAATGATTTCCCACACGCCAGTACTAAATAGATTTGCTGTATCTACCCACAATTTATCATTTACTTCATACCTACAAAACCCTGAAATGTGTGAAAATTCACCAACCAAACTTTTTTTAATTACTGGTCCTAGATTTATTTATTTATAGTTCCGCCAGGTTGTGCCACATAATAAAAGCAAAGCTAATAAATTACTCGTATTATCAGGCTTAGATCTTGACACAACCAAAACATAATGAACATTAAATAATTAGATTTTATCGCGATTAAAAGAGCTTTTACAAATTTACTGAACAAAATATCTCTTTGTTTTTTAAATGTAGGTAATTAATTTTTTTTTGAAGTGTCAAGAAGTATTACATCATTTTCAGTTGTATCCGAATAATTGTCCTAGTTTTGTTTCAATCTCATAGTTACGCAGTATACGAATAGTTTTTTTAGTTCAAGTTCAACAAAAAAAATTCAAGGTTATAAAAATTTAACACATGACCAATTGACTTTTTTTGTAAGTTTTATGACGCCATTGTTTGATCACAGATACAACAGATGGATCCATATGGATCATGAGATGGATTGAATTTCAGACGACCTTGCCGGCATGTATATTCACTGGGCCAAATGGTTCAGCTATCATGTAACTTAAAACATTTTTTTGGGATTATATAAAAGGGTGTTTAGTTTGACAGGAAACTTTTTAAAAATATTACGTATAGAATAGCTGTGATGACAAATGAAAAAAGATGGTGTAGATGATAGCGAACGTATGACCCGCGGGTCACATCATAGGCGTAGCTGCCGGGGGTACCGGGTGCACCCCGGTGCGGCGCTAAATCAAAATTATAGGGCGTCGAATAGGTGAAAATTTTTAAACTACTGAAAAAAAAATACAACCGGTTTAACAAACGCGTTTCCTCAACAGATAATAAGTTTTCGATCAGCATTGTTGGATAAAATTAAATTATGTTCCAGTACAAGAGAACTTGTCAAAATATTTTTAATAGACTATAGTCTATAGGGATTTGCAGCTAAGCACCCTACCATCTGGTGAGCGTTTCATGAACTTGTGTACATCAGATAACATTTCGTTTTGTGTATTGGTTTTGTATGAAGTTTGTTTTTAAAGTTTTATTATAATCATTGAAAAATGTATAATACATATTGTTGTGTGCCTATGTGCAATTCATTGAAAAGAAGAAACCCGGAAATATCGTTTCATTTGTTTCCACTAATATCAGACACCGTACGGTTCGAAACAAAATTGGGAAAGCAAGAGGTTAGGAATCGACGCGATGTTTAGATAAACAATTTAAAAATTGGAAAAAAAGTGAGCCCTTATATCAAAGTTTGCTCATTACATTTTAATGATAGTGACTACAAAAAATATTTTCAATTTTGTATTTATTATCGCATATCTTGAAAATTCCTGTTATTGTGTGTGGGTTTGTAATGCACAAGTTTGTAGGCATAATGCATAAATCTTTATGAACTCTCTGTTTTTTTCAGTGACTCCACACAATATTATATGCCCAGCATTGTAGATTTCTACCCCTTGGTAAACAACACGGGAATTATTATTTCCCCCAATATAGTTAAAATAATCGACAATGGAAAACCGCCATAACTTAAAACCAGATCACAAAATGTAGTATTTTAGATGTTTACAAGTAATGTCACTTCACAAAATCAGAAAATCCCAAACAATTATTTATTTTTTGTCGTTTTTTGATACACTTTTCGCTATTATTTACTAGTAAATATCAAGTGGTATCTGATTTAGAATGGTTTCAAAAAAATCCGCGTGGCGCTACGATCTTAAAATTTTTCCCCTATAGCAGGGCTTCTTAAACTTTTTCATATAGCGACCCCTTCAAGCCTAGGAAATTTTAAACGACCCACCATGTAATAAAATTAATATTGACCGTAGATGTAGGTGTAATATCCCGAAATTGTACCTCTACCTTGTAGATTCTAAAAATGTATTTATTATTACCCAAAAGTAGCAGATCTTTGCGACCCCCCTTCAGTAGCCTCGCGACCCCCGGGGGGTCGGTACCCACAGTTTAAGAAGCCCTGGTCTATAGTACAATTTTATCCAGTTCCGACGGTATATGCACTGCTTTTATGCTGTTTTTAACACTTCCTATAACATCTGCGTCAGTTGAGAGGAGCTAGCTCTTAAAATCTGGAGGGGCCAGGAAATATTAGAGTAAGATCTTGGGGGAGGGGGAGGAAATATTTGAGGAGGGCATCATTTTTTTATGGACAAGTGAAAATACAAGTGGTGACCTAAAAAAAAGCTCCTCACTTGCGAACACATGTTTCTCCAAGCATTTATGGAGGGGGCAACTGGGGGCTAGAGCAATTTTTGATCCCCAACCCCCCCCCCCACCACTAGCGCCATCACTAAGCGAGTGCATTCACGAAACATGGTAGGAAAATCGATAAATTTGACAATAGTAGCGAGATGGAATTCAATAATATTCCTGTATTATACACGTCAAAGGCCGCTAACTCATATAGAATTAACGAGATTAACAGGGAATTCTACACAAATATTTACTCCTAAAGTGGCAGATTTTTATTTACACATTATATGTTTGTCCCACGATTTGAATCTAGAAAATTTCAAATTTAATTTCGACCCTTATGAGAAAAAATGTTCACCATTGCTGGTGTAGAAGAAGAAGAAGAAGGAATATTTACACCCTATAGCGTTCATTGCATTACTGCTAAAGATCATGCGAAGAAGGAAAATTCTGCATAACATTTGTTATAGTTCAAATTTTAACTTGAAGTTATTTAAAATTAGGTAAACAAAAGACTGAGGATGTTTAAAATAAAACCAAGTCTAAACAATAACAAACTATGCGTCCTACTTTGAAAACTGCATTTAAAAATAAATAAATAAAAGTTTAAAAAAGATTTTTGGTACGAATAATGTTTACAAAGAAAATTGATATTTAGGGTTTTGTAGGTATTACTAAAAATCTTTATAATGTCACTCATGTCTGTCTGTTCGTCCATCTGTGCGTACATTCATCGGTCCGTCTGTGTGTCTGTCTGTTTGTCGGGTAGGGGACGGGTCAGCAAATCAAAGATATTTCAATATACTTTGACTTCAAGAGGGTATCCTCCATTGCTCCCCAAGTATTATTCCTATTATTTTTTTAAAAATAATTTTAGTTATATAGGTACAGTACAGTTTAATATAAATATTTTCTTTGAAAACACTATTTTTGATAGATGAAGTTGGCCCCTTCATTGAGACGGAGCTCGTATGTCCCTTTCCATAATTTAACGTAAATATTTAATACACATTTGAGTATATATTTGTGAACTTATGAAGTTCTGTTAAACTGTTTTCATTTATGAGATTTGAAACACGCTGTTTAGTTTGTTCCCCACACCCAAGCCGTCTATTTCGGTCTAACTCGCGTACCGTTTTCGGCGAACTTGCATGACTTGAATGCTGACTAAATGCATATAATATGTTATTGTGAGACGAACTGTACGAGGGCACTCATTGCCTGTGACCTTGATGCAAGCCGTGTTAACCCGTCATTCGCCAACACAGATTTACGACCACAGTTTCATACTAGATTTGTACGTTGCAACATTTAACAATTTTCAACGTGGTAACTGACGAGTGTCCGAAACGTGGTTTATTAAATAGTGTGGTTTTTAAAACTAATTATTTAGAAAAATGTTTGTGTGAAGATGTGTTTTAATTTAAGGGTGTAAAAGAGTTGATTTTAACCTTTTTGAGTTTGTGACACACTTATGGATTGCTAAGTTATCAACGAATTTTTGGGATACTTTGGAGTAAAGCAAGGTGAAGGTATGTCGTTTATACAAAGTAAATAATCAGTTTTAACCAGGGATGGGGAGTCGGAGTCGGAGTCGGAGTCGGTAGTCGGGAGTCGAGGAGTGGAAGCTTTTTGAAGGAGTCGGAGTCGGGAGTCGGAAAAATTTATCGACTCCCGACTAATTCTATTTTTATCAAGGATGAGAACAAACCGAAAACGAAAGCGAAATAAACATACTACCAGAATTTTTTAAAGCATATAAATACAAGCACAAAAATATTCAATATCGGTTTTACCCGGTTTCCTTCATGTTTTCCAGGTTAAAATTTGATTAATACTGCTCGTATTAATAGATTAATAAGAAGCAGTAAAGATATTTGTTTTTATTCATATCCATTTTATCTTTTTCTGTATACTCTGTTTATTATGTTTCAGCGGAACTAAACTGGATTATTGTTTCTCAAGTTGAAAAAAGCTTCGTGGTTATTTCATGTTAGCAGCCAAAATCTAAATGCTAAAAGGAAAAAGTGACATATTATGAAAAGTAAAGTATATAAAATACAATAAAAATTTCCAGATATCGTATTTTTCTGCCGACTCCCCATCCCTGGTTTTAATAATATATTGTCACAAATAGCATAAATAAAAATATAGACGGAGTTGGAATAAAATGTTGTGAATGGCACAGCTAACGGGTATTTTTTTTAGAGGTATAGAACTTTAAAATGAAATAAAACGCATAAAAATCGTGCTAATGGCCATGGTATTGGCTTTATTGGAAAGATAATTTTATGCCATTAGTGTTTTAATATGATTTCGGGCATATTGGCTCCGTGACTGGCTCGAATAAAGCGCAATCTGGAGTTCAAATTTCGACTACTTAGCAACTGGGGCCGTATATCAATAACGCGGTGAATGTTGTCTTCCAAGTCGTCCATCGTCTCTGGTTTATCGGCATAAATTAGCGACTTCACATATCCCCACAGAAAATAATCCAAAGGTGTTAAATCGCACGATCTTGGAGGCCAATTCACAGGTCCATTACGCGAAATTAGTCAATATTATTAGCAAAAATAGAGGAACTATCAACACATTAAAATGTCCTAATAACTGGTAAAAATATCAGAATATTTTAACCAGTTTCGAAAGAATATTTTTCGGCCACCATTAGAATCGTATTAAGTGTGTAGTAATCTATATTATTTTGTCAGAACTGCTATAAACTACTCATTTGGTTGGCGCGGCACTTAACTGTCGTGTAATTAATCTCACTGTTATGTAAAGCAGTGTTTCTCAACCAAAAACGCACCGAGGACCAATAATATATAATTTTCTAACGCAGACCACTAATAATAATTGTTGGTTCATTTTTAGCAAGAAAACAAATATATTTAATGTGTTACTAAATACATTTATTTTATCTGTAGAAAATCACAGAAAGTTTACAGAAAATAAACAAAAAATAAATTTTCTATTTCTTTTCGACCTTGGAGTAAGTTAAATTATTTACATAAAAAATGTGCATAAAAAATAAAAATAAAAACTGCAAAAAACATATAAAAATTTTCGCGGACCATTAAATTTTTTCTAACACTGATGTAAAGAATACATGTAATTATTTTTTTCGGGCAAAATACAAACTTATATGTAGCAAATCTTTAAATTAACTCCTATTTCGAAATCAACGACTTCAATATACCCGAAATTGATATAAAACTCAACAAATTTGATTTAAACAGCAAAATTCGATTTTCTAGCTTTATTTCGAAAGCGGCTTCATTTGAGACCAGATGCTGCGAACAAACCTAAGCAAATTGATGCATTCCGTATAAGCATGGAGTATATTACTTAAATGTCATAATTTACAGCCTTTCCGGCCGGATATGTCAATTTTTTTATTTAATTTCGGGCAAAACCCGAATAATAACAAGTCATATGCCATTTTTTATTTAATTTTTGTAATTTAAAGGTCCGATTTGGTCGAAAACGATATAAAGAGTGTCAAAATAATACGTTGAGATTTTACACATTTCGGCCGCTACCTTAATTTCGGCGCCCAGCAGAGAAAAATTTCGCACATATTCTTGAAGCCAAGGATATGCCCTACAGATTTAGGAAGAATTGAAACAAAATATTAATATACGCAGATTTGCAGTGATAGAGTATATCATCGTGTCTCGAATTTGGGATAAAAATCTATCAAACTTTAAAAAATTCGCCATTCTGATAATAGATTCGTAATCTACGGCATTAAGTTAATAGAAAACGAACCATATCATACGAAATTCGTTAGCCATTTCGGAAATCACTTTTTTGCGTCTGTTAATGAATTATGGATGGTATCTTGTAAACTAAGTAACGAATATTCGCGTACGATGCGGCAAATTGTAGCTAAAGGTCCATTGTACAAATATGTATTTGGATATTTCGTTCTATCATAAAAATTAGTTATCGTTATCGTAATTGGCGCCCTAGTTTCGCCGCCATCTTAAATCTGCCTCGATTTACAAATAGGTCCTGCGGGTCAAAATGATTTAATTTTTATAAGGAACACGTGTGCCAAATGGCATTCCATTATCATCAAGTGCAGTATCTTTCGACGTAGGCACTAGACTAGGGTGACCATTTTCTTAAGAAGGCAATGCGGGACGGAACAAGAAACAAAAGGTCCTCATCTCCCAAATCCAAGTGAAGAGCAAAAAAAAAAGGTCCTCACCTCCCAAAATCCAAGTGAAGATTAAAAAAAAATGTCTTCACCTCCCAAATCCAAGTAAAGAGCAAAAAAAAAGGTCTTCACCTCCCAAATCCAAGTGAAGAGCAAAAAAAAAAGGTCTTCACCTCCCAAATCCAAGTGAAGAGCAAAAAAAAGGTCCTCACCTCCCAAATCCAAATGCGGGACTTTTGCGGGACGCATCTTAGTGCGGGTCAAAATGTTAAAATGCGGGACGAATGGTCACCCTACACTAGACTATATGGCCGAAACAAATGTTTATATTGCTCGAAACATAGTTACATCACCCTTTTAATGCTGTTTTTTTTTTTTTTAATTTTAAATTGTAATATTACATTTTAATTGTTTTGAAAGAAGTTTTATTGACAATTGTTGTTTTTTGCAGAACTAGGAACTGGCGGTCGGACCAATTCCGAATATTTTGGTAAGTTATTAATTATTTTTTTACCTAATATGTAGGGCTTTCTTCTTAAAAGGTTCTGGGAGCCTTAAACAGTTTCTTAACGAAGAAAAATCGTTTCCAGGAAAAAAAAAAATCCCGTTTATAGAAATGTATGTATACAGGGTGGCTATAAAAATAATAATCTAATAATAATTAACCAATAATTCTCTTTTTTAAATTTCATTAGTATTAATAATGGACCTCATCGCAATTTTTTTTTCTCTTGATGTTGATGGTCCGCAACTGTCGAAAGTTTGAGAAACACTGCTGTAAGACACGTATAACTTTCGTTTACAATGACCTTGGTAACTTTCTTAAAACAGTTTGAGGAGTGCTGCTCTAAATAGCTAGATCTTAACTGGAGACGATAAACTTGTAACCAAGTAACACAGTGTCGCCTGCTTTAGTTGACAATGCACGATTGTATGTATGTGTGTCATAGCATCACTGCTCCAGAACACTGTTATCTTATTAGATATGAAAGAGGTTTATTTGTACTTCAAACATGCCTTAAAACATTGATAAAACGAATGATTTTTAACAGTGCTCCAACACTAAAACAAATCTTATTAGAAACATAGTGGTCACGTATCGCTAATAAGCAATATGTTAACTAACTAACATCAACTAGCTAACATCTGCCGATATCATTTGAAAGCCTAAGATTTGCTCTTGAAGCCGCTGTTTTAATTTTGGTGATATCTTTTTTGTTTTCGAAGTTATTCAACTTTAAATCTTGGTTTGTTAACAAATTCTTGTTAATATTTGAAAAGCTTGCTAATAACCTATTTTTTATCTAACACATAATAGATAACTGGCATGTTATATATATCATTCGAATGCTTAAAAACTGCTCTTTCATCTGCTGTTTAGCTTGTTGCAATACCTTTTTATGTATCGGAGCTATAAAGTTTTAAATAGATTTTGCAACGTTATCGTCGTATTTGAAATTCTTCGTAATAATTTTTTAACCAACTAAGGGCAATTAATTTGCATGTTTCATATACTGTTTGAAAGGTTTAGGACTGCACTTTCATTTGCTGTTTGACTTTTTGTGGTATTTTTATTTACTTAATAGTAATAATTCTTTTAAATTTTCCTCATTAGCAAGCTCATGGATCTATTTGAAGAGTTGCACTCATTAAAATGGTCCAAGGTTATTCACTGATATACTCAATGAAATCAGGAAAATTATGTTTTTGTTCCCCATAAAAACCACACCAATAACATGTAAAAAAGGCAGAGGCATGTATAGGATGGTGGTTAAAATGTAAATTCAGAGAATATAGATCAAGGAAATGGTTTAGGCATCAATAATTAATGAAGAGCGTTAGTGATAGCAAATAAACATGATTGACTGTTAACCAATTGCAAATGCCATTGCGATAACACCTAACCAATTATGTTTACGTACACTAAATGATACTTGCATGGAAATTCTGGAGAATATGACCCAATTGCTGCAATAAAGCACGTAATAAACAAGTCATCATAAAAAAGGTATAACAATTTAAAGTTCCTTTAAAAAATTAATCTAATTCATTCATTCATTATATGTATAATTGGTGGTAAATAAATTGATTGACTGATTGATTAATCCTGCATGTACATCCCAAAAAGTAGGAAGAAGAATGCAGTATTATTTGGGTCATTTAGTTTCGTTCGAACGCAGGATTTGTCCTAATTTTCACGACTGCAGATCGTGAATGTTAATCAAATATGTCTGCATTTTAAATACTTTTAAAGTGTTTAAGGTCTGCTAACTGATTATGAATAATTTGAGTATCCTCATTTCGAAACTGACGTCCGTTTTTTTCTATCACGCAAGGTTTTTGAACAGTTAAATACTGGTAAAAAACTAAATAAAAAGTATTTTGTTGCAAAATATGTCGTAACAGAAAAATAAAAATACAATTAATTCTAAGATCTATAATTTTTTAAAGAAATTTCTCCTTTTGTATTGGGCTGATGGAATGCCATCTTTCTCCATCTCTTAGGTCATGGTGGAACCTTTCATTCTGTTACTCACTTACTGCCTCAAGATTTGCTGGAAAGAAATCCAAATGACTGTGTAAAAATGATTTTTTAAGCTTATATTGTAGCCAAGATAGGTAGCCAACCTTACATTTTTTTTGGCATATTTTCGACAAATCATTCATATATCGTGGTGTTTTATATGAAAGTCGAAAATAATTTTTACCACTGCTAAACCATTGCTAAAAGCAGTGGTTCATAACAGTAAAAATCAGTTTCCACGGAATTGTAATTTGACGAACTAAAATTTTGGGTAGAGCATATGCCTAGAAAAATCTATACGTGATAGAAACAAAAAAATATATAATTTGGCAGCTACCGTATTTCATCGATCATAAGAGGCATGTTTTTCCTTATTTTTGGTGTTTTTGAATTCGGAATGCGTCTTATAATCGACTGGCTGTTGAAATTGGGGTCAGCTGCTTGGAAGAAAATCCAGAGACAATAGTGTAGTATTCTTTTAAGAAATGCTGCATCACTAACGCCTTTGATGGCACAGAAGGCGATATTTTATGGAAAATGCAGACATCAAGGACTCTGAAAAATTGGATACTGTATCTGAAGATTTAGACACTGGTGGTGATAATATATATGTACTAGTGGTATTGAAACTACGGCTCGCACGACATATCTGCCATTTTGTCCTCGTATTTTGGAATTACTACCCCATGTCTACCAAATGTTTTCGGAATTTCTCTTCTCCCCATTTCCTCAGTTGATTTTGAGGATATCTTCCCTTCGTTCTTAAGTGTTTTTCGAAATTTCTCCCCATCTCCCTCTACAATTGATTTCAAAGTTCTCAAGTGAAATTCGGAAGTTGTACCTGCCGTCCATAAGTGATTTTTAAAATATATGGCTCCTGGTCCAACTTAATTCGGCCCGTGAAATATTATTAGAGTTAAAAATGACCCCACATGGAAAAAATTATTTGATTTTATGCTTTTAATTATCATTCTATGATTTCTATCTTCATTTATCATCATAATTTTATTATTGGTTAGATATTTAAAAATAAGGGTGCGTCTTATAATCCATGGCGTTTTATAATCGATGAAATAATAATGTTTATTGACAAAAATTACACGTACAGAGCATGTTTTTAGTCAGTCAGGTACAATATATAAATAGTAACTTATAGCTAGTAAAATTAGAGCAATGTAAAATATTATAAAATAAGAATAAAATAGAAAAAATACATAAAATGAAAAATATAAAATACTTGGAGTCAACAGTTCCAATTCACACTATTTATATCAAAATTTAAAAACTCTTCAAATGTATAAAATGGACTAGATTCCAAGAAATCCTTGACTTTAGCCTGAAAATTATTTGAGAGATTTAACATTATCGGGCAATACATTTAAAAATTTAATTGCAAAGAACTTACAATTTCTAGTTTTCAGCAATCTTGTAAAACCTAAATGGAAATTAGTTTTATTACGAGTGTCATATGTATGTAATTCTTCCACAGTTTTGTAATGCTCCTTATTTGCACAAACTATAGCGAACAATTTTCCTCTATTCCTTTCCATAATAATACATTTTATTTTTCACCTATTTGCTACATAGACACTCTTGACGCTATTAGTAAACTTAAGTCCGGCTTCTCAGTGGGACACGATGAAATACCCAGCAGCATTGTTAAAGCATCCAAAGATATTTTATGTCACCCACTTACTCATATTATCAATGCTTCTTTTGAAAACTCTATTTTTCCCTCAGCACTAAAGCACTCAATCATAAAGCCTCTTTTCAAGAAAGGCGACAAAAACGTATATTCAAATTATCGACCGATCAGCCTACTATCTCCCTTCGCCAAAATATTTGAAATTATAGTAAATTATAAAGTTAATAGTTTCATCCATAAATACTCCCTATCTTCTCCCACACAACATGGTTTTACCAAACAAAAAAGTATCGATACAGCTTTGTTCGTCTTCCTAGATAAGATATATAAAACGGTTGATACCGGAGACATGGCAATAGGAGTTTTTATCGATCTCTCAAAAGCTTTCGACTGTGTAGACCACCAAATCCTGCTGGCCAAGCTGGAAAGGTATGGTTTTAGAGGACAAGCTCGAGACTGGTTCAAATCGTATCTGTCGGGAAGAACACAGGCGGTGAAAATTCAAGCAAACAATAAATTATCACTATCGGAGGTCCAAGTAACAGATGTGGGAATTCCTCAAGGCTCGATAACAGGACCGTCTTTGTTTAATTTATACACAAATGATCTTCCTAATTGCCTAGCTAATCTTCCATTTGAGGTGGACCTGATGTCATATGCCGATGACAATAATTTCTTAATAAAAATTAAAAAATGCGACAATATCAACAACGAAATTGAACTAATTTATAAAACAATTCTCACGTGGACAGAAAAAAATAATTTAACAATTAATAATTCAAAATCAGCTGTAACTATTTTCAAAACTGATAGATCTAAAACCGACGTACAACCAATTCAATTAATATCCGAAGTCAGTACGATCAAAATCCTAGGCCTACATATCAATGCCCACCTCAAATGGACGGAACATATAAACGAACTGTGTAAGAAACTAAATAAAACAATCTATGGAATGAGGGTGATGGCCCTCAAATGCAGTAATTCCGTCCTTTAAAATTTATATACAGCTAATTTTCATTCCTTATTGAAATATGGAATAATGCACTGGGGAAAATCACCCGAACTCCAGAGAGTTTTCGTTACACAAAAGCGAGCTCTTAGAATTCTCGCAAATATGAGAAATAGAGACTCATGTCGCTCTGCGTTTAAAGATTTTGGAATTCTCACTGTTCCTGGCATTTATATTTTTGAATTATTAATTTTCACTTTTAAAAACATTCAACTTTTTAAGACCAATTATCCAGTTCACACCCATAATACAAGGCATAAGGCTGACATCTTAAGGATGGACAAAATAAATCTCGCTCTGTCAGAAAAAGGTGCCAGGTACAATGCCTGTAAATTTTACAATCAGTTGCCTTCTTCTATTAAAGAAGTAAATAATATTAACGTTTTCAAAAAAGAAATTAAAACACTTCTCCTCTCGAAAAATATATACAATCTGGAGGAATTTTTCCTCGAGAACAGTTAGTCTTCCAAAAAGTCTGTTGTTTACGCGTTGAAGCCAATAATAAAATCTAGTCATGTATGCATTTGTTTGGGGCTGTCGTGCTAGAATGTACTACATCAAATCACTTCTGGCCTCGAAACGAACCAAAATACGTGAGTACATCTCAAGGTTCTTAAAAAATAAACGCGCAAAATCCCAAACATAACCTTAGAAATTAACAATAGATTAATGAAGTGTACGATTGTTTATTCGATTAATAATTGATTTAACTCATTAACATTGTATTTATACAAGGTGTCTCAAAAGAAATTTTATATTTAGTGGATCGATTAAAAAAAAAGTAAGCCGTATATAGAAAAAATGTTTATTAATTATTAAAATACACTTTTTGGGGATTTATTTCTTAAAAATAATATGGTCTAAATGTAGACCCTCGCGTTCTCGGCACTCATTTAATCGAACAGTAAAATTACTTATGACGTCTCGGCAGGTGGACTCAGGGATGGCTGCCATTTCGTGACGGATATTTTCTTTGAAATGCGCCAGTGAAGTCGGTTTATTGGCGTAAACTTTAGATTTAAGATAACCCCATAGGAAAAAGTCCATAGGGGTTAAATCTGGACTGCGTGGAGGCCAATTTATGTCACCTCTCCGGGAGATCAATTTGCCTGAGAAAATTTCACGAACACGTGGCAGAGACATATTGGACGTGTGTGAAGTTGCTCCGTCCTGTTGGAACCATGTTCTTTGGTTATAGCCAGGAAAGTTTTGCAGTTCAGGTACCAAGAAGTTGTCTAACATCTCCACATAACGCTCTGAATTCACTGTAACTGCACGCCCCCTTTCGTCTTCAAAAAAGTAAGGGCCGATAATTCCTCGCGCCGACATCGCAGCCCATACGGTGACTTTAGGCGAATGTAGGGGTTTCTGATGTTTGCGTTTCGGATTCGTTGCACTCCAGTAGCGGCAGTTCTGCTTATTTACGTGGTCATTAAGATGAAAATGAGCTTCATCCGAAAACAAAATGTTGGTAAACGTTGAAAATCGCTCAATCACCTGATTTACGAAATTAAGCCTCTGACTGGCATCTTGGGGCTTTAATTCTTGCACCAATTGAATTTTGTAGGGGTGCAGCTTTAGGTCTTTGTGCATAATGCGATGTAATGATGATCTATGCACATTTAAAGCACTTGCACCAGCTTCCGAATTGAAAGGTTCGGGTCGTGACGGGTTCGTGACGACCCGAACAGACTGATTAACATTCTCCACGTTTTGTACCGTTCTTGATGACCTAGGTCGCCCGGATTTTGATTTATCCAGCGTTGTACCAGTCTCTTCAAACTTTTTAACCCAATGTCGAATGAGAGGAATGCTTGGCGCATCATTTAAGTGGCGAAAACCTCGAATACTGCAGAATTTTCTACGCGCTACAGTCGCCGAATCACCGTTTTTGTAAAACTCTCGCACGAATAACGCGCGGTCTGCTCCCGAGAAACGCTCCATAGCGACTAAATTCCCAAGAGCCAGGCTACCGATTGACATAACCCCCGCGCCCCTCGGATAGGTTGCGTTCAAGCAGCAAGTTAAATAAATATAAAATTTCTTTTGAGACACCTTGTATATCATGATTTTATTATTTATTTTACATAAAAATTGAAAGAAATTTTGCTACTGGTATATTTTGCGCTCTGATTACTTTACAAATAACATAATTATTGGTCTGATATAATAGTTGTTAAATTAGTGGGCAATAAAATTAACAAAACATCTTGTTGAAAGATTTATGGGTTTCAACTTATTAGCAACCTTTAAAATGTTAATGTTACCAGGGCTTCTGAGAGAAATTTTCGGGCCCGTGACAGGTCTGTAGTTTTGCCCCATGTGCCTTGTGGAAATGACGGGACTGGCCATTCCTACGAAATTCTAACAAGTTATCTTCAAAAGTGAAACGGTAGATGAAAGGGCAAATCTTGAGCTTTTTAAATGGTGGTTGTAGCATGTTGGTTAAAAATATTCTTAATAGCAAGCTGTACATAATTACGCACGTAAAAGCAGATCTAGTTTTTCTGTATGTAACTTTTTATGCGTATCTAAATGTAGCCTATAGGTAATTTAATGGAAATAAATCGAATATTTATTTTAAACGTTGCATTCTAAATGTAGACCGTAAACATTTTACGTTTAATTAGTATTAGATTTAAATAGTCTTAATGAAAATAGTCGAGGCGTTAGACCTGTGGTACACAGACAATTCTGCAATCAACGTAAAGTGCAATGAAAGCCTGGGGGTGGCGACGCCGGTACATTCCGCTAATGTTGGCGGCAATGATCTCTACAAGGTTGAACGAGGGGGATCAGTGGGGGGGGGGACTCCCGGTGGAAGAGAGTGCATCGCGGTGTGGCGGGTGTATGACGCGCGCGCATAGTCTGGCGTCCTTGGGTTCGCGACCCGGTCAAGTGGATGACGTCATATTGCCGACACAATTTCCCATCTCCGTGGGCATATGTGTGTGGCTGCATCTGTGCAACTGCTCTTCATTAATGGTCCGCCCAACATACAATACAACTACTTACATACAACAACGAACTAAACTGATGCTACCAACAAACGTTTACGATCGCACAACTTTGACAATTTCGTTCAAGAACATGGACAAGTACAGGAAGGGATTTTAAATTTTGTCAAAACTGGTCAAACTTTTGCATATATGGCTATTATCGCTAAACAGATATATATACACAGTTATGCGCCCGGTTATGTGAACTAATGGATATCAGAGTTTGCATAAAATCAAATTGTTAAAATAATCGAAAGTTTGCTTTAAATTGTTTAATTATTGTTATATATTAGGTTATTTGTTTTTGCACTGTCTTGGCAGCTAAATTTTTTAAATTATTTCCAAAATTAAATGGCCACTGTCACTTGGTGATTCCAATAATGACTGACAGTATAGGTAACCATTATACCTGCTGAGTTTATGGTTCTGTTAAAAATAGTTGCACATGACATTCCTTCAAATTTTTATCAGGCTTAGGACTGGTTATATTTGAATTATCGTTGCACTTTAAAATCCCTTCTAGTATAAAAATCATTTTGTTTTAAAGTCTTTATAGTCTATTCGCGAATCAAACTAAGGTTGGCGGCGCTGCGTACAACAGCTGATGGCGGACGAGAAGCGTATATGTCAGAAGTTTTTTCTTAATATTTATTTGTTCAAACAATATATCGGCAAAAAAGCACTGTATTTAAGTCACTATATTTAAAAATACTTCTTAATTCACATAAACTGCAGCACAACACGCTACAAATATTATACAAATATACGCTTCTGTTTAATTTACCAAGTCGCCACCAGATGTCTCACTGTTATTTGGAGTCGCGAATATTAAACTCTTTATAGTCTATATTAAAGTTATTATAAATAGAAAACAATATGTCCACGTAGATAATAATAAGATCTCTGATATGAAAAATATATTATCTAATAGGTGTTCCTCAAGGATCAATCCTAGGCCCACTTCTTTTCCTCATATACATAAATGACTTTCCTAACTTTCTCAATTCCAAATATATTCTTTATGCAGTCGACTCAAATTTAATTGCGAGATCAATTCACGATGTATTAAGTAGTAGCTAGTAGCTGGATATATATATATATATATATATATATATATATATATATATATATATATATATATATATATATATATATATATATATATAAATAAGTTTATTGTCATAATTTAATGTTACATTTTATATTACATATATTTGCAATTTAGAGTCCCTGTTATTTTTATGTACAATTACCTCTTACAAACTAAATTTACCTAAATCTAATTTTTGTTTTCGATAAAAGATTGAACGTTTTTTAAAGCATAGGGTAAAAATTTGAATAAAAAACCCTATTCATTCCAAAATTATATAAATATATATTTTGAATATTATTATTTTACTAATTTACCATATTTTACCTTTTTTATTTAACATTTTATTTAGATGTTTAGCATATGCATTATTGTTTTGTGAACTTTTCTTTTTGTTTTTATTGTACCAATGTTTTTAATCAAGTTATTTTCATGAGTGTTTGCTCTTTTGAACAATGCATTAGTTATTTTTTTAATAAATACGTCTATTTTATCGATTTTTATTTCTTGGTGCATTTTTGTAAGATGGGTGTACCTGGGATATTTTCCAATAACCCGCAAACATTTATTTTGGATAATCTGTAAGCTATTAATGTTAGTTTTATTAATCATATTCCATGCCGGACAAGCATATGTTAGTATTGGCCTTATTATAGATTTGTATATGAGCAATTTATTTTTAAAATGGAGTTTACTTTTTCTGTTATAAATTGGATAAATCATGTGAAGCATTTTATTTGATTTCTTTGTTATTTGTTTTATATGTTTTTCAAAAGTTAATTTTGTGTCAGGAGTTACACCTAAGTATTTTACAGAATCCTTCAAATAAATAGATTGACTATTTACAGTAAGATGCAATCCTGTTGTATTAGGTCGGCGTTTAGTAAATATAATAAATTCTGTTTTGCTGTCATTGAGTTTTATCTTCCATTTGTGGAAGTATTTAGTAATTTTATAGACGGCTTCATTTAGTCGTTTTTGCACAGCACAAAGTCGCCAGGAAGACGTGTGCAATGCGGTATCATCTGCGTAAAGACTGTAGTTTACAAGATTAATTTTTGGCATGTCATTTATAAATAAATTAAAAAGTTTGGGTCCGAGCACGGTTCCTTGTCCTATGCCAGCATTTATAGTTTTAATTTCTGATCTATTTTCACCTATATGTACCCTAAAGTGTCTATTGCTTAGGTAAGATTTAATAATAAGATTAAGTAAGGAGGAAAATTGTATTTAATTAGCTTGTAAAGTAAACCATTATGCCACACCGTATAGTAGCTGGATGATAGCTAATAAGTTAACTTTAAATGAGGACAAAACTGAACGACTTCTATTTACATTAAGAAAAAATACTTTCAATCCAGCTTCTGCGAAGTTTCTGGGTGTACATGTTGATCCTAAATTAACTTGGGAACAACATGTAGATCAACTCAGTAGTAATTTAAGCAAAACTATATTGCGGAACCTTGTGGGCTCCGTTAATCTAGAGATATTAAAAACAGTATACTTTTCACTATTCCAGTCGCACATCTCATATTCTCTTCTAGCTTGGGGTCACTCTTCAGCTGCTGGAAGAATCTTTTCCCTTCAACGTAGAGCTATTGGGTACAACAATGCCCGATGGCGGCGCTGTGAACAGCTGATTGAAACGAGTAATGTGAAAGTTGTCCATATTTGTTTACATGTTAAATCATCGATTTGCAATGGATAATAAACAGCTATCTTTATTAAATTATTTTAATTTTTTAAGTGCAACAGCTTCTTCTAGGTGTGTAGTTGAAGGAGAAGAGTTGTTAAACGCCGGAAATCTTATGTTGTGCGGAATTTTGGACAAAAATGATGAGCATGTCGACATATGTGGGTTATGTTTACAAACAAGCAGTTTGAGAACACCACCTCACGAAGTCACTGGGAAGTTTTAAATATGTCCTGCACATGTAAAGCAGGAACTACATGCAAACACATTTCAGCTATCCTATTATTTTGTGCCAGGTGGTTAACAAACCAAAATGAAAGAAGCCAAGATCAGGGCATTGATTGATTGTGAAATATTTGATTTATCTTTTTTTTGTGTGGTTTCTGTTGGTTTTACTTTTTGTTCCAGAAACAATATATTGAGTATGGAAATATTAACCAGCACAGATTTAAAATGCCTGTGGTCTACTTTTAAGAAACATGTCTTACAACAGTATGAACCGCAACCTCTGTTAGAAACTCCTTGCCTAAATAAATTGATTAAAAACAAAAGCAGGCACTGAAAGTTCAGTGAAAATGTATTAGAAAAGCTGCGTACAGAATTTGAGACCGCTTGCCCTAATTCTGCATTAAAATTACCCGGGTAGATATTTAATTATGTTCGAGAAGGATTTTTATAATTTAGTGTTTGTTTTTTATTTAATTTGTTTAATAAATACTAGTTTGTTATTATCACTTCCACAGCACCAAATTTATTAACAGTTCACAAATTGTTTCTCATTTGGAAAATAGTGGAAGTAAATATTTTTGTTACTTCCTTTTCTAGAGTGACAGCCAAACACACACCAATTTGTGTTATAATAACTTATTATAATATAAAGTAATATAAAAAAGAATAATAATTGCTATCAAAAGTTAATATAACAAACAAACTGCAACACTAACTTTTAAAAGCAATACAAACTACACGAGAAAACACATGTAAACCAGATGTAAACAATAAACTATTACTCGTTTCGCTTAGTTCAGTTTTAGTCCTCTTGGCGTCACTTCATAGCGCTGTTGAGCCCAATAAGAGTTATTGATGGTAAATCTTATAGAGGATTGTAGACGCTCTTTTATAACTCTAAAGATCATGACCCTCCAAGACTGGCTATTTCATTTTGGAAATACTATATTCATTTATAAGTATTAAATTCTTGAGACTGAGTCGACCCCAGAGCTGTCTGTCTGGTTTAATATACTATTGGAATTATATTTGGTGAACAGTGAAAAAAAAAAAAAAAACTTCCTTATTGTGCGCCGAAGTAAAACGTTTCACAGCCACTGCCTTAATTAAACAAGCTGTTTGTTTAATACACTCTGATAATTTTGCCATAAAGCTTGACATTTCTAAATTAAATTTGTCCTATTTTTGCAACTGTGAAAAATCTTTTTAAAATGAAATACATGTATAAAATTCTTTTTCCTTTTTGCTTTCATACAAAGTAAAATTGTACAATGATACAATGGTGTAATAAGGAAACCATTTCTGCGGAATGATATACGCCTTCTTTCGTTTCTTTTAATTCTGAACCAGAGTGAACACAGCTCGTGAGTTTTTATGAAATTTTCCACTCTTCCGCTAAATTCTGACGGAGAATTGTCCAGCAATTCCGTTTTACTACTGTCGTTGCGACACAACTTTCATGAGTTTAAAATAAAAACTCGGACATACAGAGTTGGATCAGGACACTTTTAAACATGAGACACAAAATAAAAATAGTGACAAATAAAATACTTCTAATGTTAACAAAATATCTCGTTTGTGTAAGTACGATGCAAGTTTCAAATAAATATGTCAATAATAACGAATTGTTCCTGAGCCAAGCCAAGTGAGGCAGCTTGAAAAAACTAAAGCCCATTGACGTGAACCGGAATAGTACGACAGGAATTTACGAACATCATATGGAAGTTGGCTTGATTTACACATTAGAGATGGGTCGTTCATGAACGAACCGGCTCACTGAGCCGGCTCAGTACACTGACCGAAGTGACACGGTTCACCAAATTAAAATGAGCCGAGTAACGGCTCACTGTATAGTTTCAAATTTCAAGAATACGATTGGTCGGGCGATTGTGAGCTGTGACCGGAGTGATCCGGATCTGGATCGATGTCATGTTGAACTTCGCGAGAAATCGGCTTGTAATGTATTATCATAAAGTGTATTTTGTCATCAATTTGTAGGGCAGTTTATTTGAAACTAATAGGCTTAGTCTGTATTTTCTTACAACCATACTATATAAAAATATTAAAAATATTGCCCAAATCCCAGATGTCCGATTTATAAGGGCAATAAACATCGCCATAAACTTAACACATCTGGTTTAAAATACAGTAGCTATATAAAGTGAATTGTTTGTTTCAAAAATGTTGGATAAGAGTCCGGCTAAGTTAAATAAGAGGCTAAGCGACGTTCTACCTACGACCGAACGACTGGCAACTGACTGACCTGTGTCTCATATATTGCAAGAACCGGCTCTAAGCGACGTTCTACCTACGACCGAACGACCGACCGACCTGTGTCTCGGGATCATGTTTACAGTTCATATATTGCAAGAACCGGCTCTAAACGACGTTCTACCTCCGACAGAACGACCGACCGACCTGTGTCTCGGGATCATGTTTACAGTTCATATATTGCAAGAACTGGCTCTAAGCGACGTTCTACCTACGAACTAACGACCGTCCTGTGTTTCGGAAACATGTTTACTTAACCGGATCACTCAGCAGGATCAATGAACCGGCTCAACAAACTGAACGACCTCCACTGATCCGGTTCCGCAAACTGAGCCGAATTCCCATCTCTAGTACACATATCTCTTAATTAAGTGTAATTTTCGATCTCATTATTCTTTCAAAAGCTACACAGGTTTTGCAGTTTTTTATACGTTTAATGTCAAGTTTATTGTCACACGAGTTGTTTTGAGTACGACCAGCGAGGAGTGCTCCAAAGAAACAAGTGTGACAATACATCGTCTTAATGTTTTTACTGGCGAAAAACTTATTTATTGAAATTGCTGTGTGACAAGGCGCATTGTCATCCCCAATTCATTGATCAAAATCTGATGAACGGTAGTGTGAGTCAAATTCAATTCTTCCCCGATCATAGTGACTGTCAACCGACGATCTCAACGCACAAGATCTCGGATTCTGTCGACATTTTCATCGGTTCTTGAAGATGAAAGCCTTCCGTTGCGTGATTCATCTTCAATCAACTCCCTTCTCAAAATACCTTAAACCACCAAAAAACCTGGGTCCTTGACAAAACACTGTCTCCGTAGGCCTAAACTGTGCCAAAGTCTGAAGCAAAACCTGATAGCACACCGTTGCTCGAAATGTCATTTATTTTTAGATCGAACTAGAAAAAACTTTCACAAAAAAAAATCACTACGGACAACAAAATTACTCTATCGAGTTCAAACTTGTACTGAATGCGTGTCACATATTCACCTGCTGCTCCTCCAAATCCCGTGTCCCAAATGTTGCGAGATCAAACGTTGTGTTGCCGGTCCGGTTACTTAATTTACAACCTCGTATGTCTTTTATTTGTCTTCTTCGAGAGACGTTAAAGATTGTCACACAAGATGGTTAAATTACATTTTCAAGGATATCTCTAGTAATGAGTAAAATATGGCACACAATTCAATGTAACAACCAGACGAGAAAATTATAATATTTACGCAATTATACAAAGGTTATCAGTCATCAAAATTATTTGGAAATTAAATATAATTTGAATTTAGCGACTGGTGATTATAAATATAACAATTTAATCTGTGGGCGGAAAATTTTCTATTGTTCTATTCATAATTTTCAGTCTGGAGGTCCTTAAATGGTTGAAAAATTGATGTGAAGTATGAATTTTCTAATATTTCAGGGTTTCGTAAATGTAATATGGTTCAAAAGCTGGATGTTTGTATTTTCTTTGGTATATTCGCATCAAAATCGAATGGGATATTCTTTTATTATACTCCCGTTTCCGGTCTTTATCTTATATTTGACAGAAATCCATTTCTTATTGTGTGTTTAATACGGGAAACGTCATATGTTCAGAGATAGCCACCCTAAAATCAAATAAATAAAAGTTTCATTTCCGAAAACGTAAATATTATTCTTAATGTCTAAGTAATAATTGATTGCCTCTATTATCTTGTGTAAAGCTTGTAGTATATGTAGTAGCGACTGGTGGGTAAAATATTTGGAGGAACACTTTTTGATCCATATATTGCAATGACCGAATCTTACTCAACAATAAGTTTCAAACGGCTCGCTTTTAATTTCTGCCCCTTGTATTTTGCCCCGTCTTCAAGAGATTTTCGGAATTCTCTATTCCCCCTGTCCTTAATTGATTTTCAGAATTTCTTCCCCACGTTCTCAAATGATTCTTAGAATTTTTCCCAACCGACCTCTGTGATTTTGAAATATCTGGCCCCCATTCCAACGCAATCTGCCCCGTAAAACATATTTAAAATTCATGTACACAATGTATCAATGTAGAGGGAATACGACTTTTCTCAAAAACACGATGTGTTGACCATAATAAAAATAACATTAATTAAATATTTCGCTTTCAAATTATACTTCCAAGTACGACTTGAAAAAGAAATATTTTTTATTGTATATATATTTTATATTAATCTCCGAGTTACAGATAGCTCATCGGTGGTTAAACAAATTGTAGTTTTGGGTGCCCTATTCTAAATTATTACCATTGTTTTTTCTGAACGATTGTGAAATATTCAATTTTGGCCAAGAAGATCAATATTTTTTATTAATAATGTAGTTTCATAGCTAACCACGTTAGTTTTAATATAACGCACTGTATCCAGTTTTACATCTGAGTACTTATTACAAATCAAAACAAACAAATTAATCTAAAGACGCCGGCCTACATTCACTAATACCCTTTCAAACTAGATCTTTAAGACGAGTGAACTTAAAGTTCAGCGATGTTTAAGATCGGTATGCTTTCACACTTGATGTTTAAATCTCCGGTGCTGTCATCAGCTACAGTAATTTTGTCCTTAAGTTACCGTCATGAAATTACCAGTTTTGAACTGTCTGAGCAGTCGCACATTTTGAATTATTATAAACAATTAAGGATATTTCATTTCATTCTACAATAAAGGCACTACAATAAAGAATATATTACACCTGTATTAACATGTAACAGCACAAATTCAAGGAGTATTTTTTTATAATAGAAATTAAGTTGGCAATTCGGACGAAGTTTAAGACGAAGATCTATGTCTTAAACATCGCTTGTATTTAACCGAGGCCATACGGTTTCACATTAGCTTTTAAAGATACATTCACTTTAACATCCGATCTTAAAGATCTAGTGTGAAAAGGGTATTACACATACATACTAAACCTCGCCGCTTTTGCCCTTTCCAGTTCATTTTTATTACTTGCGTAGATACATACATTATAAATCGCATGTGGCAACACTCTGTATCGGGACACTACGAGTAGTGTCATCTGAGCATTGTTTTCTAGACCAAAAATTTTGAAATTAACACTCATATGATAATTTTTTGAATTAGAAATAATAAAAATAAATATATGCAGATATATTTAGCTACTTTCATGCAATTTTAAAGTATGAATGAGATTTTAAACCCTTTTTTTTTTGTTTTTTTTTTATAAAATTTTTTTAGGTGTACTGTCCCAGCGCCAATCTGTCTCAGCCGCCACTTAGTATATGATGAAATTTCTCGTTTTGAATCTCCAGATTGAATTTCAGTGATTTAAAATTTGTTTAATTTTAAATAATAATGTTAACAGTAAGATACTTCTATTCTATTTCACCAAGGGTAAAATATTTGAGAATATGGATATATTGCCTATTTTTTACCCTCCTGTCTATTGCTCCATTTAAGCGACTTTCATTTACTCGCTGTTTTAGTGGAACCAATTACCCACGTAAATGGAGGGATTACAATATTTTTGTTTCAAATCTGATACCAAGTTCTCAAAGCATAGACTCAATTACTTCTAAACTAGCGCCAGTTAGTCGAGTGGTCTAGGAATTAAACTAACCTTACCTACTTGTCTACGAGAAACACTAAACAATTGTGTTATTAAACGTACTGATTCCCAACTAATCTAGAATTTGCTATCTTCACGGAAATACCATTTTAAAGAGGATATTTTAACTATTTTTGAATGTTTTACTAATCTCTTATCGTCAAGTTGAAGGTCTGCTCTTCTGGAAAATTTTTATCTCAACATACACGTTATCTCCTTTTAAATATATCAGACATTTTTTATTTATGTATGTTTATGTTTACATTTTTAAATTGTTAATTAAATAAATCATATAAGAAGTTTTTTTCTGACGTTAACGTTGAGTGTAACTAATTGTCAAGGTTGATTTTTAAAGTTAGTTAACATTTTTGGCGCAAAGCAACAATGGCTGTTTTCGCCATTAACTTTAAAAAAAAAAAAAAATACAATATGAATTTATTTTAACCAACATTTAGTTCAGGCATGTGCAACCTACGGGCCGTTGCACCTGGCTATCCAAAATCCCATTGCATCTGGCCCGCGAGTATATCTTTGTTTTCAGAGATCAAATGCGGTTAAACGGTTGATGTTGATGTGGCACAAGTGCCACTCTCTGCAAATTGAACTACTTGAACTACAAGAGAACTCAGATTTGAAGTCAAAAATGAAGGATATTTCACTAATTGAGTTTTATAAGGAATATTTCCTAGTTGACAAAATTCCGAAACAGTTTTTGCTCAGGAGAGAATTACGCTCTTTTGAAGCACACAAATGTAAGCGGTTATTTTCTTGGTTGAAGTTTCTTAAATCAAAAACAAGGATGGCAATAACGGATTCATACCTAGAAAAAACGTTGCGTGTTGCTACATCTGTTGTTTCCCCGAATATTGACAAACTTGTGAGCAATATGAAGTCCAAACCGTCCCATTAAAATTAAATAAACATTTTGTTGTTATTTAACAATATTTATTCATTATAAAAGATTTTTTATTTTGTTCTTGTGTTTTTAGGGTTTTGTAGGTATGACCAAAAAACCCTTATACCGTCATTTTGTCGTCTGTCTGTCTGTCTGTCTGTCTGTCTGTCTGTCTGTCTGTCTGTCTGTCTGTCTGTCTGTTCGGTCAAAATTGTAGCCAAACGGCTAAACCTAGAGAGTTGAAATTTGGCATGCTTATACAACTCGTTGACCCGCACATAGGAAAAATACTAAAACATCTAAAAAACATATCCCTGTAAAAATATAAACAAATATGTGCTTATCGAAAAAAAAAATATTTTTTTTAAATTCTGAGTAGGGTATCAAATGAAAGCCCTTAGTACGTGGATTAACGATCAAAATTTTATTTTTGCAAAATAAATTATTTTGATGCGATTTTTGCCAAAATTGTGCAAAAAATTTTTTGTCCCACACCCTGTAGCCCAGATGGTTTAAACTAAAAATCTAAAAAAATTCTAAGTAATGTATATTGGTGTGAATCGAAATAGTACAACAGGAATTTTTGATCAGATTATGTTTTTGGAAAATAACGCATTTTTTGTGGTTTTTGGTTCACAAAGTACAAAAGTTATACCAATGTAAGGCACTCACATGCATGGCGTGCGATGGCGACATGCGTTAGGGCACTCTTAAACTGGCTGGAAAACGAAGGGTTTCGAGTTCGAGTACGGAGTGAATTTTATTTTTTCTGTTTTTTTTTGCATTTTTATTATGTTGAAATTATTTTGTCAAAATTCTAGTTATATTTTGACAAATATTGTATTTAATTTTTAAGAGCGTAAATTTAATAACCAGTCTTATTATATGATTAACAGACGATAAATTATTTTAAAAATATCGTTCATTTTGCCGTGATTACTACAAAGTAAAATTTGTCCTACACACTCAGCATACCGCCTTCACTTATTATATACCTGCGAAACCCTGAAATGTGTGAATATTCACACTTCACATCAATTTTTTCTGAATGTTATAAAGTTAAATATATTTTTGTATAGTTTAGAAAAATTAGAATGTTTTATTTTTTTATATTAAAGACAGTTTCAGTTAAACTATTCAGTGATGTAATTCTAAAAAGAAAGATCCGCAATTTGTCTATTCTGCATGTTCTTTCTTGTTCCTGTACGTCCTTATCCCTCCTTCTCCTTATCAAATCCTCAGAAGAAATATTGTATCAGTACTTTAAACTACCCAACCATATTGTTACGTTTAAATGGCCCCATTCTTTTGAATTTTTTAAAATATTTTGGGTGTTGCAAATTCGTGCTATCATGGCTAATAGTTTTGTTAACTATGAATTTAAAAAGCGCGCCATTTTCCAAGGGTTCGTTCTTTATAGTTGTTATTCTAAACTGCAATTCAGTACGTAATTTTAAGTGGTTGGTTCTTTTTCCGAATACACGGTCATATAAATGATATTTTTATTTTGTAAATCGATATCAATTAAGGCTGTTTTAGTGCATGCGGGTAATTTTAGTGAAGGTTATGTTTAATGTTATGTGGGTATGGGTACAGTAGACCAGTGCACTTCTCAACTACAACAATAACAATTCACACGGTTAATAATTATAATTAGTAGTATACAATAATAAGATAACAATATAAATTGCAAATGTGCATTTTATACTATTTAGCTTAATATATTTTTTAATTTTTATTGTGTGAGTATTTTTAAAAAATTTAATATTTTAAACAGAGATGGGCGATTTTTTCACGCAAATTTTGCGGCCTAACTTAACAAAAATGCATTGATTCTCTTCGTTCAACTTTGGTAATGTAGCACCAACAGAAAAGACTGTTTACAATTGGTTTGCAGAATTTCGTCGTGGTCGTGTGTCCGTCAGTGATGAATCTCGTGAAGGTCGACCAAAATTGGTAGTGATTCAAAAAAACGATGCTGTGCGCAAAATGATTGAAGAAGATCGGCGTGTGACTTACCGTGAGATAGAGGCATCCCTTGGCATATCGCAGACTGATTGCATTCGATTTTGCATGAAAATTTAGCTGTGAAAAAGATCTGTTCCCGATGAATTCCGCATAATTTGACCGAAGCTCAAAAAAGGCTCGTGTTGATTGGTGTAAGGGAATGCTAAAAAAATTCAACCTAGGCACTTCAAAATCTGTATAAAGCATCGTTACAGGTGACGAAACTTTATTCATATGGACTGGAAACTATGCAACAATCCACTGTTTGGGTCTTCCAAGATGAACTGAGACCCACAAAAGTTGTTCGTTCACGAAGGACTTCCAAGAAAATGATTGCTTGTTTCCTTTAGAGCAGGTCTGGGCAAATATCGGCTCGCGGGCCGGGTTGGCCAGCGCTGAAATTCTATCCGGTCCGCGAAGCATTTTATAAATTATTGTGTCCTGCAAAAATATTACTGTCTGTTCAATATTCTTTCAAATTTTCATTCTTTCCAATTTTCTTTTCAATTTTTTTTTCTTTAACACGTTAATCGCCACGATAATATCAACCAAATTTTTATCTGGGCATAAAATATGTAATTTTATTACATATTTTAGATACTACATCTGAAAGAAATTTAATGCCTTATTGTAATTTTTTTTTTTACCAAAATTTCCGAAAAAACCCTTTTTTTGTCACACTTGTCTGACACGTATATTTTATTTGTTTTTCCCTAGAAAGCCAAGAAATTTTCAGGTTTTGCTCCTAGTAAGCCAAGCTTTCGAAAGCTAAAGCAAATTTGTCGTTTGCGTCGGATATCAGTGACTGACGTGGCTTTGTACAAAATTCAGTATGTCAGACACATATGGCCGACGTGGCGATTAACGTGTTAAATTGCATAATAAATACACGTTTTGGTTTAAAAATATTGCTTTTAAAATTCATAAAATATCCTTCGTAACAAAAACAATATTTAAAATTAGATTTTTTTTTTGTCCCGCGGTCATATTTTCAACGCAATGTGGCCCGACAGCCAAAAGATTTGCCCACCAACCTGAATGTTTGCCCTGAATGGTATACAACAATTTGTTTGCCAGAAGTCCTTGACAAAATCAGGATAAACAACCAAAAACCATCATTCTTCATCATGACAAAGCAAGCTCCCACACAGCACGTCAAACAATTGATTATTGGAAGGAGAAAAACATCGAATTAATGTCTCATTGCCCGTATTCACCTGATTTATCCCCTAACGACTTTTTTATGTTCCCCAATGTCAAACAAAAAATGCGTGGACAGCGGTTTTCATCACGTCAAGAAGTTGCTGAAGCCTTCGAAAACCATGTTTTTGAGATACCAACTTCAGAGTGGAAAAAATGTTTCGAAAATTGGTTTGAACGCATTCAAAAGTGTATAAATCTTAAAGACGAATATTTTGAAAGGCAATTTAACAGTTTGTTTCTAAAAAAAATTGTTCTTCTTAGTTTCTGTAAAAACTTAAAAGTAGCCCTCGTAATTAAATTTGATTTTGAAATCGATAACATTGAAAGTGCCAGCCATCTTAGTTACTGTATATTTCCAGTACGAAAATAGAAAATGGAATTAATTGAGAAACTGAGTCAAAGGGTCGAGTTGCGTAACATAATATTATTGGCCGGGTGTCATTGACTGTATTTCACGAGACAGTTCGGTGGTGGCCGCTTGCCAAAATGGGGGTAAAGTTTCGGCTATTGATGCCTTACGTCATCGTGCATGCTTTGGCACAAATATATGTCACAGGACTCTGCAATTATTACGGTATTTATCAATGTTTTCACATTTATAAATAGGCCTGATAAATTTATTTTAGTATTGTTACTCACACATTTACACAAAATATAGGTTAGCAGTGCTTTTGAAAAAAATCGTGCTAATATTAATGCAAATACGATAAGACTTCGGATAGATATGAGGATGAACAACCAGACGTCGATATATTAAGGCAGTGATTCCAAAACTTTGCAAGCTGGAGGACCTATTTTATAAACTAAATATTTTGGGAGATCCTCATATTTTGGATAAACAATAGAAGCAATTGTTCAACTGTTTTTGGTTTATTTTGACAGATGGATTATATTACTCGTCTACGGCGTGTTATTGATAACCTCATTTTTTTTAAAATGTTTATTCAATACAATTTGTAATGCCCGGTTGCAAGAATCAGGATCAAATGGCTTGATATCCGATCAAAGTTGATTTGCATCAAATTATGTATCAAACTATTGCAATAATACAAATTACCTCTTGATCGCGGAACAAATCGCGCATTAAAATGATACCCGAAAATTCACCGATTAAGTCGAGATCAAGCCAAATTCCTACCGCCATTTTATGTTAAATATTTTGACGTATGACATAGATCTCGTTTTGAAACATTTTTATTATCGTTTACTCTTTTTTTAATCATTTTTATACTGTAATATAAGCACAGCATATTTTCTGGAGATATAGACAGGGTAATTTTTGTTTTAGTTAATAAAAAGTTACAAGTTAAAAAAAATTAACCTAAAATAATAACACAGTTTTAGAATGTATTAAGTATTAATATGTATAAATAATGTATAAGAAAATGTATAAAAAGTAAAATAATGTGTAAGAAAATGTATAAAAAATGAAATAATATAAAGAGAAGAAAAGCAAGTAACAGGCAATACTAATCTAATACAAAATATGAAGAAATATATCTATATTAAATAAAATGTAATATTAATAACTAAAAGGAAAGAAACAAACTAAATTATTGTAGTGTAACAAAACTAATGATAGTAAATAAATAAACTAAACTTAAACTAATAACAAATATTTAAACTGATATTCAAACTAGGAACAAACTAATTATGTGTAATATGGCAAGTTTACGTCGCTATAACAATTTGATAGATGGAATAACATTTTAGGTTAGAATAGTTCATTCACAATTACTTGCACCAGTAAAAATTATGAAATGGACGATCAACTCATAGAGTACAGGATCAACTGATCTTGCATTCAAACAATGGTGTTAAAATTTAATCTGGTATCAACGGTGATTGGAGAACAGTTGATCTGAGAATTGATCTCCATTCTTGCAACCGGGCATTAGTATTTCCAAGTCAGATAATTATTTTATAATATTATTATTAAGTAAATTCAAAAAGAAAGTTTGTTGTTTTGCATCTGTCAAATTATTGTTGTGTTGTGTTATCATAGAAATTGTTTTATTATACATTGTTGCTATGATGACCGCATTTCACAAAAATCCCTAGATTGTATTCCGATATTTTTTATAAATGAAATTTTAAAATATCTTTAAAATAAGTGATGCAAAGTATAAAAAAATGATGTAAAGTGTGAATTTTCACACATTTCAGGGTTTTGCAGGTATTTAGTAAGTGAATGAATATTATTTGGGATGCCAAAACAAATTTTATATTAAAATTTTTGTTAATTTTAATTCGAACGCCTAATACCATTATTTAAGTTTCTAAATATGTGCAGTATTTTTTTTTATATATAGGTTCATTAAGGTTCATTAAGAATTTTAAAAATTGCGCCTATGGCTTTCATTGGTTGTTATAAGCTCCGCCCCTCTGATTTCGTGTACATTGAAACAGAATTAAATTATAATTTTAACAATTTCCACTGGTTATTAAATTTACGCTTTTAAAAATTAAATGAAACATTTACCAAAATATAACTAGAATTTTGAAAAAATAATTTAAACAATATACAAATTCAAAAAAAGAAAAAAAACAAAAAATAATATTGTCTCTTCTCGCAGGGTTCGATCCCTTTCGGATCGAGTTAGTTGGGTGAGAAGCCAGCGCCATAACCACTACACCAGGACACACCTTCCAGTGTAGCGTGTTACAAAGCTATAACTTGTGTACATTATTAGCAAAAAAACACAAAAACTGCGTTTTTTTTTCAAAAACATAATCTGATCAAAAATTCCTGTTGTACTATTCCGGTTCACACTAATGTACATTACTTAGAATTTTTTCAGATTTTTAGTTTAAACCATCTGGAATACAGGGTGTGGGACAAAAATTTTTTTGCACAATTTTGGCAAAAATCGCTTCAAAATAATTTATTTTGTAAAAATAAAAATTTGATCGATAATCCACGTACCAAAGGCTTTCATTTGATACCCTACTAAGAATTATAAAAAAATATTTTTTTTTTCGATGAGCACATATTTGTTTGAGCACATATTTGTTGGGGATATGTTTTTTAGATGTTTTAGTATTTTTCCTATGTACGGGTCAAAGAGTTGTATAAGCATGCCAAATTTCAACTCTCTAGGTTTAGCCGTTTGGCTACAATTTTTACCGAACAGACAGACAGACAGACGACAAAATGACGGTATAAGGGTTTTTTGGTCATACCTACAAAACCCTAAAAAATAGTATATTATGCTCATTTTATACGACGTATTATACTCGTCGTACTCCAAACAACTCGTGCAACAATACATCCTCTTATAAAACTCCTCGTATAATAATATACTACTGTGGGTTTCATATAGCTTTTATATTTATACAGTTTTGTATAGAAATGTCCAAATAATATGGCAACATTTTTTTCGACATTTAAACTAAATTTAAATTAAGACCAACAAACTCAAGGCACAGTGCTGCCAACTATAAAGTAAAATGCAAACGTCACATGTTCAGAAGAAAAATAAAGATTTATTCCACGATAACCGAATGGAATAAAGTAAAGAAAGAAAAGAAAAAGTAAGAATTACCATAAAAACAAGCATTTCGTGCAGCAAAACATTAGAAAATGGCCGCCACTTCTAATTACAGATGGAAACATTCCAGAACCTAATAAATTAAATTAACTTAATAATTGTAATTGAGTTTAAAAATTCTTTGAGATGTTGCAAACAGCTTTTAAGATATTAAAAATTATATTTTCAAATCGCTCGTAATTAATTAGCATTAAAAATACTACATTCATTATGAAAGTTGGTCAAAAAAATACCCGGATTATAGCGAGACTCAAAATGTACTGAAGGAGCAAAATAGAGGCCATCATTTTTAGGGTTTTGTAGGTGTGTCCACCAAAAAAACTTAGTGTCTGTCTGTCTGTATGGTAGAAATTGTATCCAAACGGTTAAACATAGAATGTTGAAAACTGGCTGCTTGTACAACTCTTTGACCCACATATAGGAAAAATACTGAGAGTTCAAAAAAACATCCCCAGGTAAATATAAACAAATATGTATTAAATAATTATTATTATTTTTTTAAATTTTGAGTGGGATATCAAATGAAACCTCTTAATGCGTGGATAGTTTTAGGATTAGGATTTTATCGATGACTTCTGGCAAACAAATTATTGTATTACCATTCAGTATTAACTGTTCTCCGATCTTCTAAAGGAATGGTTGCAACATGTGGAGTACAACCGAAGAAACAAACGATCATTTTATTGAAAGTATTTGTGATCGAACAATTTTTGTGATTTTCAGTAGATTGTTGCTTAGTTTCCAGTTCATAGGAATAAATCCAAGTTTCGTCACGTGTAACGATGTTGTATACGGATTTTGCACTGCCTAGATTGATTTTTTTAGCATTCCCTTACACCAATCAATACGAGCCTTTTTTGAGCTTCGGTCAAATTATGTGAAATCCATCGGGAAAAGATCTTTTTCACAGCTAAATTTGTCATGCAAAATCGAATATATTGCAGTCTGTGATATGCCAAAGGACGCCTCTATCTCACGGTAAGTCACATACCGATCTTCAAATTTTTGCGCACAGCATCGATGTTTTTTTTTTTGATCACAACCGATTTTGGTCGACCTTCATAAGATTCAACACTGATGGACGCACGACCACGACGAAATTTTGCAAACCAATTATAAACAGTCTTTTCTGATGGTGATTTTTTACCAAAAGTTGAACGAATCGAATCTATGCTTTGTTGTTGAGTTAGGCCTTTACTAAAATCGTAAAAAATCATCCAACGAAAACCTTCAGTTATATCGATTTTTTCACAAACTTGTTTTTCTTAAACGCTCCCTGTCAATAAACTACTGGGTCAATCTATAAGCTGCCACTGATTTCACAATAACAAATGTCAAATTTTACGAATATAGTAATGACACATTTCAATATTGCCATCTATTGTTCGTTTGTAAATACATAAAAGGTAACCCTCGCACTACAATACATTTTTATTTCATTTTTTGTCCTTTCTCCGGTATCCCTCTATTTCTTCTCATTCCCTCTCCGATCTCCTTCCTTTTTGCTTCCAGTTCTCTTACCCATCTTTCTCCCTTGCCTTCCTCACTCATCAGTTCCCTTATATCTTCCTCCTAGACTGCCAATTCTCTGCATTTGTTCGCTAAATGCTTCAAGGTTTCTTCTTCCTTACACATTCTACACAGTGGCGGATCTACATACGGGCTAATAGGGCTTAAGCCCTGGGCCCCGGATCCGCAAGGGGCCCCCAACCTCTCGGACAGATACCTATTATATTCTATTACTTTGGATTTGGGAGGTAAGGACCTTTTTTTTTGCTTTTCACTTAGATTTGGGAGGTGAGGACCTTTTTTTTTTTTTGTTCTTCATAAGTGAAGAGCATGTGTAGGGCCCCTTGGCATTTTTAAGCCCTGGGCCCCCAAATAGCTAGATCTGCCACTTATTCTACATAGCCGTTAATAATACAGACTTAGCCGTTATATAATACATAGAAAAAATATTGTCCTAGACATCCAGTTGGCTTCTTACACTTATAAAATTCCTATAGGGATTTGCAGCTAAGCACCCTACCATCTGGTGAGCGTTTCATGAACTTGTGTACATCAGATAACATTTCGTTTTGTGTATTGGTTTTGTATGAAGTTTGTTTTTAAAGTTTTATTATAATCATTGAAAAATGTATAATACATATTGTTGTGTGCCTATGTGCAATTCATTGAAAAGAAGAAACCCGGAAATATCGTTTCATTTGTTTCCACTAATATCAGACACCGTACGGTTCGAAACAAAATTGGGAAAGCAAGAGGTTAGGAATCAACGCGATGTTTAGATAAACAATTTAAAAATTGGAAAAAAAGTGAGCCCTTATATCAAAGTTTGCTCATTACATTTTAATGATAGTGACTACAAAAAATATTTTCAATTTTGTAT
Source organism: Liopterus haemorrhoidalis (assembly GCA_963971575.1). Classification (NCBI taxonomy): domain Eukaryota; kingdom Metazoa; phylum Arthropoda; class Insecta; order Coleoptera; family Dytiscidae; genus Liopterus; species Liopterus haemorrhoidalis. The sequence continues at coordinate 3,244,739 of OZ020612.1, read as the reverse complement.
TTATTATCGCATATCTTGAAAATTCCTGTTATTGTGTGTGGGTTTGTAATGCACAAGTTTGTAGGCATAAAGCATAAATCTTTATGAACTCTCTGTTTTTTTCAGTGACTCCACACAATATTATATGCCCAGCATTGTAGATTTCTACCCCTTGGTAAACAACACGGGAATTATTATTTCCCCCAATATAGTTAAAATAATCGACAATGGAAAACCGCCATAACTTAAAACCAGATCACAAAATGCAGTATTTTAGATATTTACAAGTAATGTCACTTCACAAAATCAGAAAATCCCAAACAATTATTTATTTTTTGTCGTTTTTTGATACACTTTTCGCTATTATTTACTAGTAAATGTCAAGTGGTATCTGATTTAGAATGGTTTCAAAAAAATCCGCGTGGCGCTACAATCTTAAAATTTTTCCCCTATAAAACCATGAAATATGTGAAAATTCCCACTTCACATCAATTTTATTTTGTGGAGCTGTATTTCGATACAATCTATAAAACCTTCTAGTAGATCGGTAGCCATCTTATGATAAGTATTCAAAGTACAGATTATTGAAAGTTAAAATCACGGCCACCTGTGACAAGTTATCTGCAGACAAGTCCTAGTGAAAGGAGTATAAAACAGGTGTAAGTGACCTCAATACAAAGATAACTAACAGTAAACTGAGAGTCTGAAATAAGTGACAGAAGTGATCGGTAGCGAACAGCGAACATATAATATATTCAAGGCACGTCTCTGGTAAAGACAAAAGAGTATGATGCTAGACACACACCATCGCCAGCCACGATCAGGTTTGTGCGTAGAAGAATAGAAGCTTGTAATTGCATCGTAATCCTAGTGTTCTATTCAAGAATACGCACGATGTATAGAGAGGCGTAACACACGTGCAATTACTTGTGATTAGTTTGATTAGAGTTATGGGAAAATGAACCTCTTCACACCATTGCCTACAGCGCTGAGGGTGCACGTATTTTATATGCAAATCACTAAATTACACACACAACTCATACATCAACCAGATACTACCTTCTTAAATAATTAATACATTTTTAAGGTTTTGTAGGTATAACCAAAAAACTGTTTTAATGTCTCATGTGTTTGTCTATGTATTAGGCTGACCAGATTTTTTTTTACAGAAAAAGAGTATACTAAAAATTGATGTGAAGTGTGAATTTTCACACATTTCAGGGTTTCGCAGGTATTTAGTAAGTGAATGATGATTATTCGGGATGCCAAAACAAATTTATATTAAAATATTTTTTTATTAATTTTAATTCGAATGCCTAATACCATTATTTGGGTTTCTAAATATTTGCAGTATTTTTTTTTATATAGCAAGGTTCATATATATTTTGAAAATTGCTTCCATTGGTTGGTTAAGACATAAACTCCGCCCCTCTGATTTCGTATACATTCAAACATAGAATTAAATTATAATTTCAACACTTCCCACTGGTTATTAAATTTACGCTTTTAAAAATTAAATGCAACATTTATCAAAATATAACTAGAATTTTGACACAATAATATAAACCAAATAAAAATGCAAAAAAAAAAAACAGAAAAAATAATAATTGGGAATTGAACAGTAGTTTGCAACTTACGAAACGAGAACGTTACCACTGGACTATGGGCGTTCCTATGTGCGGGTCAAAGAATTGTATAAGCACGCCAAATTTCAACTCTCTAGGTTTAGCCGTTTGGCTACAATTTTTACCGAAGACATACAGACAGAGAGACTAACAGAAGACAAAATGACGGTATAAGGGTTTTTTGGTCATACCTACAAAACCCTAATTAGCATAATTTTTTGTTTTATAAACTTGCTGATAAAAATAATTCTGTAAACCGGCAAAAAAACTCGCTGACTGGCGATTGGAAAGCACTGGTCTAACGTTTGGCGTATCCCCTTATAGCCATTTATGAAAGAGCTATAATGGACTTCATTTAGTTTTTAGGTTATTTAGATTCAAGTCAGTTGAATTGATGTATTTTACAAAAGTATTTTCATTTTCTCATGTTTTTCATTTACGAATTTTATCATCGAAGTGTACATTTGATAATTTTTGCCATTGGCAGTTGGATACCTTGACAACATTTTGGCAAGTATTTACGCACTGTGGTAGAAAACTTAAAAAAAGAAAGTCTTTAATTTGCCCTTTAAATTTGACTGACAAATATCTCCAATATTAAAGTTTTTATTTTGAAAAGAATTGCGTTTAAATTTTAATCTAAAACCTGTTTAAATTTGGTAAAAAAATTAATTCAAACCTTGATGTCAAGTTCAGCATCTTGTGTTGATAAATGAGTTAAATTCGCGAATAAGAAATCAGGAATAAACAAGTTACCTAACTCAACCTTGAGATGCATGACATATGATAACCAGGAACAGTGAAGGAAGTATTAGTACTGCAACTTTGAATCCTTACAAACGAAGGGTTTTTAGTAAATCGATACCCTGATCGCCAACAGGTCTGTATGCAATTCCATTACGCGGTATAAACAGGAAACATGTATTTAGATACGTGGTTTACAAAGCTATGCCTTGGGGCAATCATGAATTTCATTAATGAAAACATTTTTGTTATTAGAGAAAAAATAAAACCAAAAATTTAAAGCGTAGGATTCCAGTACAAATCAGTAATATCTTTGAAATTATTTTGCAATGGTCTAATATTAATGCGGACACCGTTATTTTGCACGTTTGCCATTGCTGATAGTACTAGGCTAGAATAGTACAATATCTATAATATAATACGGCAACGTGTGTCCCTGCGTGGGTGCGTGCTATGACGTCAAAAACAAATTTGAAGCGAGATTCCGAAATGTAATAGCAAAAATGAATAAATTAAAATCATTTAAAACGATTCAAATTGTTTTGTTTGATGGATATATTGTGAATTATACCAAATAGAATTGTTATTGAATGCAATTCCGGTAACACAATTACAGTAATGTCCCTATATATTTCAATTTATTTTCAGTTTGAACTCATTTTAAAATCCTGCCATAACATGACTATATTTTCTAATGTAGGAAATCGTTTTAACACTGATATACGGCTGTAAGTCTGTAAGTATGTTAAATCTAATCGAATATTAAAATTTATAACCAATTTTTGTCAAGGACATAATTTTAATGCTTAGATCCTGAAAAACACTTAGGATATACAGTGGAAGGGAATTCAATAAAGCAACAACCATAAAGGAAAATTAAATTATGTAGTCAATTCTTGGGATATAATGTATAAAGGAAAATATTGAATGGTTTAGTTTTAATAGCAATTTAAAAAATCAGCTGTGGCCACCACAGGACCGACCGCCATCATAAAGTACTTATATAAATTACATTCTAGCAGCAGATTAGAAATAACTTGACCTAATATTTTCTAACAGAGATATTATTTATCATGACCATGGAAACGTTACATATAAATATGAAAAAATTGAGAAAAATTTTACAGAAATTATTCAAAATTTTTCGTTTTATCAAAAAACGTCTCAAATAAAAGTTATTAGTTATTGCTTTTATAGCAACTTTTGTTTAATAAATTTTTTCGAGATATTTTTCTGTTGTGAAATATTCGCAAAAATCTTAAAATCGACACGAGTAATTAATTGTTTGGGACCTTAAGTAGGTCGTAAAATTAGGTTCCAAACTTGTTGCAAATTGGTTTGTAATGTTTTCAACAATAATTTCAAAACTGTATTACTGTGATAAATCATATTTTGAATGTTATCTTCTCAAATATTTTTAATATCAGCCTTGCCTACGAAATTCTGTAAGCAATGAAAATACAAAGTATATATATTTTTTCAGATAAACAGGTTTCGTCGCATAAATATTTACGTAATTCCTGCTAATGATATAAAAATAAAATTTCCTTATCAACTTATTTAAGAGGATTAATTATTTTTTTAATCCCAAACTAATTCATTTGTGGTTAACAAAACATCGAGATAACATTAAAATGTCTTTCTTATAAATTCATTAAGTTATTTTTTGTACGTATTTTAACATTGAATATATTGGGTCTCGTGAAAGTGTAGTTATTTTTGGAAATTTGGGTATTAAATGGAAAACTATATCTCAAAAATGGTAAGAAATATAGACCTAAGGTTTAAATCTTTAAAAATTTAGTTTTACGATGTTTTTTCTGTAATATTTGGTCCGTAATGACCTAAAACTAATTGGTAAAATTTTGATTTTATTTTGTAAATTTCAAAAATTCATATCTCAAAAATGGTAAGAAGTAGAGACTTGAGGTTTGAATTTTTGGAATTCTTACATCTTGTTTTGTCTAGAAAAAAATAATGTTTGGTCCGTAATGACCTAAAACTATTGAAAATTTTGATTTTTTTGTAATTTTAAAAATTCATATCTCAAAAAAGGTAAGACATAGAGATTTGAGGTTTGAATTTTTGGAATTCTCACACCCTGGTTTGTTTAGAAAAAATTATTGTTTGGTCCGTAATGACCTAAAACTATTAGGGAAAATTTTGATTTTTTTGGAATTTTAAAAAATTCATATCTCATAAAAGGTAAGAAATAGAGACTAGAGGTTTGAATTTTTGGAATTCTCACACCTTGTTTTGTTTAGAAAAAATTAATGTTTGGTCCGTAATGACCTAAAACTATTAGGGAAAATTTTGAAACTTTTTGTAATTTTGAAAATTCATATCTCAAAAAAGGTAAGAAATAGAGACTTGAAGATTGAATTTTTGGAATTCTCACACCTTGTTTTGTAATGACCTGAAACTATTAGGGAAAAATTTTTCAATTTTTTTTTCGTTTTATCAAAAAATGTCTCAAATAAAAGTTGTCAGTTATTGCTTTTATAGCAACCTTTGTTCAATAATTTTTTTCGAAATATTTTTCTGTTGTGAAATATTCGCAAAAATCTTAAAATCAACACCAGTAAACTCCCATATTTAGTCAACCGATTTTTACCAAAAGTTGATCAACTCGTGCCATTGATGGCAGAAGCTTAAATATGAAGTTTCATAAAAATCCTTCCAGCTGAATTTGCTCTGCACGTGTACACAGACAGACAGACGGACGGACGCACAGACAGACAGACAGACGGACGGACGGACGGACGGACAGACAGACCGACAGATATCATGCTAAAAATAGTCAAAACGTTATGTAGGGACCTCAATTCGTGGAGATCCATCGAAATATCGAAACGTCAAAATCGGTATGATCACAATACCTCCCTTATATATGTTGGCGGTCGGTAAAAATGAAGCAACCAATGGCCTACACCTTAAAGGATTCCACACACCAAAGCGGCCGTGGTGGCGGCCACGGTGGCGGCCACGGTAGCGATCAGGTCTCCTCACACTAACGCGGTGGGAGTGGCGGTAGCGGTAGCGATCAGTTAGTGAATCACGGTATATAGTTGTATGATAATATTGGACCTTGCTTGGGTTATTTCATTTTTCCCCTTTGGAATGTTAAAATTTAAAATTCCAACAATGAAACCATGGAAACGAATGACATATGTCAAACTTAAATTAATTTTCTTACATATTTTAATGACAAAAAATAAATAAATGGGATATTTGTATTAAGAATGACACAAAAAATCAAAATATAAAGAAAATGACATTTTAAAATGATATTAACCTTAACCAAAAAATGTTTGTTGCAAGTATGATTTACAAAGCTTAAACAAAACGGCTGAAAAGCATTATTTAAACGATGAAAGTAACTAGATTGCAAAATCTAGTTCCGCCTAATCGCTTGGAACAGACTTTACTATCAATTTCCAAAACTTTTCCTATTTCGTCCCACACTTTATTTATTTTCCTAATATTCTTGTAATCAGGATGTGCTAAGTCATACAAAATTAAATGATCCTTTACTGATCTATGATTTTTTCTGTTAAATTATCTATTTTCGACATTATTTTCTTAAATATATTCACTCTGTGGTATATAAACAATGAATATCGCGCGGCCTAACGCAACTTGTCGAGTTTGGCCGCCAGTGTTTGGTGATCGCTAGACTGAATGCTGCAGTCGGTGGCGTTCTCAGATAGCGGAACGCTTGTATGTGCGTGGTCTCATTGTATTATATAGGTTGCGTTAGGCCGCTGCATTATCGCCACCGTGGCCGCCACCGCGGCCGCTTTGGTGTGTGGAATCCTTAAATTCGTATCTCTTTGATTGCTAGGCGATGTTGTTCTTGTAAAAAATTTACAATATATGTAACTAGAAGTATTTTTTATACTTCGTAATCTGAAAGTAAAAATGTGTGGAGTCTAGTTTTGAATGCGCAGGCATCTGCCGACGTAGCAGATTCATATGCTATCTGTCTGCCTCTCCGGAAGCGTGTGAACGTGATGGTTGATGACGTAAGCATTGCCACTGCACTAGAGGGAGAAGGGGGGGTTGATAATGATTACGCAACTTCCGATGCGGTGTCCCACGGTTACTCTGTTCTTTGATGAGGCCACACGCTATACTTTCCCGTATGACGGGAGAAATCCATTGTCTTAAAACACTTTCTCGAATAAATGGATTGGAATAACTTACAGATAAAACACTTATACATTATCAACAATTAATACCACAAAAGAAAAAATATATACACACTGTCATTATAGAACCACTGCAACTCTCAGTAGCGTATGCCGAATCTCGCAACTAGCACAGTTCTACCTTTATAATTCAAACATTTGTATATTTATTAGTAAGAACCATTAAACCGTGGGTAATTAAGAAGTGTTGTAAAAATGGTGGAGGCACTCCTTGGACTTGACCCTAGTGTTAGAGCAGCAGTAAACTTCGACACACCTCGCATATCTGATCTCCGTTCTAACCAGACAACACACACTACGCCTACGAACATATAAGATTCATTATACGATTTTCTGTGCTGTTTCTCATTATTTATAGTTTGATTTTACGATACACTGCGGCTGTATATTCTAATATTGCTTTAGGGCGCATGCGTACGTGCAATGCAACTATTGCACACACAAATATATAGATGCAACTTAACAAAGAATATTAGTTATTATTTTAAGTTAAATTATGTGAGAAAACTACATTTATAACGGCACTTATTTATCTGAAAGATTGGAAGTTCAGTGTAAGAATTTATAATGCCACGTCAATCTTAAAAAATATAAAATCAGGTGTACCACAAGGGAGTTCCTAGGCCCGATCCTTTTCAATAGCTGCATTAGAAACATCCAAATATAGAGACGTTATCCAAGTATTAGCCAAGAATATTAGTTATTATTTTAGGTTAAATTATGTGAGATATTTACATTTTTATTGGCACTTATTTATCTGGAGGATTGGAAGTTCAGTGTAAGCATTAATATTATATATTGTAAGTTAACTATTGTAATGCTATTTCACCACTTGAAGAAATTAAATATTTTTAGAGAAGCGTGTTCCTGTAATAGGTACATTGTCCGATAAGCCGCAAGAGTTTTATTTCATCATATATTCATGGAAATTTATATACTTTACATTTAATATGTAATACTTGAAGCAGCAAGAGTTTGGAAAGAGTGGTACGAGAGGACAGGGAGCTTTGGCTAATAGATAAGTAGACATAATGATCGTCCAGTACAATTCTTACATAAAGCAAGCAGCTGCGTTTCTACAGCTTTGGCGTCCGACTGTGATAGGTGGTGTTTAAGTTTGCATACCTAACTAATAAATATAATGTAGAAGTGTTAGAATATGAATTAATATTTGTTTCTTCGACTCTGCTGTGTAATTGCCACTGTCTATCATAGGGCTATTTCTAAGCGCTTTATAAGACGGGCCAAGAAATTTGCCAAACGGTATATTGTCAGATATTTTTTGTAACTTTATTTTGCACGTAAACCAAAAGGTACAACTTACAATTTAGCATACATAAAAAGAATGAAACAACAAAATATACGAAAAACTCTTTCTTGAAATGGACTCAAAATTTCATAACTGGCAACGAATTTCACCCACGGGTCACCATCATAAAACCGGTGCTGCTTACGTCATCAACAACGAGAAATATATGTACCATCTCCCTGAAGCAAGTAATTTCACTGCAGGAGCATATAAGCCTGCTAAAAGCCACCGAATACATGAGCAACAAGGAAGACAGAAATTATGTTATATATATTGACTCACGCAGTGTACTCGACGCAGTTAAAGTACTGTATTCAAGGGACACACTGATCCAGAAGATACAGGAAAACTTCCATAACATGGCCCTCCAGGGGAAAAAGGTAACCTTGGTGTGGGTTCCCTCACATGTGGGAATAACAGGGAATGAACAGGCAGACCTAGCAGCAAAAGAGGCAGCAAACCTTCCAATAACACCGATATCCGTACCTACCAGCGCCATCAAATGCAACTTATGGCAAAACATAAAAGAAGACTGGAAACGACAATGGCACAGTCTAACGAACAACAAACTTCACCATATAAAAGAAGACACCAAACCCTGGTCTCTAGTAGGCAACAGAAAAAAAAAAAAACAGAGTTCTTACAAGACTCAGAATTGGCCACACATTCATTACACACCAACATGCAACTGTGACAACTGCAACAAAACTGTAATCGTAGAACATATAATCCTGGAGTGCCAACTATATGAAGAACTCAGATGGAAACACAAAATACCAGACAACCTGAAAGAAGCTCTAAGCCCAGAAAATGAAAACATTTTATTAGACTACCTCAAAGAAGCAGATCTGTTCCATAAAATTTAAATCCCAAATTTTCTATTATTTCTAAATTTTCTATTTTAAATGTCTTATCATATAATTGTAAATTAATGTCAACATTCTTCTTTATAAATCAATGTAAATTACTGTAAATGTACCGGGGTGCTAAAACCAAAACCAAAACGCAGTTGAAGCGCCCCCAAAATATATCCTAAATAAACAAAAGTACAAATGTTGGAATGTTAAGTTTGGAGATCTTGGCGATTACTGAAATCTTCCACTTGTGCCTATTCATTTGTCTGGGACCAGGGCCGCCCCTAGTATTTGCGGGGCCTGGGGCAAAACTAGAATTGCGGGGACAAAAACTGGATTTGCAGGGCCCCATCTATATATATATTGAATAACGATATTTTTTTAAATATTATTAACTATTAACAAAGTACACATACTTATATTCAATGAAAATATACTTTTTTCCAACTATTTATAAAACTTGGGATAATATTTTTTATGTATTTTATTACTTGACGGTCGAAGCGCGGGGCCCTTAAAGGCGCGGGGAAGGATTTGAATGAGGCCAAAAGTTAATTCAAAATACAGTGTTCAAATAGAAAAAGAATTGTAGTAAATTTAAGGGGGGGGGGGGTATGGTCAGAGCAGCACATTTTATACCCATTTTCAAGATTTTTTTTTAGAAAACTGTTAATAGGAACTTGATTGGGATAATACCTACAGTAAAGAACAACCTTTGAAGAGTATCCAAAAAAAATTTTATTGAAAAACATCGAAAATTAAGCTCGTGACATGAATTTGAAATTTTCGTTCAGGACAAAGAGTTGATTTGCGGTGAGACACATAACTAATGACTGGATCATCTAAAACAAAAAAAACAAAAATATTTCGTTAGTTTATGAGTTTCTTGAGGTAACGCTGTCGAGTTTTTTCAAATATCTAGATTATTTAATTTTTGGTATAAGTTTGAAGTCAAAAAAACGAAAAAAACGGAAATTTTTTTTTCGAAATTTCTGTTTTCAGTTGTAAAAAATTCCATAAAAAAAAAAGAAAGCAAGAAAAAAAAAATATCTCGACAGCGTTACCTCAAGAAACTCATAAACTAACGAAATATTTTTGGTTTTTTTGTTTTAGATGATCCAGTCATTAGTTATGTGTCTCACCGCAAATCAACTCTTTGTCCTGAACGAAAATTTCAAATTCATGTCACGAGCTTAATTTTCGATATTTTTCAATAAATTTTTTTTTGGATACTCTTCAAAGGTTGTTCTTTACTGTAGGTATTATCCCAATCAAGTTACTATTAACAGTTTTCTAAAAAAAAATCTTGAAAATGGGTATAAAATGTGCTGCTCTGACCATACCCCCCCCTTAATTGCAACTTGTTTTTAATTCGTATTATGTCCAAATTATTCAAAAAGGGAATACAAATCAAAAAGCATGGTCGTTAACGCCTACGTTTACAATTGAGTTAAAATTAAAAATAAATCCATGTTTACAGTGTTATTCACAAAGAATCTTCACATAAAACCGTCCACACAGTAATCAACATATATTATAGCCTACACTGGTTCATTCAGTGTCTATTCAAAAATAAGCCCACGCAAGAGAAGAGCCTGTCTCTGAATTATAGCTGCATGGCATGGCTGATTCATTTTATCAGGTCATGAGAGCGCTCGATTGCGTCATATGTAGGCTAGACGCGACTCAGACTAGCATGACGTCTCTACAAGCCACATACTAACATAAACTATTGCCTACAATCATAAATAACTACCATTTACTTATATTAATTATGTTTTTAAATAAATAAATGACAATGGTACCTTATTACAGTGCTCCGCAATAGGTGTGCCACGAGACAATTCTAGTGATGCCAAGTGGAGGAAAAATTACAAATAATCTGTCTAATACGAGTTTTTACCAGGGATGGGGAGTCGGAGTCGGAGTCGGGAGTCGGGAGTCGAGGAGTCGAAGCTTTTTGGAGGAGTCGGAGTCGGAGTCGGGAGTCGGAAAAAGTTATCGACTCCCGACTCTTTGATTACATATTTATCAAGGATGAGAACAATCCGAAAACGAAAGTAAAATACCATACTACCAGAATTTTTTAAAGTACGGAAACAGGAACGACATTTTTTCTCTGTTCATGAACGAAAATGAAATTAAAAATATTCGATTCCGGTTTCCTTCACGCTTTCCAGTTAAAAATTTAATTAATTTTTAGTCATATCTAATTTTTCTTTTTCTGTATACTTTGTTTATTATGTTAAAACGAAACTAAACTGGATTTTTATTTTCTCAAGTTGTAACGGGCTTTGTTATTATTTTATGTTTCATGTTGGCAGCTAAAATTTATGTCAAAAGAAAAAAGTGACATGTTATGAAAAATAAAGTATAGTCTGTTCCAAACGATTAGGCGGAACTAGATTTTCGGTTAGTTCCGCCTAATCGTTTGGAACAGACTAACCGAAAATCAGACTAACCGAAAATCTAGTTCCGCCTAAACCAAAGGAACAGACTTTATATAAAATACAAAACAATTTTTTCTTAAACTAATATATTTGAAAATTTGTATTAAAAATGACTCAATAGTCAAGATGAAATGAAAATGACATTTTATAAAAACAGCTCACCCAAACCCAAGATATTGAATGTAAGTATAGTCTGTTTCTTTGGTTTAAGCGGAATTAGATATCGAAATCTACTAACTTTTAAGGATTGAATGAAGCTTTGTATCATTTTGTTTAACAAAAGCCCACTTTGATAGTTAAAAAGTGAACTCGTGATAAATTAAGAAAATAAAAATTCCATTTAGTTCCGCTTAAACATTTGGAATAGACTTTACAATTTACCAGTGAAAGGAGTCGGGAGTCGGAGTCGGAGTCGATTTTCGAAAATACCGACTCCGGAGTCGAGAGTCGGGACTCGATAATTTTTCTGTCGACTCCCCATCCCTGGTTTTTACAAAAACTAAGAAAGAAAAAACTTATTTTGGAACATCTGTTTTATTGGTTTTCAAAATATTCGCCTTTAAGATTTATACATTTTTTGGTATGCGTTCAAACCAATTCTCGAAATATTTTTTCCACTCTGAAGTTAGTATCTCAAAAACTTTATTTATATAAATTTATATTAGGACGTACGTTATTCTGATAAAAAAATCTTTTTTTTTCTGTTTAACTTGGTATTTTTCACGAAATTTTTGGAATATACGCCAATATTACGAAGGCTTTCTTTTAAGTTTTTACAAAAAGTAAGAAAGAAATTTTTTTCTTTGGAACAAACTGTTGATTGCTTTTCAAAACATTTGCCTTTAAGATTGATACACTTTTGCATGCGTTCAAACCGATTCTCGAAACAATTTTTCCATATTGGTCTCAATAACATGGTTTTCGAAGGCTTCAACAGTTTCTTGAAGTAATGACAATCGTTGTCCACGCATTTTTTGTTTAACATTGGGAAAAAAGTCGTTAGGGGATAAATCAGGTGAATACGGACAATGAGACATTAATTCGATATTTTTCTCCTTCAAATTATAAATTGTTTGACGTGCTGTGTGGGAGCTTGCATTGTCATGAAGAATGATGAGACGTTTTTGGTTGCTTTTCCTGATTTTGTCGATGACTTCTGGCAAACAAATTGTTTTATACCATTCAGAATTAACTATTCTCCGATCCTCTAAAGGAATGGTTGTGACATTATCAGTATAACCGAAAAAACAAGCGATCATTTTCTTAGAAGTGCTTCGTGAACGAACAACTTTTGTGGGTTTCGGTTCATCTTGGAAGACCCATACAATGGATTGTTGCTTAGTTTCCCGGTTCATATGAATAAATCCAAGTTTCGTCACCTGTAATGATGTATGCGGATTTTGCAGTGCCTAGGTTGAATTTTTTTAGTATTCCCTTACACCAATCAACACGCATTTTTTTTTAGCTTCGGTCAACTTATGAGGGATCCATCAGGAACAGATCTTTTTCACAGCAAAATGTTCATGCAAAATCGAATGTATTGCCGTCTGCAATATGCCACAGAATGCCTCTATCTCAAGGTGAGTCACATGCCGATCTTCTTCATACATTTTGCTCACAGCATCGATGTTTTTTGAATTACAACCGATTTTGGACGACCTTCACGAGATTCATCACTGATGGACGCACGACCATGACGAAATTCTGCAAACCAATTGTAAACAGTCTTTTTCTATGGTGCTTCATTACCAAAAGTTGAATGAAGCAAATCTGTGCTTTGTTGTTGAGTTAGGCCTTACTAAAATCGTAATAAATTATCCAGCGAAAACCTTCAAGAGTAATATCCATTTTTTCATAAACCTGTTTTTTTTAACTGTCACTGTCAAACTACTCAGTCAATTTATAAGCTGCCACTGATTTCACAATAACAAATGTTAAATTTTACGAATTTTTTGGTAAGAGATTTGGTGGTAAGATGATCTGGGTCGAATGAGGAGGTCATCACTGGAACAGAGCCCTATTTTGAGGGCTTCAAGAAATCGTAATATCGAGAAACCGGAGAATCGTTGGACGAAGTGTATAGTTCTAGAAGGAGACTTTGTTGAGAAATAAATTGGGTTTTGCCTAAAAAGTTGTGATTTTTTGCCTAGGCTGATTACTTTTGAACCGCCTCTCATATGTTCGTAATTCGTACAACCTTTTCCATACTTATTCTTAACCCTTTCGCTGCGGAGTTAGGGATGCTGAACACAACTGCGTGTACTAGGTTAAGAAAGCCTTGAAACGTATATATACGTACGAAGCATATTAAATTGTATCGTACGTATTAATGCGGACGTAGCATGGAATATCGCAAATCTCGTACGTATATATACGATTAAAGCGCATCTAGGATTTTTTGGGTTTTACGGCCCGGGATCAGAGCCTATTTTCAGCCGGCAGGGATTGAGAAACCATCTAGGTTTTACATAATCAAAAAATTTCAAGCAAATTTTATTCGACCCAACAATATGAAATACTATTTATAATTTATTTATTGTATGAAATAATTTAAAACAAGGAACAATACAAGTCCCACGTCAAAATCTGGACAAAAATATCGAATGTCTTTCCTCTTCTTAGGGTGATTTTTCGAATCGGTTCCTTTCCATTTACGTAGACGCAAAAAGACTTTTTTGTTGCAATTTTTTGTAACAAAATCTAAATATTGTCACCTGGTTTCAACATAACAAATTTATTAAACATTTATCAAATTTACAATATAATGTTTGAATTGACCCTATTAGTTTTGGCGGCACTTTTTCCAGCAAGATTATTTGAAAAAAATGCTTCAAAATAATCAACAATTGACGACTCAGCTTGAAATCTTGAATCAGTGTTATCAAATAAATGTATAATTGGTGGAAACTGTTCATCCTGTTTCCTCTTCTTTTTATTGACAGACTTAGATGATCTAGCTGTAGCGAACGGAATGTCACTAGAATATTGATCTAGCTGCACTTTCTTCGTCTTCGTCACTAGAATACTCACTTTCTTGCGATCAAGTTCGTACAAGTTCTCGTACGTATATACACGGAAGAAGCACAGTTTATAAAACTAAAAAACGTAAATGTACGGGAGTAGCATATAAAAAAATATTTTGGAAAACGTATATTTACGGGCGTAGCAGCGAAAGGGTTAATAATTCTAGCGTGGCTCTCGTACTAGCCACATGAGCGATATTTGCTCTTACTCTACTAGTATCTGGAAATGTGAGCCTTTCAATTGGCCCTTTTATTTCTACATTTCCTGGTCTTAGTGTTTTTAAAGAACCTTTGAAGGCAATGCCGAATGCGATGTACGATGAGCAACTTAAATTTTGTTTTTAATTTCTTGTATAATTAGATGTTATTTATCGTTGCAATTTCTTTTTAATCATCTCTGCGTGTATATTTATAAAAATAAATGTAATCCTTTGCATATTACAAGGTCTATGTAGCCTTAAATGCATCTGTATACATGTTATGACCTGATTACTGCATCTGCACTCTGTTTGGGCACGTAATGGGGTGATGCTTAGTGCGCAAGCGCCGTGTCCTGCCTCTGACCCTATTCCTTGTTGATGTGCGATTCATCGATGTCACTCTCCCTCTCGCAACATCTACAACATCTGTCAAATCAACAAGCTTCTTACTAACATCACTACTACCAACATTCAGGTATGTTAAGGTTACGATCCAAATGTTAAATTAAAAATGTTAGATGTATTTGATGTTTTTCTTTCTAAATGTTGGTAGTACAATGCACGTGGTTGTTGTTAAATAAGTATCCCTCTTGGAGCATGGATACAGTTTACTCTTGAAATATAAACAGAGATTTTAGCTTGTTTTATTTCACTATCAGTTTTTTTTTATCTATAGTTGTCTATGGCCAGCAATTAGCAAAGCGATTATATTCAAAATTGATTAATGCGTCTTCACTTTTTCATCTGATAGGCATGAATTATTTACTAGCGCAAAATATTTTCAGCATTGACGTAGTTCTAAATAAAAAGTGGAATTCTGTTTTTATATAGTAAAATTATATCCAGTGAATACCTGGACTAGTCTGGAGTATACAGTGACATACCAAGAAGAGTTAAAGTTACTTATAAAACAAACACGTTGTTAGTATTGAGAAATATGTTTCTAAAATTGAAAGTTAAAGGAAAAAAACAGCTGTGGCTCCCACAGGACCGACCGCCTTCACAAAGTACTTGTTGTAATTTATGCTGCTTTATCAAAAAATGTATCAAATAAAAGTTGTTAGTTATTGCTTTTATAGCAACTTTTGTTAAATACATTTTTTGAAATATTTCTCTGTTATGAAATATTCGCAAAAATCTTAAAACCGACACGAGTCAACTCCCATTTTTAGTTAACCGATTTTTACCAAAAGTTGATCAACTCGTGCCACTGATGTCGAAAGCTTAAATATGAAGTTTCATAAAAATCAATTTAGCCGAATTTACTCTGCACGTGTACACAGACCGACAGACATCATGCTGAAAATAGTCAAAACGTTATGTAGGGACCTCAATTCGTGGAGATTCATCGAAATCACGAAATGTCAAAATCGTTATGATCACAATACCTCCCTTATTATGTTGTAGGACCGTAAAAACCCTGCATATACAGTGAATTTCTTTTATCCTGTAACATTGAAATTATGTTTGCATGGTTTCCCTAGTAACGACAAATTATTTTGGCAGCAATGTAAAGTTGCGTTCCATTTATTTTGCAACATAGGGATAAACATTCATTGAAAAGGCTAAACATTTTTTATTGAAAATACAATTATTAAATAGAAAAATAACAAAAAAACACCTAAATTAAATGTTCAAAAATACCACCATTAACCAAAAAATAAGGCGATCATAAAAATTATTTAAAACATTTATTATTTGCCCTTGTGGGGTATAAGCTGTTCACTTTTGTAAGAACACACTAGATCTGGTTGTTTTGGTTACTTTTATGGTGTGTTACTGACTTTAAATGTCAATTAAAAATATTCCTTACGCTGTAAAACCGACTTTAGGTTGATAAGGTTATGATTATTATAATTAAGATATAATTTTTCATTATGACATATGTCAAATGGATCAACATTTTAAAAAAGTTACATTTTTTAATACCACCATGATATACAGCTTCAAAGGTGCAAACTATTGAAAACAAAATTCCCTCTTAGTTTGTTCTTACAAAAGTGAACTGCTTACAGTGTTTGATGCTTGCATGATTCTATTTTGTAAGTCCGTGATGCTCTTTACTTCTTCATCATATACTTTTGCTCTAAGATATCCCCAGTAAAAAAATCGTTTGGTGATAAATTCGGAGATCGTGCTGGCCAATTTATCGTCCCTCTTCTCCCAATCCAACTGTTGGGAAATTCCCTGTCCAAGTAGTCCCTTACTCGTTTGGAATAGTGCACTTGAGCTCCATCTTGCTGGTACCATATTTGACCAGCAAAATTTAAATTTCTTAAAGCAGGTACTATCTGATTTTGTAATATGGCCAAGCATTTATCCGCATTGAGGTTACCATCAATGAAAAAGGGTTCTGTTATATGTGTTCCTATTATACCTGCCCACACATTTAATTGTGGCGGTTTTTGCGTACGTGAGGCATTAAATATATGTAAATTTTGTCGACTCCAATACCTAAAATTTTGTCGGTGCACCTCACCATTTAAATTAAAAGTTGCTTCGTCGGTAAATAAAATTCGTAGCATAATTAGGTTGGTATTATTTTTTTTCGAAAATATTAAAGCAAAAGTCTATACTGCCGCATCTAAAAGTTCTTGATGATTTTGAAATTTATAATACCGGTATTTTTCACTTTTTAAAGCTCTATAGACAGATGACTTACTCACAGATACGGTTTGAGCGATTAATTTAATAGATGTACAGTTATTACTTTCAACTTCTAAAGCAATTTCTAATTTCTTTTCTTCAGTCAGTATAGTTGATGTTCGTTTCCTTCTTGTATGATTCAAATTGAGTCATCAATGGCGTTTAAATTTGGTAACAAGCCTCGATATTGTAGAGGGATTCGGTATATGACGATTCGGATAAGTAGCACTGAACATAGCAGAAACGTCTCTCAAACTCATCTGAGAATTGTACCAAGTCAATTCATCATGCTTGTTGCAAGATTTTTTCTTCACTTGTGTACATTTTTTTGAATGAAAAAGATACACTTAAATCGCCTATGTTGCAAATTAAAAGAAACGCAATTTTAGATTGTTGTCAGATTTCAATTACCATAGTAACGATAATACCTATATTACAGGATAAAATAAATTCAATGTTTAATGCTGGTATAAGGGTTTTATGGTCATTCCTGCACTTTAAAAAGCAAGGGAGCAACCGAAAACGGTATATTCGGAACTAACCGCGAGAAGTTTGTTAAAAAAATGCCAACGTGTGTCATTTTTATAAACAAATCTTGTTCTAGATATTTGTATAATTTGAAGATAAGTCCTTGAGATTTATTTAAACAGAGCACGTTGTGTCGCTTGAAACGTGCGAATAAGTTAATTTCACGTACGCAAATATTGATGCCCCTAGAGGAAAATACGGTGTTGTGGCATAATAATATTGCGGCCAAGGACGACCGAGGTGTTTGTTTAAATTCACAAACAAATCACCTGGATCGCACATAACTACTCCAACTGCGAATTATATCAAATGAGCTTACACTTTTTGGATTTCATTAAATTAAACTTAATCGGAAAATGATTGCATAGTTTATGATATTAAAAACAACGCGGTGTTAAAAAATGTTCTGATAGAACTTGTTGCTCTTATTATTATTATCCTTGGGGGACAAACAACAATTGCCTTTAGACCATTCGACCTATAAGATCTATGTTGTCAATCTTCTGTCTTATGAATTCTAACTGAGTTCGACTCTTTTAAAAAAGATGAGTATTTTCCTGGAAGCTAAACGACAGATACCAGGTAGCAGATTTGCCTTTTCAAGATACGTTAGCCTTTGACGAATAATGGATAATAAAGGATTAATGAAGGGACTGCTCCAGCTTAACATATAGGACTTAAGCAAAAAAATCGTAATAGGCCTGCTGACTGGACATTCCCCCGTAAACCTTTAAAAGACCGGTAAATTACAAGACGATATTAATGATTTTCCCAACTGATGTTTACGAGGTGTGTAAATTAAGTAACCGGACTGGCAACATAGCGTTTGATCTGGCAACATTTGGGACGCAACGGAAACTTTTGCAAAACTTCAGCAGGCCTACGGAGATAGTGTTTTGTTAAGGACTCAGGTTTTTTGGAAGTTTAAGTAATT
Source organism: Liopterus haemorrhoidalis (assembly GCA_963971575.1). Taxonomy (NCBI): domain Eukaryota; kingdom Metazoa; phylum Arthropoda; class Insecta; order Coleoptera; family Dytiscidae; genus Liopterus; species Liopterus haemorrhoidalis. The sequence continues at coordinate 3,226,236 of OZ020612.1, read as the reverse complement.
TTCAGAAGGAAGAGAGTTGATTGAAGATGAATCACGCAGCGGAAGGCCTTCATCTTCAAGAACCGATGAAAATGTCGACAGAATCCGGGATCTTGTGCGTTCAGATCGTCGGTTGACAGTCAGAATGATCAGGGAAGAGTTGAATTTGACTCACACTACCGTTCATCAGATTTTGACCAATGAATTTGGTATAAGAAAAATCTGTAATTTAAATAAACGAGTTTTTGGCCAGTAAAAACATTCCTGTGGCTCCTCAGCCGCCTTATTCACATGACTTGAGTCCTTGTGACTTTTTCCTCGCCGAAAAATCACCTCAAGGGACGTCACACTCGAAAACATTCAAACGTCCGTAACCGACCATCTGAAATCTATTCCAGTATCCGAATTACAGCACTGCTATGAGGATTGGAAGAACCGTCTTCAGAGCTATGTGGCTTCCCAAGGAAGTTATTTTTAGGGATACAATATTGAATTGTAATTCTATTTGAATAAAAAATATCAGTCCCGGTACTTGATTTACACACTTATAATCAGGAATGGGGAGTCATTTTATTTTCACTGTTCCTATCTAGATTTTCAAATCTATGAATGCTATTTTTTTTTCAACCAATTCTCTCGCCCATCTTTCTCCCTTGCCGTCCTCACCATCATTTCGTTTATCTCTTCCTCCCAGACTGTCATCTTCCTGCATCTCTTCGCTAAATGCTCCAAGGTTTCCTTTTCTTCCTTGCAGATTCTACAGGTCTGTCCTATGGTTTTGCCCAGTACCTGTTGTTTCTCTCTTCGTTGCTGTTGCTCTACCCCCTGATCTTCCTCTTTTCCCCTTCAAGTATCTCGGTATTCCCATCACTAGATAATTATTGTTGTATTGATTGTAGAAATTATTCTAAATGAAAGATGTACGGTTAATTTTTCGGCAGCCTGTGTAATATATTTTATGTAATGATTTATGAATCAATTTAAGTTTTGTTGGAGATAAAAGGTAAAATAGATTTATTGAAATGTTTGTTGTGATGTATTGAAGTCGTTAGTTGATGTATAAGATACGCAAACATAAAAGATGTTATACTTAAAACAGTTAAAATCCGAATCAATCTTGAGATGCGACAGAAAGATTACCTTCTTCACGCCAAATATCTTAATGCAACTTTCAAAATAGATTATACACATTACACACATTTTAGATACTATAAATTTCGTTTTAGATACATTTAAAACTTTTCAACACTAAGATTATATTTCGATAATAAGATATAGAAGTATATTGAGATATTCTGCCGATTAGAAAACTTAATATTGGTTTGATTATTATAGAGGACAGTCCTTTACTTTATGGCATTGTCCTTTATATATATATTTATTTCTAAAAAAAAAAGACTAAATTTTTTCCTATATTATTTGTTTTTGTCATTTAACGTACAGAAATTTAGTTTTAGAATCATTGAAAGATTGCTAGGTTACCTATTTAAGTAATAAGTTTACCTATTGTTGAGGAAAATGTTACTTCTATTTCCAATAGATGAAATTTTAATGTTGATGGTGAATTAGGCTGGTGTCACACTGGAACCGATTACGTGCGACTCTTGGCCGTACGTTCCCGACTTTGGGAATGTTGTCAGCGATCTCATACTGGAAGCGATTTAGTCGTACGACTACATGCGTATATTTCAGACCTGCGACTCGATATCAGCAGGCTCGGATTTTTGTGCGTACGACGCACAACTTTTTGCAGTTTTTTTATTTTTTGTGATTAATCATGGACACGGAAAAAATCTTTTAATTCAAGATAGAGAGTGTTTGTGGAAGAAAATTACAGATTACCAATCCAGAGATAAGTTTCGTCAGCTCAGATTTGACAATTTCCAGAATATATTTGAACGTGTCCAAACTCATACGGAAGTAGTCGAAGAATTTCTCGGGATCTTGCTTCAAATCGTCCATTAAATGGTGGAACTCGTCAGGCTCTTCTCTCTTCAGGAATATCTGGTTAACCCATTTCGTTCTTATTGAACGTCTTCTTCTTCGCCTCATCAACAAACTACTACTCTCAACCAGGTAAAACTCATTCATCTTTTCAAATTATTCGAATACGAATAAATCCTACAAAAAACTGAATCAAAATTCACAACAACCACCTGTGAAGGAAAAACGACTCCGACAAGTATGCTCCAATGTGAGAGCTCAAGTCGTACGACCAAGTCGCCCATAATCGGAAGTCGTACGTAGTCGGTTCCAGTGTGAGACCGGCCTTATTTTGTGAAATTTGCCTTATTAAAAATTATATTAGCAATGAAAAGCTTGAGAAATGGTTGACAAAATGATTGCAATAACCTGCCATTATGAATGGGTTGTAATTTCGGATAATCAAATAACTTTTCAACATATTTTAAATATTATTAAACTTGACCAAGCGAATATTTTCAAAAATAAACAATGTGTAGACCATCGTAAAATTCAACTAAAAATTTATCTGTATCAATTTTAATTACGAGGGTTGCCTTTTATGTTTCGGGATTTGAGATCAAAAACAATTATTTATCAACAAGAGTGGCTTTATTGTTTTTCAAAATATTCTCCATCAAAATCAATACACTTTTGCATGCGTTCGAACCAATTTTCCAAGCACTTTTTCCACTCCGATGAGGCTTTTTCCCCTGCAATTGTCAAATGCAAATATATCTTTTTGACGGCCAAATGTTGATGCAATATGCTGGTCCCACTAATGCACAAGGATAACTCAATCTCACGATAAGTCACATGACGATCTTGCAGTATCAGTTCACGCACAGCATCAATGTTTTCCGGAACAAAAACCGATTTTGGACGACCTTCACGAAATTCGTCCTTAAGCGAACTACGGCCACGATTGAAGTCGGCAAACCATCGATAAACTGTAGTCCTTGATGGTGCTTCATCGCCAAAAGTCGAATTAAGTTCATCGATGCACTGTTGTTGGTTTAATCCACGTCAAAAGTTGTATAAAATAATCGCTTGAAAATGTTTCCGATTTAATTCAATTTTTAGCCGAGATGATTTTTTTCAAGTTACTGTAAACAACACAAATAGCGCTCGTAGAAAAGTACAAAAAGTGCAGCCACGGAAAATGGCGATTAGGCAACTATAATAATTAAAAATAAAAAAGAATTTCTAAATAAATGTCATGCTAGTGAATATTAATAAATTTTTAATAATAAGTTATGTTCAGTTAAGGATAAAAATTATTGCTACTTAATTTTTGATTTTTGTAAACCACTCCGTTATTTAGCCTTTTCAATCAAAATTGTCCCGGTTTGAGAAAAAAATATTATGGTAAGGCTAATTATATGACAAGCTGGTTTTCGAAATGGATATTGTACCTTGGATCATCTAGACCAGTGGTTCCCAACCTATTTACACCGGCGGACCACATTTCCAAATCACATTAGAGTTGCGGACCACCACCACGTATTATTTAGATTTAGATTAGTGACTTAAATTAAAATCTTTAAATATTCGCTATTAAAGGAATAGTCATATATTCAATAATACAAATTGGTACTCACTAAAACATAATAAGGAAAATGTATCAAGAAAAAGCAGTCACAGCGTCTAAAAATAAAGTTTATGGAAAAAAAAGAATGTATTGGTGTAGAAATAACAATTAAATTATTTTTTCTGTTGTTTATTCGTAACAACAATTTACAATACATTCAGTGGTAGCCTTGAGCTTGCATATCGCTTATCAGTTTTTCAATATTAGGCCTTAAAGAACGTAAAGACAATCTCAATGCTGGCTTCATATCTAAACGGTTTCTATGTTTCGTCTTAATAGCATTAAGCGCAGAAAATGCAGTTTCACACATGTATGTTGAATGGAAAGGAAGGAGTATTTTAAGTGTTTTTTCGCTCAGTGCTGGATATTCTTCCCGAATTATAATCCAAAAACTAAATCAAAAGTTACTAGTTTCAAAACTGGTACTGATCGTGTACAAAAACATTTGCAATATTTTTTTCAAAGTGGTTTTCAACCACTGACGGAACGAATCTTTTATTGCTGCCGAAGTCGGGGACCACCTGAAAACATACCACGGTTTGGGAAACACTGATCTAGACGATAAATATCTTGATCGAAAAACCGTAGGAATAGCAGTTCCCACTTTGGATAGCTTTTGTCGACTACGAAAAGGCATTCGACTCGATAAAAATTTATCTTTAACCTTTATTTATAAAATAATAAATACAAACTGTTTTTCTATTTTTATGAACGTTCTCCAGATTTGTTCTTTATCTTTTCTAAAAAATATATGGTAACTGTAGTTATACGGCTAGTAAGTCACTAGTAATTTTATTAATTTTTATTTTTTTTTCCAGGTAAGTCCCGAGAGACCTCGAAGTTTCGTTCAGCTGTGTTAGTAATGCTCCAATTGTCTCAAAGTAAGTGACTTCCTGAGAATAAAACAAACCTAACCTTTGGTGTTAGAAATCCTTGATATAAAGTACAAAGTTTCCTGCGTCGGTTCGTTGCAAACAGTGACGTGCTACCGTTCCGTTACTATTGTCGGGCGTCCCTGGAAGTGCAACGAGTTATGACCTCATTTCAGACCAGGCCGTTACGTTGATAGAGCTACCATGCGCCGCCGTCGGGACGCTATCGGCGCCGTAACATACAGTGGCGGGAGAGACATGTCTAATTCATGCAGACAACAGAATCGACTAAAGAGAACTCAAAACAAAAAGTTCGAAGGTCGTTTCAGTTTGAGAAACACTGTTACAGACTACTCAACTGGTTGTATAGGCCAGTGTTTCTCAACCGATGGAACTCAGATCAAGGCAATATCTAATTGGTACGCGAAAATTTTAAAATTACTAATAATATTTTTTGTAATATGATTTACGGCTATAGTTGAGGAGGATTTACTTGACTGACGCCCGACAGAAAAACGGTATGCTTCAATTTAGAAAGTCATAAAACTTAAGCGATTCTATTATATTAAGCTTTTGACATCAATAGCACGAGTTGATCAACTTTTGGTAAAAGTCGGTTGACTAGAAATGGGAGTTTACTCGTGTCGATTTTAAGATTTTTTCGAATATTTAACAACAGAAAAATATTTGGAAAAATTTTTTTTATCAAAAGTTGCTATAAAATCAATAACTAACAACTCTTATTTGAGACGTTGTTTGATAAAACAAGAAAGTTTTGAATTTTTTTTTTCTATGTATGTATTTTTTCATACTTATGCTTGGTTTATATACGGAACAAGAATAAGGAATAGGAAATAAGAATAGTGCACAAGATGTTAAAACATGGCTGCGCCGTATATCGGTTTATGTAGGAATGAAATTTAACTTAAACATAAGAATAGTTGGTAACATTCAACATTTTTATTCTTATTTCAAGAATAAGACACGAAAGTTTGGTCAACAGATGTTTTTCAGTTGTGATCAGAGGGTTGTAAACAACAATAAAATGTTTTTAACGGTAATAAACGAAATTTTTTAAAAGGTTTTATGAATCAGAACCTTTCAAGTGACAAATGTTAAACACAGGCCAACGCAAGTACGCAAGCGCAGCGACGAAATTATATGTCCTATATAAACGGTTTAATATTTTTTATTCTTGTGTACTATTCTTATTTCCTATTCCTTATTCTTGTTCCGTATATAAACCAACCATTATATGTAACGTTTCCATGGTCATGATAAATATTATCTCTGTTAGAAAATATTAGGCCAAGTTATTTCTACTCTGCTGCTAGAATGTATTTTATACAAGTACTTTGTGATGGCGGTCGGTCTTGTGGTGGCTACAGCTGATTTTTTCAATTAGATGAATATTTGGGGAGTTATGGGGGGACACCTTAAAACTAAAATCTACATATATCTCTCTTATTATTGACTTAACAGCAAAATCATATATGACAAAATTAGTCTATAATAGGAAAACGAATCTTTTTTGTTCAATGCATTTTTTAATTACATGAATATTTTGGGGAGTTACAGCGTACAGAATTAATACAGAAGTTGCACGTTTTTAAATATTTTTATTGACTATTTTCATAATAGATATTATCTGTCTCATTTTGTAATACAGAATTAACAGGAAAAGTTCATTTTTTATGTTGTATATTGACAATACATTTATAATATTATCATAGTATTGGTTCACACGGATACGCCAAAGTCTGTTTACACCACAACAGTCACCAAAGTAACCAGATCTAGTTTCGTATTACAAATTGAGACAGATTATATTTATTTCAAGACAGTTCTACTGAATAAATTATAAATAAAAACCTAAGGAAATTTTATACTAATTTATATAAAATTCAAAGTGATGGGTATTTGTATTATAGTTAATAAATAACAATAAAATCGAATACAAATATAATTTTAGGTATATTTAAATAAAAATAGAAAAACAAATTGCTATAATAATATAGTAATTAATAAAATTGGAGGTTATGTCTGCTTTTAAAAACGGCTGGACGTATTTTAACGAAATTTGGTACAACAGAGTAGAACCAGGATTTAAATATCGGCATGGTATCTCAAAATTGTCTTTCTTAGGGGGTGTTCTCGGTTAAAACTGGTACTAAAAAACTTAAAATATTTCCTTTATAAACAGAACTATCATAACAGAAAAAACTATACAATAAAAATTGTTTATAAGAAAACAAATCTTATATGTTCTATGCATTTTTTTTAATTTTATGAATATTAGGGTCTTTACGGGGGGACACCCTAAAACTAAAATATTGAAATATTTCACTTATTATTCTCTTCACATTAAAAATGAATGTAAGAATATTTATTTATAACGAAGAAACATTCCTTTCGAAGAAAAAAGAAATTAAAACAAATAGAAAATAAAAAAAATAATCGATATTTTTATATCTGTAGACAAAAGTCTTCACGTGTATTTAACATATACGATAAACCAAGACTGACGTCCCGTTAACATACGAATGACGCGTAGCCTCTCTATTTACCCCCACCACTACAAGTTACGAGACAATCTAATCTTGGTGTACGAGGTCTGTTCATAAAGTATCGCGAATTTTGAATTTCCGCGGGTTACGTATATTCGATTTTTTGTGGCGTTATGTTGGTACTCATATCTCTTACTTATGTCGACAAGTTCGGCCATTTTGAATGTTCAGTTAATTTTTGACAGTTGCTTTGCTTGCACGTGTTTTGGCTCGTCTTTTTGCCTATACCAAAAAATGGATGAAATAATCTGTATCAAATTTTGTGTGAAAAACAAAATTAAGTGCGCGGACGCATTCCGAATGTTGACTGTGGCATATGGTGAAGCTACCTTGGACCGAAGCAACGTTTATCGGTGGTACAAAATGTTCTCAGAAGGCCGAGAAAATGTGAACGACGAAGAGCGTGCCGGACGCCCGAGCACGTCAACAACAGACGAAAACATTGATGAAGTGAAGAAAATAGTATTGGCCAATCGTCGAATCACTGTTAGAGAAGTTGCTGAGGACCTAAACATATCGATTGGCTCGTGCCATTCGATTTTTACCAATGATTTGGGCATGAGACGGGTCGCGAAATTCGTACCAAAATTGCTCAATTTAGACTAAAAACAACACACTAATAATGCCGCAGCCACCGTATTCCCCAGATCTGGCCCCCTGTGACTTTTTCTTGTTCCCGAAACTGAAGAGGCCCATGAAAGGACGACGCTACGCTACGAGTGAGGAGATAAAGACGGCATCGAAGGAGGAGCTGAACAAGATCACAAAAAATGATTTTTTAAAGTGCTTCGAGGACTGGAAAAAAACGTTGGCACAAGTGTATAATATCTGGTGGGGATTACTTTGAAGGGGACAAAATAGATATTCATGAATAAATAAACAATTTTTGAAAAAACACAAAATTCCCGATGCTTTTTGAACAGATCTCGTATATAGATCTAACGATTATAGATCCTCGATTCTAACCTTGATTGGTTGTGTGAATAAATTTGGGGAACATTGCCTTATTTATTAGTTCAATGTTCCGCTACTGTATCCACCCCCATGTATGTTTTGTTACCCCCCACCCCCTGATTGCGTATCTAGGTCGCAGCCTTCAGTAGCCGGGGTCACGGGTAGGTCATAGCGTGACGATTTCGCTGCATTGATCCTCTTCTAACACCCCCCTCCCCATCTTTTACCCCACCTTACTAACTCACTCCCACCTTAACATTCTCCACCCTATTCTCCTACCCTTTCACTCTACCCCTACCATAGAATATCACTGTCTCACTCTAAAAGACGTGGGTGAAACACACACTGCCATCTATTGAGCCACTTGTAAAACTAGAAGTTGATTCATTCAGTGGATGGATTATTAAATTTTGATATAATAAAAATAGTTGAATGAGGTAAAAATTAATGCTTTTAGTAGTAATGAAAGGGAAATTATTTGTAAACAGGTCTATTGTTATATTGTTAAAATGTTTTTAAACATTTTTATGGGAGTACTTACGAAGTATATTTAGATTTTATTATTTGAACTTTGTGTTAAGTAGCACAGTTTTATTGTCTCGAACGTTATATTTTAATATAACCCTGTGCTTCGTAATCTTTACTCAACTGCGGCACACCAAAAGTCTACCCAGAATTCCGCGGCACACCAATGCTCTTCCCAAAATTCCCAGCACAAAACATAAACAAAAAAATATTAAGTACAGCTGGACAGATATCTCGTGGCCGGGCGTGAAACATGCGTGTGAAATTTGTTGTGGGGATTATAACTTTGGCGAATTGCATTATTTCCTACGCACGCTATTACAGTCAAGTGCATAAGCGCAACATTCAAAATATATTAAATATTTAAAATCATGGAGACAAAAAGCAAACTAGGTGGACGTGCTATTAATAGTCAAAGTCGAGAAATAATTAGCAATGTTCTTGGTTTTCGTAAGCCTATATTATTTACAATCTACTTGAAATTGCTGGAGTTTGGAAAAAGACGCAGGACGGGGGTGCTCTGGCCAATAAATAAGTGGACAAAGTGAACGTCAAATGCAGTAATCACTTAAATCTAGCAGCTACGTTTCTATAGTTTTGCTGTTCGACTGTAATGGGAGGAACTTGTGTTTGTAGACGTACCTAACTGATAAATATAATGTACACGTGTAAGAATGTGAACTTGTTTCTTTGACTGTTCTCTGTATCTGACACTGTCTTTCATAGTGTCCTCTCTATGCGCACCATAAGCCACGCCCGGCCACGAGTCTCGGACTCTTTATGAAGTTAATGTTTTTCAAAATACGTATCCTATAAATCTCATTGGAAACAGGTAAAAATTCCTTATGAGTACCTGTTTATATACGTCTAGCAAGTTTAAGTTTTTTCTGTCTAAAATTTTTGCTAACTAATCCTAACCTAATTAGTTTTATCATTGATTGTTTGCATATAGTGAAGATATATAAATGCTTTATACAGTTTTAATACATTTACATAATTTAGCACCTATGAATGCGACGAAATACGGAATGTTCTATTTCAGACATAAAACTGGTAGGTCGGAATATATTGATATTTTTGAGGATCCTCTCTTTTAATAATGTTAATATTCTTCAAAATATGTGTCGTATAAATCTAATTTAAACCATTTAAATGTGACTTAAAGCGTATAAATACTGAAATTTTATCATTCAAGTTTTTCTTTAAAATCGTTAGGAGCTAAATGTAAACACTTATTAAATAATTGCTTGGATTTCGGAACGGATAACTATCAAGTACTTATTCAGATTCAGTTTTGAATAAAAATATTGGAAAAGATAAATTGAAACGTAAATGTTATGTTTTGAAAGAAAGGGGCGGCGCTTCGTCAAGACTAAATCACATTCCAACTAGCATACACGTTCTGTCTGACGAGTTATGTGTGGTGGACTTATACGGAACATTAACCAAAAAAAGTTAAAAAGTTATACATGTATATTAAAGTTTAAAAAATTCGATAAATTACGTTATAAAGGGCTGTTCAGACTATTTATTCCTTCGGCTATTCTTATTTTTTCTGGGAAGTATAATTTATGATTTTAACCACAGAACAGGACTTAACCAACCCCTGGTTGAGAAACACTGTTCGAAAAACTAACCTCACCTATCTAAACCCAAATAAAAAGCTATTTTTTTTCATTCAAAATGTTATTTTAAATAAAATTAATTTTTCATTGAATCGATGAATATAAATGAAAAGTTAATTAAAAATTATCAAAACATTTCTATTTGAAATAAACTGAATAATGTCAATATCAATTTAGTTTTATTATTGATGACAATTTTAAATTATTCTTTTTTACATATAAAAAAGGAAAAATATTTTATTTAGTCATCGGAATTTCTGATAGCAGAAAAAACTCATTCATTTTCCTTATGTAGTGTACTATGGAACCCCATTTGATAAAGTTTGATCTAGAATGTTGTAGAGCTTCATATCTTATTGTGTTGTAATGGGCATGCTTTCGAACAGACAACAACCCTATTGTTTGATAAATATTGCTTTCAAACACTCTGCTTGTGCCCTAAGAGGTCGTTTAGCTCTTACAGTCAAATCAGCCACTTTAGTTAAGATGATAACAAATTTAAATGAATACATTACCTAACATATACGACTTAAATTATCTTATACCCTTTTACACACTAGAACTTTAAGATCGGATGTTAAAGTGAATGTATCTTTAAACGCTAATGTGAAACCGTATGGCCTCGTCTAAATACGAGCGATGTTTAAGACAGAGATCTGCGTCTTAAACTTCGTCCGCATTGCCAACTTAATTTCTATTATAAAAAAATACTCCTTGAATTTGTGCTGTCAACATTTTATATTATCATAAACAAGAATACTGTATTATATCGACGTTATAAGAAGTTTATACTTATTGTTATAATAAAATTATTTATTTTAATAATGTGTTTAATAAAATACAGAGCTACAATAATTGAGATAAAATGTATCGACTTACATGTTAATACAGATGTAATATATTCTTTATTGTAGTGCCTTTATTGTAGAATGAAATGAAACATCCTTATTTGTTTATAATAATTCAAAATGTGCGTCTGCGCAGACAGTTCAAAACTGGTAATTTCATGACGGTAACTTAAGGACAAAATTACTGTAGCTGATGACAGCACCAGAGATTTAAACATCAAGTGTGAAAGCATACCGATCTTAAACATCGGTGAACTTTAAGTTCACTCGTCGTAAAGACCTAGTGTGAAAAGGGTATTAGCAATGGTAAAGAAAAGTTATGAGCAGCTTTTATGTCAAATATCCACAAAATGAGCTGAGACTCTTTATAAATAAATGGGCAATTTAAACAAACAATTTTTAGTTTTCGAATTGCAGCATATTAAAAGTTTAAGTTTAATCAATTAGGCTAGCGGCTAGCACATTTTTAGGGTTTTGTAGGTATGACCAAAAAACCATTATACCGTCATTTTGTTGTCTGTCTGTCTGTTCGATAACAATTGTAGCCAAACGGTTAAACCTAGAGAGTTGAAATATGGCATGCTTATACAACTCTTTGACCCGCACATAGGAAAAATACTAAAACATCTAAAATAACATATCCCCCTAAAAATATAAACAAATATCTGCTCATCGGAAAAAAATATATGAATATATTTTTTTTCGAGATCCCTTTCTGAGATCTCAGAATTATCATTGATAGCCCAAAAGTCATCCTATTATCACCTCTGTCCTCCCATTTTACCATATAGGCCGTGTCTCCAACGCTATAGCTCTTAAATTTTAATAAATACTCAATCAAAATGTATAACTATTTATATAAAGATACAAAGTAACAAAATATAAACTATTTTAGATCATGTAGTACCAAGTAACTTCCAAATTTAACGTTATACCTCATCTTCAATAATAAAAAAATAGTGTATTGGGCCCGGTAGTTCAATTTCAACCACCTATATACTATTGATAATATATTAATATATGTGTTTATTCTCATAAAGAATTATTTTAAGCAATTCTGTTCCTTATTTACTAATTGTTAATGACTATATTCTTTAATGAGCTTTATCATGATTAACCATCTTGATATGTAGTGATACGTGATTTTTGCAAGTGGCGTGTTCATTTTTTTCTGACGTTTTTAGTTATTTTTAAGTGATAAAAGTGCAGAAAATACTTGAAATAGTGTGTTATAGTGTGGACTTTAGTGTTTGGAATTCATGCAGACCAAAATTGGTGCGACTAGAAAGGTATTTGTAGACATTTTTGTTAATTTTATAATGTAAGTCATTGTTATGTAGAATGTGCTTCTATCCACAATATGGAAACACATACATGCATACACTATCGGCTATAACTAGAGAAACAAAACTATTTTTTAAATCATTTTCATAAATCCCGATTATTGACCAAATGAATATTGAATTATATTGGTATAGAAACAATTTATAAGTTAGAACCTGCTCTTAAAAATATTTGTTGTACTGGTACAATAAATAAAATAATTATATATATATAAATAGGGGGGCCGCAGACAATATTTAAGTTATTTTGGGGGGTCCCATGCCAGAAAAGGTTGAGAAACACTGCTCTAGCGGACTTTTTTTTGACAATATAAAACTTAAAAGTCTTAATATATATTTTCTATATATCTTTTACAGCTTAGCCGACTTAACAATTTCCACACGCTTTTTCCGATTTTAAAATATTTCATAATTGCTCAGAATCTTGGTGTCCTACTGTGATCTACGTGTCAAAAAGACAGACGTACTCTTTTATATATTTAGACATGATGTTGAATCCGATAATCGTTTTGTATTTAGTTCGAAATAAAGAAGGTCTGCAGGTTGTCGAGTCTCAATATTTATAGAATTGATACTTCCGGCTGTGTCATTATTTTGTTCTAATAATAAAAAAAAAACCCTACATCTGTTACAATTATATAATCTGATACCTAATCTGGCATGAATCTGAGATCTACTGTTTGTGACAACATCCTACGCTTTTAAGTTGAACCTTGGTTGCCTATTACCGCATTGTGTATATTATAGAGATGCATAGTGCGCACGCGGGTCATGGAACCTGTAAAAGTGAAACCTCCCGACGCATAAAAAACTGTAGACGGCGGCTGAGAGCGACGCCCGACGTCTAGATCACCGCGGCGGTAGCAGTTTTCGGCGTTTGGGCCTACCTAATCAATACGGGTAGACACAACATGAAACATTGGCGGAACGAACCAACCAAATTGGGGGATTACACCCTACAAAATATTACATTCTTGCAACTGGTGGTTCAGAAATTTAAGAGATGAATTGGTGAACAACAACCTAACAAGGACAAATTATAAACGGTTCTTAAGCTAAGTTGGTTGTAAGTTTAGGTAGGTTAGGACTCGATTATTAAAGAAAGGCTAACTAACAATTAGTTAAAGGAAGATTAGATAATGATTTGATAAGGTCAGGTCCACTAAATTGGTTGAGACTAACTAATATTGACTATACCCTGTTCGAAATGCAGAAATCGTAATCAAATCACGATTGAAATCGTTACGCTATTGGCTGTCGGGAAAATTAACGCACTCAACAACCAACTAACGACGAGAGTTCGACAAATATATCACGTGAACATTGCATGATTACTATTTCTTGATTCCGAACATAGTATAGGCTAAATAATATTTAGGTTAAATGCTTCCAAGCGTTTCTTCTATCCAGTAGTATTTCCGATTGTCGTCAATAGTTTTAGATAGGCGAGGCAGACCTTTATGACGGCTACATCCTATGTAGAACTAACTATCAAATAGCTAAGTCAGTGCTTCTTAAACTATCAAATGTGGCGGACCGGCAAGTTTTATTTTAAATGTGTCACGGACCGTTATCATATTTGTTGCATACTGTTTCTTTCATTTCTGGAAGTATCCGCGGACCGGCAGCTTATCACTCGCGGTCCGGTACAGGTCCGCTTACCACTACTTTGAGTAGCACTGAGCTAAGTAATATTAAGGATCAGAACATTACAATAGTTTGTTTCCCTAAAGGGCATAAAACTAAAATGCTGTCCAAGTTTTATTTTTGTAGTTTTTTTCGGAATGCGAGGCTGTAGATCTCGACTTGTCACACGGTATAGATCATTGACGTCACTCGTCATGTGATTTCGCACCATGGAGGTAAAACACGTGTTTATTCCTATGCTTTATGTTATTTTCGCTAATTGTGCAGTGAATTTATATGCTTATAGATATTTGTTTAAAACTTTTTTTTGTGTTAGTAACTGTCCTTCTCAATAAAAAACGAACAGAAGTGTTAAAAATGTATAAAACATTTAACTGTGAGTAGCAAATAGAGCTTTATAATTGACTGTTTTTATAGGTTAAATGTCTATTTTCTATGCATTTTGTGTTATTTAGGTCAGTCACATTAAATATATTTTAGCAGTGTATTATTATAAATGAACAAATAATGGATAACAGTAATAGTATAAAAAACATTTTACGAGGCGAACTGTTTACTAAGCTAACCAATATTTAAATTAAGATCCTTTTAAGTCATTCTGATTCCCTCGGTTCTGATTGGACGAAAAGACATTTAATTCATTTTTAATGTCTTTTCGTCGAAGTACAGCAAGAGTGATGTAGCTCGAATGTTTACATCCACTGCATGTTCTCCACGAATAGAGTATAGTAATTTTTTTTAAATTTATTTATTTTACATTACCCTATTTCTGCAACGAGGCTAATCGCCGATGCCAGGGGGCTAGCTTCGACACCTGGAAGAGAGGTGAATGATTGTGAAAATGGGAATAATCTAAATATATTATTCTCGCCCGAATAATATCACCAACGGGGAATTGAACTAACAACCTCACAATTCAGACTTTTAACCAGTCAAAACTGCACGATTTAACGAGGTCGGCCACTCCGTTGACTGAGTATAGTCAATTAGTTTGTTGCCAACAGGTTAAGGTAAATTGTCGCGAATTGGTTAAAATTGATTGGTTAATTAAGTTTGAGAAAGTGTTTCTCAACCTTTTGCAAGAAATACCCCTATCAGTTAATCCAATGCTAGGCAACCTTTTCTGCGTTGCCTACCGCATTTAGTAAAAAATGTTTTGGCGGGTAATTATTTTTTGTAATTTTTATTTTTTACGATCTTAGGTTCTTGTTTATGCCGGTTTACACGTATTTACGTTGGCATAAATACGCCTAGTGTGTAAGAAGCCTAAAGCAGCACGGCAGTAATGTGTTGGCTACGCTGGATAAGAAAAGTAAACATTATATTTTCTTGGTGGGCCGCATAAAATCGTTGGGCCACATGCGCCTCACGGGCCGTCGATTGTCGACCCTTAAGTTAAACGTTTATTCACCCTATTTTATTAAAACTTACAGAAAATATTTTATATCGCAAAAAAAAAATTTTTTTGTTTCTATTTTTTATACTACCTCTGTCCGAAAATAAGAGTCGCATTTCACACAAAAATTTGTCGGAAAATAAGAGTCCAATTTAACAGTGTTATTCGAAACAGGATCAATGCTAGGGATTGAAGGGCATTAAAAACACACCAAATAAAAGTTTTACTGACCATTGCAAAAAACCATAACTTTATTACTTACATAATTACTTAATTTATTCATTTAATTTAATTTTGTTTATTAATTTATTTATTTGACGTTTCAAAGTCAAGTCGAACATATGTTTATCAAAGAAGTATTGCTCCTTTTTATAATTTTTTACTCCTAATAAATAAAAAAAACTAATTGTGTAAATCGGACTCTAATTTTCGGACAGAATGAGTATATATTTGAAGACGATTTCTTTGGTTATTGATAATTGAATTTTTGCAACAGTCTTGCCTAAAATAGTTTTTGCATATAATTGTAGCCAATAAATTAATTTCTAATTACAGCAATTTAAATAATTAGTTTTAGTTAATTGCATTTTTGAATACACGTTTAATTATTTTCATAAATTTGTAAACGACAGCCAAAATTTAATTTTAATTGCCCTCTCAAACGTTCCAATCGTCTCCGTTGAGAACCACTGGGTTAAGGTACTCGATTAGGTTAGGTTGGGCTAGGCTAGATCAGCGGTTCCCAAATTGTGCTCTGCGGAATATTAGGGTTCCGTAAAAATGAAGGAGGTTCTGTAAGAGAAGATTTCCTTTAATAATATATGCGGCAAAGATTCCGCGATATTTGGAAAATTGTAACAAGGGTTCCGCGACGAAATAATGTAGAGAATCGCTGGGCTACAGGATTTTAAGTCTTTCTCGTTCTTCCTCTTCTTTTCTCGTATTCTCGCTGCCTATCAACTTTCATTTTAAAATGCTAATTTAATCTACAGTGCTACAGGGAAAAAGGTTGAAAAATGAAAAAAAGAAAGTAAAACAAAGTGTTTCATTTGAGATCTTAATCTAGGTTCGAGATGGAGAGGTATCGAATAGTTTGAGTTAGATTAGGTAGTGATTGTTAAGGCAGTATGTCTAACTAGGAAAATAATTATCAGACAATTTATTATTTCACCTCAAATTCACGCGAAATTGTAACATAACCCTGGAATTTCCTGAATCAGGTATTATATTATTTTTTATTTTAATGGCCTTTGCTGCTTCGGCAATTAGCCAGGACAATTATTATTTTTGAAAATTATTCCATGCCTGAACGGGATTCGAACCCGAGACCTTAGCAACGTAGAGCATATATGTTACCACTACGCTACGCCGGTCGGCGAATCAGGTATTAGTTTTACTTAAATTAGATTGAAAATCAGAGATAATTATTTTAATTCTAAATTAAGGGTTAAGGTTACTAACTCAATAATTAAAATTATTAACGCCTCAAAAACTAAAGTTACTGACCTCAGTTCTTAATGCCCAAAAATTAAAAAAAATAAAATAATAATAATAAATCTGTTAATTAAAAAATTACTGAGAATTTTTTCATATTTTTATTTTTAGACCAACCTCTTTGGGAAGTACGGTTAGAGACGAAAGTTTTTTCACGCACTTTTGGAGAAAATGGTGTGAATACGAGAGTTGCCTCTTATATATCGGGATTGCGCTAAACTAGTGCTGCCATCTGGCAACTGACGCTTCTATCGTAAAGTTTGACATTTTTGACGGTATACATACAGAACGTTTTGACGTACGAGCGCTATTGTGTTGTTTACGGTAATTGAAAAAAATTCATTTCGGCTAAAAATGGAATTAAATCGTGAACATTTTCGAGCGATTATTTTTTACAACTTTCGACGTGGATTAACCCAACAACAGTGCATCGATGATCTTAATTCGGCTTTTGGCGATGAAGCACCATCAAGTACTGTTTATCTAAGGTTTGCCGACTTCAGTCGTGGCCGTAGTTCGCTTAAGGACGAATTTCGTGAAGGTAGTCCAAAATCGGTTGTTGTTCCGGAAAACATTGATGCTGTGCGTGAACTGATACTGCAAGATCGTCATGTGACTTATCGTGAGATTGAGGGATCCTTGGGCATTAGTCGGACCAGCATTCACTATTGCATCAACATTTGGCCATCAAAAAGATTTGATAGCGTTGGATCCCACATAATTTGACAATCGCAGTTGAAAATACCTCAATCGGAGTGTAAAAAGTGCTTCGAAAATTGGTTCAAACTCATGTAAAAGTGTATTGATCTTCATGGAGAATATTTTGAAAAACAATAAAGCCACTTTTGTTGATAAATAATTGTTTTTGATCTCAAATCCCGAAATATAAAAGGCAACCTTAGTATAACGAGTAAAAACATTTACCTCGTTCTTTAGCAAGCTGCCGTAAAAAAAAAACGCAATTTTATCAAAAAAATAACCTGGTAAATCTAGAAAACTGGGAGTTTTACAATTCCAAAAATATTTATTTATTTATTTATTTATTTGTTTATTTGTAATACATACATGGACAGCCGACGGAAGTATATAGACAGAGTTAATGTTGTTGAGGTAGTTTTTTGTTCCTCCGTCCCTGGTGCGATTCTCCCGCTCTGTTATTCTCTGTCTCCTCTCTCCATTCGCTTTCTGTGTGTATATCCCGGTGGCCGTAAGCGCCAGACGGCCGTGAGCAAGGATCGAATCCAGTTCAGTGTACCGATCATATCAATGTAACGTTAAAGCTTTCTCCAGACGGTCGTGTTTTACCAATTTTCGCACTCTTAACATTTGTTTATATTGTGATGTGTGAGTTTTTATAAATCTTCGAATATTTCATTTAGAATATTCTCTCAGAAATGGTCTAACCACTCATGTATGTAATTATATTATTTATTGATGTGTTTCATTCATCTATAGATCATCCCTTGCATTGTTTATATAATCATCATTTTTTATAAACTTATTAGTCATTTCGTTCTTCATATCATTCCATTGTATATGTTTCTTTTCCATTATTTCACTGCATTCTATTATTAACTAATTGCTTGAAATTAGAGAATGTCTGACAATATTAGTTCAGGAATATTTTACTTGTATGATTCGTCCAGTTAGTTAAATTTTTTTGGTGCACATCAACCATAGCTATTTGCGTATAAGTCTGTAACCGTATTTCTATTGGTTTGACGTTATAAATTGGCACATATTCTATGGCATCACTGGCCAGTTCTCGTGAGAAAAGCACTCTACAAGAGGAAATTTTGACTTGATTATTGTTTCGAAAGTTATTGATTTTTTTGTAACACCGTGCAAGTCCAGGAATTTCATAGTTTTCGAAATAAAGTTTTGCGGATTTGAAAATTGGTGCGAATAGGTCTGAAGCCGCGTTCTTTAAATTAGTAGACTGTTCACTGTGCATTATGGATAAGTTTAGTAGATAGTTTTAACGTTCAAGTCAGCGTTTACAGCTAAGGAAATTAGTAAAATGTTTATTATTTATTATTATTTTGTCTTTATACGTAACACTTTAATTTTGTGCTATGGATATTAGTGGCAGTAGAGATTATTATTATTATTATTATCGTTTTCCTTATTCTGCTGTCCTATATTTTTTACTAACTAAACCTAACCTAAGTACCTAAATTGATCATATTTCCTGTTCATCTTTGTAATTTTGGGCGAGATTTGCGAGTTTGGGTTATGTCATCATATATTTGTCGGCGCGATCATATTTTGTTAGGTTATGTAAGGGCATACAGTGTAAACGTTTTCTCCAATGTAGACTGAGATAGACAATGCGTTTATATGTCTGTCTCATTAAAACAACTCACTAACTATAAGTTTGGAAAACCATCGACAACGTATAAGGTATTAAATTTAGAGCTCTGAACGATTGCTCGAGTTACCATATGACAAACTTGTTAGTGACAATCAACAGCCTAAAAATCTGAGTAATGCGTATTGAATCGCAATAGTAGAGTGTTCTTCCTACTTGAGATCTGGCTAGTGACGTCACAGACGTAAAGAATTCATACAGTCGCTTCATTGTTAATCAACGGACGTAGAACCGACTGCAAGTCGTATTTCTATTGGTTTGACGTCATTAATTAGCACATATTCTATGACATCACTGGCCAGTTCTCGTGCGAAAAGCACTCTACAACTGACAATTTTGATGTGATTATTTTTTCAAAAGTAATTATTTTTTTTTGCATCACCCTGCTAACAACATTTAACTTGAGAACTGGGTAGCTTTCTAGATGCGCGCGCATACCCTTCTAGTCCCTAGATAGAAACACGTGGATTATTTTTTCAAAAGTTATAGAATTTTACGATTTTAAATATGTAGCAACAATTTATTGTCACTAGATACTTACAAAATTAGATACCTGCAAAACCCTGAAAAGTGTGAATATTCACACGTCACATAAATTTTTATTTTTACCGACCGCCAACATATATAAGGGAGGTATTGTGATCATACCGATTTTGACATTTCGAGATTTCGATGGATCTCCACGAATTGAGGTCCCTACATAACGTTTTGACTATTTCTAGCATGATGTCTGTCGGTCTGTCTGTCCGTCCGTCTGTCTGTCTGTCTGTCTGTCTCTGTCTGTCTCTCTGTTTGTCTGTCTGTCTGTCTGTCTGTCTGTATGTCGATCCGTGTACACGTGCAGAGTAAATTCAGCTAAAAAGATTTTTATAAAACTTCATATTTAAGCTTTTGACATCAATGGCACGAGTTGATCAACATTTGGTAAAAATCGGTTAACTAGAAATGAGAGTTTACTCGTGTCGGTTTTAAGATTTTTTCGAACGTTTCACAACAGAGAAATATTTTGAAAACATTTATTTAACAAAAGTTGCTATAACAACAATAACTAACAACTTTTATTTGATACATTTTTTGATAAAGCAGCATAAATTAAACAAGTACTTTGTGATGGCGGTCGGTCCTGTGGTGGCCACAGCTGATTTTTTAATTTTATTTTGTTTCTTGCCTTTTTCCATATTATTTTTGCATTTAACATTTGAAATTTCCAACTGTTCGTTAATTTTTTGTTCTCTCGTGATCCATTTAATTTCCTCCATTGTGTTCTTCCACTTGTTCTTGCTTACCTTCACTTTCTTTTTTATACTTTATTCAGTGATTTATCACTGATGTTATCATACCTATTCAACATTTGTCATTAGTTTTTATGATTATTATAACAATCATTATGTTAATTAATTTAATTTTTTAAGTTTATGTTAATATCAACCTTGGACTAAATAATTTTTAACTAAAATTGTTGCTAGTATTATTTTAAGTAAAGGCTAACTTCGATTAGTCAGTTTCTTTTTTTTTTTTAGTCGTAAGATTTAGTAATTAGATAAGTTTAATAATTAATGGAGTACGCAGGGCCGTTACTAGCTTTCTTTTGGGCCCTGGGCAAGATTTTATAATTACCTCCCCATATTTTACCAATTAAGTAAAATATTGTCAATTTTTTTCCAGTCCTCTCTGGGGCCCCCTTCGATCTGGGCCCCGGACCTGTGCCCCTGTTGTCCCTGCCTAGTTACGCCACTTTTATTGTGTCTAAATTGTCGCAAATTATTTAAATTTTGGTTAAAAAAAATAAATGGAAGCTCTTAGTGCTCAAACAATGAAAAAAAAATGATCTTCAAGACTGTCGATTTTGATGTGATTATAAAAAAAATATTGTTCTAGACATCCAACATTCTATTCAAATCTTATACTTATTATTAAATACTTACAAAACCATAAAATAAGTGGATATTCACACTATAGCAATTTTTAGGGTTTTGTAGGTATGATCAAAAAACCCTTATACCGTCAATTTGTCATCCGTCTATCTTTCTGTCTGTTCGGTAAAAATTGTAGCCAAACGGCTAAACCTAGAGAGTTGAAATTTGGCATGCTCATACAACTCTTTAACCCGCATATAGGAAAAATACTAAAACATCTAAAAAACGTATCCCTCTAAAAATATAAACAAATATGTGCTCTTCTAAAAAAAAAATATTTTTTTTAAATTTTGAGTAGGGTATCAAATGAAAGCCCTTAGTACGTCGATTAACGATCAAAATTTTATTTTTTCAAAATATATTATTTTGAAGCGATTTTTGCCAAAATTGTGCAAAATTTGTTTTGTTCCACACCCTGTAGCCCAGATGGTTTAAATTAAAAATCTGAAAAAATTCTAAGTAATGTACATTGGTGTGAACCGGAATAGTACAAAAGGAATTTTTGATTAGGTTATGTTTTCGGAAAATAACGAATTTTTTGTGTTTTTTGGTTGACGATGCACAAAAGTTATAGTTATGTAACATACTATACTAGATGGCGTATCCTGGTCTAATGGTTAGCTTGCTACGCAGCAAACTAGGGTTCTCTCCCGAGCAGAAGAGACAATTTTATTTTTTGTTTTTTTTTTGTTAAATAATGTTGAATTATTTTGTCAAAATTCTTGTTATATTTTGGCAAATGTTGCATTTAATTTTTAAGAGCGTAAATGTAATAACCAGTTAGAAATGTTGGAATTATATTTTCATTCTATGTGTCATGTATACGAAACCAGAGGAGCATATGACTTAAAACAACCAATGGAAGCCATAGGCGCAATTTTCAAAATATTAATGAACCTTGCTATATAAAAAAAAATACTGCACATATTTAGAAACCTTAATAATGGTATTAAGTATTCGAATTAAAATTAACAAAAAAATATTAACATAAAATTTGTTTTTAAAGTTCTTATATTATCAGACGATAAAATATTTTAAAAATATCATTCATATTTTAGTGATTACTACAAAGAAAAAATTGTCCTTCACACTCAGCATGCCGCCTTCACTTATTATATACCGGCGAAACCCTGCAATGTGTGAAAATTCACACTTCACATCAATTTTTTTTTTTTATTAAAAGTATCGAAAAGTTTTTCGGTTCGTTTAAGTAGCTTTTTGTAGTTTAATTAGGTGTCTGAAACAGATATCTATTATAATTTAAAGTTAAAAAGAAAATATGGATACAGTAAATTGATTAAATTTAATAAACTTGTAAGCTTTCTGAAAACTTTCTAAATTTCAATTTGGTTATCTTTGAAACTAAGGATTCTGTTTCAAAGTTTTTCACAAATGATGCTATCGTTTTCTCGAATGAATATCAGAAATTACTAAAATCGGAACAAGAGCAAGAACTAAGTAATATAATATATAGTACTTAGTACTCTTTAAATTTTACTTCATTTTAAACCAGTTTTTGTTTTGTTTTCGTGAATACTGTTCTTTCAAGGACAATAAAAACTTTGTCTTTTATTTATTTTTTTGTAAAATTTGAATGATACATGAGAATTTAATTTAAATTCCAAGTTAAATAGAAAAATCAATTTGTAAGCATTGTACCATTTGTAATGTCGTATCAGCGAGTAAAATGTCTGGAAATTTGATATTTTGACATTTGGAAAAGTGCCAGCGAAAACACAATCTACTACCTAAAGTGAAACATTTGCACATGCATCGCATTTCATTGTAACATTCTAACAGCCACAACAAGTAAAAGAATTCGACTCTTGTTATCGTGTACGTCTCTAAAGCAACAGTATAACGAAATGGTGAGATTTCGCTCAAATTAAAATGGACTTAGCCCAATGGCGGTTTAGGTACTTACAGAGCCCTCATACCCTTTTCACACTAGAACTTTAAGACGAGTGAACTTAAAGTTCACCGATGTTTAACATCGGTATGCTTTCACACTTGATGTTTAAATCTCTGGTGCTGTCATCAGCTACAGTAATTTTGTCCTTAAGTTACCGTCATGAAATTACCAGTTTTGAACTGTCTGCGCAGACGCACATTTTGAATTATTATAAACAAATATGGATATTTCATTTCATTCTACAATAAAGAATATATTACACCTGTACTAACATGTAAGTCGATACATTTTATCTCAATTATTGTAGCTCTGTATTTTATTAAACACATTATTAAAATAAATAATTTTATTATAACAATAAGTATAAACTTCTTATAACGTCATATATATATATATATAATACAGTATAATACAGTATTCTTGTTTATGATAATATAAAATGTTGACAGCACAAATTCAAGGAGTATTTTTTAGGGTTTTGTAGGTATGACCAAAAAACCCTTATACCGTCATTTTGTCGTCTGTCTGTCTGTCTGTCTGTCTGTATGTCTGTCTGTCTGTCTGTCTGTATACAACTCTTTGACCCGCACACAGGAAAAATACTAAAACATCTAAAAAACATACCCCCCTAAAAATATAAACAAATATGTGCTCATCGAAAACAAAAATATTTTTTTTAAATTCTGAGTAAGGTATCAAATGAAAGCCCTTAGTACGTGGATTAACGATCAAATTTTTATTTTTGCAAAATAAATTATTTTGATGCGATTTTTGACAAAAATGTGCAAAAAAAATTTTGTCCCACACCCTGTAGCCCAGATGGTTTAAACTAAAAATCGAAAAAAATTCTAAGTAATGTATATTGGTGTGAACCGAAATAGTACAACAGGAATTTTTGATCAGATTATGTTTTTGGAAAATAACGCATTTTTTGTGGTTTTTGGTTCACAAAGTACAAAAGTTATACCAATGTAAGACACTCACATGCATGGCGTGCGATGGCTACATGCGTTAGAGCACTCTTAAACTGGTTGGAAAACGAAGGGTTTCGAGTTCGAGTACCGGAGTGAATTATTTTTTCTGTTTTTTTTTTTGCATTTTTATTATGTTTAAATTATTTTGTCAAAATTCTAGTTATATTTTCACAAATGTTGTATTTAATTTTTATGAGCGTAAATTTAATAACCAGTCTTATTATATGATTAACAGACGATAAATTATTTTAAAAATATCGTTCATTTTGCCGTGATTACTACAAAGTAAAATTTGTCCTACACACTCAGCATACCGCCTTCACTTATTATATACCTGCGAAACCCTGAAATGTGTGAATATTCACACTTCACATCAATTTTTTATAATAGAAATTAAGTTGGCAATGCGGACGATGTTTAAGACGCAGATCTGTCTTAAACATCGCTTGTATTTAGACGAGGCCATACGGTTTCACATTAGCGTTTAAAGATACATTCACTTTAACATCCGATCTTAAAGTTCTAGTGTGAAAAGGGTTTAAGCGCAATCAAATTTTGAAGCCTCCTCGTTCTAAATA
This sequence comes from Liopterus haemorrhoidalis, assembly GCA_963971575.1. Lineage (NCBI taxonomy): Eukaryota > Metazoa > Arthropoda > Insecta > Coleoptera > Dytiscidae > Liopterus > Liopterus haemorrhoidalis. Next base: position 3,201,682 of record OZ020612.1, on the reverse strand, counting down.
TTTTCTTTGCGATTTTCCTTACATATCTTACAATTATAAGGAAGTAGTAAATATTACAAATTATATGTAATGGGTGTTTTTTTTAGAGGTATAGAACTTTAAATTGCAATAAAACAACGATGGATTATTCGATTGACATGAATTTTTTTTTATTCGAAAGATAATCTTGTGGCATTACATTTTAAATATGATTTCTGGCATATGACCGCCACGGCTGGCTCGGATGTAGTCCAATCTGGACGTCCAATTTTCGATGACTTTTTCCAACATTTGTGGCCGTATATCGGCAATAACACGGCGAATGTTGTCTTCCAAATGGTCAAGCGTTTGTGGCTTATCCGCATAGACCAATGACTTTACATAGCCCCACAGAAAGTAGTCCAGCGGTGTTAAATCACAAGATCTTGGAGGCCAATTCACAGGTCCAAAACGTGAAATTAGGCGGTCACCAAACGTGTCTTTCAATAAATCGATTGTGGCACGAGCTGTGTGACATGTTGCGCCGTCTTGTTGGTATGATTTAATGTAATGCCACAAGATTATCTTTCGAATAAAAAAAAATTCATGTCAATCGAATAATCCATCGTTGTTTTATTGCAATTTAAAGTTCTATACCTCTAAAAAAAACACCCGTTATATTATGAGGTGTGTAAATTAAGTAACCGGACTGATTTAAAAAAAATTTTTATTCGAATAGAATTACAATTCAATATTGTCTCCCTCAAAATAACTTCCTTGGGAAGCCACACAGCGCTGGAGACGGTTCTTCCAATTCTTATATCAGTGCTGGAAGTCGGATACTGAAATAGATTTCAGCTGGTCGGTTACGGACGTTTGAATGTTTTCGAGTGTCCCAAAATGACGTCCCTTGAGGTGATTTTTCAATCTTGGGAATAGGAAAAAGTCACTAGGACTCAAGCCAGGCAAATAAGGAGACTGAGGAACCACAGGAATGTTTTTACTGGCCAAAAACTCGTTTATTGAAATTGCTGTGTGACAAGGCGCATTGTCACTTCCTTTGATGATTTCAACATCTGCAGAAAAGGGCGTGATGATCCAATCTGGGATGTGCATTTTCTCTAAATCGTCAAAACGTAATTTAAAATCCACGCTCAATTTTTGAAGATGCTTTGTGTATATTTCCAAGCAGTGGCGGATCAAGCCTTCGCCGGGCCCAAGACATTTTTGATTTACGGGCCTTCAACCGAGAGGCTTTCAAAGTGAAGAGCAAAAAAAAGGTCCTCACCTCTCAAATCCAAGTGAAGAGCAAAAAAAAAGGTCCTCACATCCCAAATCCAAATGAAGAGCAAAAAGAAAAGGTTCTCACCTCCCAAATCCGGGCCCTTGAAAATTACGGGCCCAAGACAAATGTCTTTTTTGTCTCTGCGAAAGTCCGCCACTGTTTCCAAGTCTACATCTTTTACTTCAAATCGTCGCAAATTTGAAAAATACTGAAAATCTCTTCGTAACAATGAAGATCTATATAAATCTAATTTAACTTCACTTATATTTATATATAACTGTGTAATTATTATACTAGTAGTTTTTAACTTTTTTCCATCGACCCCCAATTGACCCCCGAGCCAGAATCGACCCCTAACAATGTCATATCGATGCCCGGGGGTCGATATCAACCACTTTGGGGACCCCCTGGAATAGACCATCTGTATATTTTTGTAAGTGTTGAGTATGTAACCAGTGTAACAGGGGTGTGTTACGGGTTGCATAAGTTTATCGTTACCGAAATAATGAAGGCTCGAGTTGGAACAAGAGCAAGTTAATGTGTTGACAATATGTTGAGGTCGCAAATAAATGTTATCTCCGCGCCATATCATTTGTAAGTGGCACGTCCTTGAGTTTGAATCGACAGTGTGGAACGGGAGCTCTGTATGAACGCTAACTGATTGCTCGGTGTACTCAAGAACCAGAATATGACGTCATGTCACGCAATGTCCTACTTCTTGATTGCTACAGCGACATCGGTGGACACAACATGAACTAACACTGCCCGTAACTTCGAACATCTCTCTCTCTCTTCGTAAGAACCACTGATGAGATGAGATGAAAAAATTATTGTAGGTATATCCAATAAACTATTATGGACACCTTCGTGGTCAATACTGATGTCAGTAAAACCTGGTTTATAATACACACATAGCATAAGCGCATGACATGGCCATATAGTGCAACTGCATAAGGCATAACTACTGTCTTTATGATGCAACTAGCTGGAGTACTCGTACGGTTTTTGTAATGTACATTTTTGTTGTTAAGTAAGTGATAAATTATATATTTTAACTTTATGAATAACACTCCCCTTGCCCCTTAAATAATCTTGTTAAAAACTGCATTGAAAAGATGAAAAACTGTTTCCTCCTAGACATTTTTGATGTAAAGTAAATAATAAGTGAGCTATTTCAAGATTTTGCCTCAAATATTCATCCAAACGAAAAAGTATACAGAACAAAAAAGATTTGTTTTCTTACTATTAACAATTTTTGTCAAATACGTTTTTTTGCTGTTAAGTTAACAATAAAGGATATATTTCAAAAGTTCAGGTTTAGGGTATCCCCCCGTAACTCTTCAAATATTCATCTAAATGAAACCAGTGGCGAAGGGACACCTCCGCTAGACTTGCCCTCCCATAAAAAAATAATAATAAAAAAAATACATTAAAAAAAAATATTTTTTTTTAAAAATACATCAAATTATGTCCTATACAAATTTTTGTCCAAGGTTTGGTTTACTAGTTACGAATTTTTTAAAATTTTAAAGTTTATTAACTTCCGTTTCCGGTTTCGGATTTTAATAAAAAACAATAGGGCTCTTTCCAATTAAAAGGAGAATTTTTTAGTACCAGAACGAACTCTTTAAGTTAAACCGTTTTGGAGTTATCGTGTATACACACAGACACACACACATACGAACGGCACTTCGAAAATAGGTTTTTTGGATTCCCTGGACCATGAAACGTGGTCATCAGTCAAAATCTCGACATCGAAAATTTTCGCGATTACAATACTTGCCCCTTATATATTATGGTCGGGCAAGTAAAAATGTATAAAAATAAAATATATATTTTCTTATTATAAATTATTTTTGTAATATAAAATATTGCTGTCAATTCAATAATAAGGGAGATATATGTAGGATTTTAGTTTTAGAGCCCCCCCAAAAATTCATCTGATTGAAAAAATGTATTGATCAAAAAAGATTTGTTTTCTTACTATAAACAATTTTTGTTATATATATTTATTTCTATTGACTCAATAATAAGGGAGATATTTTAAGTTTTTTAATAATCAGTTTTAGCTCCGAAACACTCCCCTGGAATAAAAATATTGAGATCCTTATAGTCTAAAATAAATAAATAAAATTTTAGCAAATTTAATGACAACTTCCTATAATACCACCATTTGTTACTATCAACAAGGTACAGGGACAAATTATTTCTATCTGAGCCATTCTTTTCCCATGGACAATTATGTTACTTTGTCAAGATCAAAGAGACGAGGAAAACATTAGAATTAAAATGGCTGAAAGTGAAACGTAAGGCAGGTTACTGAAGAGTGATGATTGGTTCACAGATAATGTGCATTTTAAAGATAAATTTGAAAAGAGTGTAGGTATATAAAGGCTTGAGATTGACTGGTATATATAGTACTACATATTAGCTGTGCTAATTTAATTGCCCAATAAAATTACTTTCGCAGATATTCTGCGACGGGTTTACCAGTTATTACTATAACCTGTAAATCAGGGTAGGCAAAATGTATGGGCGAACAGGACAATCTCCCAGGGCCCTGTACTCGCACAATAACCAACACAAAATAGTTAATGAAGTACAGTCAGCTCTTATTTGAACAGGGCCCGCAAAGTATGCAGCCGCCTCTGTGTTCATGTCTAGCTTTCCTTATCGCCGACATTTTTCTCTGTTCGATTGGATAATCCAGACTTGAGCTGGTAATTTTCTCGAGACTTTTGATTAAAAAGATGTTTTCATGGAACTATGTGATCTTTTATAAAACTCTGCTGACTGATTCGATTTTCTTTTGTATAAAATAAGATTTTACGCCATTGAATAAAAGGTTATTTGACATCAGCAAAAAACTTTCAAGAAAAGTTTAAATATCCTTTAAAGAGAAATGAAGAATTAATAATTCATGAAAAAAAAAGTTTTAATCCAAAAGTATAGGAATTAAACACAGTTGACTTTTGAATTAAGAATAACGTTTGATTCTACAAAAACTTTTAAGAGCCTATTGTTCACCGGAAGCCTTACTAATAAACATAAACAGTCAATTAACGCTCCATAAAACCCCAGAGGTTACAAGTTTCTTATGTTGTTGATATGCGAGAATAAAAAGAAGTCATTGGATCGAACGCGAATGAATCTTTTTGACGACCAAATGTTCATGCAATAGTGAATGTATGCTGGTCCCACTAATGCCTAAGGATACCTCAATCTCACGATAAGTCACA